>HG995173.1:11336250-12672500 GCA_905333005.2 Lycaena phlaeas
TCATCTAAATCATTAGAATTATTCATTTTATATTAAATACCACGTACCTAAGAGGAAACTTGTCATTCTGCCATGATTAAGTATCTTAAATCCGCAAGTCAGCTTCCGTGATAAAGATTTCAGTATTATTCCCGATTACATAATTGATCAAGCTTTGAGCGGACATTTATATGGAAACCCACTCGTATGTGTTTAGTTATTATACGAGTATATATCTTTATAACTTGTAGGGCAGAAAGTTACGAGCAATTGCAAAATCAACATAAAATTTATTAAATCGTTCAAAGAACTTTCCACTAACCTTTATACAAATTCTCTTGCATCTAAATCAGTTTTCTAAACATGATACAGAACAAAAAAGGTAGACCGAATTATGAGCGGCTCATGTGGTAATTAAGGTGCAACTGCTTATGAGTCTAAAGTAGCTTCTAAGTCTACAGTTTAGCTGCCAACCAGCCAATCTTTGTTACAAAAAAACGAACGTCGAGAAATATCAATCCGGTCTGCCGGCCCAATTTGGCAGTAACGCTGTCACCAATCAGGTTTGTAATTTTTACAAAAGTAAGTACACAGCACGCAGAGTAATTCCGACACAAGACTTACCATCTTACGTCAACTGGAACGCGGTATAGGAAACATATGAACCAGTTGGATAATATAGTATGAGTGAGTGACGTTTACCCACATGCCATCAAGACATGTCTTGTCCGTCTGTTCGGTTATCCAACTATCGTAAAAAGTAAAAAATCTCGTTAAGAAACATTCCCATGTTTCAGACAATAAAAACAGATACAACGAACCTTCTGGATTGAGTTCAAATTTTGACCCCGAATATAACAAAGCAAGGTTTAGCACATTTTAAGCGAGCAAACGTATTTGTCGAAGCACTCGAATATATCAAGTTATGTGATGGTAATGACATTTCAGACCCGACCCGATCTTGTTGTACGTGTCCAGGAATAACTCGCGCTATAATGCTATTCTTTGTCCGGGAGCTCTATGTAAAGAGCTATCTACCTACAGGCTGAATCGCAGACTTCCACGCTTTTATGATCTCCATTAAATGGATCGTTAATGTAAAAACATCGGCTGTTTATTTTGTAGATTTAGACGCTTCTATTACATAATTTTATTGGGCATCGTAAATTTGATCGCTGTGAAATAGCTCAATTTGATGTTTATGGTAATTTAATTTTCACTTTCCCCGATATAATGGAAATTACGTAATTAAATTTTAAAAAGCAATTGTCGTTTACAGGATACTTTTTTATGGTTTTTTATGTTTATATCTATTAGGTACCTACATATTTCATAAAACACTGTGATATAGAATAAGCTCATTTTGCTCTCTACAAAATATCGTAGGCTAATCTTTCAGGCTTTAAATTATTTTATGAAACTCTTTATTTTGTTAACCGTGGGGGTTTTAGTATCGGAGGTCGATGACTAAGCTGCTTTGCTGCTGCGTACCGATACATTGAAGTTTCCATCTACGAGATCCTTTCCCTTTTCATACTTCAAGCATGAAAACATCTTGGTAACCGAGCATATAGCGGTAAGAAAATAATATCCACTTACTGTAAGTCAGACGATATTCTTTAAGCTTCATCAAATACTCGATTGAACGAAGATAGTCGGTAATTCACGTTGCAGCATCTACATAATCACTAAATCTAGATTTTGATGCATCGTTTGAACGTAGAGCTGCCAAAATGTAGAGCCGATGTAGTTGCAAAATTTTACCCATTGTAGTAAAATTTTCAACAGAATTAGCATTTACAAAATGGGTTTTTTTTAACTCTTCTTTTTTTTTTGTTTTCACTAATTCCAATATGGTTTATTTTTGTTAAAACTCGGCACTTAACTAGGTAGATACTAGAAAACTGTAGAAATTACATAAACACTTGACACAAGTTGAAACTTGGACGAAAATGAATGTACTTTATAAATTTTGAATGCGCCTTTTGAATAGTAATTTCAGCCAACAATGTCCCGGTAGTAATGGTTGCTGTTTATATCTGTATATTTTCCTTCATCCTTCTCTATGATAAAATTAATCTAGGGTCCTTCACTTAGATTAATATTTATCATCATCACTAGCCTGTATTCATCCACTGCTAAAATTAGACTTTTTTAATCGCAGTTGAAATACTTTGCGCATTCACCCGGCAATGGATGATATTATGTACGTCCCCGGGAATATGTGGAACTGCTAGAATCCCCGGCGACGGTCTACCGCTCTAAAATCACTGCGAGTCGTCTTCAGTCTCTTAAAGAAGAGTAAGTCGGATCTGACTAACACAGAAGTGTAAATCCCAAGTGACCAGCCGAATCCCATAAAAGAGCTAACCGGGTTTCGTCCTAGTATGGTAAAATCCCGAAAAGTGGAACTATCCCGTCAACGCCCGAACTTTTCTACCTGGGCAGGTACCCAACCTTCCCCCGTTTTCCGTCTCTAGACACCTGGGAGGCCTCCATCATAATCACCAAAACTGATGAATCGCTCCCTAACTCGCATCTAACACGGAAGACGATCTCCGTGCAGTCATTTGTTTGTAATTATACAATAATATATAATAGGTTTTATAATTCAATTTAATGCTGTAAAATCATACGGACTAAACAAATAGAGTACTCGACGTCCCGCTCTATCACATTCGTTAACCTGAAATATATTTTCTCGTTGCTCATAAATTTTAACCTCGGGCTTTCTTACAAATCCCCGGGGAGTAGAAGTTGTTTATTCAATATTATTGCAATAAGGAATTTCCATCGGATCAAATAATTAATATTCAAATCACGCGCCTCCCGTTCCCCGCCTGATTATTATCGATGGAACGGGCAGAATATTTTAAATTAAAATCATACAATTATAATTATTTAGCAAATTTTAATACTATAATGATAAAATATTAGAGTATCAACGATCGGTACACGGCTAAGGCCTGATTGTAGGGACCTACTGAAACAGCTTTTCCCGAAAGAATGGCTGGACATAATCACTAACATAGACATTTTTTTTACATTTATGGTAGAGTAGAAATCTAATGCTTATTGCTCCTGTGAAACACCGCTGCTGTATTTCGAGAAAAAGGGCAAGATAAGCAGTATAATTACTGGTACAGAGTCTTAACATCTTTGTCCTAGGGCAGGCCAAACCTAACCAGGCCAAACTAACATAAAAAACATGAAAAAGCTTCGAGGATAGTCCCTATGAATTCATTCACTTTAACCACTGAAGTAGAGTTAATCTGTTGTTTGCCGCGTTTAAAAACACCAATTAGATACTTATCCTGTTGCTCAATGCTTAGCGCATTAGCGCTTGAGCCGGAGCTAGCCGGAGGTAGCCGGTTTGAATCCCGCAAGGGAGCAAAAATTTTTCTATGTTTCTAGGTCATGGATATATATTAAATATGTGTATCATATAATAAACCCATTTATATTATTATTATCCTACATCTTCTTAAAAAGTATCATTAACGTATCTTTAAACGCTACACTTAATAAAGTTTAAGCGCTCTATTTTAGCGCAATATTTAGCTCTAGATAAGGTGTGCACGTACGAAGTTGTTTGTGAAACTTACTAGGACTTGAAAAAGTGTGGAACTCAAATATATTCAGGGCGCACGTGAAAACTTTATATGTATCGTAATTTAAATCATACGGTTCGTATACGCAAAGGACTAAGGGCTTACATATTTATTTTGGCATACTTTAAAATGAAACAACTCTTACAGATTTTATCGAGGTTCGTAAGGATTTTTACGGATAATGTTTCGACCCACCTCCCCCGTCAGAGGGGGAGGGGAGGGCCGGCCCTCCGACTAATAGTTTAACTTCATCCGCTAATGACTCGTCGACCGTATTGGATTTGACTAGCCAAACACCTACTCTCCAGAGTAGCGCGCGCGATATACCGCGCCCCCTGCGGGGCACGGAGGGGGGCGCCCCCCTTTCGAATTTTACTAGGTGAGCCATCTGCTCACCTACCTACCGATTGAGCTTAAAGGCCATCAGGCCTAAAAGTCTAGACCTTTCGAAAAAAAAAAAAAAATAAAAAAAAAAAAAGGATAATGTTTCGGATACAGAAGCCATGGTCAAGGAAGAAAGGCTGGTCGATGGTTACTGTAAAGTATTAGATAAGTCGGTCATAATGAGCTGCGATAGAATCCGTAAAAGTTGATTCATTATCATCATCGTCATCATCATCACCTTCATTTTCATCATCATCAGACTTTATCCATCCACTACTGAAGATGGAATTCTCACAATTAGCACCAAGACTACCAATCCCTTGCCACATTATTAATTAATTCACCTCTAAACATAGTATAATTCGAGTATTAGAGATCAGCTGTCATGGGGCTCATTGATGTAGGCCTATATTCAGCAGTGGATGGATATACATGGATAGTGGATGGAGCTATTGATGATGATGATTAAGGAATTATATAACATGACTTGTTTGATTTTGCTCATCATATTGTGAAAATTACTGTTGTGCTGTAAATGTACGGTTTTTTCCACCATCCGCGCATCGCTGCAACTTTGCGATATTATTATATTATGTTTGCACTCTGTTAATTAAGTTGCTTGTCACCAACGCAGCTCTGGTGGCTTAATACCTTAAGCCCTTTATACACAAACTACAACACTCCACTATCTTATATCCCCTTAATGAGCTCTTGTGGGAGGTTTGTGTCAAATTTAATTAAAGGCTACTTAAAATGAGCTATTTTCATAACGGAGCTGGTTGCCTGTGCGTTATTCGTTGTGATGTGAGCAATTTCTTCATTATTTTTGTTAGTGCTCCATAGTCCACTAATTAACGAACTTGCTGAAATCTTCGGCTTCCACATAAAAGATAGTCAACTCTTGACATATTTTATTAGAGAATCACACAATGATTTCTTCAATTTCGCTCATCGTGTTGTGAAAATTACTAAAATGTTGCCCGATTTTTCCCTTACGTCATCTTATATTTAATGAATGCAAATAGTAATAGTGTAAGTTTAAGCAACTGACTATTTTTCACCTTTTCGTGGGGCGTTCTAAACTTTTCTGATAGGCGATAGCCATCTAATCGGCTTAGATGGTTATCAGGAAAGTTTAGAACGCTGCACAAAAAGGTGAAAGATAGACAGTTACTTAAACTCACATCGGTTTCTGGTCTCCATATCTTCGTACTGGAAACTGAGCTGTGTTTCAACACGTAAGTAGCATTATAGTTTACACCAGAGATCTATTTGCCAAGACTCTGGTCTATTCTTAATATCATATTTTCTTAATTTTTTCCTGGCTTTTTTTGGTGTGCCATCATCATAATCACCATCATCAGCCTTTATCCGTCTACTACTGAATAAAAGCATCCCTCAATGAACACACAGACGACCGAAAACTTGCCACTCACATCCAACATGGAACGGCTACTGTTCGGAGATCATCTTCCCATCTGGTTAATGGCCGACCAACACTTCGTCTACCTAAACGCTGTTGTTGATATTCCATAATTAAATGACGTAAATAAAATGGGTTAATTCAAAGCTGTATAAAAAGCCTTTCAAATAAAACAAGCGGTATATGTAAGTTCGCTGGTATCATAGAATATAATTAAATAAATATCATTACATAATAACGGAAATGTCAAATATTATGTCAATGCTATACTTGCTAGCAGGCGTTTCTAAGAAACTCTGGGAACTGTGTATAAACTAGTACCAAACTAACACGGTACTGCATCGTATGAAGCACTGTATACCAATTTCGATATGTGTGAATATTCGCCGACTTGGTATATGGAATTAATTTGTCTATCTGTATGCATATTAAATTTGATATATTATACTATATCTACATAGCCGGCTTGAAAAGTGCATCAAGTATCATCATCATCATCGTCATCATCGTTATCATCATCATCATCATCATCATCATCATCATCATCATCATCATCATCATCATCATCATCATCATCATCATTATCATCGTCATCAACATCATCATCATCATTCCTCATAATCGTTATCCTCATATTAGCGTCATCCGCTGTGGTCCGCTGCTGTATATAGGTCTTCTTTAATGAAAGCCACGACGGCCGATAGTATAGCATCAACCCATAGGTTGATACTATACTATTAACTATATCATTTCATGAGCGACCTTTTGCTTTCAAGTAGTAAGTCACATACTTAGCCGAAGGGAAGCCCGATGGGCCAATAACGTCCAAAGCAATTCGCTTAGAAAAAGATCGCAGATTGGTTCCGCTAAGACTTTTTATGTATTATAAAGTTATACGGATATTAATAACTTTTGTACAGGGTTTTTAGGGTACGATTTCCAAAAATACTCATACAATAATCATGAGAGTGTTTTCCCCCTGTATTCGACAACAGTTTTTTGTCAAAATAGAATAAGGAACATATAAGCAAAAAATAACTTGCCGCTCGTTTACGATCTGAAAGAAGAACAAACAACAATCCAGTCTTAGAGAGAAATATTCCACAAATATTTATTTAAATAATACATATATTTGGATTTGATGCATTAGGTTTGGGTTACCTTCCAGACCATTCTTGAATAAAGTTAAAATTTAAGTTAGCCTTTAAATAACAACAAAGCTGGTTCCATTCCCTCCGTATATATATTTATTTGAACAGATGCGAATCCAGACTTGAACCAGAATCGCGTGCATAAATGTGACTTTTTAGCGAGGAAAATAAAAAACGTACGAAAGCCGGAAAGTTTTAAATAAAATATCTAAGAGTGAAACACAAAGAGATTTAAAATAAAATGTGTAGCAAACTTAACTACAGTGACGTTAGAACGAACGAAAATTGTTTTATTTTTCTACGTCGCAAAGAAGGTAGACATTTTTTAACATATATTGTTTCGAAAGGTCACGGGTTCATTACTATGTACATACTATAGATTATATTATGGTATGTCATAGATAGGTGCTTCATAGATTAAAATAAAATTCAACCTTATCTTGCTTCTTCCGTTAAGTATCTTTTTTTATTGCATAGAAGGGCAAACGAACAGTCAAAGACATGCGACTGTCGACGCCCATTAACATCTCCATCTCCCCAATTGGCCACCGGAAACTCACAAACCGCACGATACACGACAGCTAAGCTGTCACTTTACGCTGATTTCATGTGAGCGAGAGGTTCCTCTCCGGTCGTGCCGGCCATCTACTTCATAGCAGTGAGAAACGCAATTAGGCACTAGCATCTCAATTTTATTCTATAAAAATTGGTAAATTCAACGATAATCTGGCAAGCTAATATAATACCTTTTTTTTTTTTTTTTTTTGATGACGCAGCGGAAATCATTTACGACCATACCAGGGCCTGGGTAGGCGCGCTGGCGTGTGTGGGGACTCGCATTTGGGTGCCCTACCCCACTAAAACCGCTACGTGAGCCTTCAGCCGCTATATTTGAGGGACCCGGATCTGTGCAGGCGACGGGATACCCTCAGCGACAGACTGGTCCCGGCAAAGACCAGATTCTCCACAATAGGGGGACTGCCCGGCTACGACTTGGCAGTCCCCACGACGTCGTGTCTTAAGCTGGGCCCGGGTTCCCATCCCGAGCCCGACACGAGCACAGGGGCTTTATTGAAGGCGCATTAAATAGCGCCTCCGACGCACCCCCGTTCGTCGTCTACGGGGGGAGGCTGCGTCAGCGGCCTCCTCTCTCACCCGTTCGTCGGCCTCCTTCTGGGACATCACTGTCTCGCAGAAAGAGGCCATTGCCGTCCAGGACTCGTCAGAGTCAAGCATCGCAGTGATGACGCTCGACAAAGACAAGTCGCCTCCGATGACAGACGTCACATCATGACGCAGCGCCGCCCATCTCGGGCACACCTCGAGGGTGTGCTGGGCAGAGTCCACCGCCGCGCCACAATCATGACATTCAGTCGTCGGCTCCCTGTGGGCCGTCCGACACAAGAAATCACCAAAGCATCCGTGCCCGGTGAGAACCTGCGTCAGACGGAAGGTGAGGGGCTTGCGCTTACGGCGCATCCACCGCTCAAGGACCGGGCGTAGAGCAGCCGTTAGGCGTTGGCCATACGGCTGACTCGCCAGGTCCTCCCCCCACCTCCGCATTAACGCTTCCTGCCCTAGCCGGCGGACCCGTAGGAATCCGTCTGGCGAAGGGGTCAAGCCCAGACACCTCCTACCCGAGACGTAGGAGTATGTCTCGGCCAGAACCTCCGCCACGAGTTCCCACGGGGGATCGCCGGCCAGAGCGGTTGCTGCAGCCCACGATACTGTGCGGTACCCCCGGATTACCCTCACCGCGATAACCCGCTGCGCCGAGCGCAGCATGGCCTTAAGGCTCGCAGTGAGGTTACCCGCCCAAATCGGAGCACCGTACATCGCCATACTCCGGCAGACACCAGAGTACAGCTGCCTGCAGGCGGCGCTGGGTCCTCCGAGGTTCGGGAGGAGTCTGCCCAGTGCACTCGCCACCTTAACGACCTTCGGTCCCAACAGTTTGAAATGTGGGCCGAAGGTCCATCCTCCGTCAAAGATGAGTAAGCTAATATAATACCTGCTTGTGTGACGACGAATCAAAAAACCTAGATTAGCTTAAATTTAATATTTATATATTAAATATTAATAATGCTTCACTGAATAATTTAAACATAAATACTCTGCAAATAATATTTGACACATTTGCGATCCATGGGGCCCCGACTACTTCTATCAGAATAAGGGCCTGTTTCACAATCTCCAGATAAGTTCCGAATAGGCTATCGACAACATATTTGACAGATAGAGTATGGAGTATCTGTCAAATATGTTGCCGATCAGGCATTCGGCACTTATCTGGAGATTGTAAACCGGCCCTAAGATTGGGTAATAATTTTAATAAAATCAAACAATGATTACCGATTTATTAATACTCTTCACAGCTTGTTGCCTGTACATCCAGAATCCTCAAAAAGCTAATCGTAAATGCAGGCGTTTTAATTCGGCTGGTAGACTCCAAAGTCACACAGGGTCCAAGAACATAGCCGGAGTAGCTTGGCTCCATGTTTAAAAATCGTTTTCTCAAATCGATCTCTCTCTCTCTCTCATAAAAAAATCGGGCTCACAGATCTCAAAATTGTTGTTTTGTGAGGGCTTCATTATGCTAGTGTCCAGGGCGCGATCAACAGTTTATAGGAGTTAGACTGAAGTTAGCATAATTCTGGGATGTAAATATATTATATGCAAAATGTCTAAGGAAACGAAATCATGGTAAATATGAACGCGGGTCTGTTTGTGGCGCCGCACATAAAATATTCGACATAAGTTATGCGCTATGAAGCCTTGGCGACACAAAAACACCTCTGGAACAGAGGTTTGATTTTAAATTCTAATTTTATGATTCATCTTGTTAGCATATCACAGACGCAATGTGTTTGGGAGGCACTTAAATGTCGCGGTAACGTTAAATTATAACGAATATAAGGTAAAAGTATACACGTAAATGCAATTTCGATTAATATATTGTTAAAAGTTAAAACCTATTTAAATTTTGATCGAAATAGGATTCAAAAATATTTATATATCTTGTTATAATGTTGTCATTTTAAGGACACTTTATATTCATAATATATTATAACGATATTGGTATAATAATAAAAATGCAATCATAAAATTGACTATATTATAACATTTAAAAAAGTTAACATTTCCTCTCTATGTGTAAGGTGATATATCTCATTTTAAACATAATAATGCTATCCAACTATATAATAATATACATATAAGGATAATAGAAAGGAAATATAATTGAAACTATGATCACTAAAACTCGATAGTGTTAGTTTCATTATTATATTATAATACCTTTTAAGAAAAATCAGTAATCCTCGGGCGGGGATTTACCGCGCACTTTACCTGCACGACCTGCACACACTGCCGATAAGCGGAGATGCAAGCGGGACATTACAGTGAATAATCCTTTAAATTGGCAAACAAGTTACAGTAAGCGTTTGATAGTTAAGTGTGTGTTAAGCTTTTAAATTAGTATCTTTTAATTTATTTATAAATTGTATTTTTTTATTAGAATAGTAGTATAATATAATAGTACCTGGATGAAGTTGATTATGAAAAATACATATAAACCGACATTTTCTAAAAATAAATCCTAACTGTATCGATTTATCGCCCACGAAACACCATGTATATTGTATACTCACGAAAATCGTTGGAGCCGTATAGAAGCCGTATTAAGGCGATTTCACCAACACTGAATTTACACGAGAGTAGCTATCCCAGTATAACTTTACTCTGTCGATTTATTCTATGATTAACTTCAATTACATTTCACCACGTTATTCTAGAGATATCTTACTCTCGCATAGTAACTCTGTAGGTATAACATTATATTAATGGAAATGACACTTGCTGTCAAATTATGTAGTGTCACTAGTGTCATTCTCATACATTTATGTCCGGTTTCTGAAGTTTCCAGTTATACTCTCACTAGCTATTGATACAATAAAGTTATATATATGATAAACGTCGGTTAACTGTCACTGCGTTTCTGGATACGCAATGAACCGTTCAATAACTATCAAACAGATAAGCAGTTCCATAATCTGCCGTTAGATGGGTCTGTTTAAGAGATCAAGTTTAAAATTGATTTTATTATTTTAATTCAGGATTATTACTAGTTTTATTTACGAGAATATTCATTCAAGGGTAAATAAGCATTGTTTTAGTTATAAATTATTAAAATTCGCTATTTATCAGCGAATGAATTTTTTAAATAAACGTCGAACTCACTGATGTAAGGTTTATGTAATTTTCTTGAAGCAAAACGTCAAATAAAGTTATGAAATCGATAAACGGCACACATTGGTCAGTTAAGATAAGCTAAGTTTAAATAGAGTTTATCATGTTCAGAAACGCACTTTCTTAACGCTAATGAATAGATAAACTGCCGTTAAAAAATCCTCAGAAACCGGGCATAAGTATTCTATTCTATTCTAATTATTTACCGTTTGTGCCACTTGTCTAGAGATGCTGAATAGGATAAAGATTTTATAAGCTCTGTAGAGCTGCTATAACCAATTTATCTACTTACCAAATGTTTAATGGTAAGAAATTAAAAAATGCGAACACGACTAAGTCCGGAAAGCGTGTCTTCCAACGTAATTCGGCTGGATTACTTTCAGTAAGTTGCGTAACTAATGAAGTAACTTGTGACACGGGTCGGCCTGGGATCGACGTAATCAAATTAATGAGAAAACTTAACTTCAATTTAGGGTTCCTGCCTCAATCTTTGTGTTATTTGACAGCGGTCAAGTGACTGAATTGCCATTCTGGCTGTACTCCAAATATAATTGACCTACCGACCTAACCAAGATTACATTTGCCCGATTGGTACCGATATTAACTTTGTTATAATTTCATTGGCGGGGGAATTTAATTGCCTCGATTGTGTTGTTAGTTCAAAATACTACAATTAATTTCCACCCATTGTGTCCACACTCCACATACCTATCCGGTATTTACGCTCACAACAGTTTCATATTGAGTTACAAGGAATTATTAATAACATTATGAGCCCGTTATTGTCTATTACTGGATATAGGAATTTTATTAAATGTTTTATTCATGATAATCATTGGATTAAAGCGATTACAAGCAGTGACGTTAAAGAGTAACGCTAATGTTAAACATTTCAAATATTTCCAATATAAAAAGACAAGTTAGGGAAAAAAATCATATCTCATTTATAACTAAGCTAGCTAACGTTATAATTGGTAGTAGTGTACACAGGGCTTCCCAAACAACGACAACTTTTATAGTTACTTATAAATATTTGTAACTTAAAAATAATTAAACACCACTTCGAAAAACAAAACATCCCACAAGTATCTGCAAAATTGTCATATGTACCTACTAATACCTATCATATAAGGAAGTATTACTACAAAACCGATTTGTAAAATTCTTTCACCTTAAGAATTCCACATTGATTAGACGTGCAAAGCTGAGAGGACCGATATTACTTTAAAAAATTAAATAAATATAAAAGATATAAGTGTATCCTATTTGTAACTAGCATATATTGCTATTAGAAATAATATCCTACACATGCAACGATGCAATAGGAAATTAGATAATGCAGATAAAGATAATGAAATTGTGAAGTTGGCCGATGCTGCACCAGCTCATCTAGTGATAATAAACTCCACAGTTATAACCATAACGTTTAACAAAGTTTCTGTCGTCTGCAGAATTGGCTTTTACACACCAGCTTTTCCGCTTTTGTATAATTATAAAGTGGCCTTTTAACTTTTTTACCACAATATTAATAAACTTTGTGTATTAATTAATAAAACATATTATCATCTTACATAGTATAAATGAAGTCGTTTCCCCAGTCTGTTCACTAAGATCTTCTAAATTACTCAACTAATTTTAATTCAGTTTTCAGTAATAAATAGATGATTCTAATGAAAAAATAATATGAATAATACACCTATTGTACAGAAAAGCTGAAAATATATTTTGTTAATCTTACGAAATAGATCAAAATAATAAAATTATTACGGAATTGTATATCCGAAAAAGATCTATCAAAACTTCTGCGACAGCATATTATGTCTATCTTTTAATGTTAATTCGCTAATTATTAGCAGTCAGAATATGGCTAACTAACATAAGCTAGCGCAGGTGAAGCTGCCAGCACTAGCTGGTATCATCAGGCATGCAGGTTTCCTCGCGATATCCTCATATTTAGGTGCATAGGGGAGAAAAATCTATTTTGAGGATACCCGGTCACAATCAAACCCAGAACTATCACAAAATTCTGACACTTGTATTCAAGAAGCGTACTTGGCTTAAACTAACAAAACTATATACAAAGAACGCACTATCTATTCGTTCTTCGAGTCAATAGTTTGGGTTTGACAGACGCACAGTGGCGGATTTCACTAAAGGTTTTAATGACCCTGTGCGTTCGGGAGTACTATGTCACCTCATAGTATTGTTTGCGAATACGGATGTGAGCATAAGACCATCGTTGAATTATACATTTAATCAACTTTTAATATACATTTAAAAGGGCTAATAAAGTTTACATCCAAGATATGGGACGCGAAAGAAATACGGAATGAATATAAATTTAACATTAGGTCTTATATCTCCTTTATGGCTCATAAACACAATTGAGTCTCGCCCTTCCATCTTTGTTCGACGCGGTGAAGTGTGAAATTCAAAAATCAACTAACATTTTCTAAGCCACTGAATCACTCATCGTTTGATAGTCTTTTGCACCAGACATGTTTACTTTACGCCGAGATTTCCCTCACATAAACTTATCGGTTGATTCGAAATTATTTACAAAATAATCCCTTTAAGTTCGAGTAGTGTTGTATTTGTTTAAACACTTTTTGTTGTTAGGTCTTTAAGCTTTGTTTTTCATATAATAAAACCAGGGTATGAAAAAGAGAGAAAATCAGAGTAAGGAAACTAAAGTTGGTTAGTAGTAAAAACCTAAGGTAAAAAGTCGTAGCAGATATGCGTAGCCGAGCTACTCGTACGTATCGCTTATGTAATATTGTTTTGTTAATGTACGTCGGCCATTATAGTAACTGCGTACCGCGTAGACAAAACGATACCCCTCTTTCTCCCGACACCTTTACCGCCATCGTCTACATCCTCGACACACACGGACACACACACACACGCGCACGCACACTCACAAACACACACACACACAAATTATTTTATTTTATAAAAGTAAAAAAAACCTTAGATTTCCACCATTACGGGGATTTCCCCCTACATATTCACATCATCTTGGTGCACACTCTATATTCTTTAACAAATTATCTGCAACTAGCGAGATTCGAACCTGCAATCGCTGCGTTAAGTGCCTAGTCTTGGTCTGTACTCAAAACGCAAGTAGGATACTTATTTTCAAATCATTTGAAAACAGGCATAGACTTAAGAAATAAGCCTATAACAATAGTAACACTATAATCCGAAACGAAACCATGTAATATCGTTCATTCGAAACAATGTTAATAAATTTCAAGAATATGTAGAACACAAATTGTTGATGCAAGCGAAATGTACAAAATGGGTCTTAAAATGACTATATATCTCTCACGAGGCATAAGTTTACGAAACAGGGCGTCCATGTTTATGAGAAAGCATTTCCTCCGCGGCTTATGGGCCAGCGATAGTTCACGTAGAACCATAGCGTTTCCCATCGCCATTATTTGCATTAAAATGCTTATCTTCAAGATTCATGGCTGTGGCCGAGAAAAATGACGATCGTTAAAGAAATTGAATACCTACTCTTATTTCGCAAGTCTTTGTAGAGTGTGTACTCCATCTTGTCAAAGCGATAAATTTAAAGTTAGTTAGATTTTATAATAATACACTTTTCGGCCTTGGAAATTATTGTAAGTATAATTATTTATTACTAATAATGAATATTATGAAGGCGTAATTTTGTAAGTTTTGATATTTGAATGTTTTGATGCGTATTGCTCTTTCGCGCAAAATTACTCAATGGATTTTGATCATCATCATCATCAGCCTCTATTAATCCACTGCTAAACACAGGCCAAGACGGCCAATCCCTTTTCATTCACTCGCATCCAACAGGAACAGACCAGGAGGAGACACGGAGATAATTTTTTTAGAAAAAAAATAGTCTCATTTAATTTGTACCTACGTCACTTTTCTATCTCACTAGTACCTGCTTTTATATTTAAAATATTATGATTATGGCACGATAAAAAAAATAAAGATTTTTATTTTTTCTTTTGCCGTTATTACACACTGTCTTAGAGCTTAACCTTTTCATAAGTTTTAATGAAATTTACACGTACTGGTTTTTTATGCGAAGTGCCATAAAATCAAACATAAAAATAGGGTTAGGTTATAATAAAACTTTTAAGCGCGCTTTCTTCTTTTCTTCCAAAAATGCAAAAAGTTTTTATATGAAAATTTGGCGAAATATGCGTCGTTAAACATTACTCTAGATTTAGCAATTGTTACTTGGTATACACCAGAAAACAGTCAAAAATATGATGATTTGAGCTTGGGTTTTTCAGCACTTTGAATAATAATTCATCTTGCTTTTTTTTTAATTATTTATAGCTCATTTAACATATTTATGGGTTAAAAGATAATGGAGTGTGCTTTATTACGGATCTACCTTACAATTTGAGATGGACCTAAACTATCTACTTCAAAGGCATGTATTCTGTTGATACATATGATAGGAGCAAGTTTGAAAGCCTCAAAGTTTGGTCGGTTTTCGAGTAGCTAAAGTATGTTATGTAAATAACTATGAATAGGTAGCGGAATATTAATCTTAGACTAATATTTGTGTCTTAACTATTTAACGTTATACTCAACAGACTCATCCTGAATTTATATAATTTCACGAAAATGTAAAATTTATGGTCACATGAAATTGAACAATGCACTTGTTTTATACTAGTAACGATTTAATGTTATAATAAAAACATAATATTATGCATGTGTATTATAATAAAACACTTCCGGGATATAAAATACTTAAAACCGCGATAAAATTCAGAAACGGTGTTATATTATAAGGAGTGAAAATCGCGTAAACATAAGAAAACAATACAATAAATGGACAAAGATAGAGTTAAAGATAGCGTATGACTTGCTGGACAAAAGAAGGTCCTGTACTTCTTTTGGACACAGCATAACAACTTGATAGGAGAAACAAAATGGCATGCATTCGTACTAGTTTGAGATGTATATGACCAGCTCTGGGTGACAGATCCCTGTGGTTGTTTCTAAAACAGGCAAAATGGGATCCATCTCTACTAGCTTAAGATGCCCATGGACACCAAAAAAGTCAATGATGATAACATATTGGTACTTTTATTAACATACGAACACACCTTAAACAGGTTTACTATCTATGTACAGACTGCAACAAACCAATTCGGGCACATGTGTTGTAGAACACTTGCCAACTTACAGCGCAGTTTGCTAAACATTAAAACGCTCCGTAAAAACCTCGCAACAATGAAGTGCTAAGTAAAGTAGTGAAAGAAATTTAACTTTTGTAATTTAAGTAAGAACGCCATTAAATGTTTTAAGACTTTAAAGACAATTATTTGAAACACTGAAACGCTGTTACACTGTCTAATTAAAATATCGAAAACTATTATCACAATTTATTTGGTGTATTTTTGGTCTATAAGCATTTTATCACTAAAGATAATCAGCATATAACAGCAATGGATACGATACAATTTGTAGGTATCAATGTATCTGTCTATGACTGTGATAAACCACGCCATATTCAAAATTTTTGTCGTATATGTTCGATTTTGTAAAAACCATTTCGATATCGAGCTTCACCTGAGTGACAATGTGAACTTTATTGATATAAACAGATAGTCGAGTTTTAAAGAATACAAATTCGTCAAAGCCGTGATATCACCGCGGATTCCGCTATTGAGATTCGAGCTTACAGAACTGGCCTTCATTCCTAAATCCAGTTGGTAAACCTATTAGTCATGATGCATGGAGCAAGATGGTCGCACGGTGAATCCTAAAACCCAGGACTTGGTCGACCTACGACCTATGATCAATAACCTTCAATCTATAACATATACCCTATGACTCATCTACTACAGATGACCCGCTACCTTTAACAATATGTTACTTATGCTCTACGACCAATGACCTATAAACCTATGACACTTATCATCTTTAACAGTGACTTTTACCTTTAACAGAAACATTGCTCGGCAACGTTGTCGTAGGTTATAAAAATAAACATTGTCAGTACGGATGCCGCCATAAAT
Source organism: Lycaena phlaeas (assembly GCA_905333005.2). Taxonomy (NCBI): domain Eukaryota; kingdom Metazoa; phylum Arthropoda; class Insecta; order Lepidoptera; family Lycaenidae; genus Lycaena; species Lycaena phlaeas. Next base: position 11,353,076 of record HG995173.1, read on the forward strand.
GATAGTGTCATAAAGGGTAACGCGGGCGAAGCGCTATTTCCAAAAGAATGATATCCGAAATTACTATGCAGCCGCATTTGACAACATGATTTTGAATTTGCTCATTTATACTTTACAATTTTGGTGTGAGCGAAACCGAGAATAAGTAGTACGGGAATAATATGATATTAAAATATTGCATATAACGAACGAGTATGCGACAAGTGATCGTTCAATCGCTCGATCGTTCAATCGACGACGTGATTTAGCCAATCACAACTTCGAACGAACGAACGAACTTCGCTGTCGTTTTCGTAATTGCATTTTGACTAAGCCCCCTGTAGCTTTAAAGTTGATCACGCGTCATACAACCTTTTCCGTTACGGAGCTGTGCAAAGAAAATGGAATTGAATAATGAAATTAGATAATTATTGGACTCCGGGATGCTTATATTAACTTGATAAAACACAGTATTCACTTCTGTGTTAATTCTATATCTAATCTAGATATTATTTTCTTTACGAATTTATGCCAGCTTTATGCCTTAAATAAGCTTCTGGTAAATAATAATAAGAAGAAGGTATAATCGCGTTCGGTAACTAGTAAATATTTACTGTTGTAATCTCGAGTATACACTCGAGTCAATATTTTCAAAAAAATGATATTTTCAATAAATATTCTGTATACTGCCCATCGAAATTGTCATTTTGCCGAACAAAAGCTCATCCATATAAAACTTCGCCATCACCGACAAATGCGGTCTACGTGAATTTTCAGAAGTAGCGAGTAATTGTTACTCGAGTGGTTAAAAGCTTTGGGTGCTTTCAAAGTTCGAACGATTTTTATATATACAAAACAAGAGCTTAACACGTTCAATAGCTCTTCAGAAAAAACATCAACATCATGTCCATCCATTGGTTAAGATCCTTAATGACATAACTGATTGGTATTTAACAACTTGCACCGACGTAAAATGGCTACTAGTCTTAAACCATGATTACCCCAGATTTTTATTCGAGAAAACGACATTTACATCTAAATTAAATAAATAAATAAACAATTTCCGAATTAATAATTTACATTTTATGAATTTTAATTAACTTCAAGGTTCAGTAGTTGCCTTTTGTTTAAAAACGTATATTAAAAAATCTCTCAATAATAAACTCAGTCTCAAAGCCTCCATCTCCCTTGTGAATAAGCTCTTTGCTTCAGTAATAATAATTACTCTTTGAATTGTAAAAATTACCTCGATGTATATCCTAACTAAGCCGTCTTTAACAGATACCATTTCCATTTATCATATCTCAACTTTTTATATAATACAAAATAAGTTAAAAGAGACAACATAAACTTAGCGAAGAAACCTAACTAAGTCTGAAGTAAGTTACGTGGTTAAGTTGTAGCCGCTCTCCGAGTTTGCAGCATCCTCCCGGTACAGTTTATGACTAAGAGACTGCATAATTTTATTTATCAACAACATAAACCGAACTCAACTGAACAATCGAAGATACATTTGTTAGTCGATGATTTCTTTGAAGCTTTAAGTGGTACTTAAAAACTAGATTTGCGACTTTAGAATTTATTTATATTAAAAATCGTTGTAGGAGGACGTGTGCTTTGCCGCGATCCAGAGCCGTAAATAGCCTAGCGCTCTGTGTGAGCTTCTATAACTACGCCCTTAGCAAACCGAAAAAAATAATAGTCCCGCCTGGTCTGGCCATTCTTGCACCCCTCAGAGTCTACGCAATGTGCCTGGGCACCGGGGTCACCGCCCTATTTACGGCTCTGCCGCGATCCCTTCTATGTGGCCTGCAACTTGCTTCCCTTCTGAAGCAGCTTTGCTGTGTATCGGAAAATAGGGCAAGACAGGCAGTTTTATTACTGGCAATGACTTAACATCTTCTGTCTTTTCTGTCTTCAGTCTTAGGATAGGCAACACATGAATAAGGTGCCCGAGATAGTTCCAGGTAAACTAGTTTATGTTCATGGTTGGTTATGTTATGGCTCATTTGCCTATTAAATATTTAAAAAAAAAACCAACGACAAAAAATAAAAAAGATTAATACAACATAAATTAGTATAATATCAATATTAAATATTCATCACAACCAAATATTAGCAAAACCTTATGATCCTACAATAAAAATTTTACTCCACTTCTTCAACCAAATTACTGAGGAATTGGAATTAAAATGAAAAGAATTCCAGGTTAAATTTTATGGCAACAGCTAAAAAGAACGTAAAATACTGGTCTGAAAAACACATAAAAGTACTTCTTTAAATTTATTGAGCTATAATCTGTACTGCAATTCCACAAAATGACGCTATACTTTCATACTCTTCTACTTTTTTATTTTTGGCAAACGGTCGCATTTTGTAAACTGCCTTACTCACATGGCATAGTTTGTTTACCGCGTGTAAGACACTATTACGACATTTAATTATGGTATAATCTCAGATTATGAGCATAATACCATGTTGAATGTAAATGACAAGGAATCGATCGTCGATCGTCTTGGCGAGAGAGGAAGGTCTATATTCAGCAGTGGACGGATAAAGGCTGATGATCACACGTGCACTATTAATATTGGTATCATAATACAGAAACCATTATAATAGAATAATAATAATATCTATGCACGCTTTAAAACACGTCAATCTAGTTCCGTGGTAATTTCTCGAAGAACGAAGAACTTGTGTTACGGGTAGGTACCAAACGACGGAAAAAGGGTCGATCCTGACCCACCAGTGTTACTTTGAATTATGAAATGGCTTTTTCTAAATTTCTCAGCGCAATCGTGTTTAGCACGATACCATCGTCCGCTCAACGGTGAAGTAAAAAAATCCAAAGTATTTGAAGGTGTGTGAAATTCACCAACCCGCATTGGGCCAGCGTGTCTGTGAACTATGGCCCGATACCTTCCTCGCCTGATTTCGAGAAGAATACTCGCGCAGCAGAGGGACATAACATAATATGGCTCGATACTTAACTTTACATGACCATAAACCGCCGTCGACACTACTGTAATAACAGTGACAAAAAACAAAGTGAAATAGCAAAGTGCTAAAAATAATCGATTTATTCATTTGTAGCGTACATTATTAACGATATACAGACAAGCCCACACCCTTTTAATATATATGTATTTCACTGTATTAGAGTGCATTGTCAGCGTAGTAGATTGCAAAATTGTAATACATAATAATATTTACGAGGACAGACGACCCTCCTGCGCCAGTCGTCTGCCTACCATCACCTAATAAGGTTGCCTAAATAAACTATGAAGCCGTAACGAGTATTTTATTGTAGAACCAGCTAGTGCATCTATAAATTTATTTATTATGGTAATTAAATATAGAGAACTACAAAATATCAATCATGTTGACAGAAATTAATAGAATGAGTTCGAAATGGTAGCTACTATAGCTAGCTGCATTTCCTTCCTAGAATGTGATAAAAATCAAGTTACAAATAAATAGGGTTTATTCTTAGTATATATAAAAAGCAAATGTGTGTAAATGTAACATATATATAATGTAACTAGCAGCCCCCCGCGGTTTTACCCGCGTACTTCCCGTTTCCATGGGAGCACGGTGATAAATTATAGCCTGTGTTATTCTGATGTATGAGCTATATCATTGTAAAGTTTCGTTAAAATACATTCAGTAGTTTTTACATGAAATAAATAGTAACAAACATCCATATTTATAAACTATATGGAGACCTTTCAGAGAGACCACGGAGTATAGAATGATATAAAGAGTCCGAAAGATTTGGGATTTTTCGTAGTATTCACATACACAAAAATAAATCCATATCTTAGTTCTTTTTTCTGCCGCTGTCTGCGCTACGATCGGTTGATTAGGACTTCCAAGTCGTAGCCGGGCAGTCCCCCTATTGTGGAGAATCTGGTCTTGCCGGGACTATTCTGTCGCTGAGGGTTTCCCGTTGCCTGCGATCCGGGTCCCTCAAATAGCGGCTGAAGGCTCACGCAGCGGTTTTAGTGGGGTAAGGCACCCAAATGCGAGTCCCCACACACGCCAGCGCGCCTACCCAGGCCCTGGTATGGTCGTAAATGAGTTCAGTTGCGTCATCAAAAAAAAGGATCAGTTGATTACCGATGCTACGCTACGCTGATTGGTCCGCTTGTAGCGGACTAATCAGCGTAGTACAACAGTATTAAAACTATTAATAACACTGCAATAGAAAAAATTGGATAAAAGCAAACAGCAGTAACTAACTTGTCCAAGATCAGTGCATTTTTCGCTTTCAATAATTATTTCCACTCCACAGGGATTGGAAAATAAAATATTTTACATTCCTGTACAATACAGTTACTGTGATATTATCTAGATTCCATTTTACTTGATAAAAATTCACAACTGATTGTGCTCAACCAATGTTTATTGTACAAACTTTGACGTCACACGCGACGAAATGACGAATGGCCGCGTTACAAAGCTGGAATTAAAATAGCGAAATATTTATATTCAAAGGAATATTTTAAAATACTTTTCCAAAAATTGTATTGTATAATTGCACAACTGTAATAAAGGAAGGTTTTATATACTTATTATATGTAAAAATATATATTATACCACCACCATGTAAAAAATTAATAAGACATAATTTTTAGATTGTATATATTTTCAATTTCTCCTAAATATTGTAAAAATATGTTACTATACTATTTCTTCCACACTTGGCTTACTCTTCACTCTTAATACTATATTTATAGAGACAGCTTTTTTAAACATGTCTATCAGGTCTAAGGTAACTTGGGATTTAATCTGTTGCAACCTTCCACCCCCAGAACCACTGATTAACTTGACTATTCTCTCAGAAGGGCACTCTACGGATACTGAGCAAAATATTTTTTCCTGTTCACTCAAATCGTCAAAGTATTCCAGTTGCGTGGTTAAGTTATATGGAATCTCTTGGGCGAGGAAGTCAAGAAATTTTGCCCGAACTGCTTCTTCTATCAACTTCTCCGGTGTCTGGTCAGTCCATTCGGATGGCGAGTAATGCAAGTTTGCTACTTTGGCGTTGCTTATTAAGTATTCCTGAAAACATATGTAAAAAAAAATTACGATATTTTCCCGGCCACACCTACCTACGACAAATGCACTTAGTCACAAGTTAAAGTCAAGGCCCAAGATAAGTGCCAAACAATCATAGAAACCTATTAAATAATAGAATGTAAAAATTATATTCTTATATCATAAAAAATCAAGCCCTTGCAATAGGAAATATGATGGCAAGGGCTTAATAATTTAAAGATGAACAAAAATATCCTACTTTCAAATTAAGAAATTAAATTAAATATTATAATGAAACAACTTTTACGGATTTTATCCGCAATAAAATCCGTAAAAGTTGTTTCATTATAATGAGTGAAATTCGCCTTAAATTAAATAATTTTAGATCATAGAAGTACAATGATTCCATTAGTATAAATCAGCAAAATTCATAACAATTTGAAAGATACCAGTTTTTATTTACGGCTATCGCACATAATTTTAGAAATATTTACATTTGTTTTTACCCATACGGATACCGCGATTTTTTTTCCAAAGTGAAACAAATCCGCATAACATTTAAAATGGCGTAGGGGATAAGAAACTAGCTTTTATTGCGATAAAGCTACAAGAACCAGTGTATGGTTTAGGCCTATTGGACATGTCTTGTAGATTGGTTTATCTGTTAATTTTCGATCTCTGCTTATTAGCATAACTCACCTTGATATCTTTAACTCCATCTCCTTCTTTGGCTGACACCAGAAACACATCAGAGAATTTACTATAACCTTTTTCTATTCTGGTTTTATTTAAATCAAATTTTGCATTTGGTATGGGATTGCCAGCTATAAATCCATTTGTAAGATTTCTTATTATTGAAAGTAATTGCTTTTTACTTTTTAATGTGTCAATCTGTAAAAAAAAATGTAGGTTTTTAATTGATTAAGTTTGAGATAAGAAGTCACAGCTTCTAATTTCTCAGTCAGTCAGTCAGCAAGAGATCTACAAATCAGCTGTTGATACCATAATATAACTGCCATTTGTAGTAATAAATATGAAAAAAAATACAAAATGGCACTAACATGTGCCAAAATTTCATGGTTCATACAATCATAAATGTACCGGTCACAGAAATCAGTTCTGTTAAAGTTCTTGATTTAAATACAATTTTACAGACTATTTTATCTCATATCAAAAACTCAACCCATTTAATAGCAGGCTTATAACAAACAGCTAAGATACCTTATTAAGAATTAAAAAACTAGGAGTACTATTAAACATTTCTAGCATATTTAAAACATCTCTATGAATGCTCTCTTTAGTCCATCGGTTAGACACATCATGTACAACTCCTATGACATCAGCACACCTTAGACTTTTTTGACAGGCTTCGAGCATTGCATCCGGTAATTTGTACCTGGAATTAAAGGTATAAATAAACAATACAAATGTATGTTCACACATCACAGCATATTTAGCTATGAAAACTCTCAGACCATTAGTTTCTATTAATAAAAGAGAACACTTACTTCTTTTTTTCCTTTTCTGTGATAACTCCTGGAGTATCCAGGAATATAATTTGTGTGTCATTTTCAAAACAAATAGCTCTTATTAGTTTTGTTGTTGTATGAACTTTATTTGATGCAGCACAGATCTGTTAAACAAATGTCATTATTAATGACGAAGATTTCATCATGCAAACAGGCATGATGGAATGAAAAAAAATACTGGTTTTATGATAAATCTAATAATAATAATAATATCTATGGACGCTTTACATACTGCATACTGTCTAATAATTATGCAGATTCCAGATATATTAGCCGCAAGAAATATGCCTAATATTTACGCCCTTTTCAATTACCGAATAAAGAGCTATAGAGGAGTTAGAACAAACAAATAAAATGTGATTAAGAAATTTGTAACAGTTGTAAGTTTAGGATAATATTAGGATAAGTGAAATAATTTGTTTTACCTTATTTGGAAAATTAAATTTATATAAAATATTTTTTTTATACAAAAATGCTATTTCTTATGAGGTTATAAATAAACACACAACTACTACCTTTCGTTCGGTAATTTTATTAATAAGAGTACTTTTTCCAGCATTGGGTGCTCCGATAATCGCAACATTTACTACTTTGCCTAACTTTTTCTCCTCTGAGTCTTGTGCTTGTTTGGGTTGGGATGAATAACAAAATATTTTTAAATATTGGACCGTACACCGATGTGAATTTTTAAGGCGTGAAATAAAAGGCAACATGTTTTTATATTTAAACTACATTTACGCAATTCCTTGAGTTAATATTGAACGCCACTAATTATTATATTTCTAATTTACTGTAAATTAAATAAATAAGCGAAAGATCAAACAAGTCTCAATGCATGACATATATATTTTTTTATTTATTTAAAGGCACTAGCTAGTAGCTACTAAGCTATTAGCCATACAAATTAATAATTAAGTACCTACATGTCTAGCATCTAATAAGTGCAATCATACAAAGAGTATAATATATTATATAGTTACAATCATGCATGCATCAAACATTTAACAAACGAAAATATTTATACGTCCAAAAACTTGCCTTAAGTTAGCACCACCATATTATGCAGTTTTCGTAATTTTTGTTAAAACAATTCGACTGTCCGTCGCTTGTCCGTCAATGTCTGATATATCTTTTTACATTTTGGTCGATAATAGTTTATTTTAGTATTTTTTCTTAAACTCAAGGGTTGTCTGGTAAATATTGCTACTAAGCAATAAGACCGCCTTTGTGTACAAAATTGTAAAAAATGTTATTTTTAGTCATTTGTATCAGCTTACTAATAATTGTTGTGTGTTGTTAGTTTTGTGTGCATATTTCATTCATTTCATTCATACTTACCAATACGGCTATAATATTATTTACTGAATACATAGCTAGCATAAGATACTTAGTAGAAAACAAATGAACGGTGGTGAAAAGTAGCCTATTTGAATATATTGTGACTTGTAAAAAATTAACATAGTAAATACTTTCAATTAATTAATTGCAATTAATTATTCATTAAAATTTAAAACAGTTCGCCATGTAGATTTTATGTTTTAATACTGTCGATATCAATGATACACTTTTACATCACTAATGTATTTTTTGTCGTAAACATTGTTACCATGATAAAAATCTTTAAAAAAAACTTATAATGTAGATTTGTGATGTAGATTGTGGATTGCTAGAGTCATCGCCACTTTAGAAGTCCGATAGACGCGGCGCTGCGGTCTCATAACTCAATGTTGCCAATTTTTAGTGTAATGATTTTCCACCAAGTCTAGTACAATAAAAAAATTAAATAATTATAGGGCCTATGGTCAGTAGTGGATTGATAAAGACTGACTATATGATAATAATGACAAAAATAATTATAGCAGCAAAATAAAAATCTCCCTGCCAGGGTTTAGTAAAATAAAACATTTTTTTGTAAATATTTCATTCGTATTTTTTACGTATAGCCGATTAGTAGAATTCATCTAAAACAAGCTTCTTCGGATGTGTTCGACTTTTGCCAGGAATGACGATTTTCTCAAAAGTAATTGCTGCCATTGTTACTTCCTTTGTTATTCGACCTTTTTTTACAGAAACACCTGAAAATATCATTCACCTGAACAAGGTTTTAATTCTTTTACCTTGTATTTATATTCATATAAAATATCATAAGATAAATGTAGGTATAGAGCTAATATATTTTAACCATAAATTAGGCAAAAATGAGTGACTCTGGCATCTCTAAAATTTACCTGTCATGGCTGTGACATTTATAAACATATTATTTAACGGGGTTAATTGTTGTTTATTTTTACTTTCTAATTCACAAAATTATTTCACTTTAACGATCATTATACGGCCTTAAATTTTTACACCTTACTTTATATTATATGCTCCATATTTCACGTAAAACAATTTAAAATATCACAACTTCTTACTCCAGACAGATGTCAAGATGTCAATGTTGTCAAATTTAGTTCAGGCATTAGTCGCAGGACTTTAAAAGTGGCGAGGACTATATGTGTTCATTGTGTTGGTGTCTGGTGAATATTCATATATGTCATATTAGAAGTTTAGAGCAAATTTTGTTCTGTGCTACCCTATGATATAGAGCTCTAAGTTTCAAATTATTACTTATTTCATATTTGTTGTAGTTCGTGAATGCACAAAGTTTTTTAGTGTATCACCTATTCAGCTATAAATTAATTTATGAACGATTTGTTAGTTTAACGTCGATATTGTTGTTCGATTCATTCAAATCTGAGGTAGTTGTAGCAAGATATTTAAATTATTCGGTATGATTTTGCTTAGGTAAGTAAATGTGTATTTATGTTTTCGTTCAATGTAATAATTGACATACATTAGTGTTAAAAAGATTTTTCTTTTAGAAATGTCAGAGATAAAGTATAAAAATCAAATTCTAGCAGCAATAGACCACTTACGTTCAAGAAAATCACGTCCAGATATAAACAGAATTTGTAAATTTATGCTAAAGTGCTATAAAGTATCACCAAAAGACACAAAAGCTGATTTAAAACGGTGTTTGAAAGAAAAATGTGTTTATAAAGTCGATTATAAAGATAATGTAAGCTACAGAAACGCTGCTAAGTGGAGAAGAAAGTCAGCGCAAAATAATAGTAAGCTAGTGCCTTTTTTTCTTTTCTTTTAAAACTTTTATTTTTTTTATTTTATTTTTGTCTCCTCTATTCTTGATTTATAGAAATGAATTCTGGCATAGCTACAAGTGAAAGAAGGATTATTACTTCAGCTATAGCTACTCTTATTTATCAGGATCAAAGTTACTTAGAGAATGGAATAGCGTTTGATGATCTTGTGAAAGTGGCTGCAGCCCAAGAGTCTAAGTACTCACGAAAGCAGTTAGAAACTATAATAAACAAGGAATTATCCCTTGGGAGCCTAGTTAAACTGCCAAATGGAACATTGGCTCTTGGTCCTGCTGATCATGATGGAGATAGTTCAGATAGCTTCAGATTTGAGTATACAGACTCTAATACTAAGGTAACACATATTTTTTGACATTAAAGAGTTTATTATATAAATAAAAATCCTTCTAATTGTATCTATTTAATGCACCAGTATACAATGGCCTGTGGTGGGCCAAGGCCAAAAGTGCATGATCCTGATGATGATGAACGATGCAACAAGTGATGAACTAAGCAGTGGGTGATTGTGTTAACACCACAGGCCATGCTATACCACAATTCCTTTGAAGTGGTGTGCCCAAAAAACCAACATCTTGAAGTTGTCCACCACTACATACAATTACTCTCTGTACATAATGGTGATGACCTGTAGTGGACCAGCATACGGCATGTACTGGGGCCTTTAGAGATTATATTACATTTTATTTCATTTCTTATACTTTACTAAACATATTTTTAGCTTACATCATCAGCAAACTCTTCATGTCGTTCTTCACCACAACGCATGAGAGGAAGGCCTAAGAAACATCCTGGTACAACATCAAGTGTCCACAGTTCTAGTCAAAGTGCTGCTGTGAGAGTAGGAGAAAGGAGAAAAATGGCTAAAAAAGTATTTGATCCCTCAGATAATAATGTTCCAAGTAAGAGAAAAAGAGGTCGCCCTATTGGATCTCTAAATAAAAGTACTATTAGAAAAAAGTTAATTGCTACTAAAGCTAAAGAAAGCACTCCTCTATCTGAAAGTCAACATTCCTTTGATGGAAGTGCTGATGAGTTAGAAGAAGACTCTGCTCCTCTTGAATCTATTAGTGGAGTATGTTCAGTTTGCTTAGAAAAAAAGCCCAAGAGTTCCCAAGATAGGCTTGTGGAATGTCGTGACTGTAACAATAAAGCCCATTTCAGCTGCATTCAGTCAGGTTCAGGTCTGCTAAAACCACGGCCAGACAATACTTGGCAATGTCCACATTGTAAAGTATGTGTTGTATGCTGTGAGACAAGTGATGCTGTAAGTTTTGTTTAACTATGTATGTAAACTAAAACTCTAAAATTTTAATTATATTAAACATTGTCCTTTTTTTTCAGGGTGTATTAACAGTTTGCAGCATATGTTCTGATGCATATCACACTCTATGCCATTCTCCTCGTATTCCAGAGAGGTTTAAATCTTGGGACCAGTGGGAATGTAATAACTGTGTTGAGTCCCGTCCAACGTTCGAAGATTCTCCTAGGGCTATTTCTAACAATGATTATAAAACAAATACTAGCTCAATAGACCCCTTCCTCAAACCACATGAATTAGATAGAGCACCCACTAAATTAGCTGCAGATATCCCTGTAGACCCCAGTATACCAGATATAACCAACTGGAATGTAGATGATGTTTATGAATATTTTAAGCAACATCATCCTGAAGCTGCCCCCATTTTGAAAGAACAGGCAAGTATTGTATTATTTATATATGCTATGAAATCATTCTTAATTAATTATAACATTTTAGATTTCATAATTAATCACTAATTTATTTTAAATGTCGGCGACTCAAGTGGCCAGTTGGATAAGATAATTAAGTGTTACTTGTCTTTTTTATTAAAACATAAGTCATTTTTGGTTGGAGATTTAATTATTATCAGAAATGCGCGTATATTATTAGTAATCTAAAACACTAGACGTCGCCAGAAAAAAATGAGAGTATTATATGACAGCGACGATGGTCCAGTGGTGGATGGACTCGGCCTCTTATGCAAAAGGTCCGGGTTCGATCCTGACCCTCCCGTGTGGGCCTTGAGATTAGGTTTTTCTAATTTCTAAGTGCACCCCAAACACGAGACCATCGCTCGCTCACCGGTGAAGGAAAACATCGTGAGGAAACCTGCATGCCTGATGAGATTGAAAGTCTTTGAAGGTATGTGAAGTTCACCAACACGCACTGGGCCAACGCGGTGAACTATTGGCCCATTACCCTCCTCGCCTGATTTCGAGGAGACCCGTGCCCAGCAGTGGGACATAAGGGGTTGATACTTTTTTTTATATGACAACATGTAAATATTGCTATATATTTTAACATTTTCGTTACAACATATTATAGTTAGTAGTTCCTATACATATGGTTACAGGATAATTAGCTGATAAGAAACTCGGTTAAATTAAAATATATTACATTATTTTGTTCATTGGGCGCTTATTGATTGGCCGGCTCAACAGTATTACGGCGTATCGCGGCAATCGTGCGAATGGGGCCTTAAGACGTGTTTTGAGACCATTTTACAGAAATAAAATATTTGAATTAAAAAATGTGCCGTACTACAGTTTATTTGAAATGCTAATTTAGATTTTGGATTATTTTTTTCAATTATATCCGGTAAACCCCTTTCAAATACTTAATCTTTGAAAAAAAAATTATACATGTTTCTTGTTTCAGGAATTTGATGGTCAAGCTATAAGCATGGCTCGAAGAGCTGACATTGTCAGAGGTTTAGGTTTGCCCCTTGGCCCAGCTCTGGCTTTGTATAGAATAATTGTTAAACTACAAACCAGAAAAGATGATTGGACTATGTGTTGGGGTTGAAATAAGATTTTTTTATTATTTGTTACAAAAATTGTATTTATTTAATTTAGTCAAATAAAAAGATTGAATATAAATAAATGTTTTATTTAAATTTGCTATTGATTTGCATTTTAATTTAAAATGCATAAAATAACTAAAAAAAACATAAAATAACTAAATAGTATTTACAATAAGCTACAAATCTTTACATCTCTATGATGTATATGTTACACATTTTTACTTATGGTCATAATGTTTCATAAATGAAAGAAAAACATCATATGCAGTTGTTGCAATATTAATGTATAATACTCTGTAGTGTGTCGGTAAAAAATAAAAATTCACAAACTGTACTGGAGGCCAAAATAGGCAATCTCCCTGCAAAACAAAATTCTCAATTTTAATTTCTATATAAGTTAGTAGAAATATATAGTTATAATGCATAAGTATATATTTCTTCGAGTGCCAACCTCCTGGTGCACCCATGAATACAAGCAAATTAAGTGAATGCTTGAAGGTTATATATATACATATACTAATTGTATTTTATGGAGGTTGAAACTTTTTCACACCAATGTGATCTACATTATATAGACATCATCAAGTATACTCAAAATACATTACAATAATTAAAAGAACTTACTATATACACATATTTAAACTTTTCTTTAATTTCAGTTGTAATTTCATTCATGCTTCGTCTTTCTAGGATGCCCATACCATAGAAAAAACATAGTATAGTAGCGGGGGATGCCACTACCTGATCACTGAGAATTTTTACTGCAACTGTTTTTAAATTGGCCTTAGGTAAAATTTTGTCCAAATATATATAATAATAATGATGAAAAGGGCCCATTACTGTACCGACTATAAACATACGTCCTGAAAATTAAGGAATTTTAATGTGATCATATTAACACCTCAGAACTAGTATGCAGGGCTTGGAAAAGAATGCTCATGTAAGCATCAATAGGTAGTTTAATCACTTATGTATATCTTATGTAAAGTCACTCTTGGATTAGCTGCCCGGGCTTATGACAATAAGAGTAAATCTTAGACAAAATCTCATAAAATATTTACTTTTAACTAACCAAGTAAGAACAGTACAGTTTGTCTAACTAACAAACATAATATACTAAAAAGTAATATATGACTTACCTGTCCTATACCAGTCATATTTTACTACCTTGACATCTGAATTAATCTCAATTTCTTGTTGAATATAATCGCCTATTGCCATAAATATTCCAGATGATAAACTATTAGTCAGAAGTAAATTTTTCTTAAAGAAAAACTGAACACCACGATTACACTCACGAGACATGAATCTTTGTGCATTTTTTACGTACGTTATAGGACGTATAATTCTTATCATCTTATATAAATTCATTGTTTCCTAAAAAAAATTCAAATCAGTTGTTCTGGCTATTATATTAAAATTGTGTTTAGGTTATATTTTTATATAACAAAAATATTTTGTCCACATATAATAGATTTGTTTATTACCTGCTAAAATAATAGGAATTTTTCAATTACGGAAATCCCACAAGGAGGTAAATAATTTTAACACACAAATTGGAATTTTACATTATTGTAAATTAAAAATTAAATATTTTATTTTACATTTTCATTGAAATTTTGATTTTATTAAATTTTAGCAACTTCGGCAAAAATTTATTGTTTTTTGGAAGTCTAACTACGTCATTTTTTATAAGATTAATAAATTTACAACTTTTATTTTAAAATTTGCGCCGTACCTCAGGCACCTTTTTTAAATATTTTTCCTCAATGGGAAAAGGCAAAGGGCTAGAGTCCATACAGCCTTCAGTTACCTATAATTCATCACGATTCACGAATTTTAGATGTAATACCGGATCCACACGCTTGCGGTTTGCCACAAATTCCAAACCTCTATAAGGCATAAACATGTGGATGTATCGCAAGCGCTTGCAGCAAATTCCCTTTGATTTGTGCACAAAACCGACACTCGTCAGATCGGCCACAAACCCTTGTACACCGACGCAAGCTCAGACAAACTCTGTATCCACACGTTTGAATTATTTGTGAGAGTTTGCCAAGCGTGTGGATGCCGCATTCAAAAAGTTAAAATATATCTAGCAGAATGTTAACTATTATGGTCGCAATATTCTATGTATAAGGAAAAATTTATCATTTTTTTTGTTCTTCTTTCTTTTTCTCTTTTATGTTCTCTATTTTTTTTTGTCGCACTTTGGTTTTCAGAAATGTATCTCGTCTTCTAACCTTTTGTAATCATTGCCTTAAATAAATCCAAAAAAAAAAGAGTAAGGAGACTATTCTATGTCTCATGACATATCGGATCAAATTCTATTACAAACAAAAACAAATGTGTTTGTATTTTTTGCATCTAAAATATGTAATAAACAATTATTATTTAACATGTCTCAAAACACTGAACATTTAGATTTTTCGGGACTATTCAAATTAGATGTTTTAATTCACTTAGACATATCTACACATAGCTTTTACGAAATCGGATTACGAAAGTTTTTAGCTCTGTCGAGTGGAAAAGAATTGGTATTCTTATACATTAATCCGCAATCTGAAAGATTTGATAATTACTATGATTGGGACTTCGTGGACAATCCTGTTTATTGCATGTGCTTTGAACCAAGTGGAACATGGGTTTTGATCGTTAGTGAACAAAAAGTCTTATTGGTACCTTTTCTGCCCCTATTTATACCTCAAAGTTCATTTGACTGCAAGTGGTCGCTATCGAGTGTTACTGTTCTACCTCTTGTAGATGTGTCACAGGCCACTTCTGTAGTATGGTGGTTGACTAAAGAATCTGAAAACATTATAATTATTGGATCAAAGGTAAATTTCAACTTTTACTTCACTTCATGTGTACTTTCAAATAATAAATTAGGTTCCATATGTTTTTCTAATTTTCCTCTATAACTTTAAAGTAAAAAAAAACTAACTTGTTAATGAAATATGTATAGGAAATATGTTTTTTTTATATTAACCAAAATATTGATCAATTTATATTCAGAATGGAACGATTACATTCTATTCCCTGGAGTCACAATGTGTTGTGGGAGAAGCAAAGGTGTCTGGAGAAGTTGTTGATCTTCAGATATGTTTTGATGACTCATTGGATCTGCTAGCACTTTTGGTAATGTGTTCATTTTTTATTTTGATGTGGTTAAAGTTTCTAGCTTAGACACATAATTAAGCTTTTATATATTTGTAAACAGCAATAAACTATATATTAATTTGATATGTATTATATTATATCAAAGGCATACCCTTATAAGTTTTCCTCAATTACCTTTTCTTAGTTTTATTAAAGCAATATAACAATCTGATTAAATGAATTAGTTCGTTCATAAAATCTTTACCTTTTAGATATCCCGAGGTCCCACGCAACAGTGGAAGTTAGTATTAGAGCATAGATCTTTTGGCTACAATTGGCTGCAGCAGATTCGTGCACAAAATGACAAAGAAAAGAAAGATGGTTTCATGTTTTACATTAAACAGTTGTCAAAAGACAAAATTACATTCTTCACACAAGGTGGATCAAAAGGTATTTTTAAAATTCTTTGTGAAAATAAACAACACTTTTGCCTGCAATTTAAAAAATACTGTCTTGCATATCTACACCATGTTCATTTTAAAATATTTAAAATGAACATGGTGTCATGTTCATTTTAAAATATAATTACATTTATAATAAATTAAAGATAAATATTGATGTTTGTCTGGTTTCATGTATAAACATAATATAATGTCCACATTAAGTATTCTTCTTATTGATTTTTAGATGACAAGTCACAAACTGTTGAGTATGTTCTAAAGCCGACAGAGTATTTACCAACATTCAGAAAGGATTCTAACAACTGGGCTCTTACAGCGCAGTATGTAAATGGTCACCATTTTTTGACAGCATTTGAATTAAACGAGGGAACTATGATTGTAAGTTTTTTTTTATAAATATCTTATATCTTTAAACAAGCAATTATGTTATTATACATATTTAGAATCTGAATCTCGGAAACGGCTCCAACAATTTTCATGAAATTTTGTATACACGGTTTAAACAGGGCGATAAATCGATCTAGCTAGGATGCATTTTTAAAAAAATTAGTTTTATTCGTGTTTTGAGGCAATGAAAAAATATCATTAGAATACGGACGTAAATTTCGCTGTCAAGTAATATGTCATGATAGCTCAGTTGGGAAATTAGGGTATTTTTAATCAATGAAACGAGCTTGGTTCGAATCTCCAGTCCGAAATTTTTTTTGTCTTATTTTTCAAGTTCATTTTTTTTAAAGAAATACTTGGTACTTATATAAAACAATACAAAAAAAAACCAAGCAAATGCTCGGTCAACCAGGTATTTGATTGTAAATCTTCCATCTTAATGTTAGAAACCTTACATATTTGCATTTGTATCAGTTGTGTTTTCAACACAGTAAACAGTGTATTTGGAATGCTTGCAAATCTGAAAAAAAGTAGCAATGTAATTTGTTTATTGAATACTGTCCGGACTGCAACAGCGTACACACATAGTTCGCCACGTGAGGTGAACAAAATTCCGCATCGCGAGACGCGAGTTCATATAGTGGGCATGCAAAATACATAAGTGCTAAAATTTTGCTAAAATACACTTGGAATAATGTGCAAGTCAATTTTTCTCCAAAAGCTGTTGAATTAAGTTAGTTTCGATAACTATTAAACAACTTTTACAAGGGTTTTATCGCCGTTTATTAAGTTTTTATTCGTTATCAGTCCTTACGTGATCCCGATAATTTACAGAAACCATGATGATTTCTGTAAATTATCGGAAACATCGGAACGTAAAAAAATATTTGTATACTTTTATATTTAGCTAGAAAGTCCTGCTGAAGACACACCATCAAGAACCTTAAGGCCAAAAATAAAAAATGATGGGCTCTATACTCAGGGTCTATGGTCTCAAAGGCTAATATATTTATTGAAGAAAAATGAACTGGAAATTCATAGTTCAAGCTTCTCAGTCATCCAGGTAAAGTTGCATTATGATATTTATTATTTGA
Organism: Lycaena phlaeas; assembly: GCA_905333005.2. Classification (NCBI taxonomy): domain Eukaryota; kingdom Metazoa; phylum Arthropoda; class Insecta; order Lepidoptera; family Lycaenidae; genus Lycaena; species Lycaena phlaeas. Next base: position 11,370,648 of record HG995173.1, read on the forward strand.
AATTAAAAAAATCTAGCATATAAAATATTTTTTTTTTAAATATCTTAAACAAATGAAACTTACTTTAAAGGGACAAGCTCTATTAAATGCAAAGCGAGATACTACAGAACTCTGGTCGGTGGAAGTAATCGGTGATGTTCAAAGAGCATACTTGATGTCTGCAAAAGAGCCGCCGACTGTGACTGGAGGTTGGAAAGAACCAACATTCATTTGTGATCTGCAAATGCCTCGGTTTGGCCTCGAACCCTGCCTTATCATCACATCCTGTGGTGCCTATATTTTGAATACAGTGTAAGTAAAGTCTATAGTCTGTATATAAACCATTTTATGCTATGGACTAAACAAGTGTTGTGATTTGACCCAACATGCAGCTAGTGGAGTCAAAGAAATCTTTTTTTTTGATACATGTTTTTTCACATTTTCATGGCTTCTTCACCTCTAACATCTTTAACACTATAAGGTTTTTCCTACAATAGTTACAATTTTTTTTCTAGGCTCTATATTATATACTATTTTTGAAAATTCAAATTTTTAAATTGTCTATTTTAAATATTCTAATTTTAAAGTGTTTCGGCGTGCGAGTGGTTGGTGGGGCTGGTGGTGCGCAACAGCGCGTGCGCGGAACGGGCGGTGGGCGCGCTGGGCGCCGCGCTACCTCCGTTACTCCTGGCGGCCGCAGACCTGCTCATGTCCCGCGGAAAGGTCGCCCCCGCCCACTATCTTTACTCACTCTCCGCGCTGCGGTCGCCGCACGCGGTTGTCTCGTCGGTCGCACAGGTAAGACTTTCTTATTTTATTCAATCTAGTATGTAGTGCCTATCAGTATCGCTGATTACTTACCACTAGAAATGATCCTTATATGGAATTACCTGCCACCTACAGTATTTCCGAACCGATACGACCTTCCTTCCTTCGAGACCTTCGAGAAAAGAGCATACTCCTATTCGAAAGGCCGGCAACGCACCTTCTAATCCTCTGGTGCGGTTGTCTGTGGATATCGCTATCACTTACCATCAAGTGAACCGACTGTATTTGCCCCCTCTTCTATATAAAAGAAGAAGAACAAGCGCTTGACCCTTTTCTATTTAAAAATAAGGTGCAAAATATCAGGTCCAAGACACAGTCGGTAACAACAGTATTAATTAAGCGCCCTGCTGTTTTACCCGCGTACTTACCATTTCCGTGAAGTACAGGGAAAAATTATAGCCTATGTGTTCTTATATATAAGCTATATTATTGTAAAGTTTCATTAAAATCCATTCAGTAATTTTAACGTGAAAGAGTAACAAACATCCATACTCACAAACTTTCACGTCTATAATATTAGTAAGATTATATTTTACCATACTTTACCATTACTCGCTTTGCAAGAGGTTACCTGTAATTCCTGAAGAATATAATAATATATGCCTATATTCATTGCAAATGCTGAGGTCGCACAATGCAGGCAGTTGTGCCCTAACCTAAGTATTACTTGGTTAATATAGTCACACTTTATTGTAATTTGTAGAGTCAGCCAGACGGCTGGGTCGCTCGGTTGGGAGTGTTCGGCCGTCTGCAAGAGCTGTCAATGTACAAACAAGTAGCCAACACAGGCAGTTTGGGAAATGCTGCCATTACTGCCAAACTGCTGGCGTCGTTACTTAAAATCGGCACAAACAGTGAAGAGACATTTGATATGTGAGTTTAACTATGGAACAAAAACTAAATATGTGTGTGCTGTAAACATTCATTTTAATTATTTAACAACGAAAAAAAATGTTAATAGTATTAGGATATCTGAGATTTTAAATACAATTAACACATACATATTGAACTATAGAAATCAGTACAAAAATTTAGGTCTGACACTTCGTTGTCTTTTCAATCAATTTATAATTTTAGGGACATGAAATTCACAACTTTGACCACCGTTGAGCTTCAAGAGCTCACGTCGATCGCCGCCTCCATTGGTTTGTGGGATTTGGTCCCGGTATTCAGCATACACCGTGGTCACCCCAACCTCCTGCTATCGGCTATAAAGGCTAGGAGTGACATCTGCAGAGGCGCCATGGTTTGTCTCCTGAGATACCAATGTCTCGTGCCGATATTGTTGGAGGAAAACGGGCAGTGGCTCTTAGATTTTATTACCGAGAAATGTAATAAATTTGATACAGTTATATTAAAGGTAAGGGTTTTGTTTTGTTTCTCACTCTTTTAATCTTTTCTTCCTATTTTGAATTTCTTCCAAATTCCAACAACAGTTCCTTGCATATCTCTTCTCTAACATTCTAATTTTATTCATAAATGTTTTTATTGTTACCTAATGCTGCATATAATACATTATAATAATAATATTTTTTCTAATACGCCATTTTCAGCATCTCTGTCTATGGCTAAATCCGCTGCAGGATCAGTTGAGGCCTGTCATGCGAGACCTCAAGCAAGGAATTACATCTGTGTATGTAAGTAAACATTTTATAAAATAACATTGTAAGTTTGGAATGGATAAATTTGACAATGTTATGTATTATTTAGAATTTATGCTATATTGATACAATAAATTGAGCGACCAAAATATAAATTTGTATGTGTATTTGGGTAGAGTTGACATTTCTGATACATATGTTTTTTACACTTGTCTTTGCCACGAGTAAGATTAATGGTAAAAATATTTTGATTCGATTCCTAAATAAAAAAAATACGTAAGGAACCTTTACGTTTTTTTTTACGTACATTTAAAAAAAAATCCCAATGTCAATCAGAAATGACGAATCCAGCGATACCTCTCAAAATGGTAATAGTCAGAAACATAAAAAAATAACCCCCTTTTCAAACATTAAAAAAGTAAGTACACTTAATAGGTGACCAAAATTCATTTCTAGCATAATGTTTTTTGTAGGCCACCAGAATGCTGCAACTGATATCAACGTTCATGCAAGTGGCTTGTGCGATAGAGGCACGTAACCCATGCGTGGACATGCACACAGAGATAACCATCAAGCCTGAGACGTGGAAGTACCATTACACGCCCAAGCGGGCCCTGTCCTGTGGCCTGGAACATTGGGCGCTGGTTGACGAGGGGAACGCCAAGATTATGATGGCAGACACACCGGTCAATACCGAGTTGATCGGCATGGTGGTAGACGTCTCCTGCGGCAGACATCATACTTTATTGCTGACGGAAAACGGGGTAAGTAATAAGTTAGCTTGTTGTCCTTATCACTTTTCCTAGTAAACTGTGTCTACACTCTACTACAGGGGTTCTTACTGGATTTTACAAAAATCAACTAGTCGCTTACTCGTTGTTATGTGACAATAAATATAAACAGACTTTTTTGAACTGAATAATCTTATTATACAAAGAGAGGAGGACTTACTAAATTCACTGTGTTGTTGTTTTTATTTTACACGTTTTTTTTAATATCTTTACTGCGAACATTATTAAAAAAAGTATAAACACGATCAATCTAATATAGTTATTAAACAATATATAAATACTTACTTTTAATTTTAGTCCGCCCATGACCATGGTTGCTATATCCGAAACGTCCATGTAATAAATCCAATGAAGCACAATAAAATCTATAAAAAGTAGTAACTATTATAATACCGTACATTAATTGAATGAATGAATTAATTAATTAATTAAACTTGAATGAATTTTGGTTAGGTGTACGCGGCTGGCGACAACACGTTCGGTCAGCTGGGCGTGGGTGCGCGGTGGGCGGGGCCGGGTGGTACCGGAGGGACGGGCGGCGCGAGCGGCGCGCTGCAGCGGGTGCGCTCGCCGTGGGACGCGCCCGTTACGCTCGTCGCCGCGGGGCACTATCACAGCGCGGCTGTTGACGCGGGCGGACGGCTGTACACCTGGGGGTAAGACAGTAATACTGGAATGTTTGAGTTTATAGCCTATAAAATATATCCCTGACTTATCTGATAGAAAGTGTATAATACATTAGTTTTCAGATTTTTGTATTTGTTGATTTTGGTATATTTGTTTTTGAGTTTCAAATTTATGTAATATATTTTTCAATATGTCCTTATAATGCGTTATTTATTGTCATAGTTGGGGTGTGCACGGACAGCTTTGCCTCGGTAATATTCAGAATCAGCTAACTCCTCAACTGGTCACCAAATTTCTAGGCAGAAAAGTAAGCATAATTAATTCATTATTATTTTTATTTTATAACATATACAGCATTATAATCTAACACATTATAATCTATAGCAATATAACACTTTATAATCTATTATGTTTTAAGTTTCATTCTTAAAAATTATTAAACATACTAACTGTCAAATCAAAACTTATAAGTACTTTCCCATTGGCCTTAGGTCGTAAAAGCAAGATTTGGGAAGGTTTTAGTATAAAAGCTTAGAAGAAAATTACCCTCACGAGTTAAACCCTTACTTGCCGGCTATTTCTGTGCTGTTTCCTTTTAATAAGTTGATGATGTCAGGTATTGAGCGTGGGCTGCGGCTCGTGCCACACGGTGGTGCTGATGATGAACGGGGAGGTGTGGGCGTGCGGTGCGGGCGTGTTCGGCCAGCTCGGCAGCGGCACGCGGGAGAAGAGCTCGCTGCCAGTCAAGGTCTCCTTCCCGGATCCGATCGAGAAAATTGCCGTGGGATACTTTCACAATGTAAGGATTTCGGTATTTACGTACTCGATTTACAGAATGGCAAAAAAAAGCTTAAATACCGCGACACCATTAACATACCATTTTAAATTCTTAAAATTCAAATGAAGTGTTAGCTATGTTTTACTGTGTAGTACCTGAAAAAAATTGTGTTTCAACTAGGTTAATTACAAACGCCAAAAGACAGTTTCTATGAATTTTCTTTTTAGAGCCACAAACACGCAGGTTTCTATGAAACCTGCGTGTGTGTGGCTCTAAAAAGGGTGATTTAAATGTATTATTTTTAAATCAAGTTCTGTCGGTAAGCGGTTCTTAGATATTTATGACTAACTAGCGGACCCGACAGACTTCGTTCTGTCAAAGGAAGTCATGGGGATTTAATAAGCATAAATACAATAATCAACAACTTATTACAACAACACACAAACTCATCTATTCTGGTTATATTCTTGTGATGGCATTGTTTATAATGGGTACATCATCATCATCGGCATATATCCGTCCACTGCTGAACATAGGCCTCCCTCAATGAACGCCAAGATGACCGATTCCGTACCACTCGCATGCAACGCGGACCTGCCACTGCACGGAGATCGTCTTCCCACCTGTTTAATGGTCGACCAACACTTCGTCTACCTAAATGCGGCCTCCACATTTGAACCTTATTGACCTATCGGCCATCCGTTCTTCTGAGTGTGTGACCAGCCCAGTGCCACTTCAACGTACATATTTTTCGCATGATATCGGTAATTTTAGTACTCTGGAGGAGGACTTTGTTTCGAATCCTATCTGCCAAAGAAACACCAAGCATAGCACACTCCATAGCACGTTGAGCTACGGAAAAATTACGGACCAGTCGTAAATTAAGAGTTTGTTTCAGTCCCGTAGGTCAACACGGAGATAACGCATTGGTCTTTAAACTGTACGGTATACGGACGACGTGAGAATATGGCGAAACTTCCTAAATGCTGCCCACCCTAATTGAATCCTCTTATTGGCTTGCCTCTCGAAGTTATGTCGACCTAGCTGCAAGGTATGCCTAAGGTAGAAATACTATTGCACGGCTTCGAGAGTTATGTCATCGACGTTAACCGGCCTAAGGAGAACGTGTTCGTTGAACATGACTTTCATGTTGTTCAAGTTCACCCTAAGGCCCACACGTCGGGATGATTCGTTTAGACTGTGCAGCATCTTCTGTAAACCCTTCAGTGACTCGGCCAGTATAATAAGTAAGTATATCGTCGGCGAAACGAAGGTGTGAGAGATACTCGCCGTTAATGTTTATGCCACATTCTGCCCAATTTAAAGTCTTGAAGATTTCGTCCAAAGCATTCGTGAACGGTTTCGGGGAATGAACATCCTCCTGTCGCACACCTCGATGCAATTAGATTGGTCTTGTTTGACCTCCCGGAATCAGAATGAACATAAAAGCGGCTTCGTATAATCCTCTCATTACTTTAACGTATCGCCAATCGACATGACATCGCTGCAGAGCTTTCAGAACAGCCCAGGTTTTAAGAGAGTCAAAAGCTTTCTCATAGTCCACAAAAGCAAGGCACGGTGGCTGGTTGTACTCATGGGTCTTCTGTATAACTTGCCTTATAGTATGAATGTGGTCTATGGTGCTAAATCCTCCCCCTTTTAGCTGCTTAAGAGCCAAACTAACGTCATCTAAACAAGCTTCTGAACATCAGATATGTTCAGAAGCTTTCCAGAGAGGTGTCGTGTTAGGCTGGCACGCGGATCATTATTCCGGGTATTAGGTTGAGGAGCATGGGACGCGTACAATTTGCTATAGAAGTCTTCGATCTCCGATAAGATCTCCGGCCTAGAAGAAACGGTCTCGCCAGAAGTGGTCCTAATCTTCGACAGATGGCTTCATGTGTGTGTACAAACTGTAGTGAAATTATTCATTTTCAAAAGCAACAATCCACCCGAACAGATAAGTTTTCGATACTATATAATATATACAAAATACATTTAAAAGTAAATCACACGTGTGTAAAGTTTTCATTTTCCTATATTTATTATTTAATTCGGTGTTCATCCCAATTACATAATAATATTAGAATGTATTTAAATAATTTTGCACAGACAGGGATATTAAATTAATAATTAAAAATAATAAAACACTCTTGGTAACGCGGTTTGTGTTTGACTGATGTAATGACGTGGAAACTGATGCATTTTATGTCGCGTGCCTGCCTGAAACTAAAACAAACGAAATAATATCGCGAAATCGACCAAATTGAAAGTCAGTACTAATGATCCATAGCCCGTAAATTGTGTAGATATGTAATTTGGTCGGGTTCGCGTTATTATCACCTTTTATGAGTTTCGGGACACGACATTAGACCCTCCAACAGCAAACGCACACTGTTTTGATAGAATAAATGAAATTCTGACTTTGCTCGGGTGAAATTTGATTTACAATGCACATAACTAACGATCTAATAATAAGACCGGTAGGGTCCCATTGCACAACCCACCAGTAGGGTTTAAATTTCTTAAAAGCATTTCTATACAACCAACTTTTAATTTAAGGAATGTGTGGTGGTAATCCTGCAATCGTTATATCGAGTTTAGGAATTCTACGGGATAGTTTAAAACATCATTATGATCGTCCTCAACTACAGCGTTATAACTCTCTTAAATTTTAAACACACCCGAGGTTTTTTCAACAACTTAGTCGTGCAATTGAAAACGATCTCCGTTTTGAGGAGTAAGTAACGTTTTCATTGAATAATTTTTATTAGGTATCATTTGTGTCAAGCGACACATCAAACATATGGTCTACAATTGAATTATCTACAATGCATCGCTATGGTCAACACCATCCTCATTTGATGATCCATTGCCTGAATCCTTATGACACGTAAGACGTAGAGATCTCATCAGAATTAATTGGAATTTTTAATCTCGAGTGATCTGTTCTACCGCCATCTAAAAATTTGCTGCAATCCCAGTAAATGCTATAGCATTATTTAATTCTTGCCTATTGGCAGGCATATTTTGTTTTCAGATCTTAAAATGTACAATAGTTGTAAATACAAAAGTTTTTCCAGTTTCTCTTGGGCCGTCAAGTTGGAACAGATGTATATCTATAAATTCTTTTGATATAGTACCTATAAATTCTCCTGATCATAATATTTCTTTGTCTCAATAATCCTTTTCATAATACAAATACAAATAGTAAATACTCCTTGCCAAAAGCGTATTAAAAAAAGTAGATGTCACCCGTTATCAATGACAGTGATAATATGCAATTATGTCATTGTATTTTAATGGACTGCAATATTTTGTCTGTCAACACCATTAGGATTTAACAAAATACTCGACAATTCAAATTTTGGGGATATATGTTGTCGACTCGAAACCTTTAATTTTTTATGTTTTATTATTTAGGTAACTTTTAGATTGAGTCTAAGACGAAATTATTAATATGATATAGCTTAGACAACAATGAGTGTTTGTAATCTAATATGAGCTTTATATAATAGCGATAAAGTTCAGATTGACTCTACATTTTAGTTAGAAAACGTTTGTATGGGAAAAAGAAAAGGGCTGTTTTTAGGGCTTTCCCGGCAATTATTCGATTTTTTTTCGCCGGAACATCCATCCTTGGACTTCCACAAACATTTAAAAAAAAGAATTATCGAAATCGGTTCAGCCGTTCACACGTGATGCCGTGACAACGCGAAACGGGTTTCATTTTTATATATATAGATATGTTTGTACGTTTGCCGCACAGTTGGCGTTATCATCCCGCGGTCACGTGTGGTGCTGGGGCGCGAGCCCGCACCAGGTGCGTGCGGGGCAGGCACGCCGCTCGCCTCCTGCGCCCATGCTGGACACGCCCCCAGCGCCCGACCCACATCTGCTGCCCCGCCCCGTCGATACGCAGCTCGTGCGTGGGACTATAGTGCAGGTGCGTGTCGTCCCAAAACGCCCCCCGCGCTTTTCACGTCCATCGATGGGTCTCGTCCATGGGATTCTATATTTAAAATTTTTATTCAAATCGAATCAAAAATTTAGATAGCGTTTGGTTCGGATAAATGTGCGTCTAATTTTTGTGTATTTTAAATGTCCATAAATTTTATAAATATAATATTTTTTGTTACCTGTTTCAGTTGTCAGCGGGATGGCATCACTCATGCATACTTAACAACAGCGGCACACTCTACACCTGGGGACTAAACTTTGATGGCCAATTAGGTACCATGTTATTTCTGCTTTAATGGTTGAATTGATTTAATTTGACTTTCATTCGTATTTGTGAGAGTTGTGTGCTCTCACTTTTCTATTACTTTTAAGTTTAATGTAAAAAATCTAGTAAATTAAATTTTATTTTTTTCATTTTGCAAATGTACAATTCTTCTCAAAATGTTTCAATATATATTTTTCTTCTTTCACAGGTAGTGGAGATAGAAAGCAGGTGCAGATTCCGACGGAGGTGATCATCAAGACGGACTGGCAGCCAGACGGCGCGGGCGGGGCGGGGCCGGCCGCGAGTGACGTCACGCGCGCGCTCGTGGCGTGCGGCGGAGACCTCACCGTGTACGTGGACGACGATGGGCGGATATACTCTACTGGCAACATGCACTCGCTGGTAAGTTCGAGAACCATCGAAAGCCAAAGGGTCCGGGTGTTCGATATTCACTCAATAAAAAGATTTCGATCGAGTAAACAATTTTTATACTTCAATGATCAACTTAAGCGTTTGCTGGGGAGTTCAGGAATTTCGTTAGTACTACTAACGAAATTCCACACTAACTCAATTAAAATTAAGTTACTATATTATTGAAAAATACATTGTATAGACAGTACGCGTGATTTAACTGCAGCATAAGTTAAGTTTATAAAAATTTGAGCATTGTGCCAAGCATTTATTTTAATTACAGACTTTTTTTTTAGAATTTAATTTAATTTAGGTAGTAATTTAGAAGGAGACTAAGTGGATATAATTGTATCTTGATGAGGATTATTTATTTACAGGTGGATAGTGACAAGGTGAAACTCAACAATAAAATAATAATGATGAAAACTACGAAGCGGGTTATAAAAATACCGGCGAATCGGAGCGGTAAAAACAAATTCTTGTTCCAACCGGTCGATCGCATCGATATCATGTTCCCTTTTGACATTGATGGTATTGAACGCAAGCCGATAGAAGCCAAAATGAACCCCCTCAGCTCAATATCGGACTTTAAAAAGAAATCCTGGGCTGATGACGTCATAATACTGCTGCATCCTTGGATCAACGAGGACGCGTTGAGCAGAAATAACAACATGGCAGCCAAATTGGCGTACCACAAGGGACACTATCCGAAATGTCTACAACTGTTACTCGATAATTTGAAACGCGTTCCCCAAGATGACCAGCTGTATTTGACACATTACGATTCGAACGAAACGGACACAAGAAAGAAAGATGAACTGAAAATTGATCTAACCAACATCATGGCGAAACGCATTAAGGATATATGTTTGACTATTTTAAACGAAGAACCATACCCGCCAATAGAGCCAAGCGTGTTCCAATCACTACCGTGTTGTTGCGATGAACTAAAATACACGAAGAAAATCATACCACAATCAACCACTAGCATTGCAGAAGTGAACCTCTCTTTGGAGGCCGCGAAAGTCATTCAGAAATGCATCAGCTTATTTCCAGTTGATAAAGGTCTGTGGGAAGCTTGTTTTAAACTGTCTAAAGATTTTTATGTCGAGAAAAATCTTAATGTTGAAGACTTAGAGGCGGTCTTACGTAAATTCATGGAAACAAATGCGCCTACAATGGCCGCCGCTATAATGTATTCTAAAGATTGCGCACAGTATAGTGAAATTCTAACGCCCAAATTCTATCTGAATATGTGTAGCGAACTTTTAGATACCTGGGGTTGATGTTAGGACTCACCGCAGATATAAATGGCAACGACAAAATTGATATCAATAACAATATAAATCATTTACCCACATTTGTACTCCTGAGTATAGTTTGTTTCGCTCTGTATAGTTTTAGGGTCGATATTATTAGTATACTTTATGAATATGCATTATTTATTATTGTTATTGATATTTATTGCTTTAGCGCACAGTCTATAATGAGACATTAAAATACATTTTATGTATAGTGCGTTATTTAAGAGTAGAAAAGAATTGAGGGCGCTGCTATCGCTAGGGATACTGCGATGACGTCACAAATATAAATCTATTGATTGGCCTAAATATAAATCTATTGATGGTCACACTACCCTATTAATGGTCATACTACTCTGTAGGTTCCTCAGGATTGAAAGATTACAAGTAAAAATAGTCGTATATTAAATGTACATCTTCTATATTTTAATCATATTCTGAAAGTATACTCAAAGCTACAAATAAATTTAACTACATAAAAACTAAAGTGTCTACTAAAGCAAGTAGCTTTTATTATAATATTTGTGTCTTACTCACACTAATAACAATAAAAAATAATTAAATAAAATAACATATTATAAACAGTATATTCAAAACTGCTTACTGACATATAAATAATTTACATAAACTGCTATATAAAATTGTATTCTTAATGATCAAATTCAAGTGAACAATTTTGTATTTTTTTTCTCAGATATTACTAGGTTTAAATATTATAGGATTTTTTTCTTTATCTGCTTTTACGGATAATTTGCTTGCTCTTTTACTATAAGTAGGTAAAATTTTATTGTGTGCCTTTTCATCTTGTTATCTATATCTCTTTTGTTATTATACTTAACCTGTTACTTATCTTACTGCCTTACAATGTTTTGTTTTTATTATGATGTTGAATTGATTTTTAGAAACTAATTTTACTATAACCTATATACATATAAGTAGTTGTGTGATTTTATACGTAGATAGAGAATGAAAATAATACAGATGTGACATCAGCATATACAGTAAGAGATGGCGATAGTTTAGCTAATGACAAAATTAACTTCTATTCAATAGTTGAAGTATAAATATCAGTACATTATAGGATAATTATACGTACAAAGATAAAAACCTAATTCTATGACTATTAGGTACTTATATAAGAGCAATAACAAAAATATGAACCCCACGGCTGGCGGGGGGCAGCCCCCCATCCGTCTTCATCCAATGGTAAAGCCAACTGGCTCACCTCACGTCCGATGAAGCATTAAGGCCACTAGGCTATTAGCATAGCTAAATCCGAAAAAAAAGTAAGTCTAGGTATTTAATAATTATAATTATAACTGAAATAACAATAATTATTGTTATTTCAGCGCATCATCTATACTTCATTCTCTATCTACGGATTTTATACTAATGTTAGCTCATTTTGTCATTATTATCATTATGTTATCATTTATGAACAAAACTATCTGTTTGAATAAAGAAACCAGGTCAGGTTTCACATGAATTAGTGAAAACAGATAGGAGTTATAGTCTAGAAGAAATTCTGATCAAATATGTGTATTCAGTGTGTTTATATTCTTTATATATTTATTTAGATAAAATTACAGGGAACATGATTAGGAATTGGAGCGACGAAGGTATTAAGAGTAGTTAAAATCAACTGTTAGCATATCAGTAGAAGTAGTGTAGGATTTTTCTAAATGCACATTATTTGCGTTTAGAATAGTGCGTATATACAGTGTGCTTTGTTGGTTGGGTTTGTAGCGGTGTTATAATTTATGTGAAGAACATACATTGTATGGAACAATACGTAACGTATTAACGTGTGCTACGTATTTCATGCAAATGAATTACCGGTGTAACGTTGTACCCGCACTACTAGCTACATGGGTACCACTACCACCATCTGGCTTGTTTTGTGGGCGGGACGAGCCACATGTTGTTAATGGTCCGGGAGCCAGGTGAAAATTTGGTCAATCATTTCCTCCCGCGAGATACTTCGTGAGACGTATCAGAGAACAGTATCATAAAGCCTCGTGAACGTCAGCTGGCTGGCGGTTGGGGGGATGAGCGGTGGGAGCCCCCCACGCATGAAGAAAAATAAAATAACAATTCAGTCACTTCCTCTCAGCTCAAATATTTGTTAAATTGTAGCTAACCCAATATCTCAACGAAAAGAAAATAATCAGCTGGTTATAACATGGTACACTGTACGTCAGCTGGTGACTAGAACATGAATTTTTTTTTCACTTTCAGTGGAGTGGTTTATATGGATGATATCTTTATATATTAAGCTATCATCCATATAAACTACTAAGCATCAACCACGAACACGAACGAGTTGACCATAGACTAGCCCGGGTAACTCATTCATGTATTGCCCATCCTGAGACAAGATGTCTGCCCTAAAGCCTACTAACGTAAAAAGTACACTGAAATCATCTACAGTATGAAATTTAATCGGAATGAAGTTGCGCGGTACGAATTGTGTGGAGACTTTAATTAGATTCAAATTCTTTTTACAAATAGCACATATTTTTTTATTAATTGTTTTGGATGTAGACATAGTTGGTTTGAATTGAAATCATAATTTGATTAATTAAATATTTTAGTAATGTAGCTAAATATACTATATTTATATTGATATATTTTATATTAATGAAATGTTCCGTCGATTCGTTGCCTGCTTGAATATTTTACGCGTTTACAATATTATATATAATGTTTGTGTATTTTTGTCGTTTGTTTAGCTGTACATGCAATCTAGTCGAGTTAGGTTAAGTTTGTGTTTTGTGACGTTAGTAACATCCAGCCATCTTGATATATCGAACCACACAGATTTCAATAATTATTAATTGTCATATTTAAGGCTTAATTACAAAATGTATTATTAAAAATGTAATAAAATACAATGCATTATGGAATATGATAGAAAGGAAATGTTTTAACTTGTTTCAACTCGAAATAATTTTGTGAGTAATTGTATAAGATGCTGGATGGATCTAATTCTAATAAGAAGTTTCATTGGAAAATTAAAAAGTAAATATTGAATAAATTTTCGTATTTCATCAAATACAACATCTACGGTTGTCCTCATCGAATATCATTAGGTTGTAATAACAACACTTATAAAGATATTCTAGTTTTCAATTAAATAACAAACAAAAAATTATATTCTGTCTTTGAAGCGCAAATAAATGAATTACGTCATAATTTACATTGTTGTTTTAGTTTGTATCTATGATTTTAAAGTCAATAAAATCCTACTGTCCTACTTAGGTACGTATGTTTTTTACGTAAAAACTACTGAATTGATTTTAATGTTACTTTACATAGCTTATACAGGAGAATAACATGACTTTAAATTGGAAAAAAAATATTTGGAGATCTGAAGGCTCTGCCCAGACCTATCATATTTATCAAGAAAATTATTTCGTAGAAAAAAAAAACGTAAAAAAGTGACTACTTAAATTTTTTAAATCGACTTTCTCTTTTTAAAATACCCTGGACGACACGGGGGAAGTGTTGCTATATGGCTGCATTACATCTAGTCACTTAGGGCCTGTTTCACAATCTCCCTTTAAGTTCCCTATAAGCTATTGGCAACATATTTGACAGATGTTTGACAGATACTCCATACTCTATCTGTCAAACATCTGTCAAATATCTTGCCAATAGCCTATAGGGAACTTAAAGGGAGATTGTGAAACAGGCCCTTAGTATATTTTTTTATATTTATTAGCAACATTTCGGTTTTTTTTTAATTTATTAAGAGCTGGATATAAGTCTTTTGCCCATTGCGGAGTTATATTTGATGAGTTTCAAACGGCAATAGGCATAATTATTATTAAAAAATATAAATAATATAAGGTAAATAAAAGATAATATTTATCTGTATTTTAATGTATTCCGTAAATATATTTACAAAAGAAATAAATAATACATATGTACATTTACTTGATGTAAATGCTTGGACACTATGCGCACTGAACGTTTTGATAACACGGAATGAAAAAGAGATTTTAGGTGACACTTGTAAATGTCAAATACATACGAATGGCAGATGTTACCAATCACAAGATTCATACAAGATCCTCGAGTCGACTACCCTACAGCGGTGTTAAATTATTTGTACAATAAATAATTAGACCTTAAGCTTAGAAGTTTATTGGTTTTCCGATGTACGCGGCTAGATTCGCTTCTCTTAGGGCTTCAGCGCAGGTCTGTAACAAAAGTATATCATCATTATGGTATATCGACCGTGTATGGAGAGGGGTCAAACAACTGGATTACTGATGCAGAGGTCGCGGATCGAATCCCAGCAGATAATTTGTATGATGAATATAGATGTGTGATGATGTGATGTGTATTTATATAAATTGCTTATTTCTCTTCATTCCTAGTACCCGTAACGCGTGTTGTTACGAGCTTAACACGGGGCTAAGTTAACGTGATGATTGCTGAGTAATATTTTTTTTTGTATTGCAATCCTTAACCCGCCGATTTTTGGCCACGTAAGTGCCAAAAACAGTCATTGGTACAGTATGAAAATATACGTAACTACTACTTCCTCCAAAAATATACATAATGATTTCACATTACAAAATTGCACCAAGGACATAATATAGTGAAGCATACTTTTTATTTTCTTCCCTGAAATGAGGTACCTTATTATATTCTTTTATAATTTTCCTTATGTAAGTAAGTAAATGTACAGAACTTTTCGTAACTTGCAACCTTTAGTGACTGAACCTTTACTGAGTTGCAATAAATGTTTTAAAGCATACGGCAAGACTAAAACTGTCAGTTTGGAGGACTTTGTGGTCGTCCAAAGCATGTTTATCAGATGGAACGACTTTAAAGTGGTAAGATGGGCGTGTACTGACCGGGTGGGCGTGGCATACACGCGCGACGTCCTCGGCGGCGGCGCCGTACTCCTGCGCGAGCACAGCTTCGTTCACGAGCTCACCGGCTCCCTGGAAAACGGTTATTAAAATACAGTAGAACCTCGATAACTTCAAAAAATAATATTTTATTCTACTGTGTATATATATATAAGAAACAATAAAACATTGAGTTAGCGGCATCATAGCGGCTCGATTAATGTAAATTATACCATCATTTTATTTCCATGTATATTTTAATTATTGTTGGATTTTTTAACAAGATTTTGTATGACGGACATTGAACTTTATATGACAAATTTTGATGGAGGTCAAAAACTATTTTCCTTTCCATCAAAATCGGATGGGCGGATAAAGAAAACACATCGTATTTGTGGTAATTGCAATTGAGGCCAAGTCGAGTACCTACAGCGATACTTATAAAGCGACTCAAGCGCTTGCACGGAAAAATATCGTACTCTCTTTACGAATTACGGTACACTATTAAGAGTTGGATAAGCATGCAGTCTTATATGATTAATGACAAAATTTTGCGACTAATTCAACAACGCTTCTGAATTTTGAATCTGGCTTCTACATTACTTCACTTCGCTAATACTACTCTAGTTTCGCTTACTATGATAACGCTATAAGTAACAATCGGTACGTACAGGTCCAATGATGTGCGTTCCCAAAATGACGTCAGTGGCCTTGTCTGCTAGCACCTTGACGAATCCATCGGTCTCACCGTTGGTCTTGGCGCGCGAGTTGGCCAGGAATGGGAATTTGCCCACCTTGTATGCCTTACCCTAAAAGGTACAGGAGATTTTAAACTTATGACTATTACAAAAGAAATTGATACATTAAAATTAAAAAAACATATAGGGAGTTAATATTATATGGCAACATTTAGGTTTCCTTTTTTAAAAAGCATGACTTTATTTATAATAACAATATGATGATAATATGTACCTACCTCCTTTTTGAGATCTTCCTCGGACTTGCCAACCCAGCCGACTTCGGGGTGGGTGTATATGACGGACGGGATAGCGTCGTAGTTGAAGTGAACTGGCATGCCCTGAAAGTACACCAATAAGTTAAATAAAATATTGCAACATCTGTAGAAAAGTAATTAATCAAAACATATAACATAGAATCTCGAATATAGGTTCATAACTAACACTAGCTGTTCTACGTTCCATGCGACGTGGCGCCTGAGTTCCAAGGCGCGCGGTCCAAGGCCACGTACCCACTGACCTATTTTATTATTTCATAATACTGTGTTTACTCTAATTCAAGTTTGGAGAATAATTTAAAAAAAAATTAAGGACTCACTTGTGATATGATTTTGGTAAGAGGATCGTTAGCTCTACGCTCACGCTGTATAACCAACATTATTTAATATATTCAAGGATTATGAATCGTACCTTGATGCCTTCAACGCAGACAATGCCTTCGTCTTCTGCCTTGTGAGCCAACATGGGGCCGTGGATGACGTCACCAATAGCGTAGATTCTGAAAAGGAATTTTCACAACGATAATCATATATCCAGTATGTAACAAGTAATATTAGTAACCTTACATCAGCTAGAAACTCTAATTTAGTACGTCTTGAGTGCAGTAAATAAAAAAAAATGTTTATCGCGGCTACAGAGAAAACACTTCCAAAATGAGAAAATTATATGACACATTATGTCCATACCCGGGAACTGTTGTTTGGAACTTGTTGTTGACTGGCACGCGGCCGCGGTCGTCGAGAGCGATGCCCACCTTCTCAAGGCCCAGACCCTTGGTGTACGGCCGGCGGCCGATCGAGATCAGCACCACGTCACAGTCGAGCTGGAAACACGGAACGCTTGATTAGTATCCGAACAGATTAACAGAATACTAAGTAAAACACTTACGACCAGTTTCTGAAACGTTGGTCAAAGTGTGTGTCATCATAACATGGCTGTTAATGGCGGTTAACATACGATTCTAGTCAAAGACAGCTTCTCATTGTAGTGGCTATGTCAACAGACATGCTGATCAGTACAAGTAAGTAATTTAAGCATGCTTCTAGCATCTCATTTGACATTTAACAAGAGATTCACACTTGATTTGTTATTTTTGCGTTGATCAGCCTTTCGGAAACCGGGCGTTATAATGGTGATTTCTCTTATTTTCTTGTAAAAGTATAACATTTCGCTAGCCGCAATTGCGTCGTAATATTTTACACTTATTATGATGTATCACACAGATTAAGAATTATTTAAATATTTTGTTATTATTTAAATATTTTCCATGTTATTATTTAAATATTTTGCGAGAAGGCAGTTGGAATATCTTACATATTATTATCATCATCATCATCATCAGCCTTCATTCATCCACTGCTAAACATAGGCCTCCTTCAATGAACGTCAAGAATACCTCTTGCCACTCACATCCAACATAGACCAGTCACTGCATGGAGATAGTCTTCCTACCTGCTTAATGGCGACATTTTATACAACATATAAATTAAAATCTGATCAACATAAATAAATAAATATTAATACCTAATAGAATTTAGTGTTAAATATATGACAGTGAAATCAGACATTATTTTTGATTTTCTTATCTTCACAAATCACTTTTTACAGCGATAAAAATATGATATGAATTCTGCTAGTCATTGTTTATTTTTGTACAATGATGTAATTTGTTTGAATTTTAGCTAAACATTCAATTATATGCTCTAATTTGAATTGTTTCATTGGTAATACTGTTGCTAAATGACATTATGTAACTGTGTTTATTCAAACGTAAAGATAAGGGAAATAAAAATGATTTTACAAATATATGTCAAATCATGACTTCAACTCTTGATAAGCTGATACACAGAATTATTGATGTAAAGGTCACATCATCATCATCATCTGAAATGAGCCATGTAACTGTATGCATCTTACCAAAATTAATTAATCATATATGATATCATACATAGACATAATTTAAGGATGTACATGATATTATCACACATTAAAATTGTAAAACTTAACTGTCTATCACTTAATACCTATCAGATGTAAATCATCTAAATTGATAAATTTCATTATAAATAAAAATGTATGATGTAAAATGGAATATGGAACAAAATCTTAATAGAACAATTTTTTTATTAGACAAATAAAAACTTACTACTTCCTTGTTTCCACCTTTTGCAGCTTCTACATCAACTTTGACATTTCCTCCTTCCTTCTTAACACCCATCACTTTAGTGCCCAGTTTGAATTTCATTCCTTGTTTAGCGAGGATCTTTTGTAAAGTTTTTGATACTTCACCATCAATTCCAATACCTAAAAAGATGTGAATTTATGATTATATAATAATCTTAATTGAATGATTATATGTGACAGAGGTCCATGAATAAATTAGATGAGCAGGGATTCATCCACCTTAGTGATTAGATAGAGATGTCTATCAGTGATTAGACACAGGCTGATAATAATTAAGTATAGGAATTCCGTAATAGGTTACTTTAGGTTAAATATACCTCCAATAGAGTCAAGGAACTCAATAGCAGTTACGTCAGCTCCAAGTCTTTGATAAACAGATCCCAATTCGAGTCCAATAACTCCAGCACCAATTACCAGCATCTTTTTTGGTACTTTCGAGAGAGAGAGAGCTCCAGTTGATGTGATGATTTGTTGTTCATCAAACTGAAAACAGGAATCCAGTTAAGAACATTAAATGAATTTTGTAACAACTTGAAGTCTATATTATAATAATAGGGTTAACAACAGGAGACCTCATTCAGCATTAAATATAAAGAAAAGGAAGTTTTAATTATAATATTTACCAAAAAAATTTTAATATCTAAATAAGATATAATAACATAATATTGTTTAAAACTAGCAAAATCACTATTCATATATAAATATATTTGTTTGGGTTTTTACAACTTTTATACATTCTTGAGATCCCAATAATTCAACAATGTTTTAATCTAATATCACTTTGATCACGACTGTATCTACGATTTTATATTACCACAATTTTATACAGACAATGTATGCCTCATTATTAAGATGTGATGCTTGTAAATAAGAGATTATGAAATACATACTGTTACACCAGGGAATGGTGTGACTTCTGATCCAGTGGCGATAAGAATGTTTTTAGTGTTGATTGTTTCGACTCCTTTCTCCCCCTGAACTTCTACTTTGTTAGGGGCAGCAATGGATCCTACTCCACGTACAAGCTGAACCTAAGAACAAAAAAGACAACCCATAAAAAAAACCTAACAAAATCTCAGGTCAGTGTAGAAAAGTGACAAATATAACTATAACATAATTTAGAAATGAACAAGAAAAGAAAACCTACAAAAATAGATAATTTGGTGATAATTCTTAAAACGTAAAATAATTTTTGATCGAGTTACCTTGTTTTTGTTGAAGAGCATAGCAATTCCACCAGTAAGGGCCTTTACAGCATTAGCTTTATAGGTCATCATAGCCTCAAAGTTTAACCCAACATTCCCAACTTCAATACCTCTGTGTTTGAAGTCATGCTGTGCCTGATGATATAGATGTGAATTGTGCAGTAGAGCCTTTGATGGAATACAGCCCACATTTAAGCATGTTCCACCAAGAGTTGGGTCTTTTTCTACGGAGATTGTCTAAAATTTATAAAATAAATTGCAACAAAGAAATTGAATATTTTAAATAAAAATTAAGGCTTTAAATTACTTGTATAAACATGTACCTTTAATCCTAACTGTGCAGCTTTAATTGCTGCTACATAACCACCAGGGCCCGAACCAATGACAACAAGATCAGCATCATGAGTGGAAGAATATTGTCTAATTCCAATTCTTACATTGCCACTCTGAAATAAAAATATATTTTCACCGTTATAGTTTTGACAGAAGTGATTAAAAAACGACAAATAAACAAAATATTGAATAAGCAACTGGAAATGCTCTAATCACAAACACTATATTTAATGTTTTTAAATAACATGTCCTTATCAGGGTATAATTAGGCTACAGGTGCCCTAAAGTATTCAAACAAATATCTTAAAACTATTCAGAACCCTGTATATTTTTTTTGCTAGATGTCTATATAGGGTCTCTCTAGATCAAGCCACAGCACTGTCTCTCATAATACACTTGATAATCATGCGTCTACTGCTAAGTAAGCCATTAAATAAACACTAAGACAGACAACACTAGTATTCAACTGTCCTTTAGCTCGTTTGACAAGTTCTGTCTACTTCACATATGTACCACTATCCAAAGTTGAAGAGTAGACTATACTCATTGCATCAAACATTTTATTGTTTAAGTGCAAGTCTAATTACTTATGGTTCAACATCAAGTAAGTGATGAAGGCATAGAAACCTAGATGTAAATTAAATTATGCTCTTTTCGTTGAAAAAAGATTGAATCTACATATCTGACAGACGGTCACATGCTTGAAGGTCAAAAACAACCCTATAAGAATTATGCTTGATTTAATTCTTTGAATTAGGGCAAACTCGAAACATTTTTTTTTCGTAATGTACTCACAGTGATAAATTACATTACAATCAAATTATACAGATTAATGATTAACAGTAGTACGAGATTGCATAACTGAGATGTCATGCATCTTATTGTTTAAGTCATATATAAAGACTTGAACTTACTCTAATTGAAGAAGAGGCAATTTTTAGAAATTTATAACCCATACTTATGCTATATTGGGCAAATTTATTGAAATTAATATATTAATGAGATTTGAGCCCTGGCGATCGGCAAAATTTTAACTCAGCTTGTGATGTGACGTGAGCTGTCAAATGGCTGTCAAATCTCTGATTTGCATTTGACAGCGAAAGTGTCAAGTGGAGAAACACACTGGCAAATCCTCGCGGGCGCCATTATACAAGACGAAGAAGTACAATAGAAACATAAATAACGTATGAATTATAGATGTGTCCGTCTGCGTATACAGTAAAATATAGCGAAATACTAACTTTTATTACAAAATGAACTTATTTAAATTAATAAATACTGATATTATACGATAATCGTTGTGTAAAAACAAAAAAAAAAATGTTTTTACATCTTCCATGGCTAGACTGATTTAACTACAAAAATAGGCTTACTTACCGTTGAAAGGTGATGTAACTTTCACTTCTATCGGGAGTCTCGACTGCAATTTTTTGTTTTAATTTCTTCTTTTTAAATATTAATCTATTCATAATATTTGAATTAGACAAATAACAAAGAAATCTTTCATAAAGATATTGATCTTTGGTATAAGGAAGTAATTATTTTACTATAAGACACATTTTATGATTAACAATTTGAAGAAAAGTTTTAATTAAATTAATATTACAAGTTATAATCTTAAACCTTATTATGGCAACACAAAATTGCGCGCGCTGCCGGGTGCCGACAGCGAAAACCGAGAACGGAAGTTTTGTTTATCAATCAAGAGAGCTGCGAACTGCGTGTAGTAGAAAACGATTCAATTTCGTGGTTTATGTGTGTTTATCTCTAATTATTTTTTGTTCGCGCTTAGCATTGATTTCTTTTTATTAAATCAAAATTGTTTTGTTTGTCGTGCCTTGAAATAATAGACAAGAGTGCTGCATTATTGTGAAGTGTTTTAAAAATTAGGTAAGTCACCAAATATATAAACAAAACAATAATAAAGACGTGTAAATTAAGACCTGTGAGATATTATTATGATGTTGAATTTCGTGTATGAAATTTGTATTAAAACCTTGAGAAACATTTGTAATTAACACTACTACATAAAAGTTATATATTACATAAATTATTATTCATTCGTGATTTGTATTTCTTGTTCCGAAAAAAAGTATTTCGTATTTTGGTTCAATTTAGTTGTTTAAATTTGATTACAATATGTATTAGCGGTGTAAATTAAAAGATAAAGCTAGTTTTAAAATATCTTAGAAGTGTTCATATAAATAAAATAAAAAAATGCATTTTTTTAGGTAGACTAGGTATGTTCAAAATTGTAAATTAAATATTTTATTTTATTTAAAAAAAAAAAAACAAATAACAATCCAGAAAGTTTTATTTTAATCTTGGATAGAGAAATAGATATTGATATTGTTTTCGTAAAAGAGGTAAAAATAATAAATATATCTACCTCTATATTATACACTAAATTAGAGTATACGTACGCTTATTTTAGCTTATTTTTCGAAAACGGAAGTCGCTAGAATTTTTTGAAGTAGTCCTAGAAATTATTTTTGTACCGATTTATTACGGGGTAAAAGTCTCAGGGTATAATTTGTTTTTATGTGCATAAAAATGACAATGGACGTGAATAAGGGTCGTCACTTGCCGTTGTCGTCATATGATATTGGTATATATACCTACCTGTATATTCATTCATGTCATTGGGGTAGTTTAGTGGATTGGGATTTCGGAGTACTTAGCAGTATTGTTAACGTGATAGGTATCCTATTATAGATTTATCGTTGTCAACGCACTGGCTCATCATGGCCAGTTATGATCTGTAGTCTGTACACCCTTATGAACACCATAGCTAGCTATTACGCAGCGATTTATTTGCCCTTTCTGGATATTTACAAAACACAATAACGATGTGAGGCTATCGATGACGACAGCGATTACATATTTTGATAATATCGACATTTACTTTAAAAAAAAAAGTAATGTTGTCTTCTTTCGCATCTATTAACCACGCGCACTGCTCCAGAGTCCAGACTTAACTTTTAATTCCATACAGTCGCAACATCAACATTTCAATGAATTCGAAATTCAAAAACATTATATTTTTGAATGCTTACATTTTTCTACGAATATGAGCTTATCTTAGGTACCCCGTACTATTTTCATGAATAAGGAGCTACAACTCATACCTCCGAGGATATCTTGGTTTCAAATGAAAGATAAAATCTCTAGTGGAACACCATAAAAATTCTGTAGCCCTATCCCCGTACAAACAAAACCATACAAGTACGTAAATATATCACAATAACTTTAATAATAGAGTTGAGTAGGAACCAGTATAGCTAAATGCACTGGACTAAGAAAAATAAATACATATTCTAAGAAATTTTTGCTTATTTAGTGCCCTTTGCAAAAAGTAAAAAAAAAGTAAAGTATCATCCCTTATATGTCCCACTGCTGGGCACGGGTCTCCTTCCTCGAAATCAGGCGAGGAGGGTAATGGGCCAATAGTCCACCGTGCTTGCCCAGTGCGGGTTAGTGAACTTCACATACCTTCAAAGACTTTCAATCTCATCAGGCATGCAGGTTTCCTCACGATGTTTTCCTTCACCGGTGAGCTAACGATGGTCTCGTGTGCACTTAGAAATTTAGAATAACCCATTTCAAGGCACACACGGATGGGTCAGGATCGAACCCGGAACCCCTCGCATAAGAGGCCGAGTCCGTCCACCACTGGACCACCGTCGCTCTTTGCAAAGTGCAAAATATTTTATTTGAAATAATATTCCCATTTATGATTTTACATTTTTTACTCCTGGACAATCGTCGTTCCTCATTCCGCGCCCAAACGTAAACGGATATTAGCTGATATAGGTAGCAACCTATGTTATCCATAAGAGACAGACATAATATACAATATTTAACCATATATAATTTTTTTATAATATTATGTCTAAAGGGTTTAAGGCAGTGTTTTCGTTGAAGCACCAAGACGGTTTAAATTTTTCCGACACCTCATTTACTGGAGGTAATTTTAGCCAATGTATAAAAAAACATACATTATACTACTTAGGAGAATGGATGGCTGATGGGCCAATAAGGTTCTAGAGAAGAGATCGCGTTTAGGTAGACGAAGTGTTGGTCGACCATTAATTATCTGGGAAGACGATTTGCATGCAGTGGCCGGACCGTGTTGGATGCCGGTGGCAAGGGAACTGTCTTGGCGTTTATTGAATGGTGATGATGATGATGATGGTGATGATGATGATGATAATGATAATATTAAACCTTTTTTTGGGAACCACTATCTAATGATAAAAACAGCATGACATCCAATTGTGTGTTGTTTTTAAGTTTATCGCGAATATCCAGATTCCAGACCGACAAACGCGTCGTACTCGCGAGTTCAAAATGTGAATGTTCTTAATTTGAAAACGAAATCGCGGCGAGAATGTGTGTATTCTGTAATTGGCGTGACTAATATTTAATAGCAATACCTGCTATGGTTGAAAAGGCAAAACATGTTCATACTTTCTTCATTAAGACCATAGCGATTGGTGTAGGGACATTTAATAAATATACCTATATTATATAATATTAGAAATTAAAATATCCGAAGACGTACAACTTCCAAGCACACGATTTAATTTTCAAATCAAGTAACTTTGTAATGTCGTTGTAACAAAACTAAGAAAAAAAAAACAATTTTTCTGAGGTTTTGGTATTTTAAAAACTAGGATATACTCACGAAAGTCTATTTTCCTTCTGATAATAAAATTCTTTCGATATTAGATTCAGCTCATAAGACATTGTCTAATAAATGAACTCAGACAAACTATACATATAGTTACTAGAATCTTATTCGAAGGCTTAATGTTAAGCAAAATGTTTCAGTATACAAGCGGTATTTCTTAACAGTTTTAAACAGTTTACGTACTTAATATTCTTAATATTGTGTAAAATGCCTTCACAAAATCTTTCGAATAGGTTCACAAATAGTACTCGATTACAAATAAAATCAAAAAAAATTACATAAGGTATACATAGCATCAGCATCGCATATTTAAATTCCTAAATATTATGTTAAATTTTGCATAATAATATTATTATTTATATGTTGTGGTAAATTCGAAAGGTAAATTATTATTTTTATAAATATTTGATAATAATTTAAGTAAATTCACAACTCAGACTTGCTAGCTCAGTTTGATTACATCAAAATGTTCTCATTATATGGCGACAACCGCTTAAAATACTTAAGAAAGACTTGAGTCCAGTAGTTGTAGAATAAAATTGATGATAAACCGTATATTATCATTATAACAAATTATAAAAATTGTAACAGAGTTTATCCAAGTTTGTGGCTTTCCATTCTCGAGGTATTGATGCTACTGATATGATAATGACGCAAATTTTACGATACAAATTTGTACATTTCGCCGAGAATTTCATTAAAAGAACCGTCTAGAAATTTGTAAGAACAAAAACACGTAAATTGTGTCTCAAAAAACTCTACGCCTTACCTAATGAGCGCCTGAAGTTTTTTGTGAAGTCTCAAAGTCAAATCAAAGTCATACAACAATAGTGTGTAATCAGTATAATTATTTTAATATTCAAATTCTATTTTAATATTACTTTGCTGCTCTGTTTAGGGATCCGTTTCTCAAAATGACAAAATGGAATCGCTATTGTAAAATTAGTGTAGTGTATTCCGTAAAGGAAAAAATGAACGTGTACAGCAGTCAATTCATTTTCATATGAGAAACTATTATTAAAACTTATTTAAACATTCGGGAAGATAATCAGTAAAAAATAAGCTATTAATTTATTTTTCAGCAGTTGGTTAATTAGTGCGACAATAAAACATGAACAACAATAAAAAAAACAGTTGATCGATTGTTTCATTCTACAATATTAGTACAAAAAATACGTAAGCAGTCTTAAAAATAATTAGTCAGTAAAAATATTGGAATGGGCAGTAAGATAAAAAGTTCTGTCCTGTTCTGTCCACTGTCTGATCTGTGTTGTTTGCGAGTGGCAAGGGATCGAACTTGGCGTTCATTAAATGATGCTCAGCAATGGACGGATAAAGGCTGACGGTGACGATCATGATTAGGTTTTAGTATGTTGCAATTCTTTAGCCTCGCCACACACTTAGGAATTCGACAGGCATTTTACGGAATATTAATCGAAGGCGTGATTCACTAGCGATTGCAACAGTAGGCTATAAATTAGGCACGTCAGGTCATATTTTGCATGGATAATCAATTTTTTTCAAACATTTTATGGGATAAGTAGATGGTATGTGGAGGACATAGGACATTGTTGAGGGCGTAGGTTCGAATCACGCTGTCAATAGTGTTTAGAATGGCCACAAAATTTGTACACGGCTATAAATATGATATTACGAGTATGTACCTATATGTTAACGTTTTTATCACTTGTAGTTAAACTAAAAAGCATTCCAAAATATATTTATGAGTGGTGAATAATGGTGACAATAATTTAGGATCGCAATTAAATTATTCATATCTTATACTTAATATATAAAGTTGAATAGTTTGTTTGTTTGAACGCGCTAATCTCAGGAACTAATGGTCGGTTTGAGAGATTCTTTCAGTGTTAGTTAGCCCATTTATCGGGGAAGGCGATAGACTGTAAATCAACTCGCTAAGATGCCTTTGTAAATCTATTATTTCCATTACGTATACTTAAGTTTAAAGATGTACCCAGGTAATATAAGTACATAATTATATCTGAGCATGAATACATAAAACATGGGCGTACACTGTACAGCATAAGGTCTTTGCAGAATGGAAAATCCAATCGTGTGGGAGCAATATGTAGGCGAAGTGCTCAATTCGATCATACTTATGTCTACACAAATTCGCAAGTTTTTGCTCACGATTACATTCGCCATTGTATCGTTGCACATTCTTGGCTGTAAGTAAAAAAATGAATATTTCAAAACTTGATTTTGTGTAAATTGGTATGTCGTTTTGTAATGCTAATTTGATGATTGCAAACCCCGTTTCAGACTAGTGTTTAGTTAAAAAAAATATCTAAAAAAAGTGTATTCGAAATACATAGTATAAGATTGCCTCGATAAATGACAAAAAAATAATGAATAATGTTTCAGATATTATTTTATCGCTGTAAAAATCCTGTACGATGCATTTATACACAAATCTGTAACTTTCGATCGGATAGTAGCTAAACCGTAACATGCTATTTTTGAGCACTTCTTGGTAGTTGAAAATATTACAGATTTGCATTAGCGACATGCTAATATGCGAATTTTTATCAAAATTATTTTTGGTTGTCCGACCGATCCCACTGGCATCAAACACGAACCGGCCACTGCATGGAGATCGTCTTCTCACCTGGTTAATGTTCGACCAACACTTCGTCTACCTAAACGCGACCTCCACTCTTGAACCTCGGCCCATCGGCCATCCTTTCTCCCGGGTGTGTGACCATCCCACTGTCACTTTAAGGAGGTTATTCTTCGCGTGATATCAGTAGGTATCTTTTCTTCTTCGGTTCTGTATGTAATCTACAAAGAAAAATTCCTTTAAAAATAATCGCGAATTTCACATTTATCATTAAAATTGTATGCAAACATGATTTTATAATTTCGTATCAACGTGTATCAACGTTGTTAGCTAGCATCGTATATTGCATTTCTATGAATATTTTATGATCATACGACAGTCACAAACAATGGAAGGTGAATGGATATGTGTCGCGTATGTGTGTTATTAATCATGTTATGAAATTAACATGATATATGAAGTACTTGTAAAGTGAATCACGTTATTTATACTCCCTTTAATTCATCGTCTGTTTATGAACTCCAAGGCTGATCCCTGGTCTTCGGATCCAATTATAATTGATATGAAAGATATTATCTTTATACTACTCGTAATATCATATAAGTGAAAGTAGGGATGTTTGTTACGCTTTCACACGAAAACTACTCAATAATCATTATGAAACTTTGTATACATATTCTCGGTGGTACTAGAAGTAATATAGGATACGAAAAAAAGGAATTGTTTTTTGCTAACGAGGGCGAAGCTGCGGGCAATAGCTAGTCTTAGATCAAACTAATTAAATATTCGTTTTAATTAGAACAATGAAATATTCAGGGATGGTTTAAAAACCAGACCATGACATCTTTAATGAACCTACTCTTTATCGGGATATCTTCAATGAAAAGGCTACTTTAATTTAGGGTTTTTATTAAATCATGAAACCCTAAACATTTTTCAAGAATTGCCGAGTCACATGTTCCCACACTATTACGCACTCTTCCAAATGGGACATTTTAACATTTGCCGTAATTGTGGCTTTTACGGTGCTGTGGTGGGTAGGACAGTACACACCTAAAATAGGTTTATGACTTTAGCCTCTATTTGAAAAAGGAAGCAAAAATAAAATCGAAAAAAAGCGTGAAACGCGAAAATTGTATCCGTTGCGACACCATGAATGCAATTTTATTTTATAATTGTTTAAGACGTATTAAATGCGTTGACCCCATTGTGCAAATAATTGCGTTGTTTTCAACGATGATCTAACATCTAAGTGATTGTTCAATTGTTCTTTGAATATTTTTTGTGTTCTTATATTGAACGAAAAGGGAATTCGTCGTGTTCGTTGGATATCAGTAGGGCTATTCTGTAAAAACCATTTCGATATCGAGCTTCACCTGAGTAATAGAGCTCATTTACGCTCTCTTCGAAAGTGAACTTTATTGATATTTATTTCGGCATATCAACAATATAAACACGATACATTATTATTTCATTTGTCAAACGATAGATAGTATGAGAGATAGTTGATTTTTAAAGAATACAAAGCCGTCAAATTCGTCTTATCACCGCGTATTCCGCTTTAGAGATTCGAAAACAACCTTACAGAATAGCCCTACAGGCGGAAATAATTCTAAATGAAATTACGAAGATAAAGTCACCATACATATCGCAAATATTTTTAACCTTAGAATAGAGACGTATGAAACAGATGTTTATGTGTACTTTATATGTTTTAATCTTGGTCTTGTAGATGGACAAGTTCAAGACTGATAATAAGCCGTAGACGGAAAACGTATGCAAGGCCGATATTACAAGACTGTCGCCCGGTTTCTGAATCGTTTGGCTCAAGTGTGTGTCAACTAACATGGTTTTTACGATTCTAGAGTCAAATCTGACAGGTTTTTAGTGGCTATGTTAACTGACAGGCTGATCAAATTAAGTAATTTGACAATGCTTCTAGCTACTCATTTGACACTTAACAAGAAATTTGACAGTCGATTTGTTAATTTTTGCGTTGATCAGCCTTTCGGAAACCGGGCGTAAAATATGAGGTACATGAGTTGGTCTTGTTTACATTATTCTCGACTCTAGGTTTAAAAATAATCGGGAATCAATGTAAATGATTAAAATTGATAAATATATTAGCATTTGTAACCGATATCGGATAGTCATTTGTGCTCACGTACATAACGAGGCCAAAGCCTATTCTTTACCCGTATTTCCAAGATCTTACTAGAAGCCAAAAATCCAATCGACAACCTATGGGTTTGTGTGTACCTACTAGACCATAACTAGGCTATGTGGTTAATGTAAACTTTATCTTTGATTGCTTCGGAAAACCCACCATTAATGTTTTTGAATGTAACTTCGTTCTGGTGAAATGAATATCTTCAGGCTACCATTAAAAGTTTCACGCTAGAACTCCGCTCACTTGCTCAGAAAAAGATTTACTGAAAGTTTTACATTTAGGCCACAGCTCGACGCGCTAAGAGTTATCGTATTTAAAATTATAATGAGCCCTTTATAGTACATTCTATATTTGGTTACAAAGTGACATTTTAATTAAAGTGGGTACCAAATAGTTTTACTGGGACGTACATGTGCTATATTCCTGGTATGGCACCAATAATTAATAAACAATGTATCGCTAGTCTAATGCAGTTTTTTCAAGTATAATGAAACGACTCTAGTCTAGTATAATATACTAGACTAGAGTCGTTTATGTCTATGCAATGTACATTCATGTGACATTACCATTCATACCTAAACGATTTCTGTACGAACTACAGAGAGTAAAGGTACTTCTGTATACATTTATGTATATAGGACAAGGAATCAGTCGATTTTTTTTTTGTAAGAAGTAGTGCCATAATGCTTTGGAGCCAATTTGGGACGGCACGACCGGGGAGGATTCACTCGTTCACATGAAATCGACGTAAAGTGACAGCTAAGCTGACGCGTTTCGTGAGGTTTGTGAGTTTCCGGTGGCCCATAGGAAAATGGAGGGCAACGCATCTGCATACCTCTGGTTGTGGAGATGTTAATGGGCGGCGACAGTCGCAACGCTTCGACTGTTCCTTTGCCCTCCTATGAAATAAAAAAAATACGTTGGGATGTATTCCCTGGTATCACATAAGCACGATTATTATACGAATGAGTCAACCCGGTAGAAAAAACAACATGCGGTGCTAAAGTCAAGGATGTGTCAGCTTCAATATTATGTAAACATATTTGTATGATATGAAACTAATCCGCTTTAAAGGTTGAGCGGAATGATGCTTGTCCGGCAATAATCCGGGCAATATAATAATCCGGTTAAGGCATTTCTGGCCCATATTTACGGTTCAGTTTACTTGCGCAGTAGAACAGGTAATCCTGTTAGGTGGCCGTGACACGGCTCGGCTTCTGAGTTCTATTCAGTTCAGTCTCGCGCATCTATACCCGCGATGTGCGACGCGAGAGCACGCAAGACTGCACCTGCCATACAAGAAAAACTCGCCATCTATGAGAACGGTATGCTTTTGCACGTCGCATCTCGATCGGATCCCATATTAGGGTACTTTACGATCGAAAGTGTCTTTATGTATTTGGCGTTCCTTTTGCCCCGTCGCATTTTAATAGATAGACAAAAGCGTACGCGTTTACGCTTCGTGGTCACGATATTTGATCCCTTTGACACACTGAGCTAATACAGGGTGTACTTGTTCGGACACATGATACATTTTGTTGCGTATTCAGTTTTGTTTGCAATTAATCTTGTAATGGAAACCGGTTTATCGGCCTGGTGTTCAGTGGTGGTTTCATTTAATCAATTCTCAATAAAGATATTTGATACAGGTTGAGAATTCCGTTGTGTTACGTACACTTTGCGTAAGATGTTTAAGTATATACATGAATGGCTGTACATAGCGCCGTAATTTTATGTAGGTTTTTTTATTATTTTCTTGTCACACTCGTCTAGTTGCTTAATTGTACGTGAGATTTTTAGGAACGGATGGACATAATATGGATGTTTATTTGTTGCTCAATTTACATATTTGTGTAGTATCTGTAACAAATATAGAACTTATTTATAAAATAATATTATACATCAATGTAGTTAGTGAATGAAAATACTTATAGGTTTTTTCAACATTTAAAGTAATGTACATTTTACTTTATTTATTAATTATTAGACAGATTCTTTCAACTTCTATAAAATGTATAAGTAATATAATTACATTCGCTAGTAAATTGTGCTACATGAGATGACCATTGAGAAATAATTCCGTGAAGTCAAACTAGCATCCAGGTCTTTTTAATATATGTTTGATCCAGATTTATTCAAAAGATAAATCTGCATCCGCATTCATTCCGCAATATTAAATGAGACCTTATCCCGGGGCTTTTTTGTTGGCCTTTAAATAAAATTATGGAGAAAAGAATTATATTTTTCATAAAAACACTTTATTACTTATTCTAAAGGCACAAACAAGCAGCTTTATTAGTAACTTTAAAAGGGTATTTTTCTAAGATTTTTTAGTAACAGGGTTAAAATTTTGGAGCGAATTGTAGGTAGGTATAATACGTAGTATATAGTAGTAGTAACAATAGGTATATAGAATTCGCAACTAACCAAATATGACGACACCTATTTCTAGTTTAAAAGTTGTATTTGTTACGTCATTTTTAGAATCAAAAAGAAGGTTAAGTAAATAATTAAAAGTTTCACAAAATACATCATGATTTTTTTTACTCAAGGAAGCCTGTGTTCGGATAGTTGAAATATTTGTCTAGACAAATAAGGCACTGATTTAACTTTTAAGTGATTGCTATGGTTTAAACCAAAGAATTAAGGAAATTACATAAGTAATATCCTTTATCCGATGTTGTTTGCCTCGTTATTGAAATAGCATTTAAATATTTTTGTACCATATTAAATCTTGACGGTTTATCTCGAAGGTCAAATATTTAAAATCTGAAGCCAAGTTAAACAGGCCATAATCAGTGTATTTACTGTCGTACGATGACTCAAATTCGTAAGCAGGCCTTAATATATTTTAAGCATATTTTAGGAGAGATAATCTTCGAGGCCACTTATCAATATATCCACATAATCCTCTAAACCATAAAAATGAGCCTATGTAGGAGAATCCAAACTAGCAAGTAGCCTCTACGTGAAATAACCGAAGAATTAAAATAACCAAAGTTACCGTTCCAAATTTTCAAAATAAAAAAGGATACTTAAATATAATCGAAATTTCCTATTCCCCTGGGAGTATAGTGATAAATTATAGCCTATGTGCTATTCTGATTCATAAGCTATATTATTGTAAAATTTCATTAAAATCCATTCAGTAGTGTTTACGCGAAAGCGTAACAAACATCAAACTTTCGCGTTTACAATATTAGTAGGATAGTAGGATGTAATTTTAAAGTAGCAACATTGTACCATTAGCCGTAAGATGACCCTTAGCGCCCCTGTGGTCCCTAGGTTCTCGAGTCGACTCATTAGTAGGGTCACAATGACACGTCTTGTGAGCTATTACCCTTGTTTTTTTATCATCATTAAAACAATGCGAGAGTGTTTTAAATTGTGCCAGTGGACAATCATTTCTTATTTGTTTCGTAGTATTCATATCGTGTTTTGTTTCTATAAACGCATCATTGAGTTCGTTTACCGATAGCATATTTTATGTGTGTTCCTTTATTTTACCAATCTTTATCTTTGACTAATGTACACATTATCGCTTTCGGGTTTCGTTCCCTAAATGACAAAACGGAAAGCTTAGAGGATCACTTCGTGTCTATCAAGCTAAAAGCTATAGGGTACTTTAATTTCCATTGATAGTGAGTCAATCGATTTAGTAAGGTGTCGCAGTGATGGAAAATATCTCTTTTTTGGGGTCGACTTGTGCTCCTATGTTTATTTTTTATTTTTTTATTTATTTATTTATTATGACACTTACTATTTTTCTTTCAACATATTCACTTGCGAGGACACCACTGAAAGTTATGCCAACATGCATATAACAAAATACCTAAGAAGCATTTTCTGCCTAGTACAGCGGTACTAGTAGGTGGTGACAGCCTGGAACAGACTCCCTGTAAATGTCATCATGGCATCAATAAGCTCCTTTAAGAATATACTGTATAAACTAGATATCTTCAAACTATTTAACTCTTACGCATCAGCCTATTAAGCTGCTAGTGTGGTTTCCATATATGTAATTATAATAATATTTATCCACGCGGTATAGATATGTGGAAAGTATATTTAAACTGTATTTTACTTATATCAATACATTATTCAGACATTCAACGTTTGATACTTATTATACGGTAAAACATGCCTCTTAGATAGGTATCTTAAATATCTGATATAGATTTGTCTATAAGTTAAGCCCTTTAATAAAACATTAATAATATGTAAGTACCTAATGATTATTGTATAATTGATATATTATGTACATTAAACACAGACTCTTAATTATAGAGTCTGTGTTTGATGTAAGTTAGTGTTGCTTGCTAATTTCAGGTTATATTAGATCGGTTACAAAAAACGTGTTCGATAATGCAATAATGAGGAAGGTCATTATATTATCAAAGTATATATATTGGCGTTCATTGAGGGAGGCCTATGTTCAGCAGTGGACGAATAGAGGCTGATGATGATGATGATGATGATGATATATATTAATATAATGTAGCACTATATTTACCCAACTGTGTCGCTTATGGCCGGTACGAATGTGTTGAAGAATTATTATTGTAAAGCGTAATTCTCACGCGAAGAAATGTAAGCTTTGTTTTTATTTCATCATGATTCATGATAATATAAGGTTTTAAGGTTACAATTATTTATTTTTTGATATGCGAGTCAAGGTTGATTATATAATCTTGAATAGCAACCACAACTAACAAGGGGTCGCTGGTTTCATGGTTTTTGGTGAACTTAGATACGGTGGTGGTTTCTTCATTACGACACTTTTTGTGTACATAATGTACCTAATCTAATTATGTTGATTTACTGAAACAAAATATCTGACGTATTTCAACTAGCCACTTTTATTTCCTTAATATTAATATTAAATTTCCAAATTGTTCGAGAGATTTCTATGAAACGTCGAATTGTGGATTGTGCTTTTGATAAAAATGACTAACATTCGGGTCTCTTTCAATGTTATATCAATAAATTTTAGATTAGTCTTGCTTTTTCCAAAAACGGTATAAATAAGCAGAGAAAATCTCGCAGTCCATATGAGTTGGTAAAAGTTAATCGCACGAAACATTTTCTAGAAACGCCAGTCATATTTTCGCTCCAAAATCTTAGCTGTGTAACATTCAACGTAGTATGGTAATGCAATACGCGGCAGCACAGTTACTCACTTGCGTATTGCATGACAATGCATCTTGTACATTGCGTATGCACGGCGTTCAACATCGCCGATACCGGACAAAAGGGATCTGGGACGAAGGCTAAGCTCCCTGGGTGGTGCATGAACATATCATCCACATATACACAACGCTGTTTGTCGATTTTAAATAAACATTCAAACGTAGACTAACTGATTTTGTACGCTAGATTATGTATCTTCATAAAGTGGGTCGAGCTAATAGTAATTAAAATATCAATTGCTTGCACCGACAACTCGTTTTTTGCCTATCCTTAGACATAGGGTTGCCATCTCTAAAATTTGGAAAACAGGACAAGACGCATGAAAACCCCGGATTTCGGAGTCCGAAACCCGGACATATCAACAAGATCTTTTGAACGTATTCAATGTAATAAGCATAGTGCGTGTCTCGCGGGCGGCCCAATTTTTTTTTTAATCGCTCTACAAATGAAACCTTCCCCGGACGCTCCCCGGAGGCCCTCTAAACTAGGACAAATCTGGGGAAACCCGGACGGATGGCAACCCTACTTAGACATAGATGCAGTCTTCGGGGCAGTTATTATACTGCCTGTCTTGCCATTCACTCTGAAGTACAGCAAAGCTGTATCACCGAAGGAGCAAGATTGTGGTACCATGCATACAAATATATCATCATGGTTATCCTACCCATCACGCGTTTGACTTTAGAATTGTTTGTCTGGTGGCTTAATACTGATTCAATTCTTTAATTCAAAATTCAAATCTAGCTAATGTTTCTAGCTACAAGGAAAAAAGAACTAATTATAATTAGGAGTAAATTATGTTTGACGTCATATATGAAAATGAAAATAGTGAATACTAAATATACATATTTTATACGTAATATAAAATAACTTGCAGAATTTATAAATATGTTATTTAATAAATCCGGAACCTTTGCAGTTACCTAACGAGTGCATTTAAAAGAAAATGTTACCGATTTCAAGTACACACTATGTTCTTTTATACAGAGTTTATATAAGACCACTTTAAACATATTAAAGCATACCAAAGAGAAATTAGCTTCATATAATAGAGGTTAGCCATTACCCACTAAAAATGTTCAGGGCCTGTTTCACAATCTCCAGATAAGTGCCGAATAGGCTATCGGCAACATATTTGACACATACTCCATACTCTATCTGTCAAATATGTTGCCGATAGCCTATTCGGCACTTATCTGGAGATTGTGAAACAGGCCCTCAGTCTCTTATTATGGTCTCTATTTAATTATTTTCTTCTATCTGCTGTCGGCGGCCCATTTGCTTGTATCTTATCTGAACTAGCAACTAGATGTTGGTCACCTCTTTCTAATGGTTGTTTATGTCTTTTTTTTTTTTCTCGAAAGGACCTATGCTGTTAGCCATAAGGCCTTAAAGCTAATGGTTGTTTATGTATGTTAAATGTTTAACTTCATTTCAAAAGTATAACCCTCTTTTTGATATCGCTTAAAATTGCATTTCGCATGTATTATATATGTGTAGGTTCTAAAACACATGCGAGCGCCTTCGACTGCTTTTTGAGAGTCCCGGATCTGCAAGGCCTAGGCAACAGGTCCTCTCAGCGACAACACTAAATAATTCTTGGTCCGTATAAAACTGTATTCATCATCATCATCATCATGTCTTTATCTGCCCACTGTTGAACATAGGTCTCCCTCAATAAATGCCAAGACGATCGATCCCTTGCTACTCGGCCGGCCACTACACGCATATCGTCTTACCACCTTGCCAATGACTGACCAACACAGCAAAAATAAATAATTTTGAATTCCGATTCACTGAATTAGTTCGAAGGTTTTAAATATTATCCTATTCCCTATTATAAATATCTTATTTAAATCACTCTCATGCCAGCCGTGACGTTGCCGGGTTCACTTCTATATAGACGATGATTATTTTATCGCCTGTCTCTTAAACAATAAGCCATAAGGTACTGTTATATTGGTGAAAGACTTTTTCAAATCAAATCAGTAGTTTCAAAGTTCACCTTATATACCATAATGCACATTACATGTTTAAGATATCAGTACAATAAGGTATTTTTATATTTAGACCTTAGCGATGGTATCTTATGTCTTTTAAAGAAAGCGTCGGAATTATCTCATTGGACACGGTCGTTACGTTTGTCGTAACTCCTTACGAGAGCGCGGCGAACCTGCTTTAGATAATCTCACAGTAATCAGTTGTATTCTGTTTGTCGGCACATTTCATCTGTCACTTATGTCTCCGTAGATTTTGTTTATTGCGCGGTCTAAAGATAACTCGCGTGTAGGAAACGGTAACGGGCGTTTGACCAATGTTCCGCGACGTTGCTTGTGTCAGGAGAACTCAACCTGTGGCACGCTAACCTTCACTTTGTTGTGTAACTAAAAAAGAATACAATGTTCAAAACGTTTATTTAATATAATTATTGAAATTTGCGAGAAAATCAGAAAACATCACATGAAAGTTAAAGTTAAATATTTTTTGTGACATGCGGCAAACATGTAATAAAAAAAAAAATATTTGCATAAGAAAAAGGTTGATTATGGCTGACTTATATAATTAGTAATTACATTTTATACCACCACATGCTTATTAAAAGAATTTATTCTTTCAGATTCATTATTAGTTTGCACGCGTGTTTCGTGTAAATTAATTACTACTAACAACTAACTAGCAACAAGTAGCCGCTAACATTATGCATAGTTACAGGTGTTAGCCCTTTATAATTAGAATTTTGCATGTAATATAAGCAGTTTAAATATAAATACACCCGTTTATAGCGAAATATTTTTAAGAGCAATATTCCGCATAAAAATTTAAATAAAATACTTGAAGCTCTGCGCCTTAAAGTTGTAAAGTGAGTTTAGTAAAACTAAAAAACGGAAACGCTTTTTTCCACAGATTTTCCTGGCTTAATACAATAACTTTGCTCGTGATATTCTCAAGTATTGTATATTTCTCTACATCAAATTTTTAAATAAAAATAAACCTATTACATTTCCTTATCACACGATTTTGATTATAGGCTCGTTATATAATCATTGGGGCATATGAAAATAAACACCACGTCTAAAATCCATAATTGCCCAAATATAGATGCTTCGCATTTGTTGAAGGAGGTTGCTTGATAAAATGTAGCGTATGTTACTTCTCGTTTCCCATCGTCAAAATAATTTTCATCCGTTCGGTTTCGACGTAAAAGAAGGACAAACAAACAAACCCATACGATGATATCCAGGTTCCACGTTTAAAATATGAGAATACTAATAATAGTGTAATATAGGTACTGTTGAGGGCAGCGCTCTGCGGGGCTTGCTCCTCTTCTCGGCGCAGTGGACTGTAGTATTCTTCAGGATGTATCAGGACACAGGGTTTGCGTTAATTGAAACAAGATTACTTTTCAAGATGCAATTTGAGTGTGGTGTCGGGCAGAGTGACTGCTTGTTTCTTGTTTGAATATTTTGAGTATATTGAATTGTCCGCCAAGCGCGCCATTCTTATAGGAATTTAACAGGTGCGTAGTGCGAAGGCGGGTGTGTGCGATTTTAAACGACCAATCAGCGTCGAGTCTGATTGGAACGTGTACTTTTGTTACATTTCGTTCTAGAGCCGTGTATTTACTTGTGTATGTGTGTGTAATTGTTTGTGTATGCGTGTGTGATTGCATATACTTTATTTATTCAAATTTCAGATACAATTACAGGATACAAAAAATGCAAATATAAAATGAACAATACGAAAAGGACTACAAACATAAAATAACTGATTAGACTATTATTTACAAGAACTATTCTATGAATCTAAGCTGTTATTTACAATCTCCCCCTCGTGCGCAAGCACTATAACGTTTTTAGTCCGCTGTGGTTATCACGATAAGGCGAGAGGCCGGGCGACGAAGAAAACCTGCTGCTGTTCTTATCTCCGTTATCCGAACTCGTCCATCGGGGCCTGGGTGTACTTTCACTACTTCTCCTCGAGGCCATACTCCTCTGGGCATAGTGCCGTCGCATATCAAGACGATGTCGCCGACCTTTATGTTTTTATGATGGGAATTCAACCCGGAGCGAGGCATTAAAAGAGGTCTATATTCTGCCGTCCAGCGTGCCCAGAAAGAGTCTGCTAAGGCTTGGGTGGCTTTCCACGAGTGTGCGTCACAGGGCGTGTCCTTGAATGATCCCATGGGTGATATTCCGCTCGACCGTCCGATGAGGAAGTGATTGGGTGTCAGGGCTTCTTCATCTAGATTGGGATTCACTGGGGTCAATGGCCTGGAGTTGATCACGTGTTCTGCCTCTAGTAGTAGTGTGTGGAGCACGTCGTCAGGGGGGGATTTTTCTTTGAGAGTGACTTTCAAAGCTGCCTTTACCGACCTGACCATTCTCTCCCATGCGCCGCCCATGTTTGGGGCACCGGGTGGTATCTTTTTCCAGTTGATCAGCTTTCTGGATGCGAAGTCTCTTAGGTCGTGGTCGTTGTTTTGCAATGCCTCGGTTATTTCTGTTTCAGCGCCCACGAAGTTTGTGGCATTGTCGCTGTAGATAACGGTTGGCGTGCCTCGTCGTGCCATCATTCTTCTCAGGCTCATGATCATGGAGGAAGCCGAGAGTGACGTTACTATTTCGAGATGTACAGCGCGTGTGGTGAGGCAGGTGTATAGTGCCCCCCACCTCTTTTCTTGTCTTCGCCCTACGACTACATGCATTGGCCCAAAGTAATCTACCGCCGTCGCTGTGAAGGGCGGTTCGTTATGGGTTTGCCTTTCTGCAGGTAGGTCGCCCAAGGGGATTTTTAGTGGGATCCCCCTATAGGTCCGACACCATTGGCATTTGTTGCTTATGTAGCGTATGGCGCTGCGCAGTCCGATTATATGATAACTCTGCCTCAGCTCGTTCATTACCGTCTGGTGATTGCCATGGTTGAAGGTGGCGTGGGTGTGATGTATCATCAGCTGAGTGAGGCTCTCTTTCGCGTGGAGGACTGGCAGGTTGTGTCCGTCTTTGATTCTGGAGTCTAGACATAGGATGCCGTTGCGGTCGGTCTTCACGGAGAGTCTGCGGAACGGGGATGTCTTCGGTGGTCGCCGCCCAGCCTCTATCGCCGTGATATCGTCGCCGAATGAGATACGTTGGCTCCTTTTGACTAGCAATAACTCTGCTAGTTTTATATGATTTGGCGCGAGTTCTGTGCTCGCGTTTATTTTGAACAATCTGGCTTTAAACACCTCGGCAGCAAGCAGAACGGTAGCAGCAGCACGTATTAATCGCGTGTATTTCGAAAATCGTTCTATTTGAGGTAAGTATTCGTCTACATCATGCCTAATAGTTACGTGTATTTGTTTCAGAATTCTTTCTTCCCCTGAGGGGGGCAGCGGGGTCGCGGCAGGCCTTTCTTGCGGCCAAGTTGCGGGGTCGCGCCTAATGAACTCTGGACCGGAGAACCATCTGTGATTCGCGTTGAATTCCGTGGGAATGCCCTTGGTCGCGTCGTCCGCGACGTTATCCGAACTGGGTACCCATCGCCAGTTAGCCGGGGTAGTTAGGCTTTCGATTTCGGCCAGCCTATGGGCTACGAACGATTTGAAGGTGCGCGGGTCCGATTTTATCCATGCTAATACCGTTTTCGAGTCCGACCAATAATGACTCTTTAATATTTTATAATCTGACTCGCGCTTTATCGACTCGGCTAGCCTGCTACCTAATACGGCGGCTTGAAGTTCTAGACGGGGTATCGAGATGGGTTTTAAAGGGGCTACCTTGGCCTTGCCGGCTATTAATCGCGACGTTTTCGAACCGTCTGATGCTGAGCTGACGAAGTATATCGCGGTCGAGTACACTTTTTCGCTTGCGTCACAGAAAACGTGTAACTCACCCTCACCAGATGGCGTGGCAGGTACGTACCTATTTATTTCTAAGCCTTTTAATAATTGTACATTTTTAATAAACGATATCCACGTTATGTGTTGTTCTTTCGCGATGGGGTCGTCCCATCCTATCCCGCTACGCCATATCTCTTGTATGAGACACTTTCCGACCATCGTGATTGGTGACGCTAAGCCCAGGGGGTCGAATACTGACATGACCGCACTGGTTACCTGACGTTTGGTAGGCAGCGTGTCACCACTTATGACGTTCGCGGGTGTGCTTCTGAGATTGACGTTGAAGCCTAACGTGTCACGCGCGTGGTTCCATATGAGACCTAGGGTTCGCTCTGTATCACCCTTTCCTAACGTGGTCGAATCACTGCTGCGCATGTTTTTGACGTTACTTAATACTTCCGGTGCGTTCGATGCCCATCCGCGTAATTCGAAAGACGCGTTTAAATGTACTTTATACATATCGCTTATAATTCGCTTCGCTTCGCTTTCGGTGTCGAACGCGCCTAGATAATCGTCCATATAAAAATTGCGTACAGTGGCCTTCGCGACCTCGGGATACTCATTACCGTGATACTCTGCGTTTTTATTTTTTACATAAATGGCTGTACATGGAGAGGACGCTGCTCCGAATATGAGTGACGTCATTCGATATTCCTGTGGTGGTCCAACCCTATCCTCGCCCCTCCATAAAAATCGTAGGCTATCACGGTCCTGCTGAGCGATTTTTACTTGTAAAAACATTTCTTTAATATCGGCTACCACCGCGATTTTTCCTTCTCTAAATCTTATTAAGACACCGAATAACGACTGCAGTAAGTCAGGGCCTGTCAGGAGCGCATCGTTTAGACTCTTTCCCCCATATTTGGCGGCTGCGTCGAATACTAATCGCACTTTACCCTTTTGCGGGTGTACGACGGAGAAGTGTGGTAGGTACCAACCGCGAGGGGATGTGCCCGGGGTATTCACCCTTTCTGCGTAGCCTGCCTTTATTAAATTCTCCATTTGCTTGCCGTATTCGGTTTTTAAACTTGAATTTTTATCTAATTTATTCTCTAAGCTATATAAACGGCTGAGGGCCTGCTTTTTATTGTCTGGCATTACTTCATTGTCTGAACGCCAAAGTAAGCCAGCTTCGAACCTATTGTCGTTTATTTTCTTGCACGTTTTATCTAAAATCGCTAGGGCGCGCTGTTCAGGGTCAGACGTTGGCCGGCGCTGCTCTATGCCTAGCGACTCTAGGCTAAAGAAATTTCTAATTAGATCTAACGCGGGATCGTCCGACGGCATGGGACGTATGTGGTTGACCATGGCGACCGTGTTACGCGGGCGCGCATCCTGCCCATGCAACACCCATCCTAGCTTAGTTAACGAGGCTACGGGCTGCCTTTTGTTACCTACACGCAATTGCCTAGACGTGATTAAATGCCAGTTGTCCTGGCCTATCAATATGGTCGGTTTGCCCGCCTCGTAGCACAGTTCATCCTCTAATTCCGCTAGATGGCTGCACTGTCGCACTAAATCCTTACTCACCTCCTGAGGTGATATATTTAAATTTTTAATAGTACTGGCGTTCATGGTTTCTATGTTTCTATTACAAAGACCGCGAATTGACAACGTGACGTTACACGATTCTATTTCGTCTATACGACTTCCCCCTACCCCCTCTAATGACAGTAGCTGCCCGCGACCTTTGGTTATTACGCTGTCTGCCGTGTTTTGTTCGACGAGCGTCATGGTAGAGCCCTCGTCGAGCAA
The DNA here is from genome assembly GCA_905333005.2 of Lycaena phlaeas. Lineage (NCBI taxonomy): Eukaryota > Metazoa > Arthropoda > Insecta > Lepidoptera > Lycaenidae > Lycaena > Lycaena phlaeas. The sequence continues at coordinate 11,413,059 of HG995173.1, forward strand.
GGCGTAGGTGGTGGCCGAACCTAATGGGCCGCTTAACTCAACCGGAATTATTTTTAGGTAGGTGTTAGACGCGTGTACGTGGTTAATTGAACTGACGTTCCCTCGCGTGGGTGTTGACGCGCTGTCGCTGCCGTGTAATAGCATGTGATGTGACGCCTCACATCCGTTTACGCCGCACGGTTTATATTTACATTTTTGCATTCGCGGATGCGAGTTATTTAAACATCTAAAACATAACCTATATTGCTTAGCCGCGTCCCATTTTTCTTTAGTGGTTAATTTTGAGAAATCGGCGCAGTCCGCGGCGCCGTGATTTCCCGCGCAGACTGCGCATTTTTTATTTGTGTCTACGGCCGATTTCTCGTCGGTTTTTGACGGGCGCGGTTTATGCATTCTCGACGTTTGTTTTTTAGCGGGATGTTTGTTTACGGTAGCGATGGTTTTGCGCGACGGGTTCGTTTCTAAATCGGAATCGTAACATGAACTATCGCTGTCTTGTGAACGGCGCATGCGCGGGTGTTCGCTATGGCTGGCTATATTCACTGCGCGCGGTTTTACGCGATTTTTCCTTTCCTCGCGTGCCGTTTCGTATGCGAACATCGCACCACACTGGTCGGCCATCACGTTTAGAAATTGAGACAGTAGTTCTAATTCGGGAGACCCGGCGCGCTCCGCCCTAAATTCGTACCACTTATATTTTAAGATTGTACTAAGTTTTTCTACGACTCGATTTACTAATTCGGGAGAATATAAATATTGCGGCTGATTTAATGACTTTATTGCCGCTACCGTGTTAGATACTTTACTCGCGAAATTACCTACGTTGCGCCCGTCTTCACTCATACGGGGCATGCGTTTGATGTTATCTAACTCGGATAAGATGAGTAATTCTGGTCGCCCGTAGCGCCTTTCTAATGTGTCCATTATTTCGTACGGATCGGATACTGTGAATAATAATGCCCTAACCGTTTCGCGAGCTGCACCACGCAGTGCTTTTCTCAGCCTCGCTACGTTTTGTACGTCGGTGAACATGTCTACGGTGTCGCTAAACACTGACTTAAATGCCATCCATTCGGCAATTGATCCGTCGAAATGAGGCAGTTCATGTATGAATTTTGGTGCCGCGGGTCTGGATGAGTTTGAATTTACCGCCTGCATGATCGCGTTGGCTAACATTGCCATGTCGTTGTTACTTCCGTTCGACTGGTCGTTATTAACGCGCGGTACATTCGAGTTGGGTGGTCGCGACGCTTGTCCCGGGACTTGGGCGTTATTTATTATTGCCGGCCTATTAGCTATACATTGTTCCGATATCCAGCCTTCGACACGTGACTCTTCTAACCTGGGCGGCCGTTCCGCGCCGTTCGAACTTTCCATTTCTATTCTGGCTATTTCTAAACGGTTTAATGCAGCCGCGGATGCTGCCCTAGCCCGTGCTAACTCGGAATTATGTAATTCTAACTCGGCTTTTAACATAGATAACCTACTGTTTGTCCTGTCCGCGGGGACATTTACTACAGTGCCCGACTCACTCCTAGCTCGATTATCTAACTCTTTATCCCTATTTTCGACTAACCTCTCTTCAATGCTGCACGTGTTGCTGCCACCGTTCGCGATTTCAGTGCTGTTGCCTTTACTCCACGTGTTCGACTCGGTCGACGTGGTTTGGCCGGTCGTCGGCGTGACGTCTGTGGAGGGTGTGGTTTTCCCTGAACGTAATACACGTACGTCTTCCATTGCGCACGAGGGGACCCTACTCCTAACACTTAAATCTAGCACTTATCACTTTCACTTTCACTTTTGTTCCTATTCTCGATGTGTCTATTGCCTATCAGCCTGGCCGGACTACTACCGCGGTGATGCCGGACCAGGAATGGGAACGCAGGAGGATAGGAAGGCGGGAGCCTCCCGGCAGAGGGCGCGGAGACTCACGGGAGCATCAAAGCACAGCGGGAAAACTGCACTCGTCGTTGCGTGCCAACCTGTGGCCCCAGAGCGATTCCACACCGTACCGGCGGGGCCTGACTGATAACACCTGGGATGGTGCGTGAAGCCGTCAGTTACTTCACTATGCCTCCGTACGCTTATGATGGCCTTTAACACCGCTAGGTGGCCACGTACGTGATGATGATTGCTTCCAAGTAATTAACAGAGGTTAGGCTAAGACCAACTGTTAACACTCGCGCGTTCGTTTTTCTTTCTTGAATCACGCGCCGACTTCTTTCTTCAATCCCACACTTTCTTGCTTCAATGCTCTTGCCTGCTTCTGTCTTCAGTGATTCGGCCAAGAAGGACCACTTGTTGAGGGCAGCGCTCTGCGGGGCTTGCTCCTCTTCTCGGCGCAGTGGACTGTAGTATTCTTCAGGATGTATCAGGACACAGGGTTTGCGTTAATTGAAACAAGATTACTTTTCAAGATGCAATTTGAGTGTGGTGTCGGGCAGAGTGACTGCTTGTTTCTTGTTTGAATATTTTGAGTATATTGAATTGTCCGCCAAGCGCGCCATTCTTATAGGAATTTAACAGGTGCGTAGTGCGAAGGCGGGTGTGTGCGATTTTAAACGACCAATCAGCGTCGAGTCTGATTGGAACGTGTACTTTTGTTACATTTCGTTCTAGAGCCGTGTATTTACTTGTGTATGTGTGTGTAATTGTTTGTGTATGCGTGTGTGATTGCATATACTTTATTTATTCAAATTTCAGATACAATTACAGGATACAAAAAATGCAAATATAAAATGAACAATACGAAAAGGACTACAAACATAAAATAACTGATTAGACTATTATTTACAAGAACTATTCTATGAATCTAAGCTGTTATTTACAGGTACATAAGACTTGATAAATAATAATAGTACGTATTGAACTCAAGCTCGAATGATTTAGTACTTTGAGAGTGATTTATAACGTACAGTATAAATTTTCTTAAGACTCGTTTTATTTGAATAAATATATTTGGCATGTGTTTCATACTAATAATTTCTAGTATTTAAGTTATGTTATTTATGGGACTTCTATTATTTCAAATGTGAATTAAACTCTTACTACAATTATTACTAATTTCGATAAAAATAACAGTTAAAGTTTAGGTTAATATTTTTGAATGTCCTTCAGAAATTTTAAGGAACTTTTTGATAACTCCAGTTCAATATTCTGCTTCATCTAAGATTTAGAAGAAGTATCTAAAGTTACGTTTTTATTCAGTTTTACTTTAATAAAAATCTTTCAATTAATATTTAAGGACTTACGGTAGCTTAATTTTCCGTTCAGTATTAATTAGAAAGGGCGGTCAGTTATCTGTATTGCAGTATATTTCGCAGTTATATAATTAACCTGTCATGCCCGTAACTCGCACTGCCGCTGAGCAATAAAAAAGGTCTTGAAAGCGAAAGCGCAATCAACCTTAGATATCAAACATCTAAATCCGTTCAAATGCACATGCATTGGCTTTAAATAAACGGGAAAATTTAATTACTGTATGTGAAAACGAAGGAATAAAATAATTTCTGCAAAATATTTTTACGATTTGATAAGTGTTTCCAGTGAATCCACAATTAGTATAACAATTTAAAACAAAATAAACTACATATACGTATTTTTACTACTTATTGAACAATTTATGAACCATTGCCATTTGCGACACATAAAATAGAATGAAATATCTTTATATTTATTTAAGACATTTAATCCTACTATCCTACTAATATTATAAACGCGAAAATTTGTAAGTACGTTTGTTACTCTTTTATGTGAAAACGACTCAATGGATTTTCATGAAACTTTACAATAATATAGCTTATATATCAGAATAATACATAGGCTATAATTTATCACTGTACTCCCACGGGTATTTATTATTATCGACTTATTTAATACACATTAAAATTCGTCGACTTTTATACATCAAAATAAAAAAAATCAAATCTTTTTTCAGTGTATTCCAATTATATATTCAACATCTTGTTAAGTCAGAAATATCGTTTATTATTAAATAGAGTTTTGTTTCTAAATTATAATACGTGCTCTATTTTAAGTATATCTCGTAATCCTCTCTCGAGTCCTTAAGAAATCCTTCACCGTGTTCACACGGCGATGTCTTCAGACGAGACAAAGGCCGTCCCGACGGACTATGATCCTCAAAGCAGGCTCATGAAAAATGATGTCTTGTATTTTTCAAGACTTTTTAAAAATTAAAAGTGTGACCGAAAAACGAAAGACGGTATACGTTAGATTAATTTTCATGGTATAATAATGTTTGTTATTTAGAAATATTTATTTATAACTTAAACTAATGGCAGGAAATCAGTCGTTTTGGCGTATATTGTATGGGGCCTATGTCGTGCGTAGACTGAAAATAGTTGACAATAATGCTGAAAGTAGGTTAGTTTACTGTTGAGTCAGTTATTATTGTAAATTAATCAATGAATTGTGGTATCAAGTTTCCTGTAACTATTCAGCAAGAGCTAGCGGGCAAGAGAGAAAGAGAGAGAGAGCATATAAGACTATTTTTTTCGCGAAAAGGGACTACTACGGATATTGTATCCATTACTTGAATTACCCACGTCAGCTTACATAATAATATTATAAGAGCACTTTTGTAGAGAGTCTTCCGCACGGAAGCCCTTGAGCACGAATTTTTGGCAGCTGAGATCACTTGAAACCTTTTACTGTATCCTGTCAGCGACAATAGCTACCGTAAAATCTGTTATTAGTATGCATACTTCAAAGAAACGTAAACAAAAAGGTTGGTAGTCACGGACTCTTGGCAAATATGAAACTTAAAGTTCATCATTATTATAAAATAACATATGGGATGGCAGCGTTATGCCGTCTACCGTCACGCCATTCAAGTCGTTTTTGGCTACTAGCTCCAATAGATGTATCATATAAAATTATGAATGAATAATTATTCCATAGAAGCAAGACACGTGTTACTCTAAGTATTAAAGTTAATTCGTGTTGGGCGGGCAGCATGTAGGGCGAGAATTGCCAAGCGTCTAGGGGGTCAATGGCCCCGAGCCCTGCCCGCGAACTACACGAGGGATGCTACCGACTGTTATCGATACTGTTTGTTAACGAGACTCACATTGCAATGCTTACGATATCTATGAAATTATTGTGATTAGTCTGTAGTTTATACGTGGTAGTAAGTTTCAATGATAGTCAATAAAGGAAAAAAGAGAAAAAAGAAGAAGAAAGAAAGAGACATTCTTAAAGAAAACTCGGTATATCCGGACGAAAAAAGGCTGATAATGATGATGGTAATTCTTTGGTCGATAAAGGATTTAATATTCAGCTAAACTACAATTACAAATAATACTTTCGATTGTTTCTGATTGATTTATTTCGACAACTGGTCAGTGCGGAAGAACAAGCTAAATCAGATTGATGAAACGATTAGTTGGACTTACGATATAAGTCGCTTTAAACACGTCGACATTTACAAATGAGTATAATATAAGCAACACTCCTACAAGTAGTAAGCAAGTAAAAAAGTAAGCTAGTAAAAAAACGTAATCATTTTAACAAGTGAGTAATCAATGTAAATAAATTACCGTAAAGACTCTACATTACACAGCTCTGTAAAATACTTCCTACGCTTGCACGTATTTCTCGTTGGAATTGCGTTTGCGAAAATGTTTTCTATTCAAAGCAGATATTTCTGAAAACGCCAGTTGAATTTTCGTGTTGGGAACCATTAATTATTACCTTTGTTTAACGCGCGTGATTCATTAATGAAGTACTGTTAATGAGCTAGAGGAATAGATGATAAACGTTCTTAACGAACGTAGTCACGTGCAACGTTAGCTTGTATCTTTAGGTGCCATTTTGCCTAACCAAATTATTGTTCTTTTGTTTTTGGACATTACGTACTCTCAAGTGAATGGGTAGATTTTACTATTTATTTGTTGTTAGGCTTAGGGCCTGTTTTTCTAAGCATTAAGGGCCTGTTTCACAATCTCCAGATAAGTGCCGAATAGGCTATCGGCAACATATTTGACAGATAGAGTATGGAGTATCTGTCAAATATGCTGCCGATAGCCTATTCGGCACTTATTTGGAGTTTGTGAAACAGGCCCTTAATGCTTAGAAAAAATTACGATTGAGTGTAAATATGTTTAGGCAATTTACCAACCTAGATGTTATTGTAGTTGTTGTTGGTATCCCCGTCACTAGGTCACAAAATCGCAATTTTAACGTGTCACGCAATGAACATAAAACGCTTTTTAATTAACACTCGCCGATTTGAACATATTTATATGATTGAAGAATAGTGTCCAATTATATTTTAATGGTTTCATAATAAATAATCTAATGATAAAACATTCTGTATTTGAATATCTTCAGACATTTATATTCTTAGAGCAATAATATTTGTATCTCTATACGCTCGTGTAATAGAAGTGGCATAATATACGTATTCCTTGTGCTACTTACATATTGTCTACGATAATGTATCCATATGACATCATTGGACAACAGTCTATTGAGATGAAATTAAGTCTATCACAAAAGGTGTCGACTGATCGTCGTCCCATTCTGTACGGACGTGACACACCGACGCTGTTTACATACAAACAGAAGCGGTGTATTGAAAATGGATCTTTTGTCATTATGATCCCCGAGCCCATTTGAATACGCTCCGTGTATGGATTGAAATTCATATTTATGACCTTGCTTTGTGACGTCATTATTACATAACTACTATTTTTTCACCTAGGCAAACTGGCGAACGTGTCACCTGAAAGAAAGTGGTCAGTGTTGTAATTGTAAACGAGTTTAAGGGGAACTAGCCCGGTTGCCCTTGCCTATCCTGAGACTTGAGATGATATGGGGATGGGGGGAGTGGGTCTCCCCTGGCGGGTATGTGGGACTCGCTGCGCCTGAAAGCTGGTAAGTGGACGCAGCTCTACCCACTAAAACCCGGCGAGTGCCACCAATGCCGCCTTTGATGAGGAGCCCCGAATCTAAAAGCAACAGGGCACCTCGACGGTTAGAGTCAGTCCTTCAGGGGACCGACGCCACCTACACAGAGGCCTCGCACCACAGAACAACCCCTCCCAACGTCGGGACAGTACAATGAGGTGAGGTTCCCGTCCTCACCCCTTGCCTTGCCTTCTTATAAGAGGGGTACAAAGTGCCCCCCCGGCTTAATTCGCTTCGCCCAAGGTGCTGGGCTCATCCTGGGCTATTGACCCCCACTGCCACGGCAAGACCTGTTTGAGAGAAATATGTCATGTGCATTTTAAACCAACTTTTTTGATATAGTTTTTTTTATGTATACACGCATTAGTTATGATAACCTTACAATGTGCAATATTTAATTAGTAGCACTTAATATGTACCTGTGAGATAAGACTGAGTGGTACCACTTGTTTATCAAACAGGCAATACTTGTAAAGTTGTAACTGCTTGTTGTAATGCGTATTGTCAGCACGATACGCACAAAAGTTGTCGGACTACTCGCACATGGCAAACTGATCACAAATTAGGCAGAGCGTGTATTATGGCAAATTGATTATTATTATCATCATCATCATCAACTGCTGAACATATTATAAATAAATTACGCCCAGAACAAATGATCATGCGCATTTGCCCTCTGTATATAGCGGTTTGTCAGTAACTAACCATTAGACCAAAAGGTCATGACTGGCCATGGCCGTCAGGTCATGACTTGGTGTCAGGTGTAATTAATTTAATTATAGTGGTATCTTAAGTATGATTCTATCTAAACATGCTTTTTGAAGCATTTAAACAATGCTAGGTATTTTCAATTTGCAAATATTTGTATTGTCAGTGCTAGACACGTTTTTTCCTTATTTTAATAATGTTCAAATATGTAATAGGTACATGGTTTATTAGTTAGTATTTGTGACTCGGCAGTATTTACTCGAAACAATAACATATTACTCAGAACGAGACTAAAGAATGTGAATAACTATTTCACGCGAAATTATAAAGATTCGCTTATCAATTTTATCTAGTAGATACGCGAAATTTGCGGTGTTTATAACTCCATATTAAATAGTAATTCATTTAGTGCGTAGCTTGAGGATTATCTTATATATAGTAGGTACGGAGTAATATTGACTTCAAAAAATGTCTTTATCGATATTCACGATCAAACCTAAAACAATGAAAACACTGCGTTCTTCATAAATCAGAGCAGATTAAACGACTGAAAAAAAATTGAAGAACGTATAACTTTGAATAAAATTATAAAATTCCAAATTTTTTAAACCAAGAAATTTCAAATTTCCTAATGAGCTAGACGTTGTAATGGTTAACATTTTGTCACTTCGAAAAGATTTAGCAGTTTTTTAATCCTGTCACCAAGATATGACATTTCGAAATAAGCGACTAATGGTGATGAGCTTCCGGATAAACTGGTGTATATAACCTGCGACGTATACTACTCATGCACAGTTTCGCGTCTGTTACATTCATCATCATCATCATCATGACGAGCGGCATCCAATCAACCGATCAACGGTGACTGGTCTATGTTACCAAACAACACCGTTTTAGCGAACTATATATTCATTAGTATTCATAATTGTGGATATGTAAAGTGTAACGTGCAGGCAGTCATCTGTGACGATGCGACGGCCAAGGTCTGAAATTATAACAAGTTCATGTTCATAACGGGCAAATAAGCCCCGGACGAGGTCGCCCCGACCCCAGTCTGTGACGTTCGAGGTTTTATAAATACCTCGAACGTCACATACTAGATGCGTCGACAGTCTTCGTTCTGCCAAAATTAAAATTGCATTTTAAAAATAGGGGTTGATCGTATAGAGGTGAAAGTTTAAAGTTGTATGTATTTTTTAATGCCACATAATAAAAAAATAAAAACAAAAAATTTCGTCCAAAACTTAAAAAAAATGTTTAAGGGTTTTATTATTACTTAGGGGTATGAAAAATAGATGTTGGCCGATTTTCAGACCTACTCAATATGTTTACAAAATTTCATGAGAATCGGTCAAGCCGTTTCAAGTTCGAACACCGTGACACGAGAATTTTATATATTAGATACGTTGCCGCTTACTTTTCCTACTGACAGTTCTGTTTATTTTGAAATAGGTTTATTGAAAATATATTTTAACTAGCAGCGCCCCGCAATTTCATCCGCGTACTTTCCATTCCCGTGGGACTACGGTAAAAAATTATAGCCTGTGTGTATATTTATTATGATGTATCAGCTCTATTAGTAGTTTTTTAGGTGAAGAGTAACAAACATCCATACTTACAAACTTTTGCGTTTATAATAGTAGTTGGATTCAAACCGGTTAGTCCAAGAATATATCTGGGATATAGTCTCCTCACAAAAGTTTATGGTCTGTAATTTGATAATTACTTACAGATCAAAAATTATAAAATTTTGGTAATTGCATTATCGGATAGAGTAAAATAAAAATAAGAACTGGCTAGTGATTTTTTACTGACGTAATAGCAAATCAACCAACCAGTCATCTGTGTGTACTTCCCATCTACTAATCGTCAATCAATGGCAGTCAGACGGCCAATGAGAGCGCAGAACCGGCGCAGCAATAATTTAGCGGATTTTTTTTCTATACAGAACACCACGTTATATGTACTATATAATATATTATTCTTATATTCTTATATCTCTTCTTCTTATATCTTATCCAAATTAATAAGCGGACTATGACCAAGTCATGAATAGAAGAATTTTATACGGCATTTGGCTATTGATGAAATTTCACAAAAAATTAATTATTTTCCGTCCACGATTTGTATTAGTTTTCGTAATTTACGAAAGATTAATACTAGCGGAAAAAATGGGTAGTACCATACCAAAGCCTATTATTAAAAATTATGGGCCCATAAATAAGATAACTGGACATTTCACGTCTATTTCTTGCATACGTGTAAATATCGTTTAGGCGTTGAAGTACGCTTTAATAATAGTAGTTACCAAGTAAATACGTTAATGGTATTACGTACGTGTTTCTTTTGCTTTATATAATCTGTTTAAACTTTGCCCTTTGCCAGTGACTCGCAGTAAAACAGACTAGAGAAAAACTACATGGATATATTACATTATTATTTACATACAAAGTTTACCGTTCACTAATATTCGTGGTTCATTTAATATATTGTCAATATTGCTCAACGCGGTGAGGTAATGGTAAGAGATATGAATAAAAACCGTCCCCTTAATCTTTTTTGACCCTTTATTATTCACCCTTCCCGGTTTATGCCCACCCATATTTTAAGCAGACATGCTTTGCCGATCGTTACTTGTTTGCATGTTAAATACACTACATACCTACAGCTGAATAGTTTGCCTACTCAAACACCAAAAAGAACGTATACTCTATAATGGGATAAGCTCTTTTTATTTGTTACTATATGGTTACTAATGACTTTTCAAACATTCGTTTAGTTGGTCATTAATAAATTATTCCATTTTTAAATTTCAATTGTAAAGAAGTTTTATTAGTTTTATTGAACTTAATAAGCTCATATGCATCTCATCACATCTTTGGTCCTATTATTTAACCTCTCTTATTGAGACCCACGGGAAAATAGATTAAAGCCATGACTGTCATCAACTCTAATAGCCTTTGCATGTGAACCCGCATCAGGATGTTGGTTATTGATCAAGTGAAGCGTGGGGAGAATTATTCATACCGTGATTACGCATTGACACCTGCTTTAGCTTCCCCAAATATATTTTGGTAATGAATATTCATATATCATACACGGGTTGACGCGGAAGTGACATAGAAAGCATTTTGCCCTAAGCCCTGTGCTAATAGAAATGTTCGCACTAGAACTAAAGTAAGCCTAAGTAACTAAGCATTTTTATTTTATTATCGAGGTTTTAGGATATATACAAGAAATACATACACATGGGGCGATTGTCGTACCGAATATGTGTTTAGTTTTATAGAGTGTATGGGGGCGTTCATAAAATACGTGATATGTTTACAGAAAATTAAAAAAAAACACCTCACGTAATTTATGGACGCCCCCTAAGGTGATGAATTTTAAGAAATAATATTTGGGTTTGTGAAGTAGAAGCTTTGCTGTAAATAATCAAACAAAAGAATAACTTCGAAAGGTACAAAGCTTTAAAGAAACCCTATCTAGCGGAATATTTGTTGTTTTCGCTTAAAATTACGAGTCCCATTATACAAGGCGATGCCAGTAAGTGTTTATCTCGAAATTTACGAGCTGTTAACTATTCGAGCGATGCTTTTGAAATAGGATGAAGTGATATTTCATCGTGATGCATTTTTTGTCGGCGCATCATCTAGTTATTGTTGCGTCGCGTCTGTTTCGTAATGGGCGCCATAATCGTAAACCCCAGAATTCCCATTAATGTGAGGCAATACTGATGTAGAACGATTGAGGTTTATAAAAACTTGTGGCCTACTTGTTTGTTCTTGTTTCGTGTTTCTAGTTCATAATGCACCGAACACATAATGTGAGCTCGGGACTGAAAAATGCATCTCGAATGTTAGAAGTTCAAAAATAAATATTATACAATAAAGGAAATTTATTAGAAAATAAAATGAATAAATAAGTAATTTATTTAGATGATCGTTTAACGAATAAATTAATAACAATAAGGTTTAATACAAACATAATTTCGGTTATTCATTCTAAAGGATATCAAAATATTTTAATGGGCTAATAAATACAAAAGTCAAATTTAAGAAACCCAAAAAGGTTTTTAAGAAACACAAAGAAATTAAGTAAAGAAATAAAGCGGCATTACTAAGAACGCTCAATTAAAATATTAATTTATAAATTCTGAGTAAAATATTTTTTATTTCTCACAGAGTAAATTGTGCGAGTGCAGAATAAAATTAAACATTATTAAACATACACAAAAAGGTCATGATACTTTGGATATGGACATTAAAAAATAAAAGTTGCAGTAACTGACTACTTTTTTTTACTAGAAAAAAATAAATAATACGATTAGTCAAATATAAGTTAATTAAAAAAAAATATAGTTGGCTTTCATCTATCCAAATCCTTTTGAATTATTGAGTACAAGCTAATGCTCTATGTAGATAATAATACTAATACTCAAATGCGTGCTTGTCCTAAATCCTAATGTATGAATTAATTCTTAAATTGTAGTAATTTGGTAAATTATCTTTTTAAATTTAAAGTACTGTGTATGTGTTAATCAATTTACACTGCATTATTTAAAATTAATCTTCACAAATAAACGTTGGTTGTTGTCCAAAGCTAATACAAACGAGTTTACTATAGACAATGCTGGTTATACAACTTTTGCCTTAAGCATTAATTATATCACTACATATTATAAAACAAAGTCGCTTTTTCTGTCCCTATATCCCTTTGTACGCTTAAATCTTTAAAACTATGCAACGGGTTTTGATGCGGTTTTTTTTAATAGATAGGACAATTCAAGAGGAAGGTTTATGTATATATTTTATTAAGTTTTTATATACATTGGCTAAGATATAACAATAATTGTTAAAGGTGTCGGGAAAAAATAGGCCGCTTGGGAGTTTTCAACGAAAACGCTGCCTAAACCCTTTGAGATATAACAAAATAATGTATGGTGGAATTGTGTATCTTAAATAGGTCTACAAAAACGTCCGCGATGGCATATGTCTATCTCTTAGGGATATCATACTATATCGATTTAATACTTTAAAAAATTAGCAATTATAACGCGATAATTTGAAAGTTATTTACACAAATACGGTATGAATCCTTATCATTTTAAATCAGTTAATTGGCATGTGCATTTTATGAAGATTATTTTTGCCCTTTACATCATGCAAATTAAATGAATACTTTAGGAGATATGGCAAAATCAAATAATGCACAAGAAAATAAATCGTGTTGCTGTGATACGAACGGGCGCGGGTGGTTGTTTGGTGTTTAAGGCCGTAGTGTATCAACTCTGGTAGACGTAATAATATGGTCAACGTATGGTGGAATATATAATAATAGTATTATATATCCTAAATATGCCTACAGAAAATCTCCGAAGGGATATATGTCTTTACGTTCAAGATGACATATATTCATTTTAATACAAAAACTTAGTAATTACTTATTAAAATAGAAAATGATCATCATCAGACATGATAAATCCGTAAACCTAAGTTCACGCGGGCGAAGCTGTGGGTAACAGCTAGTCATAAATAAAATGTTATTAGTATCAGTCTGACACGTTCCTATTAGCTGGGAGTCATGTCTGGTCTAACGAGATCAATATCTTAATATGTTAGATAATATTTTTGGACATCATATTTCATACATTATCTTCCATCTATCATATTTCATGTTTTTATGAGCTAAGCTGTCAATATTAAAGACCTTACGTAGTCGAAATTATTAGCATTCAGCAAACTAACCAATTACCTAACGTCTACACTCTCCTGCCAACGGGGGAATGGCTCGTCTATGGCTTTCAGTCAATTAATCAAGTTAGCTATTAGAATTAATAAATTGCATATCTCTAATTTCTTAATCTATATAATCTAAGTTAACATCTTATGAATACTACAAATAATATTCAAATGTATTTTTATTTACTATTTTTTTTTCTAGAAACTAAATGTCATTGTTTTGTGTATGAATAACTCAGTCGTAATTTTAAAAAAAAAGTTCATTTCTTTCAATATAAACATTACTCATACATTATTTGATTTTTGCAAAATACCTACTTTTTGTTTAAAGGGGACGGCGATTGTAAATCTTTTTCAGCTTACGATTGTCAAAGAGTTAATCCCTTTTATGGTCAAGCGATTAATAAGCTTTTCGATGGGCGTACTGGGACTAAGAGGTGTCAGGGGAAATGTATTTACACATTTGTTCATAGAAGGGCACAGAATGACGAGTTATAATCTGCCATTGTGTTGTTACTTGTTATCTAACTACTTGGCCGAAATAGGTCATAATTTTTATCTTTTTTATTATTTAAACTTAATTTTAAGGTGGTGACTGTAAATATTCGTAGGTACGTATTGATTAATAATCTTAACCGAGAATAAAATAAATTTGGTTTCGTTCTTGGAACTGGTTATGATCGAAATAACAGAAATAACCAATTCACAGAAATTATATCCAGGGTAACGGCTACATATATTTCTAATGAGTATAAGTATAAGGTATTACGTAGGTATAATGTAAATAATTCATGATGCTAGCAGTGAAAAATTATACGAAAATTGCACGGATTTTTATACGCATTTTAATTTCTAAGGTTGCATGCAAGAAAAGAGCAGCTACACTTAGGAAAAGGAGTTCAAGCATTTGTTAAGTAGGGAAGTAAGAATATTTTTATATTACTTATTCTGTGGTAGAGTTAATCATACAATCTAATTGGGCAATTCTATTTTGTGATACGATGCAATGAGGAATAAGAGCGGCGAGCGATCTTGTAAATACAACATTAAATAGGTATAAGCTGATAAAGTGAGTTTTTAAAATAACAATGTTTGATTATTAAAATTTAAATGACCTCTTTTTTGATAAGGGTTATTTATCACAATAATAATTGACGAACAAAAATAATTATAAATATTAAAATAAAATTTAAGAAAGACTCCGATATACAGTACAATCCGCCATTATCTGGTTGCGGACATCTTGGATTGAAATTTGTCAGTGTATTATAGTCTAAGGGCCTGTTTCACAATCTCCAGATAAGATCCGAATAGGCTATTCACAACATATTTGACAGATACTCCATACTCTATCTGTAAGAGTATAAGATTTAAATCTTTGATTATAGTATTCTGCTAGTCAAGCCCTATTGATAACCCATATTGAAAGAGTTGTGAAAAAAAATGTAATCCGCCCTTTTCAGGCGGCGACCTAGATATTAAAATAGCTAATAACACTATGAAGAAGAATTAAAGTTTTAATAGAATTTGTTAATGGTGTAATTATATAATGACATGCTTTGTGAAAATATTGTAAATACTAGCCTAGCTGTGCCCGTTTCATTGGCCTCGAAATAAAAAAAATCTTACTTCTAATAGTTCTATAACTTCTCACACAAATTAAGCTATTAAAAACAAATATTTTTATTTTCAAAGTTTCAGAATTTCAGAGTTTCAATTTAATTAGAAATGCAAACTCTTTAGCTTTATTATATTATTAGCAGGGATGATACAGATTAATGATAAACATTTTTCTCGTATCCAATTATAGACGCACTAGGTTAAGCTGCTCACGTCATCATTTATAAGGCTAACCGCATTAAACATTGCCTTGAACGTGCTCTGACGTCAATTGTTCCAGCAAATGAGCCCCAGATTGACCTTGTTCGGGCTATACGGCTGGATGGGGTCTAAAAATACACGTAGGTCAGGGGTCACTTTAGCCGCAATAGATGCGCAAAAAACTGCATTGTGAGAGTATCGATTTTTCTTAACAAAAGCTTTTTTGAATACTGGCTTGGTGGCCCCGATTTGCAGATTTACACACAATCACATATTATAATGACCATATAATGCCAATGTAGTTGGCAAGAAATTTGACATAGAGATTTTTCTGAAATAAAATATTAGAAATTTTAGAAATCTGTCTAAAATAAAATTTCGTGGGCTTAAAAAAGGTTGGTAATAATAAAATGTATCCTAGACCGGGTTATGTTTCTAAAAAAATTTGCAAATCCGTTTAGTGATTTTTCTGTTATCAAGTCACACAAACTTACACATTGATGACAGTAAAAGAATTGAGCTTTTTGTATTTATTAATAGATGAGATGTGTTCGTGTTGTGCGTCTGTGGCATCGGTTCAAATATCCTGCTTGTTTCTTCGATGGAACAGATAATCTGCTTTTTAGAAAGGAGGGCTGAAGCAATAGCAGACTTCCTGCCTTACCGTATTACGCATATTAAGCGTGGGCAGTTTACCACATACCCTCAGTGGGCTCATCTACATGTATCCCAATTTAACACTTATACAAATAAGCTGAAGTACATTATTAGCTAGACTAATAATAATCGGAATAAGGCACTATAATAAAATTGTTATTTATGTACCAAATTAGCTTTCGAGCAACAGGGCCGCGTTACTTACGTCATTTTTGGTTTGCACAACGCCGTTAAGTCTAGGGCGAAGAAACACTTTTTGGTCGCTTATCAGATTACCTACAGATATCATTATCTCTATCCACAGTTAGTCATCACTCTATCCACAGAGGCTTTACTCCGACCAACCAACTTCAAGCGAGTATCAGATGGCATCGTAAGGATATGGCGATTCGATCGACACTACGTCTCTCTAAAATGGCCCAATACAATATCGTTTTTTTATGATAGTTAAACAGGCAATTACCCTATAAAAAGTAATAAGGCCTTCTATACACGAGCGCTTTTTAACCGAGCGTTGTATTTGTTCAAGCGATGGCGCTTTTAAAGCGCATCGCGTTTTATAGAGCACCTTTTTAGCTTTTAAACGTCGAGTGTTTGAAGTGAAATCGAATTAGGCATGCCAAACTCGCAACTCGAGCCAACGTCGGGTTTTACGGTGACGCTTTTTAGGCGCTCGTGCGAACGGGTCCTAAGACTTTTTAATTAAAAATCATACACGAGAAACTTTCTGAACAACTTTTCGAAGTACTTACTACATATCACAAATAACTCAAAAATGCAAGTAAAGTGTGAAAACATTTTCCTCGACGTTTAAATGCAATAGGGATGTTGACACATGTTGCAAATTCATGTAAAGTTAAGTTTTACATATTAAATACAGTACTTATTTGAAAACCTAAAATAACATTTTAAAAGTCTACTTTTTTGCCTTAAAATTTAGAAAATTAATTTAAAATGCGTTATTTATCATGTATGATCACGTGACTGTAAACGCCAATAAGGCGATGACGTCACTGAACATTGCGCTAAGTACAAACTCACCTAACATAGCGCGAGCTCTGAATGCGGTGTGTGACGTAATGACGCTTGGAGCGTTTTAACGGCAATTTTTAAAAATATTTTTCTTTATTTATTTTTTTGTTAAAATTGGACATATTTCGTTACAAAAATCTTTTTTTCGTGTTTATCTATAGTATATTTATCAAATAAAATCAATTAAGTAAAAAAAATAGTCAACATCCCTATTATTTTTGACGGCCAGTGGCCCAGATATTAAAATTTGTCTTTCTGTACAAAAAATTATAACTGGACTAGAAAATATATAGCGCCTCGTTTATCTTAATTCTTGTTTAATTTCACATTCCACTCTTTATCTGATGTGTAAACAAGATAAAAACAGACAAATATTTATGTATTTAAAACTAAGATATGTGTTTTGATTATTCATACATTAAAGTTTCCTTGGTAGTTGTAATCTTGAAACCTTAATCCTCCAGTGACCAGTTGATTTGGATCGGATAGAATCTGACCCAAAACTATTCCAAAACGTTAATGTATGCCACGGATGGACAAAAATATGTGAAAAATGATTCATAAGAAGCATATTAGTTATTTTTTATTCAATAATCTTTTGGACACAAGTAGGTATACTTACGCCATAATTTGTTGTACAAATAGGTATATACTATTTTGAAATAGTAATTTTAATTATTTATTACAACGTATATTATTATGCGTGTAATTCTTTTTGCGTCTTAATATGTGCCGTGAGAACACGTAACACTAGTTTATAGCAGCGAACAAAAAAAATGCTAATAAAAACTGAAGTGATTCAAAATCACACTGGTACGTTTGTTATAACGCTACAATAGCATTTTGCGAAAACATATTGCGAATATATACGTTATTTCCATGGACCCCGAAAATAAATTACATCTTGAAATGGAAGCGTTAAATGAAAGCTCAGAACAATTAAAAAAAAATATATTTCTACTGCCTATACAAAAACCGTGCAAAATACATAAATTAAAGCCGTTCGTTTTTAGCCGCCTTTACAGCTGGAGTAAATAGATTTTCATCATATATTGACGTTCAATTCTGGATAAAATCATTTTCGCAGACCTAAACTCATTTTCCCTAGGGATATAAATGTAAAATAAAAAATCCCTTATTTATTATTATTAATACACCGAAAAACCGATAGTGGGGGGCTTAATATAAAGCAGTCTGCGTTTTGGAACACGAAGGTTAGGCCGACTTCCAATTAAATGCGGCGACGATTTGCGAGTAGCCTGGTTGCGGGTTCTAGGGAATTGGCCGTCGTCGTTGCGTTCATTGTAAGACGCGTTCAGGAGAGTACTTAAAAAGGTTGATGATATTGATGAATATTAAAGGTTCGTTTCACAGATGTCCTTGTCCTTGAGGATCTCTCCCGGCACCTGCACGCGACGGAGGCCGACCTTCACCCTTGGTTCAATACGCGCCCCTAGTCTGTAGCCACGCAAAGATCCTTTCAAGGGCACTTCTTTGTGCGGACTGCGCAGACGGATCATGTGTTTTATTAGCTGGCTAATGCTAGTGGATATGCCTGAAAAGATTTCTTTATAACAGTACTATCATATTGGTAAATAATCAAACCACTTAATTAAGTTTATTAAATTGACATTGATTTTCGTAATAAGCATATAGATATGCGTTAGATCTTACTTACATACATTTAACGAAGAATATATAATATAGAGATCTATGTCCAGAATATTTTGTTTGTCCTAAGCGGGACTCGAACCTGTCCTCTTAGTATCAGTTTCCACCAGTCATTTGCTTCCTGTACTAGCCAGTCTGGATATTAATTTGTTCAATACATATATTATCATTATATTATTAATAATTAAAAAAGCATTAAGCTTCTTAGATTGTGATTGTTCCATTTGAATTGAATCGACCTTTAAATGTTTCTTAGGAGTTCCTTTTTTGTTGGGTTTCACCCATCTCTCAACAGACGCTCCTACTTTGTTGCCAAGATTGACGGCGGCAAACACAAACGGTCCACTGATTCTGAGGTATTCTTGGGATATGCAGTATACGTAAAATATGAATTAGTATGCTTAAAAGAGAAACGGGTATGGGTCATACGGAATTAATAGGTCTTATTATTTCGTTAAAAAGCTAATTATTGATTGAGTATTTTTTGTGCCTAGAAGATAATTGTTAATTTTTATACGGCTTGTAATTATTTAACCATGTTTGGTTTGTTCAACACTTATATTAACGTAAACTATTATTTTACTTGAAATTGAGAATATTTTCGAAAATGTACACTTCGGAATAAATGAGAAACTATTCGAGTTGTTACTTGTGGGTATTAAAAAAGTGACGGGAAATGAATAACTAAAAGAATCTTTTTCGGTTCCACAGTTGTAACAGTCGTGGTGAACTTGGTACATGTCTATATATAGGTGTACATAAAATTATCATCGCATACTTAAAGGTGTTACAGCCAGATATCTAAAACCAATATAACTTGTTTGTTTATGTTGTCATCGCAGCCATCCTAAGGTTATCTGGTGTGGTTTTAATGTTCATCGTACTTATTGGTTATGTGTGGTTACATTAAATTTATATTTAGATATCTTGCAAAGTAAGTGTATTTGAAATTTCTCGTATGTGGCCGTTGGTAGATTTTTATAACCGAAGGTTAAAAAAAAAAAAATTAAGAAGATTTTTATTAATTTAGTTAGAAATATTATAGAAATTTTTGTGGTACAAAATAACGCATATTATTATTATTATTAAAATACATTTGTAACAGATTTTTTGTGCCTTATTATGGGTTCTCTCCACTAGCGCGAGAATGCGTTCCGAATCTCGGATTTTGAGAATAGGCTCCACATTCTCGTGTTCTCACGAGATTTTCCCGCGAGTGTAGAGAGCCCATTAAAAATGAGATTAAATTGAGATATTTTTAAGCCTTCGACGTAAGAATATCTCCCGTAACAGAATTCTCCTAGATGTTCTTATGTCGAAGGCTTAAAAATATCGCATTCATTACATTCTAAATACGATAACCCTGCCATAAATAAAAAAAAAATGTGTAACTTTAAAAACTATATAAGATAAATGCATTTACAAGTACTTTAATATGACGCATCGAAACTTTAGGATTTATTAGGATAATAATTGAATAAAAGCCGGTGCATTGACCTAATCAAGAGCAAGTCTCAATTGTTGATATAATTCATCTCACAGCCGTTGATAATTCAAATCAACGAACCGGTAGTACCCAATCACTACCTATTTTTTTCTGATTCGGTCAAACAAACCAACAACGTGCTAATGTTATTATTAAATCGTTATTTTACGCTCAAATGAATCTTTAATTATTTGAGTGAAAGTGTAAATGTAACTTTGTGTCTCCCCAAGAGAAAATATGTTATGTAAATTCTAATGGATTTTTCTTACGATGTTTGTACATTTGTACATAATGGATATGTAAATTGTTAGAAAACTAATGCCAATGTATGAACATTTATAGTAATTTAATTATGCCTTTATATTTATCCTGTCATATAAATATAGAATATGCGTATAGGGATTAAAAAGTTGTCTTATTTGATTGGGGAAATTCATAAATTTCATTGTTGTTATCTTTGTGTACGTTTTTAATAAGACTTAATATTCTGTTGAAATGATTAAGATTACATGTAGTGATAGTACTAATGGGTGTGTTATCATGTTTTAGTAATTTTTTGTTGATTTTATTAGTTCATTAGATTGGTCACATCATCACTGTGTACATAGTAATATGTTTGTTTAAGTTCACCATTATCATTTTCAATCTCACAAAAATGGACATTGTATTTAATATTTACGGTATTAATATACTTTGCGCGTAATTGGACCGGAACGACCGGTGTGGTATCTCTCGCTCCCATGATATCGGCGTAAAGTGGGATAAGGGAGGCAACGCATCTGCATAACCTCTGGATGTATGGATGTATAGGGGCGTCGATAGTTGCCAAAAGGCTTCGACTGTTCGTTTGCCTTCCTATGCTATAAAAATCTATTCCGATGAGAGTCTGCGCCAGATTGAACTATTCCTAATTCAACTAGTAATATTACGAATGAAAATCAATAACTATTACACAAAATACACGCTACGTTAAATCTACATTTATATTATATGTAGTAATGTAGTTTTAATAGACAATTAAATATGTCAGCGTGGTTACGTTTCGAGTTTCCTTTTCACGACACAGTGATAGCGGTGTGACGCAACGATTGTGTGCGATAAACCTCGTTACGAACTCAGTGAAAAATTCCGTTTTTCCGAGGATCTGTTTCTACACAGGATGACAGTCAGTGAAAAATTGCATATGTCATTAACTACACTTACATGTAATAACGAGAAAGATAAATCTATGTCTAAGCTACACTGATTTGTCTGGATAAACTCTAAAACTGAACGAGAAGTAACAGGCTATATTTTTGGCCAAGTGAAGCTGTTATTTGAATGCTTGTTTTGATATAATTGACATACATTAACTTTGACTTCGAGTCGCTAGTTCGATTCTCAGGATGAGTAGGAAATATTCAGGATTCTTCTGAATAATTTCGTTAGTTTCGTCCCAAGGCAGTTTTTAACCCATCCCTCGGCCTCCCGTAGATCGTATCAAAAGGTCGTTCGGTGTTTGCTGCTGTCGATCCTGGCTATACAGGAGTTACAGCGGTGGCAACGAGTGGTGGGCCAAGCCCGATGGTTCGATTCTCGAGCGTGTTTGGAGAAGCGTTAGATAACTAGGAACTGGTGGTATCCGTCTCACCATCGTGATTTCTGGAACGCTACACTCATTATTAAATAATGAGCACTCAGAAAGTCTGAATCAGAACTCAGACAAAGCTGAATTTTAGTACATGTAAGTTGTGCTTGAATATTCCTCACCGCTTCACAGTGACCAGTGCCTAAGGTTATTATTAGAAGTACATATGCGTTCTCGATTGAAATCGTAACTGCTTTGAATCCGATTACAGCTTTATGCAATTTACAATAGCTGGTGTATAAATAAGTTCGAACCCTTATGAACTCTAGTTTCTAGACGTTTTGTTACCAATACCTACCTACAACATGCCTAAAAAAGTAAAGCATATCCTACTAATATTATAAATGCGAAAGTTTGTGAGGATGTTTGTTACTCTTTCACGCAAAAACTAATGAATGGATTTTGATGAAACTTCATAATAATATAGCTTATACATCAGATATAGGCTATAATTTATCCCCATATCGCAAAAGAAACACAGTTTTGTGAATGTTGAGGTAACACCGCGCCTTAACGCAGGCGGATCTGCGGGCAACAGCTAGTACATAAACGTATGTAACCTGACGATGATCAAAGCTGATAATAATAGTGATGATAAATTCCAATTCCAAAGTTTAAGAAATAACTAAGAGCTAAGGTACGGTTTGATTGATGTAGAAGTATTCATTTAATTTGCTTAATGTATTCGGTCACGACCAACTGGGTGTGAGGAGTGATTTAATTTGAAATAGAATACGAAAATAATTTCCCTCTACAATAAAATGCAAATAGTCCGGCCGTGGAGGAAGCAAATATTTTAATTAAGATTCGTTTCAGACGGTACGTCAATAAATGTTTCCATCAAAAGATGTTAGGTATCATTGAAAGAGGTGTGTGTGTAGGAGTTTGTGTCCAACCAAAAAAACGCCGAAAAAAATTTGATGTTTGCAATATTAGACCCTAATATCCCTAATATTCCCTTGATCACGCATGCCGTTTGGAGTATTGACAAACATATGCTCTAGAATATTCTTTGATCAATCAAGCATACTCTTAAACTAGTACAGCCTGAAAATTGAAATACGTAAATGTCGAAAATATTTTCTATAATTTACAAATGAATACTTGGAAAAGTTTCCAACGGATACTTTTTGCTCTATTGAACTGTTGCGTACCAGAAAATATTTAAAGTTCATAACTTGGTCGTTTCCGTTTCGCCAAAGTAGTGGAAATAAAGTCACAACTTACAGCGGACGATA
The DNA here is from genome assembly GCA_905333005.2 of Lycaena phlaeas. Taxonomy (NCBI): domain Eukaryota; kingdom Metazoa; phylum Arthropoda; class Insecta; order Lepidoptera; family Lycaenidae; genus Lycaena; species Lycaena phlaeas. Next base: position 11,435,970 of record HG995173.1, read on the forward strand.
ACGAGGAGTATAAAATATTTTTCATTTGCACACGAGAGTTGCACTCGCTGGGCTCATGCAACAATTTCAATAAAGTAGAACGAGCAAATGTATGAAGGGTTGCACATTAGGCGGTACCATACTAAGGGACAATTTATTTATTTATTTACAATTTATTTTTATTAATTTTATAGCCAACGCTTGACAGTGCTTTACGTTGGAACTAATTGCATAAATAATAAAAATAAATAAATTTGTCACTAAACATTCGGAATGAGGTCTTCTCGTCACATAGAGCATATTGCCTACCTTGAGAGAAAATGTAGGTCTCGAATAGCCATAAAGATAAATTTTATGACCCTGTAAAAATTGTAGAGTTAGTATTTAAATTATACATAATATATTATGGTGTTTCAAATTAGGTTGTTAGTTGAAATCATTTCATTAATCTGTAGCATCTGTAGGTACATTTAATTACTATAATGTAATATATAGTATAAATTTTGCACTGATGTACTCGCCATGATGACATGTCATTCTACTATTCCCAAAGGCTAGAATTTCATCTGTACACACATGTTCCTTATCTAAGTCCAGCTTTACATATCAACGGTTTATTATGGTTGAATATGTGTATTATGCATAGTATAATTGCTTAAAGTTTTTATTACTTTGTAATGATATTCTTTTAATAAATATCGCTTCTACCTTTACTAGGTTACAATGTAATGCTTTTCTAAATATATGATGTTCAGGTTGAAATTTCAATAAAAGAATTATTCACGTACATAGACTTTCCTTCAAATACTACCTGATCTGTTCTGATTCATTCAGAACAGATCAGGAATGAATGTTTTAGTATCAGTAAGAGCCATTTTTTCTTGAAATGGATTTATTGAAATTACACACCATAAATTCTTGCATATCAGAGTTTCGTTTAGAAATTTGTACGGAATAATTTAAATACGCCTGGCCCTTGTCTAATATTCGTCATTAGTGCTTCATTATTTATTTAACGGTAGGCCACACAAAAATAGTATATCCTGGAAGTGATAAAAGAAACGCGGCCTCATCAACACAATTAACATCGGGAAACAGATCTCGTTGCAACACATCGGCATTGGAAACGATATCGAAATACATGTGCGAGCAATGTGGAGAAAATTGTTGATCGATTTGATAATACCTAATTAGCGAGGTTAGATAAGGGCGATAAGGTTAAGGTGATATCGTAAATTTTCATTTTAGGGTCATTATGTATTTGGCATTATAATTTCTTTCACCGGTGAGAGAGATGCTTTGTGACACCTGCTTGAGCGCTTTTTTGTCGCAAGGATATGCTTTATGCAAGTTTAAAGAACAGGGGGAAGTTCCTGACGCTTTATCGGACTCCCACTTAGGCTGTGTATAGTGTATACTTAAACTTAAACTACTGCAAGTGCCAAGAATGCCTGATGGCGAAAAAATGCTAACAATAATGATCATCATTTATTTTACCTTGACACATGTCTTCGCTCATACACAAAAAAATTTAATTCTTTAGATCTATTTGCATGCAATTCTAAAACGAAATTCAAGAGTGAAGTCATAAAAATATTAAATAAGAAATAGTCAATAGTTAATAACGTACATAAACATATTATACTAACCTGACATGCGGTACCCTAGTGGTATTTTTCACTGATCCCAAGACTTCGTGTCGCAGGGCTAGGGTGCCGCACACACACACACACTTACATAAACATACATGCGCACACACACACATACACACACACAAACACACACACACACACACACACACACACACACACACACACACACACACACACATACACATACATACATCACACTCTTAATATCAATAATAATATTATTTAGGAGACAACAAGATTTTATATTTTATTACAACCACAATACCGAGAGTTGTTTAGCTTACTAAATAGCAGCCTAGTCAAGACATCATTGTCTCAATAATAACGTTGACGGTGTTTGTGTTATAATGTTATAATAAATAGCACTACTATTAGTCAAATAATGTAATACCTGTTACTGGCCATACTAATTGTTACATGTTTGGTGTTAAGTTCTAAATTGTAATACGCTGTTGGTATTCAATAAAGAAAAATAAAAATAAATAAATAAATCATTTTTGTTAGCATTTTTGATGATGTTGAAATAGATTTGCGAACGACATTTGTTTTATAAATTATATCTTATCAAACATAGGTATGAACTTAACTTATCTATGATATGAAATTTATCTCATCATTTAGAAGGAATTTTGTGTTGTTATTTGAATGAGTAGGCGGTTCTTTCGCAATGTCACTACAAAGTTGGCCATTGAGCTATATTACTACATAGTTCAATGGTAGGTATTCAATATAAGTCAAGTCATTTTAGTTTATTATAGAGTCGCCACTAACATTTACCTTGACACATGTCTTCGGCTATTAAGACCAGCATTCATTACAGTGTTAACATAATCCGCAGTTCTACTATGCAAACAACATCTACATGTAGTTTAATGATATTTTTATCTTTTACTACTACGTAAATTTAGATTAATTGGTATACAAATGAGTTTTTTTATATACTTTAGAAGGTAAACGTTTGCATGGCACAAGTGATTACTTGCGGTATTTTTTAGTTCTGTAGGCAAAAATGTCATTTCTTTATTTGTCACGACACTACATTTGAATTTAGAACTTTCAAGCCTCGCTCCGACTAATTTAGAAGGCTAAACAGAATAGATCCTTTAAAAAAAATTATTATTTTAAAATGCTTTAGAAGTTTGATGATATCATCTATGAATCATATTTTGATGATAGATTTCTAATAGTCAGTGATCAATGAGGTTAGAGTATAAACAGCAGATAACCATACGAATGATACATGGTGCAGCATATAAGGTGATCAACAATAATAATTTATCCTTGTGGCTTGTACACATATTATGACCCCGGAGAAAGGTAGTAGGTACGGAAACTGTTTTCACAAAAATTCAGATTCGAAAAGTGATATAAAAGTATTGCCTTTTAAATTATTCTTAAGGTTTTTAAAATATCCTCTTATTTTAAATTTTTAATAATCCACTACAAATTAATTATTATATTAATTATAGTTAAATAGGTTTCTGTAAACAAGGAAATTTAAGTAATTTGAATTCCTAGATATCATTTGATATCACACGACTAATAAGTAGAGTGTAAACTAAAACGATTTATAACCTATCACTATGATACTATACTTCACACAAACAGGAGTTTTAAAGTACCTAGTACCAACTGTGATATTCTCAATCTTTTATCTTTATTTATTTAATTATTTATTCAGACAATATAAATATTAAATATAACACCGTCTTGTCTTGCTTTTTATATTTCAAAAACGTCAACAAATAAAGTTCTTCATAAAATCGGGTTTAGATAGTTACTTACGTGATACGCTTTAAATTTAAAAAGTGTTCCCTTGTACGTACTAATGAAAAGTTTTTATTTTAAAAGACACATTATTAAAGAAACTGTGTGTATGTCGAGTATGGTATTACATATTAAATTGCGGAAACTACTCAGAACAGCGCGTCATCTGTAACAACATGTGTCAGCGGGGGAACATTCAGCGAAACACAGAGAGCCGAGAGACTAAACTTTTGCACGGAAACAATTTAGTCCTCCGGGACACAAATAAACAAGGTACTACCTAAAATAGGATATCACATTTACAATTAATAAAAAAATAATAAGTCACTTCTAAAACTTTTTAAAACAACATAAATATCCCGTTTTTAAATGATTTAAGAAGTAAAATAGAACATCTATAAATCCAGCCGTAGTAGTCGTATTGTCAGAGTTTATAATGTAGCATCGAGCCAAGCTGCAGTGGCCGGTCCGTGTCGGATGCGAATGGCAAGAGATCGGTCGTCTTGATGTTTATTGAGAGAGGCCTATGTTCAGAAGTGGTCTAATAGTGACTTATGATGATGATGTCAAGGTACCGGTGAAAATATTTAAATCAGATGTCGAAGATTCAATTCACCATTTGGGTTTGAATGTAGTAAACATTCAAACTCAAAAAATAAAAAAAACTACTTTAACGGGTTGTTCCAGGTTTATTTAGATTTTACACTCACATTTGCTTCGAAAGGAAGAAAAAATAGGATATCTTGATACACGTGAAGCATGCTAAATGTTTAAATTAATATATGTTTTATTTAACCAAAGGAGTTAACAATATATACAAAACAAAACTGATATAATAAATAAATATGCGTTTCGGTTAATTTTAAACAGATTTCACGTAATGTTACGTATGGTTTAACTTTTAAAATTCGCTGTTACATTTTTAAAACATTACGCAAAGTTTCTCTGTTTTCATATTCAGATGATTACGAAAATTCCATAACAAATTCCGAAACAAACTATCTGTTGTATTTAAACTACTAAAACCAACTTACTTCTTTTTTCTTTACTTTTTACTTAATATTGAATAGGTTAGAAACATGATTTACTGCGGAATTTTGTTATAATATTAAGCTACTTATTTTTTTTAAAAATTAATATGCATTAGATTCCCGCTTTATTTATTCTCAAAGCCCTGATAAATAAAATGAAAATCAAAAATGTTCTTTGCGATTTGTATAAGGAAAACTTAAAAAATAAAATTCTTATTTCTTACCAGCTAATCTTAATTATTTTTTTGCATTCGCTATACTCCCTTTTATAGATAAATCTTCAAAGTTTTTTCTTGCTAAAATATGTCTTGTCTGTAAAATATACATGTAATAATTCGCCTAACAAAATCTCAATTTGATACGTAGTTTGTCTGCCATATGAAAATAACTCTGATAAGAAATATTAAATAAAACTCTAACACGATATAACTAGGAAACATTTTAGAACTGCGATGCTTACTAGTAGCAGGAAAGAATGTGCGTACTGTATTTTAATTATTTTAGTAACATTTATTTTCCTTGTTCCAGCTTCGATAACGGGGACATTGAGCGAGACCGGGAGCGTGGGGCTCGTACCCACGCTGGTGTCCGCGCTGGGTACCGACGAGATGGTGCAGGGTGAGGCGGAGGGTGCGGGGGACGGGCTCATCGCGCCGCGCCGCCTGCCCAACCCCTGCCTCGAGAACTCCCTGAGAATGGACCTGCACAGGGAATTGATGTTTAACCAAAAAATGTAAGTGCCAGGATGAAAGGAATGCATTGTAACTTACATCTCGACTATATATTTGCCTTGGATAATAACCTATAGCTACATAGTAGGGACTTGATCATCGTACTACTTGTGTGTAGCTTATTTTTTCCGAGAAACGGCTTTGTTGTGTTTCGGAAAAGACAGCTGAATGTTCATTACTGGCATAAAGACTTGACTGTGTCCTGAAATAGGCGATGCATGAACGAGTTGTCTGATCTAGTCACAGGTGAAGTCATTCCGAGTTATTATCCGTCTTATGTGAATTTGGCGGCTATTATGGTTGTGACTAGCTAATTCACAGATAGCGTACAATTTTACAAAATACGTACAAAAATAATTTCATAACTACATAAAGAAATTTAATAACGAAGATTTAAAAGATTATTCCTTAATAGGCTAAAGTTAATGTGACAAGAACAAGAAAGTGGATAATAGTGAGTGAAAGTGCCAAAACCACATGTCATTTGGTCCAAGTTTTAATTTGTCATGCACACACACAATAGTGCTATGAAACGGTATATCATTTGATGCGTGCATGTCTTGTCATAAACATTATTATTGCTTAGTACATTGCCTTTACAGTAGTACCAAAGCCTGCATAAAAAAAGTAAAGTATCAACCCTTTATGTCCCACTGTTGGGCACGGATCTCCTCATCGAAATGAGGCGAGGAGGAGGGCAAATCCTGCGTACATGCTAACATTTAGGGAAACTAATGTGTCAATGAATTTTTTTTCGAATGGTCTAGGCTCTAGACTTTTAGGCCTTCTGGCCTTTAAGCTCAGGTGTCCATGAAAATGATAAGTCTTATCATATAGACTCCAGTGACAGTAGGATTAGCATATTCGCTGAAGATAAATTTATATATAATCCAATAAGGCTTTAAATGTAGGACACGGTAGGAAGACAGATTTGATCCGAGTTCATACAATAAATAATGTATGCTCTCCATATTATTCAAATACACACATCATATAAGTGTGTGAGAATAAAATGACCGTTATTATTATTTAACAGTTTAGTAAATAAACATGTAACATATGGTTTACAATTTCATTAACATAATTTACATATACTACGATTACAATATGCTTCCGTATAAAATAATGATGAGTTATAATAACGTAACGGAAACGATGTTAATGTGCATGAAAAGAGTTTTTGCTATGGCCCACACTCCACAGGTGCATGGCATCCTGTGCTAAACTAACATCTGCCTGTACAATCGGCGTTATTATAGGCGCAGGAACATATGGCTACCATTTCGAAACGTTTATTGAAATTCACATTTTAGTATTCGAGTTATAGATAAGTTTGCTGGCTATAGATTTTATTGAGGTATATAAAATTTACACGCATATCGTATACATTTTAGTATTAGTAAGTTATCTATATTTAATGATAAGTTTCCTCATTATAGAATTTCTAGTACGTACATACTACATACTAGGAACGACCCGCGGTTTCAGCCGCATACTTACCACTCCACTTGATGTTATAGGCTATATTAGTTATTTTTTTTGCGTATAAACATGCACCCCTACATTCTTACAAATTTTTGCATTAATAATACATATTAGTATAATAGGACATTCGTATGATCCCGATGAAATTCGTCTAAAATAGTTTAATTACTAAGATTACGCAAGCAAGAAATTAATGATTATTATTTCATCATCATCATCATCATCAGCCTTTATCCGTCCACTGCTGAACATAGGCCTCCCTCAATGAACGCCAAGACAACCGATCCCTTGCTACTCGCATCCAACGCGGACCTGCCACTGCATGGAGATCCTCTTCCCATCTGGTTAATGGCCGACCAACATTATTTATTTAATTATTATTATTATTTAATTTTATGATATTATTATTATTTAATTATTAAAAAAACATATTTTATTGGTGGCTTTTCACATGCGAATAATGTTCATACAATTTTATTAGGTAAGTATACCTAACTAGCTGTTGTCCGCAGCTTCGCCTGCGTTAACTAAGATTTACAACGGGATCTTAGTCGGGTCGAAATAACATTTTTTACACCTTGTGTCCGAAAAACCAAAATATCTTACGGAACCCTATTTTTATCAGAATAAAATTTAGCCTATGTTACTCATGGATAATGTAGCTTCCGAATGGTGAAAGAATTTTTGAAATCGGTCCAGTTATTTTTGAGCCTATTCATTACAAACATACAAAAATAGGTACAAATCTTTCCTCTTTATAATATTAGTATAGATAAAATTGTATCCTTATAAGGAAGACGAAGGTCATTAAGCTATTCCCATATCCATTTTCTCTCTCTCTATATTTAAAGGTAACTTTATCCTATATAAGTATGTCAGACCCATTGATATTCCTGTGGATTCTAGAAAATAAAACCCGATAGGTAATCTTTTTATATAGGTCTCGGAAACATCCTACTATCCTACTAATATTATAAACGTGAAAATTTGTGAGTATTGATGTTTGTTACTCTTTCACGTAAAAACTACTGAATGGATTTTAATGAAACTTTACAATAATATAGCTTATACATCAGAATAAAAAGTAGTTATTTATATTATGTATAATATTATTTGCTAACGTTACGTTATGATAAACCGTGGAACAACGTCGAAATAGTTAAAAATATAATATTGAAAATCAGCGCTACCAAAACTTAACCGTGAACTAGTTTTCAATCAACGTATTACATGATACATCTGTTGTAAGCTTATTATAAATTGCTCACTGCTTTTTTATGAAGGATAAGTGTTACGATTATAAACTAATACTGGATAAGAGGATATTATCTGGAATACGAATACTTACAAAACATCTCTTCATAAAATATACAAAGCATAATTTCTGTGCGTAATCCTTTACACCATATGCAGCGGTGTAAATTGACCGTAGTAGGAGAACCTGTAGCTAAAGCTACCTGTTGATTCAGTCCATTTCCAAGCCATTTGTGATTGTCGGTCCCGCCATCGATTTCCGCATCTGCAAGCTACGGAAGGAAGCAATTTCAGCCCAACCAATGGGAACATTTCGACTCGCACTGAATACGAGCAAATTTTCAGCAAATTTAGGACTTTTTAGGATCATTATTGATTCAAGATAGGAAATCGTTAAAGTTAAGATATTGTAATGGTAAGTAGAGCCCGATGATAGTGGAATTAATTTTGAATAAATTATATTTGTTTTTCTTCATAAAAATATCATAAATTGATTTCCTGGTCTTAGTAATCTGCGTTTTTGAGTCTACCATTAGCCACACATTAATGAAATATGATATAAAACAATGAAGACTTTCATATTTCCTAATATCATTGAATATACAACCGAAAATAATGAAAATAAGACTGTATATTGTGTGACCTTAGGCTTAGCCCAAATATTTGTTTTAATAGCATACCCTTTCCGTATCCTATTATGTTGGCCCTATATCTAGGTCATACCTATTTGGTTCCACTACCAAAAGAAATCTGAAATCATTCTTTATCGATTTAAACGTTGATTGTTATGCCACTAGAATATATTATTCCTAAAAGGACTCCAACACTGATATACGATGGACGAACGTCCAAAGAAAGCCAAAACTTTTGCAATAAAGAAAGTCAGACTGAATCATTCTAACTTCTAAGTCAATTAAGCTTTTTCATTCTCTTGAATATAGAATAAAACATTTGCATTCCACAACGAGGCAATTTCATATATTATACCGTCGTATTGAAATTGCACAATCTAAAAGGCGAAGTTTATCTGATATTAACGGACGTTTAAATTGAAAACCATGCTTCGGAGAGTATGTTGATTGCTTAGTAGATTTAGTACGCGATATGTTTGCGTTTTGTGTGGCCTAAAATATTTACCAGTGCCCAGTGGCTGTACCATTTTGTACCTTGTCTGTAATTAACCGTAACCTTATCGTGTTGTTTTTTTTTTTTTTTTTTTTTTTTTTTTTTTTTTTTTTTTTTTTTTTTTTTTTCGAAAGGTCTAGACTTTTAGGCCTGATGGCCTTTAAGCTCAATCGGTAGGTAGGTGAGCAGATGGCTTACCTAGTAAAATTCGAAAGGGGGGCGCCCCCCTCCGTGCCCCGCAAGGGGCGCGGTATATCGCGCGCGCTACTCTGGAGAATAGGTGTTTGGCTAGTCAAATCCAATACGGTCGACGAGTCATTAGCGGATGAAGTTAAACTATTAGTCGGAGGGCCGGCCCTCCCCTCCCCCTCTGACGGGGAAGGTGGGTCGTGCGCGGAACCCGTCCAATCGACCGATAGCAAAGTGCTAACGGTGTTTTCACGGTTTTGATTAGTGTAGACTCGTATCGGATTCGAACCTAATCTTACCCGATCGATCCGGATCGATGTATTTACCATGTGTAGGGATCGACGTCGCTCACGACCCCGAGGCCCAAGCGGTGTGACTGAGTACCTAACCCCGGATGTTGTATTGTTATGTGTGTGTATTCTATCTTGAATTTCGCGTCGCGCTTTTGCGTCGCGCATTAATAGCTGAGATATTTCGTCAGCCGGATCGGTAGTAACGTGTTTAGGTAACCTAAAACTCTTTGAGACTGTGCTATCAGGGACATAGTCTGCCGCGCTCACTATGAGCGGGTTTGGGTGATGGAGTGCCTTTTCAAAGTGACGTACTGACATCTCTTTGAAGTGGCCCCTAATCGAATCTAACTTGAGGTCCCTATGTAGGTCGATGTTTCTTATGTACCATGGGCAACCGGTTGCTATGCGTAAGAATTTGTTTTGCAATATCTGCAAAGGTTTGAGTCGACTCTGTGGCACGTGCGCGAACGCAACACAGGCGTACGATATAATCGGTCTTATACACGCTTTGTATAAGGTAAGTTTATGCCTGAGGGGCATCTTACTTTTCTTGTTTATCAAGAAGTATAATCGACTTAAAACGAATTTGGCCTTTTTTATTATGTTATTTATGTGCGGCCTGAATGACATCGACCTGTCTAACGTGACCCCCAGGTATTTCACCTGCCCTACTCTAGGGATTATGGTGCCGTTTAGTTTGATCGGCATCATTTGTCGACGACTCTGATTGAGCGTGCCCCTTCTCTTTGTAAATTGGATTGATTGACTTTTGTCTGGGTTAATCTCTATTCTCCATTTAGCGAACCACTCACCTAGTTTGGTGACGGCTTTCTGAAGGGAGCGAGATGCTGTCCTTGCTGACGTATGGGTCACATATAGTGCAGTGTCGTCGGCAAAGAGTGCTAGTTTTAACGCAGGGTTTCTGGGTATATCGGACGTGTACAGATTGTACAAAGTCGGGGACAGCACGGAGCCCTGAGGGACTCCGGCCCTCAGAGGTCTCAGGGAAGACAGAGTGCCTTCCACTCTATACCTAAAATGCCGGCCAGACAGGTAGTCGCGGATGATGATGACCAGCCTGTCCGGTATTTCTAACTTGTAAAGTTTATAGATTAGGCCTTCGTGCCAAATCTTATCAAATGCCTTAGCAATGTCGAAAAATACTGCGCACGTGTCGCGCGGGTTTCTTTTTTTATGAAAACCTCTGAGGATGTCTTCGGTTATACGATGCACCTGTCTCGGACAACAGTGATTTTCGCGGAAGGCGAATTGCTCGTCTATGAACAGTTTCTTTTCGCTTATGACGGTTTTCAACCGTCTAAGCAGAATCCGTTCATAGATTTTACCTAGTGAGCTTATCAGGCTTATGGGGCGATAGCTAGACGGTTCCGTGCCCGGCTTTCCGGGTTTGGGGATACCTATAACCGTAGCTTCTTTCCATATATCGGGGAATTTACAGCCCTTTAGGAGGGCGTTCATAATGTTTACTAGGAGGATAATTAGGGCGGGCGGTAGTATTTTTAGTACCTTGTTCGAAATCCCGTCCGGCCCGGGGGCCTTCTTGGAGTGCAGGTGTTTAATAATGTCTTGGACCTCTTCAACATCCGTCGGAGGGATTGGATCTCCCTCAGGCGGAGCCGAGGCCCTCCTCGCAACCTCCCGATTTACCTCCTCTATGTGGGGCCTTTGGGGGGAGACGTTGTCCGATTGGTTTGGGGTGCATTGTTGTTCTAGCGTATCGGCTAGAACTTCCGCTTTGTCGGCGTCCTCTAGTGCAGGTTCGCGGTTTGGTCTATTCAAGGGGGGCATAGATGGCTCCCTTTTGTTTTTTAAAGATCTCGCGAGTGGCCAGTATGCCACATGTGAAGGTGAAATTTCACTAAGGAATCGATCCCACCGTTCCGCTTTGTTTTCGATGATGCGAGCTTTAACCTCTCTCTCAAGATTTCTGAGGGCGCGACGACACTCGTCTGTCCGGTAGCGCGAGTACGTGCGTCTAGCTGCGTTTTTTACGCGAATAAGATCTTTAATGTCATCCGGGAGTTCCCACCTGCCATGTTGCGACGGTGTGATTTCCCTGGATGACTTCTCAATAGTCGCTACCAGATGGTTAGTGAGGTCGGAGCATGCTGATACAGCATCATGAGGACTATCTATTATGTCGGGGATTTTATCGAGGTGACTCGATTTCAATGTTTTTAAATTCTCGCTTAGTAATTTATAATCTATGACCTTCTGTTTGTTGTTATTTGTATTGTTCAGAGGGTCTCCGAGTTGTATTAAAACCGGTCTGTGGTCCGAGTTAAGCTCGTGGATAGTTTCAATGGAATATACCTGAAGGGAGATATTCCGAAGAATCACTATGTCTAATATAGATGGCTGCTCGTACCGCTCACTGTTTGCGTGGCTGTAGCGAGTTGGCTCATCTGGGGCGATGACTACACTATTGAGATCATCGACTGCTCTGCGGAGAATTATTCCGTTTTTATTATTTTCTCGGCAGCCCCATGCTTGATTTTTGCTATTTAGGTCGCCGGCTAATAAGACGGCGTTGCCTAATTCGGATAGCGTTTTTAAGTCGCTGTAAAGCAGTTGCTTGTTACAGGATTGATATACCGAGGCGAGTACGATCGACTGATGGCCGGTCATACTCACCTGGCAGACGGAGGCCTCGAGAGATTCTAAAGCTGGCGGATCCATCGCTATGCAATGGAGGGGGCTCTTGTAGTAGATGAGCGTGCCCCCAAGCTGGGATCGTGTCCTGTCATTCCTGACTATTTTATAATTGGGGAGTCTCGGATTTGACATGCTAGGTTTTAAGAACGTTTCCTGCACAAGGAGGACGTCAACGTCGTATTTCTTGACGAATATTTGCAATTCGTCAATGTTTGCTCTAATGCCGTTCGCGTTGAAAGACACTATTCGTAGTGAGTGGGGTTTAACTCTAGCCGTGGTAGCCATTTAAACGTTTGAGTTAAAGGCTTCGATCTGTTGGATCAAAGGGAGGTGATCGATTACCGCTTGTAACAGACCGATGCCTGAGCGGATTTTATCCGCTAGGGTCCTGAGCTCTTTTCGGTCAATAGACCTGAGGAAACTTGACACGATTGTCAAGTCGTCCCCTAAACTATCTGTAGTGGGTTGGGGGCGGGGGGCAGGGCGGGAGACTGCGTGCATCGAAATGCTAGCAGGGGGTCCCGTTGGTCTGCTTACAGCCGCTGTCGGGGGGGTTTGTACGGGTGGCGTGGTTTGGGCCGGGGATGTTACCGGCTTGTCCCACGCGTTTGTTGTGGGAGGGGGGGCAGGGATGAATTCTTCATCCCTAGGCGCCTTGAAACGCGGGGTGGCTTTTTGCGAAGCCGTTTTCTTCGCGGCGGGCTTGGAGTAGCCCGCTGTTTTTACGACCCTACGCTTTACGGTCGGGGGGGCCTTTGGACATCCCCGATAGTTTGCCGGGTGGCCTTCGTTCCCGCATAGCACGCAGCTAGGCGGTTCGACGGCCGTGGCTCTGTCTCGAGAGCAGTCCGTGGTGCCGTGGTCTCCCAGGCATTTCACACACCTGGGGTGAGCGCAGCAGTTACGGGCGGAGTGCCCATAGAGCTGGCAACGATGACATTGCCCGATTATTCCCCTTTTACGTGGGGGTTCTACCCTCATACCTGTCATATTGCAGACGGCTTTTAGGTTGTAAATGGCTTTACCAGCCGGGGTCAAGGGGAGGATGACTAGAACCATGTTGTAAACATAGTTTGTCCTAGGGTGGTGCATTCTGTGCACCTCCTCAACTGGGAAGCCCTGATGGACCAGGTCTTCCTTGATATCGACCGTGTCCATCTTCTTGGGCACGCCTGCTATTACGACCCGGAGTACACGTTCCTCCTCCAGGGCGTATGTGTGGTAACCTATATTGTGCTCCTTAAGGAAGGCTGTAAGCCGCCTATGGTCGGAGGGAGTACTGACTTGTACGCGGATACCGTCTGCGCACGTGCGGGCCGATTTATGATAAATCTTTTTATCATATATCGCTTTTGAAATTTGGTTCCATGACTGCGTGTCTTGGACTATCACAGGTGGGGGGGTTTTAACGAATGGCTGGTCGGTGTCCATGCCCTCGTTTGGGGTGGACGATGAGCCAGCTGCGGGCGACGTGAGTTGTTCGCGCCTAGTTACATGTTGCACAGATGGTGCCTCTAGTTGGGTAAGGTTCTCCGTAGAACCTTTTTTGTTGCCCTGAGGGGGCTTTGCGGCTGCTACCTTGGGAGCCTTGGATGGGGGGGATGGCGTAGAAGAGGTCGCGGACTCTGGGTCCGGGCGACGCCTCTTCTTTTTGTTGCGGACTTCGGTGAAGCCGCAATCGTCCTCCTCAGAGGAGGTGCCTGCGATGGACATCTCCTCCTCAGTCGGAGTCGCGCTTGATGAGCGCGTTGATAATGACGACTTTGTCGTCGAAATGCCGTCGTTTGACGACTGAGGTGCAGGAGAATCGCTGAGGGCGATCTTCGGCTTGATGAGCTCTAATTTTTCATCTAAGTCCGGGTATTGACTAGCTAGTTGCCTTAGTAAGTCCTCTGGGGACACGTTTTTAAAATGATGATACACCGCCATGTTTTATTGTTAAAATTTTTTCTTTTGTTTAAAAAGGTAATGGGAATGGAATGTCTATTGTTTAAACTAATTCCATTGTGTACTTTTACCCCAGCCGCCTGTGCGGAGGGTGTGTATTGTTCGATCGACTACCTGAGGTAGATGTGTGTATGATATCGGGTAACTTACGTGAAATATGTTTGCAAAGTGCGATCCCACTTTGCACTATTCGCACGAATACGAAAACGGCACACCGCGCCTAACAACACCGCGAGTGGTACCGGCACACCACGAAATCACAAACGGACGACCTATACGAGCCCAGAAAACCTATATGAGGTTTCCGCGCTAAACGCGCTGAGCCCGGCGGAGCTCTTCACTAAAAACACTTGTACTAACGTAGCCGTGTGTAAACATGGGAAGCTTGAGCGTCTAACCAGCAACAACACAGGACGTTTTGGCTTTACACCCCTTCTTGCTTTCGCAATAGACGAGTTACCAAAACGAACGGATCACTGGGTTTACGGTCACTCACTAACGATCAAAACAATGAACTCAGCGTAAACAAAGCTCACTGATCTAACCTATCGGACGGACGACTGTACGCGCTGGCGGACGCGCACCGAATCGACTTATCGTGTTGATGAAACCGCTAATGGTTTGAAAATTACATTCCGGACCGGCGCCGGCCGCTTGTAAATTAATGTATTACGCTTTTACAGGATTTACCTTATGCGTTGATTGAGATATTACAAACTGAATGAGTGATGTTATTGAATGTTATTTTAAAATATTAAATTCGGGTTTTGTAGAAATATAATTAATAATTTTGTAAATTTTTAATCAAAATGTAACTGATTATTATTTTGTTTGCTTAATTTATGCATTATTGGATATTATCAAGATAATTATGTTCATTGATACTTTTCCAATGATTATCGGGTTATCATCCAAAAATATATGATCATATTTTTGGATGATAACCCAATATGATATATATTATAATCTAAAAATATGATATATATAATAAGATGTAATAAAATAATTTTTAATTCGCATAATTTTTTATTGCAGAAACAAAAATCTTCTTGTTCTTCAATCTTTAATATTTTTATTAAAATCACAGATAAAATCAACAAAACCAATAGAAATTACATCATCACATCTCTAGATAATATACGTTATAATTATCTTGATAATCATTCGGTGCAACTCTGCTTAAAATTGATGCCTTTATTTAGTCTTGTAATCAACAAATGCGTGTTGATTTAAATATTATGCATTCCAGACATATAATCCATGTAATGTTTGTTCCGAATCCAAATATTTTGCTTCTTTTTTTGTTGGATAAAGTCGAGTTAGTATTCGATACTAGTACAGGAGATACCAATGGATTTAGAATAGATTAGTAGGGTGAGGCTGCTGTGACTAGTGAGATTTTTGAAATAGAGCAATTTTTTATTTCTATTAATTTGCAATTATTCTTGTAATAGTTCATTTGAGTAAACTTGTGTGGGTAGTGCTTCAGCATTAGTTAAAATTAATTTCTTTGCAAGTGACGTACGCCTAAAGAGGTGTGGCGGTTAATATTTTATTCGGTAATAGAACTAGGAAGTGTAAGTTCTCCGCGAAGTTGATTTAGAACGCAAATACGGATGTTTGAGCAGAGTACGTGTTTGGTATTAACTAAATCTCGCTTTACCGTTTGGCATTGACGCTTTTAGTATAGTTTATCCCCTGGCGCGGTGACTCACGGAAAATTCTATTTTGATTTTTCATTGCTTAGATCGATATACCTTTTGGAGTAGTGGTCTGTTAGTGGAAGCTATACGTAACGGTCTTCTTCTTCTTGTTCTACACTGAAGCTGAAGCTTTTATATTAAGGTATTATGATGAAAATATTCTATTAATATTTTACAGAAACAATTCTACTTTTTTTGTGATTGCATTTATTATTCACTGTTATGTTTTTTTTAACCGACTTCAAAGAAAGAAGAAGGTTATCAATTCGTCTGTATGTTTTTTTTTTTTGTATGTTTGTTACTCGATTACTCCGCTGTTTGGGAATGGATTTTGGTGATTCTTGTTTTGTTAGTAAGCTTATGTTTCCGAATTGGTCCCATATTAATTTGATCGACATCTGATCAGCGGTTTTTAAGTTATATTCAATAATGCTTATTGGTTGGTTTTGTGTATACCCGGACGATTTTCTCATTTTATTACTTGTCGATGTAATATGAATAATATGAACAAAAATCACTGAATAGGATACTTTGGAAAGTATCAAAGTATTGTGAGGTCATCATCATCAACTTTCATCCGTCCACGGCTGAACATAGGTTCCCTCAATAAACGCTAAGACGACAGGTCCCTTACCACTAGCATCCAACACAGATCGGGAACGCCAAAAATTTTGTAAATAAAAATAAAAACTATATTACTTATGTATAAACTTAAAACTAAAAAGTACAAAATAAAATAAATTTTAAATAAAAAACCAAAAACCGACTTCAAAACCATACCTTAATTAATGTACAACTAAAAATTTTAAAATAATATTGAAATACTTCGAAGTGAAGTAGAAGACCTATACTATTTAAAATCGGGTATTTTTGGAGTCGGTACCAGCCAAAACATGGCTACATAAGAATATTCTCAATACTTGGTGTATGTGATTGATCATTAAAATATCCTCTTTGGCTGGCACCGACTCCAAAAATACCCGATTTTAAATAGTATACGTCTTCTACTTCACTTCGAAGTACTTCAATATTATTTTAAAATTTTTAGTTGTACATTAATTAAGGTATGGTTTTGAAGTCGGTTTTTGGTTTTTAATTTAAAATTAATTTTATTACTAATCGGAATACATTTAGTGTGTCATTTGTGTCGGGAGTAAATATTTGCATTTCGATGTGTATAATTCCAGAAGTTTCTTTTCTTTTAATGTTTTAATTGGTTACGTAGGAAGTTTTCCTTTACTTAAATCTCTGTAATTCATTAATCTTTTAATATGCAATGAAATACTTTAGTATTTTGAAATAGCTTCCTAATGTTTAATATTATTATACTGTTACTGCTAGACGAGAGACAATTGAAATGGTCATCAATATCAATACAATTCGCTCACATTCTTATCTGTAATTTCACGGATGTCACTGTCGAATATTTTAGTAGACTTTATTGGTAAATGTCACATAAATTAACGGTATGTTGATGTCTAGAGAGAATGTACACACATAAATGTTTAAGTATGGACAGCTCGGCAATAATATCCATACAAAAAGAGAATTCAATTATGTCTAAATAGAAATTCATCCGAATTCTTTCACATTACATCTATATTTTGTTAATTATACATAAAGTATAAAAAGGTATTTAATATTTTCCGTCTTTATTTCTTTTATGTTCCTGCTTATCTCCGAAAGCTTGCAAAACATTTAGTCTTTCATTGTAATAGCATAAAAGTGTATCATCATACAGCTTTAATTGGAGCACGCGAGTGAAGCCGTCGGTAACAACTAGTACAACAAATAGCAAGTAACACATATTGTGACATGGGAACTTATTTGACGATAAAAAAATAACCAACACCAGCTGCGCTGCGAGACTATTGAATTGTTTTTTGACGTCACTATTATTAAATAGTCCACACATGCAGGTACTACGTGGGAAAGTGGACTGCACTCGTATACAATTTGTTAACACTTGCTGTTATCGCAGCTTTGCCTATGCATAAAAGTAAACTATCCCATTTTTTATGTCACTATGGAAATCCCTTTCGAACCTACCAGAGCTTTGGTAGGCACAATGGCGTATGTTGGGAGTCGTAAAACCACTGCGAGCGCCTTGAGATGCTTTCTGAGGGACCTGGATTCGCAGGCAACAGAACCTCGGCAACATACTGGCCCCGGCAAGGCCAGATTTTTCAGATATAGGGGTCTGCTCGGCCACTAAGCAGTCCTCACGATGTCGTGTAAAGCGAAACAAAATAGGACAAATGGTATCATCCTTATCATGGTCAGATCTATAGTCTACCCGTTGAATAGTCTCATCATCATCGTCAACAACATCACAATCATCATCATCGTCATCTACTTCAACATCATCATCAGCGTCATCATCATCATTAGTAACCTATTTCGTCCATAGTGTCTTTTTCAATAAATTCCAAGATTGCCGATTCTCCGCCATTTGCGTTCAATTAGGACTGCAAACAGCACAGAGATCGTCCTCTTCGTCTCGTTGGACCTAATCCTACCTTCGTCGTATAACTTATATATAGACTTATATTATTTATAACATGCTATAGGTTTTTATCCAGGATATACCTACTTTTTGCCAGATTTAAGCGAACTCCGATTATTAATGGTGCACAGTTACATTCGCATTTATAATGTTAGTATGGCTACGTAAGCTTATGTATGTATGTTGCGTGTAAGGAAACGTAATTCGGCCGTTGTTAATATATTTAATATAATTATTTTATTTTATACTTGCATCCGCTTGGTGATTCTTATATAATGTACTGGACCGAAAACTTTTTAATTAATTCCAGTTCAAACGAATCCAATTAAAATAGTATTAAGCATTTCAACCTAAATACACTCAATTATGTTAAATGTTAATTAAAGATCATTATTTAATTCTTTTTCATAATTATTACTATAGTCGACGTGAGGATCTTTATTTGACTGATTGACTTAATTATATTAGCTTATGTGAAGAAAATATTGTGTAGGTCTCTCTGCCGAGCTTGAACATTACAATAATATAGCTTACTTATCAGAATAACACGTAGTTCGTAGAAATGGAAAGTCCACGGGTTAAACCGCCGGGCGCAATCTCTATAAGCCATGTTTTAGGGAAAAAATCCCATGCAGATGAGAGTTGTCATATTAAAATAGTATAGAGACTGACTGCCAAATCAACGATCACTTAGATACTGATAATAGTCTCAGGAGGATCAAAGGCAGAGGCCTGGAGGGTTTATTCACCCGTTGATAATCTAATGCCCGAATACTTAAACGCAACTCAAATTTGGGTGCTCTTTACATTTTGATGACATATGGATTTAAGTCGTGCTTAGTAGTTTGAGGAGCCCTCAAATATTTAAGTGGCGTTTGAGAATTCGGGCGATAGACAAGGAAAAGCTCATACAGGTGCTCACTTCAATACTATTGGTATAATAAATTGTTTTGTAATGTTTACACGAATGTCCAGATTAGATAATAATGCAAAACGTGTGGATTTTAACATCGTGTATGTAAAATCTAAAACCGCAATAGAAATAAGTAAAATCAGTTTAATTATAATATCGTAAGTAGCTCTGAATTCATAGAATTATCTAATTTAGTCAAATGAAATAAAAAGTACATAAAGATAAAGGGGGCTACTTTAATGTTACACAACATTTATCAGCGGACGCGACATTGCCTTATATGGTAGCGCGAAATGACTTGATAAGATACGTAACGTACAAAGAATTTTGTGAACATTACACAGACAAATATTATACGGATAGCGTAAGTGGTGATAAATGATAATACAATATGGTTAGATGTACGACGAAAATATTGATGTAGATAATGAAAGAAAAAAGAAATCTCTTTATATCTTTTCAAGATTATTCACGCATTTCGTCAAATCGTATAGACTATTGTGTATACTTTGTTTCAACCGCGTATTTACGGAGTTGGGAGGTTTATTTTTATTTATAGCGCATATATAGTATTTTAAGTATAGCATATACTATTGTGTATTCTAGTGCTATTTTGATATATAAGCTATTTTTGTCGAGCTATTGTGATATTCTGCGAAATTCTATGGATAAAATTTAATGTATAGAATGTAGAGTTCGTTTTCTTCTTCTTCTTAATCATCACCCCCCTTTATCCGTCCATGGCGAATATGGGCCTCTCTCAATGAATTTGATTTAATATTCTTTCATTAAACAAAAAAAAAATTGCACAGATTTGCATTGCCGCATTTCTTTTTTTCTTATCATTCACCTATTTTTATGGTACGCATAAATTATTATAAACACCAACAGTAGATGTTTAAACGTCCACTGTGAAACATATCGCAATATTTCTTTAACAGAGTAGCATTTAAAACATAAATTAGCACAGTAGCACTCATTCCTTCCTGTCATATGATAGCTTGATCTGATAACACGCTTAATTAACAACTATTACACTCGACTCCGCCCGCAACGTTCAATTTATGGTTGCTTAATTGGTAATCTGAGTAATAAAATATTTATTAAAATTGTGACTGACTTAGTTCAGTGTTGATTATTCAATTTCAAAATATTGCATATTGAGCTTTCAAGTATTAAGATGTTTAAATTCATGGCAATTAAAATTAAGCAAGTATCAAGTGATGACAATTAGAACATACTTAATATTCAATCATGTAATGTAAGGGAGATGTGTTTTTTGGGGTTAATTTGTTTGCAAGGGATTGGTCACCACTACTGGTTACCACTATTTATCACACAAAGTATCATAGGCAATTACTGACAATCCAGCTTGCGCCTTTAAGACAGACCGTATGCAACCTTTTCAAAAAAAGTACACGTTTCTGGCGACTGATTTGTTTATCTTAACATATGGCATACGATATCAACTATCGTAAAAAGTATGGTAAACAAGGTTTGTGCAACCGTTTATCTAAACATAAGTAGCTGATCTTTTTACTGAGATTATCCGATACCAAGTTATCAAGCTCTTGTGCAAGAACGTGAACATTGAAGGTGCATCGATCAGAGTGATGTACTTATGTTTAAATTGGTTAAAACCGGTTCCGTGTCCGCCAAGATAAGCTACCATAACCTGTTATTAATAAAACAATTTGGCAGTGACGTTGTACATTTCATAATGTTCTTTAATAAATAAATAATAGTTCAAAAAAAAAAATAACACGCTTTACAAGTCTCTCCGAGTTCGCGCACTAGCTCTATCTCTCTTACTCGCATGCAAAGGATGCGGAGAGGAATTAATTAATCCTGGCGGATCTAATTGGGATAATCGGATTTTGTAATCGAATTATTGCATTGTCATCGGTCTTTGACAGGTGTGCAAAGTTTGAATTAAATCTGATCGTTCAAAGTAGGACAAAATCGAGCTCAAAGGAGTCGGTTACAAACATACATACAAGCATACAACAGGTGAAGCTAATAAAAGCGTGTTAAAAAGCACGAAGTCATAAAAATCCGGGCCTAAGGCCAATTCATGGGCAAATGCTTGTTACAGTAATATCATTTTACGAGCAGCGCCCCGCGTTTTCATCTGCTTACTTCCTATCCCCGTGGGAGTACGGGGATAAATTATAGTCTATGTGTTATGATGAGTAAGCTATATTATTGTAAAGTTTCATCGAAATCCTTTCAGTAGTTTTTGCGTGAAAGAGTAACAAACATCCATAAAAACATTCGCGTTTATAATATGAGTAGGATTATAATGAAACAACTTTTACGGATTTTATCGCGGCGTAAACATAAGAAAACAATATGAGTAGGATTGTCACTTAAGTTTTTATTAAAAATAGACCGCAGATGTAGAATTTCAGAAAAGATGAGTACGAACAGTTCAACTTTCTTTTCTATTCATTTTGTCATATTTTTACAAGATGCGTATTATTCATTGCAAAAAAAGAAAACACTGTTTCTGAAACATCGATTTGTACATGTCATTTGCCAAAACCCACATACAAAATTGTGTGAGGTCGGATCCTTAATCCGTTCTCCATTTCCGAGAATCCTTGAGAAAATAAGAATTCTCAGAAGGTCGGTATAAAGGATGCGATAAAAGTACTACTATATCTGAACGGATATATTAAATAGACTGACGAAAATTCAGGGAATAATAATAAGAAGAAAAAACTGTTGCTTTTATGATGAAATTACTAATTATTATCAATTAGGATTATGCATCTATTCTATCTATGTTATTTTAGGTACGTATTATCAGATTCATTAGATGCGTTTATGGGTACTTAACCCATTCTTATTTCTTCGTATTGTTTTTATTTCTCCTGATAATAAAATAATGCGAAGTACCATTTGTATTCCTTAGGGCCTGTTTCACAATCTCCCTTTAAGTTCCCTATAGGCTATTGGCAACATATTTGACAGATGTTTGACAGATACTCCATACTCTATCTGTCAAATATGTTGCCAATAGCCTATAGGGAACTTAAAGGGAGATTGTGAAACAGGCCCTTAATAACCTTATCCTTAATAATATCACCGTCACGATCATCATTATTTTTAACATTTTTCCATCCATTGTTGGAAATTGGTCAGTTTCAACGAATAATAATAATAATAATTAGCTATCATCATAATATGCATATAAGAGTGTATTTAGTACAGTGACTCTCAACCTGTCAGTCACGAAGGACCATGTTTTATCATAATTTCTGTGTTAATGTTTTTGTAATATAAAGTAAGTGAAGTGTAAGAATTAATGCAATTTTACTCGTTTACACCATTTATAGGATTGACCTCTTGTGATGCTCGCTGGGCTCACTGGTCTATAGTCCACCGGTTAAGAACCATTTTACCATAGAAATTAATATTACTAATTTTATTTAGTGTACCTACTAAATCTTTGACAAACCTGAGAGATAAAAGCTTAACGCAATCTTTACTAACAGTTTTTCGAGTAGGTATATACTATCAAGCGATGTACTATGAGTTGATGATAATGTTCTCATAAAAATGGGCCAGGGTCTGTTTACTTCGATCACCTTTGGATGGCTGATTACGACTGATTACACCTGTATGTCACTGTCACTATGGAACCGGACGTTATCAGGCGTTTGATAAGGACTTCGTCAACATTTTTTAAATCCTTCATCATCATCAGCATTATTATTATTAGCTTATCCGTCTACTCATTATCATCATCAATGTTTTCTTCGGTCTATTGCTATAGGAGTCTTTTAATGGGAATATACGTCCGATTCCTCAGAACACGCATTCAACCAGGTGCTGTCACGCTACGAAGACCGCTGTCCTATCTGGTAGTTAATCCATACTTATAATTAATTATGTTTTTTTCAGAGGTAAAAATGTTCTCAACCAGAAGAGTGAACTACAAAAGGCGCTCTCCAAACATAAAGAGAAACAGCTCATGAATCAAATAAAAGAACACAAAGAAACACCAGGTAAATAGTCTATTTATTACGAAATACATAAACGAATGAAAGGTACACCACTCCTACAACTAGTTACTTGATAAATTCTATTCTGGAATATATTTCTATTAGGTCTTTTGCTGCAATATATTTTTAAAAGTTCTCGCTAAAAATATTTTTATACGAGTTTTACGCTATTATGTTTACACGAGCTTTTGATAGTAAATAGTCCAAGTAGGTCATGAATATAAAGAATTATATACTTGTTTTATTCTCGTGATAACTGTGAAAGAAAATATCCGGTGAAGGAAAACATCGTGTGAAAACCAGCATGCCTGATGAGATTGAAAGTCTTTGAACGTATGTTAAGTTCACCAATCCGACTTCGGCGAGCCGTGCCCAGCAGTGGGACATAATATAAGGGTTTATACTATGTCACTTTTTATACTATTATTATTATTACTATGGTATTATGAAAAGAACTTGCGGACTTTGACGTTTCACGTATAAAAAACTATGAACTAAAAAACTGACTTAAAAAAAAGTGATAAAACAATTGCAATTTTTTAGCTCTAAAATTGATATTGAAAGTTTTTAAAAATTTGTGAAGTCTTTTTTAAAAGTGTATTCACCAACTAGCTCCGGTGAAGTATCGGTCAATAATCTCTCTGATTTTAGTGATCTGTGATTTCTGATTCTATTGATGATAAAAACAAGGTAATTTGGAGGATTATATTTAGTGGTTCGGGCTGTGAGAGAGATCTGAATGCGAAACACGCATCAAACGATTGACTATTCGAGATTAGCTCTGTAGATACTATAGACGACCGATAACAAAATCACTTTGTATTTGAATTTAGTCATTTAAGGCTAAAAGAAATGAGGAATGAATTCTAAAGCGACTTGGCGGCTCAGCATATTTAGCAGTGGACGACCGGTTGATAATTGAAAATTGATTTTAGCCTAAATTTTGACCTAAATCATCATCATCATCATCAGTCTTTATCCGTCCTCTGCTAAACACCAAAGAACGCCAAGACTACCATTCCCTTGCTACTAAATTAAATTACTTAAATAATAATTAATTAAATAAATTACTTAACTCTATCTATATTATAAAGACTATCTATTAACTTATCTTCGTAATCGCGTTGATTAGGAAATGAAATGAAATTTTAAAATTTGCAATCGGATTAAATGCAATCATTGCATGGTTAATAATAGTTTTACAAAAATCTCCTTCAATTAGGTAAACAGTATTGCCATTGTAATGGTTATAATTTCGCTAATTTGGGGGTAACGTACATACATAACTATTTTTGGTTTATAAATTGTGCAACTCGTTTAGCAACGGAATAGTGTTAACTAACGATCATAGTTAAAAATAAAATAAACAATTGAGTGAGTAATGTATGAGAAATCATGTTTGTAATGTGAAGGTTCTTATATTATGTTATTGTAAGATGCAATTTCGGGATTTTATTGTGTACATTGGGCTCAGGGCTATATCTTTTAAATATTTAATATAGGTTAATACCATGTAATTACTTGTAATAACCATGTAATGTCATGTTTAGTAGTTTAAAGCTTAAACACAAAGTCCCGCGTAGAAATTGTACATAACTAGCAGTGCCCCGCGGTTTCACCCGCGTACACATTCCCGTGGCAGTACCTACGGCAATAAATATAGCCCATGTGTTATTCTGATGTATATGCTATATTATTTCAAAATTTAATCAAAATAGGATCAAATCTATAGGTTTATTTTATTCAATATACTTTATTATTACCGCTCTATAACTATCATCTTTATATAAATAACTACATATTATGGTTTCTCATCTCCAGTCAGACAATGCCGCAAGGGACCGGTACGTAGGGTTTTTGTTTTTTCTCCGCATTTTTGACCATCCACTTTTTGCGGCTGGGCGCAGGTGCAGGGGCCGTTAACCTCGACAATTAGATACGGCTATCATTTTAAAATACTTGCTCGATTTCGACTCGACACTACGAATAAGGAATCGAGAATGACGAGTAGGTTGTATAGAACAGAAATGCACATATCAGCTGCTTTTTCATATTGAAACTGGATGTTAGGAGACTGCTCTGTTTACCTTTTGCTCTGTTAAAAAAATATCTTTGAAAATATTTTGTTGTCTTTAAAAATGTTTCTATACAACATGTGGTAGGAGAATTAATTTCGTGAACTCAAGATGCCGTTATTTTGATAATATGCACGAGTGCATAATATATGCATGCGTAAAGCATCTTCTCAACTGACGGAGATAAATGATAATTCACAGTTTATTATATTTCATTGCTAGGAAATTTCTGAAATATTGCATACATTTTTTTGTGGTATTATTAACGGTTTAACTCCGATGGAATAATAACAGAGCGTATGACAAGATGAACTAATTTTGATAAGACTTGTTCTAACAAAGTAAGCTTAGAAAAACCAGCTTTCAAATATTGATTTAAATAATTAATTATCATTGACAATCGTATTAGTGGCGTATGTAATACGTATTATTATGAAATGCAATCCTTTTACTCCTCGTATTTATTTAATAGGATTATTAGAAGTCATTAGTTTTTCCTCGTATAGTGTTATAAAGGTAATAAGTACATATTGCTCGACAACAGACTTCCTTGAATGAACGCCGCCCTCCGATTATTAGTTTAACTTCATCTACTAATGACTCGTCACCGTATTGTATTGGACTAGCCAAACACCTACTCACCAGAGTAGCGCGCGATATACCGCGCCCCCTGCGGGGCACGGAGGGGGCGCCCCTCTTTCGAATTTTACTAGGTGAGCCGTCTGCTCACCTACCTACCGATTAAGTTTAAAGGCCATCTGGCCTAAAAGTTACATAAAAAATCTGTCCGATGTTTTGTTTGCGATGACCCTTACAGAACTGTTTTGGTCCTTTCTAGAAACACCTATTCTAAACTTGGATGTCCGTTACTTTTGTCACTCGATTTGTCATCGCAGGTAGAACGCATACTTATATTGAATTACAGGCGAGCGCTACACATAATAAACTATTGTGGCAATTGGTGTCAAGATATTTACTGATGTATCATTAGTATGTGCTATAATTAATGGTACTATTATTATAATACAACAATAAATATTGCAATCCGATGGTTTATATAGACCGATCACAATAAGGATATTAGTTATGGATGGATATTTCTGGATGGAATTTACTTTCTGCCTGGAAAAACATACGTGAATCTTAAAAAATTACTTCAAATATTCTATTGATGATCGAAAAAAGGATCTTTGAAACTTTTGAAAACATCAGGTCCACTGAGTTCATTTCGTCGGTTCCTCTGATCGCCTTGGAGCTTTGAAGTTGAAAAAGATACTTTGTTAGTTACTTTGAATTAAAAAAAAAATTGAGTCTTGGCCGATTTTTTAAGATCTACGTGACTGGTAATGGACTGATTGAAGGCCTTTATTTGAATAGACGAAGCATGATCGTGAACTGGGCGTTGACGGTAAAATAGCGTTATGGATATATTAGTCGAATCATAACTTTAAGAGGAAAAGAAATCGGCAATAAACGATGTTATTATAACGATTGTTTACTTGGCCCTGGGCGTCAATGACCAAGGTTAGATGAAAGTGAAATGGCTACCTGTTTGTCCGACTGGCCGGTCGTGGTAGAAATTGATGCGAAAACCTAGGTTAACCACCTGCACTAATTTAATGATATCGAAACCTACAGGCTACAACCAAACACAGATAGAGATAATTTGTTTTTACATGTACACCTAAAGCGGTAAAACATCACTTATTTGAAAAAAGAAGGGTTGCACTCCGGGAGTGCCGGCAGAAGTGAAAACTTGATTATTAACGTTGGGCATTTTTGAATTTTTTTCGAGATTTTTTTTTAACCAGTGTGGCAGCCAAAGCCCACTGGCAGAGTGGGCTGGGTGTCTCGGTGTAGACCAGATCAGATGGTGCCATTAGCCGGTGCAGGTGACGGCGGTCTGCGATTCGGTGGAAAGGAGTGGCCTGTGTTTCCGTTGCAAGAAATCAGACCATAAGCAACGAGAGTGCTTCTTCCAAGTGCACGACCACATTACGTTTCCCATACTTTACGGTTTCGAATACATGCCTAAGTTATTTTGAGTCCCTAATATTCTTCAACAATTAGAGTAAGACCAACCTACGACTATTTTTGACTAGAATCTTCGGATTATGATGTGTATGAATTTCTTTTTTTTCTATTTCAGAATTAGAAAAGGCGATAGCAGAACGAGCCCGACGACTGGAGATGCTGCAAGCTGAGCAGGCTACGGAACAGATAGAGCCGGGAACGAATCCAACGCTACAAGAAGTGCGCGCGCGCCTCCGACACGCCACGCCGCCATCTGCCGCCGCGTCTGCGCACTAAGCAGTTTAAATAGCACGGTATTGACAGCTTGTAATCTCGGACAACTAATATAATGCATATGTTCTAGCCGTTTCATAGTTAGGACTGCTGTAAATCGAGCACTTTCAGGCAGCTTAATAATTTCTACATACAGAGATATCTTGAGATTTACAGCTGATTAAATATATTATGCGATAAGCATTTTCTTTATAATCTATATTTAGATTATTTTAGATTCATCGGAAGTCAATACCGCGCTTCACTTGTACCTATAGGGTATTTTTTAAATTATTAAAAAAGTGAAACTTAAGTTTTATGACGTGGTAAAACTGTCACCAAAAGCAACGCCTGTCTTTACTGATATCGATACTCGATATCAGTGAAGCAACATTTTACCTTTTAACATTAGTTAAATTATCAATTAATAATCCAAATTAGATATTACACTAGATATGAGTATCTATTGTATTAAAAATTATAATAGATTCTCATAATTTCGAACGTCGTATTCAAATTATTTAGCGCCATCTACATTCTGCTTCTGTCGCTTGAGCGTTTTTATCGTAACCAGATGGCGCTAGTAACCTGCAAATAATCGCAACGATTTCTTTACGAAACTAAAACAGGTATATAAGTGTTTATTATGCTTTAATTGTAATAAAATATTGTACTATGTTGATTTTTATATAATTTGTGTATTATTAAGTGTGGTTATATAATATAATATTATTTGTAATGGATACTAAGTCACTAAAAGTGTCACAAGGGGGTTATGCTTTTGTTTTAAAATAGATTTTGGTGTTAAGGTTGTAAGGAATTAATTTCGTTATTCGATTTTGATGTACACAAAAAATTGTAAGTGGTAAAAAACAAATCATTGACTGAATCGACTATGAGCTATAAATATTAAGGGTATGTGAAATGTCGACTTCAATAAAAAAAACATATTTTTCTAAACTTTTTAAAGTCACAATGTTTAACGTTTCGAAGCCCGTTTGTATGCATTTACAGTTCTCATTAGGCACCTTAACTCTGTAGATCAATAAATAGATGTAAGTAATTTCTTAATATTTTATTACAATAATTACATATAGTGGGTAGTTAGATGTTGAAAAATATAACGGCTTAGGCCTAGAGGTTAGGTATAAAGTACTCGTTCAAAGTAGAAAAGTCTTATGAAATTTATAAAACTTTTGTAACACAGACCTTCAAGTTTCTAATGACTATCTCTTGACCCGTATTCCTGTCCGTATGTATGTGTATTATGTAACAAAGTGTTCATGATCGTGATAGATATGAAAAATATTTTTATATTTTTTTAATATGAACCTATAGAAATCCTATTTCTGATACCTTACATGAAATATCTATTCCATAGAGAGATAACTGTTAAGTTTATTAGTAGTTAAGAAATGTATTAAAAGAACTAAAGCAAATAATATTCATTGTGAAAAATATATTATTTTCAGTTTTATGAAATTATATCAAAATAACAATGATTATACTTTGTTTTCAAAGAATCTCTAATTTAAAATTATATATATCATTGAAATATATCAATTACACCTCTATCAAAAATGTAATAAAGTTCTTCCAGTATTTACAGCATGTAATCTTTATTCTTTTGCTTTATTTCCCTTATGTTTATTTGGTGGTGGTATATTGTCACATAAATTTATCTCTTATTCGGTTTGATATGTGCACTTAAAAATAACGTACTAAATACCTAATATAACCTCAGTGGTGTCTATGAAACCCGTACGAAGAAAAACAATCTGTTTCAGACTATTTCCTAATGGGTAAGTCCGTCAATAAGAAGTGACAGATTTAATAACAATAACTACAATTTATTTTTTATCTATATTCATTTCTACGTCTATTCTTGGGCTGAATATTTAAAAAAGGAATATATATAAAACTTCCGTATATCCTTCCATTTCATACATTTATTAGTAAAGTCTCATTCTAACCAAAAAGTTTATATAACATTTCTTTCTCCATTGTGCCTATTTATTGTTAATTTTCAAAATACATAGTTATTGAATTAGAAATGTTTAGTAGGATAATATAATAAATTCTTCATATTATATTCTTTCCACTTGTTATTCTTTCACTTTCTTTTCCCTTATTAAGTTATTTTAGACGACTTAGTACAAACTGGCTTATTCGTGATAGTTTTGTTGATTTCAGCTTTAAAGCTGTGTGTATTGTGGCCATTTTAAGTTTGATATTGTGATTAGTTATAAGTGATGAAATTTCTTATTTGAATCGATGAGAAATTGTAACATTTGATAATTATATAGACCAATAAACATGTTTTAGAATTATGCTTTTGTTTTCATTGCTCAGAAGCAAGCAGAAGTTATCAGAATATGAAAGTTAGTCATATAAAAAATGTTTTAGGCAATAATAATATAGTTATTGGAAACCCGACGCCACGAAACCGTGGAAGTCAAACTGCACGGCTGGCGGGGGACAACCCATACTTACTATATTACAGGGACAACCGGCTCACTCTACTATCGACGAAGCATTATGGCCATTAGCATAGTTCCATTCGAAAAAAAATTATTGGTTTTGGCAACTGGCTAAATTGATCTGTAAATAAGATTGACGGACGAACATACGTAAATACGAACATACATAAACTCCTAAAAGCATAACCATCTTGGGAATTGCGGATAGACCGTTTCTCTCTCTGTGAGAGTGATGGTGCTCTGCAGCGGGCCCGTTTGTTTTTATCAGCCTTTATATTTCAGCCGCAAATAAGGTTAGCCGTGCTGCAGTGTGAAGTTCTGAATAAGCAGCACAGTTACTGGCACCGTGACTTGAGTCAAAGAATTCAGACGTATATAAAAGGAGTTCTTATGATCGCTTTGAGGACAAACTCTGCGATGTAAACGTCCGCTTAACGGCGTGACGAGAGGGACACCGCGATGTCCCAACATATGAGCCTACGAGAGCGAGCGAGTGCGAACTGGGGACATCTGTCACCCAGGGGATCTCCTGAATAAAGTCGACACAAAAATCCTTAAGAATTGTCCTTCTATGTACGTCTGAATTCTTTGCTTGAGTGGTCAATAGCTCCTAAACCTATTTGCTCATAGCCCATAGCTCATTACCTCCAACCAAAACTAAACAAAAAATATGAAGATAGATCTATAGGCATAGAAACCGATACAACATGATCTATTTATTTAAAATCACCATTTTGTTATCAAGAGCGACGATGCGTCCAGGGGTAGGGGCTCGGCCTCTTGAGTGAGTGGTTCCGGATTCGATCCTGACCCCCTGCGGTGCCACGAAATGGGTTTTTCTAAATATCAAAGTGGTGTTTTCTTGCTATCCTTTGAATAAAAACATCGTGAGGAAATTTGCATCCCTGATGAGATTGAACTTTGTAGGTGTGTGAAGTGTGGCCAGCACATCGACGAATAAACCGAATACTCTTCTCGCCTAATTTCGAGGGTGAGATCCATGCCCAGCATTGGGATATATGGATTGAGACTACTTTTTTTACATCATATTATTATTATTGTGTCAACTAGTTCCTTTGTTGTATGTATTGAGTTTACACCCATCCATATGCAGTTAGAACTAGTAAAAAGTGGTTACTTTAATATTACAAAGACACTAATTTTTTTATCTGTATAGATTTTATAAGTCAATTTATATCAACATAAGACAGGTACTTCTGTCGAAATCAGCCACGAACATCGCAGGAAGAAGCCAGGACCATGATGCATTTGTTTCAAACTTGGCAGTAAGAGAGACCAGTAGGGCTATTCTGTAAGGTCGTTTTCGAATCTCGAAAGCGGAATCCACGGTATGACGAATTTGTATTTTTTTAAACTCGACTATCTATATATATATAATAATAAAGTTCGCTTTCGAAGTGAGCGTAAAGTGAGCTCTATCACTCAGGTGAAGCTCGATACCGAAATGTTTTATTACAGACTAGCCCTACTGAATCACATAGATACGGAATCCCTGGTGGTGGTCGTAGGTATACCAAGAAATTAAGCAGAGACAGCACCGATACTATTCGCTCTGATGTTTACTCTTGCAACCCGCAAGAGAGTCAGAGCGGCGTGAATTGAAATTTTGAACGGCTACGTACGCCCCATTCTCACTTTCCGTCCCAACATTTTATCTACAACCATAGACAGGGTCGTCTCTACCCCACGTGGCGCCCGTGTGCAAACATTACCCTAGCACTCCCTAGCATGGGCGTATTCAAAATGAAATGGGTACAAAGTACAAGTACAGTTTGTCCGGCCGTTTTAGGGTGAGGACTCTATATTAGCATGGATCATATTTTATCCTGGAGCGCCGAGTGGGGCTCCATTGCGAGCGGCGCTCGGTGCCCCTAGGACCGCAGCGCCCGTGTGCAACGCACACCCTGCACCTAAGGGAAAAACGCCCCTGACCATAGATTATGTAACCAGAATAAAGATAATTATAATGTTATTGTATGAAAACAAATTCCGCCAAAGGAGACGGTCCATTTCTGGTGTAGTATTGTACAGTATACTAAAAATAAATAAAAATACATAGATTTCATTAAAAATAAAATAAATTAGTTTATCGTAATAAGTAATAAGTTACGTTCCAAAAAAATTAAAAAATTATCAAGTTTTCAAATAAATATTAGCTATTCCACACAAAGATGGCGGCTATTACTTAAACGTCATTATTGAAAAATGGCGTCACTCATGGTACTTTCGTAACTATTTGTATCTATTTCAAGCTTTGTTATGGAATTGTTAACTCGTGAATGTGTTTTTTGCATTTTTGTGGATATTTTGACGACTTGGACTTTTTATTTGGACGTAGATTTATAGCCATAATCGCCAAAGAAAATATTCATACGCCATTGTTATATCATGTAGTGTTGCATATCTTGGAAATATTAAATTATGCTTACGCTGAAATTCAAAAGAATTTAATGGATATGAACATATTAAAACTGTTTGAATATTTATTTTCCTTTATATCATTATGTGTACAAAAGTACACCAACGTCCCATACAATTTTGGACCGTCTCCTTTGTGCTGGAACGCTGCCCAGATTCTGCGCTCTCATTGGCCGTCTGCTGGCTATTGATAGATTATTGGCCGATGGGCGTATAGACTGATCACTGGTCATTAGAGGTGATGGTACTCTATCCGGTGATGAGCTGGATATCTACAACATTCATTCCTTGCTTCTAATTTCTGTTGTCAATCCGATCTGACAACAGGGATATGGAAGGTATCGGTTACGTACACAAAAATAAACATGTAGGAAGATATTCTAGGTAGTTTAAGTACAATTAAATAGGCAATTTACGTGACATTGAAATAATTGAGCTATGATATAATAATTGCAAATAAAAAGTTCAATCATGCGAGCTACAGAAACCAAACATTGTGAATAATACTGGACAAAAAAGAAATAGAAAATGATAAAACAACACGTAAGTGCATGTAAGGAAAATGTCATAATTATTATAATTTTATGGTAATAGCTGCTAGTGCCAATAACGTGAAATATTGAAGAGGAAGTCACGAACGCTTCGAATAACTTGCACACAATAATGACATGAATTATTTGAGTGAGCCTAATTCACTATTAGCAAGCTATGATAATGATCGGGGGAAAATTGTCGGGTTCGCCAAGCGTGAACGCTTTCGTTTTCGTAGGACAGTGGATAGGAGTCACGTCAGTGATTACGGGCACCGCACCCTAGCCGACAGAACACTTAGTTACTGGCTCGTTCAGTCGCCACTCGGACACCTGTAAATGTTCACGTTTTCTTACAATGTGAATAGCGTGTAAGACGCACCAGTGATCAACATGTACACTAAGTTAATTTGTGTTGTTTTAATAACTGTTCTTCTACTCGAGAGTACGCAAGGTAAGAGAACGAGAAAAAATAAATATGTGAACAATGAAACTCAAGAATCCACGCCCCAACCAAGTGTACTGACGTATTCAACGTTTGGTTTTAATGATGTTGGATCCTACGATGGGTTCCTACCTAGCTCTCCGGACTATGCTAATTATCTCAATCATAACAGAGAACCTTCTACAAGACTGTACGCCCCAGCCTTTCCATCGGCAGTAGATTCAAATTTCGGTAGTAATAATGGACCACAGACAGAAGAACAAAATAATATGAATAATTTTCAACCAGCGTCTAATTTCTTCACTTCGCCGAGTGCGGATTATAAAGGGCAAAGTGCAGCAGTCAATGAAGGAGTATACGGACAAAATACAGATGATTCTTTGGCATACGGTGCAAAATTAAGTTCGAGACCAAAAACTAAATTTATCGACAATAATACAGGTATAAATATTTATGGTAGTATTTCATCCATAACAGAGCTTGAAGCGTCAAATGAAAAAAATGCTTTAGGTACGAACACACAATCATACCCGGATACAAAAATAACACCTAGTCAATCGAACAATATCCAACAAAATATGTTCAGACACTCTTTTCAATCACCATACAAAGAAAACGAATCGTTTGAAAAACCAACGTCCACTTCTAGTCCTAGTGTATTAAAATTCCCGAAGGTCATAGATTTTACAAAGTATAAGCCAAATTATCCTACAAGTATGGAAAATAAATATGTAGATATGGCTCAAAAGCCATTTAACATAGATGCGTTGGTTAGTGGAGACGAAAATTCAAATGTAAATACTTATAGTCAACCAATATTAAATCAATATCAACCTAAATATGACTATAAAGATACACCTAGTGCTAATGAAGGACCTAAATATAATACTTATCATTACCAAGAGACGCCAGACAATTCTATTCATATAGGACAAGGCATAAAACACAATAAAGATAATGGAGAGTACAAAGATAAGGTAAAGTCCAGACCATGGAATGTAAATAGCGAAGAGAGAAAAAAGCATAGAAATATGAAAGGATACGAATACTCAACAAATCAAAGCAGCACTAGTTTCAAATATGACTATGGTCCTCCGAAATCTGATTTCAACAACAGTGCCGATGAAATAGCGCCTGCAAGTAGTAATCACGGTTTCACAAGCTATCAGTTACCAGAGAATCAGTATTCCGAACTAGGTAAAACACCAAGTATTAAAAGTCCTTTTAGTTTCGATAGTAACAAAGGTCTGTCGTTTTACCAAGAAAAGCCTGTAGAAGAACCATTTTACCACGAAAAGCCCGTAGAGGAACCTAATTATGAATATAAATCTTCTTATACGACGATACCAACAATATCTTCTAATTGGGGTAATATTTTTAAAACAAGTGATTATTCTGTACACAAAACACACTCGTGGAAACCTCAAACTTCCGAAGACAGTGAGATAGTACACATACCTAAAAAGCATGAAAATCAAAAGTACTTTAAGCAATTTGAGAGCCACCCAAACGAGTGGTTATTTTCCAGTAATTTTCGACCATCGAAACCCAATTACAAACCTCAGATCGACTGGAATGAAAACTTGAGTAACAGGTATAAATCAGAAGAAGATCTGTTGGGTCTCAGAACACACGATTCATTGCAACCGAACAATTTGCCTAATTATAAGCCCAGTTACAACGACTTTGACGAGGAGTTCGATTATAGGAAACTAGTTGAAAAGTGGCGACAGAATTACATAAGGTCTAAACAAAAGGATTCCCTTCGGGAGTACGAGTCCTATGCATCAGATTCGAAACCAGTCCAGGTGTCACGGCCGTACCCGGTAAGTTCCGCACATTTTTCAGCATGTAATTTAGCATCTCTTAAAATGACTGGAATGCGGATCTAGTTGGTCGTGCACTATTTTCTCCGCGCGGTTAGTCAGTAAAGTGATGCGCTAGAATTCATGTGATCATGAAACATTACACTTTACACATGTAGATATCAAGCTTCGATTTTCCAATCTCTATTGCCGCCTTTTTAGCCTTGTGGTAACAATTATAGTGAAATTTCTTTTGAGACCCATTACATGGGTTCTGGTTAACCATTGGTTTGGTGGTGATGGGCTCATCGACCTATGGTTACGGAACATTAGCCATGAAAGTTTGATGCCACTTGCTGGAGCAATTTTTTGCGATACCTTATAATTAGTCAACATTCACAGGTTTATTGAACAGGTAGAGTTCATGTGCTTTTTATGTAATGGTTCTGATGTAATGTTTTTCAAATTAGATCGCGTGCTGTAAACATTAGGAATATATTTATACTAGCTGTTGTCCGTAGCTTCGCCCGCGTTATCTTAGATTCACATCCGTATCCGCATTGATAGTTATTATTTAATTGACTTAAAGTTACTCCTCATAGCATCAACTAGCTGTCAGTTATAATGCCATTAACATCGGTCCAAGCGACTAAGAGATTAGCTGGAATAAACAGATAGAAAAAATTAAAATAGTTTTTTTGTATTCGTAAAAACTTTCATATTAATTTAGTGCAATCTGTTAATTTGAAATTACAAAAACCTATTTAATTTTGTTTATTTGTATACTAGCTGTTGCCCGCGGCTTCGCTCGCGTTAAATTTGGAGTAGCGCAGTTTCCCTTTCCTGATTTAGAACAAAGAATACAACTCGGAACAGAATATTATTTTAATAAACTATTGTAAACAATATTATATATTGTCTTTCCATTTGGGGATAGAATGTAGACATTCTGGGCATTGGACACACGCGAACATGCTACATACAATTGTCAATTAGAAAAATTGTCATTACATAGTCTCTGGGCATACAAATTTTACATGAGCATGACTGGGACACCTAGTTTTAATTTAAGCTTTTGTGAGGGTACATCTGACAGCTCAAGCGAATTTAGAAACTCTACGGGATATGATATGCTCTTTTCTGTACCATAACTGTGTCTATTGATAAATACTCTGTTGTACCTGTCCTGGTACTTTACTCTTACTTATATGTCAGAATTTTCTTAGTTGATAATATCATTTTTAGGTGCTTAAATTGCTTTTTCACATTAATATTGATTTTCTTGTATATTGTTTTGTAAGTCTGGGTAAACACTTGCAACTAATTCTAAACCACTGTGTACTAATTGAATCAGCCCTCTACATTAGTTTCTAGCCAACCATCTCCTATTTTAAATAGTGTTTCGGCATGGTTGCCAGCATTTGTGTCATCATATTTGTAGTCAAACTGAACTTCATTACGGTGGCCCATATAGTGAACGACTTGAGACATGCTTTAATTTCGTCTGCAAGTGTCCCCCTCTGAATGACTGCTAACGTTTGGCGGAAATCACCAACCAATAAAACCACCATCTCTCCCATAAATTAAAATAAAAATTTAAATAACATAGGTACTGTTGCGCAAATCCCGGAGCGTTCAATTTAGTGTTTCTCGTATAATATGTAATTTCTCGTATAGTATGTTTTATTTCTCGTATAAGCTCATCTGATAGTTCATTTTCATTCGTTCTCCGAGGGCTAATCATTCCAAATTCATTCAAACGCTTACCCACTATAGCCATTACTTTGTCTTAAATTTTTCCAGGGGCTTCGTTATGCTGATGATGATAAATGTGTTCATTGTATATTATGTCTGTG
Source organism: Lycaena phlaeas (assembly GCA_905333005.2). NCBI lineage: Eukaryota > Metazoa > Arthropoda > Insecta > Lepidoptera > Lycaenidae > Lycaena > Lycaena phlaeas. Next base: position 11,473,147 of record HG995173.1, read on the forward strand.
TGTGTCTAATGTAGCCCACGCAAAATGTCTTCCGCCATGTACTCTTTATATTTGTTCCATAATTCATTAGGATAAGATAGCCCGCAAGATGATAATATTATAAGGGGTTGCATAAAGGTCTCTGATTTTGGCTGGTGATTTGCACTGGACAGCTTCCTTTATAGTTTCGTCTCAGTGATTATCATTCTCTAACAGACCCAGAGTTTCACATGCTTCTCTATATGTTCCGAATTTCTGGCCGTTGACAATTTTAAGATCATTATAGCTTATAGGACCCTAAATTTGGTGTAGCAGCAAACGTAAACAGAAACATTCAAAATTAGTATCGTGGACGGTGTACACGTGATCAAGGGCATCAGATGATTCATTCTGGGCCAATTTTCAACAGACATTGAAAACGGCGTTCGCAGTCCTTTGTAGATGTGTTTCAGGTATAATAACGGGAGATTTTAGCACAGAAACACGTTTTGGCAAAGGAATCGCCCTGACAAAGATGGAAAAAGGCTGTTCATGTTGTTTTAGGCAGTGTAGATACTTTTTCTTGGAAATTGTTCTCGGTAAAATATATGCACTTTTCATTTTCTAAGTGTACAGCAAGATAGGTTACTGTTGGATGTCTTTCAGGCAAGAGGAAGCTAAGGAACCGCCACGCTACTTTATTACTGCTGACGTAACGTCCTGCTTGAAATGTTTGCACTTCATTCAGAAGATGTGCTCCACCTTCATTCCTGAGATTAAATATTATAGCCTGTCAATTCCTTTGTTTATATATTTGTATATTTGATTGCGCGGACAGAGCTACAGGCTTCTACATTAATATGAGCATTGAAAATTTTATATAAAATAGGCAAATATGGGACGTCTAAGGTTTCGTTCGCTCCAGATCGAGTCTTAATTGTAACTGTTTGGCCATCGTCTTCGGGCGCTGTGCGCCTGTACAACGGGTAGCCATTGTCATTTTGCACAGTTTCTTTTATCAACTGATTAGTGAAAATCCTTGTGCATTTTCCAATGTTCATGTATTGCGAGGCTGAATTTCTAACACCACAGGGACCGTGTACCATGTTTTGGATAATAGTGTCATACAATTCTTTATCTATTTGGATGGGCCGCATCTTCTTTTTTAAGCTTTATTAGAACGTGCACATATAGCAGCCCCCATTTTTTCAATTCAATAACATATAATTAAATAATTAAATACAAATAACAATACATGAAACATTGTATTTCGCCGAATATATTAAGAACATTAACGAAAGCAAAATTCTATGAACAAATCGAAATTGTTACAGCTGAAAAATGCCCTCACGTGTCTGCCTGTTCGGGTAGCAATATAGCGACATTTCCCCCACTACGTCGCACTGCGCCAACGCAACCCAGATTTTTATTTGAACTACCCTAAAAAAATTCATCTCCTATGTAATGCTCATATAGGCGAAAACCTTAAAAACGGTGGAACAATCGAGTAATCATGGTTATTTAATTCTTATTAAGTGCCTAAATACAAAGTTTTAAGGCGTCATCTTCTATGTATAATGACAAACTTCCATACAAACTTTCATGCCCTTTTTAAACCCCCCTAAGCTTTTTTTCGCAATAAAAAATAGACTATGTTCTTTTCCAAGCTCTAGTTTATCTCTGTACAAAATTTCATCAAAATCGGTTAAGTGGTTTAGGCGTGAAAGCGTAACAGCCAGACAGACAGACAGAGTTACTTTCGCATTTATAATATTAGTAAGGATTACTATTCCTTTCCAACGTTTTAAGGTTTTAACAAAATATAATAACAAATTCGTTAAACTTAACAAATAGGATCAGATACATGCAACGCCATCTGTTGACAACCTACATACCTACTTATAAGTCGGTACTGTAAATCGTCAATAAATCGGTACTATAACGGCGGCTTTCAATATCCGATCTTAAAATTTTCTTATATGTCTTAAAATTTTGACAGATTTTCTAAGAAAATGTGTCAAAATTTCAAGATAGAAAAGAAAATTTTATGATAGATAGGATATTGAAAGCCGCCGTAAATTGTCAATAGATGGCGTTGATCTGATCCTATTTGTTATGTATCTTATTTAGCTACATTTCAAATACATATATCTTTTGATACAGTGAAGCGATTGCGATGAAACAAAAACTAAATGTTACTCTAAGTTACGCTAAATTTTTATGGATAAAATTTATTTACACTGGTTTTGTAGTTTTCACGTGATGCGTGCACAACTAAACAGACAAACAGACAAACAGACAAACAGACATACAGACAAACAGACAAAAATTCCAAAAATGCTGGAAATGGATTCTGTTAGTAATCCTTTAACACCCAGGCTATTCTTTTTTTAAATATTTTCAATGTACAGAAACGACTCCTCTACAAATTTATTATATGTATAGATTACACTAGATATAGCTTGCAGCGTCGCCTAATTTCGATTTACAACCGCACTCGGGATTGATGATGATTACTTTTATTAGTTTAGTTACTCCTTGCTCTATTCTAGGGAAGCATGTATTGCACCCAGAAGAGATCGAATCTCTTGGTGCCAAAAAAGTCCTAGAGTTCATAGAAACAACAGGACTTGGACCGGAGCTGTAAATAGTAACGATCACAATAGATCAACCCTGGGCGCAGTGATACGAAGGCAGGCCTTGCCTGGAATAGCCGCTCTTTGAATAATAATAATAATAAATAAGTTACTTCTTATAACATCAGCAAACAACCTGTAAAAGTCTCATCAAAATCGGCCTAGCTAGTATATATACATTCATATGCATATTGAAAAGCTGCTCATTTGAAATAGACACTTCAATAGTATCTATTTGTATAGTTTTATTTCCCGCGGCTTCGCTCGCGTTTCCTCCGGTTTCGCCTGCGTTAACAATTTTTTTTTTCAAAAAATATTTTATGTTACTTAATACATCCAATAATATGTGTAGGTGTTAAGTTTCACTTCAATCGGTTCAAAAAAAATCAATCGGTGAAGTTGTTTTCTCGTGAAAGCCTTACAAACAATCGCACATTAAACACACAGATTTGAAGACAAATGGAGCGTGCCAAACAGAATTATCATCGTGTCCGTACAAATACATTGTCCTTTTTTAACCGACTTCAAAAAAAGAAGGAGGTTATCAATTTGTCTGTATGTTTTTTTGTTTTTTTTTTGTATGTTTGTTACACGATTACTCCGCTGTTTGAGGATGGATTTTGGTGATTCTTGTTTTGTTTCAAAGCTTATGTTTCCGAATTGGTCCCATATTAATTGAAAAATTTTGCTGTAGAATATTGAATGTGGTGTATTAAAAGTTACGTCACAATTCACATTTTATATTATATCACTGGAGATCAAAGAGCTGGCAGCTACCGCGGACAAAGAATTAGTCTAGCTATTCAAAGGGGGAACGCTGCCAGTATCTTCGGAAACTTGCCTAAAGGCCCTTGCCCTTTAATTATATTATATTTAAGTTATTAAGTATATTATATTTTATAAGTAATTATATATAATTTGTATATGTTATTGTCAAAGTTACGATATTACCTACTCCTACTACTACGTTTTCGTTATCTTATTCGACGGCTTCTTGGCATAGTGGCACGTAATATAACGTGATTTTGCGAAGGGCAAATAAGACCAAAAGTTTTGTACCTGAATGTTGAACAATGTTCTAAATATTGTTGAATTTTTTTATGCGAACTTTACTATTTATAATTTAAAAAAAAATCAAGTATTTTATCCTCCTCCTCCATCATAGTCCTCAAGTGACCATGGTTTCTGTAAATATCCGAAACTCGGTCATGTAAAAAACTCAATAAACCGCTAGAAAATCTTTAAAAACTTCCCTTCACAGGCATATTCTCAATACTTGGTGTATGTGTTGATCATTAAAATATCCTCTTTGGCTGGCACCGACTCCAAAAATACCCGATTTCAAATAGTATACGTCTTCTACTTCACTTCGAAGTATTTCAATATTATTTTAAAATTTTTATTTGTACATTAATTAAGGTATGGTTTTGAAGTCGGTTTTTGGTTTTTTTATTTTAAATTATATTATAGTTTTTATTTCATAAATGGCGAGTCGATTTTAGATAGTTTCATCATTTTAAAAACTTTAAAGAGATATTATCAAAAGCATGTGCAATGATTATTTATTAATAGATAGTAAAATTTACGTATTAGTAGTTTTACGTGTAAGAGTAACAAACATACATCCACACATTCTTGGGAGCTTTCGCGTTTATGATACGAGTATTAGTAGAATATTATGATGAATTAGTATATTAATGATAATAATTTTCCATCTGTACTAATAGTAATTATACATGGAAAAAGAATGATTATTATCTATGTAGCATTATGGAAAACTACCGTGTATGAATTAGGTAAAACTATTATAGATTAATAGTTCTTAGTAGTTAGATCATAAGTTATAATAGGATTGTCCATTATAATATATGATGAGTCTGTGGTTAGTTATTCTGCATGATGCTAACGTAAAAATTATTTTTGTTTCTTTTCTATTTCTTCTTTTTTTATTGTACCGTTTCTAAACTAAAGTATTATTTCCTTTAATGCCTTATTATTTGCAACCTGACATAAATTAGTTTCTATTCCAAGCATATTTCTCGTGGAGTATAAAAAAAAATAATTCTTGAGAAGTGGTAGTAATAAATTGAAATTAGAACTTATTTGACGATCATGAAAATATAGACTTCTAGGTTTTAAAGTCAAGCCTCAACATAGGATCCGCACCAATTCTTTGATTTTTTTGGTCAATTAGACAAGAAACTCAATCGTTGAAACTGGTTATTTGCAGATAGAGGTTCCCAACCCGGTGATCGTACCGGTACCCCAACCTTATCCGGTCAAGGTACCGATACCGAAACCGGTCGCTGTTCCGGTTATCCGGGAGTTGACAGTACCGGTCGAAAAGCCGGTACTTTACCCGGTCGTCAAAAAGGTCCCTTACCCGGTTGAAAAGCCTGTACCTGTGCCTGTTTTAAAACAGGTACTGCTTTGATTATTTTGACTAACAATTAACAAAAATTAACAATATGTACATAAAAATGTGGCACTGAAGTTAATTATTACAACATTTATTTATTATACTTATTTATTTTATAATATTTAAATATTCCTCGACTATGTGCATAGTTAGATACTAATATTTACAGGCTTAGCTATTCATATACTCACAGCCAACGAATTAGTAAAGGTACCTTAAAGTGCTACTCGTAGCAGTATTATTAATATAATTATGCTCAATTCCTCACTCCTTTTGAACTGCTGCACATATTTCTTTCATGTGATTTTTAATGTCTTTTATCTTTGCTCTCTTTGCACTGTTATCTCGCTTATATTAAACTGTATTTTTAAGGTTTTTATTGGAAATAATACAACAATTATTTGTATTGTATAATGAGCTGTAAGTGAAGTTACATAAATAATGGTAATGTAATAAAATGTAATAAATGGTAGAAGTATCAATTCATAACAAAAAGTTTTTACTCTTTTTTATTAGCGCTGTCCTACTGCTGGGCAAAGGCCTGTCCCAAGCTCTTCCATATATCGCAGTCCTATTCCACCTATATTATTTTTATCATTATACAATTTTATTAAATTAAATCGGTACAATAATATCTACGAGTAAAGTATATTTTTGATATGATATCTCTAGCATATATTATTATATTTATTTGATTTAGGACTAATATTTTGACTATCAATGTTAATTTACTTCATATAAAACAATAGAATAAAAATAATTCGTTTCGTAGGTCCGCGTTCCAGTAATGAAGCCATATCCCGTGGCTATTCCCCAAATAAAGCCAGTGTTCCACCACACGAAGCCCCACGACGACGAGCCGGAAGATGATGATGAATACGTGCCACGACCCGAGAAAAAACCTTACAATAAGAAGGCGAAAAAGTGAGTTAATCCATTCCATATTAGATATTCCAATATATTTATTGTTTTGTAAAAGGTTGGGCTATAAAGACGTTTTACAGTCTTTTGGTCATCAATAACATTCATTTCAAAAATTCATTTTTCGAATATTACCATTCGATTTAATAGAATTTGGTTTAGAGTAGGGAAAATTTACAAGCACAAGAATGAATAGTTTTTTATATAAGTTACATAAATGAGCGACGATGGTTAGTGGTGGGTATACTCGGCCTCTTATGCGAGAGGTTCCGGGTTTGATCTAAATTTCTAAGCACCCTAAGCAAAAGACCATCGCTCGCTCAGCGGTGAAGGAAAACATCGTGAGGAAACCTGCATGCCTGATGAAATTGAAAATCTTTGAAGGTATGTGAAGTGCACCCACCCGCATCGGGCCAGCGCATCGGTGAACGCCCATTACCATCCTCGCCTGATTTCTAGGAGGAAACCCGTGCCCAGCAGTGGGACGTAATATGAGGATTGATACTTTACTTTTTATTTTAGAGAGAAACTGACAGATCTGACGTTAAGTGGTAGTAGACATAAAACTAGTTTACCAAGCCCAAGTGGACCAAGCCCAGGCAACTCATTTATGTGGTGCCTATCTTGCGGCATAAGATCTTATGTCTGCCTTGCCCTTTTCTCCGTAAAACAGCGCGTCTGTTTCACGGGAGGACCACGCAAGATGTACTTTTTTATCAGCAGCAGTTTTTTTGTAAACGAAAAGCAGCCCTCTTAAGTTTTTGAAATTATATTTTTTATTTTTAATATCCCAATTACGTGGTGTTGGATATTATAGTTACTTAACTAAAACTTACTTAAGTTACCAAGCTAAAAAAGCATCCATACGCACTTATTTAAGGCGTTTTCTATAGTCAAAATAGATAATTTTTTCGTGAAATCTATAAATTGAGAAAATGTTGATCTTGATCATATTTATGGGTGGGCTATAATTGTGTTTAAAACACATTTACGAAGAAAATTCTTGATAAAAAATCATGAAATAACTATTCTAGCAATTTTATCTGTACTATTTGTAAATAAATGTTGATAAAATTAATAACTATGATGTATTAAAGGATAATATGGGGAACTGTTGTTTTTATTCATCAATTGAAATAATATTTGTGTCAAATGACATGTAATATGAACGGTTCCAAGTTCCAACAACACCGTAACTTTACAATCGATCCGGCTGACGAAATATCTCAACTGGTAATGCGTTATGCGCGATGCAAAAGCGCGACGCGAAATTCAAGATAGCATACACACACACAAGCGTACAACATCCGGAGCTAGGTACTCAGACCTCTTGGGCTTAGGATTCGAGAGCGACGTCGATCCCTACATACACATGGTAAATACATCGATCCGGATTGACCGGGTAAGATTAGGTTCAAATCCAATACCAGTTGACTCAATCCAGACTGCGAAAACACCGGTAGCACTTCGCAATCGGTGGATCGTTGGGTTCCGCGCACGACCCACCTCCCCCGTCAGAGAAGGAGGGGAGGGTCGGCTCCTGACTATTAGTATAACTTCACCCGTAAATAACTCGCCGACCGTATCGGATTTGACTAGCCTAATTCCTACTCTCCTGAGTAGCGCGCGCGATATACCCTTTGTGGGTTTGCGGAGGGGGGTCCTCCTTTCGAATAATTTCTAGGTGAGCCATCTGCCCACCTACCTACCGATTTTGCTCAAAGACCATAAGGCCTACAAGTAGACTTAGTTAAAAAAACACTGTAATGTCATTTCGCTTCTCTTTCATTTCGACGTAGAGCGACAGTTACTTTCGGAAACTAATCCTTAAAAATAGGTACTTTAACCCTCTCAAATACACTTAAAAGTTGTCTATTCACCGCTCCTTAACATCATCTAAATAATTTTATCTCATCTACATAATTCCAAATAATATTTTATTGTTATAAAAACTTTATTTAAAGAAGCGCGTAACGAGGCCACTGCGAGCCCAGGGTTACTGGGAGCCATTTTGAAATTATAATTATTTTCAGTCACCGCAGTCGTCCTCGGCCACCACCGTCTCGGAGACCTTCTCGCATGACGTACCAAGACCGTAACAAAAGACGGCCCCCCTCCCGCCCCACCTCCAGCTCCAGTGAGCACAGATACCGAGGACCAACCACCAGGGACCACAGACCACACAGGGACCACAGACCACACAGGTACCACGACGAATTCGAAGACTACGACCACGAAGCAAGTGATTATATTAGATACTGCAAAAGGACTGGTAACTGCTAACCTAATATTTCTCCAATGCTGGAATAAATACCTGCAGATTTTTAAATAATGACAGACGGAGCATGCTGAATACGCGAGTGACACCACCAAAGCGAATACAAATTCAAAAGCGAATAGACGTTAGAGTACAACGCAATGTCAAGCACTAGAGAGCGCTTTTGAACTTGTATTCGTTTTAAAGCGTCACTCGGGTGTTCGGCATGCTCCATCTGTCTTTATTTATAAATCTGTGTAAATACCATTTAAATATTAGTATTCCTACTCGTAATGTGCATTTCTTTGTATTTAAAATTTTAATATTATTTTAGTAATTTACATGATGTTTCTTTCCATAACATAATGTGTTAGACCAGTGGGTCAATTTTTCCGTTTAGTAACTTATTGATGTTGCCAAGATTATAGACTAATTGTTTCTTTTCGTTTTTATGTTCTGCCAAAGCTATTCATGATTGACCTTATTACTGAAGGATTTATTTTTAACGACTTCATATAGTTTTAAGTGTTAAGTTAATGTCGTTATTAAACTTAGTTTGGTTATTAACTTTGTTTTATTATAAAATAAGACTGGGTCTGATTTTATGTTACCTTACCTTTTATGTTATGATATTATGTCACGACCATCGGAAATCTGTCGATTATCAGAAATAGTAATTTTATTTTAAATCAGATATAGATAAATTAATATAGTGATGAGATATACAGAGTTAATTGACTTTGCAACCATCATGATTATTTTGGACAATATTTCAGGTGAAATTATTGTTAATTTTTGAAGTGATAACTTCTTTAGCCTACTTTGAGAATCTTTTGAAAGGAATTTTTTTTATAGATTTGCGTCACCCAAAAAAATTTAATTTCCGAATATCATAATTCCTTACAATTCTTAGTTATAGGTAGTCTCTATGCAGCCAATTTCTTTTTCTTACGAGGTATTCCAGCAAATTATGCTTACTTATTATTGCTTAGACATGTAGCTTCTTTAAGCTATATGTGAAGTTATTCAAAACGTGATATTTACCATGCTTTTTGCGATGCTCGATTTTGATATATATTATAACCAAGTTAACTTTAAATCTTAGACGTTATCATCTAAGGATGCACGACAAATTGTTGGGCATAAAATTGCCTATTTAAACCACTTGGTGTTATAATATAAAAACGAAACTAAAGCGATTTATTAAAAGCCCCGACAAGCTGTCGAATATCTAGAGCTTTATATCCCAAAATGAGTGTTTAGGATGTGTTGGTTACATTACTAGAAACACTATTGCCGTATTAAGGTAAGGCGAATTTCTAATATTTATTGACGATGTGATTTCATACGCAGAGCCGAGATCAACGCACCGTCACGCTCGGATGCGCGCTTTTACCAACGCTCTGCTAAACATAACGTATTTCTCATTCCGAACTAATTCACGCGAGCCAAGGTTTATTGATAATTTAATTATTATTCGAAGTGGTCAGGCATATAAGTAGATCAATTATAGTTATTAATCGAAATCCGGAAACTTATAAATAGGAAAAATCTATTAGTAGTGCAGTATCAGCCATCAAAAGGTCAATGTCCTTTAATATTATTGAAATTATAACAATTTATGCAATAATTTCAATAGGAACAATGTAGGATGAATAATCTTCTCTAGATCTAGGTATACAACTACATAGACGACCTCTGTAGCTCAAAGATTGACGCGTTGGCGCTCAGCTCAGTTGGAGGTAGCGGGTTCGAATCTCGCCAGGGAACAAAACGTTTCTGTATATATATATTGTTATAAAAATATATAAATATAGGGGTTAACACGTTACTTTTTTACGAAGTTGTAACTATCTGGTTTATAGTAAAGAATGATAATCGTCGCTCGCTAGATCGTATTGAGCTTAAACTCAATATAGATTATAGACTACGATGGTATTCATCATAATAACTAACACCTCAGCGACGGGACGAAACGTGTTGATTGTGTGGTTGTGGTTGTCATTGTGGCGTATGGTTAGGGTTGCCATTTTTTATTAGAAGCAAAAGAATTTAAAGAAAAATTCAAAGAATTAAATTATACTCTTAGAAAGGTATTTTGGTGCTGTTTCATCACGTAACACTTGTTATTGTTTTAAAAAAAAAGCGACTCTAAAACATTGGTTGGGACCCTAATTTTACGTTGATTACTAGCAATTTTTTTATATTCAATTTCAATGAAGTTCTGTACGTTTCTATCAATCACTGCAATAACAGGTATGTATCATAATATATGGGTACTATAGAGTACGCATACATGATATAGAGTACAATACTCTATTTAAGACAGTTGGCAACCCTATGTGTGATATTGTATGAGATTGCATGCTAGTGTACGTATAATATATGCAGCGCGGAAGATGCTTTTTGGCACTTCTATAGAATCCAAATAAACAGTTGGTTTATGTGGCTGTAAGCGACAACCGCTTCACCAATGCATTAGCAAAGGATTCGCCGCCCAACGAATAGGAGTATGCTCTTTTCTTGAAGGCCCCTAAGTCTATTCTATTTCCGAACCGATACGGTTCGGAAATAAGGCAGGTGGTAGCTGATTCCATAATATAGTTGTTGAATTAGACAATAAGTGTCAGTATACATGCATATGTGTTTACTCATAACTGTATAGACTTTGTAGAAGAAATAAATTAAAAAGTGATGCCGGATTTTAATATTAACTAGCAGTGATCGGCGATACTTCCCACGTGGGAGTACAAGGATAAATTATAGCCTGTTAACTGATATGTAATCTATAATATTATTGTTAGGTTTCATCGAAACCCACTTAGCAGTTTTTGTGTGAAAGAGTAACAAACATACATCCATACATTTTAACGAATTCGCGTTTATAATATTAGTGGGACTACTATCCAGTTTATTATTCGGCGAAGGATCTTTCTGGTTTAGTTTTTCGATAGAACAGTAGGACCAGTGTAATTGGACTGGACTGCAATGGCCTCTTTCTGTGAGACAGTGATGTCCCTGAACGAGGCCGACGAACGGGTGAGAGAGGAGGTGCGACGGAGGCCCTACTTTATACGCTGCCAGTAACACCTCTGTGCTCGTGTCGGGCTCGGGATGGAAACCCGGGCCTCGCTAGACACGACGTCGTGGGGACTGCTTAGTAGCATCGGGCTGTCTCCCTATATCTGAAGAATCTGGCCTTGCCGAGAAATTTGTTAGTGTGGTGATCCTGTTGCCTGCGGATCCGGGACCCTCAAAAAGCGGCTGAAGGCACTCGCACAATATTAGGTTTGTCGTATATATAGGTGACGTTGTCAATTATCGTTAGGATAGGTTAGGTTACTTGTACGGCTGGCAATAAACACTTGCCTTGACCTTGACACTATAATAACCATTTCAGATGTTATTATCATAACGCTCTAATAAGTTTCAAAAAAGTTACGGCCGGCAATGATTCACGTCACGTTACGCAACGTAGGAATTACGGTATTTTTTGTTTTTTTAGCCCAAAACTTTGTTGGATTGGAAGTTTGGAAGCAAATATAGAATAAAATATGGGTAGGTAAAGGTATATACGTACTTTATTCTTATGGTCAAGTCACTAGCGGATGGTTAGGCGTCTTGTTTTAGGAGTCTAGGTTTTCACTCCCTGCGGTCGTTCGCGCAATGATCGGAAGCGAGAGTGCATGGGAAGCGGTACTCTCCTTCTGCGAGGCCGTGATGTTGCAGAAGGAGGAGGCAGAGCGGGAGAGGGAACGCACCAACTCCTCTTCCCGCAGGAGAACACGGCGTCGGCGATGGGAGGTCGCTCTGTCGTGAGAGGATCTGTGCGCGGCTGTTCTGGGGATCTGCCGTGTGCGCGTAGGATCCAAGCTGTAAGGCATCCTTAGGTGTTCATGGTACCTTAAGCGGAGAAGGAGGAGGGGGTTGCCACCCCCCTACCTCTAGTGGAGAGTGCTGAAGGGCACAGCGTCGGAGCCCACCGCGGACCTGTCAGGACGACACGGAGAACACCGATGGGGTTTAGTGGGTAGAGCTGCGTCCACCTTACCATCTTTTCGGACATAGAGAGCCCCACATAACCTCCCGGGCCCCCCCGAGCCTGGTGGTATGCGTAAGGGCATTCCCCAGCGAAACCAAAAAAAGGAGTCTAGGTTTGATCCTACAATCTGCGATTAACGCGGGCAATGCGGGTAATCATAACCTTTGGTTGTGCTGTCTTGTCTATGGGTGTCAATAGTTACCATAAGGCTACAACTGCTTGATTGCTTTCATATTACATATAAAAATAATAAAAGTATTTAAATCGGTATATATTTTTATAATGAAAAACAAACATACGGATTTTATTACGGTTTATAAGATTTTTACATGTCCTACGTTTTGAATACTTTACAGCAACCATAGTTTCGATAGGAGATAAAATTCATGAAAGTCATTATGAGTGATATTCGCGTAAACATTAGAAATTATGGAATATATTTTTTGTTGGTTTGATGTATATTTTTCCTTGCAGTCCTTGCAGCATTTCTGTAGATATAATAACGGCGCACAATTTTTTTAAAGTTCACTTTTGTGTAGCTTTAATTATCAGATACCCAGGTCAGGGCTAGCGGTTGCTGGTCACGAGTCGTCGCTGTTTACCACACAACCCATTCTTAGCCTTTCCCACAAAACGCGACATTTTAATTATTATATGAACACTTAAAATGCTTTTGTTGTAAGTAGGTGCTATTGTTATGTTATTAATGTTATATAATGTACGGAACAATGTGTTAATTGGTAAAACCTTATAGTGAAATATATCATTGTCAGCTTGCGGGTGGCAAGTCGGCCGTCGTAGTGTTCATTGTAGGAGGTCTAGTAGTGGACAGATAAAGACATGAGATAATGATAATGATAGCTAAAAGCTTTACTGATCACTTTATTTAAAATACAGAAAGTTATTTCTTGATATGAGTGAAGATGGTCCATTGGTGGGTGGACTCGGCTTCTTATGCGAGAGGTTCTGGGTTCGATCCTGACCCGTCCATGTGTGCCTTGAAATGGGTTTTTCTAAATTTCTAAGTGCACCCTGAGCACGAGACCATCGCTCGCTCACCGGTGAAGGAAAACATCATGAGAAACCTGCTTGCCTGATGAAATTGAAAGTCTTTGAAGGTGTGTGAGGTTAACCAACCCGCCTTTTTTATGAAAGGACCAATGCTGTTGGCCTTAAGGCCTTAAAGCTACATCGGATTGGGCCAGCGCATCGGTGAACTATGGCCCAATACACTCCTCGCCTGATTTCGAGGAGTGAGACCCGTGCCCAGCAATGGGTCATATTATAAGGATTGATACTTTTTAGCCGACTTCAAAAAAAGAAGGAGGTTCTCAATTCGTCTGTATGTTTCTTTTATTGATATAATTTTTAAAAGAGGACAAGTAAGAGAGTTATGTTTTTAGCTGTTTAAAGTAAGAGTTTTGAATCCCAGGTTAATCCACTATGATGCCTAGTGTTCCTTACAGTTGAGTGCATGGATGGATGGACTATCCTAATGCGCTAATCGTTGGATCAAGTAATGAAACCTGAAGTAAAAATCCCGGCACTAGTATAGGTATCGCACTAAAACCACTGCGAGTTGCCTTCAGCTCGGAGGGGAGTGTCCCGGATCTGACTGACACAAGACACCTCTGACAGGCCGATTCCCTTCAGAGCTAACCAGGCTTCCTCCTACTATGGAGTAGCTCCGACAAACTGAAGCACCTCCGCTGACGGCAGAACATTGAACATGATGATGATGTAAATATCCACCCTGTAGTGCTATTCTGTAAAAAACCATTTCGATATCGAGCTTCACCTGAGTGATAGTGCTCACTTTACGCTCACTTCGAAAGTCAACTTTATTGATATAGATAGATAGTCGAGTTTTAAAGAATACAAATTCGTCATATCACCGCGGATTCCGCTTTCGAGATTCGAAAACGACCTTACAGAATAGCCCTACAGATCGCAAACACAAATTTTTAGCTAAAAAAAAAATACCTTCAATATTGTAAGAGCGACGATGGTCCAGTAGGTGTGGACTCGCTCTCTTGTGCGAAAGGTTTCGGGTTCGATCACTGACCCCCGTGTGTCATGAAATAGGTTTTTCTAAATTTCTAAGTGCACCCTAAGCACGAGACTATCGCTCGGTGAAGGAAAACATCGTGAGGAAACCTGCATGCCTGATGAGATTGATTGTTATAATGACTTTCGGGTGACCAGACTTGGTCCCCTTGCACACTGATTGTAAACACAATACGCACGTCACAGTGAGCTATCCGATATTACACTGGTTTTAGAAAATATGGACTTGCAAAATATTCTGCCTACATAACAATGAAATAATTTGACAACTCAAATATCAAACATCAACGCTAGCAAAAAAAATATAAAAGACTGAAAAAAAATTAAAAAAAAAAACTGGAAATAAAATGTCCCTTTAGGCATGGGTTTTATAAGGATATAGGGTTTGACTCGTCATAGAATTTCTATAAACATAATATTGTCTTCTTATTTTTTATTGTAGTATATATATTACATATCTATATTAATGTTATTACTATTTTAGGGAGGGTAGAGACCATCCGTATACAATTTAAAAAAAATCATTTATTCTCAGACCATAGTCCATATATAATAGGTACATATACTAAAAATAATTAGAAGAATTAGAAGGGGGGGGGGGGAGGGGGAGAAAGTAATGAACATATCTCTTATCTTATATAACCTCACACGTATTTATTCATATTTCGACCCCTTCCCCGTTCTTTTACAGTTGGTGTCTGTGAAACTTCTCTCTCCCTAGTTTGACGTCATATTTTGCAGTTTTTTTTATACATTGAATTAAAATATTTTTTTCTTTATTAAATTATAATTCGTGTTTTAATTATTGTACACTAGCTGTTACCCGCAGCTTCGCCCGCGTGAATCTAAGATTTACGGATTTATCATGTCTGATGATGATGATTTTCTATTTTATAATAATTACATACTTACTAAGTTTTTGTATTAAAATGGATATAATATGTTATCTTGAAAATAAAGACTTATATCCATTCGCAGATTTTTGTAGGCATATTTAGGATACTATTATTATAATATTATTCCACCATAATATTATGTTGATCATATTATTACGTTTACCAGAGATACCAGAGACACTACGGCCTTAGACACCAGACAACCACCCGTGCGAATCACGCCAACACGATTTATTTTCTTGTGCATTATTTTGATTTTGCCATATCTCCTAAAGTATTCATTTAATTTGGATGATGTAAAGGGGAAAATTAATCTTCATGAAATGCTCAAGCTAATTAATTGATTGAAAATGATAAGTATTCATATCGTATTTGTGTAAATAACTTTTAAACTATCGCGTTATAATTGCCCATTTTTTTAAAGTATTAAATGGATATAGTATGATATCCCTAAGAGATAGACATATGCCATCGCGGACTTTTTTGTAGACCTATTTAAGATACATAATTCCACCATACATTATTTTGTTATATCTCAAACGGTTAAGGCAGCGTTTTCGTTGAAAACTCCCAGACGGCCTATTTTTTTCCGACACCTCCAACAATTATTGTTATATCTTAGCTTATGTATATAAAAACTTAATAAATTGTGCACATAAACCTTCCTCTTGAATTGTCCTATTCATTAAAAAAAACGCATTACTATCCGTTGCGTAGTTTTAAAGATTTAAGCGTACAAAGGGATATAGGGACAGAAAAAGCGACTTTGTTTTATAATATGTAGTGATTTCAATGTGGAAATGTGAAGTCACACATCTAGTACCCCTTCCACCCATTGTGACACAATGTCACTCCAGCTTCTCTCTCCCCTTGACGTGTGACGTAATTTACCCATGGTTTCTTAGGATAATGCTTGTGACTTTTTTAATCTGCGACTCATACGATTAAATAATAGTAAGAATATTCTATCACCAGATTAATATGTAACGTTATTAGCGTACCTCTGAGTCGGACAGGCATTAAAAGTAACCATAACCATTCGGCACACGTAAGAACTATAATTATTACAAAAAGTGTAATAAGCAAAGCAGCGGGTCACAGCTAGTCTGTATGGACACGATGAGACGAAAGGCCGGTTCTACCGAGGTCTCAACGTGAATATGAGCTGTCGAAGCTCATTGAGTACGTCAACGGTCAACCTTGCCTCTACATGCGTTTGCAACTGATACGTAAGAAGTAAGAAATATACTAACAAATGGACTTAATTTGGTTTGGCAAATAAAATGGCTGGGACTTAGAAATATGATATACATAATATACTAGTTAGGAATGGGATCTTGTTTTACCATAAATAAATAAAAATGATTTGAAATTTCTTTTTTATTATTATTTATTAATACAATAATAATGACAATAATTAATAATAATATCACATAGACCACGAAGGTCTGTGCGTGATATAGCTTACATTCAACCCCGTAGAATACAATATTAGTGAATTATTGCAATTATGTATTGCCTAATTGCCAAGCACAATAAATATATATACTTAAATATAATATGAGTACGTAAATAAAAAAAAATTAAGGCTCTATACCCAAAAAGTGTTGTTTTGATTTAGGTTTAATATTTTTTTTCACTTATAATATAGTCGTGTAGGTACTGTATTTACTATTTACATTACTTACCTACTTGAAAAGTCAACGTTTTATAACATCTATTAGCTTAGCAATAAGTATAAGCATATATTATGTATCGAAAATATGTTATTCTTTTGTATAAAAAAACATTTTTTTTTTTTTTTTTTTTTTTTTTTTCGGTTGGATCTATGCTAATGGTCCTAGTGACCGTTATGCGTCATCGGAAATGGGGTGATCCGGTTGGATCATCCTATGACGTTAAAAATTTGGGGGGTTGCCCCCCGCCATGTTCATGGCGTCGGGTTTGTACCTAACTTGGTCAGCTACGGTCGACTGGTTTGGAACGGGTGACGTTAGAAACCTATCGTGAGGGCCGGCCCTCCCCTCCCCCGGTAGCGGGGGAGGCGGGTCAAGCGCGGGACCCGAGCAAGCTGCCGATAGCAGAGTGCTATCGGTGATTACACGGTCTATATTGGTGTCGACTCGTAGCTGATCTGAGCCTATGCTGTCGCGGTTGATCCGGATCAACTGGTCAACGGAGTGTAGGGTTCGACGTCGCATACGACCCCGGGGCCCATGCGGTGTGAATGTGTGCCTAACACCGGCTGTGTTATGTCTGAGTGTGTGTTGTAGCTTACGTCGCGCTTCAGCGTCGCGCTTTAACAGTTCTGTGATTTTATCAACAGGATCGGTTATGACATTCTTAGGTAACCTAGACTTATTAGGTGCTAAGCTATCGGGGGTGTTATAAAAAAAAAAAAACAGTCAGTAGTAGTAAACTATATGGTTCTAAAGTCTTTTAATAAAATGTTAACTAGAAGAAGTAAAGAATCTGTGCTTCTCTACTCGTACATAAAAGAGGTACTTGCTTGCGAATTTGGATAGTAGTAATCTCCGAAACTACTCACATTAAAAAAAAAAGTCAGGGCTAATTCCTTATCTTTCGGCCTCCAAAGCGAGACAATACTGATGATGCGAAAAACTCAAGCCCTTGATTAAGTCGATCAAAAAACTTAAATTCTAAAGGAATTTCTGTTTATTTTGTTTTAATTTCATTCTGTCTGCATTATACATAACAATTTCGTCAATTAAGTAAAATTAAGTATAATTAAAGGGTGAGAATTTATAAAGCAATTGCCAATTAAATATGGGTTACAAAAAATCTTTGTTGAAACGAGAACACGCGCTATAATCGAATCTAGAAACGAATCTCTCTTACACAGTTTCGCGCAATTAGTCCGTATGAATGGGCAGCGGATACTGTGTGCGGACACAAGGATGGACCTTGAATTAGTCGAATTTACAACACCAACACCGATCGCGCAATACACGACTCGCTCGTCTGTGCATAATTACCAATCATGGGGTTTTGACTTACACGAACGTATTTGTATATGAAAGTAAAAAAAAAAACGAAAAGATTACAGAAAGATTGAAAACATTAATAAAAACTTATCCTTTTCTGTTTAAAGCTAATCTTAATGTAACCTAGTTCTTAAAACTAAAATACTAATATATTGCTAAGGCAGGGAGGGCAGAAGAGCTATTCGATAGTGAGGTAAACTAAAACCAGACTAACTCATAAAACAGAGCCCTTCATAATCGGGAGACGTAAGGAGTCTTTCTATTTTTTTTAACAACGCGACGTCCAAAAAATATTTTTCATATTTATTGATTCAATAATAAAAACCTACTTACTTATTTTAATAGCTGGTATGATTATAGCTAAAATGGCAGTGGGCCGGCCATGCATGCTAAAGAATTAATGACGAGTGGGTCAATAGAGTTTTGGTAATGTTCAGTAAGATGGGGGGACGGCCAACTACCTATTAGATGGGGTGGGATTTCCGTGCAGTGACTGGTTCTGAGATCAGCCATCTCGTCGTTCATAAAGAGTCCAACTGTATAAGATTTATCATGATGATAATGATTACCATGTCCGAAAGAAGGGCAGAAGAAATTATCAGATGGTTCGTAGTCAAAATAGGAAGGATATAGTATAAACTATACAAAACGTATATCGGTAGATATATATAAACTAATTAATTATTATTGTAATAATACAATAATTATATCCCTCATCTTACCTCCTTCAAGTTTTACTTTTGTGAGAAAAAAAATTATGCCTTCAATATTCAATGTAGCTCCATACTAGTTTTTTCAATACTCTTCTTTCCGGCGCAGAGTAAAGCTTTGACAGAATTATATAGAATTTAACAGAAGAAACGAGCGGATGATCAACCCGTACAAAAGGCAGCAAGGCAACAGCGCATCTCTTCCACTATTTTATGATACTTTATATAACATGTCGAAAAGAAAAACCATTATTGACTTTTAGAGCTTAAATAACTGAGTGGCATACTGATCTACTGAGTGAGTAATTGTATATTCTTCTCTTCTAGGCAGGTCGTTTACGATCATCTAGGTATAACGCCTACAGTACTGTACTCCTAGAGTACCTAGAGTAAAGAAACTATTAGAGTAGAATAGACTAGAAATACCAAAAGCGTAGAGACTAGAGTACCAAATAGATGGTATACAACGTTGTTGTCACTTTAAAATCAAATCAGAATAGTTATGATATGAGCCAATTCAGAATCCAGATTGAATATTCTGTGATGCTACCCGTAAGGTAGGCTAATCTATCCTATCTGCTCACCTGGCGTTTCACCGAGGCTAGCCCTTTTTTTTAGTTCGGATGGAGCTATGTTAATGGTCCTAATGCTTCGTCAGTAGTGGGGTGAGCCGGTTGGCTTCACCCTGTGATATAGTAAGTGGGGGGTTTCCCCCCGCCAACCTTAGAGTGTGACTTCCACGGCTTCATGGCGACGGGTTTGTTCCTGTGGCGGGTTTCTGCCTCATCACCGTTGGATGAAACCGGGGCCAGCCCTTCATTGAGATGCTTTTCCTTGCAGATCCCCCTCAAATAGCAGCTGAAGGTACTCGCAGTGATTTTAATTTGGGTATGCATTGTCCAAAAACTTGGCTACATCCATAAAGGTTTTCCCTGCGTAAAAAGGTATTTGATCACTTCCGAATGTCTTCTGTCGTTGTTAGTTTTCTAGTCAATGTTGACAGTTTCGGTTTTTAGCATCGTTCGTTTAACGCAGACAGGCCCCTGTTGGTTTGGCAATCATGAAGCCACAGAAATCACGATTTTGCTGTTGCACGTTTAAAAGGATGAGTGCGGCCAGCATGGAGATCGTTTCATATAATTTGATTTGTACTAACTAACAAGCGAGTAAGATCTTTGCATATTCCACGTTTCGGATAATTTATGATCCAATTTATCAATATTGAGATAATTATTTTAATGTTTTATCATAATGAGCGATAAACCAAACCAATAAAAAAGTACATCGTGGCACTTTAGGATAAGAAGATAGAAGTGTTATTAAAATCTCGATTTTTTTTATCTGAACCTTGGAAGACCATTGATTCATTACAATATCCAGGGAGAAATGTAAAACAAGCGTTACTCTTATTGAACTACTCCAGAAATTAAACTTTTATCTCTACATTTTGTTAGCTAATTTGTGAATCCGAATTGATATAGAGCAACTAGTCTTCGATTATTATTAGACGTACCGGTAAATAATGCAAAATTGCTTTTATATTATTCAGATCCTAACATTATTCAATAGAATTAAAATAGTTGGATATTGTAACAATGAAAGCTCTTAAGCAATTAAAAGTGTCACCCCTAAAAAATATTCAGGTGAACTTTTAATACCTAGCTCTTAAGTGTTAGGCTACCTACATTTACCTACTAAATTAGTATCTACCTACTTACTTTTTACACGCTTTATATTAGCTTCACTTGTATGTCAGTTTGTCAGTATGTCAGTATGTAACTCTCCGTGGGTAATCTGCGCGCCTGCGGCCTTCCTTGGTTCCGGTAGCCGTTTCTCAGGCTCCCTCTCCGAAATCGAACTCTGATTCCCCGTATTTATAATATTTATAAATAATTACTAAAAAGTAAAAAATAAATAATAGTTTAAAAAAACTAAAAACACGCTTTTTATAGAAACCCAAACTAAAAAATAGAAAATAAATTTTAATAAATTTAAATTAAGAATAGTGTTAAAAATTTCAATAACTATAAATTAATAATAGTGTAAATAAAAAAAAATATTTTATTTTAAAAAAAGCGTGGGGTGCATGGTGTCAATATAGTTATAAATATTTTATTGACAGATATGAGTAGAGTGATTATCATTTTGATAATATCTTAAAAAGCACCCCACGCTTTTTTTAAAATAAAATATTTTTTTTTTATTTACACTATTATTAATTTATAGTTATTGAAATTTTTAACACTATTCTTAATTTAAATTTATTAAAATTTATTTTCTATTTTTTAGTTTGGGTTTCTATAAAAAGCGTGTTTTTAGTTTTTTTAAACTATTATTTATTTGTTATTAAAAATTAAGCATAATCTTTTTTTGTTTAGTATACCCCGTAATCGCCCACTGCTAGTTTGTTATTTGTTTGCAATAAATCAGCAGGGCGTTTAGAAAAATGAATTAGTGTTCTTAATAATTAATTAAATATGCACACAGCACAATGAAAAAACAATACTTATTTTTTTAACTAAATTTAAAACTTTTAATAAACCCCACCTGAAGATGATTAACGCGTAATGTACATAGTAATTTTATATTATAATATATTACACATATATTGCATTTAATAACATGTCATAATTAATAATTATAATTAAAGCGAAAGTGAAAAACACTAGCCCAGTTAAATGGGCTAGTTTTAGATCTAAGCCTCTTATCTTAATAAGTACATCTTACATATATAATTTGACCCCTATGAAGTACGAATACGGAGGTTTTTTACTCTAAAATATACCCTTTGTCAAATTGTTCTGGTTTTGAGCTCGGCAAACCTATAAAAAAATAATTGTAACTGTTTAATTTTCTTACTTTGAATTGGAGTTTAACGACCAAAGAAGAAGTTATAAATGCATGGATATTATATATTATTAATGTTATATTCTTTAATTATTTTTTTATTATTGTACCATTCATAGCAATGTATTAAGCAGATTTTTTATATATTTTACGAAATATATCTATAATCCATATAGTTTGAAATAAAAACAGCGAAAATGGTGTACAGAGTGCATCGAAAGGTTCTGGATATAAAGGTAAGTAAGACCTCGATCGGTTTAGTCTCTGTCGGCGGCACCGGTGGACTGACACACCAGTTTTAATCCCACGACCACTGGCACGTAAGTACTAGAACATATTAAGCGTTTGACATTTAAAAAATACGTTTGTAATTAGAACAGTAAAGTCATATGCTTTTAATGGCAAATGAATTTTGGACAATATGCCCGATGAAACTTTTTTTTAGGAAAAGGTTTTATCATGTTTAGAGCCAAATGAACTTTTTCTGTATGAATTCCTATTTCAATATATTATATTGTATGTAATCTTTTATAATTAATCATATCGTAATTATATTATTAACATGCTTTTCATTAGTTAAATAACGAGATTAGTTTTTTTGTTGTAAAATGTGCTGTAATAATATTTCATGTAATAAAATCCATATTGACTGATTTTGTGATTTATGATAACTTCATAAATTTTATAATGAAATGAAATGTTTTAGACATGCAAGTGTTTTAGTTTTTATCAATGAAACATAAACATATAATTTTAGTTCTCTGTATGTTTATTTTTTATTGATATTATGTATAAAATGATATATTAAAAGTCCAAATGTCAGAGCGTTTGCGGAATATAGCTTTAAACAACTTTAAAGCATGAAACTTACGCATGGGTATTTCCATTCACAAACTGTTGTTTATTTTGTATCTATAAGAAAGTTTATGATGGCACAAATGAGGAAAATAGGGGCAATAACTTATTGTTTGAAATTTACGCAGTAATTTTTATTTCCTTAAAATATAACTAAGTTTATTTAATTATTTAAAAGAACTAAGAGTGATATCAATAATTATTATAATCTTAATATATTTTAAGAAATATATTATTAAATACTGATGTGTTCTACTTTTATAATTTAATGAATTCTTTTGATAATAAGTAAGACGTAAGACACAAAATTAAGTTAACAGAGTGGTATTTTAGATTATCCTAAACTATTTACGCCTTCTGGCGTAAATCATAACATAACTACTTATTCTAAGTAACAGTAAAAGTAGAGCCAGGTCTTTATGAACTAGTATCTTTTCATGGTAACAGCTTACAGGCATCAATAAACAGGGATTCGATGACTTTACTGGTAAGCTTAGGGTTTTGTGGGATAAGTTGTAATTTACACTATGTAACAATTATGAGCACATTAATTGTAGCATCCTGCAGTAGCTGGCCCAAGTTATAAGGAACTCAAAATACAGCTGTTTTAAATTATTATCCTAGGCAAGCGCAGTCAGTGTAGGTCGTAGACGAATATCTTAGCTAAAAAATCTACGCCAATGGTTCGGGAAAAGCATCCGTTCGTTATTCATATCCGTTTTATCTTTGTGAGAAGATAGCAACTTAATGAAGAAGATAATAAGTTTTTATATGCTTTACCAAAAGAGTATATTTGAAAAGAGTTCCAATACCAAAAATGACGGATGCGGGTTGATAATGATAGCACTATCGTTATTTGGGTTCATGTCCAGTAAAAAAGTTATTTAATAATACAAGTATTGGATATTATTCGACGGACGGAATTCGCTAGGAAGGTAAAAAAATAATTACTGCAAACTAATTATTTATTGCGTGTTTATTGTAATACAATGCAATATATCTTATGTAATTGATAATGTACGCTATTTTTTAATGTTAGCATTTTTTATGGCAGATTTATCCGTATACTATATTAAAAAAAAATTATTTATTATTTAAAAATTAAAAATATTAAAATATTATTAACAAAATAAAAAAAAATTATTATAAAAATGAGGCGTGTTTTTAATTGCGTAATATTTTTACCATAAAATGGTTTATGTTTATTCTTTACGATCTAGGCCAGCAAACTCGTTGCATAGGTCTTTGATAAAAGTAAGCATAAATTTCAAATCACTTTCAAACCAATTTTAGTACGTTCTTTATTCCCATTCTCTATCACTGTGTAAGTGTTAACTGTTGGACATAGGTCTCTATTAATAAACGCGAATACTGTCGCACTATACGCAGCTCCCTAGAATCGGCCACTGCGCAGATCGTCCGGGATCTGTTTAGGGATAACCGACCCTCCGACACTATTTTTTTTACAGTATACATTTTTATAGTATATATACACAGAGTAACAATAGAAAATAACACATAATATAAACAATGCTAATACAAAGGCACTACCGCTTTTTTAAACCTTGGCTTATCTATCCGCTGCTGAAATTTGTGAAAACTGCACTGTTATATATTACTAGCTGTCCCGACAGACTTCGTTCTGCCAATATTAAAATTGCAATTACAAAATAGGGGTTGATCGTAGAAGGGTGAAAATTTAGGGTTGTATGTATTTTTGTATGCTGTATCATAAAAAAATAAAAACAAAAATTTCGTCCAAAAATTAAAAAAAAAAAACTTTAGGGGTGGACTACCCCTAACATTTAGGGGGATGAAAAATAGATGTTGGCCGATTCTCAGACCTACTGAATATGCATATAAAATTTCATAAAGATCGGTCAAGCCGTTTCGGAGGAGTACGGTAACTAACATTTTGACAGGGAAATTTTATATATTAGATTAATATTCTCTCAGTAAATTATAACAGTTTTTACTAGGACGGCAATTAAACAAACTGAGTACCTTATATCTATATATAACCTGTTAGTCCAGGAAACTTCAATTTCGGGTAGCTGTGTTTCCGTTACTAGTGAAAGTATTATATGCAGAGTGCTATTTATCTTACTAATTAAGAACCGACAAACAGTAAACGAGGTTTTTCCGTGTCATAGGAATATTAGCGACTTTTTTTATAAATATGTAATAGATTTTTTAGGTGTTTCTAAATTTGTTCTATTTTAAAAATCTCTTTGGTGTATTGTTGTGAGATTTGATGTTAAGATATTCTGTAAATATGTTAACTGAGATTATAACTTTCACATTTGGTAAAAGAAAATATTATCATTTTATCATTCGCTGTGGAATTTGGCTTTATAGTTGTTGAAAAATATTTTTAGTAGATGATATTTTTATTAACATTGTATATGACCTTCTTAGAAATATTTCTGTATATAGAAATACTAACCTATGGTGGTTTCGAAACTTTGACCTCTTGCTTATTCGACCGCTGCACGTTAAATACCCATTTGAATTATGATCCTTGAATAAAAACCGGCAAGTAAGAAAAGCCTTTGCATACTCCGATTTCTTTTGCGGTTAGAGATTTGTTAAATTGTTCATTGTTTTTACAAGTTTATGACTAGGCAGAGTAACCTCAATTTTCAAATATTTAAATTTAGGATAAGCAACTAATAAAAGAACCACAAGCTTACTTTTATTTAAAAACGAAAATCATAGATAAAATCTAGCTCCAATATGAAACAAAAACAAAAACAAAATTTCAAAATTTCATATTGTTTTCGTACGTGTAATAACGCTTAAAGTAACAATCTGCTACGATTAATATGATAACATTGTGTCGAATAACAAAATAATCTGTTAGTAGAAAGGCGGAATAACGCAGATCCTTATAAGGCTTCGATATTTTGATATCACAGAATGCAAAAATAATAAAAACATATTTCATTGATACGGAACTGACAAAAACGAATCTCAGAACAAAAAATGCAGTCTTAAATAATCATACGACAAACTTATTGAGTTAATTTTTGTGACTTACGAGCTACGACCTCGAGAGGCATATGCTAGACTCTAGAGGAAAGGCAAAGAGAACGTGACTAAAAAATTTACATTCTAGAATTCTCAAAATTTCTGCAGGTATTTTCATACTCACTTCTTTCATATTCTTGCTTATTGTTCTTCTGAAAAATAATAAACCGCCCAAAGTCAGATAATATATATATATATATATATATATATATATATATATATATATATATATATATATATATATATATATATATATATTTATTATCGCTACTGCATGTAATTTTTAACAATTTTTTTTTATCAAAAACAGGATAAAAACACTTTTTGTTCTTTGTCATAGTTTAACCAACAGAAAAAGCTAATTCAACTTGACGTTTATAAATATTCTTAGCGTAAAAACCCAAGTAAGTTAAAAGTTTTTGTTGTTTACTTTGTACAGCTTTACCGGATGCAATGACGTGCAAGAAATAAATTATTTCCTAAAATGCGTGAATTCACGTAATCTTTACGTTGTATAGGTTATCGATAAATACATGCAACAACAATATAAATTATGCTATATTATGGGTTCATTGAGGGAGACCTATGTTCAGCAGTGGACGGATAAAGGCTGATGATGATGATGATGATGATGATGATGGGTATAATAATATGTTTGCTTCCTGTGAATGGTTGCTTTATCTAATTGAATATCAGAAAATTCGCGTGTTCATTTTCTGTTCTTTGCTCAATCACGCATGACAGCACGTTGCTGTATTCCAGAAAGGAAGGCAGGACCGATAGTTGATACTATTGTGATATGATGTATCACAGACGGGGCAATGCATGAACCAGTGTTAAAAGTACTGCCCGTAGTGTCTAGGGCGATTACTTGAATTCTAATTTGGACTCATTTATTTTAATAAATGACTCTACGTCTTTCTATTTACCAGAAGGCTCCTCTGCTTATTTGCCCTTCGTACAGCCCACAATCAACTATATAATTTAAGTTAATTAAATCAATAGTTACTAGTCTTTACCCGCGGTTTCATCCGTGTACTCCCTATTCCATGGAAGTACGGGAATTAAATATACTATAGTAAAGTCATTAAAATCCATTCAGTAGTTTTTGCGTGGAAGAGCAACAAACATCCAAAAATCGATACTTATAAACTTTCGCCGTTATAATAATATTTTGATAATGAAGATTTTTTTTAATCTACAAATTGTTTAATAAGCTACTGAACCCTGATAATATCTTTTGCCTTGATAATGCAATTAATTAACACAAAGGTTTCAATGGGCACGATCAAACTAATAGAGCGTCGATGGAGCGAGCGACCTTGGCTGGTCACCCATACCTTGTAGAGATCCCTGCTTCTTGCACATTATGTTCCATAAACAATAGGTGTTACGTATAGTATAGCTAATCAATCTTACACTACTATACTTGTTTTAGTCTTGTGCAACTGTCATAGTTCTCATAGAACCTTCATACATAACTAGATCCGAGATAAAAAGATTTATCTCCCCAATGATTTGACGCATACGCCACAATGTAATGTCTCACTAAAAAGCTGTGACATGTTACACACATTTTCAGAACTTCACGTATACTTATGCTCGAATATTCAAACGCAACTCAAAGGGAGCTTTGATGATATATGGATTAAAGGCCTACTTAGTAGTTTGAGGAACCCCCAAATATTTAAGTGGCGTTTGAGAATTCTGGCGCTAGCATGATAACAATATTTTTATAAAAAATAATTTAGAATTTCAAATCAAACATTTAAAATCTTGTTAGTAGAGCTTATAATATGACTAGGCTTTCGCTCTCTGAATGCATTAGCGTCACACCCGTAACCCGTTAAAAACTTACTAAGTTTGGAACAAAGACTTGGTTTATCCAAAAAATTTAGGAGTGACGATGGTCTAGTTGGTATCGTCTCGGCTTCTTGAGTGAGTGGTTAGGATTCGATTCCTGCGGTGCCATGAAAATTTTCCTGAATTTCTACGTACACCTGAATATGACATCATCGTTTGCTCACCGGTGAAGGAAAACTTCGCGAGGAAACTACATGCCGACAATATTAAAATTCTTTAAAGGCATGTTAAGTTCAGAAATCACATCGGTGAACTTTGGCCCAGCAGTGCATAGCTTGCAAATTGAGCATTCTTATTCATGAAATTCAGACATTATATTAATATAAAAGTTCGTAGGTAGTAGCTCCGCTCTTGGTCGAGTATTTGCTATAGATCGGCCCATATCAATCTTTGTAAGGGCCATTTCATATCTTTGAAAGGAGGACGGATTATGTCTCTTCTATTGGATTCTTTTCCTAAAAGATATCGCGATGGTATATCTAAATAGTATAATTAAGCTTAGATCAGTTAAAATCATCGTCAGGTAACATTTTCTGAGTCAATCCTGAAGTGGATTAGTTTGGTCTTTGATTGTTTTTTTTTTCGTCTTGTAAGTTGTATGATTCAAGTTATTTTTCGATGTATCTCTTTACATGTGTCTCTTTTTGTGTCGAATATGTTAATATCTTTCTTTCTTTCATTTATGATTATAAAAATTAAGTATTGCGTTTGAATAAAAATACCAGCACTTCGCGTAGTTTTATACAAAATTTGATATTTCTTAGACGTAATAACAACACGGCTTGAATTCAGCGCAAAAGTAAAATTATTAAACACTACGTAAGTAGTACATAAGTTACTACGTACTTTATGTTTAATAATATAATAATATATATTTTAGTATTTATTATTATGATAAACAATGTATTTTATTAATTAATTTATGTATTTTATTGTATGTAGATATTTATTTATGTATTTTATTATATGTATATCATGTTTATATAGTTAGCTTTTATCTTATGTATTATTTATTATAATGTTTGAATTATAAGATTAACTCTGTTACTTTTGTTATGCTTTTTTTTTTTCTTTTGGTAAGCCTACTCTGTTTTATTTCAAAATCTCCTCTACTAGAAGGTTGTCTGGTAGAAATCGCTTCCTCAGCGATAAGACCGCCTTTGTGCATATTATGTAATATTTATTTTTATAAGTTGTACTTCTTTATGGTATTAATTGTAATGTTTACTTGTATGCACAATAAAGTATATTTTCTTTCTTTCTTTCTTTCTTACGTATAACATCGCATGCATATTGATTTAACAAAAGAAGCACAAAGTCATTATAAGGGGCAGCCTTGCCCGCGGTACTGGTTCAAGGAAACACGAGATTTGTAATAGTTCTTGTACAGTTTTATTAAATATGTTTATATCCTTACTAATATTATAAATGCGAAAGTAACTCTGTCTGTCTGTCTATTACGCTTTCACGCCTAAACCACTGAACTGATTTTGATGAAATTTGGAATAGGGATAGAGTAGAGCTTGAGCAAGGACATAGGCTACTTACTTGCGAGAAAAAGCTTAGGGGGGTTTAAATAGGGGATGAAAGTTTGTATGGAAGTTCGTCATTATATATAGCCATGAACTTTTCATTTAGGCACTTGATAAGAATTAAATAACTATTAATAATTGTTCCGCCGTTTTTAAGATTTTTACCTATATGGGCATGACATAGGAGATGAAAGTTCGCAGGGTAGTTAAAAAAAAACTGGCTATGTTTACTATAGGTACTATAGATACGTACGTACGGAACTGCGCTACTCCGAATTTAAAGCGAGCGGAGCCGCGGGTAACAGCTAGTAATTAAATAATGTAAATTTTTATTCATATAATTCTTCTGTGCATGTCACTGGTGTCACGCGTGATGTCGGAGTAGAATAGCACTCAACTCTATCCGTGAGTATCGTAAGGGGATTAAGTATGAGAAAGTACGGACCCCGTGTGACTCTCATACGTGATACGGTTCCATCTGAGTCTTCCTCCGGTCGTGACGATTTGATTCCAGTGGGACCAGAAGGCCAAGGATCTAAAATAAGAAGGCTAAGGATTATATCCTTTTTTTTTCTTTAACGCCGGGAAATGCGTTTAGGCATCCCGCGGGGGAGTGGGTCTCCCCAGGCGGGTATGTGGGATTCGTTGCGCCCGAAAGATGGTAAATAGACGCAGCTCTACCCACTAAAACCCGGCGAGTGCCAACAATGTCGCCTTTGGTGAGGTACCCCGGATCTTCAAGCAACAGGGCATCTCGACGGCTAGTCAGTCCCTCAGGGAACCGACGCCATATCTTTTATATATTTTTGTCTTTTGTCAGATACTCTTTGACATCCAACATGCAACCTACAGATGCAACTATGGTTTTGCAACATTAACTAACAATGTATTGTTATATAATCGCATTACAATGTCAACTTTTACTTAAACAATTTATGTTGAGATTCACTTGCTCGTAAAAAACGTGAGACCAGACAAGAATTGCCTTTATATACATCTGTGGCATTGATATGCCTAAAAACTTGAATGATATAAAACCTTATTGTTACAGATAGAAAATGAGGGCAATTAGCATTATTATAGCGCTAACAGGCGTAATAAGTTGTAGGGCTGCTACACCAGAGCTCAAATTCGCGTGGAATGAAGTCGACTACGTTTGGGACACACCCGACCAACGTGGAAATGCAATAAAAGACGGCCATTTTGTTCCTGCACACAATCTTCCTCTCGGACTTGCGAGGTGGAAAAACAAGGTATTCGTCACGGTGCCGAGATGGAAGAACGGAGTTGTATCTTCGTTGAACTATGTCGACATCGATGGGGCTAAAGATCAGGCGTTGAAACCTTACCCAAGCTTGAAAGAAAACTACGTTGAAGATACAGCGAAACAGTTGCCTTCGAATAGCTCAATTATTTCAGTGTTCAGAGTATTCGTCGACCCTTGCGACAGACTATGGGTAATGGACTCGGGATTGGCTGATATATTAGGTAATATTCATTATTTGCTTATCGTGAATTTTACACGTGCAATCTTTTATCAATCCCGCAAATCTTATTGTAAACATCAAGTATATAAAGTAAGATAGAGATTTACGACTTAGGGAAAGTCGCACGTTTCAAATCTCCTTTAGTCTGAATAGCTGTAAATATTATATAAATACTGATGATATTAATGAGTAATGAGTAATGCAAACCTAAATTAACGTCAATTATTTAAATTATTATAAGCTAATTGGACACCTTCTGTGGCAGTCTAAGCGATCCGTCTAAGTTTTGGACAGGCAGTATCCTTACTTTAATATTATAAATGTAAAAGTAAAGATGTTTGTTACGCTTTCACGCGAAAACTACACAACTGATCATCATAAAATCTTGTACACATATTCTCGAAGATACTAGAAGTAACATAGGATATAATAGGATTTTTTTGCTGTCGCTGGAGAAGCTGCAACAGTTAGTACCTACTGTATAATTACTGCCAGCCCTTGTATATAAGACTATCTAACGCATTCTTCTTGATGTATTTCTATGAATAATATTTTCAGGATCGCCAAACCAGATAGCTGGACCATCGATAGCAATTTTTGACTTGAACACAGACCAATTGGTACACAGATATTTTTTCAAAGTTACCGACATGAAAGAGGACTCTTTCTTCGCTAACATCGTGAGTATTATTATTTAATAATTAATAATAATACATTTGAACATTGTAATAATCTGTATTTAATAATTTACTATTCGAACATTAATCATAATGTCTGGCATGTAGTTGGCTAAGAGTGTGCAAAAAGTGATGAAAATGCGTGACAAGCCTACGCTCATTTGTAAACTTTAATGAGCTGAAATTAATGTTTCTACTTATATAAAAGTATATTATTCACCTTTTGTACATATGGACTAATTTTAGAAGAAGAAAGGAATAGGTAAATATACACTGTTGTGTGCACAAAATAACAGTAATACAACAAAAGAATAGAACAAATTCACAAAGAAACATAATATATATTGTGTTTTTAACTAGGAGTATTTTAATTGTTATTTTTCTTTCAATTATCATTAAAGCTCGATAAATACGTAATGGAAATCTTAACTATGTGCAAACAATTAGACCTCGTACTCATGAGAGCTTTATAACTAAGTGTTAAAAAATCGTTTAAATGACATTAACAGCCATTTAATTTAGTTAATTCACACGTTGCTTAAGTTGCTTCTACATTAAACACAGTTAGATTATTAACATTGAGCGTTGGTACGTTTAAACGACTTGACCATGCCTATACCTATTTCGGTGAAGCATGGTGCGGGTGACAGTTCCAGTAACGTTACGTTTTACTCTTGCAAGCCGTCGCAATAAATAAAAAAATATAATTAAGTATTTTATTAATACCTCATTCGTAAAATAGTAGATCGCCAATTACTGTGGTAAATTAAATCAAACCCAACCAGAATGTGATAGTCTCCAAATAAAGTGAAATGGAAAGAAAAATTAAGCAAAGTCCTATGCGTATAACGTAAAACCATAGACGTGCTTAGTGATGGGATGTACTCTACTAGGATGAAAAATCGATGTTCTTTATAATAAAAAATGTATATTGGGCGTAGTTCAATTATTATTGTAAAAAATCTATCATTATATTAATGAAACAACAGAATCTATCATTATCGTTAAAAAAGTTGTCACGAAAAAAATATAAACCTGATTTTAATTATTTAATATAAGTTCAAAGCTACTATTATGTAGCCCCTAAATATAACATTGAAAAGTTTATACACCTAGATACACTGCAAAACAGAATAAACACACTAACACACACTACTATTAATAAGAACTATACTTACGCTGCGAGTATCGTTAGTGATAAAAATAAATTGCATAACGTCACATCCCTAACCATGTATGTCGACGTCATATTGACATGTGTCAGCCGCACCAAGCTACACCGCACGGAGTATAACTTACATCTCGCGCCAACGTCGAGTTACGTGACGCTTTTTAAACTCTCGTGCGAACCAGGCCTTATATTATATACTTTGTATTTCTATTGAACTGTAGTGACATACGACATCATGAAGTCGTTTAGAGGTTAACATAGAGCCTTTCAATGGATTAATAATAAAACCTGTTTGCAGTCATTAGCGCATGCGCAAAGTACAGTCGCTATAATAAACACTTCTATAAATTACGTGATATAGTAAGCTGATAGTCAATGTAGAATTATCATTGACCTTTATCGATTGCTGAATAGTTCTTTAATTAGTTATCATTTTGGTAATACTATTCAGTTTTCAATTACCGATATCATGCGAAGAATAAGTGCATTAAAGTGTCAGTGCGCGGGTAAGGCACTCAGAGAACGGATGGCCGATGGGCCATTAAGGTTTAAGAGTAGAGGCCGCGCTTGGGCAGAGAAAGTGTTGGTCGGCCATTAACCACGTGGGAAGACGATCACTGTGCAAGGGCCGCGTACCATTTTGGATGCTAGTGGCCGTAGGTCGGTTTTCATTGTAGGGGTCCTCACACTATTAGACTGTGAAAAGATAAAGGTCTATGAATATGATGATTAATGATCATCATTTGTGATAGTTATGAAGATGATGATTATGATAATCGAATTATTACACTCGTCCATCTTTCGCTTTCTCCAATAGAGGCAAAACTTTCAGTTGCTGAAACTCTCGTTTGAAACTCAAAAATCGATTGGGATACACCATATTATAATACTGCAGTAGTTGACTAAGTCTGGAATTATCTTACTAATCGTACTTTATTTATTACCGTATTTTATTTGTCCCCACAGCAGAATAAACGGCCAGGCCTACATGATTTTCGTGTCCTTTAGAACAGATTTGGATTAAGGTTATTATGCCAAACCGCAATGATAAATTTTGCCAATGGTCTTGCAAAGTATCGTCGTTTTATTTACAAATCTGCAATTTCTAGGCTGCATAACGCATACATAAAGCAATGCGGGCTCCCTTCCTTCCTAACTTCACAGTTACAGGATTGACAATCCTAGCATTGTACTAAAATGCAAAGTTATGTTCACGTATAGGTTACCGGTTTTTTACGATCTCTGCTTCATATTTAGTCATTGTGTAAATACATTGTAATTTACTATTATTTAAATAAATACTAAAACGTTTTCAGATCGTCGATGTAGACAATACCACCTGCGATAATGCGTTCGCATACATACCAGATCTAGGAGGCTATGGTGTTGTTGTATACAGCCTGAAACAGGACGACTCATGGCGCGTGTCCCATCACTACTTCCACTTCGAACCACTGGCAGGGTCTTTCAACGTCACTGGCATAGAATTCCACTGGACCGATGGAGTCTTCGGCCTGGCGCTATCGGAACCGAGAGAGAATGGGTGAGTCACGTACTACAGTTTAGACCTTGACTACGTTGAGTGAATATAAATTAAATGCGGAACTATTTAAAGCCTTTCATCAATTTGAAGACATACAATAATCTACAAATATTGTACAATATTGATTATAAACTAATTATAGTACATTTTTTATTAAGCTTCCTATATAGAGCCACTGCTAATTGAAATACACAAAGCAGAATTAATTTTACAATTATTATGCAAATATAATTTATCCTATAAATTCACGAATGTGCACAGTGAACACACAAAATCTACAAACAGTCATAATTCATGTTTGCATATTATTATAGGTATATACCACGTACAAGTATAGTTCAGCATAGACTCAGCATCAACATCAAATATCATCTCGGTTTATTTGTTGATGAGATATTCGACATACAAGAGAAACCAAGCACCTATTCAAATGTTGTAAATTGTTATGGAAGCCTATACCGCAGCCTAATGCCTTTATATACTACTTTTATACGACAATAGCAGCAGTAATAGTATAGTATATTTTCTGCAGTCTAAACCTTAGGTAGACCGAGACAGTTAGTACAGGTTATGTCGTATCAGGAGATGAAGGTGTTGGCAGAGAAGAGAAGTGAGTGGCGAATACTCCACCGACAAGAGCAAAGCTCTTAAATAAAGAGAGAGAAATCTTAGTCCGAGTTATTATCTATCTCTGGGTTAAATTTTACTCAAATTGTTAAGGCCCGACATTATATTGGATAACGGCTCTAGAAATAAACAAACGAAAATACTTTCATAATAAAAGTGATGTTCATATTTTTTTTAGATTCCGTACGATGTTTTTCCACGCGTTTGCGAGCACGAAGGAATTCTGCGTGTCCACCGAGCTACTTCGCAACTACACACACATCGACAAAAACGAGGCGTTCCACGATTTCAAGGTTCGAATACGTTAACTATTGCGACAGGCGGTTAGCGATATATTTAACTAGTTAAATAACTAGAATATATTTTGAAGTAAATCTATATGGTAACTTCTTACTTACTAACTTATATCTTAACTTCTTACTAATATTATAAACGCGAAAGTTTGTCAGTATTTATGGATGATTAGATGGATGTTTGTTACTCTTTCACGTGAATAAAATCACCGTCATCATTTTAAAATTAAAATTGTTCACTTATTTGTGTCGGCATACGAGTTCTTTCTTAGAGTTTTATCATAATTAATAAATTTACTTTTTTTTTATTTATATTAAAGTGTCAAAAAAGTAAAGGTTTTTTTTATTAATATTCTTGTCGTGATTTTTATTCTTATTTCGAAGATTTTAAATAAGGAATTCAAAATCTTAATCAGCTCAATGTTAAATAAAAATTCTGGATGAAATTTTCTTTCCGATGTCGTAATGAAGTCAATAGCAAAAACGTGTGACGACTTAATTTAGAGATTTAGTACTCGACATGTCTTACGACAGCGGAACCTACCGCTTGATGGGTGAAACTTTATAGCTTTATAAAAATTCTTCACACGCAGTGACAACCCTAGCTTAGGACGAAACGGTATGGCGCGTTTCACTTTCGTATGTACCGAACCACCATTTTTCTATTTCTTCCATCCGCTAGAGCTTTGCTATGACTTGGAAGAGCACCGGTAGACCATCTGCCGTCTCATATTCAAATGCATGTTCGATCATATAATTTTACTCTTTGACTGTGGACTTTGTTTTATCATGTGATCAATGCTTGGGCGTATTATCAATAGCCGATCCGTAATAAATTCTGGTGTATGGTGATAATGTGTATGGAATAACATTTTTTGTATGTTCGTTGTGCAAATGCGCAGACGGGACACGCTGATCACTTCGGATCAAGTGGTCAGTGTCAGGTGACACTTGATGCAATGAAAAAATCAAGTAAACCTGTAACTAGCTCACGCAATTCTCAAAAACTGTCTGTGCCAGTAATTAACTGCCTGTCCCTTTTTGAAAGACAGCAACGCTGTCGCGAAAGGAGCAGCCAGGTTGGAAGGTGGAATTCAGGGTGGAAACGGAACGCGGCACATTACTTTTACCGATGAATTAAAACGTTTTTGAATTGGCTTATCAATAAATTGAAAAAATCTCTTTTGATTCAATTTCCAGTCATATATATTTTTTCGTTTTTTATTATAAATATATTTTTAATATATTTGTTTGTGTATTTCCAGCTGCTAGGCGACCGAGGGGAAGGGACTCAAGCCTCCGCGAGCTACTACGATACCAATACGAATGTGCTGTTTTATACTCAGGTATGCAAACATTACATACAAACATAAATTATCTTACTTTTTAACACGCTTTTGGAACACTTGAGGAGCTCTTGGCTAAGTAATAACAGCTGCATGGGTTGATCCATCAGCATTACATGAGTGACCATCTTTACATGCCGAGACTACGCTATTAGATTACTAATATGGGCTACAAGCCCATGAAGAAAAAAAAACCTGTGAAATGAACTAACGTGAATAACGCTTAGAAGGCTGGTCTCAGAAAATAGCTCTGCTGAACACTGTGCCGTCATTTTTGAGCGGTACAGGAGAGTACGGGAGTATATGCTTCGAAAAGCACATTAAGCCTCTGGTCCTGACTTTCTTTCATAACTTCGATAATCGTAAAGGGTCGTCAGAAGCGTGAAAGTCTGAAAACCAATTTTACCACGTACCATATTACCCAGTTTGTTTATTGTGGAGGTAAGATAGGCAGTCGCTCTATTTATAATACTGGTATTCAGCTGCATCCGGTTAAACTGGAAGTCAACCCCAAATTTAGTTTGTAAGAGATTAGGTAGAAGAAAAAGTTTTAACACGCTTTTATTTATCTAAGAATATTTTTTCTAGGGCTCCGCGGGGGAACGCAGTGCCCTAGTTACTAGAAAAATGCTTTATCGCTTTGCTAGTATAATGCTGAATAGTCCATTGAAATGTTACATTTTTTAGGCCTTACCTTGCGTTTTTTAGAGGACGCAATTTTATTTTTTTTTTATGTGTAGGTGGGGTCTGGGTAAAACTAAAACCAAGTTTGTGGGGTTGCCACACTTGTCCCGTGGCCGCCATCTTCAATTGAAATTGTTTTTACGATATATCTCTTAAAATATTTATCTGATAAAAAAAATTGTAAACATTTTTTGTTGCAAATTAAATTCTCTACAACTTTGGTTCTGTAACTTTTTGTCGTAGAACTATAAATGAAAAGTTAAATGCGAAAATGTTCGGTTAATGTTACAGCTCGGTCTAGTAAAAATTTGACACGCTTTGCCTTTACAGTTCTTATTTTCACCAAAAGGTTTTTTTACAAATTAATCAATCAC
Organism: Lycaena phlaeas; assembly: GCA_905333005.2. Taxonomy (NCBI): domain Eukaryota; kingdom Metazoa; phylum Arthropoda; class Insecta; order Lepidoptera; family Lycaenidae; genus Lycaena; species Lycaena phlaeas. The sequence goes on from HG995173.1 coordinate 11,510,387, forward strand.
TCATGATGGAATAATGGAAAGGACACGCTTAAAAATTTTAAATGCAAAAAATAAAAAATAAATAGTTTTCTGACTTCGGTGAAAACTATTTTTTAACTACTGTCTAAAGTCATTTGAAATTGTCTTCACAATTGAAAACAGGAGCAGAAGCAGAACAGAAGAAGAAGAAAGAAAAAAAAAAAAAAAGGAGGAAAAGATGTAAAAACTTTACTAGACCGAGCATTACATACATTAATCGAACATTTACGCTTATAACTTTTTTATTTATAGTTCTACGACAAAAAATTACTGGACCAAAGTTGTAGAAAATTTAATTTTCAACAAAAAAATCCTCAAATTTGTTTTTATCAGATAATTATTTTGAGATATATCGTAAAAACGATTTTAACCCTTATTTTCAAGATGGCGGCCGTGGGACAAGGGTGGCGACCCCACAAACTTGGTTTTAGCTTTACACTGACCCCCCCTACACATCAAAAAAATAAAATTGCGTCCTCTAAAAAACGCAACCCCAAATGTAACTTTTCAATGGACTAGAAATAAAATATTAATCTTATATGTAAATGTATAATTAATAAGAAAAATTCTGTTTATTTAGTAAAGGTTAATTAGTTTTTTTTAATAATATTCATTTATCATTAAAATACCTGTATCATTTCCTCTCTAATTATTTAAGATGGCCAAAATACTTTTGTTTTCTACATAGGTGGGCCTTAGCACTATCACTAATCAAAACAGATTGGAGTATTAAGCATTTCAAATATTTTTAGGACGGTTTTTATTTAAACATTCTAAAGATTAAAAAGCGAGCGCTTAAAAAGCGTTGCGGTAAAATCCGTTGGCTCGAGTTGGAAGTTTCGAATGCTCAATTCGATTTAACGTGAAAAATCGAAAATCCAACAGTGGTCAATAGTGTCAATCTGACAGTGACATTTTCTTTTTTTGTTTTTTCTTCATACATCTATGTTAGTGTGCAAATTGTTAAATTTACGATGGGGCTGTCTTGTCTTAATAAAATAAAAACCCCCTCCTCCAAAAACCAGATTAAAAAAAAAAAAAACAGTGGTCAATAAAAATGCTTGGCATTTTAAAAACGATTTCATGTGAACAGATACACGGGTACCCGTTTGTCTCTACAAACGCCTTTTTTAATGTTCGGTAAAAAAATGCTCGTGAGAACGGGTCCACAAGGTGTCATATTCCGGCGTCTAAAAACCAGCAAAATCTCAGAGGCCCGAGACCTACGTCATTTTAGGAAAGCTAAAATTTATAGGACTATTAGTACAATGTCTTGTTATGAGGACCTCATTACCTTAAAAGACGAGCCGTTTCTCAGGTAGTTCGAAGTAGATGTAGATAAAAACCTTGCTTACCTAAGTTAAAGTCGAAACGCTAACGTATAACGTAGACGTAGGTCTAAGGGTTCTCGGATCTTGGACTAAAATACTTATTCGATTTTGATGTGTTTATGCGATTGTGTTCGGGTGACAGGCTCTACATTTTATACAAAAAGAGGCGTCATAATTGTTTTTTTTTTTTACTTTTTATTTGCTAACATTGGTTTTAATAAAATGATTTGTGATTTCAGGTGAACCGTGACGGCGTTGGATGTTGGAACTCCAATAAGCCTTACACGCCTGAAAACAACCCACTGCTGTTCAGCGATCCAGAACTCTATGAGTTTCCCAATGACTTAAAAGTAAGCATTGAAACACTTTAAACATTACGATATGAAAACATAGTACGCGGCACGCGCTATTTACATTGTGCTAATCAAATATAGTTTTAAACATAATATGTAAATTCGTTTTGAATCGTAAAAAACTATTAAAGTAAAGTATCAACCCTTTATGTCCCACTGCTGGGCACGGGTCTCGGTGAATTATTGGCGAGTTACCCTCCCCGCCTGATTTCGAGGAGGGTAATTCGCCAATAATTCACCGCGCTGGCCCAGTGCGGATTGGTGAACTTCACATACCTTCAAAGACTTTCAATCTCATTAGGCATGCAGGTTTCCTCACGATGTTTTCCTTCACCGGTGAGCGAGCGATGGTCTTGTGTTTGGGGTGCACTTAGAAATTTATAAAAACCCATTTTAAGGTACACACGGGGGGTAAAGGTCGAACCCGGAACCCCTCGCATAAGAGGCCGAGTCCATCCTCCACTGGACCATCGTCGCTTTTTGAATCGTAAGCATTTCGCAAATAAAATGTTATTTCGTGAGCAAAAATGCTGTATTTAACAGTTCGGCAAAGCAAAATCGTGTATTTTATTAAAATTTACTTCGCAACAGGAAGTCAAGAGATATTTCTTATCGACGATAGATTAATCTGTTAGTACGATAGACAGGTAGTATATAAATAAAATTTCCTTATTCATAACCGTATTGTCGCCGGTACGTGTTGGATGCGACTGGCTAGGAATAGGTCGGCTTGGCGTTTTTTGAGATAGGCTTATGTTCAGCAGTGGACGAATAAAGGATGATGATGATAATATTAATTATGATAGCAGTGAACATGATTGAAATTGAATTTTTTTTCACCAAATTAGCCGAAGGACCGAAGTAATAACACCTCCAAACACTTTTTCAGTCACTATATTCACACTATATTCACACTCTTACTATTATTTATATTTATCACTTATTTTTTCTACTAAGTAACTTGTAATAACGCAACGATTTGTTTTTTTTGCGTGTGCTGAAACAAAATATAGTAGTTATTAGATACACGATGTAGTAAAGTTACTACGACCTCTGTGGCTCAATGGTTTGCGCGTTGGCGTTCAAGCCGGAGGTTGCGGGTTCGAATCCCGCCAGGGAACAAAAAAGTTTCTGTGTTCCTGGGTCATAGATGAGTATTAAATATGTGTATTTTATAATAAAAATCTTAATTATAAGTATTAATATTAAACGTATTAAATATATGTATTTCAGTTGTCTGGTACCCGTAACACGTCTCTTCGAGTACTTACCACGGGACCAGATTGACGTAGTGTAAAAAGCGTCCATAGATATTATTATATTATATTATATTGTGTAGTACTGTATGAAACAATGAAAAATTTTCTGAAAAAAAAAATTAAAAATATTCTGGAAAAATTATTCATAATCAATGATTGTAATGATAAATTAAACGGACATTGAGGTACACTTAGCAAGATCAAGGTTGTACGGTCCCCTAACACTTTTGTTTTTTCTTTTTTTTTTTTGATTTAGCAATGGAAATGCTTTTGCACCATGATACTGCCCCACTAAAACCACTGCGAGCGCCTTCCGCCGCTTTGTGAGGATCCGCAGGCAACAGGATCACCTCAGCGACAGACTTGCCCCGGCAAGGCCAGATTTTTCAAATATAGGAGGGACGGCCCGCCTACTATTAAGCAGTCCCTAGTCCCGTAGTACCTCCAGTACCATAGCTCGTGTTATTTGACGGTAACATTATTTTTTGTTTGCAGGTTGACAGTGAGGGCTACTTGTGGCTGCTGACCGACAAGCTGCCTCGTTTCGTGTACAGGTCACTAGACTCCAACCAAGTCAATTATATGATATTTAGGATTAAGACGAAAGATCTGATCGCAGGAACCCCTTGTGAATGAATGAATTATTATTAATTAAATTAACATTTGAATTAAGATTGAAATTGAAGCTGCAGAACTTGAGTGAGCATAGATTTTGGGATTGCTCTTGAGTACACAAATTATGAAAAGTACAATAAGCAACAGTATTATCAAGCTCATTTTGAACACAATGGAATAACTTTTTAAAGATTTTGTCGCGATTTATTAAGCTCATTTAAGATTCTTACATGTTTGACGTTCGAAAAAAGTAGTTTCATTATACAATGAATAAAATTCACATAAACATTTCAAATATCATGAAATATCCTCGAAAGATCAATCATTCTAAGTCCATTAATTTTTGGCCTTAGATTTTTTACATTTCCTACATTAGTGATTTTTGTTTTGAATTGAAAAGGTCAGCTGAAAGGCTGAACTAAAATCATTAAGACATTCGCAGTATTTACTATTATAAATATATTTATAACATTACGTTACCGTACGTGTTATGTAAAAAATTAGTTTAATAAATATATTTAAAAATGAACATATACTTTTATTGATTCGTTATATTGATTCTTTATAATTTAACGAATTTTAATTTCTCAATAATCTTCCTAGATTATAATATGGTAAGTAGGTCTACGTAGAAATATTTTATATCGCCGTCTTGGCGATCTAAAGGTCTAGTCCCTTAAATGTTCCACTGCTGGGCACGGATTTCCTCCTCGAAATCAGGCGAGGAGGGTATTGCGTGGTCCAATGCGTGCTGCTGAATTTTCCTGAACCTTTGAACCTTCAAATTCATAAGGCATGCAAGTTTACTATGTTTTCCTTCACCAAAGTATTTTTTTAAAGGACCGTATGGCCTTTATATTATCATCATCGTCGTAACCTCATCATTATAATAAACTATATCTTTCAATTAATATCATTAAAATATTAAATATAAATGATTTAATATTATTTTTAAAGGTTTGGTTAAAAATAGCGACATAGAACATTCGTAACAATACAAAAATATTGAGTATCGTAATCTTTAAGGACTCTTATCTTATCAATCGCACGAGTGTCATCGAGATGATTTTCTTTATCAACATGAAAGTCGTATTGACACAGTCAAGGGTTTCACATTATCAAACAGTGACTGTCGATTGTTGAAAATATGCTTTTACAGCGAATGCTACCGATTTAGGCTTTCGCTGCCTCCTCTAAGGGTTCAGAGGAACGGCAATCTGGGTGCTAGACTGATGGGCCGGGCAAGATGTTTACGGACATAATGATGACATACAAATATCGGATCATCTGAATTTTCTGTTACGGGGAGTATTCTAAAAAAATATCCGGATTGTCTTGCTGCAGAATTTCAGCCCACACCTTGACATTCGAAAAATTGTATTATTTGCGGCACTTCTTTCCTCGCACCAATTACCACCTACGGTTTTTCTGAAGAGGTGCTGGCTCATATTTAAATGCTGGGCAACGCTTTTGCATATCCTGGATGATGGTTTGAATTTAATACCGGGGTGGTACCCTCGCTCGCACTAGGTATATACGCGTAAAATCACAGCTGTACTGTCGCTCTTCGTTCGGTTTGTGAATTTCCGGTGGCCCATTATGGGATGGGAAAAATAAGGGAAATGCATCTGCTTAACTTCTGGTTATGCGACTGTCAAAGTACATCGGTAGTCAGCAACGGCTCCAACTGCGCATTTGCTTCCTTATGGTATAAAAAATATACAGAAAATATATTTTATATCATGTATATAATACAATAACAGGTTAGTAAGGTCATACAATAACAGTTTCCAATTTTTTTCTTCACTGTGACACCTAGATTGTCCACTTAGAGCAATACGGTCTTCCGGAGGAAGGTCGAGGTCTGCGATGCTCTAAAATTGTCCATGATTATATTATGTCGAACGAGCGACGATAGTCCAGTGGTGGATGGACTCTGCCTCTTATGCGAGAGTTCCGTGTTCGATCCTGACCCCCCCGTGTGTGCCTTGAAATGGGTTATTCTAAATTTCTAAGTGCACACCAAAACACGAGACCATCGCTCGCTCACCGGTGAAGGAAAACATCGTGAGGAAACCTGCATACCTGATGAGATTAAAAGTCTTTGAAGGTATGTGAAGTTCACCAACCCCCACTGGGCCAGCGCGGTGAACTATTGGCCCATTACCCTCCTCGCCTGATTTCGAAGAGGAGACCCGTGCCCAGCAGTGGAACATAAAGGGTTGATACTTTATTTTACTTTTTTTTTATATTATGTCAATTGGATGGAAATATCGGTCACACGAAAACTCCTATAGGGTAACTATAGGTTTTGGTGTGACAGACCGACAGACAGACCTAGAAGTGAGATGAACCCTTAAAGAATCAATCCTGTGTCAATTTTGTCATTTTGATATTTACAGATTAATCAAGACAAACTATACAAATATGTTCAACACAAAAACCAACAATATAAGTTCTAAAACAATACTCTGCGTCTTATTAAGTAGTATAGGGTCATAGTACTCTGAAGGGTTTGAAGTGGCTTTTCTTGGTTCAGTGGGTTGCGCATAAAAGGCATTTTACATAATATTTTATTTTTGGCCCCTCTTTTACTAAAGTAATAATCATAATATTATTAAATTGGCAACCCGATTACACCATGACATGAGGAACCATGTAAAAACCGTCTAAGTTAGCTAACCTTATTTTACTAAAATAAAGTATTAACTCATATATTGTCTCACTGCTGGGCACAGGGCTTCTGTTACTGTTTAAGCTAACCTTATTTTCTAAAAGAAAGTATTATCGTCTCACTGCTGGGCACAGGATTTCTACTTGAAAACAGGCGAGAGGGTATTGGGACCATCATAGTTCACCGATACACTGGCTCAATGCGGGTTGGTGAACTTCAAACCTTCAAAGACTTTCAATCTCATCAGGTATGCAGATTTACTCGCCATGTTTCCCTTAACCAGTGTGCAGGCGATGGTGTTCAGGTCCACTTAGAAATATAGAAAAAAAAGGTGTGTGTGCGGTTCACGCACGATAGAAGTAAAACACATGTTAAATGCTCAAATACAAGCAAGTATTAATCAGTCTGCAATATACATACACACCGACATTTGCTCTATCGCTCTTTTGTATAAAATTTGTGTCTTTTACCTGTCGTTTTTTCCGTTGCATCCGGTTTGAAATCACAACGATTCTAAAGGAGTTTCACTTCAAAAACCATTTCAAGGCACTACAAAGTCAGAATTGAACCCGGACCCTGCTGCTCAAGAGGCAGAGCCTATCCACTGGACCATCGTCCATTTTATATTAATAACTAACCAAAATAAAATCAAAACTAAAATTGCTTAGACTCAATATTATGCCTCGTTCCCTTTAATAGTATTTAATTTTAAGAATATTGTAAGTACACAATATTATCACTCAAGTTGATCGGTTCTCCGATATGAGTTTGCTAGTAAGGTCAGATATCACACACTGTAGAAGCATACGAGTCGCAGATCAGTCCAATCTTCCGAACGTTAATTTAATATTACGAAATAGTATACTTTTCTGATAAGTGATTTCGCGATTTAATACATTAATCATTCGTCGATGAGAACTTACGTATATAAATGCGTAACTTAGCGGACATTGTAAGTGAACAAGCATATGTATATTATTTTATTGTGAATAAATTACCTGTAGTTAAATATCCAATTTACGTTATACTATTAATTCCTTAGTATTTCTGGTATGTATAAGATTCTGTTTTTTACACATGGTAGATACAAGTGCTGTGCCGCAAATCCGTCAGTATTACCAGCCTGTTCATTCGCCTGTACAGCTTTGCTGTAAGATAAGATAGGCAGTCCATGACAGTCAGTATAATGAGTGATACTGATTCCTATCAAATAGTGGGATGGTAGTTGAAGCAAGAATTGTGGTGCACAATAAATGTTAGTCTCGTCTGAATTTTCTAAGTTAGGGTGCTAAAAGTAGGTGGTGTTCGTCGCTGCTTTTCTAGTACTTAACTACTATAACCCTAAAGTATGAAATTCCCTTTTAGTACTGAATAAATTTATAATATAATATTTCTTCATTCCAAGTAATTATCGGCAGTAAATGTGTTACAGTGAATAAAATCCTATAGTCCAAATCACGCCCGACGCGGCAGGTCCTGTTGCTAGCACTGCTGAGTGCTGCAGCTGTTATGGTTTCTCGAGTCTTTCGTTCAATACGTCATTCGTGTAATAATAATTAAATACAAATTGAAAATGAAATTAATATAAATATAATTGACATGTTAAATTATAAATATCTGACACAGTATGATAGGTATTTCCTATAAAAAAATTATAAATGACAACTGACAAGTATAGTTAATCCGACAATTGTTAAAAAAATATCAAAATGTTTTATAATTATGTAATTAGGTTTAAATACAAATGTTTTATAGTTCTTAGCTCGATTGTGAAAATATTTTCACCGGCTTTACTGTCCACACCGATTCATTTTAAAACTATATAATACTTGACAGATACTCCATACTCTATCTGTCAAATAAGTTGCCGATAGCCTATTGGGCACTTAACTGGAGATTGTGAAACAGGCCCTAAGTTAAGAAATAAAATAATTTAATTAATATTGCTCTGTCTATCGCTCGCTCACCGGCGAAGGAAAGCATCGTGAGTAAACTTGCGTGCCAATTAACCAACCAGCGCGGCGCATCGGTGAACTATTATAAAGGATCTAGGAGATATTCGACGAGGAGACCCGTGCCCAGCAGTGGGACATAGTATGGGTTGGTATTTTAGTTTACTTTATATTATAACTAGCTTTGTTGCCCGCGGCTTCGCTCGCGTTAAATTCGGAGTAGCTCAGTTCCGTACGTAAGTATAGTAAACACAGACAGATTATTTTTGAACTACCCTGCGAACTTTCATCTCCTATTTCATGCCCATATAGGTAAAAACCTAAAAAAACGGTGGAAAAATAATTAATGGTTATTTAATTCTTATCAAGTGCCCAAATGCAAAGTTTCATGGCGTCGTCTTCTATGTGTAATGACGAACTTCCATACAAACTTTCATCCCCTATTTAAACCCCCCCTAAGCTTTTTTTCGCGACAATAAGTAGCCTATGTCCTTTCTCAAGCTCTATATAATATTTATAATATTAAAAAGTAAGGATTATAATTTTTTTTTCGCGCAGTAAAAAACCCGAATGCATATAAGTGCGTGCGTAAATTCGTCGGATTTTAAAGGTTTGCTTACATTAATATACGGAAGCTGTTGTAAAATAATGTTGAATGGATGAAATAAAAGATTTAGATGTTTACTCGAAGGAAATATATTGACTTGTATATAAATAAGACATTGTTCTATATTTTAAAATATTAAGAACATATCATACTTCATACGTAATATTTTAGATTACTCACTAAGGAGTTACTAGTACAACAGAAGCTGAATATTTATATGTGCCCCAAGGTCACGGATCTGTTCTTATCTATTTATATGTATTTAGTAGAATTTATGAGTTTATTCATTATATTTGCCGATAGTAAAAGGTTCTTGGAAACATTTTACGTTTAAGCAAGTGTTGATAGAAATTGTATTATAAAAAATTGTTTCAGACAAAATGAGAACATTGACAATTATAATTGTGCTAACATGCGTGCTAAGCTGTATGGCTGTAAAAGTGCACGTCAATTTCGCTTGGAAAATATTGGATTATGTGTGGGACTCGCCTGAACAAAGAGAAAGTGCTATAAGGGATGGACTTTTCATACCGGGCAACAACAATCCTCTGGGGGTTGCTAGGTGGAAAAACAAAGTCTTCGTGTCGATGCCGAGATGGAGGAGAGGAGTGGCATCTGCTTTGAATTACGTCGATATCGACGGCGCCCCTGACCAGCCTCTGAAGGCTTACCCGAGTCTCCAAGACAATCTAGTGTCAGATGACGCGAAGGAGTTGCCATCGAACAGATCGATTATTTCAGTTTTCAGGGTGTTTATAGACCCTTGCGACCGACTTTGGGTCCAGGACTCAGGGCTGACTGATATATTTGGTAATTATATCGTTTTATATTTTATTTAAGCTTATTGACGAAGCTTATTTTATATGACTGAACAAACCCTAGTTATTAAAGCTTTGTTTATTTATCATCTATCGCATGTTTCCGTTAATTTTCAAATTTATTTTTTGCATTTTATATAAGTACATAATATTTTATTGGCCATATTATACTTGAAGTATATAATAAACATTATTTTTTTTTAGTTATCTTGAGGAATATACATTTTAATAACGCCTTATTGCGGTCTTCAAATCGCGGCGGGTGATTTACTTAATTTTTTTGCACATAAAAGTTTTAACATTTACATTAAATTTATTTTATTTATTCAACAGTTTATGTACACTTGAATAATAAAAATTGAATTTAACACATAATATAAATAATGCTGGTACAAAGGCACTACTTATCCCATGATGGAATCTCTTCCGTTAGTCCCATTTACTTATATTTTGATAGAGATTATTATATACAAGTCGTTTTTCGAAGTTTACTATTCCGGTGGGAATACGAAGACAAATTAATATAGTTCTACAATATATTATAATTAGTATACAATCGAATGGAAACTACGAACCACATAACCCATGCATGTTTGTGTGAGTGAGGCGTTTCAAGCGTTAGTTCGGAGTTTCCTTACGAGTTGATACTTATACTATGATAAAGCCCATGTCAAACTGATAAGTAGCTTTCTGTCTAGAAAGAAAAAATAAAACGACTTCATGTAACAAATAATCTCAAATTCAAGTTTATAATATAAGTAAGGTACATTCAACATATTCAGCGCATGCTACTTTAAATAAACAAGATTTCAACTGTTTCGTTTTTTTTTCCCAGGGGCAAAACACAGCGTAGCTGTACCTTCGATTGCTATTTTCGACTTAAACACAGATGAGCTGATCCACAGATATTATTTTAAGAATAGCGACATATTAGGAGATTCCTTCTTTGCAAATATTGTAAGTATAAATGAAAGCGTATTATAAATATGACGAAGAGACAAATAGTTTAATTCGCATCTTCCAATAACAGATTTGTATGATATTCGAGCTCAAATCTAGAATCGCCGAGGCTAGCAAAAGTTACGTAAAAAAAGAGTATTAAAATTAGTCTATTTTTTATATTCTGTACTTTATTTACACCCTGCTATGACTTTATTTCGAGATGGAGACATGTACTCCACTATGGGATATAATGACAGAGTCATGCTATGTATATCTTTTTACAATCTATTTCCTACTTCTCCCGAATTCTTCTGATAAAATTTGTAGGCTTGTTCATGACGTATGTATACAAAATATCTTTTAGTTTTATATTTATAATGATATATTTTTAAGTCTTTCACGACTCACGACTTACGACACTTGGACGCAGCTCTGAAACCCGGCGAGTTCCACCAATGCCACCTTTGGTAAGGTGCCCTGGATTTACAAGCAACAGGGTACCTCGACGGCTAGTCAGTCCCTTAGGGGAACGACGCCACCTCCACAAGGCTTGAACCGTGGGGTGCTCAACATAGACCTAACTCAATGAATGCCACTTAATGATTACCTATTTTGACATTTTTCTTTTATTTTTTTCAGGTAGTCGAATTACATAAAGACAAATGCGAGGATGCTTATGCATATGTACCAGACATAGCACGTTCTGGCATAGTGGTGTATAGCTTGAAAAGAGACACATCTTGGAGAGTAGACCACATCTACTTCCGTCTGGAGCCCCTAGCTGCTGTGTTCAACGTGTCTGGCATTGAATTCCAATGGGCTGATGGAGTGGTCGGCATGGCGCTGTCTGAACCTCGCGAAGATGGGTATAACACACTGTTGTCTGCTGCTTTGATAGCGTTTATTAAGACCGAAAAACGTACTCAGAAATAACGTAGCAATATATGGATGATATAATTTTTTGAATCGGAAAAGTAGTTTCGAAAATTACCGATTAAATAGTATGTGACTATTACATAAATACAAACTTAACAGTTACTTATATTAATATTTTATATCTGAGTATAGATTGATATAGTTTATAGGTTATATCTAGCAAGATTTTTCTGTTTAAGCTTGACAAGTAAATGCAGCTTGCAAATGCTCAACAGTTTTTTTTGATCTGAAGATGGAATATTAATAATATTCTGCCGAATTTTTTTTATGCTTTTAGAGTAAGGATATGATCGAATAACCTTTTTATAAATAAAATATAAATATATCTAATTGCTACAAGTGAATACCATGAACGTAATTTTGGGAATACAGTAATGTTTATATTATAATATACGTTTAGAAAGAGAAGAAATGGTAATATTCAATATTCAATATTCAATATTCAATAATTTATTCACATGAATGTAGTACATAGGTGATATTAAAATTTAAAAAAAAGTTTCATACATTCTACCATGCCATGGTGTGTGAATATAAGGCTTAATCTAGTAAAAATTAATTACATAGCATTTTTTTTTTTTTTAGCTTTACATAATAATATCATGAAAATTGAAAAAAGTTGATAAAACAATTATGTCCAAAAATATTAAAATATTAGATACTATACTGTTTATAATTAATAATAATATGTCATTACAATCATTGTTCATAAATATTAAAATATTAGATATTATACAGTTTAGAAATAATAATTATGTCATTACAATAATTGTCCATAAATGTTAAAATATTAGTAATTCAATATCGAAATAATTAATTATAATAATTGAAAGAAGTCACATTTTAACATACACAATTTCAATTATATTTTGTCATTTTCCATGAATAACTCATTTAAATCATAAAAACATTTTTCTGCAAGCCACGCTGTTACATTTTTTTTGAATTTAGGAAATGGTAAATCTTTAAATTTATCAGGTAAAGAATTATATATTTTTATTGCTTGAATGTATGCATTGTTTTTATAAATATCTAAATTACATAGCGGAAGATATAACTTAAATTTATATCTTTCATTCCTTCGTCCTACGTCTGACTTAAGTTTAAAATATTGGGGATTTAACTTTACAAAAATACAAATGTCCTTTATATACATACATGTTAGCGGCAAAATGTTGAACTTTTTAAACAATGGCTTGCAGCTATCCATATACCAGGCGCCACAAATGGCCCTCACGCATTTCTTCTGTACACGAAAGACCTTTTCTATCTCAACTGAGTTGCCCCACAATAAAAGCCCGTAAGATAGTACCGATGATATGTAACCATGATAAGCACTAAGTGCTGCCTTAGAGCCCACGGTTTGTCGTAGCCTCTTAATAGCGTATACGAACCGATCAAGTTTATTACATACATATTCCACATGCGCTTTCCAATTAAAATGTTTGTCCAACATAAGACCTAAAAATTTTGTAGAATCTACTTCCTCAATTTTAGTATTTTTATAGTGTATATTTAAATTAAGCGGTTGTTTTTTATAATTACGGAATTGGATTATTTGAGTTTTGGTAACATTTATTTTTAAATTATTATAAGTTAGCCATTTGATGACTTTATCCAGCGTATTATTTATTTCATTTTCAAACATATCTTTATTTTCACAATTTACTATTAGCGTTGTATCGTCTGCAAATAAAACCATTTTTTGATGAGTTACATTAGGTAGATCATTAATATATAGTAAAAAAAGGAATGGCCCCAGCACACTTCCCTGTGGGACGCCAAATCTATTATGTCTAAAGTTTGATCGGTTCGTAAGCTTTTCATTATGTTGTGTATTACTAATCTCTACGCATTGATAACGGTCAGACAGATAGCTTTTGATCCAGTCATTAGCAACACCCCTGATCCCATATTTTTCTAATTTATAAAGAAGTAACGCGTGATCAACGTTATCAAAGGCCTTTGACATATCGAGAAAGATAGAAGCTACATGTGTTCCATTATTAATATATTCAGTCACTGATTTCACTAACTCAAAACAAGCTAACGTTGTGCTACCATTTTTGCGAAAACCAAATTGAGTTCGTGTGAGTATATTTTGGTTGGAAACATAATCACAAAGCCTAACTAATACTACTTTCTCAAAGATTTTTGAAATCACAGAAATTAACGTGATTGGGCGATAATTATTCATATTTGTTACGTCTCCTTTCTTATGTAAAGGTTTTACAATTGACACTTTAAGATTCTCAGGAAATGATCCTTCCTGGAGAGACATATTGATGATAAAACTCAATGGTTGGGATATAGATTTGGCCGATAATTTAAGTATCTTTGTGTTAATGTTATCCACTCCAACCGAATTAGTATTATTAAGAGTAAATATCAGTTTATATATCTCCATTGGGTCTGTGGGTCTTAAAAATATTGAATTAGTGGAATTTATGTTCATAGTGGCATTTATGTCATTTTTGTTAAATTGAAAATCATTATCATTTGTAAGATTAATATAATAGTCATTAAATAATTGGCTGATGTCACACGGTCTCGTAAATAATTTATTATTATGTAATATTTTCTCTATATCTCTGTTCAAATTATTGTCATTAATATTTTCATTTATTATGTCCCATATGGCTTTACATTTATTTTTATTGTTTTGTATACGTTTCTCATTCTGTAGTTGTTTTGACTTATACACGCATTGTTTAAGTATTTTAGAATATTTTTTATATAATTTTTTGTAATTATTTTTATCAGAGCTTGCTAATTTATGTTTTATATAAAGGATCCTTTTTTTTATAGAGCATTTTTTTAAACCTTTTGTTAACCAAGATCCTGCTCTATTAGCCTTATTATTTTTTCTGAGTGTGTATAAGGGAAAGCACAAGTTAAATAATAGTAAATATAAACTATGAAATTCCCGAAACGACTCATTTGAATTTGGTTTTTCATAGACATCAGAAAATGATACGGAAGACACACAATTACAAAACTTGCGAATGTTTTCTTTACTAAAATCTCTAACAGTTATATCCCTACTACAATGCTCAAGATTTTTATTTTTTATTTTTATCGTTAAGATTTGACCCGTTTCGTGATCCGAGAGACCCAGATAATGAACCTCTGAATTAACTATTTTTATATTACTCGCAAATTGATCAAGACATGCATTTTGTCTTGTCGGTGTTTTAATATGAGTCTCTATATTGAAATTTCTAAAAAGGCTTATAAGATCTAAGCAGTGTTTATTGGGCTTCAGGGTATCGAAATTCCAGTCTCCACAAATTATAATTTTTTTTGATCGACTTGACATTTTCAACAGTAAATTTTCCATTTTGTCCAAGAAAACACGTGGATTACTTATAGGTGTCCTATATACACATATTAAAAATAGTTTTTGTGCGGTTATCTCTATACCACAGCATTCGAAACAAAAATCACTAGCTACATCTGATACCCATGTTATTTTTTTGCAAGTAAAACCCTTCTTCAACAAGATACAAGAGCCTCCTCTTTTAGAATTACGCGAATAAAATGAGACTAAATTATACCCTGGTATCTTTAACAAACTCTCCGTCCCTTTTAAACTTTTTTTTTTAATTATTATAAAAAAATTTAATATGTTATTCTTTTCCAATTTAGATATCGGACCATGTATTTCCATGCCTTATCGAGCACAAAGGAATTCTACGTTTCGACCAAGACTCTTCGCCACTTTCCCGAAATTGAAAACAAACGCTTGTCGTTCCATGAATTTAAGGTACTTATATGTTTACAGCTTATGATCTAGTTGGTAAAGGGTATCTAGGTTAGGCCGGTGCATTTTGAGATGAGGCATTCGAAAATGAGGCATTTCCACTATCGTTTGTCTATTTCACAATTCCGATATAGTATATTTCGTTACAAGTGCGGAAAGCCTGTCATTGCAACGAGTTCCGACAAATGTCGACCTGAGCCGAGGCGCAGCCGAAGGCGAGGGTAGACAGTCGGAACAAGTTGCAAGCACGGTTCGGCACGTGTAATGAATGACTATTTTTATTACAGTTGCGAAAAAATGAAGCAATTTAATAAAATAATAAAAACACAAAATGGCGCTGAACGTAAAAAAATATAAGCAGAGAATTTTTTTCTTCACCCATTCTGGGTAGGCAAAGGGAACTATGCCCATACAGCCAAGTCTTCAGTGGAATTGTTTTATTGAGAAGAAAAAAATAAATTTAATAAGATAAAATAAAATGAAACCTAGCCGAACACATTGAATTAAATCATTAAATCTGATATTGAAACAAATTAGTAGCTTCTTTTTAAAAATATTTGCATGAATCATAAAAACATCAATGAATTCCTTTTAGTAAAAACTTCGTGGTTGTTTTTTTTCTTTTTAATATACATTATTTTGACAGTTGGGAAAAAGAACACACGAGTGCGGAAAAGGTAAAGAAAAAGCACGAGTGTGTAATAACCCACTTTCCGAACGCTATACGTCCCTGCTATATGCCACTTTTTGAGCAACTGTATTAAAAAGTTTTTTTTTTTCATTTATTTCCGAGCGCAAGAAGAGGATACCTCAGACATTGGTACTGCTAATGAACAAAAAAGAGAATTTATCAGATAGAATAAACTACGCAAGTAGATGACATGTCTTTTCGTAATTTTAGAGATCTTCCTTTCCTTGGATAATTATATTATGTATCAAGAGTTACTTGTACATTCATTTTATATGTCTACTAGCAGCGTCCCACGGCTTCGGCCGCGTATTACCCATTCCCTTGGGAGTACGGGTATACATAATTCTCCATGTGTTTTTCAGATGTATTAGTATGCTACTATTGTAAAGTTAGACCAAAGAAAAAAAGAAAGAAGTAAAGAAGCTGTTATTGTAAAGTTCTGTTAAAATTCAGTCAGTAGTATTTTTACAAAGACTAACAAACATCCATACATACAAATTTTCGCGTGTAATCATCGATAGCACTCTGCTATCGGCAGCTTGCTCGGGTCCCGCGCTTGACCCGCCTCCCCCGCTACCGGGGGAGGGGAGGGCCGGCCCTCACGATAGGTTTCTAACGTCACCCGTTCCAAACCAGTCGACCGTAGCTGACCAAGTTAGGTACAAACCCGACGCCATGAACATGGCGGGGGGCAACCCCCCAAATTTTTAACGTCATAGGATGATCCAACCGGATCACCCCATTTCCGATGACGCATAACGGTCACTAGGACCATTAGCATAGATCCAACAGAAAAAAAAAAAAAACTTTCGCGTTTTTAATATTAGTAAGATTGTTGTTTATTCTAATTGATTTCTAACGATACATTATCAAATAGAGCAATGATATAAGGTGTTGATCTCTGTGGCTTCAATTGGTATTCTAAATACAGATGAAATATAGTTCATAGCATAGAGTAAGTAGTATTAGATCGGTTGAATAACGTTAACGTTTACGTTCGAACCACGGTTCGAACATTTTCATTAGTTATCATTTTAACAAATTAATAATTCATGATGAATACAGTGTTTTTAATAATAAGAAATGGTAATAGTTTTATCGGTTGCTGTATGGCGCTGTGTCGTGCCCCCGTCTGCTTGAATACCATACGTAGCGTTTGGGCATTATAATTATTCGCACAGATTTGTTTATTATAAAAACTATTTAAAACGAGTTATTTATCATATTTATATTTCATATTTCGACATTGTTTATGAATCTTGTTCACAAGACTGAATATCATAGACAGTGTCGATATATTGAGCTCCGCGAAGTAATTGTGAATATCCATCCAATAAAAAACATGGTAAATATCCCGTTTTAAATAGTTTAAATAATGAAAATAGCCACGTTAACTTAAAATCAGAAGTGTATAAGTCCCATGAGGGTAGGCAACACATGAATCCTTTTGGTACCTAAGGGACAGGGTAAACAAGTTTATGTTCATGGGTGACGTTCACCATTGGTGGTCGCACTTACAATCAGGTGACACGTATGCAAGTTTGCCAATTCAGGTACAATAAAAAAGAGTGCAAAAATACTAATTTGAATTCTAACTTTTCAGTATTTGGGGGACAGAGGACCAATGAGCCAGGCTTCATCCAGTCACTACCATACAGACACCAAAGTTCTCTTCTACACTCAGGTATTTTAAATATTTTATATTTTTATATTAGTAATATTTTTATAGAATAGTTATTTTTAAAAAGAACAAATAAAAGATCACCTATTGGTACGGTATCATCGACACCCAAGAACACTCCTCACCAGACGGTTTGCTCTTTTCGTGTCTGGTCATTTTTCCCCTATTAGCCTTCCGACTACAATGATTGAAATTTGAAAAAGGAAAACCAGCAAAACGTAAAAGTAAAGTTCAATATTTATTTCAAACATTGCCAGCATCCCAGAAAAAGTATTATTAATTAATTCAGCGGTCAAAAAGTCCATAAATTTAGTAGGCACTTTAAAAACTGCAGCTACATTCCAAATTTTATTGTACCAAAGCTACATTCGATATTGATGAAAGGTTGTTTATTACCATTACATTAGCTAGCTTTAAAAACGAGAATCATTATTAGTATAGTCGGTGCAAAGCCATCTTTTCCAACACAGGCCAGTGCCCAGGGCGAAAAAAAATCCCATTAATCTTTAACAGAAAAGATCTTTGCGACTTTCCATAGAGGAGAGGATAGTAGTATCCTAATTGCACAACGTCCCAAATTTACGTATAAAGAGACAGCATTGAGACAGAGTCATGGTTTACGGTTTTACTTGTTTTCTTTTAATACAGATATGTCGTCACGGCATCGCGTGTTGGAACACCAACAAGCCATACACTTTGGAGAACAATCCGATAGTTTTAAGCGATCCTGAGTATTTAGAGTTTCCAGTTGATCTAAAAGTGAGTATTAGTAGAGTATACTTTACGTTCTTTAGGATTCCTATTGCAATATGTAGTGCACAAGATGTATGAGTCGCGTTAGACACAAATTCAAAATATCCTTGGTCCACTTTGTATGTTACAAAGTATGTTAAAACATGTAAAATGAGGAAAATTATTGAAACGTGTCAGAATAAGTACTCGATTGGAATCTTTGGCTCTGAAGTAGAAAAATTAAGAAAGTACTACTCGTCCAAAACAATTAAGCCTCGTACAGATACGGTGACTATTATATGAAATATCTTTATATTTATTAGATATAAGAATATAACTATAATATATAATATTAGATATAGGAAATGGCAAGATTGTCGCCGTGTTTGAACAAGCCCTTAGATGGTCGCTATCATCCTTGTTTTGGATGAGTACCTACTACTGCAGATTTCTTCCATTAGGCAGATAATATGTTTTTTTTTAAATTATTGTTTTTCAGTATATGTTCTGAGCGACGATGGTCCAGTGTCTATGGGCTTATCCTCTTTCGCGAGAGGCTCCGGGATCGAGTCTGATCCCTCCCCCCTGTGGGCCTTAAAAATGAGTTTTTCTAAATTTCATAGTGCACCCTAAACACGAGACCATCGCTCGCTTATCGGTGAAGGAAAACATCGTGAGGAAAACCTGTATGCTTGATAAGATTAAAAACATTGCATTGGGTAGCGCATCGGTGAACTACCTGGCCCGATACCCTCCTCGCCTGTTTTGGAGGAGAAGACCTTTTTTTTTTCTTTTACGCCGGGAAATGCACTGACCCATACCGCTGGGGAGTGGGTCTCCCCAGGCGGGTATGTGGGACTCGCTGCGCCCGAAAGATGGTAAGTGGACGCAGCTCTACCCACTAAAATCCGGCGAGTGCCACCACTGCCGCCTTTGGTGAGGTGCCCCGGATCTGCAAGCAACAGGGCATCTCGACGGCTAGTCAGTCCCTCAGGGGACCGACGCCAACTCCACAGAGCGGTTGTTCCGCACTACAGAACAACCCCTCCCAACGTCGGAACAGTACGATGAGGTGAGGTTCCCATCTGGAGGAGAAGACCTGTGTCCATTGTGACATAATATAATTTGCTACTTTACTTTTTATATCTTATCTTTCCAATTGGTCCCTTAAATTATTTTATTTTGCAGTTGGATTATGAGGGAACATTATGGATGATAACTGACAAGTTGCCACAGTTCTTCTACGAGTCACTGGACTACAACGAAATCAATTATAGAATACTGAGCGTTGACCCCAAAGAAGCTATCGCTGGAAGCACTTGCGAATAAAAATATTTAACTTACATAGCTAATTTTAGTAATACCAACCAACAGGCTTTACTCATTTTGATATAATCTGCCTTATATTTACTAATAAATGAATAAAAGCATTATTAACATTTTACATAATATTATTGTGTACATTCATCCTAATACAGGTACCCTAAACTTCAATTATCCTATATCTAATATATTCTATTATTCCGGATTACTCCTGTAGGATATTTGTTTGATATAAATGAGAGTAAATAAAGAGAAGAAGAGTGGTCTTACAAAAATTAGAATATATAAGTTTGAGACATCGTGCCTTCTCTTAAGGGGGTTTTGAAACGTCGTTTACGCCAACTCATGTTTATCGGTGATACAAGAACGGATGACCGATGGGCCATTAAGGTTCAAGAGTGGAGGTCTCGTTTAGGTAGACAAATTGTTAGTCGGCTATTAACCAGGTGGGAAGACGATCTCCGAGCAGTGGCCGGTCCGTGCTGGATGCGAGTGTCAACGGATCGGTTGTCTTAGCGCTCATTGAGTGAGGCCTATGTTCAGTTGACGGATAAAGGCTGATGATGATGATGCGGTAATACTAATATTATGTTATTCTGAAAGCTCGTGAGAGATTTATAACAGCTAAAGCGTGTAAGCAGTATAAAGTATTATATTTTATGATAACGCCATAGCATGCGATAAATCTCTGATAACGTTGGTGTAATGGGAATAACTACTTTATTGTCTTTTATCCAATGTACACATAACACAGGAGTATTAAGATCACCATCTCTTGATTCATTCATTGAACGTTATAACCAGAGATGGAATTACGTGTGCTTTTCCATTCTTCAGATGTTGAGGTTCGCGAATGACCATAATCCCATAATAACATATTTACCAATAGGAGGTATGCGCTATGCTGGACGCCCGTCTACATCAGTACCTATCACTATCCTTAATTACCTTTTTATTACGTTGGATAGACAAACTGGCAGATATGCTACATGGTAGAAAGTGGTCCTTGGACCTTGTCCATGATTTTGATTCAAAGTTCTTTATTCTCATGAAAACATTTCATCACTTGTATGAGAGCTATAAATTACAACAAAAAATTCTTGAAGTTGATAGTGCGGGTATGTTAAAATCTTTGCGAAGCGAGATTTTCGATGTGCTTTGCAAGGCGGATGGTCCAAGAAAAAAGTAAAAAAGAGAAAAAAAAAAACGCTAACTCTTATTGGTTTTTCGATTTATGTTTGGGTTTTTGTAATCACTACATATTATAAAACAAAGTCGCTTTTTCTGTCCCTATATCCCTTTGTACGCTTAAATCTTTAAAACTATGCAACGGATTTTGATGCGGTTTTTTTTAATAGATAGGACAATTCAAGAGGAAGGTTTATGTATATAATTTATTGAGTTTTTATATACATTGGCTAAGATATAACAATAATTGTTGAAGGTGTCGGGAAAAAATAGGCCGCTTGAAAGTTTTCAACGAAAACGCTGCCTAAACCCTTTGAGATATAACAAAATAATGTATGGTGGAATTGTGTATCTTAAATAGGTCTACAAAAAAGTCCGCGATGGCATATGTCTATCTCTTAGGGATATCATACTATATCCATTTAATACTTTAAAAAATGGGCAATTATAACGTTATAATTTGAAAGTTATTTACACAAATACGGTATGAATCCTTATCATTTTAAATCAGTTAATTAGCATGTGCATTTTATGAAGATTATTTTTGCCCTTTACATCATGCAAATTAAATGAATACTTTAGGAGATATGGCAAAATCAAAATAATGCAGAAGAAAATAAATCGTGTTGCTGTGATACGAACGGGCGCGGGCGGTTGTCTGCTGTCTAAGGCCGTAGTGTATCAACTCTGGTAGACGTAATAATATGATCAACGTATGGTGGAATATATAATAATAGTAATATATATCCTAAATATGCCTACAGAAAATCTGCGAAGGGATATATGTCTTTATGTTCAAGAAGACATATATTCATTTTAATACAAAAACTTAGTAATTATTAAAATAGAAAATGATCATCATCAGACATGATAAATCCGTAAACCTAAGTTCACGCGGGCGAAGCTGCGGGTAACAGCTAGTCTAATATATAAAATTTCCCTGTCACAATGTTAGTTACCGTACTCCTCCGAAACGGCTTGGCCGATCTTTATGAAATTTTATATGCATATTCAGTAGGTCTGAGAATCGGCCAACATCTATTTTTCATCCCCCTAAATGTTAGGGGTAGTCCACCCCTAAAGTTTTTTTTTTTAATTTTTGGACGAAATTTTTTGTTTTTATCTTTTTATGATACAGCATACAAAAATACATACAACCCTAAATTTTCACCCTTCTACGATCAACCCCTATTTTGTAATTGCAATTTTAATATTGGCAGAACGAAGTCTGTCGGGACAGCTAGTAGTTTATATAATTTAGATTTAGATGTCGTATATGTGGTTAAGTAAAAGCCGTTTAAAAGCACTTAAATATTTAATTTCATTTCATAAACATTAACTAGCTTACGTCCAATAAGCTAGCTAGCTAGGTAATTATTTTATGTGCTGCTATTGGCCTATACTGAGACATAAGATGTTCAATACCTTTATTTCTTTCCGAAACACAGCCAAGCTGTTTCACAGGGGAGACGAGCGAGATCGCGGTTTACCCATTTTTTTTGAAGTTTTGCTGTATTTAAGCTTGTAGGAGAGGACAGTCAGTGTTATTACTGGCAATAAGATTACCACTCTAGGTGTTTGGATGGCAAATGCATGACTTTGCTTCTGTACTCACTCATATTTGCCAAATCAATATCAAGCCACTTCTGCTAGTTTGCTAGTCTATATATATTATTATGGTATAATGTGCAGCGTTATTTGTTTGCGAGGAACTTTTAAGCTACTGAACAGATTTTAATAAAAAATTAAATATCCTTGCTTTGCTTGCATATTTTGATCAAATTTGAGACAGAAAAGTTTTACCAGCCCTAAAATCATATAATATGTAACGTAATTTGTATTAAATATCTAATGAAATAGTAAGGCGATGTAGTAGTCTGAATTTAGATTTTATAATGGATGAGATAAGGTGACTATAATTAGGGCCTGTTTCACAATCTCCCTTTAAGTTCCCTATAGGCTATTGGCAACATATTTGACAGATGTTTGACAGATAGAGTATGGAGTATCTGTCAAACATCTGTCAAATATGTTGCCAGTAGCCTATAGGGAACTTAAAGGGAGATTGTGAAACAGGCCCTTAATGTTGTTACCCACGTTAATGCGTGTGTTAACTAGTTAAATTATGGTTTGTTTTTAAGTCAATCAGTTTCATTCAGACTGTGTCTGATCACACAGTCTGAATGAAACTGATCATCAAAAAAATGGAACGCTTATTGTTGTTGGTTAAAATTATCTTTATTATGTAAAACTTGCGCAATTGCTCGTGTGTCAAAGGTTATCTTAATATAAACATTTTCCTTTTCTTCAATGACGAATGGAAGAAAACGTTTATATTTTTTTATTTTTTGGATTTAAAGATAGATTACGAATACTTACCTGTTTACCTGATAACTAAAATGAACAATAAGTCAGCGAACTTAGAGGACTAACTAATTAGTTGTAAATCTTTAGTTGTTAGCCTAAAAAGCAATGGCTATCTATATTTCTTTTAGAAAGCAATATGAATATAGTATAGGTTCTTACGAATATTATAGGGTTTTATTACATAGCTCTGGTTTTGTTTTGTTATAATATTGTATTTAAATGTAAGCATAAGATGACGCGGTATCAGCTGTTCGGTTAGCCGCCATTCACGAGTCAATAGACTCAATACACGAACTGTGCCTCAGCCTTCACTGGCAAACGCATTCGCTTTCGGAACTGTCAACAAGATTGTCGTGCAAAATGTCAAAGGCTAAATCAGAAAAGGTTGGAATTGTGGGCAGGTAAATATTGATTAATAATATAATATTATTATATTTTATACAATTTTTTTATATTTAAATACATTTTTACTTTTAATATGAGTATTTTCATGAATATAGTTCAAACTTCAAGACAGTGTTTTATATAGGTACGTCATTGGAAGTGTTTAATATACCTTGTAAGGAAAATAATAAAAAAAATATCAGCAATGTTTTTTAGCATTGTATTACCACACTCCAAACAGTATTTTCTTTTATAATATAGATTGAAAAAGAATTAGCTAATAATTCTCATGCTGAGTCGATTGTAACAGTTCAGTAGATGATACCCAGTACATCTTCGATAACTTACATTTAGCAAATAGTATTATAAATATTATGTATTATATTATGATATGGATATTAAGTGTACGAAGAAAAACGAAGATATTTTGAAGAAATTGATTAGTTACCATACGAATGTTTAAATCTTATATTATCTTTATCTTATTTTTGTATATTATGGGTACGTGTCATTTGTTATTTTTGGGTTGTTTTTCGATTAAAGTTGATAAAAACCCTTGAAAATCACGATCATTACATTAATTATACATAAGCCCGATAAGACCGGAGCATCGTCCGCGTTAGTCCAGATTTTCAGCCTTATCCGACGTGATGATCATTAGTATTATAATGTCAGCTATCAGCCAGTGAAAGTCCTGTCACAATTGGTCTAGCCGTTTTCGATATCAGCCGGACTAAACAGACAGAGACAAGAATTGCAAATAGCGTTATTTTGGTATGTTTGCCGTGTCTAAATCTAATTAGGTGTATGCATTAAGTTAAAAAACATTCCAATTTTATTTATCTGGATAATATATAATATAGATTGTAAACCGGCTTTAAACGTATATCGTCTAAAAATATGCATGCAGGTATAACAATATTGTATACTTGTTTGGCTAATGATGCAACCGGTCAATCCATTTTAAAAACAGCGTATAATAATATTATGTGCTTCTGTTTACAATAAGTACTAATAGATGCCCGCGGCTTCACCTGTAAAAAAACCTCTATTATAAGACATGTTATTTTTCTAACGACTACTATAATAACTACTACCAAATTTTGCTTAATGCCGGCCGGTCCGAGGAAATGTAAAGTGAGCCAACCGTACACGCAGCGATTGCTAGTTCGAATCCGAACAAGTGGAGATAATTCGTATAGGGAATATGTCCTCATCAGGCCATTGTTACGGATATCCTTGCTAATAATATAAATGTGAAAGTAGGGATGTTTGCGACGCTTTCACGCGAAAACTACTCAACCGATCTCATACTCATCATGAAACTGTGCACATATTCTAGGAAGTTCTAGAAGTAAAACGATACATTAAAAATAAGATTTTTTTTCTAACGCTGGCGAAGCCGCAGGTGACAGCTAGTATCTACTACTATATAATACTACTATCTAGTACTATATAATAGTACAATCTCATTATTTTCCTTCTAATAACACAAGTTCTTACAAATCATCGCGGGACTAAGTGAACTTGTGATCACAAAATAAAAACGAATATTTACAAAATAAATACTTACGAATATTTACAAAATAAATACGATCACAAAATAAATATTATGAATTCGTTTTGTATTTTGTGTTGTGAATTGTGATCGTTAGATATTTTTTATCCATTATTCTTGAGTCCGTGTAGTTATTGTGTGATTGACCTAGACATCCATTCGCAATGATTTCAAAAAGTCATGCTAATAATTTATCACATTCATGGGGGTTATAATAATAATGAAGACTGAATAATAATTTTATTTGATGTGTGTAATTAATTATGTCAATTCATGAAATTATCAAATTCACTCTCACAAACGTACTCACTATCAGTAATGACTTATATTTGTAATTGAACAAAGTGTATCTAGTACATTTCAAATCTTCGTCATCATTATCAGTCCATATTAACTGCATAGGACCCTTTCAATAAACACGAAGACTGCTATATCCTTGTACAGGTACTAGTGTGTAAATTAAACCGGCAATTTGACAGATTACATCCCGTCTCGTAGGATCGAGGAGGATATTCTCTATTGACAAAAAAACGTGCCCAACCAAATGGTTAGTTAATTGTTCAAACAACAGAAGAAAATACTACTTATTTTTAGGAAAATACTACTTTAATAAGTAGACGTATTGATTTTTAATCATTTTTGCATGCATATGCATAAATATCATTTTGAAGTAATTTAGAAAAATTATTACTATAATCCCTAATAATTTGCAAAAGCAACCCTGTCTATTTGCTTGTCTCTACGTCACGTCACCAGTTAACCGAAACGGATGAAAATAGTCTGAGATCCGGGAAAGGACAAAGGGTAGTTTTTATGCCGGAAATCCTACGGGAATGGGAACTATGTGGGTAAAAAACCGAGATGGTCTGTCCAGCAGAAGGATATTTGTCGATGAGGAGGGTAATGATGATGAAATCTTTCGGTAGCCCAAAATATTGCATGAATCCAAATGTAAGTAGACTCTTAACTTTGACAGGTCGTAATGGTTACATAACACAATATTCGCGTTCATAATCTTGTTTTTATGTAACCGTAATATAATTTCACTGCGCCACCGACGAAGTAGGTCAAAAAGAATAATTTATAAAACATATTGTTTTTAAAATACTGAAATAAAATATTATCTTGTGTATTTTGTATAATAGCTTTAGGCCCCGTTCGTATGAGCGCTTTTTAAAGAGCGTTTTAACGAGACAAATGGATACCCATGTATCCATTCACACGTTAGCGTTTCTAAAGCGCGACGTTTTTTTATCGAGCACTTTTGGATTTTTAACATTGAGCGTCGAATTAAGCATGCGGAGCTCGTAACTCGAGCCAACGTCGGGTTTTACCGCAGCGCTTTTTAAGCGCCCATGTGAACTGGGGGCTTAGTCAAAACGCCATTACGAAAACGACAGCGAAGTTCGTTCGTTCGTTCGAAGTTGTGATTGGCTAAATCACGTCGTCGATTCACAACTTCGAACGAACGAACGAACTTCGCTGTCGTTTTCGTAATGGCGTTTTGACTAAGCCCCCTGGGACTTACTTAGGAAACATTGCAAACACGAGGTAATATTCGATTGTAATAATAAATAATTAATTTCTTTCAAAACAACATTAAAACAAGTAGATATTGTTTACCAAACCGGTGTTATTTGAATATGATAAGATGATGTAGCAATTAAACATAAGGTTAATTTACATGAGATAACGACTGATATATCTCTGAACAAATTTATAGTATACGTAAACATGCATGAGATTATGAAAAACTGATAATAATAATGTTATTATTATAAGAGTTAGTTTTCAATAAGAACAAAACTTTCTCAACCAAAGCGAAAACCATAAATATAATTATTATCAATATTTATCAGAAACTTATAGTCGTTTTGTGTTTTGCGGTACGACGGTACATTTATATTGCTGGTAATATGATGCATCTCATTCGCAATATCAGTCACATGAGATGATAGACAAAGTCTTCCTTTCCTTCAAAGTTTATTCATTTTCTTACCATATAAAACCAATCCAATTTCAAGCAGAATGAATTCCCTCTACTTTTGTTCTCTGTACTCAGTACTATTCAAAGGCCACGGCTTAAAGATTAGAAAATTACCGATATATATAATAATTATACCACACAACACACAAAACAACCGGCTAAGCTCCAGAACTGCTAATTTCTTTTTTTTCAATGTTATTTCATTTAAAAATCATTTAAAACCAAGAATAAAACAGCTACTTACTGTACATATTTTGCTAACCCAAATACCATAGCAAAAAACATTAAACTGAGCCGATTGCTCTCTCTCGTTCGTGCCGCTCTCTTGCTTTCGGAACGCTACATGACGTCATCTTTTTCGTGCAAGCTACTCGTGATATTGTCAAAAAAAAAAGATAAGGTCTCCACTTTGATCAACAATAGCAACTTTTTGCTTAACAACGTTGTAATTGTTGATTAGAATGATATTTGATTAGATTGACTTGATACAAATCCACGAAAGTCTCCAGAATGTTCTAGAATAGGTGTTAATGTATATTTATTGTATTACAGTGGCCTGATAGGAAGATCATGGGCAATGCTCTTCGCCTCCGTGGGTTATCAAGTGACGATATTTGATATCATTCCCAAACAAGTCTCCGATGCTCTCGAAGATATAAAGACCCAGCTAATGACTTTGGAGAAAGACGGTTTGTTGAGAGGAACGCTTTCGGCTGACGAACAATACAAATGCATCAAAGGTGAGTAAAACACACCACCATGTTGAATATAGACTTCAAAAATGTATCCTTCAACTTATTTGTAGTATGTAGGCGATTTTTAAATTGTGTCTCATAACATGAGGTTTTGTCTTATGTGTTAAGACTATCAAACTGTATTCCTATCCAGCCAATCTCAATATAGAATGTGTGTAAATAAACCATAACAGCTGACTTTTAGGGTTATCACTTCAGAATTTTTGTAACTTTTAATTTATTTGTCCCTAAAAATCAATAATATCAAGTAAAAGATTGATCAATAGTCTTTTCAAATCACTTGTAAATATCATAGTTTATTACATTTTTATTTTTTGGCGTTTTGTCATAGTGTAGATGTTGACATCCCTAATGTATTCTCGATTTGAAAAGTCAAGAATATTTTTCTTTTTTTTTTATATTATTAAAAATAGCACAAGAAACCCAAATTATTTTTTAAACATTATAATAAATGCATTCTACTTTAGTTACATTATTGAATTAACCTTGAATCAATGAACGGCGTCATATGGTTTCGCTAAAACTACGAATTTCTCATAAAAATGTATTTAAAAAGGTAATGTATAGTAAGGTAAATAAAATACCAACAGTAACTTTTACCATCCATTATCAGCTAGGAACATTTAATAACTCTGCTGCAAACCCTGCATTTACGTATTGTTCTATTTTTACCCAACCCAGCGATATTTGCGTATCATAATCATTATCAGGTCGTATCCGTCCATATGTGGAAATATGTACTTACATATAAATGGTCAATAATGGTTCAGTGGGTACAGACTCGGCCCTTTGTGCAAAAAGTCCCGGGTTCGATCCTGACCCTCTATGGTGCCTTGAAATGGGCGTTCCTAAATTTCTAAGTGTACCTAAACCCGAGACCATCATGTGGAAACCTGCATGACCAGCAGACCCTCCTCGCCCAATTTCGACGAGGATTTATAAGGATTGATACTTTTCTTCACTTATATAAATATATCAACAAATTCCGAGTCCTTACTGCTCTCGTACTACGATAAACAAACGATAGTTGAAGTTTGCCAGATCTTCCGCCTAATGCGAATAACAAACACAATTATTTTTCAGGCTCATCGGATTTAGCTACCGCCGTAAAAGGAGCAGTTTTTGTACAAGAATGTGTACCAGAAAGCCTTGAATTGAAAAAGAAAGTCTTTCAAAACCTAGACCAAGTGGTTGATGACATAACTATCCTCTCCAGTTCCACCAGCACCACGTTGCCTTCTTTGTTCTCAGAAGGCATGAAACATAAATCTCAGGTACAAATTCATTTCAGTATTGCACGTGTCAATAATAGGTATACCTATGCATGAATGCACAGATTATTAGCGAATACAATTTTTTTAGTGTAGTTTATTTTGATTTTTTAGAAATTCTAGATATAAAAAATATTATAAAAGTAAGCTTGTTTCCAGGTAATTGTTTCTCATCCAGTGAATCCTCCGTACTATGTTCCATTAGTGGAAATTGTACCAGCGCCGTGGACCAAACCTGAAGTTGCCAAAAAGACAAGAGAAATTATGTTAGAGATTGGACAAGAGCCAGTGTCCCTGTCAAAAGAAATTGACGGGTTCGTGCTTAATCGTATCCAGTAAGTTTACTCTAAATTAAATAGGTAGCAAATTTTAATTTTTAAATATAGAACATATTTAAAAAAAAAAACAACCTTATAGTCAATACTCAATCCAACTTATCTGTGAAGTGGCAAAAATAGGAACTAATCCTATGTAACTGTGCACGGTATGTGCGTAGATTGCCTACGGCTATAGACTATGTCACCAGCGGGGTGATTATGGTGATGAAACTGACTTTAAACTGATTCTAAACTTTAAGTTGACTGGCTTCGGGTTGATGATTATTAAAATGAACTAAGGGGTTTGAAATAAAATACTGGACACTGATTAACTATTGAGAGTACTATTGGAATGAGGCAGGGACTAACTTTAACACTTTATAACTTTTACTATTTACTTTCTTGCTTCGGAGACTTGTATCGAATGAATTTCTACGATTTTGTCCACCCTTTTATACCATTTCTATGAAACCTTCTAGAATGTTCCATGCCTCACCCCCTTAAGTGGTTTTTACTCAATATCTTTATTTAATCCATAAACAATTTACATACAATATACATTAATATAACAATATTCAGTTTTATCATATTTTAACCTATAAGACATCACCATCCGAACATGCATGTGGGACTGACGATCAAAAATCTACATTTCACATATTTATACTACCTCGTCCCCCGCGGAATACTTCCGGGTACACCCACATCACTTCCTTTCTCTTTTACACAAGCATGTCTCGGTCTAATGTCTTCCAGCTTGACATTTTCTATTGCTGTCTCCCTTATCCAATTGGATTTATAGTAACGGACATTTTACTAACCCAATTGGAATTTCAAAATAAGATTGTAATGAGAATTTTCTCATAAACATTATACATTTCTTTACATATTTAAATAGTTTAAACTTAACATTATCTTAATATTTCTTCCATTTTAACAACAATTATAAACTATATTCTAAGTATTATCCAACTTGTTTAATATAAATTGCGATTAAGTTAATAAACTATAAGGTAAATAATGTGCTGTTAGAAAATTACAATAAGTATGCATTCTTATGTGTTTGCTTTTTAAATCAGTCTTATCTTATTAAATGTGTTATGTGTTTATGTTAAATCAATATTATTTACATCATTCTATTGTCGTCGTGAACATTTCTCCCGCCTGTCACGAAGGTGACACTCCTGGCAGCACGACGATCTTCTTACAGGGACGCCGAAGCACATGTCCGTTGCTGGTTTCCACATCGACGACTCGCACCACGTTGTCATGTCCGGGATACAGCGCCTTAACTCTTCCTTTGGGCCAGACGTTTCTAGGTAGGTTCGAGTCGCATATTATAACGACATCGCCTATCTTCGGGGTAGAGCCTGTGGTATGCGGCTCCCGCCTGTGTTGAAGTAGTGGGAGATATTCTTTCACCCACCTCCTCCAGAACTCGTCGGCTAGGTGCTGGGCGCGCTTCCATAATTGGCGCGTCGAAGCATTTTCTTCAAATTTTCCTGGCGCAGGCACGTGGCTGTTTGACCCCAGAAGTATGTGGTTCGGGGTCAAAGCTTCGGGTTCATCCGGATTGACCGTCACGTGGGTTAGCGGTCTCGAGTTTATTATGTTCTCGGCTTCTACCAATAGAGTGTAGAATGTTTCGTCGCTCGGGTGTTTTTCATGCAGCGTGACGCGGAGTGTTTCTTTTACACTGCGCACCAATCTTTCCCAGGCTCCGCCCATGAATGGAGCGCCTGGAGGGATATATCGCCAAACGATATGTCGAGCGTTTACTTCGTTTTTGTACTCTTCCCAAGCTTCTTTCAATTCTTTCTCCGCGGCTTTGAAACACGTCGCGTTGTCGCTCCAAAGCTCGGTCGGTTGTCCCCTTCTCGCGATGAATCTCCGGAGCGCGGCTATGGCCGAGGCCGCGCTGAGCGAAGTGACGACTTCGAGATGTATGGCTCGCGTCGTTAGACAGGTGAATAATGCCACCCATCGCTTTTCTCTGTGTCGTCCCACTGTCACTTCAATCGGGCCGAAGTAGTCGAGTCCCGTGAATGAGAAGGGACGTGCGTGATGCGTTAGCCGGGCCGCGGGCAGATCTCCGGTGGCCGGACTCATTGGCTTGGCTTTCCGGATACGGCAGGCTTGGCAGTTTCTTATGACCCCTTTTACTGTAGGTCGAATGCGGGTTATCCAAAACCGCTGCCGAAGCTCATTGACAGTGAGCTCTACGCCCCCGTGATGCATTTCGACGTGTACATGTTGTATGTACATTCTCGTATACTTGTGCCCGCCGTCCAGTATCACGGGGTTAGTCGTTTCTTGTTTTATATCCGCGGCCGCTCCGATACGGCCTTTAAGCTTTATTAAGCCATTTTCCATAAATATACTCAGCGACGCGAGGCGATCTCCCGCCGTTGAGGACTTAGTTTTTCCTTCCATTAATCTTTTTCTTTCTTCGGCATAGCATTCCATTTGGACTTTTCTCAGCCATATTTCTTCGGCCTTTATTAAATACTGTGCCTCGAGAGTTATAAATTTCGTTCGTCGCGGATTAACGCGGGGCTTTTCTTTATTTATTTTTGGCGTTTTCCGCGGACCCCAGGTTGCGTCGCTTTCCTCGTTTTTCTTCGTTCTTTTCCTTGTCGCCGCGACGGTGTGTTTAATGCGACATAGATCGATAAACTGTAATACTCGACCCGTCGCGCGTATTAATGTCCGCCATTTTTCTATTCTCTCTATGTCTGGGAGATAACTTTCGTTTGTCGCGCCGCACGTCGCATTACATTTTTCTTCCCCCGTGTGGATTTCGCGATTACTTTTTTCTTCAGTGGGCCAGCAGTCTTCGGTTTTTCTTAAGAACTCCGGGCCATGAAACCACCTGTGTGTGGCTCTGAAATCCGCCGGGGTTTGTCTCGTCGCGTCGTCAGCCACGTTTTCCTTCGTCGGGACCCATCGCCATTCTTTAACTTTTGTTGTCTCTTCGATTTCGGCGAGGCGATGCGCGACGAAGGTTTTATAAGCCCGCGGCTCCGCTCGTATCCACGCGAGCACAGTTCGCGAGTCGCTCCAATATATCTTTTGTGCGAACTCGTATTCGTGCTCTCGCTCGACGCTTTTCGTAAGTCTGGCGCCGAGGAGAGCGGCTTGCAGTTCTAACCGCGGGATAGACGTCGGCTTGAGCGGAGCGACGCGACTCTTGGCTGCTATGAGCGTCGTTCTTATTGCGCCGTCTCGATGCGTCATTCTTATGTATACGGCGGTCGCGTATGCTTCTTCGCTGGCGTCGACAAACGTGTGTATCTCTCTGCTTATAACCGCCGGGTGTAGATTATAACACCGGGGTATTTTTATATCCTTCACCCCTCGCAGGTTTTCCATCCATAATGTCCACCTCGGGGCGAGTTGTTCGGGAATAGGTTCATCCCATCCTGTTCCATAACGCCATGTTTCTTGCATGAATCTCTTCGCCGGCATAGTGATGGGCGATAACAGGCCGAGAGGGTCGAACAGCGACATTATGATGCTCAGAGCCTCTCTCTTGGTGGGGATGCGTCTGTTTTCCAGTATTTCCCGAGGCATTTTCCCCTCATTGAGGTTGAAGCCGAGCTTATCCTCGCGGGCTTCCCATAACATACCGAGTGTTTTCTCTATGTTTCTTTCGCCATTTGATACAACGGATGTCTCGTTGTTACTGTTGAAGTGTCGTCGTAATGCTTCGTTATTCGACACCCATCCGCGAAGCTCGAAACCGGCGTGACGGTGTATAAAATCGACTTCTCGCGATATCTCGAGCGCCCGTTTCTTGTCCGCGAAGCTTGTGATGTAATCATCCATATAATGATTTTTCTTTATCTCGATTACTGCCTCGGGGTACTCATTCGCGAAATCTGCGGCATTTCTATCTTTGATGTACAGCGCGGTACATGGCGATGACGTGGCTCCGAATATTACCGAGGTCATCTGATATTCCCGGGGCTTTTTTTCTCTTTGCTCGCCCCTCCACAGGAATCGCAATGCATCTCTGTCTTCTTTTCTTATTTTGATGCGCATGAACATTTCTTTTATATCTGCGGTCACCGCTACCGGGTGTTTTCTAAACCGCATAATTACTCCCGGCAACGACTGTAGGAGGTCAGGGCCGGAGAGTAACATGTCATTCAGGCAGCGGCCGTGTGATCTCGCCGCCGCGTCATGTACCAGACGAATCTTTGGTTTCGACGGGTTGCAGACAGCGAAGTGTGGTAAGTACCACGTTCGGCCGGGCACCGGCGGCTCAGACGCCGGTATAGCATAGCCCGACTTCAATAAATCTTCAATTCGTTCATTATATTTTTCTTTCAGTCCCGAGTCACGATCTAGTTTTTTCTCTAGTGACTTCAGGCGTTTCATCGCATCGTTATAATTATTCGGAATTTCTTCATTTTCATTTTTCCATAATAGCGAGGTTTCGAAGCGACCGTCGGGCGTTCTCCGGCTATTTTTCTCGAGTATTTGGAGGGCTCGCTCTTCCGGGTCGTTCTTCGGTTTCCGCGCTTCTATACCGAGGGCTTCTAGGTCGAAGAACCTCTTCATCATTTTCTCCATAGAGTTTTCCTTGTTTTCTTCGTTCGTCGCGACCGTATGGCCGCAAAAGGCTACCGGGTTGTCATATGAAGACCGGTATCCGTGTAATACCCAGCCTAGTCGCGTGTGAGATGCGACAGGTTGGTTTTTCTTTCCCGTTCTCGTTTCCATCGCCACTAAGAGTTCCCAATTGTCTTGTCCGATGAGAACCTTAGGGCGAGCGTTCTGGTAGACTAGGCGGTCTTCTATATCCCTTAGATGCGGACAGTCTCGGAGATCTTTCTTTTCTATACGTTGGCTTGTAAACGCGAGCTTTTGTACCGTGCGAGCGTTTTGAGTGGTGTAATCTTTTTTATCGTAACGCCCTCGGATTTTGAAGTCGACCCTTTTGCTATTTTCATGCTTTGCTGTTTCATTAAGGCCCTGGACCCACATGTTATCTTGTGGGCCGTCAAGCTCCAATATGTCGGCGAGCCCTTCGTCGATCAAGGTGACGGTGCTGCCGTCATCCATGAGCGCGTAGGTGTCGACTCGGGTATTATTTTTCCCGGTAATCGTGACTGGGGCGATCTTCAAAAACGCTTGTCGACTCTTCATACAGTTTGCGTTATTCACCACTTCGACGGTAGCAGTCGCTTCATCAGCCTGGCGTGGCAGCTCAGCAGTCGAAGACATCATAGGCGGCTTCTTGTGGTGTAACAGGCGATGGTGAGCCATGCTACAGCCCTCTTGTCCGCATCGCTTGGCGTTACAGTTGCCGCGGCGATGTGTGCCTTTTAAACATTGATAGCAGAGGCGGTGTTTTTTCGCGATTTCCCAGCGATCACTTACTTGAGTGTTGGTGAATCGCTTGCAGTCAGGAAGATAGTGATCCTGTCTGCATATCGGACATTCTTTCTTTCTTCCGACCTCTGTTGCGTATGTTCTTTCAAATCTTTTTCTCGGCACTCTTTCTAGCTGCGACTCGCCAATTATGTCCTCCGGTTGTGCATAAGCGCCGCATTTATCCGCTTCGAGATTTAAAAATGTCGTCATTTTCTTCAAGTCTGAAGTATCTTCTTTCATTGTCGCCGCATAGTCATACCATTTATTCTTCAAGATAGGAGTTAATTTTTCAACTATGTTCTTCACTAACTCAGGATTAAAGAGATAGTGAATTTTCTTCAATGCCTCTATAGTGGCAACAATATTCGCTATCTTATTAGCAAATATGCACAGGTCGCGTGGGTTATCGTTTAGTTTACCCAGCGCCTTAATCTTTTGTATTTCGTTCATCGCCAGTGTGTCCGGACGACCAAATCTCCTCTCGAGCGCTTGCATAACAGCTCGCGGGTCCGGCTGGCTAATAAGTAGGCTGTTGACCGCTTCAAGGGCCGCACCTCTCAGGCTTCTTCTAAGCCTAGTTAAATTTTCCGTATGCGAGAACATTTCTTCTGTCTCGTAATAGGTAGCTCTATATGCTAGCCACCCTGAACAATGCCCGCTGAATACCGGCAGATCTTGCAGGAATCTCGGGGCATCTCTAGACATTCTCACCGCTTGCGTGAGGGCCGCGGCCAGGGATGTGACCTCTGTGTTCTGTGGCCGCGGTATTTCTTCCCTCTTTTTCTCGTCGGCTTGAGTCTGCCGTTCTAACCATTCTTCCACTGGGCTGGTCTGCTCTCCATCATTTTCTTTCGCCGGGGGTTGCTGGTCTTCATTGTCGACCCCCCCAACCGCAGCGAGTTGTGTGGCTAACTTCGCTTGGGCGAGCGCGAGAGACGCACGTACCTCTAATAACTTCAACTCTGCGACTTTTTCCGCGGCTTGTAGCCTTAATACCTGTGTATTTTTTCCATTATTATTTTCCGTTGATTGACGCGACGCACGCTTATTCTGGCGCGTGTCCTCCGCGTCCCTCAAAGTTTCTTCCGTCGCTGAAGTATAGGTAGTGCGCTCCGTGTCTGTACTCGTCGCCGTTGTGCCTTCGGACGTCACTGCGGTGCCCTCTGAGGTCGCCGAATTTTCCTCCGGCGCCTCTTGGATTACTGACCTAGCCGAGCCTGTACCGCTTCTCGTTCTGACCCCCGCCAGACGTGGGTCAGGATTCGCCTGGGTCTCCGTAGCATCGGCTATGCTTCCCTGCTTCGATCTTGCCTGTGACATGATTTAGCCGGCACTGGATTTTTCTTAATTTCTTCTTTCTTCGGATCCTTTTCCGTGGATCCGGCTCGAAGGACCATAAAATGTGCACGGTATGTGCGTAGATTGCCTACGGCTATAGACTATGTCACCAGCGGGGTGATTATGGTGATGAAACTGACTTTAAACTGATTCTAAACTTTAAGTTGACTGGCTTCGGGTTGATGATTATTAAAATGAACTAAGGGGTTTGAAATAAAATACTGGACACTGATTAACTATTGAGAGTACTATTGGAATGAGGCAGGGACTAACTTTAACACTTTATAACTTTTACTATTTACTTTCTTGCTTCGGAGACTTGTATCGAATGAATTTCTACGATTTTGTCCACCCTTTTATACCATTTCTATGAAACCTTCTAGAATGTTCCATGCCTCACCCCCTTAAGTGGTTTTTACTCAATATCTTTATTTAATCCATAAACAATTTACATACAATATACATTAATATAACAATATTCAGTTTTATCATATTTTAACCTATAAGACATCACCATCCGAACATGCATGTGGGACTGACGATCAAAAATCTACATTTCACATATTTATACTACCTCGTCCCCCGCGGAATACTTCCGGGTACACCCACATCACTTCCTTTCTCTTTTACACAAGCATGTCTCGGTCTAATGTCTTCCAGCTTGACATTTTCTATTGCTGTCTCCCTTATCCAATTGGATTTATAGTAACGGACATTTTACTAACCCAATTGGAATTTCAAAATAAGATTGTAATGAGAATTTTCTCATAAACATTATACATTTCTTTACATATTTAAATAGTTTAAACTTAACATTATCTTAATATTTCTTCCATTTTAACAACAATTATAAACTATATTCTAAGTATTATCCAACTTGTTTAATATAAATTGCGATTAAGTTAATAAACTATAAGGTAAATAATGTGCTGTTAGAAAATTACAATAAGTATGCATTCTTATGTGTTTGCTTTTTAAATCAGTCTTATCTTATTAAATGTGTTATGTGTTTATGTTAAATCAATATTATTTACATCATTCTATTGTCGTCGTGAACAGTAACTAGAATCCCTATGTCACACATTTATATTTTTTCCCCCTATGAATGTGGTGTTATAATATTTTATCGTAAATACAAACAAATAATATTTAAAATAAAAATATGTCGACTTTCCCGACTTTTGTGCACATTGGAACAATGAAACGGCGATGGCGCCACCCATCAGTTCACAGATAAGTTGGTTTGACTGTAAATGGCCAAAATAATGACTTAGATTAATAATTATACTTAATCATTATTATATTCTTTTTCAATTCTAGATACGCCATTTTAAATGAGGTGTGGCGCTTGGTTCATGACAAAATCATTGATGTACAAGACGTAGACAAGGTGATTTCTGAGGGTTTGGGAATGCGATACGCATTCCTCGGATCGTTGGAGACGGCCCATCTAAACGCTGAAGGCATGAAGAGCTACATTGAAAGGTATTTTATTGTTTATATGGTTTTATTTTTAGAAGAAAAGTCGACAGTTTGTTGTTCGCGGATTCGCTTTGCCCGGTGCCTATGTCTGAATAATATGTATGTATAGATTATTTTTGAAAAATAACACTGCACTGGCTCCGAGACTTATTCTGCATCTTGGGAAAAAAGAGAATGCATGAACGTCTCTCATAAGCTCAGGCCTAAGTCCTAAGCCTTCACCTTTTCAATTAATGCAGCAACAATTTCAACGAATACAAATATGTTTTATAATATTTAACTCTATAGTCAAATAATTTGTAAATACAGTGAAAATAGCCAAACTATGTTTATCACAGGTACGGAGAAACTATACACAGTGTCAGTAAAACTATGGGGGAAATCCCCCGCATGACACAATGTCCGAGCGCTCCAAGTATTTGTGAACAGTTGAACAAAATGGTGCCTTTGGACAAGCTACAGGAAAGGCGCGCGTGGAGAGATGCATGCCTTACTCGTCTCGCGTTATTAAAAAAAGAAATGAACCAGAAATATAAAAATGAATAAATAAAATACAAAAATACTTAAGTACCGAGTACAAATTAAAGCTGACTGTGTTTGTTTTATTTTGTTGTAAATATTCGTACATACAGTATGCTACCTTGAATTTTATTATTGTTATAAAATAAAAATTATATTTTACCAAAAATATTGTTCCTTTTTTCATCTCTAGCTGATGATGAAACAGACCATTGTTGAGTATACACGAATAAAATACATATAAATTCTTAAAATCATATTCAGTGTTCAAGATCGCACGTAGTCTGTTTGCATTTTTTTCGGTTGAAGCTATGCTAATGGCCCTAGTGACCTTAATGCTTCATCGGATGTGAGACGAGCCGATTGTCTTCAGCCTGTGATAAGTAAAAATGGAGGGTTGCCCCCCACGGTGTGACTACAATGTGACTTCTACGGCTTCTTGGCTAAATATCTCTCTTCTTCTATCTTGTGGAGTATTTACTTTTATCGACGGCAAATACTTATAGGAGTCTCAGTTCCTATGAATTGAGCAGCGCCCATGTAAGAAATTATTAACGAACAAAACATGAAGAAAACATTAAAATTATAATGGTAGCTATAAATGTTTTATTGAAACACGATATTCTATAATATAAATATTATTAGGTATCTAAATAAAATAAAAGTATAGTATAGTATAAGTAAAATGCTTTAAGCCAATTCTTACATACTGAATACGTAAAACGTTTTTTTTAGTCTTAAAATAATTAAGTATGTAATGTAAATATTATATTAAAAAAAACACGTTTGTTTTTAAAAGCCTTGTATCCGTGTCTATATGTGATTTTTAAAAAAGAATAACAATGCTGCCATATGTAATTTTCCAATATTTCGCAAAAATTGTGACATAAACAAAAAGATAATGTAAGTACTTCTAGGTATTTAACTATCTATGAATTAAATTAATTAAATTAATAACATTTTATACTGGATCCACACCTTTGTGGCTTGCCGCAAACTTCAAACCTCCTCAAGTCACAAGCATGTGGACGCATCGCAAGCGCTTGCGTCAAATTCTCTTTTGTTCCCTTTGGTTTGTGCACAATACCGACACTCGTCGGATCGGCCACAAACCCTTGCAAGCCTACGCAAACCAAGACAAACTCTGTATCCACACGTTTGAATTTGTGAGTCTAGGGCTTGCCAAGACTCGGCAAGCGTGCGGTTCCGGCTTTAAGTATCAAGAGCACTAATTAATATGAGGTCGTCAACTACATCATGCATTATTTTTTAACTATGTCTATACCTTACTCGAAGATACTGAATATCAATAAATGAGAAGCTAAAATAACAATATTTAATTATTAAAGAGGGACATGACATATCAAATGATGTAAATCAGTATTATTTTGATTGAACGAAACAGTTTTAGGTTGGTTATAATATAAGTCATAAAATACATAAATTTGAATTTGTTTATAAAATTTCTATACTAGGACAGGACAGGATAAGACTATCTTTTGATATCAATAATTAAAGCAGAATTTTGTAATAATAACTAGAGTATCACAATCATATACGCCGATGACACATCTATAATTTATTCTCTTCTACGGCTCCACAACATATTTTTTTTAATATGACAACATTACTGCTTGGCCAAGTGCTGTAAGCTGTTTCATATTTTTATTCATTTACAATAGGGCATGATTTATTTACTTTTTGTTTAAGTAATCAAAAACTCATTTTACAAAAATATTTCGGTTGATAATGTGCGAAATAATCCCTTTCATACTGATTTTATAAAAACACTAATCGCATTATTCTATATGACAATCTCTAAAGGTGAAAATAGATATATAAACAGTTTTCCAAATGTGTTGGTTGATAGATAATGGATCCAAGAATGTGTAGGAAAATCAGTAGCAGTGAAAGTCTTCCCGATGCT
This sequence comes from Lycaena phlaeas, assembly GCA_905333005.2. Classification (NCBI taxonomy): domain Eukaryota; kingdom Metazoa; phylum Arthropoda; class Insecta; order Lepidoptera; family Lycaenidae; genus Lycaena; species Lycaena phlaeas. The sequence continues at coordinate 11,550,557 of HG995173.1, forward strand.
GAAAATATTGAATATGAAGTGTCTGACATTATTGCTCCCCAAGAGAGCGAAGATAACTTTTTATTGGAGGGCAGTCCGGAACAGCAGTCCGTCACCTGGCTAGATGATGATCAAATAGATGAATTAGATCTTAATTTAGACCAAACTAATGATATTTTTTTTAGAGTCGATAGCGCAGATATAATATATCGTAGCAAAAAGAAAAAATGTAAAATAATAGGAAAGTATGTTATGGGCGATGTATTAGGTGAGGGTTCTTATGGAAAAGTTAAAGAAATGCTAGACTCGGAAACTCTATCGAGGCGAGCTGTTAAAATTTTGAAAAAGAGAAAACTTAGAAGAATACCAAATGGAGAACAAAATGTCCAGAGGGAAATACAACTTCTTCGAATACTTAGACATAAAAATGTGATAGAACTAGTCGATGTAATGTATAATGATGAAAAACAGAAGATGTACCTTGTTATGGAGTTTTGTGTTGGTGTGCTCCAGGTAATAAAATTACGGTAGAGTAAGCTCAACTCCATCACACACTTGAATTCATATTGTATTGTGTGGTTTATCTTGCTTTGAAGCATCAAATATGACACTGCTCATGTATTACTGTGTACTCACAAGAGATTCATATCCAACCCTCATTCAAAATGGCAATCCTAATCAAATTGATCTTAACAATAAGGTTATAAAAATAAAACAAGACTAAAACACATTTTGCTGGCCTTTAGTCACCTAATGCTTGGATAATATTATCTAGGTTATGTAAAAAAAAGAGTGATTGCACATAGTATATAAATTACAAAGCGTATTTGACTACATTTTGTATTAGAAAGGCTTTTTTATTGTTTTAGTCAAACAAATCATTGTGACTTATCTAAGTATATTGTAAAATCAATGTATTTGCTTCTCATATCTATGGAACTAATTATTAAGTTGTAAATAATATTATTGCTTCATTTATTAAAATTAAAAAAATATATATTATTATGTGAATATAGACAATCAACAACTTTAAGCAGTGTAAACTTATTACAAAAACTATAATAAGAATATGTTGGTTGTATTGTTACTATAATAAAATATAAAACATGGATAACATATCTACTACATTCAATTTCTAAAACCAATCATATTTTTTAGGATATGCTTGAATCAAGCCCTGGGAAAAAGTTCCCACAGAGGCAAGCACACAATTACTTTACGCAGTTGCTGGATGGTTTAGAGTATCTGCATGGCCAAGGTGTGGTGCATAAGGATATCAAGCCAGGAAATTTGCTGCTTACATTGGACCAAACATTAAAAATAACAGATTTTGGGGTAGCAGAAGTGAGTATCAAAGATTTTTCATCTGCATACCAATCAGATATTTAGTGTTTTGTAAGAATTTTGAAAGGTGTATTTTTTTTTGGAATAAACTGGTTATCAATGGCTTAGAACTCATAAAGCAGTTCTCACCCTCCCCTGCCATGGTGGTGAACCTGCAGTTATATTTCTAAACTCAGAGGACAGGTTTTTTTATGTTTCTACAATTGTATGATTAAAATCATCACCTGCAAATATTGCTTATGCTTCATAAAATGCAATTATTTTTTTTGCATATTTTATATCTATATCCTATAGAGCTGGCCCGGCAACCATAGCAGACGCGAAAGAAAATTGCTTTGTGCGTTCTTAGCTAAACTGAACTTAGCTAAACTGAACTGAATATTGAACATTCATAAAATTGGTTTATAAAATTATTTTTAAATATACAAATTGGCCACCTTGAACTTTACCAAATAGTGATAATGATGCCAAGGTACATTAAATACTGATATTTTTATGTAAATAATGTAAAATGTACATCTTCAAATTAAACTTTACATTAGCTACTATGGATTATAAATTTTGATACTTGAGATTCAGTCTGCCAAGGCGCAAAATTACTTTTAATATCTTAAACTTGAAACTGTTTATATATGTAATTTGATTTTACATTTATTAAAAATTAATCTACAAAGGTTCTTAAGTTCGTTAGCTTTATAAGTTCTCAAATAGTCAATTTCAATAAAATTGTATTCTTGTCAATACTTCCTGGCAAGATTTTTTGTGATTCAAAATATAGAATGTCAATTTAATTGCCTGTATGTTTCAGGCTTTAGACATGTTTTCGCCTGAAGATACATGCTATATCGGTCAGGGTTCTCCAGCCTTTCAACCTCCAGAAATTGCCAACGGTGCCGAGAGATTTTCTGGCGTTAAAGTGGATATCTGGAGTAGCGGAGTAACATTGTGAGTATCCATTTTACATATTTATAAGGTTTCGGAACAAATAACATGATAAGTATAATATGTATTCCGCTAGCATATATAAATGTAAACAGAATATATTATTGGCAGTGACTCATAGTTGTTTTATCCATGCCGCTGCCAACTATATGCCTTGAGCACATCTGACCTATTTTCATTTATAAATTTCCTTTACATTTAACAAAAGAATGTTTGTGATTCCATATTCAAATTAACAGAAAGACACATTGTCATAAACTCATACATAATACTACATAAAATTTGTTTGTTTTATTAAAGAAGCTTATTTTGGGTTTATGCTTTTCCATGTATATTTTATTGGGATTAGCAAAATATATAATTTATGTACACTGTTCATTTAATTACTGGTTACAAAAAAATTATCTATTGATTAATAGACTGTAACTAATTTTAATGATTAGCTGCTTTAATTAAGATCCACTTTGGACTATCAAATAACATGTTTCATTACATGTATGTATTCAGACATTATATTTTTCACTCTTTCTAAATCTGAAATAACATATTTGCAGACTATCTTAATATTAGTATATAATTCTTCTGTGGGTGTGTATGTTACTTAATTCCTCCTATGCGGCTGGACCAATTTTGATGATTTTTTAATGTTTGCTCAAGTGAACTCCAGAATAGAATGGAAATCTAAAATTCACAATTCGATTTACTTCAAAGTGATTTGTAGGAGACAACGACTATAGAGTCTGCTAGTCGACAGGCTAATCTAGAAACAGATATGAAACAAAATGTACCCAATAACTATATGTTTGGAATTAATTGAATAACAAAAATTACTTCAATTGTCTGCCGCATTTGCTGAGACTGAGACCAGATTGAGGTTAAAAAAAAATAGATTAATAATTTAAATGTACTTATTTGACATACAATTTTTATAGCTATCGTAACAGAACCCATGCCTTATCTGTGATAATAATTGTCTCAAAGTCATAAACATTACCGTTTTTCGGGTCGTCGGTACCCATATTCCACGTATCTACCCCGCATTAATGTCGTGTTAGGTCACCATGTATTTTGACAGCCAATACTATTATTCCTATGCTTATGAATTCTTTAAAAAAGTTAAAAGTATGATATTTCTAGGGTTCCCATAGACAGCGAAAGTTAAATAAAAGAACACCTAAGCACTATATTTCTCTGCTATTAAACAAACGAAATAGCAGTATTTCTTATGTATATTTCGCTTCGTTCCTGTATTACATTACATCCTTATTTACTGAAGCCATTGTAAATTCACAATTGTTATTCAATGAATTATTCATTTTTTTTGTTGCAAACTGCAGTTAACATATCATTTATTTAAAATCTTTGTGTAAAACAAGCTTAACCCGTCAAACGTAACCCGTTCCACGTTATCTTTTTCTATAGAAACCTTGGCCTGATGATGCTGGCAACACAATAAAAGAATGTCTGATTTGGTTAGTTTAAATACCTACAATATAGCGATTAATTTTTATTTTTTATAGAAGGCTAGCTGTTGCCCGCAGCTTCGCTCGCGTTAGCAAAATAAATATCCTTTTTTTAATGTATCCTATGTTACTTCTACCTCTAGGTCTACCTCCTAGAATATGTGTACAAAGTTTCACGATGATCGGTTAAGTAATTCTGCCGTGAAAGCGTTACGAACATCCCTACTTTAACATTTATAATATTAGTAATTAGTAGAAGTAGGATTAAGGATAACAATGAATAATTCTTAGAGAGAAAATTGCCCGTTTGCCAAAAAAGTGTTCTAAGCAATGTCGACGATGACCTTTGTCCCACGTGTAATAGGCAAAAAAAGTGGCAGAGTTACTGTTTGAAAGTACTCATACCAATTTACAAGGATGGCGGAATAATGCCACCGATAACACGAACATTGCGGCCCCGCCTTTTAACGAAGCAAATAATAGAAACACGTTGCAATTCCTACAAAAACAATATTGCCACATCGTTTTAAACCTTTCTGATGATGATAGCATCATGATCTGCTTCGTTCGGAAGACAACTATGAGTCGTTTATTAAAAGGAGGCTCCTATACTATAGTATGAGAGCCTCAATTATGTAGACGCCTCCTTAAGCTGAAGTTACACTCGTCATCCTCATTATCCATAGTTGCCATCCAAGTTGCTGTGTTCCAAAAAGTGTAATCAAATTACTGGCACTTATCATCTCGTTTCTTAGGATTTTTGATCCAGATTATGCCTTTGTTGGTTAGGACAAGTCTCCTAGGCCTATCGAAATGCAGTATAGTGAACAAATTTATCAATTGACGATGCTTTCTCTCTACTAACAGGTTCTTCTGCCAGGCTGTCTCATTAAGATACGATTTTATTAATTTAATAAAATGTACGATGTAGGAATCATCCACAGTATATCAGCTTAACCAACAGCAGAGGTAGCTAGACACTTGTGTCGTATAGTCAACGAGCCTTCGCAGTGACAGCAGAAGAGCTAGCTCTAGTTCTCTCTCGCTCTCTCTCTATCTCTTTGTGAATTAAAGTTAGGGGTACAATAGGCTTCGAATAAAGCCCCTACATAAAATGAGAATAAAAAAAACCATTTATTATCTTATTGGTCTGGTACTTGTATCCCCTAAAGTATTTTATTTTTAAATTTACGGACCAATTTTGAGTGTTAATTTCGATTTCCAGATACAATATGACGACGGGGCGTTACCCGTTTGAAGGGGATAATGTGTACCGGCTTTTGGAAGCGATCGGCAGGGGCGAGCCCAACCCGCCCCCGCCGTCGCTGGGCCCGCCCCTGGAAGCTCTTCTTACGCATATGTTGAAGAGAGATCCGGATCTGAGGCCGACAGTGCATGAAATAAGGAGACATGCGTAAGTGTTAGCTCCTTTGCTATGTTAAGAATTGTATACCTATTCAGTTACGTTAAAGAGTACGGTCGTCGCGACGTTCATTAAATGAGGCCTGTGTCCAGCAGTAGGTGCGATGATGATGATTATCGGCCACCACAATATTTATTTGTATCGGCATGACATGCGTTTCCTTAAAGATACGCATTATATTATTTAAGACGGTGTAAACTGTTTCATAAATATTTGCACAATATAAATAGCTTTATGACCTTTTATTTAAAAAAGGAATAAAAATATTTTTTGAAATTTCTAAATTTAAATTATAACCAAACAATTTTTAGGTCTTTCTTCTTAATTGCATTAGTATAATATATTATGAATACGCAGGTGGGTGCGGGCGGTGCCCCCCCTGGAGGCGGGGGAGCGGCTGGTGACGCCCCGCTCGCGGCGCTCGGACGAGCTGCACACGTGCACCGTCATACCGTACCTCGTGGAGCGGCACTACGCCTCCGCCAGAGACTACTTCACCGAGCGAGACCTCCGGAACGGTCAGTACCACGGACACCGTGTATCTTATCTCACTAACAACAGTTATGATACCATATACTAACAGCAGCCAGTACTAGTCGTGATAACGGTAACAACGGTCAGCACCACTTGATAGCATGTATCATCCCGACCTACAAATAATGATCAGATACAACGGTGATACCATGAAACATACCATCATACTAATAATGGCGACTACCCCTGTGATACTATGAAACATATCGTCATGTTAGCAATGGTCAGTACCACTGAGATACCATGAAACCTTATGTCATACTAACAACAGTCAGTACCACTGCGATACCATGAAACCTTCTGTCGTACTAACAACAGTCAGTACCACTGCAATACCATGAAAGCTTCTGTCGTACTAACAACGGTCAGTACCACTGCGATACCATGAAAGCTTCTGTCATACTTACAACGGTCGGTACCACTGCGATACCATGACAGCTCCTGTTATATTAACAACGGTCAGTACCACTGCGATACCATGACAGCTCCTGTCACACACTGTCAGTACCACTGTGATATCCTAACTAATATTATAAATGTGAAAGCGTGGATGCTTGTTACGCTTTCACGCAAAAACTTCTCGACGAATTATCATGAAACTTTGTACACATTTTCTGGTAGGTACCAGAAGTAACATAGGATACTCCAACCACTTCCATCAAATTAGGACTTATCACTGTACAGTGACTTGCATACCATCCAGTTGAAAGTTGGTCCTCCATTTCTTCCAACTTGGCGTCCAAAAGTCCAGAAGACTGTATTTAATCCCCATCAACCCTTGTATGTCCCACTCCTGGGCACAGGCTCAAAGTCATGCGATAAGGGTATCGAGGCATAGTTCACCGATGCGCTAGCCCAATGCAGGTTGGTGAACTTTACTCACCTTCAAAGACTTAATTCCATCAAGCATACGGGTTTCATCATGGTGTTTTCCTTCACCGGTGACCGAGCGATAATCTCATGTGCACCTAGCACTTAGAAAAAAAATCCAGACAGGATCGAACCCGGACCCCCAAGAGGCCGAGCCCATGCCCACTAAACCATCGGCGCTTATATCGACGTTACTGTAATTTCAAAAAAAAAAAAATTAGTTAGGGACAATCACTTTCGATTACTCAAGAAAGATTTTTTTTAAATTTATTAAGAGCTGGATACAAGTCTTTGTAATGTTGCTATATAAACTTTGCATAAATAAATATTATTATATAAAGTAATTTAGATACTTCAAATATTTTTAAATATACAAATCTTCCTTGGGTACACTGTGTTGTTTTGACCATATCTTAGTTGTGGTTGGATTTTAATTTTATTGGTAGCCTTTTATTATATCAATATACATAACTTTCGAGTAAGCTAACAATTGTGCAAAGAATACAGCCGTTTATTTTTGTAAAATGTATTTATTTTCTGTTGTGGTAACATTTATATAATTTTACCATTTGTCAACCAAACTATAATAGTATTACTACATTTTATTTGCTTTAACATAATCACTTATTAAGTTTGCATAGCTGATTGCACTTTTACATTACCGTTATGAACATAATACATATTATATAATTGTTGTAGTGTATTTGTATATATATTAATTGTAGTAATGTGATAAATACCATTACAGATTCGAATGATTTTCACAAAGCAGACAAAGTTCGTGCTTGTGTATGCTAAGTTGGTTCGTAATGTGTTTGTGTGCGCGTTCATAAATACTAATAACTCATTAATTAACGGACGTTTCCTCTGAGGTGTAATTAAACATTGACGCAGTCGGCATATCTCGTATTAACATACAAGTTATGATTAATCCTAATATTATGATGTAACAAGCTAAGGGTCAGCGCAGACTAGTGTAGAAGTACATTATTAGGTTTCTTATTTATTCGCATAAAATATGCGAATATTAATTAAATAAATGTCACCCAACAATCACACATTTATTTGACGTAGCTGTTTTAAGCCTACTTATTATTACTTTACCCATAATGTACGGCGTAATATTTAAAAAGTAAGTTTTGTAGTTTTGTGATTGAATTTAATAAAATACTTTTCATACTTGAAATAAAGATGACTAGTCCCAAGCTCGCTGCACCCTAACTATTAGATAATGAAACAATGTCTCATATGTCAATCAATCAATATGCCAATTACAATTAGGATGTAAACATTAACGTTTATGATATTAAAGGCGTGGCGTAAGGACAGGTTACGCACGTGTGTACTTTATTAGTAAGGACATGACATTGACCGTGGAACACTGAGAGCTTCGGTTTGCAAGACAGTGCCAGGGCATGCATGGTTGCAGTCGAGACAATCATATACATTTTGTTACAAAGCGAAACGTAACAAACCTGCGTAGTCTCTCGTGTGCCGCGGTGGAGCCGCACCGTTATGCCAAACTGACATGGTATGCCCAAAAATAATAGGGATGTTGACACATGTTACAAATTCATGTAAAGTTATGTTTTACATATTAAATGCAGTATTTGAAAACCTAAAATAACATTTAAAAAGTCTACTTGTCTGTCTTAAAATTTAGAAAATTAATTTAAAATGCGTTATTTATCATGCATGATTACGTGACTGTAAACGCCAATAAGGCGATGACGTCACTGAACATTGAGCTAAGTACAAACTCACCTCACATAGCGCGAGCTCTGAATGCGGCGTGTGACGTAATGACGCTTGGAGCGTTTCAAGGGCGATTTTAAAAACCATTTTTCTTTATTTAATTTTTTGTTAAAATGGGACATATTTCTTTACAAAAGTATTTTTTTCATGTTCATATATAAGGTCTTTGTAAATTAACTACGAACCATTTGGGTACGTGATCTACTGCTTGTGTAAAGACGTTTAGGCACAAAAAAAAAATAAGTAAAAATTTGAAAAAAAATAAAAAGTAATAAAAATTGCAAGAAATGAAATCTATTGCATTAAACCGTCTGCCCCCAATACATGTACACAAGAAAAGTATACTCAATTAAATCATATTGCAAGAAATTAAACCTATTGCAATAATAAATCGTCCGTGCGCAATACAAGGTCATTTCTCGGGTCATTGGGTTCATGTCTCGACAGATGATCGACCGCCGCGCGACGTAACGCGGTTTCAACGATTACATTCACGTTTTAGGACCGCCAGATTGATAGCCACATACACAACTAAGTACCTATTGAAATGTACATCTCTTTAGGTTTACATAATAATTATAATTAGTCGTAATTATAGTTAGGTAGTTAAGTTCTATGACCTCCCATCATACTTTTTACAGGCTTTGGACTGACAGATTAGCATAAACTAGTTACTCCGACATTTAGTAGCAGTGTAGCACTCAAGGCAGATATCAATTACTTTAAAAATCTCTAATAAACTAATGTAAAATCAAGTACGTACATACATAACTTGTTTACCCTAATTTTGTTGGACGTTACCGCCACCATGTCCTGTACAGAATGACGCACGCCTCAGGCAATGTCTTTTCATCCTCATCGAAGTGTCACACTATCACATGTATGATGTAGTAGAACTGGAATACAAAATTGTCCGAAACAATTTTGATACCTAATGCTGCGTCAGTGAACAGTAAGTGTAGTACTTACAACGTTTTTTATGTTTTATTTAAACGATCACACACAAATTTAACAAACAAACATTAATAGCTATGAATTACGCGACACTTCACACTGTATTAACTGAACTTACGTGCACCACTTACACAATTTCGAAACACACTAAAAATTAAAATAAAAATATTAAATGATTTTCAATAGAAAGCCGCCGGTAAAGTCTCCTTCACACTCGACGCAATATCGTTTAAAATAATAATGTGTAAAAGAAAAGTTTTGGCCCGATTTATTTTTGACGTAGGTATGTTTTAATATTAATTATTGTTATTTTAACCATAATAATAATAATGTTGTAATTAGAAAGTCCAATCTTGACACACTTGTAACCATAACCATACAATCCAATAAATGCTTAAATTAATTATAAGCAAGTAGGTACGTATTACTTTTATGGTACATTATTAAAATAACATAAATTAAAACTAATTTGTAATACTAATCAGACGTTGATAAAGAAGTAGAAGTAGGTACTATTTAAAAAATATGCTAATGTGAAAGATCCTTAATCACAGTATTACACACAACATTGCCGCTTCCTTTGTCGGCTTCTTTAAAAGACAGCGGCGTTGCCATATTGTACAAACTACAAATAAATAAAATATTACACCCCCCTCGCCCCTGTAATGCATAATGTTGTTAGTTTTTGCTCTAGTTGCGATTTTATTGTTGTAAGGTTACGTAGATTTTATAAAAAGTATTTTATAAAATAGTTCTGTAAAACGTGTGATGGGAGGTCATAGAACTTAACTAACTATTATTACGACTAATTATAATTATTATCATTTCAAACCCTAAATGAGATGTACATTTCAAAAGGTACTTAGTTGTGTATGTGGCTATCAATCTGGCGGTCTTAAAACGTGAATGGAATCGTTGAAACCGCGTTACGTCGCGCGGCGGTCGATCAGCTGCTACTTTTCTTGTGTACATATATTGGGGGCAGACGGTTTAATGCAATAGATTTCATTTCTTGCAATTTTTATTACTTTTTATTTTTTTTTCAAAATTTTACTTATTTTTTTTTGTGCCTAAACGTCTTTACACAAGCAGTAGATCACGTACCCAAATGGTTCGTAGTTAATTTACAAAGACCTTATATAGTATACCTATCAAATAAAATCAATTACAAAAATTAGTCAACATCCCTATTATGTGAATCCATTAGGCCCCTTTTCGCCCGAGAGTTTAATAGGCTTCGCGACAACACAACAACGCGACAACAACATAAAATAATCAAAACAAAGCGATCCTCTTAATTACAATAAAACAAAGTACCTACAACTAAATTAAAAGGATTATAAATTTAAAATAATTCTATAAATAACTCCAAAACTATTAGACAACGTTTTAATACTTCTACCGTCTGCACTGACCTTACCAATAAACATTCATTGAAGTAAAACTTTTATGTTCTGGTTTTGTTTTAGTGTTTTTATAATTTCAATACAAGTATACATAGTTTTGACCTTCATATTGTAACAAAGAAAAAATATCTTTTTTTTATTGCACCTAACATTTATTACTATTACAGTGTGTTAGTTTACATTAATAAAAAACTATTTGAAAATGAAAATGTATAAAGCTTTTCGAAGTGTTTTCCATTTGTTGCAATATAGTAGTTACTTACTACACTTATAGTAGTTAGCAGTCGTTCCCTCGGAAAATTCTTCACTGCCAATCGGTGTGGATTGTTGAGGGATTCCAAATTATCATGGCGTTAGAGCAAGCTATATCCAGCAAAATAAAATCGGGATTAGATTATTGGCCTTTAAGCTCAATCGGAAGAGTAATGGAATAGATATCTCACCTAAATATAACTTACTCATCAAAGAAACGCATTTTAGGTTAATTTTTTTTTTAAATATTGAACACATTATATTGATCTTAAATGTAAGATAAAAATCGTCGTACAAAATGCGTAATATTCCATATTTATTATAAAGTATAAACTATTGTACACATCTTACCTCTCTCTTGCTCTCCTAAGTATCTCCCTCTCTCTACCTGAAGTACAGTCGAAGTGTATACGCTTTATTTCAGAAATGGGTGACAACGGTTCCCGGACGATGTCGACTGCTGAGATATCGGATGCGGAGTCCAACCAGTGCAAGAGGCGATGGCACTCTTCCTGCGGCCGCCTGCCTTGTCGGCTCACGTGATCTCCTGACATTTAATCATAGACCATAGCCGTTCAATTCTCGACTGTCGGTAGCCTGAAATACAGTTACAAATGTTTGGTATGGTAAATTCGTCTGTCTTTTCATAGATGGCGCTTTATACAAATAGCGTTTCACGTATAATATCGCCCCAAGACGAGTTTATTAACGCATTCACGTACGGTGTGGATGTCGGGAGAGAAAGAGACAGGTATGTTTCCAATAGACGAATAGCAGTTACTTTAAGATCTACTTCAGAAATCGACTCTTAGGGCCTGTTTCACAATCTCCAGTTAAGTGCCCAATAGGCTAGCGGCAACATATTTGACAGATATTTGACAGATACTCCATGCTCTATCTGTCAAATATGTTGCCGATAGCCTATTAGGCACTTAACTGGAGATTGTGAAACAGGCCCTTAATATTCTCCGACTCAAACGTAAACAATAACTTAATCTAAATATGGAAATTAATGGTATTTATTTGTATGCGAATGCGTTAATGGACAAAAAATATATGTATGGTCGTCATAAATATGAGCAAAGAAATTTTGTTGGTATTAAAATTTCCAATGTGACTGGCTCATCTCCCTTACAAACGTTGATAGGATATTTTCTAAAATCGGTGCAATTCTTATTGATAACTCTGTATGTAATACGACTTCGACTGATTAATAAAAAAAAACAACTATTGCCATGTTAATGTTTTCAATTCTTTTCTTATAGATGCTTCTTATGCTATAAAATTGTTTGTGATCTTTTTTGATTAGATTTAGATACCTAACCTTTAAAAGTATGCCACACACCGCAAACTATGTTATTAAATATGAAATTAGTATAAAATATCAAAACCAAAAAAAAAAGTGAACGTTTTATTATATTAAGTTTATATTTTTATATATTTCGTAATATTATATTGATTGTGTCCAGTGAGTATTGTAAAGAGCTTGGCTCTTGAATGCATAATAATATTACTATGTTTTCCCCCCAATACGATGCATAAAAATGCATGCAAATTGTAAATTTATAGTTCAAGGAATAAGTTTAAAATGATTTTCCTCACGTAAAATTTTTGAAATTTGATTTCTGGGCATTATTATGTACGAGCATCATTATTATATATTTGTGAAAGTGGAGATGTAGATATTATATTCGTCAGTTCGAAATTCAGTCGATAAGAGACAAATGATTTTGGTAAAGCTGTCGTTGATTTTTTTGGGCATTAAAACTTGCTATACGCGTAACGCAAATTCTTATCAAGTAAATTTCTTTTTTTCAAATAACTTTTTTAATATATTTTTTTTAATAACGATTTTTATGTTTTAAAGTAAAAAAAAAATGGAAAAATTGTAGGATTATAATTTTGCCAAAGACAGCAGGTAAAATACATAACTAAAGTGTAACAATAACAAATGATATGTCTGTATACAATTATGACTTTTGAGAGAGAAGCGTAATGAATTAATTAAGATTATATAGATCAAAAAAAAAAAACTAAATTTATTTTTGGAATGTCATTAAAATTTTAAACCAATATTCGAAGTAATTTTTGTCGAATAGCTCATCAAAATGTATATATAACACTATATTTTTATAATATTTTGCGAATTATACAAATAAAATAAGGCGTCTTTCTGCATTGTCTATTTCTAATTTAGGGAGATATTTGCCAGTCATGAAAATCAGCGGATGCAATGTTATGCCTTATGGTGTTCTAAATACTTTGGTGTGTAAAAATAATATGTAGTGATTCTTGATGTGTAAATGTTAACAAAGTACAATTGAAAGCAACTTAACGTTTTAACCTCTCTTCCTGCAAATAAAATGTTTAATGTTCAAATTGTGTTAATCTAATGGACCTCACATATTTTGTTTGTATTCATTTTAGTATATATTATAAGAAGTTGGTTATGTTGAATGTCCTAACGGAGATGTGTAAATTGTTTGATGCCTGATTTATGTTATGGAAAGTGGCGTGAAAGTAGTTTTATGACCGTTAATTTATTAAGGAGTAAATATACTTTCATGTTTTAATATAAATGGGGTATAATAAGTCATTAGAGGCAACGGGCGCTTGTGGTGTATAGGTAGAGCTTTTTGAAACTCAAATTCGAAGTATTACATAAAAATTGTTAATGTTCATATAATAATCGATAATTATCAGTTGTTATGAATCACGCCCTGTACAATTGAATTAATCAATTGATAAACACGTTTCTTCTTCTCTTTTCATTACAAAAAGGATTTTTAACGAATAAACTGATTATAAGTATGACAATATATTATAGACTTGGGTCTTGGATAGAAAAAAAATGGTTGACATTTGAAGATGTACCTAATATGCGACAAATACATTGACAAAATCCTCGCGGCAGCCATTATACAAGAAGAAGAAGAAGCGACAAATGTATGTATTCTGACGTAGGAGTAGCAACTTTATTATTTTAAAATATCATTAAAAAAATAATTTAATGAGATATTTTTTTATTGATAAAGTTAAATGACGTTACAGTGACTTCTTTATCACATATGACATGACATTAACTATAATTTTAACACGCACTACGGGCCAACGAGAGCCTTGCTTAGCAACAAGATGTCAATTAACGTGTGTTCGTTGGTGGCAGGGGATACGATCACACGCATCATGCAAAGCGAAGCTTGTCAAATGCTCTCGTGCGATAAAGCCGCGCCTTTAAAAGAACAAAATAAAGAATGACTGACGCTTAGAAGCAATAGATATTTGTCTAAACTACAAGCGTTGACACTTAGTTGCATATGAATTCTTTTGTAGAGGGCGCTTTTCATATTAAAATAGATAATACTTCTAATGAGTTTCGACGGTAATTTTAAGGCGCGGTGAATAGTCAACCTTAAAAGGTATTTGAGGGGGTGAAATTAATTAAGTGCACTAACGAAGTAATTTTATTTGTTTACAAGTTAATACGTATACATTTGCTAGAATGTAATTTTTCATGGTTATTTAATGAGTGTTTATAACGGAGTTTTTTTTCAAAATGTGTTTTTAACACAATAACCACTCATAAATATCATCAAGATTTTTTAATGCTATCAAATGTATACGTTTCCGTAAAAAAAAAGCTGTTAAATTAAACTTATTTTGAGTATGCACAGCGCCTTAAACAGTCTCTTTCACCGCAAATGTTTTGACGGCGTGTGGACGGTTTAGTATAATAGTAAAAGGTTCTTTTAAAAAAATCGTAGATTAGGTAGAGTTAGGTTAACTATACTATTGGTTTATAGCCCAGTTGATCTCAGAGGCTAGTCAACGCTGAAGGATCGGCTTCACAGATGTCTAGATCCTGAAGTTATGCCTCTTATCGCTCGTACTAGTAGGTATTAGAATAGGTCTTTCAAAGTTCTTGTATGTTTGAGTCTATGGTGAGCGGTTTTTACATTTTTCGTCCAGATTTATATATAAAAAATATATTGTATTATTGTTCGTATGTGGGGTCTATAGATTACGTCTGTGTGATGCTTTAAACTGTACGTACAGTGCCTACGATGTGAAATATTAAAACACAATAATAAAAACAGAGAATATTATTAATATATTGTAAATAAAAATTGAAAACTTATTGTGGTTTTTATTAATTTTCAAATAACATTACTTGTATCCCTATTTATATTAGTATTCTAAATGAAAAAAAATGTCAATTTTAAATGCACTGCGGCATCCCGCGAGGGATTGGGTTTCCCCAGGCGGGTACATGGGACTCGCCCGAAAGATGGTAAGTGGACGCAGCTCTAACCACTAAAGCCCGGCGAGTGCCACCACTGCCGCCTTTGGTGAGGTGCCCCGGATCTACAAGCAACAGGGCACCTCGACGGCTAGTCAGTCCCTCAGTGGCGTTGCTCCGCACCACAGAACAACCCCTCCCAAAGTCGGGACAGTACAAAGAGGCGAGGTTCACGTCCTCTCACCTTCTCACTGCTCTTTTGCCCCCTCTTCTTATACACAGGTACAATGACACCCAAGGTGTTGGGGTCACCTTGAGCCCCACCGCCACGACAAGTAGTGTAGTTGAAAGAAATAATTGCTAATAAGTAGTACTTTTATGTTTTCACTTATAGTAGTGTAAGACAGAGATAACGTTCTTTTAAAGGTTTATTATTCGCCGGGTCGACCGTTAATTCCATAGCCGCTATACATGATAGCCTAGATGCGGCTATCATCAGACTTTCCCAGCGAATTCGTGACATGGCCATCGACCAGTGAAACTTGATTGTTCATAATTCCATACTAAATCCGGTTGTCGCACACGAAGAGGAATACACTTATAAAAACTAGCGAAATTTTTTCGTAAAGCGAAATTCTATTTCCGTTAAGCCATCAGCTTATAAAAATATTTAAGAACTTAATGTTGGCAGTATCTTTGGCGCATATGCCGCAACTATATTTTATAGAAAAGTAAGTTTTTTTTTCGAAAGGTAGAGCCTTTTTTTTGGGCCTCATGGCCTTTAAGCTCAATCGGTAGGTAGGTGCGCAGACGGCTCACCTAGTAAAATTCGAAAGGGGGGCGCCCCCCTCCGTGCCCCGCGGGGGGTGCGGTATATCGCGCGCGCTACTCTGGAGAGAAGGTGTTTGGCTAGTCAAATCCAATACGGTCGACGAGTCATTAGCGGGTGAAAAAAAGTAAGTGTCAACCCTTATATGTTCCACTGCTGGGCACGGGTCTCCTCAAAATCAGGCGACGAGCGTAATGGGCCATAGTTCAGCGATGCGCTGGCCCAGTGCGGGTTGGTGAACTTCACATACCTTCAAAGACTTTCAATCTCATCAGGCATGCAGGTTTCCTCACAATGTTATCCTTCACCAGAGAGTGAACGACGGTCTCGTGTTTGGGGTGCACTTAGAAATTTAAAAAACCCATTTCAAGGCACACACGGACGGGTCAGGATCGAACCCGGAACCTCTCGCATAAGAGGCCGAGTCCACCCACCACTGGACCATCGTCGCTCGCATATTTTATAGATTATACAAATTTAAAAAGTATAATTATCCGGCTCGGGTATTCTTGACTACGTCGACGTTTGTCGCCGACCCGTGTCGACGGCTGCCGTTACCTCTGTCGTCAGCAGCATGCCGCTCGTGTGTATGAGCTCTAAGGATCAAATGTAATAGGTAAGTATTTGTAAGATATTTTTCCTTTTTTTCTAATTTCGGTAGTTATGATCGCGCCTCTCAGCACATGTTTTGAGATTTATTTTCAGAGTTTTTTATAATATTAAAGAGGCAAATGGATTGGACAGACAAACTACGTGCCAGTAAGTAATAAGCGTTACCAAGAACATAAACAAGTTAACCCACCTAGGGCAAACCGAGGCAAGTCATTCGTGAGTAGCCTATCTTGAGAGGTAGCGATGGTAAGTCTGTCAGTCATTTCACTGTCTATCCTGGGGGCCTAGCCAAAATGCCATTAAGAAAGCGTTAGCGAAGTTCGAAATAATAAAATGTATAGGATGGACCACGTGATTAAGCGCGGCCTAATGTCAATCCCATACACTTTATCATTTTGGAATTTCGCTAACGCTTTCTTAATGGCATTTTGGCTAGGCCTAACTTATCTGTGTTCGGAAGACAAGTACAGGGGTACTTGTCTTCCGAACACAGATAAGTTGTTTCACGGAAGAAACAAATAGAAAGGTGGTACCCAAGCAGATACCTGCGAAAGCGCGTCACAAATGCATATAGTGACCCATTTAGTACTCGAGGTATTATATACGATCAAACGCCTCCGCTAAACGATTTTTTAGTGCATTTTAATTTACTCGACGTGCGAATTTCATACAATGCATTGTATAAGAAACGGTGCGGTGTCGCAAGTGCCTATCGACCCGGTTCCCAACCACAAAGCGCGGAAGTGTCAGTGCATTGCCTCAAAGACCCTTCCGCCATATCAGGGCTTATCCTATTTAGCTTAGCTCGAAATGGTCAGTGCCTAGAATTTCACGCAACACCTAAATACCTGAACCGCCGCGCGCCGCGCCGGTCAGAGGATGTCAATATGTTTTTCTCGGAATAACCAGTATGTTATGGACGGATGTGTATAATATACTTATGTAACGTAATATGTTTTCCGCTGGTGTGGAGTTGCCGCGTGTGGATTTGATGAAATTATTATTCGTAAAATTTAAGAAGTCTGTAGCACGGATTAAATAAATAAGGTATCCTTATTTATATACCTTATTTAGTTTAGTTAGCAAATTAATTTAGTAATAGGCATGCAATTTAGTAAGTGCCATGCTCTGGTTATGTGGATGTTAATGGGCGTCGATAGTCGCAAGCCTTCGACTGCTCGTTTGCCCTTCTATGTTATAAAAACAAAAAAGCCGTATTAATAAGTACGATCGATCTATTTAAAGACTAGTTTAGTTTTGGTTCATCATCGTCAGCCTTCCATCAATGAACGCCAAGACGACCGATCCCTTGCCACTCGCATCCAACACGGATCGGCCACTACACGGAGATCGTCTTACCTCTGTTAATAGGGATGTTGACACATGTTACAAATTCATGTAAAGTTATGTTTTACATATTTATATAAATACAGTATTTGAAAACCTAAAACAGCATTTTAAAAGTCTACTTATTTGTTTTAAAATTCAGAAAATTAATTTAAAATGCGTTATTTATCATGCATTATCACGTGACTGCAAACGCGTATAAGGCGATGACGTCACTGAACATTGAGTTTGAGTACAACCTGTCATAACTCACCTAACATAGCGCGAGCTCTGAATGCGGTGTGTGACGTAATGACGCTTGGAGCGTTTTAACTGCAATTTTAAAAACGATTTTTCTTTATTTAATTTTTTGTTAAAATTGGACATATTTCTTTACAAAAGTCTTTTTTTCGTGTTTGTCTATAGTATATTATCTATCAAATAAAACCAATAAAAAAAATTAGTCAACATCCCTATTAGGCTGACTAATACTTCGTCTATCTGAACGCAGCCTTCACTCTTGAACCTTAAGTTTTGGTTATTTATACAATCATTATTATAGATATAATTATCCAAATTACCTAATAATGATTACAGTTCAAAATGTATATATATTTATTTATTATTTTTTCGATTACCGCTGGAAGCGCAGTTCTGCACTTCTGGCGGCGTGAAACGACCATTTTGCTTGTTTCTCCCGTGGAACACCTTTGCTGTGTATCGATGAGAACAGCAAGAATGGCTGTGTAATTACTGCCACCGAGACATAGCACTTCATGTCACAGAATAGATAATACATAAATGAGAAGCCTGGCCTTTCCAGGTAATTAGTTTATATTTATGGGCGACTTCGAGAACTTACCATCAAATGGCACTTCTACCAGTTTGTCTATCAAATGTTATTAAACAAATATAGCTTACCAGTGCTTGCAAGGAAAGAAAGAAAGAAAGAAACATTTATTCAACACTAACAGGAGACACACATGAAAAAAATAAAAACAAAAATACACAGAGAAAACATTTTTCGATTGCACAGCCTACAAGTAACACATATCAGTAACATTGATGATAAAACAATAATTGTGAAACACAAATTGTATTGACATTAAAGAATAAAGTGTGTGTCTCACGTGTAGGTCAAAAAGGTCCAGTTCAGCATAATGCCAGGCAAGGCTTACCTGACGCTGATTTCCAACTGAACCAAAAGTAAAAAATAAAAAATCAAGTCACGGATGCCAACCATATGCCTATTGTCTACAATTTCCCTTTTTCAAATACAATGTAATAACTACGAATTCTATGGCAAACAAGGCGTTCATTTATCCTTTAGATAAATTATAACTCATGTGTAGTGGATGATATTTGGTTGATATATGTTTACAAAGTTACAAAACTCACTATGATACTACCTAAAGTTACACAACCGTAGCTTAATTGATACTTAAGAAGAATTTTACATATTTAATTAACTTGGAACGTCGAACTGCAATCAACCATTATCAAATCTCTTAAAGTGCCATCAACTATCGAAATCCGATCGTTTTGGCAACTTGTACTCTTGATACCGCGGTTCTAAATAAAGAGCGCGTGCTTTTTCTAATAATTGGCATAGATTTTTAGCAAAGATGTTATTCTACGACCCACTGCGCTTGCTTAGGATCTTGCTCTCTCAAATATCTAAACACACGTAAATCATAACCTTCGCGATTAAGAGAGTCCCATCAGAAATTGGTTTGATGACTTATTACGTTATTTAATAAATTTAATATCAAACCTCGTGCATATTAAAACAGCCACTGCAGTACATTGGATCGGTGTCATCGTTATATTATACCGAGTGAAGGGTTGTGGTATCATCTCATTGTTAGCGTAAAGTTCAAGGTATGAACTGACGTTATTACGATTTTTTATATTTTCGAATTACATGAATCATCGAGGAAGAGCCATTTTGATCTGTTAACGATAGCCAAAATAACAAATGATATCCATGTTGCTTCAAGGTGTATTATTATGAAATGATTAATTATTATTATCTTAGAATCAGACAGATTCTTAGAATTAGCCTCTTGAGCGTGAGATTCCGGGTTCGATCCTGACCTCCAAGTGTTTTTCTAAATTTCTAAGTGCACCTGATTACGAGACTATCGCTTGCTCATTGAAGGAAAACATTGTTAGGAATTTCTCATGAGATTAGTCTTTGAAGTTCACCAACCTGTCACAAAAACCTGTCCTCTGAAAACACAGTACAACTGTTTCACGGGAAAAACATTTTCCCATGTAACCGGGAGTGCGGAATAGCGCATCCCTTCCTGTAAACAAACAAAAAGGTGGTACCCATGCGGCCGGGAACGCGGCAAACTCACCCTCCAACCTTTGACGACGTGCCTCGCTGCATGTCCCGATTCGATGCCAGAAGGCCTTGGGGTCGTTCTCGACTTCGTGACTGGCGGTGGAGACCTCCCCCCTCATAAAAACTGTAAGATGTAACATGAGCCATCTGCTCATCTACTCTACCAATTAAGCGTAAAGGCCTTAAGGCCACCAGCATAGGTCCATTCAAAAAAAAGCCAAACACGCATTTTCAAGATGGCCGAAATTATGTTTTTTTAATGGTACTCATCCTTAAACTGCATACCACAAAGTCTTATATCCTCATCTTATCTTACCTTGCCTTACCTGTATCATAAACGCTCAGGCCATGAACTTACCATAAATATAATCGACATAGGATTCCATTGTACGTAACATATAAATGCCAACCGGACCCTAATGATCTTATACCATGAACCGGACTTCATATGCACGAATGTTATATCACGGTGGCGACGTTTCGATGGCTGATATGGATCTAGATTCCAGAATGTGAATCACTTTCATCATCACTATCACCATCGCCTCATTTTCGCAATGGTCCACACATGCTATATTTATATACATATGAACTTCGAGATTGATATAATTCATAAGTTTGTAGTCATTGTAAAATAAAGGTTTTATTTTTTCAGTCAGATAGTAAAACTATGTTATATTCGGCCAGTTTGATAATATTTAAAAATAACTAAACTTTATATTGTACTAGCAGCGCCCCGCGGTTTCACTCGCGGATTTGCTGTTCCCGTGGGAGTACGGGGATAAAGAATAGCCTACGTGCTATTTTGATGTATAAGCTATGTTTTTGTAAAGTTTCATCAAAATCTATTTAGTAGTTTTTTATCATTCATACTTACAAACTTTCGCGTTTTAAATAATATAGGATGTGTAGCAATATAAAATAAAAGTAACACACACACCTGCATTTGCCGGTCGTTGAACCGATCTGTATAAATCAGCTTTTTGAATACCTAATTTCTAAAAAATAATTCTTTTAAAACACATGCTCCGTAGTCTATGTTTATCCACTGTCGACGAACATCTTAATAAAGGATATCTAAAAAAAACGTAGATATTTTTAATAGAGGCCTATGACTTTTGAGTAGGCTGTATACAATAATAATAGTATACCAATGGACCAACGTAACTTGATCTGTACAAACTATTTTTGCTAGAATTGTGAATCTAATCAGTGAATTCAGTTGACACACACAAGAAATTCCATTAAAATCGGTCCAGCCGTAGTTCGATCTCAGTGACATATTAAGGCACAGATAATTATATTCATAATGTATATATATATAAATATATATATATATATATATATATATATATATATATATATATATATATATATATATATATATATATATATATATATATATATATATATATATATATATATATATATATATATACATTATGAATATAATATACGGAATAAGCAATAGGTACCTTTGTACCTACACCTTGATTTTATTTTCACAGTTAGTACACAAGCTTCTGTAAGTTTTAGTAACAAAGTAAGCTTTGAATAACTGGAAACCTGCGGTGATTGGTAAAGAGGCTTATAGTGAACCGTATCAAAATCCATGGAATAGTTGAGTAAACATCGCCATACACAGACCAACACAAAAGAGACTATTTACTTACTTAAAGTTAAAAATATAAATAATAATATCATCATCATCATCAGCCGTTATCCATCCACTGCTGAACATATGCCTTCATAGTGAAAATATTTTTTATTTTTCACAAAACAAATGAAACAATTAATAATAGAAAAAGTAAATAAAATGAAAAGACAATGCTATTTTAAAAGTTTGCATATCGAAGAATGGTTAATGTTGTTTTTTATTTATTATTATTATTGATCTTGATATAATATTATTGAATAAATAATAAATATTTTATCAGGTTTTAAAGTAGTAAAACAAGGATCGCACTTAATAGTTTAGTGGAAACATTCGATTAGGATTACGCAAATGTTGGAAGATTGTATGTGGGTCGTGAAAGGATGTGACGAGGATACGACTCGCTTGTCCTTGGATCTCCGTGCTGCTCGTTATCTTAGTACATAGTCATCACCGGATCTAGAACCTATTTTTCTATTTACTTACTAGCGGTGCACCGTCCAACCCGACTGTGCATGGCTAATAAATTTATAGCCTACTAGCTGTTGGTGATGATGATGATTTATAGCGGCGACTTAGCGGGATGGTATAATATAGCCTTATAGATTTTTTATAATGAAACAAATTTATGGATTTTATCGCGGTGTATATAGTTTTTTATGAGCCCGACGTTTCGCATACTTTACAGCAACCATGGTCACGGGAGGACTGAGGTGTCAGACGTCTTACTGTTACAAAGTTATTCGAAACTATGATACAATTATATTTTATTTAGTCCTATCTAGCAGAAGGTGCTAACTAAGTCTTTAGTCTGTGACATGTATAGCTT
The DNA here is from genome assembly GCA_905333005.2 of Lycaena phlaeas. NCBI lineage: Eukaryota > Metazoa > Arthropoda > Insecta > Lepidoptera > Lycaenidae > Lycaena > Lycaena phlaeas. Next base: position 11,573,319 of record HG995173.1, read on the forward strand.
ATAGCATTTCTCGATAAATAGGTTATCTAACATTGAAATAATCATCAAATCCGACCAGTTCCAGACCAGACAGTTCGTGAGATTATCGCGTTCAAACAAACCCCTCCAAGCCTTTTTTCGCGATAAAAGGTAGCCATGTCCTTTCCCAAGATCTGGTCTATATGTGTACTAAATTTTTAAAAAATCGGTGTAGTGGTTTAGGCGTGAAAGCGTAACAGACAGAGTTACTTTTGCATTTATAATATTAGTAGGGACTAGCTGTTACCCGCGGCTTCGTATGCGTTAGCAAAAAAAATCCTTATTTAATGTTTCCTGTGTTACTTAGAACCTCCAAGAATATGTGTAAGTTTCATAATGATTGGTTGAGTGGTATTCGCTTGAAAGCGTAACAAACATCTCTACTTTGACACCCTACTAATATTATTAATGCGAAAGTTTGTGAGTGTGGATGTTTGTTACTCTTTCACGTAAAAACGCCTGAAAGGATTATTATGAAACTTTACAATAATATAGCTTATACATCAGAATAACACATAAGCTATAGGTAAATTATCCCTGTACTCCCACGGGGAGAAACCGCGGGGCGCTGCTAGTTTATAATATTAGTAAGGATGTTTCTCGCTGATGTTATCCTGTGTAAAGTTTTTGTCGAGGATCGCATGGTGAATCTAAGCCATCTGCGAATCCACATGAATATAAACTAGCAATTTTATCAAAATTGGTTTAGCCGTAGAAGGATTGTATATAAAGGTGACCCAATTTATAGCTGTCTGTTGGCAGCTGTTTCGCAGTCGTGGATAACCTGTCTATTGCTAATGATTCGACTGTAGAGATGATAATATTGATAACTTACTGTATGATTGCGAAATATGATTAAAGATTAATAATATAACTTCAATCCTACTAATATCATAAACGCTTTGCGATATTTACGTTTGTAAGAATGTATATATGTTTGTTATTCTTTCACGCAAAAACTACTTAATAGATTTTGATGAAACGATACACATGAGAATAAAATATGATGATTATGATGATGATGACATCATGAGAGGATCGCCTATATCCTTCCAACACCTTGGGCGAAGCGAATTGAGCCGAGGGGGCTCTTTGTAGGTACCTCTCTTATAAGAAGAGGGGGCAAGAGGTGAGAACCTGAATCATCTCATTACACTGTCCCGGCGTTGGAAGGGGTTGTTCTGTGGTGCGGGACAACCCCTCTGTGGAGGTGGTGTCATCTGAAGGACTGACTAGCCGTCGGGGTGCCCTGTTGCTAGCAGATCCAGGGCACCTCACCAAAGGCGGCATTCGTGGCACTCGCCGGGTTTTAGTGGGTAGAGCTGCGTCCGCTTACCAGCTTCCGGGCGCAGTGAGTCCCACATACCCGCCTGGGAAGACCCACTCCCCCGCGGGATGCCTAAGTGCGTTTCCCGGCGTTAAAGAAAAAAAAGGGCCTACATCCAGCATACAGTTTCAGATTGCATCATCATTATCATCGTTATATACTTTGACCTTTATTATTTTCTTAATACGTGAATACCTTAACATACTATGTGTAACGCCATTAGTTATTACAAACAATAAGTTATCGAAATCCCCGTACGATGTATATTTTTAGATCATTTGCGCATCTGACCTCTAAAGCGCATGAGAAACAAGCGAATGTTTTCAAAACTAACACATAACAATTAATATTCGGTCGGACCCTGACCTGTAAAACCTTATTGTGTGCCCGTCACTTTGTATAATACAATTTTATGAAAAAAAAAATTGATAACCTTAATATTATCGCCACGAAAAAATCCAATATTTTTATTATACTCGAATGGTTATGGAGCAATGGAACGGAAAGGCATATAAGTGATAAAATTAATTAAAATTTGCAGGCAACAATTATTTTTATGTTTATAAGGATCCTTAACTTACATGAGACTAAGGTTCTGTTTCACAATCTCCAGTTAAGTCCCCAATAGGCTATCGGCAACATATTTGACAGATAGAGTATGGAGTATCTGTTAAATATCTGTCAAATATGTTGCCGATAGCCTATTGGGCACTTAACTGAAGATTGTGAAACTGGCCCTTAAGGGTGATTTTTTATTTATTTAATATGTTAATTTTAGAACTCAAGCCACTCTAAAGATCTGGTTTTTACTTAGTCAGTTTTAGTCTAAAAGACGTATCACGTTACCTGATTAAGATATTAATAACCACAAGCTACCGTCGTAACCGCTGCTAGGGCTCGTAAATATCGTCTACTAAAATTAGTAAGCTCTAAATAGAGCAGCTTACAAATTTTTACAATATAGTACAAAGTAAAGTAGTACAAAGTTTTACAAAATTTTTACAATATATACTATAACTTTTGTATACTATTAGTTTACAAAAGTATGTATTTGAATAAGTAGTATCCAAAACTGTTTCCTAAACTTATCTTATTTTTTCATTATTAATCGCCTTTTTCCTTCATAATATCTTATTTCGACATTCATAAAAAATAACGTATCATACAATCATGACATTTACTGTAGTTTTTTTGTGATTGAGATATCCTTATAGATTTAGCCTGGGAAGTTTTTGATCCTATGTGGGACATACAATTGGGCAATGCACACCCAAGTACTATCCACTAATCACTAAGTAGTATCTGCTTCGTCTTGGCATACTGGGCCCAGGTTCTCATCCTGAGCCTGACTTGAGCTTATGGGTTTTATTGGATTCGCATTATATAGCGCCTCTTACGCACCTCCGTTTGTTCCCGTGGCAAGCCCTCCTTGTCGGCGGCCTCCTTTCTCGTCTGCCTCGTTCTGGGCCATTACTGCCTCGCAGAACCCCATCGCCGTCCAGGACTCGTCATACCATAATATATTTTTGTTATTAATAATAAAGTACCTAACTATAAGTCGAAACTAGTGGATTTGTCCGGTGTAATTAGGACAATTAACCTAAGTCTTAGTTGCAAGCACATAGATTCCAAGTAGAACACCAACCTACTTTCCCCACTAGATAACAACCGACAGGTGACGAACCGGGAAGCTATCATGGGAACACCAATTCTATTGTATTGGCGGTTAATTTATGCCTTGTTTTAAATTCCGCTATATTTTTAGTATTGCATTGTTCTTTTCTATAGACAAAAGCTTTAACAATAGATACGCTAACTTTTGTTCTGGCATCCCGTTTATAAAAGCGCATGCATTATAAATTAAAAGGAATTTGTATGTAGTCATAGGATGGTCCAACCGGATCACCCTATTTCCGAAGACGCATAACGGTCACTAGGACCATTAGCATAGCTCCAACCGAAAAAAAAAAAGAATTTGTATGAATTTATAAAGTGAGAAATATATGTCATATCAGTAATACGTCCTATCGATATCTTGTACTGAATATCCTTTCTTTCCCCTCATCTCTCGCTTTTTCTTCTCAGAAGAAGGTGAATCTCTTGTACCGACCATCATAACATCAAAACGGCGTGCGAAATATTTATTTATATTAAAATAATTAATTACGAAAACTTACGCGATTATATAACAGTCCTATCTCCTATATGATAGGATAGGAGATGACGCAATATCAGCATGGCAGGTTAGATTATACCTTGAACTTCAAACAGGAACTTCGAACTTTGCGGTCCTGCCTCCCTAGACAACTGACAAGTGTCACAAACGACAAACGAATAGAATAGATAATATTTATTATGTATGGGAATGGCATTACCTTACAGCATGTAATTTGACAACTAGTATCTTTCCCATACAATAATGCCCGGTTTCTAAACGTTAGTGGCCCGGGTTCTAAAGTGTATGTCAACTAACATGGCTGTTAATGGCGGTTAACATACGATTCTAGTCTCAAATTGACAGAGTTTCGTTGTAGTGGCTTTGTCAACTGACAGGCTGATCAAATTAAGTAATTTAACCATGCTTCTAGCAACTCTTTACAGTTGATTTGTTAATTTTTGCGTTGATCAACCTTTCGTTAACCGGGCGTTAGTATTCTATTCTTTTCATTAAGCGTCTGTGCTACTTCTTTATTTCTGAAAAATAGCCAATCGCTACAAAAATAAAACAACATGGTAGCTAAGACAACGGTAAATATTCATCTTATTAAAACAATAATTTGGTTCGACGTTTATTTTACGAAAATAACATTATCGCCCGTAAATCCGGATTAAATAGTGTGTCTAAAACGCATCATACGTTCCAATTCTGTGTACTCATTGATTTTAGCCATTTACAGATTCGATCCGTCTCCGATTAGACAATACTTTTAGGTGTTTATGTAATGCTAGACAATGGATATATTTGAAATCTCTAATAGGCCTTTAGCCGTTACGGAATTGTGTGAGAAATTGTAGATGATTGTTAGGTGTGGATCGCGGATCGTGGACATTAAGATACATCTCGCACATTCAAGTCAAGACGATAAATTATAGGTAATAATAATAAATTATTTATTTCTTATTTTTCATATTATTTTGCAATAATTCAGGATTTTTTATTACGTAACTTACTACATAACTTTATATTGTAGATCTGTCGGATCTTTGACCGATTTTATCAAAACTTTTTCTATTAATATTTAATAATTTGTCAGATTATCTGTCCACTAACATAATAGTTGTAAGTTTGTAATAACTTAAGCAACATGAATGCAATATATTTTAAAGAAATATATACATAATATATGATTGATAACACACATCTATGACTCATGCACTACGAGTACCTACCTATAATATATTATACAGTATTCAAATCGTCACTATATCTACCACCTGTATAATATATTATATACAATTTACTAAATTATTTAATTTGTTTTATATTTATATACATAATTGTTGAGGGCAGCGCTCTGCGGGGCTTGCTCCTCTTCTTGGCGCAGTGGACTGTAGTATTCTTCAGGATGTATCAGGACACAGGGTTTGCGTTAATTGAAACAAGATTATTTTTCAAGATGCAATTTGAGTGTGGTGTCGGGCAGAGTGACTGCTTGTTTCTTGTTTGAATATTTCGAGTATATTAAATTGTCCGCCAAGCGCGCCATTCTTATAGGAATTTAGCAGGTGCGTAGTGCGAAGGCGGGTGTGTGTGATTTTGAACGACCAATCAGCGTCGAGTCTGATTGGAACGTGTACTTTTATTACATTTCGTTCTAGAGCCGTGTATTTACTTGTGTATGTGTGTGTAATTGTTTGTGTATGCGTGTGTGATTGCATATACTTTATTTATTCAAATTTCAGATACAATTACAGGATACAAAAAATACAAATATAAAATGAACAATACGAAAAGGACTACAAACATAAAATAACTGATTAGACTATTATTTACAAGAATTATTCTATGAATCTAAGCTGTTATTTACAATCTCCCCCTCGTGCGCAAGCACTATAACGTTTTTAGTCCGCTGTGGTTATCACGATAAGGCGAGAGGCCGGGCGACGAAGAAAACCTGCTGCTGTTCTTATCTCCGTTATCCGAACTCGTCCATCGGGGCCTGGGTGTACTTTTACTACTTCTCCTCGAGGCCATACTCCTCTGGGCATAGTGCCGTCGCATATTAAGACGATGTCGCCGACCTTTATGTTTTTATGATGGGAATTTAACCCGGAGCGAGGCATTAAAAGAGGTTTATATTCTGCCGTCCAGCGTGCCCAGAAAGAGTCTGCTAAGGCTTGGGTGGCTTTCCACGAGTGTGCGTCACAGGGCGTGTCCTTGAATGATCCCATGGGTGATATTCCGCTCGACCGTCCGATGAGGAAGTGATTGGGTGTCAGGGCTTCTTCATCTAGATTGGGATTCACTGGGGTCAATGGCCTGGAGTTGATCACGTGTTCGGCCTCTAGTAGTAGTGTGTGGAGCACGTCGTCAGGGGGGGATTTTTCTTTGAGAGTGACTTTCAAAGCTGCCTTTACCGACCTGACCATTCTCTCCCATGCGCCGCCCATGTTTGGGGCACCGGGTGGTATCTTTTTCCAGTTGATCAGCTTTCTGGATGCGAAGTCTCTTAGGTCGTGGTCGTTGTTTTGCAATGCCTCGGTTATTTCTGTTTCAGCGCCCACGAAGTTTGTGGCATTGTCGCTGTAGATAACGGTTGGCGTGCCTCGTCGTGCCATCATTCTTCTCAGGCTCATGATCATGGAGGAAGCCGAGAGTGACGTTACTATTTCGAGATGTACAGCGCGTGTGGTGAGGCAGGTGTATAGCGCCCCCCACCTCTTTTCTTGTCTTCGCCCTACGACTACATGCATTGGCCCAAAGTAATCTACCGCCGTCGCTGTGAAGGGCGGTTCGTTATGGGTTTGCCTTTCTGCAGGTAGGTCGCCCAAGGGGATTTTTAGTGGGATCCCCCTATAGGTCCGACACCATTGGCATTTGTTGCTTATGTAGCGTATGGCGCTGCGCAGTCCGATTATATGATAACTCTGCCTCAGCTCGTTCATTACCGTCTGGTGATTGCCATGGTTGAAGGTGGCGTGGGTGTGATGTATCATCAGCTGAGTGAGGCTCTCTTTCGCGTGGAGGACTGGCAGGTTGTGTCCGTCTTTGATTCTGGAGTCTAGACATAGGATGCCGTTGCGGTCGGTCTTCACGGAGAGTCTGCGGAACGGGGATGTCTTCGGTGGTCGCCGCCCAGCCTCTATCGCCGTGATATCGTCGCCGAATGAGATACGTTGGCTCCTTTTGACTAGCAATAACTCTGCTAGTTTTATATGATTTGGCGCGAGTTCTGTGCTCGCGTTTATTTTGAACAATCTGGCTTTAAACACCTCGGCAGCAAGCAGAACGGTAGCAGCAGCACGTATTAATCGCGTGTATTTCGAAAATCGTTCTATTTGAGGTAAGTATTCGTCTACATCATGCCTAATAGTTACGTGTATTTGTTTCAGAATTCTTTCTTCCCCTGAGGGGGGCAGCGGGGTCGCGGCAGGCCTTTCTTGCGGCCAAGTTGCGGGGTCGCGCCTAATGAACTCTGGACCGGAGAACCATCTGTGATTCGCGTTGAATTCCGTGGGAATGCCCTTGGTCGCGTCGTCCGCGACGTTATCCGAACTGGGTACCCATCGCCAGTTAGCCGGGGTAGTTAGGCTTTCGATTTCGGCCAGCCTATGGGCTACGAACGATTTGAAGGTGCGCGGGTCCGATTTTATCCATGCTAATACCGTTTTCGAGTCTGACCAATAATGACTCTTTAATATTTTATAATCTGACTCGCGCTTTATCGACTCGGCTAGCCTGCTACCTAATACGGCGGCTTGAAGTTCTAGACGGGGTATCGAGATGGGTTTTAAAGGGGCTACCTTGGCCTTGCCGGCTATCAATCGCGACGTTTTCGAACCGTCTGATGCTGAGCTGACGAAGTATATCGCGGTCGAGTACACTTTTTCGCTTGCGTCACAGAAAACGTGTAACTCACCCTCACCAGATGGCGTGGCAGGTACGTACCTATTTACTTCTAAGTTTTTTAATAATTGTACATTTTTAATAAACGATATCCACGTTATGTGTTGTTCTTTCGCGATGGGGTCGTCCCATCCTATCCCGCTACGCCATATCTCTTGTATGAGACACTTTCCGATCATCGTGATTGGTGACGCTAAGCCCAGGGGGTCGAATACTGACATGACCGCACTGGTTACCTGACGTTTGGTAGGCAGCGTGTCACCACTTATGACGTTCGCGGGTGTGCTTCTGAGATTGACGTTGAAGCCTAACGTGTCACGCGCGTGGTTCCATATGAGACCTAGGGTTCGCTCTGTATCACCCTTTCCTAACGTGGTCGAATCACTGCTGCGCATGTTTTTGACGTTACTTAATACTTCCGGTGCGTTCGATGCCCATCCGCGTAATTCGAAAGACGCGTTTAAATGTACTTTATACATATCGCTTATAATTCGCTTCGCTTCGCTTTCGGTGTCGAACGCGCCTAGATAATCGTCCATATAAAAATTGCGTACAGTGGCCTTCGCGACCTCGGGATACTCATTACCGTGATACTCTGCGTTTTTATTTTTTACATAAATGGCTGTACATGGAGAGGACGCTGCTCCGAATATGAGTGACGTCATTCGATATTCCTGTGGTGGTCCAACCCTATCCTCGCCCCTCCATAAAAATCGTAGGCTATCACGGTCCTGCTGAGCGATTTTTACTTGTAAAAACATTTCTTTAATATCGGCTACCACCGCGATTTTTCCTTCTCTAAATCTTATTAAGACACCGAATAACGACTGCAGTAAGTCAGGGCCTGTCAGGAGCGCATCGTTTAGACTCTTTCCCCCATATTTGGCGGCTGCGTCGAATACTAAACGCACTTTACCCTTTTGCGGGTGTACGACGGAGAAATGTGGTAGGTACCAACCGCGAGGGGATGTGCCCGGGGTATTCACCCTTTCTGCGTAGCCTGCCTTTATTAAATTCTCCATTTGCTTGCCGTATTCGGTTTTTAAACTTGAATTTTTATCTAATTTATTCTCTAAGCTATATAAACGGCTGAGGGCCTGCTTTTTATTGTCTGGCATTACTTCATTGTCTGAACGCCAAAGTAAGCCAGCTTCGAGCCTATTGTCGTTTATTTTCTTGCACGTTTTATCTAAAATCGCTAGGGCGCGCTGTTCAGGGTCAGACGTTGGCCGGCGCTGCTCTATGCCTAGCGACTCTAGGCTAAAGAAATTTCTAATTAGATCTAACGCGGGATCGTCCGACGGCATGGGACGTATGTGGTTGATCATGGCGACCGTGTTACGCGGGCGCGCATCCTGCCCATGCAACACCCATCCTAGCTTAGTTAACGAGGCTACGGGCTGCCTTTTATTACCTACACGCAATTGCCTAGACGTGATTAAATGCCAGTTGTCCTGGCCTATCAATATGGTCGGTTTGCCCGCCTCGTAGCACAGTTCATCCTCTAATTCCGCTAGATGGCTGCACTGTCGCACTAAATCCTTACTCACCTCCTGAGGTGATATATTTAAATTTTTAATAGTGCTGGCGTTCATGGTTTCTATGTTTCTATTACAAAGACCGCGAATTGACAACGTGACGTTACACGATTCTATTTCGTCTATACGACTTCCCCCTACCCCCTCTAATGACAGTAGCTGCCCGCGACCTTTGGTTATTACGCTGTCTGCCGTGTTTTGTTCGACGAGCGTCATGGTAGAGCCCTCGTCGAGCAAGGCGTAGGTGGTGGCCGAACCTAATGGGCCGCTTAACTCAACCGGAATTATTTTTAGGTAGGTGTTAGACGCGTGTACGTGGTTAATTGAACTGACGTTCCCTCGAGTGGGTGTTGACGCGCTGTCGCTGCCGTGTAATAGCATGTGATGTGACGCCTCACATCCGTTTACGCCGCACGGTTTATATTTACATTTTTGCATTCGTGGATGCGAGTTATTTAAACATCTAAAACATAACCTATATTGCTTAGCCGCGTCCCATTTTTCTTTAGTGGTTAATTTTGAGAAATCGGCGCAGTCCGCGGCGCCGTGATTTCCCGCGCAGACTGCGCATTTTTTATTTGTGTCTACGGCCGATTTCTCGTCGGTTTTTGACGGGCGCGGTTTATGCATTCTCGACGTTTGTTTTTTAGCGGGATGTTTGTTTACGGTAGCGATGGTTTTGCGCGACGGGTTCGTTTCTAAATCGGAATCGTAACATGAACTATCGCTGTCTTGTGAACGGCGCATGCGCGGGTGTTCGCTATCGCGGGCTATATTCACTGCGCGCGGTTTTACGCGATTTTTCCTTTCCTCGCGTGCCGTTTCGTATGCGAACATCGCACCACACTGGTCGGCCATCACGTTTAGAAATTGAGACAGTAGTTCTAATTCGGGAGACCCGGCGCGCTCCGCCCTAAATTCGTACCACTTATATTTTAAGATTGTACTAAGTTTTTCTACGACTCGATTTACTAATTCGGGAGAATATAAATATTGCGGCTGATTTAATGACTTTATTGCCGCTACCGTGTTAGATACTTTACTCGCGAAATTACCTACGTTGCGCCCGTCTTCACTCATACGGGGCATGCGTTTGATGTTATCTAACTCGGATAAGATGAGTAATTCTGGTCGCCCGTAGCGCCTTTCTAATGTGTCCATTATTTCGTACGGATCGGATACTGTGAATAATAATGCCCTAACCGTTTCGCGAGCTGCACCACGCAGTGCTTTTCTCAGCCTCGCTACGTTTTGTACGTCGGTGAACATGTCTACGGTGTCGCTAAACACTGACTTAAATGCCATCCATTCGGCAATTGATCCGTCGAAATGAGGCAGTTCATGTATGAATTTTGGTGCCGCGGGTCTGGATGAGTTTGAATTTACCGCCTGCATGATCGCGTTGGCTAACATTGCCATGTCGTTGTTACTTCCGTTCGACTGGTCGTTATTAACGCGCGGTATATTCGAGTTGGGTGGTCGCGACGCTTGTCCCGGGACTTGGGCGTTATTTATTATTGCCGGCCTATTAGCTATACATTGTTCCGATATCCAGCCTTCGACACGTGACTCTTCTAACCTGGGCGGCCGTTCCGCGCCGTTCGAACTTTCCATTTCTATTCTGGCTATTTCTAAACGGTTTAATGCAGCCGCGGATGCTGCCCTAGCCCGTGCTAACTCGGAATTATGTAATTCTAACTCGGCTTTTAACATAGATAACCTACTGTTTGTCCTGTCCGCGGGGACATTTACTACAGTGCCCGACTCACTCCTAGCTCGATTATCTAACTCTTTATCCCTATTTTCGACTAACCTCTCTTCATTGCTGCACGTGTTGCTGCCACCGTTCGCGATTTCAGTGCTGTTGCCTTTACTCCACGTGTTCGACTCGGTCGACGTGGTTTGGCCGGTCGTCGGCGTGACGTCTGTGGAGGGTGTGGTTTTCCCTGAACGTAATACACGTACGTCCTCCATTGCGCACGAGGGGACCCTACTCCTAACACTTAAATCTAGCACTTATCACTTTCACTTTCACTTTTGTTCCTATTCTCGATGTGTCTATTGCCTATCAGCCTGGCCGGACTACTACCGCGGTGATGCCGGACCAGGAATGGGAACGCAGGAGGATAGGAAGGCGGGAACCTCCCGGCAGAGGGCGCGGAGACTCACGGGAGCATCAAAGCACAGCGGGAAAACTGCACTCGTCGTTGCGTGCCAACCTGTGGCCCCAGAGCGATTCCACACCGTACCGGCGGGGCCTGACTGATAACACCTGGGATGGTGCGTGAAGCCGTCAGTTACTTCACTATGCCTCCGTACGCTTATGATGGCCTTTAACACCGCTAGGTGGCCACGTACGTGATGATGATTGCTTCCAAGTAATTAACAGAGGTTAGGCTAAGACCAACTGTTAACACTCGCGCGTTCGTTTTTCTTTCTTGAATCACGCGCCGACTTCTTTCTTCAATCCCACACTTTCTTGCTTCAATGCTCTTGCCTGCTTCTGTCTTCAGTGATTCGGCCAAGAAGGACCACTTGTCTGGTTCTGTCTTGAGAGATCCGGCTAAGAAGGACCACTTGTTGAGGGCAGCGCTCTGCGGGGCTTGCTCCTCTTCTTGGCGCAGTGGACTGTAGTATTCTTCAGGATGTATCAGGACACAGGGTTTGCGTTAATTGAAACAAGATTATTTTTCAAGATGCAATTTGAGTGTGGTGTCGGGCAGAGTGACTGCTTGTTTCTTGTTTGAATATTTCGAGTATATTAAATTGTCCGCCAAGCGCGCCATTCTTATAGGAATTTAGCAGGTGCGTAGTGCGAAGGCGGGTGTGTGTGATTTTGAACGACCAATCAGCGTCGAGTCTGATTGGAACGTGTACTTTTATTACATTTCGTTCTAGAGCCGTGTATTTACTTGTGTATGTGTGTGTAATTGTTTGTGTATGCGTGTGTGATTGCATATACTTTATTTATTCAAATTTCAGATACAATTACAGGATACAAAAAATACAAATATAAAATGAACAATACGAAAAGGACTACAAACATAAAATAACTGATTAGACTATTATTTACAAGAATTATTCTATGAATCTAAGCTGTTATTTACAATAATATTTATCTGACTGTAAACTGAAAGAATGGTTGATAATTATTAGAAGGTCAGCATGTCTGATGTTAATCTTCTACTACCATCTGCACCAGAATGTAGATGGGACTGCAGGTTGCTGATCTACTTAACACTAGAAAAATCGACTGAATTTGCCATAGTTTTCTGGAAAAAAAGTAGAATCCTACTTCCTACAAATATTATAAATGCAAAAGTTTGTGAGGATGTTTGTTACTCTTTCACGCAAAAACAACTGAATGGATTTTGTTGAAACTTCATAATTATATATTTTATACATCAGAATAACACATAGGCTATAATTCATCCCTGTATTGCCACGGGAACGGGGGGTAATATAGACTATATCATCCCGCTAAGATGCCGTTGTAAATTTTAGTTAACGCAGGCGAAACTGTGGGCATCAGCTAGTATATACTATATACGAATATCATGTTATTATATCACGTATCATCATATACTATGATCACGTGATAGATATGATCGGGTCCACTAGGATGTTACCTTTGCCGCTCTCCCGGCGGTTGAGCAAGAGGTGGATGCGAGATGTCATGTGCACGAGCTTGGTATTTACTCGAGAGACACGTCATGAATTTAACATGGAACTGTTTTATATTATACCAAGCTACAATATTACTATTGCCTAATAACAAGTAGAACACAATCGCACTGGTAACAAATAAATAAAGACAACGTCAGGTATTTTTGATTTAATTAATGTTAATATTTTTTTTGTCATAACTTGTTTGATACCCAAACTTATCAACATATAGTTTTTATATACTTGGAGAATATACCTTGGATTACTTAGTTCTGGTTAGGTTTGAACAGGTAAGTCAATTTTGAATAACTTTACAACCGATAAAAAATTGTTTTAGAGTAAACATATTTAAATTACAATAAGAGCGACGATTTTTCAGAGGGTTTGGACTCGGCCTCTTGTGCAAGAGGTCCCGAGGCGATCCTGCCCACAAGATCATCGCTCGCTCAATGGTGCAGGAAAGCATCGTTAAGAAACCTGCATGCTTAATGAGATTGAAAGTCTTTGAAGTTATGTAAAGTTCACCAACCTGCATTGGGCTAGCGCATCGTTGAACTTTGGCCCATTACCCTCCTCGCCTGATTTCGAGGAGGAGATCTGTGCGTGATAATAACATGTTGGCTTAATTGCTTAAAGAATTGTATCTCTCTCCGTATAATATGAAATTCATTTAATTAACAATAGAGATCAATAGAGATTAAATTTCAATAGACATAGATTATAGATATTATAGACTATCAATAGGTGTGTTTATAAATCAAAAATGTTTTCATAAAAATATGTCTTGAGTCTAGACCTTCTAACCGAAATAGCTATCACGGAAGGTATGGCACTTACACTAAGCATAAAAATGACTAGGAATAAAAAATAAAAATATAATACTGAGTCCAGTTCATAATAAATTTCGAGCTCCATTTAGATTTGTGTTACATGTAAGATGAAATGCATAACACAGTATTAGCTACAGCATACTGCGAGCCAAGACGATAATTAGTACCAAATAGTAAGAAATTATTAAATAAAAGTATTTTTAAGTCTTTAAAAAGGGAAGGGATCGGTCGTCTTGGCGTCATTGAGGGACCGTTCACTGCTGAACATAGGCCTATGTTCAGCAGTAGACGGATATAGGCTGATGATGATGATGATGAAGTATTAAAAAAGTTTGTCTTTAGTTCTTTATGGAAACCATTCATGGTTTTCGTAAAAGTATATTTATTTAAAAATGTTTTTATTATTACAATGAGGATTAAGGAATAAGGATCCATTAATATTTGGGCTGATTCGGTCACTTGATATTTGATTTAGTTCTCCTCACAAAGTATAATTTCAATATATCCCTAGCTCGTGATGCATAGTTTTGCGCCAGATGGGTTATATAATTATTACGACATGCTCCCAGCGAGGATGATGTCGTGTTCCAAACAACCTTTGCCCAACGTTACCAATTACAAGACATAAATATTACTGATTGAAACAGATTACGTCGTAAATTTTAATAAAAACAACCAATTAATATGATTTTATTTAATTTAGTATTTCACGACGTTTGATTTATAATAGTCCGTGGAAAATTAAAGGTTTCACTGGCGATTGGGTATTTGATTGTGGTATTTGCCTTTTTCTTTTACCTCGGGAAATGCACTGACGCATCCCGCTGGGGAGTGAGTCTTCCCGCCTCTTCTTATAAGTGGGGTACAAAGAGCCTCTTCGCGTCGGCTCAATTCGCTTCGCCTAAGGTGTTAGGACTTGGGGTCACCCTGGGCTAGCGAGCCCCATCGCCACGACAAGGCTTGAACCATGGTGGGGATTGCCTGTGATCCCCGTGGCTATGGCATTGAAATGTCCGAAACGTCGGGAATCTAAATATCTAATGAAACCATAAACTTCAAAGTGAGATATATATTTTTTAGCTTTATTTTTATAAATTATTTATTTTTAATGTTTGACATAAACAGAATTACTGTTATATATTTTTTAAATATTGTTACCTATTTTTATAGCTTTATACATCAGCGTTTGTTTAGACGAAGTGTCGGTCGGTCATTAACCAGATGGGATGCGGATCTTAGTGGAGTGGCTTGTCCATGCGGGACAGGCTACTCCAGAGACAAGAGATCGGCCGTCTTGGCGTTCTTTGATTAAGGCCTTTGTTCATCAAATAATGATGATGATAATGTAAAGCTTCTTCGAAAATAGAATTCGTGTTTGAGATATGTGATCGAGAGACACCGTGAGAAAACACGACAAGCTTAAAACCACTACACCAATATACGAATGCATAAACTTTATTTTAAATTTAATTATTTAACCAGGTGGGAAGACGATCTCCGTGCTATGGCCTTTCCGCGTCATATGCTAGTGGCAAGGGGTCGGTCGTTTGACATTAATTGAGGCTTATGTTCAGCAGTGAAAGGATAAAGGCAGATGATGATGATGATAAACTTTATTTTAAAATACCAGTCACATGAATAAAAAAACTTCAATTCTACAGCTTTAACACGACTTCGCTAGCGTGCTCTTTTTATTAACACAAAACAAACATGTAATTTAAAAAGTATTGAATATATTATTATGTATTTCTGTTGTCTGGTACCAGTAACACAAGTTCTTCGAGAACTTAACACGGGACCAGATTGACGCGGTGTAAAAAGCGTCCATAGATATAATTTATATCATCATTTTAACCCGCATTATGTCTTTTGATCTATGCATTGCTCATTGAGTCGTTTAATTTTAACACCTGTACTAAAAAGAGTTTGTTTAATTACAAATAATTGTCTCCGGAAATGGATAGTTACACGTTTCCTCGTAAGATTAGTGCACACTACCAACACTACTGGCTCCACTGGACTGGACAGTTATATTAGATAACCGTTGATGACTTTATTAATACCGGTTTAGCGACTTTGGCCAGGATATGGTTTTATAACGTTATGAGTTTGTTTTCCTTGCATTGGATTTAATCATTTTTTTCATTCAACTATCGTGCTTTGCAATTGCTAAATTTCTTTTTTTTTTATGAAACAAGAATTTTACTTTTAGTTCAAATAATGTGTTGCACTTGCATGTGAATGTAAAATAAATGTAATTTAATGTTCTTAAAAAAACTATTTACCTTTACATTTTTAATAAATAGGTTACATCTTATTTTAAAGACTCAAAAAGGAATATTTTGTGGACAATACTTTATTTAAAATACTAAAACTGCAGTGTTCAACACTATAAACTTTATATCGAGGTAAAATATACACCACGAACAAATAAAATCTTCAATAAAAATAAGATACTATCCGGAATCAAAACGTTTTTTTAAAGAAGAGAAAGGCGGTTTTAAAAAAAATGTATATCACATTTCACAACTATACTTTGATCTCTGTAGAACCATAATCATCATCATCCGCTTATATTCGTCCACTGCTGAAAATAACGCTCCTTCAATGAACACCAAGACGAAAAAAGAACCGAAATAAGTATTGTTAAATAGAAAAGCAATCAATAACAGCCGCAGAGCCGTAAACTGCCTTTTTTGCGCCCTGTGCGGACTTCTGTAACTGCGCCCTTAGCAAACCAAAAAAAAATATTAGTCCTGCCTGGTCTGGCCATTCTTGCGCCCCCCAGAGTCTACGCCCTGTGCCTGGGCACCGGAGGCACCGCCCTATTTACAGCTCTGAGTATAGGTATAATCAAGGTATATTTTACAATATTTTATTGATTTTGATTGTGTTCTCGGCTTAGGCGATGCGTGCTGGTAATTAATTACCCTCGTATAAAGCTAACGAAGCGAGATAATTGTTCCTCTTATATCGGAAATACTAATCAACTCTATTGTTTGCATTTCATTAGAACTGCGAAGATCGTCTTCATACCTTTATTCTTAGATCATTAATATGTCTAGATGGAGTGTCGCCCTACAATCAAAACAAAAAAAAAAAAACTGGCCAACATTTTCAAAGATGTATTCGTGAATAGTGATACCAGCTACTAGTTCTCCCATAAGCATAATTTTTAATCTCGTTACACTTCAACACAAACCTTCATTATAAATAAAAACAATAATGCGTAAAAATTCATGCGTATTCTATGACAGTGGGACGGATACTAAACACGGAGAAAGCATTTAGAGGCCAACTGTTGGACGCTATTTTTTTGGACGTGTTTTCCGCGCGACACGCTATCTAGACATATTATTGATCTAAGCCTTTATTAACCAAAGATTCGTTGTAAGTGGCTTGGGGTCGCGGTTTTGGGTTCCAATCCTAACTATTATTTCCATATATAAGTCAGAATGCTTAGACATTCGTTACAGCTCATCAACAGTTTTCCGCAGAAACTATTTTATCATTATTAGGAATTCCATAGGGTCCATCAGAAAACTACTAACTGTATATAAAATACATAGATCGTGTGTATTGTAAACATCGACAGACAAAATTACAATTTGCTCACAATATTAGTAAAAATTATTAAATGGCTAATATGTAACTATTTTAAGACTAATTGTATATTTGTAAGATAGCTGTAAGTCTTCCGAATAAAATCAAATAAATTTTGTTACAAACCAATAGGGCTATTTTGTAAAAAACCATTTCGATATCGAGCTCCACCTGAGTGACAGAGCTCACTTTACGACACATCGAAAGCGAACTTTATTGATATAGATAGATAGTCGAGTTTTAAAGAATAAAAATTCGTCAAATTCGTCATATCACCGCGGACTCTGTTTTCGAGATTCGAAAACGACCTTACAGAATAGCCCTGCTGTAACAGAATCTCCATACTTTCACATTCATAATACAATAGATGTGATGTCATTGGATCGTCTAGTTATTTGGCAGAGGTCGGGTCGGGTCAGCGCCGGCGGTCGCGGAAGCTCGTGATATACCGCCGCGCCGGTGAAAGTCTTATCTAACCTTGGCTCCGGGCTGGGAAACACCAAATGTCACTCAGGTGTCATTGTGTGCGTTAGCAGGACGCCAAGAACAGAAGCTGCGATAAATGATTGTCACGATCGTTTTCTTATAATAATAACAATAATAAATATGGACGCTTTTACACCACGTTAATCTGGTCCCGTGGTAAGTACTCCAAAAGACTTCTGTTACGGGTACCAGACAACGGAAATACATATATTTAAAACTTTTTATATAAATACTTATATTTAAGATTTTTATAATATAATACATATATTTAATACACATCCATGAACCAGGAACAAAATAAACTTTTTTTCATTGTTCCCTGGCGAGATTCGAACCCGCTACCTCCTGCTTGTCCGCCAACGCGCTAACCACTGAGCTACAGAGGTCGTCAAATTCATCAACGTCTTATTATGATTCATATATTTTATTTAATCAATTCATAATGAAATATTTTAAAAATAAATATACGAATAATCAATTTTTAGAATACGAATAGATCTTTATAATATCTTTTTTTTATATTACAATCACGTGAGAGAAAAATATGCCCAAAACAACGTTTATAAGTATTTAAAACGGGATATTTACCATGTTTTTTAATATTGTTTTGCGGAGCTCGATATTTCGACATTGTCTACGAATGTCATGTTCACGTGAACATGACATTCGTAGACAATGTCGAATCGAGCTCCGCAAAACAATATTAAAAAACATGGTAAACATCCCGTTTTAAATACTTTAAATAATGAAAATAACCATGTTAATTTAAAATCCTATATAACGTTTATAAGTTTATAAAGCCTTAATAAGAGCTAACTTATCTTGCAACATTTTACTTAACTTATATAAGACAGGATATTTAAAACTGAATTTTGTTTATAATTTTGATTATGTTTTAAATCCATTAATGTGAGAAAACAATTTCGCGAAGATGTGATAAACGAGCAGTCAGTTTGCACCTACTTTAGACATTTTAAATAATGAAGCAATAATGTGCGATGGGAACCAAAACATCTTGTTGAAACCTTCCTTATTTCAACTATTAAAAACCACTTGATGGTGACTTAAACAGTATGGGTGAATGATATTGTTTATTGCTTATTTTAGGTGAGTAGTTGTTAGGTACCTGTGTTTTCTAGGATTGTAGAAGTTGCTAGATATATAGATGAGCCACATGATGATATGGTCAGCGTCGCCCATTGGCATAAGCAAGTTAACCTAAGCCCAGGCAACATTATCATATATCGCCTACCCTGAAACATAAGATATTGTGCTGTCCTGGTGTCTGTGATTACACTGCCTCTCCTTCCCTTCTTTTTAAAACACAGCTAAGCTGTTTTACGGCACAGCGCATCCCTCCCATTGGTAATGGCTAGGAAACTCATTTACATGATTGGCTAATCGCCAAGTTCACCTTCACCTGTCAGATGCCCGCTAAGCCGTTCAAATTAAAAAAAAAACTTGTCATCATAGGGAGTGCCGATAGAAGAAGAAAACGTGTAACTTTTTTTGTAATTTTCCGTGTAATTTTCCAATAATTCTATATTGGAAAATTACAAATTTGAATGCAAAAAAAACCATAATGACGCCATAATCATAGCATGCATAGCAAGTCATAATTAGCATGTCGGCATCGCTACCCTAAGAATATTTTCCTCTACTCTCGAAGCTCAACGAAGTTTTCATTTCAAAGATTAAAACGTATCATTCATCATATTGTACAGCATACAACTAAGTACGAGTATGCAAGAACGTGAAATATTTTTGATATGCATGTAAACATTAACTAAAATATTCACACACTTTGAACTCGTTAGGCACCTTCGGGCAACGATTATGAAACTTAAGCGTGTTGAAAGAACAAAGTTATTCACGACCTTCGAGCCGTGAGAAGCGTCTTGGTCCTGAGTACATTGTCTCCGGCTGAATAATCGACATAACCACATGTCGTAACAGACCTGCGAAACAATGATGTTTTAGTAAAGTCGCGTGGTAAGCGCTTATTATTGTCATAAACGTTTTAAATGTTTACGCTTTATGTACATTTAAATTTCATACATTAGCGATAAAATTTATATATTTTATTCTAATAATTTTATTTTAATTAATCATCAGATTCAACGGATACTCTTTATGCCTTTGAAAATTTATCGTGTAAAAAGCGATTACTTAGCGAGACGAGAGTAGTAAAATCAATGGCGAAATAATAAAGCTTATCAATTCTATTTAGGGTCCCTCTATTTATTTATTTATTTCAATAATTTTATTTTAATTCTATGTGGAGTATAGGTTTTCAATATCTATGGGTTGGCAAAAATATAAAACCATATTAGAAGAAAGATTTGCAAAAAATGTAATTTATATTTTATTGCACTTAATATCTCGGTGTGTGGCCAATTAAATAACGTCACCTCTGGCAAAACAAATGTCAAAACGTGAGGTCAAGATAATTAATATAGTCAAACTGGAGATAAAAGTACATTGGATTAGGTAGGCGTATCTTCAAGACAAACAAACGATCAGAAGACGCCCTGACCTATGGCCACGTGAATGATACGCGCGAGTGACGATCAAAATTCCACTGCAGTTGCCGGCGGCTCTGATTCCTAATCAAAAAAAGATTTATGCTCACCATATGAATCAATAGAATGAAGATAAAAGATAAAGATATTTTATTTGTAAACATGAGTATTATACAATAAAATCTCCAAAAAATTATATTATATTCTAAATTAATCTCGAATTAATAGAGTAGAAATAGATTGACTGAGACCCAAAACAAAAATAATGAAAAAAAATATTATACTTAAGTAAATATTTATAATAACTATACTAAATAATAAATATAATATTTAGGACGTATTTGATATAATATTTGTGTATTCGAGAGTGTTGATGATACAAAAAAATAAACATATAAATATGTTTATTTATTTGTATCATCATATCATATACTAGATGATATTATATTATGGATATGTGCATATTATGTATTATGTATTCTTGTATTTTAAGAGAAGTTAAAAGTAGCTTCTAAACTAATGAAGGTTGCTTTGTGCTATGTGAATTAAGTTGGAATTTCAGTAGATATTTAAAAAGACTTTATAACAATTAATATACCGACGTCTATGTTTTCGCCCATGAGTTTATTTCCGTACTGTGTGATTACTAATTATAATGAGTTTTTATTCGCTAATGATTAAATCCTTGTCTGCGAATAGATCAAGGAACGTTTTCGTAGATCCTCTAGATCTGATAACGATGGATCATAAATCAGCGTTAAATAATTTTCGGTTACAAATTACAAATTAAGAAATAACGTCTGTAGATTGTAACGGCTGTGTATAGGTATGTTATGTTGATAGATCAGTTTTTTAGTTAGTAGGGTACTAATCTATATGTTGTCCATCATAGTCTCCTTTCCAGTTCCACGCTTATCTTGCCCTTCTGTCCGAAATACAGCATAGCTGTTCCACGAGAGAAACAAGCAAGATGAGCAACCAATGCAGCTGGGACCACGGCACAGTGCAGCCCTCTCACCGAGCCACCTGATGCAACAAAACAGTTTGAACTGAGAGTTGCGAATACAATTCAATAATGAGTTGCTCATCTTGAGGTGTTCCTTCATCTGGTAAGTTCTGGTAAGTAAAAAATTAAAAACGAATGAACAAATACACTGCCTATTCTGCCCTTTCTGAAATACAGCAAAGCTGTTTCATGGAAGGAGTAACAAGGCCACAGTGTGGCCTCCCCCGGTGTCAATTATAAGTAACAATGGTACTGGTTCTTAAATTATGAATTAAACTTCAATACTTACATCCTACAATAAATTATTGTGTATCATCCTTCAGAAAAATCCTACAAAATATGGTATTATGTTATTATATCCTTCTTCTATTATCTAACTACTTACTTTACAATTATTATAGCTAGCATTTTTGTTCGAAACTGAGCTATTAATTTACATCCTTCCGCTTTCGCCGGAAACTCATCATATTGTAAAAAATAAGATAAAAAATGGAGATTATCTTTTTAATCTGAAAAGGATATGATTAATTTAAATTGATTATGACTTTTAGATATAGACCTTACAAAATAACATATTATATATAGTACATGATATATTCCTGCCAGGTAAAATAAAACATTTATTAAAAATTGAAACAAAACTAAATCTAAAATTATAATAAATAAATACTAAAATTAACTATGTACAAAAGTATTACAAATAATATAAGGGTCCCAGATCGCTGTCGGCTGGGATCGTTCCCAAAACGCTGGCCGCGTTGCCACGTTGGATTGCAACGCTGATGCGTTGGCCCAAATACAGGCCAGCCTTTTGGTCACGTGAGATCTCTATCAAACGAGTTGATAGGTCTCGATAAAGCCGGAAAGCCTCTGGGCCCCATGGACCAAGAGTCTCGACTCCAAACGCCGAAAATATGTATCCATTTCCAATGCATGCATATTTGCGGCGTTTTAAGTCCTCTTGTCTTGCGGCCGCTGCACCAGCCAAAACCGACGTCTCTGGCAAATGAGACGCTGCCAAAGTATCTACGCATGATGCATCCCATACTAAAGGGCGTCCCATCTTCCATGGCACCAACGACATCCCGTCCGGCCTCTTGCCATCGTCACGAGCCAGCCCCGTGGGTTCCAACACGGCTGGTAACCCGACAGTGGCAAGAGCGCGACGTATGATGTCATTTAGTGCTGCATGACGTGGTATTCTAGTATTTATTTATTATAATTTTAGATTTAGTTTTGTTTCAATTTTTAATAAATGTTTTATTTTACCTGGCAGGAATTGATTATGATAATTTAATTAGTTTTTATTCAATAATACAATTAAAATAATTTATTAGATAATGCTATTAATTGCTAATTACTATGTTTAATATTTGTTATAAAATATTTAAGCTAATCGACTCTTTTTATGTTTTTTTAAGATATATTGTTGTTTTTTTATAATCAATATAATACAATGTTTTTTCAATCTATTCTAAAATGCTAATTGCACCAATAAGAGACTTCCAGATTTCCTCATGATTTAAATATACTCTTACATCCGACGTTTTGTATGCTTTAATGTTAACAGTGGCATAAAAAGTGTTTTCATCATCAGCATTTTTGGAATCAATCAATCAATACACCTGGAATATGTACTTGTATATAGTTTTAATACTCAAAAGAAACAGAAAATACATTTGCTTGAACAACTAGTTTGGCGACTAGTTGGCCGATTAGTTGACGACTAGCCAAGCAACTAGCCACATTAGATAGGTGACTAGCTGGGCGACAAAATGAGCGATTAATTGAGTGACAATTGTCAAGCTAGTTATGGGACGTGTTAGGTCATAAGTTGAAGTAGTTCTGCGTTTTAAGTCATTGTCAACTGAGTGTTTGCGCATTGAGGTTGTAAGTTGTATATGCAGCTAAAGAAAGTCTTTTAAAATATTATCAATGATTATCGACTAAGAAATGATAAGTATAAGGTACCTTTTTAGTTACACCTGTATCTAGTTAATGATATCATATACGTAAGCCATCGTATACCTAATCAAAGGGTTACACACATAATGTGTTACAACATATTTCCTTCGTGTCATAACTGGCGGTGAATGTGAAGCATATCAGAAGCACACCCTGCTGTGAGGCACGCCTCTTCTTACACCATTGCCCCATCAAGATATATTATCTCCTTTCGATACGCGTAAGGTTATTATCACTTTCTCACGTGATACATATTGTTTTAATGACAGAGATATATCTTGACATGATGTGAATTGATGTCATTGTAGATAAATTACTGTCATACGCTTAATCTTCGTCACGATAAAAGTAGAACCGCATAGACGTTAGGTCGTTAGTTAAAGGTTTCAAAGGAGAGTGGTCTAGGCTTTATTGCTATGGTTTTACCTCGAGTCCTGGGGGCTTAGACAAAGTAAAATTTTAATAAACGATAACGAAGTTTTAAAAGAATAAAATTTATGCGATTGACTTTTGCATTAAATCACGTGGTCAATCGTCATCGTAACAAAAAACAAACTGTCTATTGGTAATCGATCGTTATTGTCAATATCTTATTGGCTAGGAAATTTTCATTGATACCTAAGAGACGATGACGAATTTCGGTATTTTTCCGCCATTGTTACATTGTCTAGGCTGGTCTTTTTACACCTAATTTATTTTGCAATCTTTTACTTTTCAACGGAAAAACATCAAGCTCCTAGTACATGTTCGTATTGTGTATTGAGGTTTTGTATGTCATCATATGCTACACATTTTAATTAGGAGTTTTAAGAACAATACGAAACTTTCGACATAATATGAGTTTTTCCTGTAACATACACCATCTATTATGTAGAAAACAACGCAGACCGAAATATAGACTGTAACATATGTTTCATCATTAATGAATAAATAACAATAGTACTGCTTCCCTGATCGCTTGCCTCAGTGCTAAAAATGCGTTCCATCCGGTAATAAGAGTATAGAGGCGGACCACACACCGTGAAGAGCATTTAGTTCACGGCCACGATTGCTTTAACAAACATCTAACGTACTTCTAGCTTATAAGTCTTATTTATTAGTATTTATCTCTTAATACTATTATAGTATTTATAAAAGTGGTAGTGGGCTGGTCACACACTCAGAACTGATGGCTGATGGGCCAAGAGGTTCAAGAGTGGAGGCCGCGTTTAGGTAGACGAAGTGTTGGTGGGTGATTAACTAGGTGGGAAGACGATCTCCGTGCAGTCGCCGATCCATGCCACTCGCAGTCAGCGAGTGGCAAGGGATCGGTCGTCTTGGCGTTGATCGAGGGAGGCCTATGCTCAGCAGTGGACGGATAAAAGCTAATGATGATGATGAAGCTAATAGAAAAGTAGTCGTACTTTCTAATTTATTAGTCTTCTAACTTGAAAACCGGTGAATGAAAACACCATGAAGTAACATACCATGACTGATGAGATTAAAAAACTTTAAAAGTGTGTGCAGTTTACCAAGTCATATTTATTTATTTATTAAGGACAACCAGTTGCTACAATAAATACTCACATTTATAAAGTACTAAACCATATGCACGTGACATATTGCACTACATGTAGGTTCCACAGCAATCGATCTGACCTCTTAAAAAATGATTAAAATGCATTTTAAATAGCTTTGGTTTATCTTTGTAGAAAGGAAATTACTAGAATATTACACAAGTGAGAAAGATATCTTAGAAATATTTTCAGGGCCAGCGCATTAATAATAAGAGGTTGATTTAATTTTTTATAACTAAAAAACCGATAAATATTAAGGCGCTGAACAGGGTCAAATAGGCTTCACCTAAACATATTTTAAGCAAAATTGAGACGGTTTACGGTCGTGATAAAAATATATGTTAAACTTCATCATATTTCTAAGTTTACTCAAAAGTCAAAAACACGTTTTCTAAAAATTTTCTCGATAAAAAAAAATCGCAATTAAGCCGTGTTTAATGCACTTTTAACGTAAATATCGCCTTTGTTTAACAATATATGTTGGTAAAATTTACAACAGTAACAGATAATATTATTATAAATTTTTGTGTAAATTAAATTTTTGATTGCTTATCAGATTTTGATAATATTAATTTATTTCTTATATTAATATCCATAGCCAACGTGCTTTATGATGGTACTATCGCGCTTCTCTTTTACTTCTATGTAATTTGACAGTAAGCGCTGAGGCGCGTTGCTAAACGGACCTATGTCATTTTTCACAATGCAACGCGCCGCTCGCGAATTAATATTTTTTCTATAAAATTGTATTTATCAAAGATATAATGTAACGTGCATGCGCAACGTAAATAATTTCAGGATAATTATTAAATAATATAACAATAAATATGTTAAACCAAATATTACCAATGGCATAAGCGCCATCTATCATTGACCAATGTCAACAATTGACCTTCTATAATCTGATCGCATCTTGGGTTCTACCACCTCGAACGCTACAACGAGTTTGTCAATAAAGGTGTAAATAAATAATATACTTTAGTGTGAATAAGAGAGAGAAAAATAATATTGAAAAAATGCGAAACAAAAGAAATAAATGGAGACTAGAAAAAAGAAGATTTATTATGAAATAAAAACACATGCTCTCGTGGTGGACGGACTCGGCCTCTTATGCGAGGGTTCCGGGTTCGATCCTGACCCGTCTGTGTGTGCCTTGAAATGGGTTTTTCTAAATTTCTAAGTGCATACGAGACCATCTTTCGCTCACCGGTGAAGAAAAACATCGTGAGGAAAACTGCATGCCTGATGAGATTGAAAGTCTTTGAAGGTATGTGAAGTTCACCAACCCGCACTGGGCCAGCGCGGTGGACTATTGGCCCATTACCCTCCTCGCCTGATTTCGAGGAAGGAGACCCGTGCCCAGCAGTGGGACATATAAGGGTTGATACTTTTTTTTTACTTTTTTTTTAAAAACACATGAATGAATTTGTAAAGTAAGTACCTATTCTATTTACAACATTTATTTATCAAAACACGCAAATAACGCATTTCAATACAATAAGGAATATTTTAGTACAGTCCGTACATACATAACTCTAAATTCGATAATTTACATAGTGAACGAATAGCGCAATGGTTTAGTCAACGAATAACTCTCTACGTGCCATGCACGTTGCATATGTTCAAACCTCGGTCAGAACCGACTTCTTTTTTTGGTGATTTTTTATATAATAATTTTCGTCTTTTCTCATAATTATGTTCATTTTGGTGTATTTTTATTTTTTTAATTTTTCCCCTTTCTATTTTTTGGTAGCAAAAGTAACTACTTTTTTATTCTCGCTAACAATAAGTATTTATAACTAATATTACATATATTGTTCCTGTTATTTTCCTTCTAGTAAAAGAAGACGGTTGACCATTAGTTCGAGTGCAAATGATGTCCCATCAAAGAAAACATTTCATGGGTACGAATACCTATATTACATATTAGCTTTCGCCTGCGGCTACGCCCGCGTGGAAATAAGATTGGAAAAAAAAAACCAAATAAGTAGTGTTTATCCTTACGAATATAAAATATTATAAAACTATATTGAAAGACTTGTCGCGTTCTACATTCGGCCAGTACCTACCTAGTACTAGTACCTACATTTAAATATTGCTCGTTTGATAAATCGTCGTTTTCAACATTTCAATTGACGTAAATTGTAATTATGAATACTACTAGTAAGGCATATGTAATTCCCATAGGAACTTTATTTTTTTCGGGATAAAATAATATAGTCCATGTCCTAATACAAGGTAGGTACATATCATCATTATATTATCACATCGCTATTTCAAATTTCAGAAAAAGAGTTTCAGCAGTTTTTCTTTCAAACTCACTTTCACATATTTTATAATATTAGTAAAATGATATTAGGTATATGTAAAAAAGAGGTAGAGGTACCAAAAATGAAGCACCTAAAAAAAACAAACATTCGGTAAGTTTTGCATTTGCCATACATCCTCGTCTCCATAGATCTATGACAATCTTAGACACGGCAAAAATGCAAATCCTGTCGAATCAGTATATTATTATGATAGTACATACATATGATTGTTACATACAAGGTTTTATTCATTTTGTCCTACACATCTATGGAGCTATTCTACGGTGATAAAATTTCACAATATGTATTTCTACCTACATTACAATTTACAACATACCGGGTGTATTTGGAACGATTTGAAAAAATTAAGCCTAATAATATACTATTTATATACTATAATATAATGCATATGTCGCAGTCATCTGGTTGAATCAGTCATTTCAGCTCGCAAAACAGCTCGCGCAGATAACTGATCCTGTGATTATATATTTATCGTTTTTTTACCTAAACTCTTATTCCACAATGTGACAAAGACTTGAGTTAACAACTTTCTGGAGTCACAGAGACTTCCATATTTTAATACATTACTTTTGAAAAAATATGATATATTTATAGCCTATCTTAAGACTTCAAATACAATATAAAATCATAATAAGGTGTGAGGTCATGTCATATCCTCATTTTTGTTATGTAAAGGAAGTTACCTTTTAACTTGCGGACTTATAATCACCCTAAACAAACATTACAAAGTCAGCTATATCCCATTCAACGACAATGCTAAATGACGTTCAGTCAAGACGTTGAACGTTACATTCAACAACTTGACGAGTTGTCCTTTCAATTAAATGTCGTCATTCGATGAACGTGCTAGTCATACAATCAAATGACTGATTCTACCAGATGACTGCGACACATATATATCATTTATCTCAGAAACGTTTTTTTTATTTTTTTATTTTTAGCACTTATGTATTTTGCATGCGCTGCATAAATACACGCTATGAACTCTCGCTGACCGCGAGACGCGTGCGGTGCGGAAGTTCGTACACCTCGAGCGACGCGGTTGTGAGTCTGCTGTTACTATCTGTTTTATTCAAAAAACTATTATTTTAAAGCATTGTCATCAAATGCCATGTCTCTCCATATTATATCTTTTGATAAATATTATCAAAATAAAATCACGAACTCCGGCTTAATGTCTGTATCATTATGTTTACCAAACCAAATTATAAAAAAGTCGGTTTACGGACTATAGTTTGACGTGACAACGTCAAACATTACATTCTGCACGAACCGAACTGAGCCGATCATACCTCTCTCTCGTTCGGACCGCGCTCTCGCTTTCGGAACGCTACATGACGTCATCGTTTTCGTGCCTGTCCGTAATATCGGGTTATTAGACTTTGTCACGTAAAACAAGTTAGAAAAGACAGCCATAAAAAATTATAATTCACTTTTTTTTTCACTTCTATCATGTCAGGCCACGCGTACACTATCATACCTCTTCGTTTTTAAAGCGTTCCAAATACACCGTGTATATGAGACCCCGGGCGTGTCCAACTATGTATTGCACCAAATGATAAATTCGATGCCAATGATTAGTGGACTCAAAAATAATTATTTTTGAATGATTTCTTACAGACCATGTCTGATTGCAGGTGTAAAAGTACAAGAGGACTGCCAAAACCACTTGTCGTAGTTTTTTTATAGCAATGGGATTACGTTCCTACCTAAGAGATGGCAAAAGTTATGCAACAAAATGGCACCTTTGCTATGGTTGTGTATTTTGCTATTAGTTACATTTCATGAGCAACAAAAAACCTTTTGAATTTTTATATAAAAAGCGAAGAAACTTTTCCCCCAACCTAATATATAGACCTGTAATATCCCTTCTGCAAATCTGCTACTATACCTAAATAAAAAATGATATTTTATTTGTATTGGTTTTTTTAATACCTATTTATCTTCAAAATATTGCACTTATATATCGTGAGACCTGTGCGATACTATTTATCTCATATGAGTTGACGCTCTGTTCTTCCGACTTGACACCTCCCGCGCATACCTAACAACGGTGTCGTTCTGGCTATTATAATTTGGATCATCCCAGATAACATTCACGCCACGATAATGATTTCTCAACCCCTGTCCTTGTTTAATATTTTATCTCTTTTCTTTTCATGTCTACCGTAGCTAACATACCTACCCGTGATACTCTTCTAATGCATATAGTAAAAAGTGGTTATTTTAATATTACAGACAGACACTCCAATTTTATTTATATCTATAGATTAATTTCATGTTCTTAATTCACTGTATAAAAATAATAATAAAAAATATTCGGGAATAGATTTTTATTATGATTTTTAATCCATATAAATTAAAAACCTGAGAGACCAAAATGTGAATACGTATTAAAAAACAACAAACAAAAATGTAGATATTATCTCTCTCTCTACACGACCCCCCTTCCGCCTTCCTATTCCTTTAAGGCTAACAACGCAGATTCTTATGGGCGTTGTCGGTGAGCACTTCCCATCAGGTGCGCCGCATACCCATTTTATCCTATTCTATAAAAAACCCGAGCATGTATTACATACAACTAGAAATATTATAACTGACAAATTTAATGCAATAAATACTCCTTCAAATGATGTGTTTAAGCATTGATTATAATTTTTAAATTTGTAATAGTAAAAAAATAAAACTAAAAATATCCGACTTTCTTATTTGCCATATCTATTTACTTGCAACGCTTCTGAAACTATTATGTATTATTTATTAAAACGCCATCTATTGGTTAACTTACTTTCATTGATCACAAAAAATGCTAATATTGCAATATGCAATGCTGTAATAGTTCGATCTTTTACCGCTTTTTTTAAATACAAGCTATGGCGCTATGCTCTCGAAGACATTGTGGGCGTGGTTTAAAAATTGAAATCGCAGATTTGATTAGCTCTATTCAGCGTCTTAACGAATCTAGAAAACAATTAAAAAGTAGTGAACAAATTGATCAACAGCCTGATGATGATAAAGTGAAGAACACCCACAACGCAACAAAAATTAAGGCTTCCTTTATTCGTAAACCCACATCAGCTGATTCACAATGTAGTTTTGATAAGAAAATTAATTGATGCCATAGGAAACGGCTGACTAATATTATGTATCCTTGATTATAAGAATAGCTTAAGCCTACTCCTACATACTTGGTACGTTAAATATTTAGTGACTTGCGTAAAAACCAGTGGGGGAAATGTATGCAGGAGGATATTATCTATTATCTTTTTTTTTCGGATGGAGCTATGCTAATGGCCCTAATGGCCCTAATGCTTCTTAAATTAATGTCGGAAGTGGGGTGAGCCGGTTGATATCACCCAGTGAGACAACTAATATCTCTCAAAATGCGACAGAAGGCACTTTCAGATGGTTTAGTTTCCCCTGTGTCATTAATAGGAGAGACGTGCTGTTCGCCCAACGACTTGGATAATTTACTGCTGTTTAGTTCCGTGAAACAGGAATTTCAAAAAGAAGAGTAGAACAAGCATAGAGGATTTAATTTCGTTGTGAATCCTAATACAGTTTTAAAGTATCCCCCGGGTTCCGGGAGATCGTATCAAACGGTCATTTGATGGTTATCGCTGGTTTTAGTTCTATAACGTTGTCTTTGCTAATCGCAGGCGAATTTGTTTATGCTCAAAGATACCATAGAGTAAATTTTACCCATGCTATACCTAATAAAGAAAGTGAAAATTGGTTTAAAATAAATTTTATAAAGTAAGCAAGGGTCGGTCGTCTTGGCGTTCATTGAGGAAGCCCTATGTTCAGCAGTGGACGGATAAAGGCTGATGATGATGATATGATGATGATGATGATGCATTAAAAAAAAAACCAAACATAAAAACCTTAATTAGGTGTTATTTTATGCCTTTAGTAGCAGTGATTTTAAAACATACATAGCGTTCGTAGCAAGCCATGACGGCTTGGACGGCCATACAAACCCCCAAAAAAACTATAGATAAAAATGTGGCATTGATCCCACTCACACAGATAGAGATAAGAATATTTATTATTTGATGCCTTAAATGACGTCATCCGTCGCGCCCTTGCCTCTTCCCAGGTGTCCGCACCAGCAGTGCTTGAACCCAATGGCATTGCCCGAGATGATGGCAAGAGGCCCGATGGTATGACGCTCATCCCGTGGAAAAACGGGCGGTCACTCGTGTGGGATGCTACATGCGTGGACACTGTTGCCCCATCCCACGTGAGAGCGACCGCTCGAAAAGCCGGTGCTGCTGCGGCGACAGCCGAAAACAATAAAAGGCGTAAATATTCGGCCTTGGAAGAGCCGTATATATTTGCGCCTTTTGCAGTTGAGACCTTGGGCCCTTGGGGTGCGGAAGCTGTTCAGGGAGATTTCCGCACGCCTCATCGACGTCTCCGGGGATCCAAGGGCTGGCGCGCATTTAGGACAAAGGTTGAGCCTGGCCATTCAACGGGGAAATGCCGCCAGCCTCTTGGGCACCCTACCCTACGAGCGTAGCGATTTGGGGTCGATTTTTTATATTATCTAGTTTTATTTTTAGTTTCATATAAGTATATAGTTTTTTAAGTAGTTTTAACCTATTATTTATAGTTTTTAATGTGTATTGCCTACTTGTTTTATTTGATTGATTTTTTAGTAAAACATAGCAACACACTAATCAATGCCAGTTGCATTTGTAGTATTCACTTATTTTTACCTACGTAAATAACTAAATATATTAACAGTGATGCAATGTAAATAGACTGCAGGGAGCTAGTTGCTAATAAGCGCGATGAACAACACGCATTGTTAATACTAAGAGAATAGAAAGATAATCAAATTAAGCACTCATTGTTGCCACACAGCGACAATACCTTTGTAAATTAATTACACTATTCTTAAATAATACTCACCGCTATCAATAGAGACGTCAAATTAAATCAATAATAGCTTTATTTCATGGCTAGCTTATTGAAAACACTCACTGAAAACACATAATAGTAAAAAAAAACTATTTTAAAGTAAGTTCTTCAAAAAAGGTTTATAGCGAAGAAGGAAAATAAGAAGAGAATGCATCATCAGTTCAAATATTTTTTTAGTGCGTTTGTGCACTGTACGCGCAAAAGTTAGTGCATACACGTCCTTATGAGAAACCGGAAGTCGGTTTACCTGATGGTAAGTGATATCGAGATCCATAGATACCAGATAATTACCAGGTGTATTGCGAGTCTTTGAAATATAAGTAAGCTCTTTCATTGAGCGTGCCTAAGTCGTTTCGGTTCGGAAATACCGTAGGTAGTTTATTTCATACTAGCTGTTGCCCGTAGCTTCGCCTGCGTTAACTAAGATATACAACATCTTAGCGGGATAATATAGTCTATAGCCTTCCTCGATATGTAATATAAAATAGGCTATAGATTATATATAGATTATAGATAGCCCACATAGCTATATTATTATGAAGTTTCATCAAAAACCATTCAGTAGTTTTTGCGTGAAAGAGTAACAAACATCCATACAAACTTTCGCATTTATAATATTAGTAGGATTATAGCGATCGGTTGTGTAAATATAAAAAAAAAACAAAATTACCTTGGATAAGCAAAAACTATAATAACCTCTAATAATACAACTTATCAAAGATAGCCTAATGATAAAAGCAAACAAGTAGTGAGAATTGGATAATTATATGGCCCGGGTTTAAAATTACATCGGAATACTCGACGGGCGACCTCTAGCCCGCGTGAACTTCTCAATTAGCTTTAGCCTAGTATTGTGTGATCATGTTGTAATGTTACCAAATATATCTAATGTAGGTGACTTAGACAAGTTTGTGCGAATTCTTCTACTATATTGCATTTTAGTAGTGCAATGCTCAAAGTCCAAACCTGCTAATTCAATAGATCTGGTAATTGCTATAATTAAATTTTATCATTGGCAGTGTCAACGTAATCCTACTTTCTACTAATATTATAAAAGCGAAGGCTTGTAAGAATGTATGAATTTGTTACACTTTCACGCAAAAAATATTTCATGGATTTTATGAAAGTTTACAATATTAAAGCTCATTGGAAATGTCTTTTTCAAATCAATCCAGTATTTTTATATGAATCGTAATAAATAAAATATTAAGTCTTTTTTTCTCTGTAAAAAAAAATTGTTATGATACATATTCATCTTCAGCCTTTATCCGTCCACTGCTGGACATAAAAGTAAAAAAGGCACTCGCATCCAACCAGACCGGCCACAGTAGATTAGGTTATTAAAGAGAAAATTTATAATTAGGTATAATTTCTGTGATAAAAAAATCAAAGACATATCTTATTGACAAATTAAGATACCTTCCGTTTAATCATCAGTATGTTATTAAATTGTTTAACACACACAAAAGCTTCCATTTTTAAACATCACGACTTACATGTAAAATTTAAAAATTCGCCATCATCTTATTGTAAAGTATAATTGAAGTAATGGGGACGTCTGCAATGGGTTGCTTGGGAAATATTCACCTGTGTGGAATGTGCATGATTAGAGTAAAGGTCAGAGCGACCTCGGCGAACATCCGAACCGTTTAAGTACATAATAGCTGCTCAAAAGGTAAACGATTTGATATTAAGATAGCATGCTCACATATTTTTTAGAAATGTTTCGTCAACCTTATCAACATTCATTGATATCATCGTCATCATCATCGGCCTTTATCCGTCCACTGCTAAACGTAGGCTTGCCTTTTTTTCTTTTACGCCGGGAAATGCACTGAGGCATCCCGCTGGGGAATGGGTCTTCCTAGGTGGGTATATGGGACTCGCTGCGCCCAAAAAATGGTAAGTGGATGCAGCTCTACCCATTAAGCCCCGCAAGCGCCACCAATACAGCCGGTAAGGTGATCCGGATCTACAAGCAACAGAGCACCTCAATGGCTAGTCAGTCCCTCAGGCGACCGACGCCACCTCCACAGAGCGGTTGCTCCGCACCACAGAACAACCACTCCCAATGCGACGTCAGGACAGTACGATGAGATGAGGTTCCCATCCTCACCCCTTGCTCTCTGCTCTGTTATCCCTTCTTCTAATAAGAGGGTACAAAGAGCCTCCTCGGCTCAATTTACTTCACCCAAGGTGTTGGGGTCACCCTGGGCTACTGAGCCCCACCGCCACGACAAGGCCTGAACTATGGTGGGGAACATAGGCTTGCCTGTTTGAACGACCGATTATTAATATCATGCTATTACAATATTTTACTGATGATTATTATTACGATCCTTATCCTTATGTTAAGTCTCGACGCCAGTAATTACACAGCCTTCTCCTCAACGCACGCAAAGCTGTTTAATGAATTAAAAAAAAAAACAAGCTAGATGGTAGTCCATACAGCCGGGAGAGCAGCACAGCGCATTAATCTCTCGGGTAAAGTTAAAACCATAGGTACTTGTATTTGCATTATTGGTTTTGTCTATTTCGAATCTCTATGATGAATATCCTGCGGACAATTTAATGACTGGATTAATGACGGGTCAATTATTATGTCATTGAGTCAGTGTGATTAAGAACACATTTTATTATACATTATATAACATCACTGCCAGGTGAAGTAAGCGGGTCGACATAACCGGGCGAGGGTTTGAAGCCCGCCAGGGGCAAATACAGAAAATATGTGAAAGTCGTGAATATATGAAAAGTTTGTGGTACGTTGTGCACGATGAAGTCCTAATCTTCAAAATTAATTTTAACGGGAACTTCCCCATTTTATGCTATTTGATCCAACTTAAGAAATAGTTTTAGACATAAACCTGTATCACTTTTTACATGCTTTTTAATAGCATCACCTGTATGTTTGTTACCGACTCCTTTGGGCGCAATTTTGACCTATTTTAAACGGCCATATTTCGTTCAAACTTTGTAGATCTATAGAGATAACAATAACGATAAGATTATTCCATCTCTTAATTTGAAAAAAAGTAAAAGCGCATTTTTTAGTTCTTTTGAATTATGAATTATTTATATCGACAACACTTAAATTTCATTCGCTGCACAAACAATATTGCAATATTATCTGCAACACAAAATTCTAATGAGTTCTTCAACCAACATCGGCTCTAGGCGGTGTAATTATTCATAAATTTATTACATTTGCATCGGTATTGCTACACGACCAATAAATACATTGTTTTGATGAATCTTACATAATGAAAAGATTTATTGAGTACTTGAAGTGGCATAATAACGCCTAAAATCGAGGTGATCGAACTTTAGTTTGATAGATTTATTTAGCAGTTATAAGTGTAGGATGCGGGTGGCAAGGTATTGGCCATATTCGCGTTCATTGATATAGGCTTATGTTCAGAAATGGCCAGAGAAAGGCTGATGATAGTGATGAAGCATATTAAAATCTAAGGAAAACGGTCTCTATGTGTGAAAAGTGTCTCGGTTAACTTCAAATAAGGGTGGTGTCGTGTTGTAGCAAGCCGTGATGGGTTTAATATTTAAAAATATAAAAAAGTAACGTTGATACGTGTACGTTCCACAGCAGGACACGTGTCTTGAAATCAAACGAAGTGGAGACCCGTTTCAGACGTTCCTCACTATGTTTTCCTTCAATGAGCGAGCGATGGTCTCATGTTCAAGTGCGCTTAGAAGTTTAGATAAACCCATTTCAAGGCACCACCAGAGGTCAGGATCGAAATCACCCTCTTGTCACTGGACCACCGTCGCTCGTATACATACATTGGAATCGTCTAAAATTGTCATACCACATCTATCAACGCAATCGTGGACGATTTCTGAACTGTTAATTACAGCTGAGAATAGACACCTCTCCAATTATTCTTCGACATGTGATCCTACTTATTTCTACACTAAGGGCCTGTTTCACCACTTCCAGATTAGTACCGGATGGGCTATCCGCAACATATTTTGATGACGACCTCCGTGGCGCAGTGGTTGCGCGTTGGCGCACAAGCCGGAGGTAGCGGGTTCGAATCACGCCAGGGAACAAAAAAAAAGCTTATTTGTTCCTGGGTCATGGATGTGTATTAAATATGTGTATTATATCTTAAAAATCTTAAATATAAGTATTAAATATAAAAAGTATTAAATATATGTATTTCCGTTGTCTGGTACCCGTAACACAAGTCTCTTCGAGTACTTAGCACGGGACCAGATTGACGTGGTATAAAAGCGTCCATAGTTATTATTATTATTATTATTTGACAGATACTCCATACTCTATCTGTTGGATATCTGGTGGATAGCCTATTCGCCACTTATCAGGAAGTGGTGAAACAGGCCCTAAGTATTTTTTTCATATAAAACCTCTTTGACGTTTCGCGAAGATAACTTCACTTGAGGTCAATCAAATGGCATGTTACTAAACAGATATAATGTTGCAGATATACTTATGATTTGTGGCTTATGATTTCATTATGGTATTTTTATAATTTGATAAGAATAATAAAAGGCTAACTGACATCAAGACATTATGACCTTTCACCTCGTTGCGTTCATCTTTATGCCTTATAGACATACACATTTTATCACGTAATATGTCAGGCCCATTGTTATAAGGTATTTTGTAATTTTTATATTCACTATTGATAATATCCACTTATTATGTTGATGAATAAAGTATAAGCAAAAACCAACGCTTATGCAGATGCGTCGCTCTCCTTTCCCTTATCCCCCCAATGAGCCACCGGAAACTTACAAACCGCACAAAACGCGACAGCAAAGCTGTCACTATTCGCCGGTATTATGTGAGCGAGAGGAACTGCGGCTAGTGACTACAATGCTGTAAACGAAGAGTTAAGTATAAACCTAACTCTTCGTTATCGAAGAGTTAAGTTTATACTTATCATACTTAGTGCAGCTTGCTTGCTTTTTAAAGGTAGCTTTAGCATTTATAAATTCAAGAGCATGTGGTAATTTTTAACAAGATGGTAGTCAACTACTAGTTTTAAATAACATCAACTTACTTATTTATTGTTATGTGATTTTTAAAATATTGTACACTATAAAATATATACCTATCAAATGGTCATCTCAAGCAATAAACACGTCTATTTTAAATTGCAAAATATTAAATACGGAGATACTAAGATTGAGAATGTTAATAGGATCCTCATTTGACTACTTCATCACGAGCGGAGGTTTCGCAACGGTATCTAAATAGCCCTTAATTGCATACCACGATATTAAACTTTATTATAATAATTTTCACATTTAAAATGAATATGAATTTGAGGGGAAGTGGCGTAAGCACCGAATGCATTGGGGTTAAAATGTTTTTTTGCGTGGCATTTCGATTTTAGCTATTTTGCCATGTCATAATGAAGTTTTTTTAATCTGTACGTTAGTTGACATCATCATCATCATCAGCTTTATCCGTCCACTGCTGGACATAGGCCTATATAGTTGACTTATCATGTTTTATTAAGCATATACACTGAATTCTCTGGCAAGAAAAATAAAAGCTCTAGCCATAATGCGGAAAATTTCGGAACTAATTTATGTTTGGACTTTAATAGGTATTACATCATAAAAGATACAGTGGTGACACCAATGCATGTTTTATGTATTTCTGGTTACAGGGCTTAGGCAAAGTAACGTTTCATAACGAAAAGATACCGAAATTAGTCATCGTCTCTGAGTTATCAATACCAATTTCGTAGCCAATAAGATATTGACAATAACGATCATAGGCAATAGACAATTTGTGATTTTGTTACTATAACGTTTGACCACGCGATTTAGCGCGACTTATGTCAATTCCATACATTTTATTATTTTCGAACTTCTTTATCGTTTTTTTTATTGTTACTCTGTCTAAGCCCCTTGATTATACCCCTCCGGTAGGTTTGTGTATCAAGTTGATATATATTTATGCATAAAATTACAAAGTAAGTAACAACGACCAAGTGAATTAAATACACAATATACGAACAAGAATGTACAATTTACATCTGATACGTAAATTAATCGTGAGTAAATCGTATTATTTTTTAAAAACAAAGTCCGTCATAAGCAAGACAACAACAATCTATATAAGTACATAAAAATGTAATGTTGGTTTGTGTCCGCTTCAAAAACTCAAAAAGTTCTGCGCCGATTGAGCTGAAATTATAGCATTAGATATAACCTGCATCAAGGATTGTTTTTATCTATTTTTTGCATCAGTCACATATCCGCGACTATCATTATCGACCACAGCAAAGCGTGGCAGGGTACAACTATTCTATAAAATTAGAACATATTCGACCCTATTTCTTAAGGGTTTTTAAATGGTAGTTTGCCAAGTCTTCCTGTCTGAAGAGCTTGTAATCACTTGGGGCCGGACACGCCAGCTTTGGTATAAACGTCCACAGGTCAAATACTCACGTAAACGCGGGAAGTGTGTGCAAGTCCTTAACGCAATCCGACTTACATTTGATC
Source organism: Lycaena phlaeas (assembly GCA_905333005.2). Taxonomy (NCBI): domain Eukaryota; kingdom Metazoa; phylum Arthropoda; class Insecta; order Lepidoptera; family Lycaenidae; genus Lycaena; species Lycaena phlaeas. The sequence goes on from HG995173.1 coordinate 11,611,663, forward strand.
ATCATTACCATACTTTGATTGAGCTTAAAGGCACATTAATGGCCGAAAAGTCTAGACCTTTCGAAAAAAACCTAAATCACCTTTACTTTACGTGAACATTTGTTAACAAAATATGTATAGCATTTCCAAGTATTCTTGTGAAAACAAAAAAACGTTAAATGGTAATGTTTGACGTTGCAGCAAAATAAAATAAAACATGTCGTTTTTTGGTTATATTTATTTTAATTATTCATTCATTCATGATTATTTGGTATTTTAAATAAACTGCATATAACTATTAGTCTAAAGTCGATTGAATGTAATAAGCTGAATATTATTCAGATGAGTCCGTTCCAAATAGACCGACATTGGCTATGTTATATAAGTCTTGCATATATTTAGCAAATACCATCACATAATGTTAACTTTGATGGCCCGCTCAGCGGACGGGTAATTATTTATCTATAATGGCATTCATTATAATGTCTTTGCCATTAAATCTGGCAAATGATGCCGCTTAGTTTGAAATAGGAATAGTCTAGTATGCCTGAGGGTCGAGTGACCCAAATGCATATTTAATAGTCTATGAAAATATACATAACATCAAAGTTTTGCGGCAAAAATAATGAAAATTTAAAAATCCATTTTAGAACTAGTTTAGTGCCGAGCTTGCGTAATCTAGTGATTGCTAAGCGGGTTGACTCCTTTCCCGACTTTGACTTATAACTCGTTTGGTTGAGATTCATAAAGAGCAAAGTTCAAAGGTTCATATTATTATCATCATCATCATCATCTTTGCCATCAGCCTTTATCCGTCCACTGCTGAACATAGGCCTCCCTCAATGAATATCATATTATATTAATGATGTTTATTAGCAAATAGCTGCTTTTACAGAATTAAGGCATTGATAACTGAAGTTCAGGTTAGGTTTAATTAGTTATATTTTTAGTGTATCGATGTTTGATATTTTAATAAAAAATTAACATAATATTATTAATTTACGATACAAATAATTATTACTGTTACGATACAATTTATGGTTTTTTTTGTAACATGATTTTTAGATCATAATCTAATTTGTATTTACAAAAACAGATCTTTCATTAAAAGATATATAATATATAACTTTAGAAATGTCAGAATAAAAAAGAAATACATTTTTCAAATATACACCATCAAAAAACCACGGAAGTTCAAGTATTTATAATAACGAGCATCGATGTGCAATAAGATGAAGCGATATGTAGCAAATTACTTTCACGTTGGGTCACCTCATGTAAGACATGACGAGAATCCGCGCGCTGTTGCAACAACTTGTATTTCTTGTAATCTCTTAGCCTAAGATTATACATGCAATATACTTTCATTTCGACGCCGATTTAAAGATGAACCGAGTACCAACACATTAAATTGCGGAAGGAGAATTTTGTAATTTATCTGTAATTTCATTATGTTCATTTCAAAAATAGATTTCCTGAACAAGCAAGTTATATGCAAAATATTAAAATAAATTATCATCACATTTCTTAGCTATTCTATTACTAATAATATTATACTATAAAGACCTAGACTATCTAAAATAGCTGATCGAAATATACATAGTATGAAGTGATTACTGCTTGGAGATCATTATCTACCGGTGGGAGATATGCACTTGTGCTAGCCCTGTATTAGGAGGCGGCGATAGGCGTTTGCACCGTGCACCGCTGCGCCGTAAGCGACCTGGGCCCGACACACTGGAACAGTGTGCATGACATACCTCTGTACACCTACACACTGCTGTGGCCTCGTGGGCGTCCACAGCACCCGCACTGAACCGGCAAGACTAGAATCTGAGTCTTCCTTTACATCTTTTAGTGCGCAGGGCGTCCCACGTAATCTTTTCACGGCAAAACGTCTAAACCGATTTAGCTGAATTTCGAATGGTTGATGGCTTATATCATTATTATTAAATTTTATCTAGAAAAATTCAAAGTACCTACAGGATTTGTATGTGCCTTCTTATTAGTTGTGATTCATAATTTTACGTCAATTGAAATGATAGAAATGACATAATTTTCAAACGTACAAAATTTATATCTATGTCATGGCCTAACTCAATTACACCCGTATTAACAAACAATACTATGAGGTGTCACAGTACTCCCGAACGCATAGGGTCATTCAAACCAGTTCACCAATTCATAGACAATGCTTAAATGAAATCTGCTACTATGCGTCTGTCAAACCCATATGACCCCTCAAAGTATTGTTTGTGAATACGGGTGTAGGTCTTACAAAATACAAACTTCGTTTCAACTATAGAGATGTGTAACATCAACAAATGCATGCATTTAATCATAATAGTACTGTTTTTTATCTCATTAAATAAAATACTATATAAGCTAATTTTTCGAACTATAATAACAATAAAACACAAATATACCGATAAATTGAACGTATAAATATATAAATGTGCATAGTGAAGCATGTGCTATTCATTAATCATCCATCATAACTATCAGCCTCTACGTCCACTTCGAGAAGCATCATTTAATGCCAAGATCGTGCCATCATGACATCACCCAACAAAATATAAAATCATGCATTAAAATACCAAACAGGGAAAAATACGAGTTTAAAATGGAAGGATTTCATAAATATAAGGGCAAGGACGGGAACCTCACCTCCTCGTACTGTCTCGACGTTGGGAGTGGTTGCGCTGTGCCGCGCTCACGGCTGGGTATGTCATCATCTTGCTTCTCTCGTGAAAAGGCTTTGCTGTGTTTTGGAATGAAGGGCAGGCAGTGTAATTACTGGCACCGAGACTGAACATCTTATGCTTTAGGAACGGCATAAATGATTTGCCTCTTTTTTCTTTTCTTTTATGCCGCGAAATGCACTGAGGCATCCCGCGGGAGAGTGGGTCTCTCTAAGCGGGTATGTGGTATGCTAAGTGAACGCAGCTTTACCTACTAAAACCCAGTGAGTGCCACCAGTGCCGACTTTGGTGAGGTGCCCCTTGACGGCTAGTCAGTCTCTCAGGGGACCAACACCACCTCCACAGGAGGTTGTCCCGCACCACAGAACAACTACTCTGGACAGTACGACGAGGTGAGGTTCCGGTTCTCACTCCTCACCCCCTGCTATTTGGTCCCCTCTTCTTATAAGATACAACTCACCCTAGACTACTGAGCGCCACCGCCATGACAAGGCTTGAACCATAGTGGGGATAAATGATTTACCTGGACTAGTCCCAGGTTAATTTGTTTATGTTAATGGGCGACACCATCATGCCATAAGAATGGCATCAAACTCAAATCACTTGTTGTCTGAAACAATATAAATTATTATCAATTATTGCAAATCAATAAGTAATTTGTCAGTAATTCGTATTTCGCAATAGGTCGTGCGTTTCTACTGAACAACTACTTTATAAAACGTTTACATCATATTATATGCATGATATAAATTGATGTAACTCGAAGAAGTTGGCAGGTCATAAACAAGAAGGTTAGCTAATAAGGTTTTAGAACTGTTTCGACATAAAACGCATTTGTAAATTACTGATGGATAGCTTTAATAATACTTTACAACGTATTTTGAAGCAGATATTGTAAACACTATTACAGAGAATTCAATACCATCCTATAAATAATTGTGTTTTAATGTTTGTAAGGTTTAAGACGAGGCACTTGGATTTTCGGCAGTGTAGCTTTCGCTTTTGTAACCAAATTAAATTAACCACGTGAATAAAATTTTAGTATTTTCAGCATATATTCTAACAAACTGTGACACGACTTATAAAATTTCCCCGTTGGATTTTAATTCTTTTTCTATTTTTTTGACGTGACAACGTCGAGTCAAGAGATGTTTATGCAAGGTGTTGTTGTCCGAGGCCGAGCTACTTCTTCTTAGTAACATAGAGCAATAATGGTCCAGTGGGTATTTGCCATAACCCTTGAGTAAGCCTTGAGCCCCGAAAGGGGTTTTCCTAAATTTGGAAGTGCATCTGAATTAGTTGTTAATATATAAAACTTTTTGGAATTAACGCAAAAGGCTCTTTGTACAAATAATATTTTAGTAGTCAAACTAGCTTCATTTGGAAAACTCGATATCACAAATATCAAAATATATGCTGATGATGAAGATTTTAGTCTAGATTTTAGTTTAGCTTTTTCACCTCTATTACTGTACAGCTTCCGGATGATGTAAATTGATGACACAAGAATCTAGATATCTACAATCTAGATTAAGACGGAGTGGTTTGCTCGTTGTTGTATAACTATTTCATAAAATTATATTCTCTAAAAACCAGTCTCAATTCATTTTTTTACTTTAAGATGTTCTTTAATTACTTTAGTGGGCTTATGTAAATTCATTTAAAATTCCAAGCATACCTTTAATATCGCAAGGTGATTCCCGTTAGTTTATAATTTATCCCCGCACTCCTACGGTAAAGGGAAGTAAGAGTCAAAAGTAAGTGAGGCGATGCTAGTATAACATAAGTTTAAACAAGTTTTAGTAAAAATAAAAATTAAGCCCTAAGTGTACGTTAAACGTTTTTAAATAATCAGTACCTGGTTGACCGAGCATTTGCTCGGATTTATTTCTTCCAAAAAAAAGAACTTGAATAAAAAAAAAAAGAAAAAAAAAGTCTGAATGGACTGGACCGATGGATGAATTGGATTCGAACCAGGCTCTTTTCTGATCATAATTGCCTTATTCGCCCACTTAGCTATCATGACATATTAATTGACAGTGAAATTTACGTCAGTATGCTAATGATAATTTTTCATTGCCTCAAAACGCGGATAAAACTATTTTTTTTAAAATGCATCCTAGCTAGATCGATTATCGCCCTTTTTAACCTGTGTATACAAAATTATAAGTAAGTATAAGATAATATACTTAATTGTAAATATTATTGTGTTATGTTTCATGAAATAAAACTTCGTTTCATTAAAACTAGTGAGCAGGCCGCGTTCAGGAGACAGATGCTAGGTGGCCAAATGGACGATGACGGTGTCCTTGCAGTGGCCCATTCTAGTTGGGTCTTACGGCGATGGATCGGCCGTCATGGCGTTCATAGAAAGATTCTGATATACAGCAGTGGATGTATAAAGGATAATGATGAAAAAAATGCATAATGATTCGTCAGATTACGAAGTTTCCTACGTTCATAAGCTTCGTATATAGTTTTTCTTTCGTTGGTCACATCCAGCTAAATACAGGAATAGCGGTTATTTTATGTGTTTTGTATGAAAACAAATTCCAGCGTTCCGCAACGCTGCGATAGTTCTGCATTCTGATTGAGCGACTCAATGGCCATCACCATTAGATAATGACCGCTTAGACGTACATCCAGATCACTGTTGACTTGACTTGTTGGCTTGAATTGCTATTACGTCAGTGACATATCACTGAACTGATTGAGTCCCGCCTAATCTGTGAACTATATCGACACATCTTCATGGATGTGTAAATATGAATATTATACATGTATAGTAAAATAATTTCTGTTTCTAGTACCGGTAACACGAGTTCTTAAGAGTTAGAGTACGAGAATTTTACAATTATGCAGTAGGTAGCGGAGATTAAGTAAAAGATTTCAACGCGACATAACATGTATTTTTGAATGAGGCCTATGTTAAGCAGCAGAAATGGATGGATGAAGGCTGATGATGATGGCGATGATAAAAGTTGATAATGATGATGATGATGATGTTTTTTTTGGTATTTTTGAGTAGGCTATATTTCGTGTGTAATATTATGGAAATACGGCAGCAAACTCCAGTCCATAAATCAATAAATTAATGGGGAGTAATACGGGGAGTATTATACCCAACCAGAACTGTCCACCACAATATTCGCGACTCAGTCACATTATATAGTGACAAAGTTTTTAAATAAACAACATAAAAACAGGACAGTCCTCCACAGTATTCGCCAAAAAATCACAATCACAGTTAGTGAGCTTCACACACCTTCAAAGATTGTTAATCTCATCAGACGTGCAGGTTTCCTCATGATGATTTCCGTCACTGATGAGCGAATGATAGTCTCGTGTACATTGGTGCACTTGAGAGAGTTTGTTTTTTAGAAAAAAAAAGCTGTGTGTGCGATTCACACACGATAGAAGTGAAACACACGTTAAATGCTCCAATATAAGCAAGTATTAAACAGTGTGCAATATACATACACACATTTGCTTTCTCGCTCTTTTGTATTTGTGTCTCTTACTTGTCGTTTTTTCCGTTGCACCCGGTTTGAAATCACAACGATTCTAAAGAAGTTTCACTTCAAAACAGAATTATAATTTAATAGTGTCGTTTAACATTTTCTTTAAATAGCTTAAGATCTCAATAGTGTAGTATCCTTGTATGAGTTAATTACACAAAAACCTGTCACAATATCTACCGGCGCTAACCGCAGTGACATTGTGCTCGTTGAGAAATGGTTGCGCGTGTGAAACTCATACTTCTATAAAATAAAGGCACGATTGAGCATGGACTCTGTTACAATACTGTCTGCTATTTCAATACAGTCTTCAAGTATAATACAGTCTATCATTACAATACAGTCAGCAATAACAATACATTGTGACAAAGGGGCTTTCTTCTTGTTTTAAAACATAAGTCGAGAGTGTAACACATTACCAAAGAATTCAGACTTACATAGAAGGACAGTTCTTATGAGCACTTTGAGGACAAACTCTGCGATGTAAGCGTCCGCTTGGCGGAGTGACGAGAGTGACGCCGCGATGTCCCCAGCATATGAGCCTACGAGAGCGAGCGAGTGCGAACTGGGGACTTGTCCCCAATAAAGTCGATACAAAAAATCTTTAAGAATTGTGTTTTGTTATACGTCTGAATTCTTTGACATTACTATTCAGAATCATCGACACAGACAAAAAAACTCTTTTAGAACTAAAAAAGCGCTAAAAGTAAATCTTTATAACTTTAAAATATCATTTCAGACTTTTACCTGTAATTATTGGGATAAGTACAACATTTTGTGTTTAATATTTAGTAATAATTAATGCGATTCATGAATATTTATTGTAATATGTTTTATCCTTTTCATAAGGTTAAAGAGCAAGAATTTTAAGGACTATTTTGTAACTTACTTGCAATGACATTTATTTAATATTATGTTTATTTAAAATTAAATAAAATTACTATTGCATTATAATTATATGCAATCCATTTATATGCAATTTTATATCTTTAATCGTTTTTGGCAAAGAAATGTAAACATTTTACTAAGTTTAGTTCAAACTTATCTTTCATAAGTATTGAGATCATAGGAAGGAATCAATAGGAAGGGGAAAAAAAAAAAAAAAAAAAAAAACTAAATAAACCGCGATAAAATCCGTAAAAGTTGTTTCATTATAATGAGTGAAATTCGCGTAAACATAAGAAAACAATATATATAAATAAACTTAATAACGTTATATGTTTAACATAAATGTATTTTTTCCTCTATCTAAAAAGCAAACTTCACCATGAATAAGATACTCTTTGCTACTAAGCCACCGACCACCGATCTACTGAAATAGCACTGTATAATAATACGTTCCGGTACAAAGAATCATCGGTATCACGCACGCTGTTCATTAAACAGTATGGACTGCTCATTAGTTTTTACACAAACAAAAAGTACTAACGGTAGTTGAAGAGTCGATATTACCATGTGTAGACTAATTAACGATTATACGATATTAATGTACTCGAGAAATGATATATCAAGTAACTAGTTCACACCGCATCACGATAAAGGCCAAGTTAGGAAAATCAGGTCGGTCATCTTCCAACTAGACGGAATAACTGCTCCCAGCACCTTGGGCGAAACTAATTGAGCTGAGGGGGCTCTTTGTACCCTTCTTATAAGAAGAGGGGGCAAAAGAGTAGGGGGCAAGGGGCGACAACGGGAACCTCGCCTCATTGTACTGTCCCGAGATAAGGAAGGTTTGTTTTGTGATGTGGGGCAACCCGTCTGTGAAGGTAGCGTCGGTCCCCTGAGGGGCTGACTAGCCGTCGATGTGCCCTTTCCTTGTAGATCCGGGGCACGTCACCAAAGGCCACATTGGTTGCACTCGCCGGGTTTTAATGGGTAGAGCTGCGTCCACTTACCAGCTTTTGGGCTCAGCTAGTCCCACTTACCCGCCTGGGGAGACCCACTCGCCCACGGTATACCTAAGCGCATTTTCCGGTGTTAAAGAAAAAAGAAACGGGATAACTGTCTAAGCGGTGGTTGATCTTAGTTGTATGTGAATGAATATCAGCTGTCTTTGCGTCAAAGGAGTGTGTACTTCAAAAGTGTGTACTGTGTCCAGTGCTATTTTGTAAGGAACGCAGCGCGGTCGCAACGCTGTGACAGCGCTGTGAAATGAACTTGGTATTCACTAAGCTTGTCAAACCATATCGAACACCCTAGCGCCGTCAACGCTGTGGGCGCGACGAGCTCGTCGCGGCGTACAGCCTAGAAAATGACTTTTAGATAATAGCACTGCTGCAATGAATGGTAAAAATAGGATTGACAATAAACTGATTGTTAAAATCGTATCTATGACAGATTGATTGTTTTTTTTATCAGGTTTCTTTTTATTGTTAGCTAGCTGTTGCACGCAGCTTCTCCAGCGTCAACTAAGATTTTAAACGAGTCCCTCACCTTATTGTAAATTTAATAAAGCCTATGTTCACCGGGAATAGCATAGCTTCCCAACAGTGAAGGATTTTTTTAAATCGGTCAAGTAGTTTCGGAGCCTATTCAAAACAAACAAAAATCAAATAAAAGAAGAAAGAGGAAAGAGGAAAAGAGAGGAAAGCTCTTTATAATATTAGTACATATTTACCTTATGGTACAATTTAATTGTACCATAAGGTCAACATTATCTATGACATAATCGTTATTAGAGAAATATCATCATCATCATCTCATTATTAATGAACAAAGATAAAGTGGTTAGTCATATAAAAGAAAAGGCTCAACGTTCGGATTGACAGCCATAATGTATATGCCATTATGAGACGATCTTTAACTAATGAGACGAAGACAATGGACGAGAAGAGCTTTCATTTGTCAATATATCACGCTCGTTTTCAACAGTAACAATATCTAGCTAATGGCTTACGTAAGATCATCTAATACCGCGCAGACTATTTTGAATATAAGACTGGACCGTAACATTTTTGTGGTATTTTTATCATCATAAAATCTTTTGTTAAATGCCATCAATCATAGCATCTATTTTCAAATTAAAAAGTACTTATCGTTCTTAACATTTACATCCGGTTTTTGAAACGTTGGTCAAAGTGTATGTCAAAAGTGTATAACTATTAAAAGCGGTTAAACTAACGAGTAAATGTATAATTAATATCACCAATACGTATTTAAAAATTTCTCTGTTTCTAGTTTTTTTAGTACAACTTCTTAATTTCCTTACTATTTTTTTAATAGCATACTAGCTGTTGCACGCCGCTTCGCCTGTGTCAACTAAGAGGTAAAACGGGTCCCTAACTTTTTTGAAAATGTCAAATCGGTCAAGTAGTTAAGGAGCGTATTGAATACAAACAAACAATCAAATCTTTCCTCTTTATAATATTAGAATAGAGAAGGGCAAACGAACAGTCGAAGCCTTGCGACTATCGACGCCCATTAACATCCACATAACCATAGATTATGCAGATGCGTTGCCCTCCTATTGCCTCATCCCCCAATGGGCCACCGGAAACTTACAAACCGCACGAAATAAGACAGCTTAGCTGTCACTTTACGCCGATTTCCTCCCCGGTCGTGCCGGCCCAATTTGGCTGGAAAGCAGCATGGCACTAGCTCTTCCCTAGTGTGAAGTATCTAGTGTGAAGAAATGCTAACTGCTTACTTAAGACATAATTGAAAGAGCGTTGGTGTTGTGGTCTAATTTGTTAATCATTAGTTGGTACATGTCAATTTCAGACTAAATTTTTGACAGTTTAATATCATCTCATTTTGTGCTCTCAACATTCGAAGACGTAGGCGTACTCATGTAAAAAAACTATCGAATTATCGAGAATTTCTAACAAATTAACGGTTTTGGTGTTATTTGATGTCAATATTCAGCAGTGCGTTTGATGTTGAAATATGTTCGTTGTGAGATCTTTCACATTTAGATTTAGCTTATTAATGCAACAGGAAATACTTATTATGAAATGATTAAAATATTAATTTCCATTTTTAAGTGGACATAATTATTTTAACTACAGTTATTTGAGCAGAGGTGCAGAGGCTTGAGCTTAAAGGCCATCTGGCCTAAAAGTCTAGACCTTTCGAAAAAAAAAGAGGTGCAGAGGACAGAAGATGTATTATGGTTGCAGTCATTTTGCATGTCTTTGCTCTTGAAATCTATGAATATCAGTAATATATTACTTATAACAGTTAAAACTTATACCTACTTACTAAGCAGGGCAATGCATAATATTATGTAGAGTCTTTAAGCCTTTTGATGCCTGATATCTATGGGCGTCAGTAGTCATCAAATAAGGTCCACTGAGAACTTGGAGCTGGATCATAGCTTCCAGCCGTAATTTCCAGAACACTATGAAAAAAGTTACCTTTTAAATATTATCGATGTGGAGGCCGTTAATATTCACATGTGAGTTGTAGTATTTACACAAGTATTTACTGCCATTGTATTGGCAAATGCACTTATACTAAAATGATTGCTAAAAAGATTCTCTTAAAATTATAATTACAAAAATTAAAGGTCAGCTGTTAGTTTCGTAAATATTTAGCTAGAAAGGATATAAAATACTAATTTAACTAAATTATTTGTTATTATGATACGCATTTATATAAACTTTAGAATGCAATCATAATCATAGGCAAAATCCACTCTTACGACATCTAGAAATGTCCAATCTAGATATCTATTATTCTGGAGTATAGTAAAGATTGTTCAACCTTCGTTGTAGTAAAATTACTTCAGTGTAGTAAAGACCTGTGTAGCGGGTAACAAGAAGGGCTGTCAGCGTTTAATAAATAACTTCAGTACTACTTAATTCGATTTTTCCTGTTTTTGTACATCTTTTTTTTTCGTCATTATTATAAAATCCAAAACGTATATTGATGTGATGAAACTAAATGCAAAGATTTCTAAATCGTTTTAATAATGCCGCCGCCTGCCTTGTATGCCCATATCGAGTCACACATTATACAGTAGTTATATTATAGGCACTGATATAAGTGTTATTGAGCCGTCAATTATTTTAATATTATAATAATATAATTATATTAGCTGACTAGCCAAACGTTGTTCTTACTGAGTGCCACCTGTGCCACCTGTTGGCAAGTGGGCGCCACCGGTTGACGTCGCCCATTGACATGAAATGATTTTACTTTTTTTGTCAACGCAGGGAATTACATTAACACATGTATCCAGGTTACCCAGTGTCTTCTTCTGGGCCTATGTTAGACTTGCACTTTGGAGTGGACTACCCAAACTAAAACACTGCGAGCGCTTTCAGCCGCTTTTTGAGGATCTCAGACCTAGAGGCGATAGCATCACTTCAGTGCCAGGCCGACCTTGACAAGGCCAGGCTATTTTTCGTATGAAGGGACTGCCTGACCGCCACTAAGCAGACCCCGTGGCGCTCTGCCTAAATGGTTGCCATCTTGTCGTAATACGAGCACGAGCGTTATTGGAGGCGCATAAAGTAGCTCCTACACATCCCCGTAACTGTCTCGTAGGCAGAGACGTAAATAGGGCGGTGCCACCGGTGCCCAGGCATAGGCCGTAGACTCTGGGGGCGCAAGAATGGCCAGACTAGGCAAGAGTATTATTTTTTTCGGTTTGCTAACGGCGCAGTTATAGAAGCTCGCACGGGGCGGAAAAAAGGCTATTTACTTATTAGTAGAAGTATCGCCATCCAGTACATTAGGATCGAGCATCGCGAAACTAGTTTTCCTGGTACCGAAGGATTTATGTTTGTAAATTAATTTATGTGTTGCCTTGAAAAGATGTTAACTTTTGGTGAAAGTAATTACATCTATCCTGCCCTTCTTGCTGCTGCTTTACGGGAGAAACAAGTAGGTTGTACGGTGTACCTTATAGCATACTGCACCTTTAGATTTTGGTCAACTTGGATAGGAAGTGAAATATTCTTATGGCTGCTTTTTTCATTCTGTATGATCATAAAACATGCAAGTTAGTCACTAGAATGAAACTTTACTTTCATTTCTAGCATCGTGATGTGTTGTCCTCAAACGTGATACCACACTCTTGACTTTCGAGTCTTGGCACGGCGAGTCGTGATAACAACGAGCATAACTGAATAGAATATAATAATAAGTAATGTTATGTGTTTTGTAAGAAAACAGATTCCTCCAAATTTGTGCTGCGTCACTACGCCGGTTCGCTCTGATTGGCCATTGATACATTATTGGATGATGGGACGTACACACAGATCATCCGTTGGTTGAATTTCTATTAAGTCAGAAATAAATAACTTTTTATCTTACATTTACTACTCTATTCGCTTATATGTTTGATGCGTCATAACAGCTGCTATATAAAGGAGATGCTACAAATTCTATTTTTAAATTCTGGGTGATATCATGCTATCAGTTAGGGATATGATATATGGGTATGATGATATTCATTGTTCATTTGTAAATAATTACCACTTTAAAAAAAAACATTAATATTTATTAATATTAATATAATATTGTTATTTTAATTTTAAAATTTTAACTAAGTTTACTATAGTCTACTGTAGACAACTTAAAAAAGCTATAATGTTATTCATAGCACGTGACAGCCATATAAAGTAAGTGTATATTTGTACATGTAAGTATATGTACAAACATAAATACGCCACGTATTGTGTAACGTATTTGTTGGGTGTTGGGCGCGAGCTTTCAGCGTCGGGGCGGGCGGCGCGCACGCAGTCTACCCGCGACGCACCTCGCGGCAACATGTCTCCCGTGTGGCTCGTGCTCGCATTGCTCCCAATCCTCGGTAAGTGCAGTGCAGTGATGTGACAGTGGGACGTCGTTGTGAGGAAATTGTGCTTTGCGTGCGCATATACAGGATGTCCGTACACGTGAGAATTATACGCGCTGTATTGGGAAATCACGAATTTGAGGAATTATGTTTACTTCCGTTTTATTCAATAAATATATAAATAATTGTATAAGTATTCGAAACAATTTATAATAGTGATTACTAATTGTTTTAGTGAGACAAAATAAATATAGCAAGATTTTCCGGAAAAAAACGCATTAGTGGCATTTCCATAATAAGTAATACTATTTAAAAAAAGCCATTGCAAATAAAATGTTTGTTGTATTTAGATATCGTAACTAATCATCAAATCCTTTTAAAAAATTCTAAACAAACAAATAAGTAATCCAAAATTTTTGTCATCTGTCCGCTAATTTTATAATTTGAAAACTAAATATTAAAAATACTTTAATATGCAATACGTACAATATTAAAAGTTTTGTTTTTTTTAACAAAAATTCTAACAACATTCTCACAAGAAATTAAAAAAAAAACAACACATTCTATGAAGTATAGAGATTAATAATTGAAGTAACTTAAATTCAAAAAAGCTAAAAATAATCTAGAGGAAACCGCGTGACCTGATGCACTAAATTTTACCAGGTTGATGACCATTTAATTATTCCGCAATAATGACTTAAGTATCAAACATGTTTAACTATCATGACATAAGTATTGATTTTTTACTATAAGTAATCAAGACTATTGGAAGAGAGGTTAAAGTGTTAATGGCTAGGTTCGAATGTGCAAAACGTGTCATCTGCAGTGTGAGAGGTTGCACTATTGCAGCGGTTGCGCAAGCGCACTTTCCATTCGACTGCACTGGGTACACATTGATAATCGATTCCCTGGATACGTTGATATTCTCACGGCCCACAAATGAGTCGGGTGGAGAGCGGAACAAATCCAAGGCCCAACATACGATGTGCACATAAACAATAGCTCTATAAACATTCGCTATATTATTATTGCAGAGATATTATGTTAAAAAAAAACTATATTTTATATGCAAAATATTTTGGCGCGCATTAAAATCGTATGCTGTGACACGAAAATTACGCTGTCATGTGTTATCATCAACAAAGATGGTTCACGTTTTTTTATTTTTACTCGACTCAACTCTAAAATTGCCTATAATCGATACATCAATATTAAAAAAAAATTTTAATTCCGTCGTGTAAGTTCTGATAAGCGTGCTCAAAGAAACAAGCAGTTTGTTTAGTTTTTTATATAAATATAAACTACTAGCCGCGGCTTCGCTCGCATTACCCAAAAATAATCCCTTTTTTATAAAAAGTATCATAAGTTACTTCTAGTACCTCCCAGAATATGTATAGCGTAATAAACATCCACGCTTTTACATTTATAATATTAGTAAGGACTAAGGATATTATAATCTTATCAAAACACACTTTATAATATGCTTAGAATTGAATATGAAACAGTAGTTGATAGAAGTGTTGGTCGACTAAGTGTTGGTGGGTCCATGGCTCAAGCCTTGTCGTGGCGGTGGGGCTCAGTAGCCTAGGGTGAGCCCAACACCTTGGGCGAAGCTAATTGAGCCAAGGGGGCTCTTTGTACCCCTCTTATAAGAAGAGGGGGCAAATGAGAGGCATTGGTGGCACTCGACGGGTTTTAGTGGGTAGAGCTGCGTCTATTTACCAGCTTTCGAGCGCAGCGAGTCCCACATACCCCTCTGGGGAGACCCACTCCCCAGCGGTATGCGTCAGTGCATTTCCCGGCGTAAAAGAAAAAAAAAGTGTTGGTGGGTGGCAAGTGATCAATCGCCTTTTCGTTCATTGTTAGAGGCCTATGTTCAACAGTGGACTGATATAGGATGATGATGATGATGATATAGCAGTTATAGGGATGATCATCATGATCATCAGCGTATATCCCACTATAAGTGCCAAGGCCATTGAAGTCGCCAGTCGCATCCGACAGACCAATCTCCGCGCAGAGTTCGTGATCCAAGCTAGTCTGAGGTCGATCAACTTGTCTTGGCGATTGTTACACATACATTTGTTATTGTTATTTGGTATTTCAATACTCTTTAATATTATTCGCATACATTACTTGATTTATTTCCGCTAGATATTATACGGAACACAGGAAATACATCATGTGTAAATAAAGCGTTAAGTAAATAAAGGACTGTGTACTAAAAAAAGATAACCAATTAAAATACATTTTCCAAATGTGGCCTATAATTCAGTCTGGATAAGTTCCGTTTTTCAATTCAAGTACTTATATATAAAAAAAAAATGTGTCATTAGTAAATTTATAATAATGATATTCTTATATTTCAATAACTGTTTTATATTTTCTTAAGCTCACTTATTTTATAAATATAAAAATGATGGGCTTAGGATGAGCAAAAAAAAAATTGATGCTACTTTTGGCCAAGGTTGACGTTTTCTTCTCGGAAAGCTGATCTAACCGTGTCCAAAATTTCAAACTTAATACGGAAGTTGGACCAAACCGCAGTGCAAAATATCATTCAAATTTAATGAGTAGGAGTTAATCGCGGACTATAAACGTCACGTGAAAATAATTAAAAGATTTATTTCCAAACTATGGAGTATAGGAAGTAAAAAGAACCATCTCTGTATATGAAAAATGACAAATTAAGGTGTTTATTTTACAGAAGCAAGTGGAAGGATTTAATACACTAGAAATTACGCAAACAAACACTCTTGTATATACAAATCCTTCTATCCGGTATACACCGGTACTAATGATTAAAAATAGTGATGGATTTTTAAATTATAGTTTGCGATAATATATGCGTGTACAGGCGGACTCTTTTTCAATTCGTCCCTTATATAAGATGGTTCTCTTTTCTTGTATCCTCCATATTTGAATTTAGCATAAGTTATAATAATCATCATTAACCTTCCACTATCATCATCATCATCAGCCTTTATCCGTCCACTGCTGAACATAGGCCTCCCTCAATGAACGCCTTCCACTATAGCCATTAGTCACGTAACTACAAGAAATGTAGAGAAAATATCCGTTTGATTAAATTATCATTACAGTATCAGTAGCGTAATATGCATAATCTAATTAGGTTATTGATGTGAGATAGATGCATGGATATGGCATCTAATTCCTATCACAATCAGCAGCCCATTAATTGCTCTTATCATCGATGTGGGAAAGCCTTCGTCATCAGTGATCGAGAGGAAAAAGTTCACAAAAAGTCATTTTATCATAATGATGTGCATAACGTGAATTCTACATTAAAATCATGTTTCAATCAAAGATGGCGTTGCTTGAATACGTTATTGGATCACATACCTACGCTTTGCTTTCCTAGTCTGCCAGCGATATAACTTCTTTAGATTTTCTATAAGTTGTAAGATAAGGCTAGATTTATTATATAGATTCGGATACAGTAGCTGGAATAAATGATTGTAAAATGTGTCGCAGAAGAATCTTATTCGAATCATCATCATCATCATTATCAGCCTTTATCCGTTCTCTGGTCAACATAAGGCGAACGTATCCCTTAATGGCCTACCAATACTTGGGATTTATACTTGCCTCATAATGCACCCAACGCAATTAAAACAACGTGCTTTTACGAAACGCGTTTGAGACAAATGCGAAATATCTCACGTCTACGATAAGAACGTGCGTTTACATATTATTATGACTGTAGAGGCTTGGATACTTTCATAGTGTCTTGAGTATATTTCAAATGTATATTTCGTAGGGTAAGTGTTGTGTTCACAGGTTGTGTCATTGACCCGTCAAGTACTCTGATAGTTATGGTATGTCTTACATTAGTATTACTTATAGGCCCTTAGCCTACGTTAATTTACAACAGCATCTTAGCTACATAGATTATAGTCTTCCTGGATAAATGGGCTATATAAAATGTAGTTCCTGAGATTAGCGCGTTCAAACAAACAAACTTTTTAGCTTTATATTTTCGTATAAGATTTAACATATTTAGTAGCCTATACTTAGAATTTCAAGTGAAATAATAGACACGAATGATGGAGCTATATCTGAAATCTGATGAGAAGATTACCAGTGGAGGGATGCGCTGTGCGGCGCTCCCGACCACATGGGTACACCGTGCAACAAGCAAGTAATTACTAGCTCTAGGACTTTATGGTTCTAGCTCTAGGGTCAAGCTCTAGGGTCTGGATAGGCTACACATGAATAAATTGCCGGAGCTACGTCTACCTTATTTTATGTTCATGTGGGATATCGTCTAATTCCTATCAAACGGCACGTCTGCCAGTATTCAGTTATAT
The DNA here is from genome assembly GCA_905333005.2 of Lycaena phlaeas. NCBI lineage: Eukaryota > Metazoa > Arthropoda > Insecta > Lepidoptera > Lycaenidae > Lycaena > Lycaena phlaeas. Next base: position 11,628,938 of record HG995173.1, read on the forward strand.
TATTTAAAAAGCCTACCTTATTTAGATAAACCATCAAATCAATCCAGGGGCGACGATGGTCGATGGATGGGCTTGGCCTCTAGTGCGCGAGGGTCCGGGTTGGATCCCGACCCCATCCCCTACCCTCGTGGTGCCGTGAAATGGGTTTTTTTAAATTTCCAGTGCACTTAAACACGAGACCATCGTTCGCTTATCAGTGAAGGAAATCATCGTGAGGAAACCTGCATGCCTGATGAGATTAAAAATATTTGAATTTTAATCTCATCAGTCACCAACACGCATTGGGCCATAGCTTCGGTGAACTATGGCAAATTACCCTTCTCGCCTGATTTCGAAGAGACCCGTGCCCAGCAGGGGGACATATATGGTCTTTCATGTCACTTTTTTAATCAATCCATAAGTTTCCCACCGGTCAGCTATATACTAATAGACAGGTGTTAACATCAACGAAGCTATTAATGATGATATAAAAACTCATTAGTCATTAAATAGCACATCCAAGTTAAATAGCGAACACAGAAACGATCGTAAACATGGACGCTCCGTGATCGCCCGAGCGTGTGAAGAGTTACGTGTATGGAAAATGAAAGTGCCATTGATTGTATTGTTCTGTTTATTGATTTCCTGGCGTAGGCGTCCATAGACTAGGTAATAGGCGAATAGTCTTTTTATTATATGACGAAGGAGTGGCTTCGGGATTCTAAGCACGGCCCACAGGTAATTAATTGACACAAATGACGACCTCTGTGGCTCAGTGGTTAGCGCGTTGGCGCACAAGCTGGAGGTGGCGGGTTTGAATCTCGCCAGGGAACACAAAAAAGTTTGTGTGTTCCTGGGTCATGGATGTGTATTAAATATGTGTATTATATAATAAAAATCTTAAATATAAGTATTAATATAAAAAGTATTAAATATATGTATTTCCGTTGTCTGGTACCCTTTTTTTTTTTTTTTTTTCGGTTGGATCTATGCTAATGGTCCTAGTGACCGTTATGCGTCATCGGAAATGGGGTGATCCGGTTGGATCATCCTATGACGTTAAAAATTTGGGGGGTTGCCCCCCGCCATGTTCATGGCGTCGGGTTTGTACCTAACTTGGTCAGCTACGGTCGACTGGTTAGGAACGGGTGACGTTAGAAACCTATCGTGAGGGCAGGCCCTCCCCTCCCCCGGTAGCGGGGGAGGCGGGTCAAGCGCGGGACCCGAGCAAGCTGCCGATAGCAGAGTGCTATCGGTGATTACACGGTCTATATTGGTGTCGACTCGTAGCTGATCTGAGCCTATGCTGTCGCGGTTGATCCGGATCAACTGGTCAACGGAGTGTAGGGTTTGACGTCGCATACGACCCCGGGGCCCATGCGGTGTGAATGTGTACCTAACACCGGCTGTGTTATGTCTGAGTGTGTGTTGTAGCTTACGTCGTGCTTCAGCGTCGCGCTTTAACAGTCCTGTGATTTTATCAACAGGATCGGTTATGTGTCTGGTACCCGTAACACAAGCCTCTTAGAGAACTTAGCACGGGACCAGATTGACGTGGTGTAAAAGCGTCCATAGATATTATTATTAAAAAAAATAATAATAATAATTTGTAAACTAATAGAATTTAGGAATGGGATAAGAATGATGGTATAGTATTGGTTGATGGTTTTGGTAAGAAACACAAAATTTGAGGCAGATAAAAGTATATTATCATGTAATTAAGGTAGAGTGGATGTCTTATTCCCAAGGTGTGGTATCTTTAATAAAATCTTTAATTTAATAATAGGCGTTACCACACAAACCACCCTTAATAGTTTTCTTAAATTAACTAATTGAAAGATTTTGAATGTTTCCCGGATCCTATTATAATAATGTATACATTGTCCCATAAAAGAACTAAATTTGTAAAGTCCAAAAAAAAACCTTAAATTTATATTTGTTGCTTGTATTTATTATGTATTATCGCTTTTTTTTAATTCATTAATATTTTTGCGAACATACATCACACATTTGCTAGTGTGATGTATGTTACCATTAGATCCGTTTTTAAAATTTCGAGATTAGTTATCCGTATTTAAAACAAGTTTATTTGTATAAAATAGGTCTAATCGACCAAAAAGTATGTTACTTGCCTTTTAAAAACGCTATTGCAACATCAGCCATAACCTGCCCCCACGCAATTTACCATATTGGAATGTAAACAATGATATAAGTTAGAAATGAAAATGTAAACGGAAAACTATGAGGTAAAATAGACTTGCGAATATAAACTTAGGCTAAGCTTTTGAAAACAATACGCACGTAAAAATATTGTATTCATAATTACATAAAATAATATCGAATACTTAATTTATAAATAGATTTGTATATTTTTTTTAAGTTTGTTAACGCAAGTATATATTATAATAATTCTAGTTTTGATAAACGGAGGCTAGGGGAAGGGGGCTCGTAAAAACGAAAAGGAAACCTTCGTTGACAGTTGACACTTTGACCGTCAATTGGATTTAATGACAATATCCGCGCAGTGGCCGGTACTATTTGTAGTAGAAAAGCTTAGGCGGGGCTTTTGGGGATTTACTGAAGCATGGCACTACTACACTACTAATATATTTTGGGATACCTAGCACTCATTTGGGTATCTTTATCGTATATTATGTGCTCATAATGTATAGGTACGTTTTGCATACATTATGCACTATTACCACGCACTAGTTTATTTTTTTAACATTTTTAAAAATCGCTACCTGATGAATAGATTTACATTAATTAATGTCATTTTCGAAATGTAATAGGCCGTACACAGATCACTGGTTGAATTGCTACATCAGTCACAAATCACTAAATTTAATTAATTTAAAATTAGTTTCATTTCAGAGATGTTTATGGTTCTATTCGGTTATATACTTAATGCTTACTGCTTATGATGTTATTAAGGTTAAAACTGGAATTTACGACACCTATATGATGTAACGATAAATAATAACAAGAAGTTAAAACCGGCCGGCCTACATTATAACGGCTAACTAAGAAGTCATTAGTGCGAAAACAAACTAATTTAGATTTTTTTACCTTAAAAGCGTATTTGTCTGTCTGATATGGAATCCTAGAAAACTAATAATAATAATTGGAATAATTATATAACAACAAATTATTAAAATCAAATGGAAATTATAACTAACTCAATCCTTTTTTAAAATAAGAAACAAATACAACCTTTCCTCTCAAAGAAATTAAAAACACATTAAAACATCTCAATATGATCTTGAAGTTTTTATACAGCGTAATTATGCCTGTCGGTTCTAAATCCATCGTCCCAATAAGGAAACGCATTCATAAAAAACATTCGCAATGGGCTTATGTAAATGGTTATACGGAAAGCATGCATTAGACGTTTCGAGCGACCTTTTAAAGAGGATGCAGCACCTTACGGAACCGCGGGTTGCGCAACCGATTCTATCTCCCACCGAGGTTGCACGCATGGGAACCAACAACCTCCGCCATCTTGGCAACTCGGGTCACGTACATGTTGCAACAACCACTGATGTTCGCCGAAAATGACCACAATTATTGTTACATGCATAACGGACTGGTTCGCGGATTAGTCACGGTTGGGTAAAAGCTGTATAATACGAACCGCGGTATTAATAATTATATATAAACTTAATGGTTTTGAACCTAGATTTATTTTTTATCTTTTAATTTATTATTTTAAAATAAGTTTCATAACTACCGGGAAATATCGAAAACATCCAATTTTCATCTACACAAATATATATTTTTTTCAGATGTTAACCGTTGGATATAACTATTTTATGATAAATAAAAGGCTTACAAAATATTGATGAATTACATAAAATAAAGAATTTTAGATTATTACCCTCTTTGTCGTTATCATCATCATCATCATAATCATCATCATCATCACCTTATAATAGTTATAGAAATAAGACTCTTCTCATGTTATTATGAATTTAATTATATATAATACTAGCTGTTACCCGCAGCTTCGCCCGCGTGAACTTAGATTTACGGATTTATCATGTCTGATGATGATCGTTTTCTATTTTACTAATTACTAAGTTTTTGTATTAATTATTTAAAGTATTTAAAACGGGATATTTACCATGTTTTTTAATATTGTTTTGCGGAGCTCGATATTTCGACATTGTCTACGAATGTCATGTTCACAAGTTTTTGTATTAAAATGGATATAATATGTTATCTTAAAAATAAAGACTTATATCCCTTCGCAGACTTTTGTAGGCATATTTAGGATACTATTATTATAATATTATTCCACCATAATATTATGTTGATCATATTACGTCTACCAGAGTTAATACACTATGGCCTTAGACACCAAACCGCCGCGCCCGTGCAAATCACGCCAACACGATTTATTTTCTTGTGCATTATTTTGATTTTGACATATCTCCTATAAAGTATTCATTTAATTTGCATGATGTAAAGGGCAAAAATAATCTTCATTAAGTGCTCAAACTAATTAGTTGATTTAAAATGATAAGTATTAATAACGTATTTGTGTAAATAACTTTTAAACTATCGCGTTATAATTGCCCATTTTTTTTAAGTATTAAATGGATATTGTATGATATCTCTAAGAGATAGACATATGCCATCGCGGACTTTTTTGTAGACCTATTTAAGATACACAATTCCATCATACATTATTTTGTTATATCTCAAACGGTTTAGGCAGCGTTTTCGTTGAAAACTCGAAGACGGTTTTTTTTTCCGACACCTCCAACAATTATTGTTATATCTTAGCCAATGTATATAAAAACTTAATAAATTATGTACATAAACCTTCCTCTTGAATTGCCCTATCCATTAAAAAAAACAGCATCAAAATCCGTTGCGTTGTTTTAAAGATTTAAGCGTACAAAGGGATATAGGGACAGAAAAAGCGACTTTGTTTTATAATATGTAGTGATTTTTTACTACGGTGATTTAGCGGTCACCCATAAACTGGATCATATAGCTGTATGTTGTGATATGGTTGTGTCAGTGGTCTAAATCTCATGGTGCTCACGACCTTGACCTTGGATGACGTTTATTGTCAAATGAAATTGTTGGAGAATATTTGTTTCGAAATTTAAAATATTTTGCCTATATTTATAAAATAAAAGAGAAGGGCCGATTAAAAAAGGATTTATAGTACACGTACTGGTACTTACTAGTATTACTATATATTAGTTAGTAGGGTATAATGACTAGTGTATAGTGAGGACCTCTGTGACTCAGTGGTTAACCTTGGCGCTCAAGCTCGGAGGTAGCGGGTTCGATTCTCGCTAGGGAAAATAAGTTGTGAACCTAGGTCATGGATGTGTATTAAATATGTATATTATATAACAAAAATCTTAAATATAATAAATTATATATAATATGTATTAATATAAAACAGTATTAAATATATTATGAATTTCCGTTGTCTGGTACCCGTAACACAAGTTCTTTAACGAGAGAAGAAACTTAGCACGGGATTTGATTGACGTGGTTTGAAAGTGTCCATAGATATTATTATTATTTTTATGTAAAAACGTCAGTATTATTATTATAATGTTTCCAATAGCTGGACACAGCTAAATCGTTGCTGACTTATAATATAATAATATTCATTATCTATTTTGTTATGCATCTTTATTAACTTTTACTAATCTGTTAATTGTTATACAGGTGGAGCGGAAAGATTTGCGTGTCGTGGACGTATTTTGGGCGCATATTATGCTGATGCGAAGTCTGGATGCAAGGCATTCCACGTCTGCGTGAGGGTGGCTGGTGGCGGGATCCGAGACTTCAGATTCTACTGCCCCCCTGGCACGTTGTTCCACCAGGAAGCCCAGACTTGCACCGACTGGGGGGATGATGACCCCCTCGCGTGCCCAGCTGATATCTACGACGGTCAGTTCGATCTCTACAAGATAGGATCCGGTGAGAACGCTTTGCAACTAACGCATCAATTCCATTTCGCTTGTCTAACTTATGTGTCGATGTACATAATAGTTTATTATGATAAATACTGGATAATGATATAAAGTGCCTGTTTGTACGTGGAATAAACGCTAGCATAACAACCCACGTAATGGCGAAAGTAATGTATAAATATTTTTGGTCCCTGCAGAGAAATTTCACTAAAAGAGAAATAAGTCTATGATAATTGTGATATTATGAATAATGATGATTTCCATCAATAGAGATGATAACATAGTGCAAATAATATACGTGTACCTACAACGTATTTAGTGTTTACTTCACTATCGATCAATTATAAGTAGAATTATATTCATTGCCAAAATATTAATAATTATTAGAATGAAATGAGATAATCTTCTAGAAAGTCATATATCATCATATAATTTGTATTTTCCTTGTTAATATTATATATGAAAATCATAAAATAATACTATCTCGTAATTTTTTTTTGAATTTTTTATTTTTAGGTATCATATGCATTTTGAGAGGCTTTGTAGCAGTATAGCTAGAACAATGCAACGTATGCTTTTTACCAAATTAAATAAATGCTCATCGTTATAATTATTATGCTTTACAATACGGGAATATTTAAATTAATGTAAAGAAAGTTTTTGATATTGAAAGTCTAGAATAAAAATCTATTTTCATTTAAACGCTTGAGCGCTTAGTAGGTACTAGAAAAAGTAAAAAAAATAAGTATTTGTAAATAACTCAACGCTGGTATTACTTATTAAAATTATATACTAATTTTTTATTTTATGTTTAGCGTATGACACAAAGAAGCTTTCATCTTCTGGAAATCGTGAAGATGAGTCTGAATTTGGACTTCAAAGGGCAGAAACTGGAGATCGTCGATTATCGCAGAACAATCCATCAGCAAATTCGGGAGCTTCTGATCTCCGTACAGCCCACTCTTCAGATTTCTTCAGTGGTCAACGGGATCGGGGACGAGATGAATCTATTCCCCAAACGCAGCCTCCTGCATCATCAAATAATGCTCGTCAGTCCTTTAGAAGACCCACTACTACACAACAACCTACATATCCTACCACTCAAGTTACAACACCACAACCAACTATTCCCCCACAGTCAGTAACTCCTTCACAATACGAACCACCTAAACGAAAGACAATTCGAAAACGTCCAGTATATAGCTCAAGTACTTCATCTCCTAATGACTTTGTTTCAAATAATTTCCAAACGCAAAATTATCCAGAACAACAAAAATATGACTTTAATCGCAAACAACAGTCTTATACGGAGCAAACAAAACAAGACACTCCTCGTAAGCAACCAAGCTATTCTGAGCAATCTAAACAAGACATTAGTCGTCAATCACAAAATTATTTTAAACCACAAAAACAAGACTTTAGTCGTCAGCCGCAAAATAACCCTGAGCAGCAAAGACAAAATTATGATAAACAGCAACAATCTTATACTGAACAACCAAAACAAGACTTTAATAGGCAGCAACAAAACTATCCTGAGCAACAGAAAAAAGATTTCAACCGACGCCCTCAAATTAATACTGAACAGCCCAATCAAAATGTCAACCGGCAATCTTCTATTGAAAATATACCGAACCCTCCAAGTATTAAGAATTTACCACTCAAATACCAAGATGAGTATGTTGAAGTACCAAGAGTGAGTCCAAAAACTAGTAATAGATTCTATCCTAATAGTCCCTCGTCACCATCTTACTTTACCTCTACTCAAGCACCAAGCACAAACAATCAAAAGGGTCTTGTTGAGCTTTATAACTTCGAAGCACAATCAACACCTGGTTTTAAATCACAAAATGATAAAGCATTTAAATTGAGGAACAGCTTTAACGTACAGCCAGAATCACCTAAAGAAACTGATTTTAAGCGTAATCGAAACTTTAACGGTCCCAGCTCTACTGCTGCAATAGAATTTAATGGAGTCCGAGGTACAAGCACACCAAGCTACACAAACTTCAATAGTGTTTCCTATGAACAAGAAAAGAATAATTTTATCGATTTCTCTCCAGCTAAGCAAAGTTATTTCTATAGTCCAACCACGACACCGTTTACCACAACTATATTTACAACGACAAGATTTGAGCCTTTACTTAATGTAAATACAATAGCGTATAATACCAATATTGGATTTGATACTCAATCCCCTAACTACTCTGAAAGCATAGAAGATGATGGACAATATCGACCACCACAGGGTGAAGACGACGGCCAATACAGACCAGAACTTTACGAAAGGGAATCTGAACTGCTCACTGGTGCACATTCACTTAATATAGCTGCCAGCAATAGACTGCCAGAAGATCAGAAACAAAGTAAAGTAAAGTCAGAAAAATCATTATCTAAACCCGCAGTTCCCCGCCCATTTAGACCAGCACCAACACCGTTCACAACATCCACAACACCAGTACCCGAAACATATCCAACTACTCCTAAACCTGTACAATCTACTCCAAGGAATTTTGACTACTATCAAACGTACACGACCACTTCCCGACCTTACGATATATCAGTGCCTGAGCAAAACCCTGTATCTAGTAATAATCCCATCAGTCATCAGTCCACGTCTAGACCTAGAACTAACACAGAACCTACCCCCAGGCCTACGAACAGGCCTAACAACCGTGAAATTTACTCCACCTCATTACCAGTGAACGCACCAAAATCCACACGACCACCACATTTTTCTAACCCTCCAAACAAGAAAGAAGATTCTAGCTACGATTACGCATACTACGATTCTGACCCCGGTTTCTCAGAGTACGATCAAATAGAAGAGTTCGGAAAGACGAAAAGTAAATTATAAAGTTTAAGTTCGCTTTTTTCACTGCCATTAATTTAGTCGATGCTTTAGGAGCTATTAGACTTATTAAATATTATATAAATTAATTTTATATATAATTCCAGAAATTTCAATTGTATAAAAAGAGAATTATATAAGAAACAGTGTTCTTAAATTTGGTTTAATAGTAAAATATTTAGAAGCAAGCTAAGAACATATTCAGGGACGGCTTTATATGGGCTTTTTGTCCTGTAGTCCAGGGCCCTGTAAAGATAAAGGGCACCATGCTGTTAAAAAAAATCAATATTTTTAATCAATTTTTGTAATCCTGAGATTTACTTCTTATTATGTCGTTAAGAAAGTTATGAAATAATAATTACAATTAAGTACTACAGGTGTCCCAAGTAGATGCAGGCCCTTGAAATTCGCCGCCAGCCCTTGCACATATTCCAATCATGAATTAGTATATTTAAGAAATTATATGTATCGTTTGATATGAATTGCCAGTGCTGTAAGCTACGCTTTTGACTGCTATCTAAATTGTGATACTTTGAATGTGTATGTAAAATAACGAATTTCCTAATGTAAGAATTTTAACAAGTACTTAATTACATCTTCAAATGTCTTCTCTCTTTGTAAGTTAAGTTTTTTATTTATGTGGAATTCCTGATGTCGATGTTGTATTGTCATTAAGTACAATATAATTTATGTAAAATATTACATTGTAAATAAAGTTTAAATTAAACAATAGATTACGAAAGCCTTCAATTATTTTGTGTGTGGGAGTTATTTTAACAACATAAGCATTGATTATTATCTGAGAGAAGGTTAAATGTAAGAGAGGTATGCTTATGAACTTCTTAAAATAATATAAAATATTATAAATTGACTTCCTGGATAAAACACCATGTGCCTGTTCTGCATAAAATGCCAAAGAACATTATTTTCCTAAATAAAGACTTATTTCTCAAGGTCAATAACTAATTACATGAACTTTTACTATACTAATATTATAAACGCACAGTATGTCATAATGAATGGATGTGTGTTTGTTAGTGTTTCATGCAAAAGCTATTGCATGGATTTTGAGACCTTACAATAATAAATCAGAATAGCAAATAGGATATAATTTCGGTACTACCAAAGGAATGGGAATTACCTGATATATATAATACGACCATTCATAAGATTTCTTATCAGCCCGTTTGCCTATCCTATAGTAGAATCTAAATATTAATATATAATAATATCCACCACTTATAGTACTTAGGTACCATTGCTTAGAGCAGATCTTCTCTTTGAAAACAGGCGAGGAGGGTTGTTAGGCCATAATTTCACCGATGCGTTGGCCCAATGCGGGTGAAATGGTGAACTTCGTGCACCTTTAAAGATTTTAATCTCATCAGGCTTCCGTTTTCCTCACGGTGTTTTCCTTCACCGATGACCAAGCATCACATCAAGATGGTATCATTTTCAGGTGCATTTAGACAAAAACCTATTTCAAGGATCTATCAGGGTCGAAAAGAGGCCAAGCCCGTACTCGCTGAGCCAACTTCGCTCATAAAATGGAATGAAATCATATATTTAGAAGGAATACTAGACCTCCTCCTGCTTTACTATGGCAGACCTTATTTATATTAAATATAAAAATCAAATCAGTGTTATTTATGAGATAAATTTATATATTATATATATTATATAATAACACTGATTTGGACATTTACACAATGAATATTTTTTTTTTTTGAAAGGATCTGTAGAGGCTTGATGGCCTTTACGCTAAATTGATATGTTAGATGAGAAGATGGATCATATAGAATTTTATAACGTGAGGGTTTTATTGTGAATTCAACAACCTTGCGGCCTTCTGGCATGGAGTGGGTCGTGCAGCGCAGCGGCGTCACGTCGTCGAAGGTTGGAGTGTAACCCCAGGCGGAATATCTCGGATGATACACAATAGTGATACAGATACTGATACGAGTCAAGACAATACTGATAATGTTCAATTAAAAATAGAAAATACAAAAAAAGTAATATTTAACTTTTACGGATTTTATCGCGGTTTATTAAGTATGATTCACTAATCCGACGTTTCGGACACTTTTCGGCAACAACGGTCATGGTTAAAGCTACGTTTGGTAAATGGGGATGGGCAGTGTTTTTAACTGCAACGCCTGTTTTGGTTTATTGAGTGGACCTTGTATTATAAGTAATAATGAGGACAATAGTGATGCTGATAGACGAGTCGGGGCCGTTTCGCTGCGAGTTTTGACTGAATTTGCTTGCTTGACTAGATAGATGTTATTGCTTGACCAAATCTAAGAAGGTTGTAGTGAAAAACATCATGGAAAACCAAACCAAGGAGGCCGCCTGTTTTTTACGCTAGATAGGCAGCGAACCACGTAGTGATAAAATGTCAACGTAGCCCATGAACCTAAAGAAATCAACCTGAGATTAACCTTGACAATTATTTATGTGTTGCCTATTCTGAGACATGTTAAGTCTTAGGCATCTCGCGGAAGGGAGTGGGTCTCCCCTGGCGGGTATGTGGGACTCGCTGCGCCCAAAAGCTAGTAAGTGGACGCAGCTCTACCCACTTAAACCCGGCGAGTGCCACCAATGCCGACTTTAGTGAGGTGCCCCGGATCTACAAGTACCAATCTCAGGAGACCAACCCTACCTTGGGGAATTAAAACTGCATGTCCTGACCTTCTTTCCGAAACACAACAACTAATTATTTTCATCTTGATTTTAATCCTCAAGAGTTCATAATTAAATCCATTCGACCCATTGTCACCATGTAAAGACCCATGTAAAGGGCCTTTAGGAACTATTTCCTGCCAATTAATTCTAGCCAATACAATTCATAAACATGGCTGAGATATGTTTAGCAGGAGCTTAAAAGATTTATTGGTTTAACTAATTTTTTCGATACTATCGTTTAAAAAGGCATGGAAAATATTATTTTTTATTTATTTAATTTTATTTAATTTTCATGCTTCTCCGTCTATTCTGTCCAAATTTTATTAAAGAAAAAAAAATCTTATTGTCGTAATTTCTTAATCGATGGTACTTTTGCAAGATAGCAGTTTGCTTAAAAATTTGAGAAGGCGCACTAAGTGGACTAACACCCATATTCACAAACAATATGTTTATGTGTCACAGTACTCGCGAACGCATAGGCGCATTTTGATTAAGATGATTATTTTTATAGCCTACGTCAGTCATTTCGCAAATTATTTATTGGAGTTTACTCCTTAAGAATCGATTTTCATAGATTTTCATACCCCTTTCTTTTTTCTTTTTTTTTACGCCGGGAAATGCACTGACGCATACCGCTGGGGAGTGGGTCTCCCCAGGCGGGTATGTGGGACTCGCTGCACCCGAAAGCTGGTAAATAGACGCAGCTCTACCCACTAAAACCCGGCGAGTGCCACCAATGCCGCCTTTGGTGAAGTGAAGTCTACAAGCAACAGGGCACCGCGACGGCTAGCTAGTCCCTCGGGGGACCGACGCCACCTCCAAGAGGGGTTGCATCGCACCACAGAATAACCCCTCCCACCGTCGGGACAGTACAATGAGGCGAGGTTCCCATTCTCGCGCCCCTCTTCTTATAAGAGGGGTACAAAGAGCCCCCTTGGCTCAATTAGCTTCGCCCAAGGTGTTGGGCGCCACGACAAGGCTTGAACCATGGTGGGGATTTTCATACCCCTGCCTTATAGCAGGGATATGAAAATCTATGGGAGTAAAATCAAACTACGAGGTCACACGAAGCGTTAAACGAAATATTTTATAATCGTTCGTAAGCAGTAAACTCCTGTTGTGCGTTGCAGCTGACACATAAACTTTTTTTTTGTAGAGACTAAACTCTACTTTGAACTCTACTTTCCCGTTTCCCGTGGGGTTTTTTCAGCATAAAAGTACTACACGAGAATACGTGTAACTGTATAATAGCTTTTATCGGCAAAATTTTGATACTTAGGATTACATTGTTCCAATTATGTTTCAATTCTGGTAGAAATCTCTATTTATGATTCATAATATAGCCTATTTCACTTCTGAATAGTGTAGCTTACTTTTAGTGAAAGAAAGTTTAATATAGGGTCAGTACTTGAAAAAATTACCCTTCAGAAACATGCACACCTAAAAACTTTACCTCTTTATAATATTAGAGTATAAAAATATTATAGATTATCATTAGGACGCTCATTTTATACTTAGGGATAGGGATAACAGAAGCTTAACTTTAGGTTTAGGGTTGGATACGTAAAAACGTCGTAAAAATAGTATTTTATGGCGGCGGCACGGTTGGTTTAACTTATACTTATTTTTTTAAATTATTTGCTATTTCTTATTTTATTTGGCCATTAACCAGGTGGGAATACTCTCCGTGCCACTCCTGCATTTGACCTGTCCGTGCTAGATGCGAGGGTCAAGGGATCGATCGTTTTGGCGTTCATTTGTATGTTCAGCAGTGGATGGATAAAAGCTGATGATGATGATGATGATGATGATGCTGCTGTTTCTCAAAAGTATAGGATCCGTTTTTTATTCTATTTTTAAGAGCTCTTAGTTAAAACGTCATATCACTCTTCTCATAATTTCCATGTATACATCTATTGTTGTGCCTTTTATGTAGGGGCTTCCCCAGTTCCCCTATCATTATGAGTATACTAGTATCTAGTACTTTCCGTTAAGGTAAAGATTCAATAGAAACATATTAATCATCATTATCATAGTCTCTTTGTGTTATAAGTCTTCTCATGCCACTTATCCGATGCGCTGAAGTATTCCTTCTTGGAAAACAAATAATTAGCTGAACCAGAATATCCGGCTTACAGTGGACTATTCACCAATTAAATAACATTAAATAAACTTGTATTATTTTTATTTTTTTGTATTAGGTATTCATCATTCTTCCCCAGCATGGTTCAAGCCTTGTCGTGGCGGTGGGGCTCAATAGCCTAGGGTGAGCCCAACACCTTGGGCGAAACTAATTGAGCCAAGGGGGCTCTTTGTACCCCTCTTATAAGAAGAGGGGGCAAATGAGAGGCGGCATTGGTGGCACTCGACGGGTTTTAGTGGGTAGAGCTGCGTCTATTTACCAGCTTTCGAGCGCAGCGAGGGCCACATACCCGTCTGGGGAGACACACCCCCCTGCGGGATGCGTCAATGCATTTCCGGCGTTAAAGAAAAAAAAAAGGTATTCATCATCCTTCACACTTATATTAGATACAATTAAGCCGCGTAGCTTGGCTACACTTCGATGATCGATCCATCTTTTTATATTTATAATAATAATAAAAGTATATGTATTTAGTAGCATATAGTAAGTATATAAAAGTATATAATATGTTATATGTAATTAGCATCTACCTACAAATTGGAAGTCTGTTATAAATGGCATCATCAGAAATAAATAAAGACAGCGTTTTAATTTTTTGTTGAATTCTTATTTATATAATATTATATTTACTTCTTAATAGGGATCTTCTCCTGAAAAAATTAATAAAGTTACGTTTTTAGTTTCAATTTGACGACATTCATGTTGCTTTATAGAGCACGACTTACTTGGCTAAATGCGGGTTCGTTTAATTGAATTGATACATAAGTCCAAATACTAAATAATGTTTTCCTAAATTAAAAATTCGGTTTTTCTAAATATCCAAGTGTACCCCAAATACGAGAACATCGTCCCCTGGTGAAGGAAAACATCGTGAGGAAACCTGTATGCCTGATGAGATTAAATATCTTTGAAGGTATGTGAAGTTCACCAACCCGCATTGAGCCAGCACATCGGTCAACTATGGCCCATTACCCTCCTCGTCTGAATTCGAAGGAGACCCGTGCCTAGCAAAGGGGCATATAAGGGTTGATACTTTTATTGTTCATTTCTGGGATGATGGGTCAATATATAATATGTCAATATAGGTATGTACGAGTATATTGTCACTGAACTCCATTGATTTGAAAATTATTTAGATTCACAATTCGGTCCACTATTTAATTTATTATTTCATTATGAAAAAATATAAAATATGGAATTAAAGACATAATAATATGTATTTATATATTCTTATTTTTTGTCAAGCAAATAAAATTATATAGCTTAGCAACAATAAAATAGTCCAATATATGTGAACTTTGGTTTGATTGCTTATGTTTACTCAAATAATTCACCATTCAGCCCACTAAGAAAAATATTGTACAGGACAATGTCCGTCGAAGCCATTAGTCATACAATAAACTTAAAACTGACACAACGAGCCAAGAATTGATCTAGGCAAAGGACGTATAAAACAGAATATGATGACAATATAACATTGAAGGAAACAAATGAAAGCAAGTAAATTTATTAAAACATTTTATTTCTTTTCAACCCTCACAACATCACATGACATTTCGGAACTTTTACAATAGATTTGATATCTGAAACATCAGAAATGTTAAAAATCCATTTATAATAGGGTGTATCAGAATTAATCTACAGTCTACCTAGACAACAAGTTTCACCTAATTGTTGATAATGTGGACCTACAGTGTAACTAAGAGTCTTAAAACAATTAGCGAAAAGATAAATATACGCTTTACATGCTTTCATTTAAACGTTAGATTACACAGTATTAGGTACTAATACAGATAACATTATTTTATAACAGCCCATTACAGTCGATATTAAAGATGGTATTGGTATTACAAAGGCACCATTAAATTGATAATTATATAAATTACACGGCTTATAATTTCTCAGAATGATTCAAGTGTTAAATTCCATTACGATACCCATAATGGGTATGAATGACCCATCGTAACATTAGAGTGTTTAAAAAATACGCAGGGAAACCCAACAATTTGACATACATGGATTGAAGGTCCGTTTTTCGCTAAAGGTCAAAATAGTTTTTATGAAGGCTCATAAAGTTATACTACAAGATTTTATTCTTTTAATTTAAATACAAACATTTGAAGTAGTTTAAGTCTTTGATACATTTATTTTATATAAAAAAATTCATTTATTTTTAAAACATATGACAAGATTTGTGGAAAATAGCAAAGTTTTTATACAAGAAAATAATTAGTTCATTTTTGAAATCGGCCCAGTACTTTTTGAGCCTATTCATTACAAACATACAAACATACAAAAATAGGTACAAATCTTTCCTCCTTATAATATTAGTATAAATAAAGACTAAATGTTTGTATACCTATTAATAGATTTGACTCGATTGTTGAAGGACTTTATTACATACACTATTTTATGCAATATTTAGATGGTTTTCAATGCGCTTAAATATTTCGCTCGCTATTTATGGACGGTCATAGATTAGATTAGGTGATGAAGTAAAAGAGCTTTTTCCCATTGCTGTACCGATTTGGTATACAGCGTAGGCGAATATAATTTTATTGGTCAATATTAGACGAGAGATAATTAAGTTAACATACAATTGGCAGACGTACCCTCTTTGTTATGTAATGAGTAAACAAAACATCACTTATATGTAGGTGCTATTTATGGGTGTAACATCCTGCTGAGTTTTTATGTACAACGTGACATACCACGCGTCCGTCAGCAAAATATTACTCAGTCTATGGAAAATGTAAGAAATTCAACGGTGAAATGTAAGGGTACTGAAAAGTGTAAGGTAGAGTTAAAATAAAGTACTTAAAAACTGTACTCAAAGAAAATGAGACTGCAAATATCTGAGAAATAATTTTATTTTTTAGTTCTGATTTTTTTTTCAGATACAATTGATCAAAGCATGGTCTTGGATTGGGGGAGGCCTATATTCAGTAGTGGACGGATAAAGGCTGATGATGATGATGATTATGGTCTTGGATATCCCCAGCCCTTACAATCCATAAGAACCGTGCTCACTGTGCTAAACATTAGAAGAACATGTTAGAAATAGTCTAAAGATGGTCTACAGACAATAAGAGTTAAAGCTTTAGAAAAACCATAGACCACTGTAGTTATTCTTATACTATTATTGTTTAATTAAGGTTCCGAAATGCCATAATAGAAAAATGAATCCTTCCTGAAAGACTTTGTTTTAGTCGAAAATCTATGTATAGTATTATTATGTAAAATAACCCTTTATTGAATGTATCGTTGGAAAATTAAACACGACTAGATGAAGTCGTCTATTTTCTTTATCTTTTTCGAAACAGGTTGTATAAAATATTTGAAACATATTTTATAAACCATTTTCTATACCTAATTGAGCTTATTACATTCTAAGATATTTAAATTAAAATATACTTATTTATATTAAACCTTAAACTAAATCACAAACCTATTTACAAAGATAAATACATGCGATATTAAATGTGTACTCGTTTAAATATATAATCCAGTCCAATTGCTATTTAAGTGTGTGTGAATAAATGAAATAATTATTATTTAAGATGGATATGTAATAGTTGTCTTGTCTGGTAATTAGTTTCCTACTCAATTATAATATTTTGTACGCAAGATATGCTATTATTATTATTATTTTATTCAGTACAAATTGAACTGGATTATATATTGGACATCTTAC
Source organism: Lycaena phlaeas (assembly GCA_905333005.2). Taxonomy (NCBI): domain Eukaryota; kingdom Metazoa; phylum Arthropoda; class Insecta; order Lepidoptera; family Lycaenidae; genus Lycaena; species Lycaena phlaeas. Next base: position 11,646,232 of record HG995173.1, read on the forward strand.
AACCCGTTAGACATTGGCTTTATATGTCACACGTTTGTCACAATCAACGCATGCTGAGTCTATGCGGGCGTGCACGCATTCGAATACGCGTACAATATGCGTATACTCATGTATTTGTGATGTATTTCGCATATGCGACCATCGATGCGGTCACATATGCGGTCAGTACAAAGCTATACTATCACTAAAAGTCTGTCACTAATATTCGTTTAAGTAATCTATATTTGGAATCACTGTGAGGCGACTGCGCCCGCCATCCTTTGCCGGACGTCGCCGAGTGTTGAGGTGTGGAAGCCGTTGAGGATGTGATGTTTGTGTCCGTTGCTCACTGTTTTGGTGGACTCGGAGCTATTAGACACCGATACCTTCTGAAAAAATAAATAGGGTATCACTTAATAAGTATACATAGTACGATGTAGTAAATTTTGGGCGCATATCATGAATTCAACGCATGTGTTCTTTTCGAATTTCTTCATGCACATCTTGCTCATTTGTTTCAGCGAAACAAAATTGATGACTATTTCTCCATGAGGCTAGATCAAATGGTAGAATTACTGGCGTATAAGGATGTTTTGTCGTAAGCAAAGCAACGCTTGGTAGAGTCTCAGGCCTGATAAAAAAGGAGATCAAAGCAGGCTTATTCTTATTCTTATTCTGCCTTTTTGACCTTTTTTTGCCTTGTATAATTCACTCTATTATATATGTTTGTTTGTTTTGTGTCAAATGAAGCTTATTCTTTCTTTCTTTCTTTCTTTCTTTCTTTCTTTATTAATGTATGATGTTTTCAACTTAGCACAATCATAATTAATTATTGTAATGAAACAAAATGAATGAAAAATATATGAATGGAAAATATATATTGCCTAAAAAATTGACAGAAAGGTGTAAGATATTTTAAGATAATATTAATACACTAACTGTTGCCCGCGGATTTATTCGCGTTTGCTATGATGATGTTATTTCTAGTACCAAGAATATGAGTGCAAAGTTTCATGATAATCGGTTCAGTAGCTTTCGCGGGAAAGCATAACAGGCACTTATAAATACGCATACTTTTACATTTATAATATTAGTATAGATAGTAAACGTACCATGGCCTTCTTGCGGTAGGCTTGTTTGTAGAAGTCAGAAAATAGGTAGTAGAAGAGTACGGCGTGCATCCCGATCCACCAGACGAAGGCTCGGGGGTAGTCGCAGTCGATGAAGAGCAGTTGGAACGCATGGACGAATACCAACACAAATTGGACCTGTTGAAAACATATTTTAATATTAGCTCTACACGTTATTACATACTCGTAATAGCTTACGGCTCATCTTCTCCCGCGACAACTAAGTTATTATATAGCATATAAACCTTCTTTATGACATATTTTATGCCATATATTATCGGCATCCTATGATTTGAGAATAAAAGTACATAGGAAACGTAACAAAATAATCATTTACACAGATATAACTAAATTTGTAACTTTATTTTTTATCGATATTGAAAATATTTTTATTCAGTTTATCGCAATGGTGCATGCAGATAAGCTGAAATGCTGCCGTGTCTATATGTTTAGAGGTGTTTCGTGTTATGTCACTTGAAGTCTAAGTTTAGTTTGCATAGCTGTGTTAATTGATAGATCATTATTATTAACGTTCATATGTTTCGACACTTTATTAAATAAAGCAGCTAGAAAACGATTCAGATACGAAATTTATTTAATTTTATTTATTACACTATAAGTGTAATAAAAATACGTAAAAACATAAAAACTCTCCAAAGTGATTTTTCTAGAAGATTCTGGAGTACACGTAATGAGTATATATCTGTTATGATATTGCATATCGGACAATTAATTATTTGTGACGCAATCGCATTGATGTTGAAGGAAATAACAATTTTTCAATCGTCTGTCTACATCGAGGAAGGCGATTAGTCGACATTGTTAATGAATAGTTAATTACAATGCCCTTAAACGATAATGAATCAGCTGCAAGTAATTTTTCCGCCACTAATAACAATTTTATAAATTAGCCATGAAATTAAATATCAACTTTAATTTTCAAAATGTTTCCTTATTAATAATCAAGTAGTGTATCTATTTATTAATAATAAGTATAAAAATAATAAGTTAATTGATATTAAGTAATAAAACCATATTAATCTATTACATACTTCATGCATGCATGCATAAAATATGCATGGTAAAAATTTGTACATTTACTAGGATTCGAACCAAAAACTGGTGCTTATAATGGCATTCGTCAATTAGACTAACACTAGACCAATCGATTGAAATTATTGGCGGGTCTAAAAAATAAATTAAAATTTCTTACCATTTGTAGGACGGTTATGTATTTCTTCCACCAAAGGAATTTTTGAACTTTGGGCCCCAAAGCAGCTAATAGGTAGTAACTGTACATGATGATGTGCACGAACGTGTTCAGCATGCCGAAGAAGGTTGAGTGACCGCCTGTAATGATAAACCAATTAGAAGAATATTCTGCAAAACTTCTAACACCGGGTGGAATTTACAATTTTATATGTTGGTAATGCGTTGATTGTTTGAAGTGTTGTGAAATATTTCCTAATGAACGCCATTATATGGTATAGATATTTATGTGAAATTAAATAGTTTAAGGTTAAAATATTATTAAACAGACACTTTAAAAACGCTTGAAAATGAACTCGAGATTTCAAGAAGTTTGTGAAATAATGATAAATAACAATTAAAATAATGATAAGAATTCAGCAGTGCTTTCTGTGGCTATCTTCTCTACCATGGGCGCGTTGCGCACCCCCATTAATAATTTAGCCGCTAAGACGATTATAAGTGAACAATAAATAAGGATAAAATAAGCAATATTCAAGTTCTTTATTTTTGCTTTTCATTGAATAAAATAAAGAAGTAAGTAGTGAAAATAAATATCTGCGTGCCGTATTTTTTTAGTTCATAATTCTTTATTTAAAAAAAATTGAAATGTATCTGTCCGATTGAGAGATTTTAATAAAGTTTCTTTTTAGATAATAAGCCGCAGATATTATGTCGACGTCTACCATAAAGTTTATCTAACTAGCCCTCAAAGTATCAGCTCTGATACCGGATAATACGTTGCCCTCAGAGATGTTTGTGTGTTTTTCAGATTCAAGCGTTTGTGCCGTTTCGTTAGGTTTTAGACGTTTTTACAAAAAAAAACCGTATATTCTATATGTATGAAAAACGTTCTTTAAAATGTTTGCAATAACCGTATGGCGTTAGCATTTATCGCAAGATCTAGAAGTAGTAGACGTAGCGAAACTTCTCGAAAACAATACAGTTGATGGTGGTATCCTTGTAGACGAATTGCTTACACCGGTATTCAAATAACAAAACGACACATTGAAAAAATGTTCTATATATTTATTGCGTGTCGCACGTTACATGTATTGAATTAATATTATTACCGTGAATACAGTTGCGTAGCTCACTGATTTATAATATACATATTACGGAAAATACCAAATTGAAACAAAAACATTGACTCTAAAAATAGATTAATAATAATATATTAGTTATAATATTATTCGTTTTTTTCTTGCTTTTCTTAGGGATCCTGCATCTCAAACGTATTTATTTTTTATTACCTACTCTTATTGACTAGTTTTTTTTGACTTATTTCAAGTGTACAAGTTTTGTTGAATTTACACAGAAATAAGTAATTAGGTAAGTAAAGCAAAGTAAATTAAGTAAGAAAACACAAAATTCAAGACACACAGGGATGTATTTTATTAACTGAACTTACTGGCTTATCTGGATGATATATATTTTTTAAAGTAATGGATACTATAGTTTTGTCCTCCTGTTCTTCAAAAAAAAAAACATAAAAAATAATAAAAATGCTAGGTAGTGCTAAATGGTGGTGGCACATGAGTATTTGGCAATGTGCTTTACATCTGTTGGTACCCTTTTAGTATAGCACAAGTATTGGTTAATGCTGAAATTCCCAAATTACTCAATCAGTAAGTTGATTTATTGATAATATATATAATGTATTTTTAATAAGCCTATGCTGTCCCACTGCTGTGCAAAGACCAATAATATAATGTAATATTAAGAAAAATATAAACAGATCGAAAAATTCTAAGGATGTGATTACAAGTCCAATAAATAAAAAATATGAATAACATTAAAATCTCAGTAACTTAATATGTATGCCCAGGAACCATAACGGAAATAAACATGCGAAATTTATGTAAAAATATATTTGTGACCGCGATAGTTACAATAACAGGCTCGTGATGTTACGGAAAGAAATTCCTTCTAGAAATTGACTTCTGTGCGTTGTAAAACAGGCTTCGATGGATCAAACGCGTTAGACGCGAACATTCTAGGGCCATAACAAAAAAATATGCGTATTATGTTTTTTTCTCGAGAGAATTCTTAGCTTTGTCTTGTTTGTAAATATAGATTATATAACTGAATCATAATACTTGTAAAGAAGTAAACACACAACCGGTTTTTGGTGCGGCGGAAATTTTAGGCATAAATATGTAACAATGTGATTGACCTTATCTGTAGTACAATTGTAATTTTCATTATCGTTTATTTTCAATTCTAAATTCATTCATTCTTTTATACAAGGCCCTCTTACAATTTAAAATCACCTTGTTTCATACGAACTGTTCGAATTAAGAAATCGTTTTAAATTGTGTTTAATTTTTTTTTTATAAACGGAATTACTCTTCCTTTTAGAGGTCTTTGAAAGTACATTAAAAGGTATAATTCCTTTTAAGGTTTTTGAATTTTGATTTACATAATACGAAAACATAGCTTTAGCTATGGGAAGAGGGGTGTTTGCTTATGAAAGGCCCCATAACCTGTGGAAATTATCATCATCATCATTTGTTACAGTACTAGTATAAAAGATTAATACAACAATGTGATAATATACACATAGTAAGTACCAATTTTGCCATAAGGGTATGCAACACATGGTAAAGTTAAGCTAGGTTTGACACGAGCATTTTACGTAACACTTTCTTCATATTAAAGCTATGAACATTAAGTAAATTAAAGTAAATTTAAGGTTGAAATAAGCATGACCAAGTGTTCGTTAGTTATCGATATAAATTTCTAATATACGAATTATTATATTAATTTATTAACCAATTTGTTTAAGTTTCAGCTTCTCACTCGAATACAGAAGCCATGGATTTAAAATATATTATAATTATCAAGGTCCCCTTAATATCTTTGAATCCGTTAATCTAGCGAAAAACATTAACATACATACTTTAAGTCCAAAACATGGCAATAAAAAATCATGCTGTATAACGGTGTGTCTATGGGACCAAACGAGTTATTGATCATTTAATATAATTGGCCACATAGTGATTCGTATGTTGACCGAGAGAGAAACATCGAGAATGCCGTAACAATAACAAAGCTGTTAGCTTAGTGATAACTCCATTAAATACCAGACTAAGTAATTATTACGTGTTCTTTACGTATCGAAGAAGATCTGCGTCAGAGTGCACAAAAAGTGGGAAGAAATGAGCGGAAAAATAAGCATAATGATACCTCTTAAATTGTAGCAATTTTCGTATGATCTCCAGATATTCTCCGGTTCAAAGTTCGGAAATTATATATGCTCATTTGCCTTTTCTAGCAACCTATTAAAAAAAACAAAGAGGGGCTTCCCAAGAGCTTAACATGGAATACCTATAAACATAAGTAAAAAATCAAGACTTAAACACCCTTTTTTATATTCTTAAAACGCGTTGAGCTAAAACAGTTGTTTTTTAACTGTCTAGAGATTATAAAATTATGTTGATACTGCTAAGTCCATAAATGAGAAAACGCCATATGAATTTTACCCTATTAGAGTTGAATTTCTGAAAATCCTTTCTTAGTGCTCGCATCATAAAAGTATATACTGAACAGAGATGTAAATGGGCGGTGCCACCGGTGCCCAGGCACAGGGCGTAGACTTTGGGGGGTGCAAGAATGGCCAGACCAGGCAGGACTATTATTTTTTTCGGTTTGCTAAGAGCGCAGTTATAGAAGCTCGCACAGGGCGCAAAAAAAGCTATTTACACGGCTCTGATACTAAATAAATATCAAGTTTCTAAATATAGTGGTTTCGACTGTCCGTTGATTTATAAATCAGTGACCCAGGTTTCCCTTTTATATTATAACTAGCTATTACCCGCAGTTTCGCCTGCGCTAATTAAGATTTAGAACGGGATCTGAGCGGGATAGTATATTGTGCATGTATTATACATATAAAGTAAACATTCTTCTTAAATTGTTCTATTTATAAAAAAATCGCATTGAAGTCCGTTGCGTACTCTTAAAAATTTGAACATACATACTAAGGAAGCGACTTTCTTTATACTATGCAAAGTCTAGTTACTGCCCTCAGTTTCGCTCAGCATTATAATTTATAACGGTATCGCAGCGGGATGATGCACATATGCTTATATGTGCATCAGGCTACTTAGCCTTTCTTGATTAATGGGCTAAAACGGAAATAATCATTCAAATCCGACAAATATTTCCTGAGATTAGCGCGTTCAAACAAACTCTCCAGCTTTATATATTACTATAACTTACGAGTATGTATATGATATGAACTCAATAGTGCGTATAATTTCTTAACCGACAATTGTTTTCTTAATAATGATGATTATAAATTAATGATAATATTGTCATTTATAATATGTTAAACAAATTAAATAAATATGTTTCATTAAACAGACGTAATGAGCACACAACAGGGTATTTATTCACGAACTGAGATGATGACTTAATCATTAAAACATTATTCAGAAACTACTAGAAATAAATTGTGGAATGCCTTACAAGCATTTGAATGTAACAAAGTAAAGTTTAGACATGCTTATGATTATACATTATTATAATTATTCTGTGCGTGCGTATGTCACTGAACTACTCCTAAGCGGCTGGGTCGATTTATATGTTTTCGTGTATAAGTAGATTCGAGAATGGTAAAGATTCACAATACGGTTGCAAAATTCTTTGTATAGGACGTCTGATGATCGTTTCATGATTGTCATCATCATCATCAGCCATTATCCGTCCACTGCTGAACATAGACCTTCCTCGGTGAACGCCAAGATGACCGATTCCTTTCCATCCAACACGGACGGGCCATTGCACGGAGATCACTCAGCATCGTTTGTCATTATAATGATATAACTTTGACGGTTTTATCGCGGGTTATTATGTTTTCTTTACATGCCGAAGATACTTTTAGGGGACTTTTAGGGGACTAAAACCGCTGCGTGAGCCTTCAGCCGCTATAATTGAGGGACCCGGATCTGTGCAGGCGACGGGATACCCTCAGCAACAGACAGGTCCCGGCAAGACCAGATTCTCCACAATAGGGGACTGCCCGGCTACGACTTGGCAGTCCCCACGACGTCGTGACTTAAGCTGGACCCGGGTTCCGAGCCCAACATGAGCACAGGGGCTTTATTGAAGGCGCATTAAATAGCGCCTCCGACGCACCCCCGTTCGTCGTCTACGGGGGGAGGCCACATCAGCGGCTTCCTCTCTCACCCGTTCGTCGGCCTCCTTCTGGGACATTACTGTATGTATGTGTGAATATAATTCACGCTAAATATTATTCAACAATTACACCACGTTAACATAGATGGTAAGTTGTTCGTATGAACTTGTGTTACGGAAATGAATTTAAGAAATTTATATAAATTATCCATGACCTCTATGACATAGATGTCATAGAGTTTTTTATTCAGTCATTCTCATAATTAAAATATAGATATTAATCATTTAAATTACCTAGCGGTATTCGAACCCCCAACCGCTGCTTAAAATAGCCTGACCACTCGACTAGCCGGCCGCCAAAGTAGACCTAATGGCGCATACTATACTTATTGTGGTTTATAAACGCTTATGGACAACATAACAATTTAACGTTCAAAGCAGTTATATTTTTTACTGGAATATATAAAGTACAGGAAACACGTATAAACGACATAAAACTAAAAACAAAACTTGTGTATGACCTTCGTGCGTTGCTGTTTTCCCCTGAAGGCTTATTTTTATAATAACTAGAATAATAATAATAATAATAATATCTTTGGACGCTTTTTACACCACGTCAATCTGGTCCCGTGCTAAGTACTCGAAGAGACTTGTGTTACGGCTACCAGACAACGGAAATACATATATTTAATACGTTTTATATTAATACTTATATTTAAGATTTTTATTATATAATACACATATTTAATACACATCCATGACCCAGGAACACAGAAACTTTTTTGTTCCCTGGCGGGATTCGAACCCGCGACCTCCGGCTTGAGCGTCAACACGCTAACCGTTGAGCCACAGAGGTCGTCATGAATAGTCGTCAAAAATATATCTGCAGATGAGTTTACTCAAACAAGGGGTTCAAATCTACTATCCCTAGTACACTATATCCTAAGTATTTGAATCCTTTGTATGAACTGTAAGTAAAAGACGTATTATATACAGAAGATAATTGTATTATCTTAGCTCTGCCGATAAAAGTACTTAATCTTCGTATTAGATGCGTGTGGCAAGGAGACGACCGTTTTGGCGTTCATTGAGGGAGGCCGATGTTCAGCGGTGGATGAATAAAGGACGATATATATGATCTATATATAACATATTTATGTACATTATTTTTGATAGCTTTTTTCTTTATTCAGTAAATAATAACATAATAAATAAATAAATTTTGGAAAAGGATGCAGGAATTAAGCGTTTACACTGAGATCAATATTTATCCTGTGAGTTATTCAGAAATATGATTACTAATTCACGATGAAGTTGAAGTATGACTATTGTTATACCATACTAAAGTTATAACCGCATAATCAATGGAATGACGCAAACCCGAAATAGAATGATTTTTTGCAATTCGCTAGATAAGTAGCATTACTGTCGCTTTTGCAAATTTTGAAATATGAACACTTAAAGTTCCAGAATAATTAGCAAAGAAAAAAGAAGCACTTCTTCGGAATGGAAACCTATCGATAATTTTTTTAATAATCGTGTTTCCTTAGCCCATTTCATTAGAATATGTGATTAAAAATAACATTATCAAATTTCATTCACGTTATCCTCCCTAATTTGTTTACAATATTGTAAGGACACTGGCAAAAATCTAAATTCCTCGCCTTTGAAGAAGATTATAAATTATTATTTTACAGTAAAAATTACAAATTATCTTTTTATAAAGTTTAGTAATCTCTATGGTGCCATCAAAATTTATTAGTGCCTATTGAGAGTTTAAAAAAAATATTTTTATGCTAATTTCTCATTCTCAATTCCAATTTATTACCGGACCTTATTCAAAACGCCGCACCCGTTTCTATACCTTTTTATATTTAAACGAACAAAAAAATTCCATCGTTGAGTAAATTTGATATAACTATCAGTTTAAATGGCTTGTAAATCTGCTAAGTATACCTATAATATATATTCTATTTATGGCAGCAATTTCAAAATATATCTGTGTATAGCTGCCATATTTGTGAGTTTTGTGCCACGCTGAAGAAGACTGCTTCATGGGTAACACGATCCTGCTTGTGTCTTCCGTTAAACAGCTTTACTGTACTTCTGGGGAAGATTAAGCAGTGTAATTACTGGGACAGGGACTTGATAATCAACACATGAATAAAATTCAAGTTATTTGTTTAAGTACTTTGGCGAAACCACTTACTGGTAATTGGTCAGCTTAGCCCGTGAGCAATATTACTAAGAGGACAGACGTATATACAAACGAACTAACAATCACATGTATAATATCAGTTAGGATTATTTAAATTATGCGACACATGTGTCAATATATTATATACTACTTTTATATAACGATATCCTTGTTATATAACAAGCTAATATCGTAAATTATATTTTGTCCTTGCGCGCTTACTGTGGAATCTTTAACCTTTTTATATATTTGATCCGTTCACATTGTTAATAAAGAGTGTTTTAATTTGTGTGTTAATATAGATTCGTCCACTGCTGAACATAGGCCTCCCTCAATGAACGCCAAGACGACCGATCCCTTGCTACTCGCATCCAACACGGACCTGAATCCTATGTTCAGCAGTGGACGGATAAAGGCTGATGATGATGATGATGATGATGATATATTCGTCGTCTGTATGCCTATTTTCAGAAAAACTTAAATTAAGCCATGGTTGGTTTTTTATTTTTAGTAAAATTAAGTCTACATCTACTCTTTATAACTCAAACTAAAAACTTTGCCAATACTGTATTTATTTAAACCTCAAATTTCATGATGCAACGGAATAAATGTTATATAGAATTTATTTAACACATGAGATTTTAAATAAACTGGGTTATTTTTACATCAAAAACTGGTACCCTGTTTTTTACTTTTGTTGCGGAGCTCGAAGTTTCGACGCTGCCTACAAATGTCTTTTTGTATCGTGAACATTGATTCCAATACGTTATAGATTCATTAAACATTAATGTAACCTTAAAATAATCACTTCCGTACGAAGAAGATATATAAATAAACAAATCGAAACTATACGACTTCTGATCACCTTTAGGGGTCTAACTTATTGCACTTCCTAGACCTTGTTATTCCTAATGCGGTTAAGGACGAACTACAGTTAGCAATTTATGGACTTCCAAACTATTATTGGTTTCACACACCTAATATAAAACATTTCAATAAAGAATAAAAAAATTACAAATGTTTATTCAAAATAGTAAAAACAACGACCGACGCTACTGGACGCTTTACGCTCGCGGGTTCGAATCCTTCAAAAAGCAAATAATTTCTAACGTCGAACATAATGTGTGCATGGAGCCATGGATGTGTATTTATATCTTCTTAAATTAATTTCCTTTTTTAAGTAATCTGATTGTTGAGTCATATTTATTTATTATTGAATATTAAGTAGTAATAGCTTTTTGAATGTCAATGAACATTGTCCAAGTCCATGCGAAGATCGAGCTATACATGCGCAAACAAGAGAGGCGAAAGACTTATGAATACAAACGCGTATGTGGCATAAGCGGCGCAAGTATAAAATAAATCATATAAAATAAACTACGCAAGTAAATAACATTATTTTTCCCAATTCGCTAGATAAGTTACATTACCTACCATCGTTTCTGAAAATTTCGAAGTATGAATACATAAAGTAGCAAAAGAGGATACTTCTTTAAAATAAAAATCTATGGAGGAAAGTTTAACCTATCGCATGCTTTTATACAAGTTCGTTAGAATATAATATTATGAAAAAAAAAAAATATATAAATTTTGTTTAGTAGTTAACTTACTGCTTTCAATAGCGAAAGTTACACTGCCAATAATTCAAAAAATCATCATCATGATCATCTTCAGACCAACGCGGACCTGCCACTGCACGGAGATCGTCTTCCTATCTGGTTAATGGCCGACCAACACTTCGTCTACCTAGACGCGGCCTCCACTCTTGAACCTTAATGGCCCATCGGCCATCCGTTCTTCTGAGTGCATGACCAGCCCATTGGCACTTCAACGGAATAATTCGGATGCCCCGTCCTAATTCTTGGCTTAATTTTGCATCAATATAAAACAAACATCCCAAGACATTTTCAATATTTACGTAAATAAACATAAATGAAGTATTTATGTTTATTTACGTAAACGACGATGATTATTTCATGGAAAAATGTTAATCACCCGTTTGTCTAGAATAGACCTTGTAATTCCTAACTAAATTAATTATGAATTGAGGATAGTCCAAATTCTATTCAATTTAAATATGGATAATGTCTTCTAAACAAGTTGATAACCTTCGGGTTTTCTTACATTAGAATTGGCACAGTAGGCAGGTCATAAACTTTGGCTATGGTTTGCTGTACCAAGGCTTTACACACCATCGAAAAACTGACCTTCTATATTACCTACGAATATGAAAGCTTTTTTACATAGAAACAATGGAAAACGTAGAGGTCAGTTAGTGATCCAAGTGTTATTGTAAATTCGCAGAATGAAATAAGTTAACATCAAAAATTATAATATAGCTTAAACATTTGTCGATTTTATAGCTTATCAAAAAATTATAAGCCGAACTTGAAGTCCAGATCCTAAATATTTGCTTAACCTTTTTCACTCTTGATAGTTTTTTTCTTTTAATTTTGAAGTGAGTTAAACTGCGTAAAATATTTTTTTTTTATTATTTTAAATAAGGAACAACATTATATTGTGAGAAGAAAAAAACAAAAGACATTTTATAGCCCTTTATATAATCTCTCGCGCAATCACAAGGTCAAGGTCAATCATCATAGTATTTTTAATAATAATAATATTTTGAATAATGACTATCCAAGATCGACAGCGGTTACCCCCCCCCCCCCCCCATTTACCCTCGAAACAATCTCAGGACCGGCCTATAGGATATGTTGAATCTGCCTTGGGAGTTGGGACCCACAACGATTTAATTAAAAGAATTCAGAAGTAGGAAATATTTCCAGTTCCAGAAAAAGCTCAGCTGCATTGCACAAGAAACGAATGTAATGTCTACATCTGCATAGTACGATTAATATATGTGTGTATTAAATATGAGTTTATAATATTATGTACATAACTTGCGCCCGGTTTCTGAAACGTTGGTCAAAGTGTATGTCAAGTAACATGGCTGTTAATGGCGGTTAACATACGATTTTAGAATCAAATTTGACTGCTTTTCAGTGTTAGTGTTCTATGCTTTTCTATCATAATTTAGGACATATCAATATTAGACATAAAAGTATATAAATAACGGTACGTAATGGATATTGACAGACAAACTACAGTTAGATTTTTGTTCCTATATGCATATTATATCAAATGAAGAGGTGTCACGAAGGCTGGAAGAGAACTGGTATTTTAATATTCATATATAAATAATGACGCACTGACGAAAACTACCAAAATATTTATTTATACATAATATAATTTGGCACAGTGGATTAAGGGTTTCGGAAATACGTATCGAAATTATATTTTTTCTTATAAGTCTCAGGGGTCTAGCCAAAATGCCATTAAGAAAGCGTAAGCGAAGTTAGGAATGATAAAATGTATAGGATGGACCACGTGATTAAGCGTGGCAATGCCAATCCCATTTTATCATTTTCGAACTTCGCTAACGCTTTCTTAAAGGCATTTTGGCTAGGCCCCCTGGGCCTATAAATAGATTTTTTGTGTCTTTAGATTTTTAATTGTGAATGTATATGTATATTGTATATAATTATGTATATTTAATATATCGAAATAGCGCTAGGTTGTTATTTGAAATGCTTACAAAATACACGGTTTCTATATAATTAGCATGTTCAATTTACAAAATGGTCTGTATTAATTAACACGGTGTAGAGATTCACAATTATACATAATTTTATCATTTAAAATGATGTCACTAACTGGATCGAATGAATTATGATCATGATTATCATAATGTCTTGTGTGGAAGCTATTTAAGAATCAAAGGTGTTATTTGTTTGGACATTTATTAAATACTGTTGTAATTGAATTATTTTTTCATAGAATAGTTGTCTATTATACTCTATTATATTTTCGTCTTATTTCGTAAAAGATTTGTATATAATATCTATAGATACTTGACAAGAACAACTGTAAATCCTTCCTAATTGAAATATACATATTATTATGTTCTAAAAGAATTCAGTGTGTCATAGAAGGATGCGTTTGAAATGTAACGATTGTAACAAATGAAATGAAATTAAAATATCTTTATTTCGTAGGTATCAACTCGTGCGCTTCAAATGTGTCCAAAGAAGAAGTCAATAAAATGTAAAAACCAAAAAAAAACTCGTTTGAGATGCAGGATCCCTTATGAAAAACAAGAAAAATACTTAGAGGCTGCTCTTTTATCAATAAAATAAAATACAAAATTTATATTGGATACATCATGTAAAATTTTAAGAGTGAGTAACGATGATAATATCATCATCATTATCATCATCATCATCATCATCAGCCTTTATCCGTCCAATGGCAAACAGGCTAATATAGCAGATCGATTGCTTGGTACCATGTCTCATCGTATGAGTGAGATAGACTTGATCGCTAAGCATCGATCACAGCGAATGATGGCGATACCATCAATCGAATAGACGGCAGGCAGGCAGCCCGCTGATGTGAATTCATCAGCCTCTGCAACTACCAATCGCCAGCTCAGCATGACAATTATGAGCATTTCTCTGATGATGATAATGGTATGTTCAATCATTTCCTTTATTTAAAACATTCACTCACGGAAAATGAAGACTGAGCATTACCAGATAATAACCAATGTTTAACATAAAGTCCCATTTAATCCCTGGGTCCAAAGGTGTTAAGTGGATGGACATATTGAGGAATTTTCATGACATTTTATAATGTAAAACTTTATCGCTTATGAATGAGAATAAGGTAAATATTATGTTATGCACTAACCTGGGGTAAACTTAACGCCGAACCAGACAGACAGCGGCATTATCCCATGGTGGATAACGTGCAGTTTCGACACGTGATCAAACTTCTTACGCATCACGAAGAAGAACTGGAAAAATATTTTTTTGTTAGAGTTTTAATATGATAATTTTGTTAATTTAAATGATTAAATTTTGTAAACAAGTTTGTTATTTTGTTTTTGCTTTTTAATTTGATAATTTAAAGTACCTGTGCGAGAATTTATCACATCATAATAATAACGTTTTGTGTTCAAATGGGATTTTCTAAATTTCTAAGTGCAACTAAACACGAGAACATCGCTAGCTCACCGATGAAGGAAAATATCGTAAGGAAACCTGCATGCCTGATGAGAACTTTCAAATTGATTTAAGGTATGACACTCACATACACTTTTCTTTTACATGCATACTATATTTTTTTCAGCTTATTAAGCTGCTAGTGTGGTTTCCATATAATAATAATAATAATGCATAATACACATTTTTCATAAATTCTCATAATATATTTATTGTTACGTGTCCAAGTCTGTGACAAAGTGTATAACGTTGTTGTAGTGAAGGTCGAGCTAACAATGTTTACTAAAATATCTTAATTAAGCGTTTCACAACATCTGCAAGGTAACCGAAAGTGCATGGAACTTCGAGTTATTTGAGCCTCTCTAAATAAGCGCTAACACTAACGATAGCTCGCGACTCTTATCTGAATTGAATTGAATTTGATAGAGTATCTATAAAACATAATATAACTATAAAACATACTTAGGATAAAAAGAGTATTACTATCTTGCCCTTTGGAAACAGAGCAAGGCCCCATGGGAGAAAGATGGTGGTACCTAAGCTGCAGGTAAAAAGAAAATGCTAGCTCTTGCTTTTAAGGCCAGTATATCCCAAAGCGCCTGTTTTTGTTTAAGTCGTAAACATAGTAATGTTGGTTTTTTTGATCCGTTAAAAATATATGTTGTAGTTTAGTATACATTCTTTTTTATTAACCTATTCAAAACACGATCATTGTAACTTGCCTCGATAAAAAAAAATCACAAACACAAGATGTTTTTGATTATTTTTCTAGTTGTAATTGAAGAATGTGAGATTTTAAGTTACAAAATTTATATGAAAAAATAGGTAATAACATTTAGAATTTTATTCTGATCTTACTTCTTTAAATAAATGTTTTTATTTTTCTCAATATCAAATAATGTGAAAAACTCGACTAGTCCCCAGCGCGGCCTCAATTTAGTTGCCTGCGAGGCGTTAACAAAGTAGGACCTATGTTTCGCTGCTGCCTGGCGGCTCTCCCCCGCTATAGATCGCTAAAACAACGTGTGGAATATATAAGCCGGTGCCTGATATGATAGTGTACATAGGAAATAAAAATAAAAATTTGAACAATATTTAGTTTTAATATTTTTTTCTCATTTTTGTCGTAATCATGATCATCAGCGTGTTTTTTCCTCAATTTTATTTTAATATCGATTTAATGTTACTAATTCATCATCATCATCATCAGCCTTTATCCATCAACTGCTGAACATAGGCCTCCCTCAATGAACGCCAAGACGGCCGATCCCTTGCTACTCGCATCTTTATTATAAAAATATTAATTTTAAATTCTAAATGGTGGTGATGATGATGATCGCGGTGATTGTGGTGGTGGTGATGATGATGATGGTGGTGGTGGTGGTGGGGAAGGGGGGTGTAAATTGTAATAGTGATGATGATGAAGTTGATGATTATAATGATGGTGGTGATGACGCTGACGAGAATAATGATGGTGGTGGTGGTGGTGGTGTTGGGGGAAGGGGGTGTAAATTGTAATAGTGATGATGATGAAGTTGATGATTACAATGATGGTGGTGATGACGCTGACGAGAATAATGATGGTGGTGGTGGTGGTGGTGAGGGAGGGGGGTGTAAATTGTAATAGTGATGATGATGAAGTTGATGATTATAATGATGGTGGTGATGACGCTGACGAGAATAAAGATGGTGGTGGTGGTGGTGGTGTTGGGGGAGGGGGGTGTAAATTGTAATAGTGATGATGATGAAGTTGATGATTACAATGATGGTGGTGATGACGCTGACGAGAATAATGATGGTGGTGGTGGTGGTGGTGAGAGAGGGGGGTGTAAATTGTAATAGTGATGATGATGAAGTTGATGATTATAATGATGGTGGTGATGACGCTGACGAGAATAATGATGGTGGTGATGGTGGTGGTGAGGGAGGGGGGTGTAAATTGTAATAGTGATGATGATGAAGTTGATTATAATGATGGTGGTGATGTCTCTGACGAGAATAATGATGGTGGTGGTGGTGGTGGTGAGGGAGGGGGGTGTAAATTGTAATAGTGATGATGATGAAGTTGATGATTATAATGATGGTGGTGATGACGCTGACGAGAATAATGATGGTGGTGATGTCTCTGACGAGAATAATGATGGTGGTGGTGGTGGTGGTGAGGGAGGGGGGTGTAAATTGTAATAGTGATGATGATGAAGTTGATGATTATAATGATGGTGGTGATGTCTCTGACGAGAATAATGATGGTGGTGGTGGTAGTGGTGGGGGAGGGGGGTGTAAATTGTAATAGTGATGATGATGAAGTTGATGATTATAATGATGGTGGTGATGACGCTGACGAGAATAATGATGGTGGTGGTGATGAATGGTGATGGAGGTGATAATTAACACTTATTTCATTTACAATGATTTGTGTGTCTGTTTGTAATATGACCTCTGTGGCTCAATGGTTAGCGCGTTGGCGTTCAAGCCGGAGGTCGCGGGTTCGAATCCCGCCAGGGAACAAAAAAGTTTCTGTGTTCCTGGGTCATGGTTGTGTATTAAATATGTGTATTATATAATCAAAATCTTAAATAGGTATAAGTATTAATATAAAACGTATTAAATATATTGTATTTCCGTTGTCTGGTACCCGTAACACAAGTCTCTTCGAGTACTTACCACGGGACTAGATTGACGTGGTGTAAAAAGCGTCCATAGATATTATTATTATTATTAATAATGCACAGAAGAATATCCCGGGTACGCATGTTAGCTACTACTACTACTATAAAACAAAGTCGTTTTCTCCGTCCCTGTAACCGTTTGTACGCTTAAATCTTTAAAACTACGCAACGGATTTAGATGCGGTTTTTTTAAATAGATAGGACAATTTAGGAGGAAGGTTTTTGTGTATAATTTATTAAGTTTTTATATATATATTGGCTAAGATATAACAATAATTGTTGGACGTATCGGAAAAAAATAGGCCGCCTGGGAGTTTTCAACGAAAACGCTGCCTAAACCCTTTGAGATACAACAAAAAAATGTATGGTAGAATTGTGCAGCTTAAATAGGTCTACAAAAACGTCCACGATGGCATATGTCTATCTCTTAGCGATATCATGCTATATCCATTTAAACATATTACGAAACAAAGTCGCTTTCTCCGTCCCTGTATCCGTTTGTACGCTTAAATCTTCAAAACTACGCAACGGATTTTGATGCGGTTTTTTTAATAGATAGAACAATTCAAGAGTAAGGTTTTTGTATATAATTTATTAAAATGTCATAAGCCTTGGCTAAAATATAACAATAATTGTTGGACGTGTCGGAAAAAAATAGGCCGCCTGGGAGTTTTCAACGAAAACGCTGCCTAAACCATTTGAGATACAACAAAAAAATGTATGGTGGAATTGTGTAGCTTAAATAGGTCTACAAAAAAGTCCACGATGGCATATGTCTATCTCTTAGCGATATCATGCTATATCCATTTAAACATTACGGAACAAAGTCGCTTTCTCCGTCCCTGTATCCGTTTGTACGCTTAAATCTTCAAAACTACGCAACGGATTTTGATGCGGTTTTTTTAATAGATAGAACAATTCAAGAGTAAGGTTTTTGTATATAATTTATTAAAATGTCATAAGCCTTGGCTAAAATATAACAATAATTGTTGGACGTGTCGGAAAAAAATAGGCCGCCTGGGAGTTTTCAACGAAAACGCTGCCTAAACCATTTGAGATACAACAAAAAAATGTATGGTGGAATTGTGTAGCTTAAATAGGTCTACAAAAAAGTCCACGATGGCATATGTCTATCTCTTAGCGATATCATGCTATATCCATTTAAACATTACGGAACAAAGTCGCTTTCTCCGTCCCTGTATCCGTTTGTACGCTTAAATCTTCAAAACTACGCAACGGATTTTGATGCGGTTTTTTTAATAGATAGAACAATTCAAGAGTAAGGTTTTTGTATATAATTTATTAAAATGTCATAAGCCTTGGCTAAAATATAACAATAATTGTTGGACGTGTCGGAAAAAAATAGGCCGCCTGGGAGTTTTCAACGAAAACGCTGCCTAAACCATTTGAGATACAACAAAAAAATGTATGGTGGAATTGTGTAGCTTAAATAGGTCTACAAAAAAGTCCACGATGGCATATGTCTATCTCTTAGCGATATCATGCTATATCCATTTAAACATTACGGAACAAAGTCGCTTTCTCCGTCCCTGTATCCGTTTGTACGCTTAAATCTTCAAAACTACGCAACGGATTTTGATGCGGTTTTTTTAATAGATAGAACAATTCAAGAGTAAAGTTTTTGTATATAATTTATTAAAATGTCATAAGCCTTGGCTAAAATATAACAATAATTGTTGGACGTGTCGGAAAAAAATAGGCCGCCTGGGAGTTTTCAACGAAAACGCTGCCTAAACCATTTGAGATACAACAAAAAAATGTATGGTGGAATTGTGTAGCTTAAATAGGTCTACAAAAAAGTCCACGATGGCATATGTCTATCTCTTAGCGATATCATGCTATATCCATTTAAACATTACGGAACAAAGTCGCTTTCTCCGTCCCTGTATCCGTTTGTACGCTTAAATCTTCAAAACTACGCAACGGATTTTGATGCGGTTTTTTTAATAGATAGAACAATTCAAGAGTAAGGTTTTTGTATATAATTTATTAAAATGTCATAAGCCTTGGCTAAAATATAACAATAATTGTTGGACGTGTCGGAAAAAAATAGGCCGCCTGGGAGTTTTCAACGAAAACGCTGCCTAAACCATTTGAGATACAACAAAAAAATGTATGGTGGAATTGTGTAGCTTAAATAGGTCTACAAAAAAGTCCACGATGGCATATGTCTATCTCTTAGCGATATCATGCTATATCCATTTAAACATTACGGAACAAAGTCGCTTTCTCCGTCCCTGTATCCGTTTGTACGCTTAAATCTTCAAAACTACGCAACGGATTTTGATGCGGTTTTTTTAATAGATAGAACAATTCAAGAGTAAGGTTTTTGTATATAATTTATTAAAATGTCATAAGCCTTGGCTAAAATATAACAATAATTGTTGGACGTGTCGGAAAAAAATAGGCCGCCTGGGAGTTTTCAACGAAAACGCTGCCTAAACCATTTGAGATACAACAAAAAAATGTATGGTGGAATTGTGTAGCTTAAATAGGTCTACAAAAAAGTCCACGATGGCATATGTCTATCTCTTAGCGATATCATGCTATATCCATTTAAACATTACGGAACAAAGTCGCTTTCTCCGTCCCTGTATCCGTTTGTACGCTTAAATCTTCAAAACTACGCAACGGATTTTGATGCGGTTTTTTTAATAGATAGAACAATTCAAGAGTAAGGTTTTTGTATATAATTTATTAAAATTTCATAAGCCTTGGCTAAAATATAACAATAATTGTTGGACGTGTCGGAAAAAAATAGGCCGCCTGGGAGTTTTCAACGAAAACGCTGCCTAAACCATTTGAGATACAACAAAAAAATGTATGGTGGAATTGTGTAGCTTAAATAGGTCTACAAAAAAGTCCACGATGGCATATGTCTATCTCTTAGCGATATCATGCTATATCCATTTAAACATTACGGAACAAAGTCGCTTTCTCCGTCCCTGTATCCGTTTGTACGCTTAAATCTTCAAAACTACGCAACGGATTTTGATGCGGTTTTTTTAATAGATAGAACAATTCAAGAGTAAGGTTTTTGTATATAATTTATTAAAATTTTATAAGCCTTGGCTAAAATATAACAATAATTGTTGGACGTGTCGGAAAAAAATAGGCCGCCTGGGAGTTTTCAACGAAAACGCTGCCTAAACCCTTTAAGATATAACAAAATAATGTATGGGGGAAATGTGTATCTTAAAAAGGTCTCCAAAAAAGTCCGCGATGGCATATATATATACTATATCAATTTAATACTTTAAAAATTGGCAATTATAATGCAATAATTTGTAAGTTATTGACACAAATACGGTATGAATATGAAAATGAAAATATGAAAGCAATAATAGTATCCTAAATATGCCTTCAGAAAGTCTGCGAAGGGAAATATGTATTTATGTTCAAGATTAAATACTCACGTAACGTATCCATTTTAATACAAAAACTTAGTAAGTAATTATTAAAATAGAAAATGATCATGTGTGTTCAGGATCGATAACAAAACCATAAAACGCTCTTTATATAATGTAATTCTTATGAAATAAACTAAAGTAAAAAAAAAACCTAGTAAGTTGCCATACGTTTAAAATTATACTAGGACGGACAATAAGTTCACGCCGGGTTCAAGAAAGTTCATTTGTTTGGAGACTACGCGTACCTCGTCGTGCGGGCAGGGCGATTGCGCTCAATGCATAAAACGCCCGAATATACTGGCCTTAAGCTATTATAAATCAAGAGAAACTACAAAATTTCAGTGACCGTGAATGTTCTTATTGTGTTTTAGACTCTCACTTATAAATAACTAGCTGTTGCCCGCGGCTTCGCTCTCGTTAGCAAAACATTTTTTTTTAATGTAACCATCTAGTACGCCCGAGAATATATTGTGCACAAAGTTTCATTGATCGATTGAGTAGTTTTTGCGTGAAAACGTAACAAACATCCGTACTTTAACACTTACAATATTAGCATCGGCTTAACGATTCAAACTCTTTCCCCAAATGGCGAAACTTGCCTACTCTATTTATTTTGATTATTTTTAAAGAATCTTTTTAATCACCTAAAACGTTCGTTAATTTAAAGACTACCTACACCTACTGAGAGCCAGTCCACACGGCGCGTTGCGTCAGCGTTGCGTCGACGCAACGCTGACGCACCGCGCCGTGTGGACTGGCTCTTAGGTACATTTTATTACAATATGACTTTTTATTATATAACAAAAAAGCCGTAAAGCAGACAATTAACAACCATTTAATTTACTTTATCATAAAATCATATCATAAACATTTTATGATTACTTTTGCGTATATAGTAATTATAATTATCCATATAACTATAATGTTCATTTATTTTTTTACATATTAATTGAATTGAATTTTATTTTTGCAACTCTATAATTATTATTATTAACTAGCTGTCCCAAATATCTTACGGAAACCTTTTTTTTCAGAATAAAATGTAGCCTATGTTACTCGTGGATAATGTAGCTTTCGAATGGTGAAAGAATTTTTGAAATCGGTCCAGAACTTTTTGAGCCTATTCATTACAAGTTACAAACAAACAAACAAAGTTTTCCTCTTTATAATATTAGTGTAGATATATTTTATTTCTTTAATTTTTTGTAGCGAAATAAATATTTAGTACTACACTTGGATTCGATAAAGGTAAAATTTCTAAAAACAATAAAAAAAAACTATTAAATATTTTAAAGCCCCGGTTGGTTTTATTCCATTTAGATATTTATAATTTCAAGTATAAAAAAGTCCACAAAAAAGTGCAAAAACTAATCTGGCCTGCTCTCGGCCCCGGTTGAAGTCCATATTTTGTTCTGATAAGTATAATAAAAAATCCATCTATTGATTCAGTGCCATAGGTCATTTAACAGGGGAAACGATTGAGTGGTTAGAGCCTCATTCCGCATTTGATCCTGACCTGCGCACTATTATAATATAAACCAGCGAGAGCGTGTACAATAACGTTAAGAATTCCTTGTCCACGTGCTTTAGATTGAATAAATACTTCATATATTATTTCCTTCTACATTACATGTTCATATTTCTTTAAAAAACATTTCATATAGCTATTGTATTATGTGTATTTTAATAACCTTCCCGATTGCTTTCGAGGACAAGATATATTGTTTTTATAGCATAGGCGTGAGGAGCAGTCGAAGCATTTTTCCCATACATATCTTCAAAACCAGAAATTATGCGGATGGTTGCCCTCTTTTCCCGATCGATTGGGCCACCGGAAACTCACAAACCTCATGAAACGTGACAGCATAGCTGTCAATTTACGCCGGTATTACGTAAACGAGAGGTACCACCCTGGTTGTGCCGACCCAAATTCGTCCGCAATGCAGCATGGCACTACTTCTTACACAAATAAAGGTTAACTAAATTAAGGGTTTTAAAAATCTATTTATGTCTTTATAATATCAGTATATTTGTGCTTTAACTTATTTACAAACAAGAATATGACGATACATAAATTAATAAAATCTGATAATATATTACCCTTTTTGAAGCCGTAAAGCAAAAAGAGTTTCCGTGTAAACATTGTGTTTATTTAAGATCTATATATCACAGAAGTCTCAATAATAAATCAACAATTTATTTTATTTTTTTAAACTCTTCGGCCGTCTAGGTGTTCACCGAAAGAGGCCTACAAGAAGACGACCTCTGCGGCTCAATGGTTAGTGCGTTGGCGATCAAGCCAGAGGTAGCGGGTTCGAATCTCGCCATTAAACAAAAGAGTTTCCGTGTTTCTGGATCATGGATGTGTATTAAATACGTATATTATATAATAAAAATCTTAAATATATGTATTAATAAAAAAGTATTAATTATATGTATTTCCATTGTCTGGTACCCGTAGATAGGATAGATAGATAAACTTTTTGTTTAAAGTTCCACATTAGGTACACATACAAATTAAAAGCGGAAAACAAAAACAAGTAACACAAGTCTCTTCGAGAACTTACCACGGAACCAGACTGTCGTGGTGTAAAAGCGTCCATAGATATTATTATATTATTTTTGACGTGACAACATCTAACAACTTTATATTATTATTATTATATTACGGGCAGCATGCACGAAAAAGATGACGTCATGTCGCGAACGAGAAGAGTATGATCGGCTCGAGCGATAGGCTCAGTTCGGTTCGTGCTGCATTTAATGTTTGACGTTGTCACGTCAAACTATATCCGTAAGCCGACTTTACAGACAACTATTTTTATTTTTATTTCATAAGGAGGCAACCGAAAAGACGGAGCCTTAACTACCGAACCCCATAGACATTCACACTAACAGATTACAGAGATTATGGATTGCCTCCTTTTCTCTATCCTCCAAGGGTTCATCGGAAACTCAGAAACCGTACGAAACACGTCAGCAATATCCAGCAGTGGACGAATAAAAGCTAATGAATTTATTATAATAATGAACGTATCTGATTTCGATGCAAAGTGTATCTATAGAACTCATGCTTTCAATAAGAGTAGTCTTTTAGCTGCTCCGACAGACTATCGCTATTAAAAATAGGATATGATCGCAGAAGGGTGAAAATTTAGGGCTATATGTAAAAAGCACATTTTAACGCTACATCATACAAAAATAAAAATGGAAAATTTTGTCAATAAAATAAAATAATATATTTCGGGTAGGTCTCCCTTATCATTTAGGGCGATGAAAAATATATGTTGGCCGATTTTCGACCTAACCGATATGCACCCAAAATTTTATAAAAATCGGTCGAGACGTTTCGAAGTAGCACGGGAACGAACATGTAACTCGCTGTTCTTGTGATGGGGAAGTACTAATACCTTGCTTTATCCATAATAATATGCTA
Organism: Lycaena phlaeas; assembly: GCA_905333005.2. Classification (NCBI taxonomy): domain Eukaryota; kingdom Metazoa; phylum Arthropoda; class Insecta; order Lepidoptera; family Lycaenidae; genus Lycaena; species Lycaena phlaeas. Next base: position 11,670,530 of record HG995173.1, read on the forward strand.
TGAGGATATATTAATTAGTCTTCGGTATGCAAGGTTATTTAATATTCTTAGAAAATGAATTAATAGATTAGATGCCTCAAGAAATGCCCTAATTAGGTCAGTTTACAATAAATATTTTCCATTACATCAATTGTGTGTTTATCCTTGATAAAGGATTATTAAAAATCAAGGCAAATCAAATAAACGGGCAATATTTTCCTTCACCGCAAATTATAGTGACGAAATAAAGCGATTGTGAAAATTTAAAACCTATTCCCGTCAGAATTGCAAAAACCGTCTACAATAAAAACTGTCTATCATGATCATCATCAGCATCTATCCGTATACTGAAGATAGGCCTCCCTCAATGAACGCTAAGACGACCGATCCCTTGTCACTCTACAAACTTTCTATGCGTAGGTATAATTAACACACCACGGTTGAAGATTATGCAGCCTCATCAGGAATACTACTGGCTGGTATATAAAAGGTATTATATAAAACATATTGTATCAAAGAACTCTAAGCTTTAAAAACCATTTTGATAATCATTATCATATCAGAATTGCGTAAAACCTTATATTTTCTTTTGTCGCCTTATAGTACGAGTCCATTCCATATGGACTCGTACTATAACACAGACTCGTCCTCATAAGTGAGAGGTCGGAGTTCGATCCTGGCCGCCTATGGAACATTGAATTAATAATAATAATAATATCTTTGATCGCTTTTACAACACGTCAATCTGGTCCCTTAGCAAGTTCTCGAAGAGACTTGTATTGCGGCTACCAGACAACGGAAATACATATATTTAATTTTTTTTTTATTTTAATACATATATTTAAGATTTTTATTATATAATACACATTCATGACCCAGGAACATGGAAACTCTTTTGTTCCCTGGCAGGATTCGGATCTGTTACCTCTGGCTTGAACGCCAACGCGTTAACTAAGCCATAGAGTCGTCGAAATGAGTTTTCTATTTTTTATTTCAAATTTTCATGAGGGATACATTGTTATATTAAAAGGGGTCGGCTTGGCATTCATTGGGGAGAATTATATAGAGCAGTGAACTAATAGAGGCTTTTAATGATAATGAAGAATATACTATTAAAAGTACATACCGTATCAAAGAACTCTGTGAACTTGGAGAAGTAGTACCACCAGCATCCCGCTGCAGTCTGAAAAAAAAAACAGATATTAAAACGAAATCCATTACGCATACTGCTATTAGTAGCGTTCCGTGAGCAACGTCTGTTTGTCCCATCAGCCCCCCTAGACTAGTGGCACAAACGCTAAACGAATATAATAGAATATAATACTTATTGTATGGGAATGACACTAGCTTACGATATGTAATTTGACAGCTGCAGCTAGTGTCATTCCTATACATAAGTATTCTATTCATTTAGCGTTTTTGCCACTTGTCTAGGAGGGCAGCTTTTCGTAGCAATTACTAGTAGGTAATTACTTAAAATTTAAGTTTTAAAACTTATAGAGTAATTATAGCGTACATAATATGTTCTTTTTCTAACTAAGAGATAAGTTTTTTTTAATAAACGACAGAATAAAATATTGTCTTTCAATAATATCTAATTATGTTTTATTCAAAAGGTTTTTACATAAATTTAACAACATTATTATTATATTTATTTGTTAGATATAAATTAATATACATACAACTAATTTTAAATTATGTGGGATAAAAAAAACATATACGATAGTTCATTTATACAATGTAAGAACGCAAGCTAATGAGTAGGGGAAAGTGTATCGCTTATTTGCCGAATTACATTTATATTTGTTAACAAGCAAAAAATAGGTTTTAGTTGTTATAATGAAATATTCAAATATAATGAAAATATTATATGTTAAACCAGTGTGCCAAATGATACACAATAATTTATTTTCTCGTTTTTCTTAGGGGATCCTGCATCTCAAACGAGTTTTTTTTTATTTTTTTTTATTACTATTACTACCTATTGACTACTTATGTTTTGACTTATTTCAAGTGTACAAGTTGTACCTACGTAATAAAGATATTTTTGATTTGATTTGATTTGATATATTATTATGTGCAATAAGCATTCGATGAAAATGCACCCAATTTGTGTAGTGATTATTTAATAATAACTTATAACTATGGGTAACAAAAATATTATACAAAATTCAAACTACAATTTTTTGGTTTGACTAAGAGGGACATTTTTTTGGTTTCTAAGACACGTTACTGTTTATGACATATTTATTGTCTAATGAGCTAAAAATAATTAAATATATTTCCTTTTATATTTTTATATACATATTATACGAGTATATACATACGTTGGAATAGGAACTTTGAAAAGGAAATATCGTCTTTGAAACATAATATCTAAGTTATATAACTTGAGCGACGATGGTCCAGATGGTCTAGAGATGGTAGGTGGACTCGGCCTCTTATACGAGAGGTTCCGGGTTCGATCCTGATCCCCCCATGTCCAGGCCTTGAAATAGGTTTTTCTAAATTTCTGCACCCCAAAAACAAGACCATCGCTCGCTCACCGGTGAAGGAAAACATCGTGAGGAAACCTGCATACTTGATGAAATTAAAAGTCTTTGTAGTATGTGAAGTTCAACCTGCACTGGGCCAGCGCATTGGTGAACTATGGCCCATTACCCTCCTCGCCTGAATTCGAGGAGGAGACCCGTGCCCAGCAGTGGGACATATCAGGGTCGATACTTTACTTTGCTTTTTTTTATATAACTTGACATTCCTATGGTAATACGGGACCAATTTATAGGATATAAGATGCTATCCTGGTGTATTTAAAGGTTATAATTTATTATAATAAGAGTATAATATCATTATGAAGTTTCATCAAAATCCATTAAGTAGTTTTTGCATGAAATATTAACGAACATACATCAGTACATTTATAATATATTTTTCACATACAAAAAAATAATATATTTTTCAAATGCCTGATTGATCATTTGCTCCCCTTTTTTATTATCTTTACAATCCCTTTATTTCTTATTTATGTTATCGGTCAAACCCGATTTTAAGACAAACTGTTAGGCTTGCTGGTACTATGGTGCATAAAAAGTACAAGCTTAGCTTTACTAGTTGGGCCTAAAATTGATTTAGGCTGGTTATTTATACTAAGCTCAAAGCAAACGTCTGTTTCCAAGCAGAGTTTATTTCATAACCTTTATGCCACAAACATTTATGAAGAAATATTATAGCTAATGAGTTTTTGTAATTGTACTAGATATTAATATATTTAAACATTAGCTTTACTGTCTGCTAAAATTTAAAATTCAACAGACACAAAATCAGTAAATACAGATTTATATAAAATATTAATATTATGTAATTTTAAGGTTGTTCCAAATACTTCGTTACAAAATTGTAATAAACATAAGACAAAATTATACTAAAACTACTTAAAATAAACTATATACTATATCAAATTAAAAATAAAAATAAAATTAAAAAATTTTAATTGTTTGTGGAAAATTTATATTTTCATTAGAACATTATATTATATGTAATTTTAAATACTCATATTTGAAACAAAATTTTATCTTATTTCAAGGAATATTAATTAATGCAATCCAAAAATAATTACACATACCCTAGTCGACTGGTCAATGACCAGTCTGAGGATGTTAAGCAATGAAATTTAAGAACATTATTATATTTAACAACAGACAATTTAAACCAAATAATATGAAATGAGAAAATACTCACGCGCATGGCTATCGGACTTCTGGAATAGTCGACTGGTTGGCATCGAAAACTGTGTGTAGTGAACCATCCGCTGATTATACTCTGCGAACAAAACATTAAATTGTATATTATATTATACATAATAAACAATTCAATATACACACAATGAAAACGTTTAATACAATATATACAATACGAAAAAAAATATATAAATACTTTTTCTTCCTGAAGGTAAGATTTTAGAACTAATAAAATATGTATTTACAATTACAATAAATAATAAAACAATTCAACTTTTTTGCTTTATGTTCATTGAAAATATAGCCGAGTGGTTCGACTCTCTAGACTCGACTTCAAACTAAATATCTAAAAATATTTTATTTCTTAATTTTTACCTATAAAAATGAATTCGTTGTAGTCGTATGCATTATGGTGAAGGGAAAAAATCACGCGGAAATGTATATCACTAACAAAACTAAAATATGTCGAAAATACACTAGAATATGTCGACATCATGCATTGCACACAACACGAGCATTTGCAATATGTATCAGCGCATTTATTTAATCTAATTCTTTTTCTACTTAGAACCTTCATTTTTGGTTGAAATTTCACGAAAATGGAGTTACTAGAATGTTCTTCTTGACTTCATTTGTACAAAAAATTATAACATTATCATCAACATTAACAACTTAACAACTCATAAGAAATGTGGGTGAATGATAAAAAATATGTATATTTTAAACCCATTTTGTTATTTTAGTAATAACGTAAATCTTAAACAGTAAGTACGAGAACATCATAACTGCATAATTATTTTGATTGTAATGCAATGTAAATAAGAAGTAATTTAAATATTTTTTTTCAAAATTTCGCAAAAACGCAATGACCCAAATTTTACTGTTTACACACTTTAATGGATCGTTCCACGAACACATCTCAAATCATCTCATATTCAAAATAATTGCTTGTTGAAAAGTAGGTAATGCTTAGCGATAACACTTCACATTTAAACTATAATTCTTTTAAGCCAACGCAATTACTATGTTATTTAAATATATATTACAACTAAAATGTAAATAATAAAATTATAAACGCGGTAAGCTCCCGAATAAATATTAAAATATTAAACTACTAATAGAAGTTTTGTATCATAATAATTTAAGATTAGAACTTTAAATTAAAAAAAGAATTATTTTAAGGTGTTCTTTTTTTCATACGCCATTACATAAAAACCAGTAGCGATAAAATAGAAAAGGGATTATTTTATCGCTATTATTTTTTTATTATACTGACATTTATTAACAAAATTGGTTTCGTCATGTAGAGCACACCCCCGACGACAGAAGCAAGGAGTCGAAGTAGTCGGGGTGACCAAAATCGGTCCGAGGGATTATTATTATTATAAGTAATTTAAATTAATTATTTATACCAATGCAAGTAAACGTAAATAGCATTTACATACTCGAAATCTTACAACTTAAATACAAAGTTTTACACCTCTATAAATAGAGATCTAACACTTAACAACTAAACTATTCTACAACAAGTACTATATTACCTCATAAAACAGCCAACAGCTGAAGATGACTTGAAACAGGTTGTACCATATAAGTACATTCTGAAGGTCGAAGGGTTTTCTGTTTTCCATCAACTTTGGACCCAAAAACTGCAAAAACAAAAACAAATTAATATAATCGTCCACATCGTCAACGCTCATCCGTTCATTGCAATTTTTTTTGCGAATAAATTGTTGTAAATATTTTTTTATGGTTTAAAATAATTATAATTCCAATTTTATCTTGCGGATTTCAACCGTAAATAAATACATTGTTTATTTAAACAAAAAAAAATATCGTCAAACACTCTACCCGTTGTTTTGTATATAATTGAATCTAATTTATCCGTTATTTTTAACGATTTTAGTATTTATCTAAATTGAACTTTTACTGTTTTATTTTTTAAATAATTTACATTAATTTTAAAGAAGCTAATTTTTAAGACAATTTCGTAAAAAAAAATAATGATCTGTGATATCCTTCATATATGTTCATAGATGGACACATTACAAATACTAAACCCGTTAATTATGATTGCTCTAAAATCTACATCATTCGTAATAAATCCGAAAAGAAGGTTATTTAAAATCTTATTTATATGTATTATCATTTCACTATAATACTTCAAGGAAAAGATTACAAAACGGAAGCTTGATAAGCACAAAGTATGTCGAGAGTCCATACTACTGAATGACTTTACATGTTTACATGTAAAGAAGTTTGGGGGACTCGAGGGGAACGCAAATATTGTAACTGAATAAATTTACCCTGTTTATGTATAGCAGCGTAATCGGAACAATTTTCCAACTCGAAACCAGTTCTAGGATGACAGAGGGCTTTAGCCTCGCAAATGCCATGCATTCACAATACAGAGGTTCAGGACCTCTCGTTATATATTCTTACCACATTACAATCATCAGATCTTAGCATAAAATCGGACTAATAAGAGTATTCTATAAAATATGTAATATCCCTCTCAAAAATAAAAGGGGTTCAATCCGAAAACTTACTTTGTTACCGAGTATGACGTAACATTGGGTACTTATACTTGTCTTGAAATTGACAGTAGCGGAAAGAACCGACACTTGTAACCTTTAAGAAACCAAATCAGATCATAATAATGTCCTAGAAGGAGACGGATCAATGGGTGAGAGAAGAGGACTCTGACGATGTCTCCCCTAGCGGGCGACGAATAGGGGCGTTACTAAATGCATCTTGAAAAGCGCCTTAGTGCTTGTGAGGAACCTGGGCCCATATCAAGCTGTCGCTTAGTAGCAGCTGAGAATGACAAACTGCTCCTCATAAGGTGGAATGAAGTCCTCAAGAAAAGTCTAGCTTTTCGCCAATCACTTGAGCTGTTCCTATTACCTATGGATCCAGGACAGACAGACAAAAAGCAGTTGGAGGTGCATATAGATCCAGGATACCTGAAGTAACCTGGACACATGCGTAAATACATTTGCCTGCGTCCGAAAACCCCGGTTACGTATTCTATCCTATGATACAAGATAAGTTCTTGAACATATTATCAGGATTGTTTTTATTAAAATATATTTATAATACGCAGATTATTCTATTTCCTTACACGTCTATTAATGATTATACGACACTCAGATGATCCGGACAGTCACCGTTTACGTTAACCTTGTGCCTTGAAAATCTAAGGCTTTCCAGTTTATAATGATTGCATATTATCCGAAGGCCATTTCATTGAAAAGCGACCGACTTTATTGCTGACTACATAATTCTGCATTTCCATAATGTTGAAATTTTATTTTTAAAAAGTTAAATTAATTTGCACCGTATCACGCATGGTTTCTTTTATTGTTTCTACCACTTTGCGCCGTAAAGCTGACAATAGTCATTAACGAGTACCTGTGCAGTTTTTGATATAGACGCGTTTTAAAAACAGTGGCATTATTGAGACCTACAATGCTGTCTCAATGGTCGATGGTCCAGAGGTCCAGGTTCGAAGCTGACCCCCTGCTCGCTCACGAATGAAGTAAAACCTCGTGAGGAAACCTGCATACCTCATTGTAAGATTAAAAGCCTTTGAAAGTGTGTGAACTTCAGCAAACCGCATTGGGCTAGCGTATCGGTGAACTATGAGCCAATACCCCCCTCGCCTGATTCCGAGGATGAGACCTGTGCCCAGCCATGGGACAAACATGAGTTGATACCTAACTTTTTTACTATACCAACAGTATACTCTAGAGTCTAGACTAAGATAGAGTATGGAGTATCTGTCAAATATCTGTGAAATATGTTGCCGATAGCCTATTGGGAACTAAACTGGAGATTGTGAAACAGGCCCTAAGATTAGATGAAACATATGTGTCGGTAATGTTAATGGCCTATTTTCAGCAGTGGACGGATAAGGGCTGATGATGATGATGAAGTTAATAGATAATCCCATGTAAGAAAACGTGTGATTTAACATGGATGATACGTAGATGTATAATTTTGTGTCAAGGGTAACTAGATTATATACAGAATCATTTGAATGCATAAGCATATGCGCATATATGACCCCCGAAAATGACATTCATATCATAATGTAAATCTTTGTCCAGGCCGGATGTGTCGGTGACCTCTTGGAGTAGACTAGTCTAGCTGGCTTTTTAGTGTACTATTCTTACCTTGTGAAGTAATTTTGTACAATTGAAATCAGCGAGATAACTTATAATTTAATTTAAATTATCATTTACAGTATATAATAAAACTTGTTAAGCGTGAGTTAATTTGACAAAATTAGTATGTTAAGGATGTCTATTTCGAGACTTTTGGTGACGTTTAGGGCTTCAGCTCAACTTTAAACCACTAAGGTTAGATTGCGATTTTTTTTGCCATACTGAGGCAAACGAGCAGTAAGCGAATATGGTAATTACAATATAGATGTTATTCATCATCATTGCCCTTTTTCCTATCCATCAATGGGCCACCGAAAACTTATAAACAGCAAAAAACGCGACAAATTAAATTTTACTAGTAAAAATATAGTCTTCCCATACACATCGCATATCTTGAACGAAATAATTATACGCTACGTATGCACAAAAAATGCAGAACTTCAATATAAGTAATCGGTTTCTACTGAAAAACGTAACACGAAAACATTTTATACTAGCTGTACCTACTTCGTTAGCTTTTAGCACGGATTCGCCCGCGTGAGCAAAAAAAAATCCTTCCCATGTTACTACTAGTATCTCCGAGAATTTGTGTACAAAGTCTCACAAAGTGTAACAAGATATCTCTATTTTCACATTTACAATATTAGTAAGGATAAAGATTTTCTTAACTCACCTTCACTATAAATACGTATGTGAGACATATCGTGAGGGTGGGCAAAGGAGAGGACATGAGGAACCAGTCTTTGACCCTGGGGTCACTGTGGTTCTCCATCACATCATGGTACCCGTCCACTATCTTGTGTATTAAATCCATGGTACCTGTAACCAAACAACACATATATTAGATACTTGTAACGCCTCGCGATTTCATCCTCACACTTCACAACTCCGTGGGGGGGAGGGGATAAGTTATCCTATACTCTCAAATAACGTAGATTGGCCAAAGGGTTAAATAGATCCAGAGATTACCCCCTACAACCTCACAAACTTACAAACTTTGCAACATTGTAATTAGTATAGATTTCCATATTACTGTATATTATTTAATAAATAGTCAAACATGATTCCTTTTGTTCTTGGTTTATAAACAGAAACAAATAACAATGCCAAATTGCAGTAAAATCCAAAATTTTGTCATGATTACGGAAGAGCAGAGCCGTAAATAGAGCGATGCCACCGGTGCCCAGGCACAGGCCGTAGACTCTGGGGGGTGCAAGAATGGCCAGACCAGGCAGGACTATTATTTTTTTCGGTTTGCTAAGGGCGCAGTTATAGAAGCTCGCACAGGGCGCAAAAAGGCTATTTAAGGCTCTGCGGAAGAGACATATTAAAAAATATATTAAAATTAAACTTTCGCATTTATAATATTAAGTAAGATGAAGTAATAATTAATAGAAACGTAAAACTAAATATGATAAAAAAATATAATAATTTGCTCTTCGAATGACAACAACATAAATATTACACGGCATTATAGTCCAATTTACAGCCAAAGCGCTCCAATAGATGTACCATGACAAAAACGTTGAAAGCTTTATTCGAGTATTTGAGGACCAAGCTCTATTAAGACAAAGGATCAAGGAAGGGATAAGAGGTCTCATTCTTTTGTTATATAAACGGACAATATATCGTCAACATCTTTATAAATGACTAGCTGTTGCCCGCAGCTTCGCCTGCGGAATCTTAAATAGATCTTTAATAAAGTATGCGAAATAACATTTTTTACACCTTGTGTCCGAAAAACCAAAATATCTTACGGAACCCTATTTTTATCAGAATAAAATTTAGCCTATGTTACTCGTGGATAATGTAGCTTCCGAATGGTGAAAGAATTTTTGAAATCGGTCCAGTACTTTTTGAACCTATTCATTACAAACATACAAAAATAGGTACAAATCTTTCCTCTTTATAATATTATATTAGTATAGACTAACGGTACGTCCCGGCTTCGTACGGATAAATAATTTATAGCCTATGTTACTCGCTGATAATGTGGCTTTCTAAGACAAAAGGAATTGTTCAAAACAGTCAAATAACTTCGTAGTTTATTAAACGCAAGCAAACAAACGATCAAATGACATTATTAGTGACCTATTGTCGTCTTAAGGTTACTGCCGACATCCGTATTATCGAATATGGTAAAAATGAGATCCCTGCATAGTCAAACATGCTTAGGTTATTCTGAATACTACCAATACCTCTTGATGATGTTTCAGAATGAAATCAAGATATATTTAAACTATTTAAAACGGGATATTAACATGTTTTTTAGCATTATTTCGTCTACCAATACGATATATCGAGAACGAAATAATGCTAAAAAACGTGGTAAATATCCCATTTTAAATAGTTTAAATAATGAAAATAACCATGTTAATTTAAAATCCGATATTATTGTATATTTAACGTTATTTTGTTTTTTTACGATTTGAGACAGTTATCATCATCCGGCAGATAAATATCTTGAAGCAATTAGTTTAAAGATGGTGTATAATGGCTATATCTTTTAACACCTAACAGGATATAGCGTATCTAAGCGATCTGTTTCTTTGAACGGTATTTTTGCAATTGTATTCGAATTTTTTGGTGATATAGCAAATAAAAAAACATATTTTCTTACACTTACGATGTGAATTCTTTAAAAAATTATATGTAATTTTCATAGAGAGGTTCATTAGTACACGAAAACTCTTGTATCTTATGAATTGTTAGTTGAAATATTTAAGCACAGTACGTACCGAAATATTATAATTAGAGTCCAATCCACTGTCAAAATATTATTAATATTATATTATAAATATAATAGAGAACATACAGGGTCAGTACACTGCGACTGCCACACAAGGTCTGAGCAACGTAAATTGCAACGCTGCCTTATATAATATGAAATGTCATTTTACCTCTAAATTATTTAATATAAATTATTTCTCAATTAATAATCTAATAGCATTAACATTCTTGTGGTCTAACTAGCGGAATAATTTTCATCATCATCAGTTTTTATCCGTCCACTGCTGAAAATAGGCCACCCTCAATAAATGCTAAGACGACTGATCTCTTGCCACTCATATTCAACAAGGACCAGCTCCTGCACAGTGCACTGGTATAATAATTAAATCGAATGTCATTGCATAAAAGAAAGATTACTAAAATATTATAATATCTAGTTTATTAATTTTATTGACAAGAAAATGATGAAGCAAAAACAGTGTTTCCTCCCATTATCTCAGATACTATTTGTATCATAATTATTAAGTCTTTCTTGAAAATTATTTCTCAAGAAATATTTGTAGGTCATCTAAATCATTAAATCCGCAGTAAGGTCAAAATTTCATAGATGTATCAGTGTTCTATTTTGGATGACAGAAGTTTTTATCATCTTATATAATTAGATATGCACTTAGATAAGTATACTTAACTTAGTTTTACTTTGTTTGGAGAAGAAGAATTTGGAAAGAGACTTTACATAATATTATGTCTCAGTAGGGCTATTCTGTAAAAAAAAATTCGATATCGAATTTCACCTGAGTGATAGAGATCACTTTACGCTTACTCCGAAAGCGAACTTTATTGATATAGGTAAATAGAAAGTCGAGTTTTAAAGAATACAAATTTGTCATATTCGTCATATCGCCGCGGATTCAGCTTTCGAGTTTCGAAAACGACCTTACAGAATAGCCCTACAGGTCACATATAAATGGGCTAAATGGGCCTGGGCTAGTCCCGCGCGGTCTTCTAGCCTATGTTCATAGGTGACGTTGACCATTTACCATCAGATGGTACATCTACCCATTTGCCTACCTAATTATCATAAAAAAACAAAATCATACTATCGCATTATTAGACATCGTCATACGATCGTCGTATAATGGTCGTCTTGGAATTTATTGAAGGAGGCCTATGTTCAGTAATCGACGGATAAACGCTGATGATGATGATTATGATGAATCCATAATATTTTGTTACGAATAGCATTATCCAATTTAAAACGACACTGAAAAAATATTGAATTATGTAATTGTATTAAATGTGTGCCAATCAATAGAGCCTTTTCAAGACTGCCTTTAGTCTCACTAGAGATTGTTTAACGGCGGGTTTCAATATCCTATCTATCTTAAAATTTTCTTATCCATCTTTAGATTTTGACAGATTTTGTAAGAAAATGTGTCAAAAGTTCACGATAGATAAGAAAATTTTAAGATAGATAGGATATTGAAAACCGCCGTTAATCATTGTTATAATATGACGTATACGATTAACATTAGATTAACGATTAACATACTTTAGCTGACTAATGCGGAAAGATTATTATACATTATCATCGAAAGATGACGAATATTATTTATATTGTATACTTAATACTCTGTTTTTCACATTACTGTCCACGGTATCCTACAGATATGAGATACCCGATACTAATATGATCTAACGGAGAAGTAGTCTAACTACGTCTTCGAACATTATTAGAGACCTAAAAGTTGAAATTTCACCATTATTACAGACCTAAAAGTTGAAATTTCAGCATTATTACAGACCTAAAAGATGAAATTTCAGCATTATTAGAGACCTAAAAGTTTTCCAATGTTAAAACAAACTTTACTTATTGAAATGGCAGTTTCAAACGCTAAGTAGTTTTAAACTATATCTATTTCTAATATTATTACAACTACTGTTTTACTACTCTGCTCTACCCAAGTAGATTAGCGAAAGTAATTTAAATTTTGTTATGACTAAAATAAAATATGAGCTGCTACGCATATAACTTTAAAATATCACATAATATAATAAAAACATTAAATAAGGAAGCCATTATAATATGACACTAAACTTAAAGTCAACAGTAATTTTAATTTTATGATTAAGGTTTCTTTAAAGTACCTATGGTATTTGTCATACAGTTAATCATTTAATCTGATTATGCGTATATTATTTTAGCTTTCATTCTTTTTCACAATTTTCCGCTTTATATGACAACAATGTATTATTTCTAGTATAATAAGATTTGACATGGATTTGACATTTTTCTCGTTATCAGATTTTTATTTCTTAACAATAAAATTACCAGCTTCTCCACACCAGCTAAAATTAATTTGACTTTATCTATCTTCACTACTGTAGGGCTTTTCTGTAAAAACCATTTCGATATCGAGCTTCACCTGAGTGATAGAGCTCACTTAACGCTCACTTCCAAAGCGAACTTTTTGAAAAAGTGTCGAGTTTTAAAGAATACAAATTCGTCAAATTTGTCATATCACCGCGGATTCCGCTTTCGAGATTCGAAAACGACTTTACAGAATAGCCCTACTGAATATAACTCTCCCTCAATGAACGCCAAGACGTCCAATAGCTGGTCACTACGGGGTGAGCGGGATGCGCTCCTGACTTCATTGATACCACTACCACCACCATCATGCTTGTTTTTGGTGTGAAACAGCTAGGGACCATTTTGAGTTTATTAGTTTTAGTTTTATTTATGCGTGAAATTGAGATACTTGTGCAGCACTTGTGGAGAGAATAAGACGATGACTACCTTTTTTAACCGACTTCCGAAAAAAAAGGAGGTTCTCAATTCGACTGTATGTTTTTTTTTTCATATAATAACTAGCGGACTCGACAGACTTCGTTCTGTCAAAACAATTAATTTGCAATAAATAAAATTGCAATCTCAAATTTGAGAAATAACTATCCTATCTTTTAAGTTGGAGAAAAGCACACATTTTAAAAGAAAAAACATTAAAATCGGTTAAGTGGTTTAGGAGTCCATTGAAGACAAACATTGTGACACGAGATTTATATATATTAAGATAGCAGACATGCCTTACGTCAAATGTGTATGAATTTATGCTAAATGCTAATTACTTTGATAAAAGATTTATAATAACATATTATAAATAAGCCCACGCGATCAAATCCGCTAGCGTCGATATGTTTATATACAACATAATGACAAAACTTAGCACTATATTTCCGTATTAAATATAGTATAAACTATAAACCAGTTACATTTAATATAAAGAGGATAATGAGAGTTAGTCATAACAACGCGTGTCCGTCGGACCAACGTGTTTATTGCGCATTCACACGACAGCGGCTGCGCGGGCGCATACGACTCAAGAGTAACAGTCGGCCATGACAAACATTTAATGTCAAGTACACTTCAAATGGAGAATTATATAAATAATTATTGTTATATTAAACAAATTACTAATAATTGGACAAATAATTACATATTCATAAATAATATTGTCATATTCACATGCAAACTTTTAACATTGTAGTACTAGCAGCGCCCCGCGGTTTCACCCGCGTACTTCCCATTACAGTGCAAGCATGGGCATAAATTATAGCCTTTATATTATTCTGATATGTAAGCTATATTATTGTAGAGTTTTATTGAAATCCAGCAAGTACTTTTAGAGTAACAAACATACTTTCATACATTCTTACAAACTTTTGCCTTTACGATGTTAGTAAGGTAGAAGGATCATTTTTCTTTCCGATGATCTATCAAGTATCTTTTAGCATTGATTTTTGAATTATTCAAAAATAAAATTCTAAGAACATTTATAAAATGTGTTAGTTAACTTATTCGACGCTTAAGTTCTATAAAGTTTGGAAACGAAAATTCAAAATGCTTTAAAGCCATCGAAAAAAGAAAGACAAACTATGTATTATTATCAATATAATTTTCAACATGTAAGTGTTGTTATAAATTTACAACAACTAAATGATAAGTAAAAATTTTACAAGGAAGCACACACTTAATAGATATATTATATTTCGACATATTACTTAATATATTAATTAATTTAGACAAATTAAATTTAGATTACTGTAATTGTAAATATTCGGTGTCGATTCGTCCATATTTTGACTATTATGAATATGTATAACTTTTATCTTGCACTAAATAATAATGAATCAACCATTATAATGAAACAACTGTTACGGATTTTATCGCGGTTTATTAAGTTTTTGGTCACGGTCACGGGAGGACTGGAAGACAATAAGAAAACAATAATTAAGCATTAATTCTATTTAAACCAAGACATTGTGTTGTCGTGGCCCTGTAATTAAAAAAATATATCTCAAATTATCCACCTACTAATATACAAAAGGAAATTCTTAAATCGAAATTTCACGTGAAAGAAAAGCCACGTTTCAGTGCTAGTATTTACACCGATATTATGCAAAATCAATTTATGATTGCAACTAGAAACAACAATTTGATTATAACTTCTTTGGTCTAAGGCTTCTCCAAGGAACCGTACATGGTCCGACCACTAATGTGATTATTTAAATCAATTAAAAATGTTTCGATCTTTCTCACCTTCTCATTTCGATTATCGAAATGAGCTTCTCTGCCGTAAAATTTAATCAGATATAATATGTGAGCTGATGGTTCACCAAAGAATATTGTAAAAAAAGTTTTTTTTTCGGTTAGAGCTATCTCGATGCATTATTGAATATGGAATGAGTCGGTTGGCTTCACCCTGTAATAAAAAAATGAAGGGTTGCCCCCGCCAATCGTGGACTGGACCGTCGGGTTAGTAAAATATGTGTTACAATTATGTAGGAATGGACTTACTGTTCACGAGATTTAATGTGAAGAAGACATTCGCAAACAGCATCGAAACATCGAGCTCCGTAAAATAAAAGCTGACCGCAGTGTAAATATCTAGATTTGTATAACTTTAGCAATGAAAATTAGCTTAAAAGTGTAATTTTAATTAGATTCTTACATTACGTATTAAATCACATGGAGATAAAGTAAAATATTTCTATCGACTATTTATGTTTAATTCATGCAATGTTGCATATGCACGTCGGCGGTGACATTTGCGTAGTTTTCCATTTTATTACATATATGTTGGACTAGTTTTACATATGATCGGAAACATTACCATCAGTATTAGTCCCTGTTGAATACGATTATCCCTAACTGAATGTCGAATCAGCTAATCTTAAACAACGCACGAACAAAATTCATTAACGATCTGTTTTATCAACAAACGGAATAATTATATTTTTTTTACAATTAGTTCTTTTGAAAATAATTTATATATGTCCAAGAGTGGAGGCCACGAAGGTAGACGAAGTATTGGTCGGTCATTAACCAGGTGGGAAGACGATCTCGTGCCGGTCCGTGGTCCATGCGAGTGGCAATGATCGGTCGTCTTGGCATTCATTGAGGGAGGCCTGTGTTAGGCGGTGAATGGACAAAGGCTGATGATAATAAATTTTATTGGATACTTAGAATGTACTTAGATTATAAATGTAACGATATTATTAAAAAGTCCAACGTTATTGTAAATTATTTTTCAGGGATTTTTTTTTTAATATTAAAAATATCATTTTCATCGAGAAATATTTTTTATGTCATATTGATTGGTCCAATTATCATTTAAATTATTAAAAAAATTAAAGCATGTTTATTTTTAAATTCATCCATAATTAAAAAAAAAAAACAAAAAATTACAATTTGCTTGTATTCACATAGATCGCACATACTTAAAACGTAAATAAAACATTAACGAGTTGAGACTGAACCGACCTGTACATCAGACCCAAACTAGTCCAACTAGTTCCTATAATTACCAATGCTACTTGATCATCAGCAGTCTTGAAAGTTGGAACACAAAAGTCAATTTACATGACAAGACTGAACAAAAAGGTAATAATTATTTTTTATTTTACGCCCGATTATAATACTTTTTATTAAAAAGTCAAACATGTTTTACATCTTTCTATTCTAATACAATTTAATTTTATAATTATGAGTACAGTCATCATCTTCACGGGCGATCGAAATCAGGCGAAGAGGGTGTTTGGAACCCCCTTCAGACACCTTTAAATACTTTTGAAAAAAATTATACGTTACATAAAAAAATACAAAATGGCCGATCTTTTTTAATTTAATCATCATCATCATTATCATCTTCAGCCTTTATCCGTCCTCTGTTGAACATAGGCCTCCCTTAATGAACGCCTATACGTCACATTACTTACCACTCGCATCCAACACGGATTGCTGGGAGATCGTCTTATCTTTTTATCTTATCCTTTTTTAATTTGCTTATATAAAATTACCTTATACTGGTATCATATCATTTTTATACAGGATCGAATAACTAACATTTTTTTCTTACGAACAAAGAATGCACAATTTTAATATGTCGATACAACCAATACGTATGGAGGATTCGTATTGAGTGTAATACAAGGTTACAACTAGTATTGATCGTAAAAATACGTGTCATAAATAAAATATGGGACCGCCCAAGTGTAATGTGGACTTCTATTTATAATATATGCCAGTTTAGTAGGGAAGTGTTTGTTGACCTTCGTAGCCGCTTCAAGATACATGCGAGTCTTCAGAAATGATTATGATAAAAAGACAGGGGGAGGCCCTGTGGTGCTTGAAAATTTTCTTCATTTCTAAGTGCACCCTGAACACGAGACCATTGCTCGCTCATCGGTAATGGAAAACAAGAGGATATCTGCATGCCTAATGAGATTAAAAGTCTTCTAAGGTGTGTGAAGTTCACCAAGCATTGGGCCAGCGCATCGGTGAACTATGGAACGATACAAACTAAAACATTTGTAAGCACCTTCGGGATATTTTTAAGGTCCCCGATTTGCAGGTGATTGGCCACGTGCTCACCCTGACTCGACACGCGCATTAAGTAGCGCCTTTAGTGAAGGCGTATTAACTAGCGAATATTACGCACTCCAATTCAGCGCCTACGGGAGAGGCCTCATCGGTGGCCTCCTGTGGCAACTTTTCGTCAACTTCTGAGGCATTTTTGTCTCGCAGAAGAAGACTATCGCCGTCCAGGACTCGCCAACCCCAAGCAACACGGTGATGATTTTTAGCAGAGATAAGTCCGCTCTCTCCCCCTGATTTAGCGCTGCCCATCTCGGCCACACCTCGAGGGTGTACTGGGCCAATTCCACCGCCGCATCACAATTGTGACACAGTTACCGACTCCCTATGAGCCGTCAGGGACTCATCAAAACAACTATGTCTGATGAGCTCCTATGTCAAATAGAAACAAGTATTCATATCGTCAGATCAATTGGTTCGAATGAGATCCGTGTACATAATATATCTGAATTAGGCCGACCTACGTCATTTAATTATATCCTATTAATTTTACATATTACAATAAAAGAATCACAACGTTTGTTATAATATAAGTATATAGATACAAAAGTTTGAAAAGATGGAAGGATGTTTGTAAATTACTAGTAAGAACTATGTATATATAGAACTACTAAAAAGGTTTGATTCATAACATTAATGATAGCAAAAAATAAGAAGGGTGATGGTGACGACGGAAGACTTTTCCCTCTTCTTTGATTCCTAACAAAGTGTTTCCCTACCACGTAGTTATAGCAATATTCTTTCGTCTAGCTTTTTCCTATTATATTTGGGACTGGCTACCATTTTATTTTCACAGCCCTATAACTGGGTTACACTTTACCCCGTGTAAAGACCGGTTGTCAGATTCTTGGTCTTCTGACGACCCGTAACGACTGAAATATCCGTGAAAAGCCGGGACCAACGACACAGCGTGCTTTCCGAGGAAGCTTTTAGAAGCTCCCAAGGAGCGAGCTCTTATTTAATTTTGATTTTATCGTACTCACATTTAATCTATATATAAAATACCAGAAAATTACAATACTATTAGAATATTTCTTCGGACTATGGAATAAAATATAATTATTCCACTTTAAAAAACTGATTTAAATTTTTAAATAATATCTTTACAAATCTATGCATATAAAAGTCAAGACTCATTGATTTATATGTACCAAAAAAACCTGAAATTTTGTACAAGGGCTACTTTCATGATACAAGTGAGCAATTCTACGAGTAAAATAACCCCCTTTCTCATTACTACACACGCAGTGAGAAAGTAAGCTTAGGCAAAGATAAAAAAAGAAGAAGTAGCATGTCATAGTTATAAAGGGGGTTCATTAAAACATATGCCCTGATAACTTAAGTGGATACATGTGTACGAATTCACAGACAAAAGCATATCAATGCTGATGATCAGTAAATAAAATGATTATTTTAAAAGAGGCCGCTAATACCAATACGTCGGCTTTAGTTTTCTCAAATTATTAGCGATTTATTAGAGAATTATTATTAACGATCATGTCTTAAAAGTCAAGGGTATTAATTATTATTATTATTATTTATTTTAGTACGATTCAAATTATAAATTATTTAATTTATATCAGTATGACGTTCTTTCAATTTAAATATACATTTTTAATGTGCCAATTATCTAAGTTTATAGCTATTTAAATTGCAATTTTAAATTATACAAATTACTTAAAATCAAAATGTATCCTCTATCAATTGATAAATTATAACCTGAATTATATCAAGCTATATTCTATTCTATTTTTTCTATAGTATTACTTGGAGAAATATAAGAATGTGTGTAGCTTGGGTGGTTCATCATATTTTTTTTAACGCGCTGATTCAATATCATCTCCAAAGTCATCTTGGCTTTATATAATCAATAACAATATTAAACATCCCTACTTTCACATTAAAATATTAGTAAGGATTATTAGATGTAAAGATTTTGATTCACAGTACCCCAAACAGATCTTCTAATCTAATCGTCTGCGAATCTATCTTCTAAACTATTCGCACATTCCACGAATTGGTTTAAAACATTACACTTTTTGCAGATGGTTAAAAATAGGCAATATTGCATATCGATGGAAGCGATTAAGTGAAATAATCGAAGTTATGCAAACAAATCTGCGAGATCTGTCTTGTTTAACAAGTAACTGTAGATAAATAACTTCATGAGTGTGAACGGAATTTAAATGGTTCATAAGTAGCATGGTGTTTACTTATATTCTATGTGGAGTGTTTTCTCATAACTAAGATATATCAATTGTATGCAATGAACTCAATGAATAGCGAAACCTTGAGTTTCTGTATTTCATTTGTGTATCATCCTTTATTGTTTCCGCCAGCAGCTAGACAAAGGCTTAAGATTTTTTTTTTCTTTTGCGCCGAGAAATGCGCTACGGGGAAGTGGGTCTCCCTAGGCGAGTATGTGGGACTCGCTGCACCCAAAAGTTGGTAAGTGGACGCAGCTCTATCCACTAAAACCCAGGGAGAGCCACCAATGCCGCCTTTGGTGAGGTGCCCCGGATCTGTTAGTAGGGCACCTCGATGGCTAGTCAGTCCTTCAGTCCTCCAACGCCACCTGGAGGGATTGTCCCGAACCACTTCATACATATATTTCAGATTCAGCTGAATACCAGTATTTTAAATGGAACGACTGCTTATCTAACATCCACAACCCAGTAACTGTGCGGTACCCCGTGGTAAGGCTGGTTGTCAGACTCAGCTTCTGACGACCTGTAACGACTGTCAAAGATCTACGAATGACGGTTGGGACCAACGGCTTAACGTGCTTTTCGATGCACGGAGGCATCTCGGTATGTAAAGATGGTCACCCATCCACGGACGAACCATGGCAAGCTTTAATAGCTTTGGCTATTACCATTGATCCACGAGCTCCTTCCATACATGTATATACGATGTAAATCATTTCAATCAACACTTCGATCAAAATAAGTATAAAAAATATTTAATTACGTAATTTATATGCGAGTGGAACTATCCTGCTTGGTGGAAAAGCATCTACCAAGGACGGTCTTTGTTGTTTTTATAAAACAACAAATATATAATGTGGTCAATATTAAATATATAATGTGGTCATGACAATAAGTTGCTGAGAACGTAGGCGTTGGTTTACTACCACTTATAGTACAACTACTAATAATTACTATATACTGCAATGACTTTTCAATAAGATCTCAGGCAATCTGAGTAATTGTCATCATCATCATCAGCCTATATACGTCCCCTGCTAAAGCCTCCTTCAATGAACGTTAAGATGACCGACCCAACTCACATCCAACACAGAACACCTATCTGATTAATGGATAACCATCACTTAAGTAACCATACTTATAAATTTCTAAATCGGGGTAATCTTGTAGCCTAAGAGCCCACGACGGCCAGAGCTTCGACATTATTGAGAAGAATATAAATAAAGTCAGGGCTTCTATTGCAGCCCAGAAGCAGAGCAGACAAAGCATAGAGGATCCAATGGGTTAGCGTTAGCTTATGACTTGTCGCAGCTGCTATCAGTTTATTCAATAAACGATTCTCACGGTTGCTACTGCATTTATGCCTTATGTCTGAAAGAGTCGTTACACACTCAAACAATACAACGTTTACCGTTATATAGTCTTGAAATAAATAGTTTATTAATTTCTGGTGGTCACATTGTCTACACTAATATTATAAAGAGGAAAACTTTGTTTGTTTGTAATGAATAGGCTCAAAAAGTACTGGACCGATTTCAAAAATTATTTCACCATTCGAAAGCTACATTATCCACGAGTAACAGGCTAATTTTTATTCTGGAAAAAAATAGATTTCCTTAAGATATTTGGGTTTTTCGGACACAAGGTGTAAACAATCAACCAGAAAAGTTACTAATTTTGCGTAAAACTAAGATCCCGTTATAAATCTTAGTTAACGCAGGTGAAGCTGCGGGCAACAGCTAGTATAAATTAAAGTCGCTTTTTCTGTATGTATATCAACAACAACAACAAGAAAATAGTTTATTTCAGCAATTTCAGCAACACCAATATAATATAATATTACGAACAAATTTTACAATTGTACGAGCGCTGCATATTGACAGTTTACTAGTTTGTGAGTTACCAGTAGCTCTCACACTAGGCTTCGTTATGAACTAGGGCTGGTTTCTAATTATGATATGATATTTATCATTGAAATTTAAGAAAAGCTAGATTAGTCAATTAATTTTAATAATAATAATATCTATGGACGCTTTTACACCACGTCAATCTGGTCCCGTAGTAAGTGCTCGAAGAGACTTGTGTTACGGATACCAGACAACGGAATTACATATATTTAATACTTTTTATATTAATACTTATATTTAAGATTTTTATTATATAATACACATCCATGACCCAGGAACACAAACTTTTTTTTTGTTCCCTGGCGGGATTTGAACCCCCAACCTCCGGCTTAAACGCCAACGCGCTAACCATTGAGCCACAGAGGTCGTCAATTATAATAAGTATTAGCTAATTGTTGATTATGAATTAATTAAAAAAACTAACCAAGCGATTTAAAATTATTTTATCCTTAATATGTTTACGCGAATTATACTATATTACGTCACCGACGTTTCGGATGCATATTTATCGTAATGTACAATACTAGATATAACATATTATTTTATGTATATAATATATAATAATGTCTGTATATTACGATATAAAGTATAATAAGAAGTATAATAATATAATAATTATAGTTGCTCATTGCTTATTACTTGCGTCGTAGAAATGTAAGTGATTAGTAATAAGTATGTACTAATCAACACGTTACACTTTTATTTCTTTACTTTCTTCATTACACTTACTAATAGAAATGTAACATACGTTCGTAAAACAACAATTTAAATTATAATATGCTGTTGGATAAAGAATCAGTGAGAAACGACTAAACTATAACATGTAAAGGGAATGAAATGTTTAAAATAATATCATAAATATAAAAGACAAAGAATTTTAAACGCACTAACCTTATAAACTCCGAGAATATTTTTTTACGTCTGAGTAGAATATAAAAATGAATAAGTCACAACGCAAAAGTCACAAAAAGTGTCACTAACAATTTTAACAGCTCTTAAGATTACATGCAATTGTATTTTTTTTTAACCGGCTATAATTGTCGGCTTTTCCGTGATATAATTTTCCGTAATTTTCCACATCCTGTTTACATATAGGTACCAAAACCTAACAATAACTCTCGTCAACTGGTTTTCGCCATTTGTGTCACAACTATGTTCCAGATAAGGGAATTTCCACGTAACTGCAATCAAACCTTCGTTTTTCTTTCAACTTAACAAAGCAATGCAAATGAGTGGTATGAACGTTTGCTTTGTCACAATTACTGATGCATATGGTGTTTTGAAATCTAAATTTATACTTTACTTTTTTTATAAGGGGAAAATTACTAATTTCAAATAAAGTATAAACGAAAATAAACATAAAGTATCAACCCTCATATTACGTCCCACTACTGGGCACGGGTTTCCTCCTCGAAAACAGGCGAGGCTAATGACCCTCGCCTGATTTCGAGTTAGCCTTAGTTCACCGATGCGCTGGTCCAATGCGGGTTGGTGAACTTCACATACCTTCAAAGATTTTCAATCTCATCAGGCATGCAGGTTTCCTCATGATTTTTCCTTCACAGGTGAGTGACCTATGGTCTCGTGTTTAGGAACTCGGAACCTCACGCATAAAAGGCCGAGTCAATCCACCACTGGACCATTGTCGCTCACTAAGAAAAACTCTAATTTAGCTTTTGTGTCAACAACTTATAATCAACTAATTATTTTACTATAAATGTACAATCTACGCCATTGTTTTTACTTTGAGACCATCGCCGTCCTTGCTTTACCTACCTACCTTGGCTGACACCGATTCCTAATTCATCATCATCTTTATGGCTTTAGGACTTCTGACACTTGCCTCTATCATGATCCCAAATTCATTTTTAAAAAGATTTCGAATGCACCTTTTCCCTTTCTCGAAGTTGCTCATTAATATTAAATATGGGCTAGAAAAAGTTAACAATATTCAATCGTTAGTATAATTAGTCACCATTAGCGTTTATTTGTATGAAATAAAAGTATGCTACGCGTAGTTTCATGCTTTCAAAATGGAAAACAAATTTGTGAATGAATATTTATGAATAAACGAAACAATCTGACCTAGTCTCAGATAAACTAGTGAAAAGATGTGACAGGTAATTAGGACGCAAAAAGTTTTAGTAATTCTAACTTACGAAGACTTTGAGAGTTCATCGTTCTGTCCATTCGTTTGCCCTTGGCGGGCTTCGAACACGCAACCTGCGTGAACTTATATTACACAAATATAATGTTTTTCTCGAAATACCAAAATTATATTAATATTTTCATAAGCTACAAGCATACCTACATAGTAAAATATTAGAACATTACTATTAAAAAAAAGGTTTTTTATCCAATAGCATTCCGTGTACTGTAGTCCGTACACCTCAGAGATGTGTGGATTACCACAGTTGACAAATATGTAGTATTATCTACTTAGATTCAAGAAGCTGAGTAAATCGCACTTATAGATCGAGATCTACAAGTGTATGTCAGTTGTTGTAAAATACTTAACTTGATAGTTATGCGCAAATTCTTCTCGTTGGCATAAGTGTCGTTAAGCATAAACACGAGATCGTACAATATATCTTTTGTACAAAACACATTGTTATAATAAATACTTGCTTATTTTTCCGTGATACAAAGAGAGGGAAGGATAATGCAATCAGGGTAATTACTGGCACAACGACTTAACATGTTATGCATCAGCGCCTCTAAACAAGTGACAAACGCTCCCTTTCTATGCAGTAGCGTTTCATGCTAACTTCATAGGGTTGCTGCAAAATTTTTAAGGAACGTTTTTTTTCAGACTTAAAAACTATATGGTTTTGTTTGTAAAAAAACGATTCACAACGTCTGTGCTTCGTTTAAAACAATAATATTTGTTTATTATAATATTTCTTGATTTTTTTAATATAGTAAGCTACTGTCATTCCTATACAATAAGTATTCTATTATGTTATATTCGTTTAGCGTTTATGCCACTTGTCTAGGGGGGAAGAATGACATACGTTTTTAGACGTTTTTTACAAACAAAACTATATAATTTAAGTATGTGTCTGAATAAACGTTCGTCAAAGATTTTGCAACAACCTTATGGCGTTATATTTTTAGCGTTTATCGTAACTGAGCTTCGGAGCGTTTGCCACTTGTCTAGAGGGGCAGGATAGACAATATATAGATGAATTCTCTGGGCTAGTTCTAGGTAAGCTAGTTTATGTTGATAGGTGACGTCGACCATCAGGTGGCTCGTCTGCCACTTTGCATTCCTAACTAACTTAAAAGTGTGTGTTTGTGTGTGTGTGTGTGCGTGTGTGTGTGTGTGTGTGTGTGTGTGTTGATTCAATATGGCGTCGTTCCATATTTCAAGAGGGCTTCGAATGTGACGATTTTTTTAGCACACCATACGTCGTTATAGAAGTTTTACTGCAAAAAGTAGGTAATTTAAAAGCATTATAATAGGTATATTGATTGGCATTAAATATTTTGTAGGTAAGCTAGATTCTAGTTTCCTTAAACATTGACATTAACCTAATTAGCGTAATTACTCTTAACACGTCATGTAAATCAGAAATATAGATTGCGCAATGGTTTTCCTTTTTTTAATGTTTTGGTCCTGCAATAAAATGCACGTTGATTTTAAATGCATGGAAGATCACAATATCACAATAATAATATAATCTCGAAGTATTTTGATATTCTTGATAATTGCGTACTATATATCTTTACATTTTAATTAATAATTTAAATTTTATAAGTGAATAAAATATAAACGATCAATAAAAACATAAGCAAATATAATATGATTTTACGTCAGAGCATTTTAAAAAAAAAAGTGCGAATTAATTTGAATAATATGCTAAAATCTTAAACGTTACACTAATATCTACTTAGCAACAGCCAATGACTTTTCTATAGCGTTAATTAATAACTAAAAACTAAAGCTAAGCTAACTAAAACGTAAAGATATCCAAGATAAGTTACTAGCATTGCAAAACCGAAATATTTTGCGGTTTAATTCGTGGGCTCTTGTTACAAAATGCGTCTCTATGGCTCCTTTGTTTGTCCGTTATAGAGATCGCAATTTATCATCATCATTTAGCAGTTATGTTGAGATGAGCTGAGTTCAGTCATCAATACATGTTTCAAATAACACGTGACATTTCAGAGCATCTCTTTTGACTTTGAAAGCGGAAGCAAAGTATTCTTATGGTGATTTCGATTAAGTATGGCGTTATAATTATCAGGGAGTTCATATAAATTATGTTAGTGGCCTCTGTAGTACCAAGTATCAACGAATCTAAAGTCTACTCGGCCAATCGCGTCAACAGCTCGTTACAATTTTAAAAACAGTAACTAATGAATAAAGTTCGTCAACGAAATAGCATCGGATAAGCACGCTCACTAACATTAAAAATTAGAATTAGTATAAATACAAAGTATGTGATTACACAATATACTAATTTCTATGTGTTGCCCGGGCTTCGCACGAGTTAGCAAAGTATGATTTGCTTTTCTATGTATTCTATGTTACTTCTAGTTCCTCCGAGAATATGTGTATAAAGTTTCATGATGATCAGTTCTCGTGAAAGCGTTACAAACATCCCTACTTTCACATTTGTTATATTATTAGGTATTACGAGAATCGCGTGCATAATAATTATTACCCTCGATAATTTACACGGTCATAATAAAGGGATACAACACCTAAACGGAGAATCAATGTAAATCAATGAAAAATGTAAAATAAGGGCTAACTCGATAACAGTGTATCGATTTGTAAACTCACTCGCATTTGCTCCAGTTTTATACATAAAAACTGTAAAGCACACTGCATGCATACTCGCAATTTCGTGACGCAGTGTTACATTTGTTCTAGCTTAGTCTTTTTACGACATGTCAGACACTGAAATGGAATTCTGGATAGTTTCAAAACTATTTTTTTATTTTTAGTTTTTTCACTTTGGTTACACTTTGGGGCCCCTGTAGTTCGGGGCCTAGTATCTTTGATACATAGGGTATGCCCCTGCCGCGAAGACTTCATACGATGAATCATATTCTGATAATGATGACGATGTTTACCTGATTTATGGTTGCCTTGTGTCTTGTCTTGGTGTATACGAATATGGCGTGAGCATGGATAATTAAATACTAGATACTAGTCTAGAATATATTGGCCCTACGTATGATTAATTTAAGTAACTATAGTCAATCAATGAAGCTTTCTGGTTTATTTATCATAAAGTGATACAGCATGTGATGTTTTAAAGGGTAATTTCTTGGATCTACAGAACAGAAATTAGAAATTCATTTACCAATAGAAGGTTACGTCATTTCTAAGTAATATAGCCTATATTTTCTTCCCGTACACTTAAGGGAGTGTGAAGTACGCGGATGAAGCCGCGAGGCGCTACTAGTAGTCTAATTGTTATATAACTGTTTCATTAATGTAATTTATTATGAAAAGTTATTTCTATAAAATTTGACGACATGAGAATTTCCCTTTTACATTTGATTTCAATCATATCGTTAAAGTAATATACCATCAAAAGTGTAACATTTCATATGACCTGACAATTTCTCTTTTCTATTTGATCTCCCTTTACGAAGGTTATTGCGAGGGCCGTGACGAATAACAAATGCCTATATTATAGTTTAATATGAATTTCCAGCGCATTATAGTTCACTTACCCTACTTTTTTAATGTTACTAGGGACTAGTTCACATACCGATATCACTGGGCTATGACCCACATAAAAATCATCGTTAATCTCAGCAGGCATAAGGTTTCCTGATGCTGTTTTCTTTCGCCGGTGATCAAGCGATGATCACATGTTTAGGTGCCCGTATATTTTGAAAAAATCTATTTCAATGCATCAGGGACCAGGATCGAACCCTAACCTCTTATTCAAGATGCTCTAGCCACTAGGAGCTAGTTTTACGAACCTGACGCCATGAAGCCGTGGAAGTCACACTCCACGGCTGGCGCTGGGCAACCACCCATTTTTTCTCATCATAGGGTGAAGCCAACCAGCTCGCCTCATACCCGATGAAGCATTAAAGCCACTAGAGCCATTAGCATAGCTTTAACCGAAAAAAAAACTACTAGCTTCGTTTTCCGGTATTACTCTCAATTTGTTTAGGTCTCTTTTATTGCTGTTTATTAATGTCTAAGTTTTTATATTATTAAGTCAAAAGGCTACTTTTGATGCGTGAGTCATTAGTCTCATAAAATGTAGAGCATCAGCACTTTTTGTAAGTTTTACGTCCTACAGGAAAAGGTTTACGGACTAGGTCTGATTATTATAACAAGTTTCAATATTTGGATGCTGCTCCCACAATGCACAATTAGTAACAAATTGTACTACTACTCTACTACCATAATATGTACTGTTCCAAAAATGGAAGTGAAAATTTATTTAGCTGCATTTTGGTAAGGAAAATCATAATAGACCATTCCTAACGCACTAAGCAACCTATAAGATGTCCCGGACTAGTCAATTTATTTGTAATATACTTGCTCGATATTGAACAAATTATCATCACCGTCAGCTTTTATTCATTTCAACAATAAAGGTGACGGTCCATTTCTGGTCTAGTCTTGTACAGTATACTATAAATGAATAAAAATACATAGATTTCAATAAAAATAAAATAAATTAGTTTATCGTAATAAGTTACGTGCAAAAAATTAAAAAAATTATCAAGTTTTTCAAATATTAGCTATTCCACACAAAGATGGCGGCTACTACTTAAACGACATTATTGAAAAATGGCGTCACTCATGGTACTTTCGTAACTTTTTTGTATCTATTTCAAGGTATGTTAAGGAGTTGTAAACTCGTGAATATGTTTCTTGCATTTTTGTGGATATTTTGACAACTAGGACTTTTTATTTGGACATAAATTTATACTTATAGCCATAAACGCCAAAGAAAATATTCATACACCATTGTTATATCATGTAGTGTTGCATATCTTGGAAATATTAAATTATACTTACGCTGAAATTGAAAAGAATTTATGGATATGAACATATTAAAACTGTTTGAATGTTTATTTTCCTTCATATAATTACGTGTACAAAAGTAGACCAACGTCCCAAACAATTTAGGACCGTCTCCTTTATCATCAATCACACGCAAAACCTAATATAAATACCTATGTTCAAATATGTCCCATTAGACAGGATTCGAACCCGCGAGCTGTTCAAAGTGACCAATAAACTGACCACTAGACCGGCTGTCAATATTAAAGTAGTATTTTAATTACTTTCAATTAAACATAAGTACGCACATAACTGCCAACACACTTACGAGAACAATTGGTACTTAGGTGGTCTCATAGCTTTATATTCAAAGATACACGTTGAACGACCCGAGTATATTCGTTAACGATCAGTACGAGGTTCAAACGAGCTTATCATTTAATTTAGTTTAAGTCGTGTTATTTTTTGGAATATTTATGAAAAATATTATAGTACATTGCAGAGGACTGGCCATCTTAGCGTTCGTTGATAGAGACCTATTTCCAACGGAGTGCCGAAAAGGTTTGAAACTAATGTTATTTTTTTTCGAAATGTTAGACCTAGGGGGCGCGGTTTATCGTGCTCTACTCAGAAGAGTAAGAGTTTGGCTTTTCTAGCCAAATCCGATACGGTCGACGAACTAAAAGCTGATGTGTTGAAGTGTCAAGGGGTCAGTCGTCTTGGCGGTCACTGAAGAATGCCTATGTTCAGCAGCGAAAGGATAAAAGCTGATGATGATGATACCACTACACACATTGTGACAGAAATATATATTATACTACAATGAACAGTACCCGGGGCGAGCCAGCTTCGCTGGGTTATTACTATTTATTGTAATATGGTGGTGCTTAGGTGATAATCTACATAAAATTAAAAAGTAAAATGTGAACTGACAATTATTATTATTATTTACAATCGATTTGTGTGTAGATCAGTGTTTGATTTCAGAAACAAAAATGAAACTACATTTTTTTAACAATAAAAATTATAGCCTCCTCCTTTTTTTGAAGTCGGTTAAAAAGAAAAAATTAAACTCGTTTCTTGCCGTCCGCGTCTTAGCCGGCTGGACTAAACGGCCAGTGGTCGGCAGGACGAATTTAGCGACCATATTCTGAGTGGAAAGAGAAACGCATGAAAACTCAATAATACTTGTTTTCACATATACACACCCCCAGAACCAAATTTCAGCGAAATCATTAGCCGTTTGCGAGATTACAGAAACATAAATACAAAAGAGTTGCTCGTTTAAAAGTATAAGATAAGAATGTTAATTTACGAATATTTTAAAATAAAATTAAATCAAACAGTTCTCATTGTAGGCGCAAGAACAAGAGAAATCTATTAAAAACTCAAATGTGACGTCCGTAAAAAATTAAAAAGCAAGAAAATGTTTAAAATACAATTAATTATACAAAAATAATACCCATGAACTACTATATCTGGGGCAAGTTTATCCAGTTGATTGAATTTAATCTTTATTAATTATCTAATTTACAATATATCTCATTTGTTAATCAATAAAAAAAACCTCGAAAAAATAAACTTAAAAGAAAAAAATAAGAATTTACATTTCTGTCTCAAAATGTTTGATTCTTACATCCTATTTCGCGTATTATAAATATTACATTACATATATTACGTAGATGTTTTATAATTTTGTATTTTTAATCTGTCGTCATATTATATTCACAATAAATATCCATCATTTATTTATTTCTTAAAGATCTAATGTGTTTTTACATATAATTTAGATTTTTTCAAATGAGCATTTGTAAACTTAAATGTTTTTAACATGTTACACGCAATCATTCTATTCAGTTTTAAAAAAACATGACCAGATGAGATTTTCTAAATGTATATAATAAGTATATACATTTTTTTAAAGTATATGAAATACCTATAATTAATCTCTGGAGTCATACTTTAAAGTAAGACATTTTTTTTATTCAAATTAGAAACAGATAAAGCTGTTTTATACTGTTTACATAATCTAATCTTTCATAACATATTTTGTTACTCAATAATTGTATTAAAGTTTTTAATTCATTAATTTCATACAAAATTTTCCCTTTTATATCTAATGCTAAAAACCTTATCTCAGCCGAAGACTCGGCAAGGACAGCATCAAAAGTATCTAAAATTTTATACATTACAAATTTGCACGAACATAAAAATTACTTTCAAAATAATAACAAAATATTGGCGCTCTACTTCGTGTTTTATTACGAAATATAATTCTTACAGCTATTAGCTCACAGTGTATGTAAAAGCAAGTAAGCATGTGCAAACGAAATATGGCATAGAACCTCCATTTAGCTATAATGAAGGTTCTATACTTTAGAAGTTTTTTTTTTATTGTCTGGCTGGGATTTATTGTATAAATTCCACTGAGTAATAATAAAAATAATTTTTATTCAAAATGCATTCATGATAAATTGGAAAAACAGGTAATATAAAGTACAATAATTTACACTTATTCTATAATGTTAACAG
Source organism: Lycaena phlaeas (assembly GCA_905333005.2). Lineage (NCBI taxonomy): Eukaryota > Metazoa > Arthropoda > Insecta > Lepidoptera > Lycaenidae > Lycaena > Lycaena phlaeas. The sequence goes on from HG995173.1 coordinate 11,701,719, forward strand.
TAGTGCCTGAACTATGACATCCTGTGTTTCAGGCAACAAGATAAACTATATGCTAATAAAGTTAGTTTTTATTTTAAAGTAAATATCTCCAAAAATCAATTTTAGGGCAAACGATAACACGCTAAGCGGAGAGGTCACTTATAAAATTGTATGTTTATTACATAATGAGGAAAAATAAGCAAATTATCGTACACTCTGTATTTATATTTTGTTATTTTAAGGATAAATCGATACTAATGTAACAAAAATTATTGTTTACCTTAAAAATCTATCGAATATTTTAAAGTATGAATGTTTCCTTCGTCCTCTAACTGCCAACACCACAACAGCTGGTTTTATTGTTTCAGCATCATAATTATCATCAGTCGTTATCCATTCATTGCTGGACATATGTCTCTTTCAATGAACGCCAAGACTTCCAATTCCTTGCCACTCGATATCCCTTGGCACATCGCATCCAACACGGACCGGCCTCTGCACGGAGATCGTCTTTTCATTCTGTAAATGGCCGACTAACACTTCGTCTATCTAAATGCTTCGTCCAAATGCTTACAGAATCATAATAAATTAGGTATTATAAGTTTTATCTGAGTACAATATGTTAATGCAGTTTTTGCTGTATAAGGTATTACCTGAGTATTTTAGCAACTTAATTGTAAAATAATATATGCGGTAAGGCTACAATATTAATGATAATTCACATTGCATATATTTCATTAATAAATACTCTAACATCGTATTTGCATATTATACCCGGTTTTCACTTTCTTAGTACGCTGGGACAAAATGTACTATGTATGTAGATCTACCCATCTGAGTCTACTTGGACGAATCTACTTGTACAAGCTGACACGGATGGTTTTATTAAAACAAAATGGCGACGATTAAAAAAAAAAGAAACAAAACGCAAGCGTTAATAGACGAAACGCGAAGGTTAAGTTTAATCGAGATAAATGACGAAGATATTTTTTTTCATGAATATTAATGCATTAAAAATTAAAATTTTAAAATAAAATTTAATTTTTAAGTATACTTACATCTTTCCTTTTTTTCTTATTCATAATTTTTTACTTCAGATATGACATATAATATCTGCGAGAACTTTGAACCCTCATGCTTATAAACAATTACTCCAATGTAAAAACCAATTTTGTGCGTAAACTAAAATCCGAGCGGACTTGATACTTGGTGATTAGCGCAGCCTGTACGAGTTTAAGATAGTGAAAACTCGGCTCTAATCAAAAACACCTGCTATATTTTAATAGATCTTTCCTTTTATTGCTTAAAAAAGAGGACTTACAAGAATAACATTCAAAATTCTCGTACATTTCGAGAACCGTTAAATAAATAATGCCACTATCTTTTATGTTAGTTATGTCCGAATAATCAAACGCAACTCTTTGGGAGTTGCTTACATTTTGATGACATATGGAGTTAAGGCCAGTATATTCGGGCGTTTTATGCATTGAGCGCTGTCGGCCTCCCCGCACGGCGACTTACGAATAGTCTGCCAACAAATGAACTTTCTTGAACCCGGCGTGAACTTATTGTCCGTCCTAGTATAATTTTAAACGTATGGCAACTTACTAGGTTTTTTTTTTTACTTTAGTTTATTTCATAAGAATTACATTATATAAAGAGCGTTTTATGGTTTTGTTATCGATCCTGAACACACATGATCATTTTCTATTTTAATAATTACTAAGTTTTTGTATTAAAATGGATACGTTACGTGAGTATTTAATCTTGAACATAAATACATATTTCCCGTCGCAGACTTTCTGAAGGCATATTTAGGATACTATTATTACTTTCATATTTTCATTTTCATATTCATACCGTATTTGTGTCAATAACTTTCAAATTATTGCATTATAATTGCCAATTTTTAAAGTATTAAATTGATATAGTATAATATCCCTAAGAGATAGACATATGCCATCGCGGACTTTTTTATAGACCTTTTTAAGATACACAATTCCACCATACATTATTTTGTTATATCTTAATGGGTTAGGCAGCGTTTTCGTTGAAAACTCCCAGACGGCCTATTTTTTTCCGACACGTCCAACAATTATTGTTATATTTTAGCCAAAGCTTATAAAATTTTAATAAATTATATACAAAAACCTTCCTCTTGAATTGTCCTATCTATTAAAAAATCGCATTAAAATCGGTTGCGTAGTTTTGAAGATTTAAGCGTACAAACGGATACAGGGACGGAGAAAGCGACTTTGTTTCATAATATGTTTAAATGGATATAGCATGATATTGCTAAGAGATAGACATATGCCATCGTGGACTTTTTTGTAGACCTATTTAAGCTACACCATTCCACCGTACATTTTTTTGTTGTATCTCAAATGGTTCAGGCAGCGTTTTCGTTGAAAACTCCCAGGCGGCCTATTTTTTTCCGACACGTCCAACAATTATTGTTATATTTTAGCCAAGGCTTATAAAATTTTAATAAATTATATACAAAAACCTTCATCTTGAATTGTCCTATCTATTAAAAAACCGCATCAAAATCCGTTGCGTAGTTTTGAAGATTTAAGCGTACAAACGGATACAGGCACGGAGAAAGCGACTTTGTTTCATAATATGTTTAAATGGATATAGCATGATATCGCTAAGAGATAGACATATGCCATCGCGGACTTTTTGTAGACCTATTTAAGCTACACAATTCCACCATACATTATTTTGTTGTATCTCAAATGGTTCAGGCAGCGTTTTCGTTGAAAACTCCCAGGCGGCCTATATTTTTCCGACACGTCCAACAATTATTGTTATATTTTAGCCAAGGCTTATAAAATTTTAATAAATTATATTCAAAAACCTTCATCTTGAATTGTCCTATCTATTAAAAAACCGCATCAAACTCCGTTGCGTAGTTTTGAAGATTTAAGCGTACAAACTGATACAGGCACGGAAAAAGCGACTTTGTTTCATAATATGTTTAAATGGATATAGCATGATATTGCTAAGAGATAGACATATGCCATCGTGGACTTTTTTGTAGACCTATTTAAGCTACACAATTCCACCATACATTTTTTGTTGTATCTCAAATGGTTTAGGCAGCGTTTTCGTTGAAAACTCCCAGGCGGCCTATTTTTTTCCGACACGTCCAACAATTATTGTTATATCTTAGCCAATATATATAAAAACTTAATAAATTATACACAAAAACCTTCCTCCTAAATTGTCCTATCTATTTAAAAAAACCGCATCTAAATCCGTTGCGTAGTTTTAAAGATTTAAGCGTACAAACGGTTACAGGGACGGAGAAAGCGACTTTGTTTTATAGTAGTAGTAGTAGCTAACATGCGTACCCGGGATATTCTTCTGTGCATTATTAATAATAATAATAAAATCTATGGACGCTTTTTACACCACGTCAATCTAGTCCCGTGGTAAGTACTCGAAGAGACTTGTGTTATGGGTACCAGACAACCGAAATACAATATATTTAATACGTTTTATATTAATACTTATATTTAAGATTTTTATTATATAATACACATATTTAATACACAACCATGACCCAGGAACACAGAAACTTTTTTGTTCCCTGGCGGGATTCGAACCCGCGACCTCCGGCTTGAACGCCAACGCGCTAACCATTGAGCCACAGAGGTCATATTACAAATCACACACACAAATCATTGTAAACGAAATAAGTGTTAATTATCACCTCAATCACCATTCATCACCACCACCACCACCATCATTATTCTCGTCAGCGTCATCACCACCATCATTGTAATCATCAACTTCATCATCATCACTATTACAATTTACACCCCTCCTCCCCCACCACCACCACCATCATTATTCTCGTCAGCGTCATCACCACCATCATTATAATGATCAACGTCATCATCACTATTACAATTTACACCCCCCTCCCCCACCACCACCACCACCACCATCATTATTCTCGTCAGCGTCATCACCACCATCATTATAATGATCAACGTCATCATCACTATTACAATTTACACCCCCCTCCCCCACCACCACCACCACCACCATCATTATTCTCGTCAGCGTCATCACCACCATCATTATAATGATCAACGTCATCATCACTATTACAATTTACACCCCCCTCCCCCACCACCACCACCACCACCACCATCATTATTCTCGTCACCGTCATCACCACCATCATTATAATGATCAACGTCATCATCACTATTACAATTTACACCCCCCTCCCCCACCACCACCACCACCACCATCATTATTCTCGTCAGCGTCATCACCACCATCATTATAATGATCAACGTCATCATCACTATTACAATTTACACCCCCCTCCCCCACCACCACCACCACCACCATCATTATTCTCGTCAGCGTCATCACCACCATCATTATAATGATCAACGTCATCATCACTATTACAATTTACACCCCCCTCCCCCACCACCACCACCACCACCATCATTATTCTCGTCAGCGTCATCACCACCATCATTATAATGATCAACGTCATCATCACTATTACAATTTACACCCCCCTCCCTCATCACCACCACCACCATCATTATTCTCGTCAGCGTCATCACCACCATCATTGTAATCATCAACTTCATCATCATCACTATTACAATTTACACCCCCCTCCCACACCACCACCACCACCATCATCACCACCACCACAATCACCGCGATCATCATCATTACCACCATTTAGAACTTAAAATTAATATTTTTATAATAAAGATGCGAGTAGCAAGGGATCGGCCGTCTTGGCGTTCATTGAGGGAGGCCTATGTTCAGCAGTTGATGGATAAAGGCTGATGATGATGATGATGAATTAGTAACATTAAATCGATATTAAAATAAAAATGAGGAAAAAAACACGCTGATGATCATGATTACGACAAAAATGAGAAAAAAATATTAAAACTAAATATTGTTCAAATTTTTATTTTTATTTCCTATGTACACTATCATACCAGACACCGGCTTATATATTCCACACGTTGTTTTAACGATCTATATCGGGGGAGAGCCGCCAGGCAGCAACGAAACATAGGTCCTACTTTGTTAACGCCTCGCAGGCAACTAAATTGAGGCCGCGCTGGGGGCTAGACAAGTTTTTCACATTATTTAATTTGGGAAGTAATTAAATGAACGGCATTATAAATTTTGAAGGGGCAAAAAAAAATCGGCACTTAAATAATTTGGTTGGCATACAAAGATTTTGTACGCAATAAAATAAAGCTGGTAGCATTTCTTGTTCCGCAAATAATTTTGATAATGGTCGAAAATTAAATCATAAATAAGCAGCTTACAATATTATGACCTCGCATAATAAACATTCATCGGGCAAAATAATTACTTGAGCGGCACATTTCTTTGCATTACATTTTATGTCCTGTGTTCACACCGGTGTAGGTTTGCGCTATTTACCGCTAGATGGTGTTGTAAGTATGTTATTGAACAAAATTATAAAAATTGAAGAAGAAATTAATAAACTATATTATCATTCTTAGTAAAAGACTAGTGAATTAATTCAGGTCATGACGTCGTCAAATCCTGTGTTCAGCAGTGGTCCGTCCACTAAAGGCTGATAATATGATGATTAAATTTTTTTCTTCAAGATTTTATTTTGTTTCAGTTTCGTAGATTTATGTAGATAGTAGATAGATAATCTATCTACTATCTACATAAATATTAAATTGACAGGTATTAAAAATTGTAGGTGGTGTGTAAAATAAACAAGCAGTTCAAAAACTTGCAATATTAAATTCAATCATTACCTACAAAAATCAAATCAAATTAAAACATTCAATACGCAAGAATGGATCCACAATTTTAAACTTATTTGTAACAAGACGTACAGCTCTACGGTTACACTGTCCGCGCGCGCTCAGGCTGTACGCTGTCGTTCGTAAGTTCAAATCCTCTTCATACCATTATCTATGAATTTCTTTTTTTGTTTGTTTATACATTTTTAAATAATATTTTTTGATATTACAATAATTATAAATACGATTTACAAACTAAAATTTTGTATAAAAATTGAATAAGAAATTAATAAATTATATTATCATTCTTAATAAAGGACAAGGGAATTAATTCAATCATGACGTCATCAAATCCTGTGGACTGGGCTATAACGCAGAATTTAATGACAAAGAAAGTTGCTTGAAGTTATATTCATGCTACTTATATAAGCAGCACAAAATTATTTTTTTTGCTTACCCTCCGAGTGCTTACCAAAATTTTATTAAACAGGAGCAGCACATTGCCCCTCTTTTAATTAATATGCCTTTCAAAAATAATTACAGCCATAAAAAATGAAAAAAATTGCTATTTGATTTTAAAATGTTTGCTGAACATAAGTTGCCGCTCAATTAGCTATTTCTGCTACCAGATTATATTTTTCTGCTCACAAAAATACGAATATTATGCTAGTCGTTTAAATAACACCCATTTAATTTTAAGAAAAATAAAACATTTATTTTAAAAAGTAAGATCAGAATAAAATTTTAAATGTTATTACCTATTTTTTCATATAAATTTTGTAACTTAAAATCTCACATTCTTCAATTACAACTAGAAAAATAATCAAAAACATCTTGTGTTTGTGATTTTTTTTTATCGAGGCAAGATACAATGATCGTGTTTTGAATAGGTTAATAAAAAAGAATGTATACTAAACTACAACATATATTTTTAACGGATCAAAAAAACCAACATTACTATGTTTACGACTTAAACAAAAACAGGCGCTTTGGGATATACTGGCCTTAAGGCGTGCTTAGTAATTTGAGGTGCCCTTAAACATTTAAGTGGCGTTTGAGAATTCAGGCTTTAGAAAGGCAGATGTAATGGTCAACGTACCATATGACCATAAACGAACTGGAACTACCCGAAGTAGCTCGTGTGCTTCCTATCCCGGGAAATAAGGTATCAAGTCTCTATGTCTTCAGTAACTACACTGCCTGCCTATGTCTCCGAAACCCAGAAAAGCTGTTTCACAAAATAAAGAAACTGGTTGCTGATATCAGGGCGCGATAGCGTAGGTATCCCTACCACAGATTAAACATGATATTTATTCTAAAAAGAATGAAACTAGTCAACTCCCGCTTGGCCGGCTTGTATCTGCTCCAAGTTGACATGGAGTAGATATTTGCAAGTATTATAATATAATGGACTAATGATAATTGCCGTGTACGTCTGTCATTATCGGGACAATCATTATCATCGTACTTTACTACATGATAGCTGTCATTGGATAATGTAGAATAATAAGGACAATGCTTATTATAATAGTTGACTAATCAGCGGAGCTATCATAATTATACTTATTATTTGATGCTACTTAAGGTAAGCGTCCACAATAGTCAATATTTCCACATCGTTCGCATCGCACGCTTCGTATAAAAACGGATTTTAGTATTCTTTGTATTGACCACTGATCAGCGGCGTTTAAGGGCGGGTTGCAACGACCGATTTTAATGAATATGTAATCGTTAAAGATGGCGGTAATGAACGTTAGTGACCAAAAAGCGTTGCTTTTAACTGATGTCAAAATTTACCGACGTCTCTTACGTTAACAGATGATTTGAAACAACCGACCCTAAGTGTCACTTTCTATACAAAGAAACTGAAATCCTTTTGATGCGATGTGTACGATGTGGAAATGTGGACCCCTACCTTTAGTCAATCCTTTATTTTGAATCTTCGTGAAGCCAATGACTTCCAATTAAACCTTGTAATCAGTGATAGAAGTTTCAAATAAAAATAAGATATAAAATATTGTAAGCTGCATCATAGATTAATATCTAAAGTCAATAGTTTTATAAAAAAACTAGCTGCCGCGACAGACTTCGTTCTGCCAAAAGTACTAATATCGCTGTTAAAAAACGGTTCAAAAGCGGGTTTATCGTAAACACCGCGACACGATAATTTTGAGTGTTAGATAGAATATTTATCGATTAATTAGGGTTTACTATTTAAAGTAATATGTACTTTTTATTTTAATGGAGCCATACTTTTATAAGACGGCTTTCAATCGGACAAAAAATAATATTTAATAATTATACCGTTTACCTTATTTAAGAAAAAAAAAACGCACACAGTTCTTCAGATATTTGTAAGTTATGATGCACGTTTAATAAAATAATGAAAATGAACAAATTTTAAGTATCTGCAGTAAATTTAGTAATAACAATTAAGTAAAACAAATACTAAATCATAGTATTTAATATGAATGTTATATCCTAAATCAGATGACCCTTAGAAGCTTAAGAGATGAACACGAGAATGACACCGAAACTGATAAAGAGACTGATTCGACCACCGTCTTTTATGTTACTATTTTAAAAATGCAACTTATCGAGCAAGTTTAGTCAAAGAAAAACACTATACAGGAATGCACTTCTATTTTACTTTTTAAAAATGTATACTTCTGATTCTTCAGGTTATATTGATGCAAAAATTCTGTGTAGATATTTACTCTATAAATAAGTTTTGCCAAAAAAAATTGTAAAAGATATACTTTTGTAGCCTTAAGTTATATTTAAAAATATATTTAATACTACTGTCAACTTTTATAGAGGTAATAAATATAAATTATTACTAATAAACAAATATCATAAACACAAAACGTGTGTGACGCAAACGACTTATTTTCCTACGTCTATTTAGCTTTATACACATTCTATATCTATATATCCATTTCAAAGCCTGTAGATCCTTTGAGATCTAACTAAGAGTAACATAGATTTAGGGATATTTTATCATGGAGTTTTTATTGTTTTTACCGTATTGTCGAACTATGCATATTGTATAGGCATTACAGTTTAGAATTCAACGATACTTCAAATACGTGAATTAAAAAGCGCATCTAAGTTATAAACCATAATAAGTTTAAGTTGCATACTTTTTCATTAAGAATATATTACAATTACAATATTATATTTATAATAAAAAAATACGTTATTTATTATTTCAAAATAATATTTTTAAATTGGCGTAAAATTTATTATTATTTTACACCTTTGTATATATAATAATTAAAGTTTTCCTATTACAAAAATATTAATAATAAATTAGTATTTTTAATGTATTATAATTAACAAAAACTTACCGTTAATTTGTAATTTCAGCACAATATAATTTCACTACAATAATATAATTTGTAAACAAAACTCGTACGTTGTTCGCGTGTGAGAGGCAGATAGTAAATCCGACCTGCGATAATATTCCGCGCGTCCCTTGGCTTAGAGCAGTGTGCGCGCGCGCCGCCGTCTGTCGCCTATATATCTCGAAGTTGACGTCACACCACTATGATAACTGCTACGCACCATATACGTGCTGTATCACACCCTGAAGTGATAAGGTTTGGGAGATGTAGACTGTGTATGTTGTGTCATGTAGAGTAAAAAATATCAGCTAATCAGCGAGTTGATCAGTCAGTTACAGGATCTTATTTGACATAGTGTCAAAATGACAGTAACAATATATTTCGTCGATGATATTATACAATAAATAAATAAAATACAAATGGAAATCATATTTTAAGACACGAAGAGCGACGTAGTTAAAAATTAATATAATAGGTGTATTGTTTTCTAATGTTTACGCGATTTTCACTTATTATAATGAAACAACTTTTATGAATGTAAAAGTTGTTTCATTATAAAAAAAAATATACTATGGGTAAAAATATTTTTTGATTCAATTCAATCACAAGCAAGAATAATATATTAGTTTTAAGTGTTTATTCATATCAAAAATAAAATTGCATTTTTTGTACTTTTGAGTTTACTTAGTTTTTCCTGTACATTACTGTTTTGTTTTAGGTGCTAAATTTTTAAAGTTTTTCCTGTTGCAATGTGCGTTAAGGTTACACATATTAGGTTATGTTTTATCTGTTATAATAAACACTAATTGTATGTCCTTAAATGATTAAATGCCATTCAAATGTAAGAAAGAATTAGGTACTTTGAGTATATTCAATACTGACTAATTGAATGAAAATGATTTTATATTTAAACTTATACCAGTACATAATAAAATCGAATGTAAATATAACTTCTTCTCTTTTAAATAAAGTTTAAAAAAATATTTTCTTTCATTTGATTGGAATTCTATCTGGCTCAAATAAATTCCTTAAAACCTGTGTACATAACAATACATTTTTTTAACTTGTGTTTTATTGTCTTTTTTAGATTTCTGAATACCTGTATTTCTTTTCTGTATGCCTTGCCGTGTATGTGGGTGTAAGATTAGACTCTTACGCTAGAGAGTCAGGGGTCCAAATGGGTTTTTCCAAATTTCTAAGTGCACTCTGAACAAGAGACCATTGTTTTCTCCGCGGTGAAGGAAAACATCGTTAGGAAACCTGCATTCCTGACGAGATTGTAAGTCTTTGAGGGTGTGTGAAGTTCACCAACATGCATTGGGTTAGCGTATCATTGAACTATGGGCTAATGCCCTCCTTACCTTATTTCAAGGAGGAGAGACGTGTAGTGTGTACAGCAGTGTGACTTAATATGAGTTAATCGCGGTTGGTTGATGATAATGATCGAACAATAATCATCTTTATTAACAAGCAGATTGTAACATCTTTTTAGTAAACAACTTTTTAGTAACCAACGCTAGTATCTTGACGAAATCCACAAGCAAGAAGATAGTGGTCATATCTATTCATAGGTTAAATAATAAGGTTTCTTCCCATGAAGTTTCCAGAATGTTATTGACCCGTCCGGCTTTTGGCACGTCAACGTGCGTGATTTTTTTCTATAAATGATTTAATAATTGGCATTTTGATCGTTTTAATAGACATTCCATACAACAAAAGAATTTTCCATGAATCAATTCCCAACAAAAAATGATATTTACGTTATCTAATGTTGACGTTACCGAGAGCAAAAAATCATCAAGAACATTCTTCGGAATCATATCTACATCAAATTATATTTTATTATTGTATGGATGCAAAATTGTTTATAGTATAATTATATTTTTTCTCGCGGTAACATATTATATTTATTTCATACTTATGGTCAGGTAGAGACCGCTTGAAGCAGTAAGACCGCCATTTTTGTGCATACTCCTAGTCTTATGTTTATGTGAGTACTTTGCCAGTAAAATTGACTCGAGTGGATGGACTCGGCTTCTTGCAAGAGCCGCAATGCAAGAGATTCCGGGTTCGATCCTGACGGTGAAGGAGAACATCGTGAGGAAACCTGCATGCCTGATGAGATTAAAAGTCTTTGAAGGTATGTGAATATCATTAACCCGCATTGGGCCAGCGCGGTGAACTATTGGCCCATCGCCCTCCTCACCTGATATCGAGGAGAAGACCTGTGGCCAGCAGTGGGATGTTGATACTTTACTTTTTTTTTACTACCATATCATACACATATGTTACTTCAGAACAACATAACTAAATGACAACACAACTACATAAAAAATAATATTCAGAACTACATGTTGGTGCTAAAAAGTCGTTTTGTGTTTTATAGCCCAGGTATTTGGACGGTAAAGCATAATCATTTTTCTTATTTCAGAGTTAAACTGAAGGCTTTGATAATTTATCTTTGTATATTTATAAAGTGCAAGCTATATTTTTCAGACTTTTTGTTTACATTAGGAGGGCTGATTTTATCTAAAAACGTCTTGTCTATTCCATACAAGTGGCACAATTTAATAATTAAGGCATATTATGTTGTATAGAATGTAAATAGTATAATACATAAGAAGCTACATTAAACGCTATAAAATATAATAATGAACACTAACCATAAGAAGTATACATAATAAAATTATAACATAGTTATAAAAAACGTAATTAAAAAATTACATTACTTAATTTAACTTAAATTTCACAAACACACAATAAGAATATTACGAAAATAAGAATAAACAGACGTATTTGATGATTCGATACAGGGAATATTCAATAATATTGATATCAATTTAGTCATGGAGTAAGCGGCGTTTAAAAGTTTTAACTACAAAAAAATATAGCAATAATATTTATTGGTTTAACACTGAGATAACTGAAATGATCAGGCACCACTATATTTTAGTAATACTCGTATTTAATAGATGCCCAGAAGGTCGCATAACGATTTCTTAGTCATTTGTATAAAGGAATACAAACAATAGTGACTATCTCGATCATATTTTGTTATTTTTATCCTCATTGTTACATAAAAGATAATCCACAAGTAGTTCTAAACTCTAATTAAATAATTTTAACTAAACAAAGTTGGTTCTGTCCGTTGCTTATGTTTTGTCCTCTCATCAAATTTTAAAGATCAAAGTTAAGATCTAACTAACTGACTATCTGATCTAAATATATGAAAAAAAGTTTACCGGAAGAGATGTGCTGTGCCGTGCTTCAGGCTGCATGGGTACCACTGTCTTGCTTGTTTCTCCCGTGAAACATATTTTCTGTGTTTAGTAGAAAAGGGCACAACAGACACCAAGACATATATATAAGAATATCACGGGATACACACATCACAGAATAGACACCACATAAATAAGTTTCCTGAGGTAGTACCACATAAATTATTATGGGTGACGTTAACCAACTATCAGGTGGTACGTCTGCTACTTTGTCTATCTAACTAACATAAAAATGTGGCGGACTAGTTTTGGACTGAGGAAAGGAAGACACTGACGATATCAACGAAAAAAACAGACACTGCAATAATTTCTTTGTAATTATTTAATTGTTAAATAGATAACACGCGAAGGAGAGTCAATGTGTAACAGACTTAACAATACAGCACCCCTGGACAAGTGGCAAACGCTCCGATTCTATGCAGTTGCGTTTTATCGCTAACTCCATAGGGTTGCTGAATTTTTGAAGAACGCTTATTAAGACAGATAAAGTATAATATGGTTTTGTTTGTAAAAACGTAACTCTCCACAGCACCTCCGCATTAATGCCTTCTGCACGCTAACTAATATGACCCAATATAGTATCATTGTAACGTTTTTCACTCAGAAAAGACTTACCAATCCAGATAATTTTGCTCATACCTATACCAAGGATTTTAAAAGAAATGTTCAGCGAAAATAATTTTAAAGGATCAAAATATCTAAACACAAAAAAAAACATCCTCATCATCATCAGTCTTTATACTTCCACTGATTAAGATAGGCTTCCTTCAATGAACGCCAGAAAGGTCGATTCCTCGACACTCGCATTCAACACGGACTGGCAACTATACAGAGGAAAAAGCAATAAAAACTTTATAAGCAGCAAATTTAAAGAAATGAAAAAATGATTACCTACACACAATCGACATGCTTACAATTGCTCTTGATGAAACTAGCGCTAAGATAGCTTGCTAGTGCCATATCATTACATAAAACGTATAGGTAATAATTAGATAGAGCGTAGGTCACATCCACACTACAACTTACAAAGGTAATCCTGGTTAATTATTAATATTCTTGTTATAAGACTTTGGCATCAAATGACAATTTTTAACAATGCAATGCAAATCCATCGCCTGTCTTGGTGGGTTCTGTCTTCTTGCTGATTTCTTCCATCAAACAATTTTCCTTTATTTTTGTAATAAGGGCAGGATCTGTAATATAATTACTGGCATTGAAACTCATCACCTTGCATCTTAGAATAGTCAACGCATTAATGCCCAAAACGCTACCCCAGCTGGTCTTGGGTGAGGTTGTTTGTGTTGTATATATCTATAATGCCAAATGCTGGAAAAGGTAATATTGTAAGGCTACTCCTTAGAATATTACTTTAAAGAAATGAAAAACTTGGAACAAAATACAAAAGATAAACATTTAGAAAGAACATAATATGAAATCAAAAATGAATTTCGCAATAAACCAAAGACAACAACTAATAATTAAGATACACAAAGTGTTCAAAACAATCCTGTTACTTAACACATTCTCATGAAATATCGTAATCGTACGTACTTTTATATAAAAATGATAACGAAGGGGGAAAAGTAATGTAGGAAGTAATACTTGCAAGGATATCAACTCAAATATTAAAAAGGTACCAGTCGCCCTTGCAAATTAATTTTATATTTACAGAATTATTATTACATTTACTGGGCACTAAGCTGGTCACACTTGTTAAAGAACAATTTACGAATACAAAAAATATATTATTCTGTTCCTCGTTGATATTGTAAACCGAAGGGTCGTTTTAGATTCGAATAGAATATAGTAGTAGAATAGATAATAGTGATATAATACAACTTGTCCCACTGTTGCGCATCGAGCGAGAAGGGTATTAAGCCATTATTCGTCTGTACGTTAGAGATTGGAGGAAGGGAACTTTACACATCCTCAAACTCTAGGTCGGAGATATAAGCACTCCAACCTATAATCTTTTACAAACTCAGAGACCTATAAATTATATAAAGTAGGATATCAGTGTCTATCTGATATTTTGGAATTTAGCTGCAAAAGCAGCTTTTTATTTTAACTGCTTTGCATGCTGCTGTCAATAATTTGCTGAATTGTCATCTGGCTTATTACGACTGGATTTTCAGCGTCTTGTAAATGTTTTATTGTTAGACGAATAGGACGCTGCACAGCTGCTTATAAATGTTACCTCATCTTTGATGGTCTGATAAGGCTTATAACCAGGTTTATATTATTATTGTAGCCTTTTTTGCTTTTCAGTTGTTTTACCTTGTGTATGACTCCACCCTTCAATAGATACCTTGTTTCGTTTATATTATATTTACTATATTTAATGCTGTTTATTTTGTTACCTTATTATTTAGATTTCCATGCGCTTGAACTATTTTATTGCAATATTCATTATCATGATCCATATAATGACAACGATTACATTTAACCGGCTTAAAGTTTTTTGTATTGTAGTCTAGTCAGAGTATTTATTATTATTGTAAAATAAGAAAACATTGGTTTTGTGCTCTTACTTTTTTGTGTTTTTTCATGTTAATTGGATGGCCAAACTGACAGACATGGCACCTGATGGTAAGTGGTCAACTTCGCCAATGAAAATAAACTACTTTACCTGGATGCAGCTCAGGCAACATATTTATGTTTTGCAGACGAAATGTTAAGTCTTAGTTCAAGTAATTACAGTACCAGTCGGCTAAGCTGAACGGGAGAAACAAGCAAGATGGTGGTAATCAATGCGCGGCACATCGCATCCCTTCCCCTGATAAATATTGTATAGTGTGTGTTCTATTTTTTATGCAAACTGGACTGTATGCGGCTTATAAGCTCGTGCCACCTGTTTGTCTTATTGTAAATTATTCAGGTCCTGTTAAACTTGCTTTATCATAGAAGGATTGTTACTTTTATCAATATCAACCAATTAAAAACAAAATACTAAAAATAATAACAATAATTGTTTTCCTTTTTTTAATACGTATGTTGTTTGTGTGTTGCGTGCTTGAAAGTTAATATAATAATAATATTTTTCGCTCAGTGATCAGTGATCTAACCAAAAAGAAGAATTAAAAAAAAAACAACGTGATTACCATAATAAACAACTCGTCGACTATATTTAGAGCTTTAATTAAAAATGAGAATATAGGTACAAAATTGGGACTTTATTTTTACTTTATTTTGCCAGAGTGGTTATTAATAATAATAATAATAATAATAATAATCTATTTATTTGTGACACATAGGTGAAATGATGGTACAGTTTGAATATTAATTAAATGTTTCTCTATGGTCTGCCTTTTAGGCTTACAAATATGTTACAAAGTCAATATTAGGAATTATATTATAGAATATTTAACACAATTTAAAATATAATTTTACTAAAGTCAAGATAGAAAAATGTCAAATTATAGAGTAAGTACTTATATAAATTAAAATTATGGAATTTTATCATTTAAAAAGTCAGTAACATTATAATACACCCGGTCCAAAAGTAAATTTATTATATTTTTCTTAAATTTGTCGGCATTTAAGTTTCTCCAAGTCATTGGTAATTTATTAAAGATCTTCGGAGCCATACAATATATACTTTTATTCATTAATGTTGTTTTACATTTTTTTAAACATATTCTACTGTTATCTCTTCTATTTCGAATTACAATATCAGAGATACGACTAAATAAATTACTATTATTTTTAACAAACATAGCGCTTTCCAAAATGTATAGTGACGGAAGTGTTAGAATCCTATATTTCTTAAAAAATGGCTTGCAACTATCAGTATAATGAAGTTTAAACATAGATCTGATACATCTCTTTTGTGCTTTAAATGCTAATTCTTTATGTGTTGAATTACCCCAAAATATAACGCCATATCTTAAATGACAGTCAACTAGTCCATGATATGCCATGAGAAGAGAATTTGTTTTGACTATGGGTGCGAGTTTATTCAAAGCAAACGCTGACTGGCATAATTTTTTATTTAAACTTTCAATATGCCCCTTCCAGTTTAATTTACTATCAATATTTATACCTAAAAACTTTGTCATTTGAACTTCATTAATAATATTACCATTATAATCTATTGAAGGATGAACAATATTCTGGCGTTGACTAAAGTACATTATAACTGTTTTGCTTAAATTAATTTTCAAATTATTGTTTTGAAACCAATGAATTACACTCGCCAAAGCAATATTAGTGTCGTGTATAAAGTCATAACTATTTCTGCACGGTATGGTCACAGTACTGTCATCAGCAAATAAGGTAATTGGAAATTTTATCATTTGAGGCAAATCATTAATATATAAAATAAAAAGGAGTGGACCTAATACACTCCCTTGAGGAACTCCATATTTGATTTCACGTATTTGAGAAAAATGCATATTTTCATATTTAGAGTTTGAATTTAGTGTCGAAATAGCTGTTAATTGTTTTCTATTGGTTAAATATGATTCTATCAATGCTAACACATTACCTCTAATACCATTTAATTCAAGTTTCTTTAGGAGAATTTGATGGGATACATAATCAAAAGCTTGTGTCAGATCGCAAAATATAGTGCAAATAGGATTATTTTTGTCAACGTTTAAGTGCACATTGTGTAAAAACTCATATATAGCCATATTTATTGTTTTATTTTTTATAAATCCATTTTGCTCATGGCATATTATATTGTTTTTTTCTAAATAGTTATATATTTGGTTCGCAATATATTTTTCAATAATTTTGGAAAACACGCTATTTAGTGATATCGGTCTATAATTGTCTATAATTTCACGACTATTTTTTTTAAATAATGGTTTTACAAGTGAAGTTTTCAAGTCATCGGGAAATACACCTTTACTTATACATAAATTAATAATATGACTCAACGGAGTACATATTGTTTCAGAAACTGATTTTACAATTTTGGTAGATATACCGTCAATGCCCACACTATTTGTGTTTTTTAGCGATCGAATTATATTTAATACATCTTGTGGAACACAAGGAGCTAAAAATATAGAATTTAAATTGTTATTTATTGTATTAGTTATATTTACACCTGATCCCATCAATGGGTCAATTTTGTCAATAAAATAGTTATTAAATGCATTTGCTATCTCTTTAGGATTAGTCACCATTCTATTATTATATTTAATTTTAGTAATTGGTATTTGCGGTAAATTATGAATTGATTTATTTATTAATTGCCATGTCACTTTTGATTTGTTTTTTGATTTTGCTATTTTATGTTCATTTTGTACGCGTCGCGTGAGATTTATAATTTTTTTAAATAATTTTGTATACTTTTTAAATGTTAGTTTATTTGTTTCTGTTGGTTTTTTTCTAAATTCCCATAGTAATTGTCGTTTCTTTTTGCTGCATATTTTTATACCATTTGACACCCACATCGGTTTTCTTTTTGTTTTAATAGTTAATAACTTATATGGAAAACATAACGTATACAATAATTGAAATATATGTATAAAGGATTGGTAGGCAATATTTGGTTCATTTGTATAAAAAGTTTCATTAAAAGAAAGTGATTGTAAATAGTTTTTAAATTTTAATTTGTTGTCTTTATTGTAATCACGCCTAAATGTACGCCAGTAATTTAAAACACAATTTTTTTTTACGGGGCAAATAAATAGTTGAGCAGTATGATCAGAAAGAGCTAATTCCAAATTAATATTGGCAAACTATGAACCGAAAATAGTTAACTTACAACTACCCCAGGTAACTATATTATGTGTTGCCTATCCTAAGACAATATGGTTCAAGAATGGTGCCCGCGCTTAGGTAGACGATGTGTTGATCGAAGATTAACCAAACGGGATCTTTACGCAGTGGCCGATTCGTGTTGGATGCGAGTGGCAAAAGATTGGTTGGTATCCTTATTTTATATAATATACCTATCCTTATTTTTTGTATACATTTTTTTTGATGTCGCAGTGGAAGCACCATACCCGGGCCTCGGGAAGGCACACTGACGTATGTGGGGACTCGCATTGGGTTGCACTACCCCACTTAAACCACTGCTAGCGCCTTCAGCCTCTTTGTAAAGGTCCCGGGTCCGCAGGCATCAGGATCACCTCAGCGACAGACAGGCCCCGGCAAGTCTAGATTCTTCAGATATAGGGAAATTGCCCGACGCTACTAAGCAGTCCCGACCATATCTAGCGGGGCCCGGGTACCCATCCCGAGCCTGACACGGGCATAGGGGAGTTATTGGAGGCCCATGAAATAGCGCCTCCGTCTTTAACGCGTGCGAAGCTGCGAGCAACAGCTAGTTCAGTATAATTTTGTTCCTTGTATTTATGTTACGATAATCGTATTCTTTTAAATCATTTACGTCTTTTATTTGTGCTTATAATTGTTTTCATTATTTATCTGATACTGAAGCTCTATCAGACGGAAAGCATCTTACCACTTTCAGTATCCGCGTCAAAAATGGAAGTGCAAATTTATAGGCTTAGGTCTTAAAAAAAAACTGATGAGAATCAATGTCTTTATATCGTCGTCGTTTTCGGAGGAGTTTATTCAAGGCCAACCAGCTGAGGTTTAGCTCTAAATAAAGACGAGTGTAATCAGTCGAGTCGATGCCATCCCCGATCTTTGACCGGTGCATTATCCGTGTATTCAACTACATGGGTATGCTATGATTTTTGATTTGATATTTTTTGCGGCACGAAGCATGTGTTATCAATGTTATTAAAATTAAATATTTGTTTTATTAAATTTATTTATTAAATTTTGTTTCTAACTCTATATTTATAACAGGTGCTAATTTTTTATCATTTTCACTAAAGCTCTTTTTTCTCAGCTCTTCCCGCCATTTATGGCTACAAAAATTGGTATGCATTATATTATATTGGTGACTGGTACTAGCATGGTAGACATTTTGTAGAAAAGAGTTTTTTAGTGTCCGCTATTAGTGTTATAGATTATAGAGCACGCCAACATGGTATAGAGCACAATAGTCTATTTGAGAGTACGTTTAGTAACCACTATTCTGTTTATTTCTTCCGTATTCACCTTTGGTATGTTTTAGAATAAGACAATCATGACAGACAGTGTAATTTTATATTTTTTTAAATAATAATCATATCTAGGGACGCTTTTACACCAAATCAATCTGGTCCCGTGCTAAGTTTCCGAAGAACTTGTGTTACGGGTACCAAACAACAGAAATACATATATTTAATACTTTCATATTAATACACATATATTTAAGATTTTTATTGCATAATACATAAATTTAATACACATCCATGACCCAGGAACACCGAAAACTCTTTGTTCCCTGGCGAGATTCGAACCTGCTACCTTCGGCTTGAGCGCCAACGCCGAGATTAATATACTTATTATATTCATGATCTTTATTTGTTTGCCGGTTTACCTATTCATCTAACAAAAAAATGTTTATTTTAGCAATGAACTTTTTTTTATGTCGAAGGTAACCGAGCAGCCGAAGCCTTACATGACAAAGGTTATCCAGATAACGTCCTCCTTTTTCCTAGCCCTCCCAATGGGCCACCAACGTAAACGAAACGCAACAGCGTAGCTGTCACTTTATAGTTTATACTTCCTGAAAGTCCAACTTAACAGGATTTTTTTATAGTGAATGTAAGGGTCAAAATTTGTTAATACTGTTGCTATATGTGTTTAGTAATTGAATCTAAAAATAAAGTTTTATCGCTTAAATTATCTTTAGTGGACGAAAAGGTGAATCGGGACATTGACGTCGAGCAGGATGCCCTAAAATCGGTACACGTTTTTAAATATTTTAATGTCCTCAAAGCATTTTTTATAATTAATTAAGAGGTAATTTGTTTCATAATGCCATTTAGATTTAGCTCGAATGACGTCAAACGATACAAAACCTGTTATATATTTATTTTGGTTGTAAAATTCGAGACGAAAAAGTATTTGCTATTTATTTCAGAAATAGCTACATTTTAAAACAGAAATATTGTCATTAAAATAACCGGTTGCACTTTATTGGAATGAAATTTTGCACGAAATCCGCAATCTTTAATATAATTAACTGTATACAATATTGTGTGTACTTATATTTGTGCTAATTAGATTGTAACTGTACTTTGTGTAAAATGTGCATATGCATGCATCATGAAGGAGCCACTTTAATTAAATGCTGTGGCTGATTACGACTGTCTCCAAATTCTTTATATAAATAAAAATTTGGAACTGCAACTTGCAACTACACCTTTTTAAGAGCATACATTGTAAAGCTATGTATAGCTTCATACCAGCCACATTATGGTTAGAGCAACAACTAAAGTTTTTAGACCAATTTTTGTAGACAAATTTGGACTCATAAAAAATACAATGTGATGTTTAACACATCCTATGCTTCTAAAACTAATCAACGAATCCATGTTTAAAGCTAATCAGATATGCTCCAAAATCAACTTGAGCAAACCAAAACTAGAAGAGACGAGAAAAACTAGAAGAGAATTTTAAATGAAAAACCGAAAACCGACTTCAAAACTACACCTTTAAATTATGTACAACAAAAAAATTAAAATAATATTTAAATACCTTGAAGTGAACTAAATTAACAAAAATAATAAACGAAAATATTGAAATTTATACGTCTTACATATACTATTTTATATATAGGACTTTGGTTTAAAACTAAACCCGGACAAGACGCAATGTATTATAATTGGCAGCCGCCAATTAATTTCGAAAATCTCTTGGGACAATTTACCCACTATTAATCTCGGTGGTACTGCTATACCCCTAAGTAACACCGTCAAAAGCCTAGGCATTCATTTAGACCAAACTCTTTCATGGCATGTACATTTACAAGAGCTGCGCAAGAAAATGTTTGGGGCTGCTGCATCTTTAAGACGTCTAAGTAACTTCCTACCTATCCCTACTAAAATCTCTCTTGCTCAGTCCATTCTTTTACTTGACTACGCAGATGTGTGCTTATGTGACCTAAATGAGAATCATCTCTGTACCCTAGAACGCCTTCAAAACTTATGCATTCGGTTCATTTTTTCCATTAAAAAGTACGATCACATCTCCGAATACCGTACTAAGCTTAAGTGGCTTCCCATACGATTGCGACGGAATAGCCACATACTCCACCTTCTTTACAATATCCTCTTCAATCCTCATACTCCTTCTTATTTAAAAGAAAAATTTTCTTATCTTGGAGACAATACGTCTTTCCTTCGTTCCTCTTATAAACTAACCCTTTCCTTTCCTGCTCATAAAACTTCTTTCTTCGAATACTCTTTTACGGTATCTGCAATTCGTCTGTGGAATGCTCTACCTGAATCAGTGCAGAAATCGCAAACAATTGCGATATTCAAAAAGCGCCTTAAAGAACACTATCTCACCTTAGCCGTAACGTGATACACCGTTGCTCCCTTTCTCTCTCATTGTGTTATGGTATATCTTAATACTGTAATTCAAAAATTATTGTTTTTACATTTACGTGTGTTATATATTATGTATAGAACATAGATATTGTGTGTTATATTTAATAGTATTTTAATATTGTATAGTTACTTTAATTATTAGTATTTATATTTTTAATATATATTATTCTGTATTTAATATAATATGTAAGTTATATTTATTTATGATTAAAATTTAACAATGAATGCTTGTACCGACTACTACCTTCTATTCTCGCTATAACATATTATATCTCTCTCATACCTATGGTTGTCTGGTAGAGACCGCTACAAGCGGTAAGACCGCCATTTTTGTGCAAAATACTAGTCTTAAGTTTATGTTGTCAGCCGTTATAAATTTTGATGGTACAAAATAAAGCGTATTATTATTATTATTATTATTATTATTTTAAATTTGTTCTTTTGGGAGTCGGTAATAATTTGGAAGTCGTTAAAGGAAAACTTTGCCACAATAGACCACATACAGACAATCAAACAGATCTTCGAAAAATATAATGAATCATCTAAAAGAGATTACAATTTTGCGAGAAAAATTTGTCTGGTTTATCTGTCTCCAATCTTCCTTTCTTTTTTTTTTCTTTTAGGCCGGAAATGCACTGACGCATATCGCTCAATTCGCTTCACCCAAGGTGTTTGGGTCACCCTGGGCTCCTGTGCCCCATCGCCACTACAAGGCCTGATTCATAATTGCTTATACATGCAAAATTAAAATTCTTAAATATAGTAAGCGGTAATTATAATATACAAAAAATAATCTATAATGTGAAATAATGATGCATTTTCAATAATGTTTTAAAATTGCGCATTTATTTACATTTATTAATACATTTTTTAAATTCATAAAATAAATATAGCAATGACATATCCCGCAACCACACATGCAAACAAAGTTTGTGTACTGGATGTGTTTGTGCTCAAAACAGTCGAGTACACGTGGGCCAAACGCACTCGCCGAGCGCTCTTGTCCATTTGGCAAAAGTGTATTTAAACCTTTACATATAACAACGACCAATGCAAGTGCCACCAGAAAAATCTGAGTTATTCTCTTGTCGCGCCGAAAGAAGTTATACTTAAAAAATATAACCACGAAAATCCTAATTTCCAATAACTAAAAATTAATATAAAATTGAGTATGAGGAAGAAATTTGCATTTAAAGAAAAAATTACAAAAACAAAAAAAAATCTTTGAATATTTAGCAAAAAATTGGCCACTATTGATCCTTTTTTGTTTTCACTGATGAATGAGCCTAGTTGTGTAGCAAATAGAAATTAATATTGTTTGTATATACTGTATAAATGTGTGTATGTGCGTAATTTCTTGGCGCACACTCGTTTGAAAATCATTTCACTTGCTACCTGTAGCGCCACCTGTAAATTATCGAGGCAACACCTTATTTAGTCACTTTTTATACACAAAGATGGTTCTCCTTACTTTCTATATTGGAAGATTTGGACATACATCATACGTTTTTAACGAGATACTGCAATCTCTTCATGGGATCTGTACGTGGTGATATTGTTTTACTCCGATAACGAAGGTCCACGGATTGCAGACGTGCCGTATCGAGCACCGCGATAAAGAGACGCTCATTTGACTCAAAAACATATTTTTAAAGATCGTAGTTATTAATTTGATTATTTTAATGTTTCATAACTTCGGGATCTTATGTAAGGTGGAAGGTAATCCAGTGGACCAAGGACTTAGGTCATAAGTCTGTGAGATTTTTAGGTTAGAGAAAAGAATAATCACTGCAAATATAATAATTTAATCCTACATTGAATAAAAAAGTATATTGACTATCACACTGCTTACATCCTTTATGAATATTATGTACCTGTTTATTTACTTTTGACTTAAATTTGGAATTTATACCCCAGAATCTGTCCTACAAAGAAATCTAACTGGCAACGTAGTGACATGTTACCATACACCAGGCAACGTTTATAAGAATCTTGTTCATGTAAATATAATCATGATCATCAAGCTTTATCCGTTCACTAATGAACATAGGCCTCATTCAATGGATGAAGATAACAGATTCCTTGCAACTTGCATACAAGACTGACCGGCCAGTGCACAGACGTTGTCTTCCCACATATTATGTGATGTGACGTGATGAATAAAGGCTGATGTGATGATGAAGATGATAAACTGAAATGATTTTTTTGAGATTCTGTCTAAATTGCACTAACCTTAATCGTGACATTAAAACATTAATATATATACATTATGATAAATGTAACAAAATAGATGCCCAGCAGCAAATTGATAAAATATTATATTGACGTACATTAAGTTCTGCGAGTCGATGGAGGGTTTGCAGGAGATGCTGCACAGTCGTAATAAATGAACTTGGACAAGACCAAAGACATGTTCAACAAACACGTTTTCCCCAGGTCAATTAACCTCGAGGGCATATCTCTAGAAGCTGTGCCAGAGTATGTCCATCTTGGGCATACTTTGCAGCTAGGTCGGCATAATTTTGAGAGAATGATCAGTTTTATTAGCATTCAGGAAGAGTAGTCATATTCTCACGTCATTTATACCGCAAAGTTTTTAACCAATGCGTTCTCCCCATGATAACCTACGGGGCCGAAATGTGGCATTTACATTCAAGACTAATCCGACTCAACGTGCTATGAAACGTGCTATGCTGGGTGTTTTATATAGGATTCGAAAGTTACTAATATCACGCGAACAATAAGCTCGTTGAAGTGGCGGTGGGCTGGTCACACATTCAGTAGAACGGTTGGTCGATAGGCCATTAGGATTCAAGAGTGGAGGTCGCGTTTAGGTAGACGAAGTGGACTTTTACCGGGTGGAAAGACTATCTCCGTGCAGTTGCGGGTCCGTACTGGATGCAAGTAATAAGATTTTGACTTCAACTTGTAAATCATCTGAGATATACAACGGAATCGTTTAATGAATAGTAGCAAATCTGCAATGATTACAGCAATACAATTATAAAAAGTGTTTATCCTCCACCAATTTTGTACGCGGCTAGCGCCATAAGAAAAAGGCGCAACGAATAGCAATATTGTAAACCGCGCTATTTGCTTTGTTATTATTAGAATATTTTGCACCGATCCACTAATACGTAAAAAAATGTATACGCAGGACTAAAATTATATAATAGTTATTATAAGAGCTCCCTCTTTAATCTTTTTTTACTCTTACTATTAAAATAGGCTGCTCCAGCTCCGTTAACATAATATTATGTTATAAGATATAATACATAGGCAGAATAAAATAACATAAGTATATAAAATATTTTATTGTTCTATTGCTATACGACCACGACCTGTCAATCGAAAAAGCCACCGTTTGTTACAAGCTTTTTTTTCGAAAGGACTGATGGCCATTAAGCTCAATCGGTAGGTTTCAAATCAAAATAACTTTATTCCTTATGCAGGAATCTTATCCTATTTATGCAGGATTCTTTAAGAAAACCGAGACAAAACTTACGGGTTGCTCTTGTCAACAAAACTAAATACATATTATTTTATAAATACATCATGTAAGAGTGAGTGTCTTATTCCCAAGGTGGACTTCAATAATATCTTTTAATTCGTAATAGGCTTTACCACACAAACGTTTCTTAACAGTTTTCTTAAATTTGTTTATGAAAAGATTTTGAACGTTTTCTGGGATCCTATTGTAAAATCGTATACATTGTCCCATATAAGAAGTACTAACTTTATTACGTCTAAAAATGGGACATTCAATTTATATTTGTTCCTAGTATTTATGTTGTAATGGTCGCATTTTTTTAAAAAGGCATTAACATTTTCGCGAACATACATCACATTAACAAGAAGCTACAGTCAAGATGGAAATTTCTTTTAAAGATACCTGGGGGCCCAAACAGTATATAGCTCGAATAGGTCGCTTCTGCAAGAAGAAAATCGTTTTAATATTCGTGGAATTTCCCCTTAGTAGAATGCCGTAAGACATTATACTCTGGAAGTATGCATGATATACTAATCGCGCCGTGTTGTCATCCTTTATGTTTCTTATTTTCTTAACTTCAAAAGCTGCAGTACCGAGTCTACTTACCAACATATGTGGCGCCCACTGTAGCTTAGAGTCTATTATAATTCCAAGAAATTTGGTTGAATCCACCAAGTCCATCAACTCTGAGTTAAGTGATACATTGGTTTGCACCTACTTAACATTCGGAAGTGTAAATTTTATAAATTTGGTTTTATTTGAATTAAGCAATAAGTTATTGACGCCAAACCAATTGCACCATGTTGGAAAGAGCATAGTTTACCTCGTCAAAAATCATTTGCTGTCGTTTAATTTAAAATATTTCGGGTATATCATCAGCAAACAATACAATTTCATATTTATCCTTCATGAGTGAAGCTAAGTCAACTGACTTAGCTTCATTCATAACTATATAAACAATGAAGAGAAATGGACCAAGAATGAATCCTTGAGGCACCCTATTTTTATTTTGGTACCAGAGGAACTATCACCATTTATAAAATAATTACTTTTTGTGTTTCGTTTTTTACAAGCATCTGACATTTTACTGAACGTAAAGGCCCAATCAAAAGAAGTTAAAATGATGTCACATAAAAATATTAATAAAATGTTCAGCAAGGTCGTATGATATTTGATACTATGTTTTTTATAATATTAATTTTAATTATACGCCTAATTTCTTGATACGAATTAAGACATTTTTTATAAAATAATTATGATTCATTTTTCTGTTTAAGATCTAAAAAGACAAACTGGTGGAGGAGATGCGCTCCCATCTACACGGATCCTACAATTCTGTTTGTCTCTTCTTTGAAACAGAAACTTGACTGTATTTCAAAAAGAAAGGTAAGGGAATACTGGCATTGGGACTTACCATCTTACGTCTGAGGATAGGCAACACGTAAATGAGTTCTTCGATTAGTTTCTTATTCTCCTTCCTCCCGTTCCCCTACTCTTATATGCATAATTCCAGTAGCGAAAGTGACATTGTTAAAGCACCTTTAATATAATCTTATTATTATACTAAATGACCATAATATTTAATGCTCCAATCTCAAACTACCACTCAATATGCAATCAATACTAATATTATAAAGAAGAAAGATTTGATTGTTTGTATTGAATAGGCTCCGAAACTAGTTGACTGATTTGAAAAATTCTTTCACTGTTGGAAAGCTACACTATTTCTACTGAATTAAATTTTCAAAAAGTTAGGGACCTATTTTAAACCTTAGTTGACGCAGGCGAAGCTGCGTGCAGCAGCTAGTGGTATATAATTCTAGAGTTAAAGTTTTGCAGTGTTAAAAATACATAAATGCCTTTATTGCTACATATCATCTTGTTAGTCGATTGTTCATTGCCTTTTAAAACGATCGGGTAATTTAACATCGGCTTACAAGGTATTATAACGAAAACGAATGAAATAAATCGAAATATATAATGCGTAGGTTAATTATTTGCGTTTATATGTGACTGAACTCCTCCTAAACTGCTAGACTAGATTTTGATGAGTTTTGTCATTCACTCACTCAAGGATGAGTGAAAGACTAAAAACACGAGTGTACTGTATATGATTTGCACCTTCCTAAGATGTCCTATCATGATTTTGCTGATCGGGATATTGAACATACTAATGAAATTTACAAGTTACATACTTACACATGAAGCTAATAAAATCGTGTTAAAAATATGTACATTCAGTTTAACATAGAACCTCTTCGGTTCGTAAGAGTATTTCGCACAAAATACGTTTGGTTCGATCAATGTAACTTGACTGAACTGAAGTTATCTAGGAGATTACTCGATATGTTTTTGAAGTGATAACTTCTTATGGGAGGGTAAACTGCCGCCTTAGACAAGTGGCACAAACGCTAAACGGATAGAATAGAATACTTATTGTATGGGAATGGCACTAGGTTACGACATGTGATTTGATAGCTAGTGTCATTCCTATACAATAAGTATTCTATTCTATTCTATTCATCTAGCATTTTTGCCACTTGTCTGAGAGGGCAGTCTATATGGCTTCTCTTTCTCTCTCGCATACGGTAGCTACCGCTACCCTAACGAGGGACCTTCATTCTCACTTTTACCTTTAATTAGTTAGATTATTATTATTTGTGATTATTATTATTACTATTACATTGTTATTATTATTAAGTATTGATAAAGGTTATTATTTATTTTTAATCTTTTATTACATAATCATATTAATACATAAAATTTAAGTACAGTAATAAAACCTTATTAGGTACTTAAATTTTATCTCAGGTTAAACAATTGCAATTATTAATCGTTCAACTTAATTTAAGAGTTTAAGTGATCACTTTTGTCAGGCGTCCCGAGACGCACACATTTTTTTATATTTGTGTGAATAAGGATTAAGGGCAAACGGTTAGATAAGCTGCTTAGAAAAGCTAAGTGGACAGTACCGCCAAATACGATCAGGCTTAACCTATAATAAACACATAATATATTCATATTATCCAACAATTTCTGTGGTAAGTTCGTAACTTGTATTACGGGTACTAGGAAACGAAATAAATTTAAGAAATTTATATAAATGCGTCATATTAAATACCTATACGTCCATGACCCGGTGCAGACATCTTTATTCATCATACAAATTATCTGCACGTGGCGGGATTCGAACCCCCGACCGCTGTAAAGTGTCCAGTAGCCTCATCACTCCACTAGGTGGCTGATACTTTTTTGTTATTCGAGACGCAAGACATATTATTTGTCCTAGTAATTACCATGTCTTGTCTGTAGGATAGTTCTACTCAAACTAACGTGTGGCAAATCACACAGGCACAATGTTGATTACATACATGTCATCAGGCCCGTCTTTTCTATTGGGCACGCTGAGCAACGCTCCAGGGCCCCGCGATCCATGGAGCACCGTCATTTATATTAGAATATGACCTAGTGATAATTTTAGGAAGTTAATTAGTGATTGCTGATTGGAATACTTAGTAGCGTCCTAATTACTATGATTTTCTAGTCCAAAATTGAAGCCTACAGATGTATAAATTGTAATTTCTGTCGGGGCTCCAATACCCTAGTGCCCCGGGCCCCCGATAGATTAAAAAGGGCCTAGCATGTCATAACTTTGCGTTATTTGTACGTAATATTTATTTTTGTAAGTTTTATTTTTTAAGATACTAATTGTAATATATTAACTTGCATGCCCAGTAAAGAATATTTCTTTTTCTTCTTCGGGTCTATAATCAAAGAGCACTTTACTCCAACTGGTAAAATCTTTAATGGAAAATGTCTAATACACAGAAATTTGTAAAACTAAATTCAATGCGGTCAATTATTCTTACCATAGCAGTGTTCGTTCTTTTATTTCAATCCGTAATAAATATAACATATTTGTCCAAGCAGGCTTAGAAGCAGGCCAAGGGAATAATCATGGCTGTCCCTCTACATTAAACATATATTTTTTTTCTTTTTTATAAACAAAATAATGAATATGGACCATGCCAACATCCGCGTTCAAACATATCCGCTTCGAATAATTTGTGGGAAATAAATATTTATTAAAACATTATTAAAACATTTGATTAAATTTTAAATAACATGTTTTTACTGTTTCCTATCATATTAATGTCTATTATTGAATGTTTCTGAACTGTAATGTGTTATGTGACCCGATGGCAAAGTCACGCTTAGTGACCTAATTATTACTGAATAACATTTTGTGAACAGTACTGTAACTGATTTTCAAGTGCAGGTTAGACTTTAGTTTACATTATTAGATTCCTATCTTGATCTTACGAGATTCTCCTACGTCTAATAAGATTTCAATTTTATCTTCAAAAATATTATCCTTATAATTTTGAATGCAGCTCGTTGCAAAATGTTAATTTTTATTCAATTGTTATAACAGAGGTATAAAAATTATCTATGAATTTAATGTTCTTTACGCAGATGAAAATAATAAAAATGATAAATTTGATAGTAATCAGATAATGATAGTGATAATTAAATTTCCTAACATCATCATTTAGTGTTATGTGTGAAAGAGATTGGCGAGGAGAGTTTTGAATTTGCGGTAAGTAAATGATGATTGTGGTCGAGATTACCACTATGAGTCTACAATCACTTCAACGATTTCAAAAGCACGAAAGCTAGAAATTAAGTATCTAGTACATAGTAATATAGTATATAGTATAGTAGTAGTATTAAACATTTCTAGAGTTTTGGTTTCGTTTATTTGGGTATGTGATTGACTTGTCTTTCAATTTTTTTCTTGTGCTAATTTGTTTTGTCAAGAATCAAGATCCTATTAAATTGCTACTAAATGCGCGTCAATTTTATGGGGACCTTACTTTATAAGTTCAACACGAGTCTTATAGGATTGAACTTCGTCGTTATTCTACTTTAAGTCTCAACTAATGTCAATTTAGTACATTTTATACGGACATGTAAGACGTACGATAAATTTAACAGGAATATCGTATACTTGAAAGATTAGAAAGGTCCAAACCTAGCTTAAATTGAAATGCATTTTGAACTTCTAAAACAGCCAGTTCAACAAATCAAAATTACTTTAATAATTGGGCAACAGCAAGAGTCTACGACTCATTTTAATCCGAGAGTAGATAGTTTATCTAACTTTCGTTAAGTTACACATTCAGTAAAGTTTTTTTAAATATTTTTTATAATATTTAAAATAAAATAACCACATAAAAGCACTAATTTTAACTTAATTGATCATATTTACTAGACCTGGGAAGATTCACGTAATACATTCGGAGTTATCTGTGTCTTGTGGAAGGTGTTCGAAATGTTTGTCAAGAAATATATCATAATATTATGGAAGTTGTAGTGTGATGTGTGGTTCCTTATCTTTTAAATTCCTACCTTAATATTTAAAATTAAAGGATGGAGATAAGCAGTACAAAATCCTGCGGGAATAAAATAGAGATGGGGGACCCACAGGGCTCCATTTTAAGTCCATTTCTCTTTCTATTTACATTAAAGACATACCGTACTTAATTAAATATAAACATAAGATATTACTGTTTGCTAACAACACTTCACTTTTTTATCGAACGATAAGAAACGAATTAACACTAGGTTGTTTACGTCGTCATAAACACTCTTTCGTACATTTGCTTAGTGTAAATAATTTGCTTTTAAATAAGTAAGAACAGTAAATGCATAAAATTATCACTGCCAAATGTTATGTGAATGCAAACCAATGTGCTTTTAGACAGTGAGAACTTAGAATTATTGTTGGACTTTACAATTTTTTTCTAGGAATAACTCAGCATCCTTTTCGCTTGTAATGTATGCTAAATTGGCAGTGCAATGAGAAAAAGAAGACAGTGCACTGATGAAGATATAACGCGAATGGTTTGTTTTAAAAAATCATAGCATTATGTCTGCAAGTCAGTTCAATATTTTTTATGTCTGTTCAAATGGATTTGAAAATGGCTTAGATTCACAATTCGGGCAACTAAAAAATGTTGTGTACAGCACTACGTCTTTCAGATCCGCTAGTTTGAGTATCTGAAAAGATTAGTTCCAGTAAGTTGGTTTCGCTTGTTCTTCTCAATTTGCTGGAACGGCAATGTATGGAAAAATATACATCGTACTATTTTAAGCACAAAAAAATATTTTATTTAATCTTTCGCGCTTTATCCGGTTTTTAACTCAACCATAGTTGCTTCCTATCCCCAACCCATCGCTTTATTATTCTGTGAATATAATTATTATGTGAATTTAAATGTGTATTGCATTCTTTCACCCTTGACTAGTTGATAAGATTACCCGCTAGATGGCAGTACTAAGTGTTTTATATACTTACTAGTTAATGTATATTCACTTTTACTGAACTCAGCAAATGATAATATATTATAATAATTATTAAATTTTTTGAAGTGAAACTTCTTTAGAATCGTTGTGATTTCAAATATTGCAGACTGTTTAATACTTGCTAGTTGCTTGTATTTGAGCATTTAACGTGTGTTTCACTTCTATCGTGTGTGAATCGCACACACACCTGTTTTTTTTATTTGCCTATGCTGGCCCACTGCTGGCATAATATATTATATTATATTAAATTGTAAGTAATTAAGTTTATGAAACTTTGGGGCTCACATGTCCAAAGAGACAAATGCCCCTAAATAAATAAGATAAAAAAATTCAAGCCGAAGAAAAAAAGTTTTTTCCTTTTTTTTAATATATTTTTTTGGGCATGTTTAGTGTGATCCTCTATTAACCAGGTGGAAAGATGACCTCCATGTAGTGGCCGGTCCCTATTGGATACAAATAGCAAGGGATACAGTTTTAATGCTAACTAGTTGATTTAGGGCATGCGGTTAAGTTGCTACACATTAATGTAGCATAGCTACACATTAATGTAAGGAAGTTATTTATATTTACTCTGTTTTTATTACTACAAACAAAGATATGACGATTATAGAACTATATATTTGTATAATAAACAATAATAATTGTATTAAAACATTATAATTTATTCCTAAGGTTCGTTTTCAATGTTAATAGTAATGATGGAATTTAAGATTTTTACAAAATGATTAACCGGTTTTTTAACCTTAATAATTATAACGAACATTAAAATATTTGATATCTAAATTAATATTAGAAATACGAACATTCAAACATACGTTTGTATGTTTGGATGTTTTTTACTCTTTCAGGCAAATACTTACTGTATGGATTTTGATGAAACTGTAGAATAATATAGCTATAGATAGAGACGGATCATTTATCCCAAAACTCCCACGGGAATTTGCAGTACGCGGGTGAAACTGCGGGCCTAGTGACAAAAAACTAGTGATAAATATTTTATTCGTAACTGGGAGTATAATATATTTTACTCTTATAATAGCATAGGATACGGTATAAAACACACACGTGTAATGGTAAAACGACCTTCACCGAGATGCTTATTTGATGAAACGTATTTTATATTTAATTTAATAATATGTCGATAAACATATTGCATATGGGTTGCTTAAAATATCAGTCCAGGATATGATTAATTAATAATTTTAAAAAATATTATTTTTTTATGAACATTTCTCCGGTTTGATTACCTATTTGACAAATTCTATACCAATCGAAAGTATGAAGCCCATAGAATATGCTGACATTAGGTTGCCTATTATTTTCCGGTCACAGCTCTCGGGTTGCCACGTGTAAACAGGTAAATCGATACTAGAGTATTTTGCACCGGTCTGATTATAATTGAATTGAAATTAAATGATATCAAAGATTATTTCATTATGAATACGGTGGTAAAGTGTTGTCTGTGAAAAATCAGTTCAGAATTCCGGTTGACGAATTTTGAAAATCATATCCTGCACTGAATTATATATATTAAATTGTATATAAAACAAGTTTCATCAAATAAGCATCTCGATGAAGGTCGTATCATATACCGTATCTTAGACTATAAGTAATAATATTATATTATAAAGCTGAAGAGTTTGTTTAAGCGCGCTAATCTCAGGAAATTTTGGTCAGGTGATTCTTTCTTCTTTTCTGTTAGATAGCCCATTTATTAAAAAAGGATATAGATGTATTATCATGGTTGTACATCTTAGTTAGTTAACGCAGGAAAAACTGCGGGCAACAGCTAGTTTTATAAAATTTTAAAACATAGAGGCAATAAAAAAATGTTCAGGAACGGCCGAATATGATGATGATGATGAAATAAAACAATATTAGACCAAAATATAAAATAAAAATCAAATATCATCGCTATGCCGCGGCCATTTCTCGACATTCGAGTCGAATGTTATAATTACGACCTTAGGCCTCATAATATGCACTTAGCGGTAACTTATAATATTATATTATTATGTAAGTTTAAATATTTCGGTAATCATATTATTCAAAAAAAGGTTCACATAGCAAAATATTACACTACCAAAGTATCACCATGGCAACTTTTAAAGTAAGCCTTAATGTAAATTTAAAATTACACAGTTCACTTCTTGATAGTCATTTGATATGTATCTAAAAAAATATTTCATAACAAATTATGATACATATTAATTACACGTGTTTTTTTTTTTTTTTTTGGTAAAATGTATTTTTTTATAATAGGCCGTGTAAGTAAATCTCGATACCAGTAATTACACTGTATGTCCTGTCCCCCCCATTTGAATCTTGAGCTTGAATGAAGAGCTGTTGGGTGGAAGAAATAAGCACGATGGTGGAAGACTAGTTCCTCTGCAGGCGGCCGCACGGCACATGTACATTCTCCCCACTGGCTAAATTCATAAGTAAGTCCTAATATTATTTGCTATCCTCCCATTAAAAACGTTAAAGTTACTCCGTTCGTCAAAATTACTGAACTTTATTTGAATCAATTTTTTTGACGACTACTTCATACAAAAATATTTTTTGAGTATGTCCGAAGACCATATTATAGACGAAATTTTATTTTTTTTCATTTATAAAAATTAAAAACCGTTGAAGGAAAGCATCGTGACGAAACCTGAATGCAAACAACGCGCCCTCCTCTCCTGATTTCAAGGAGGAAACCCGTGTCCAGGGCTGGAACATATTAGAGTTCACAATCTTAATCATAATCTCATTGCTCTCGGGCATAAAGTTAGCGCAGCCACTCTCGAGAACGAGAGGTCCAAGAGGTTGGGGGGACTCAAACACTGCCACAAGATCGAGAAGCTACGTGGCGCAATTTCCAGGCAGTTTCAGAGCCAGTCCTCCACAGCACCGAACTCGCACAAACATGTTATTTTGGTCTTACAATAGAACAATGCGCGGTAATAGTATTTAGATATAATATATAGGTAACAAAGAAAACATGCGTGGGAGATCAAAGAACTTAAAACAAGCGTAATAACCAGATGACGTATTTTCGAGGGTATTTTCCATTGGAACCCGACCAAACCAGAATTATACGCTACAACATGGTATTATTATAATATTAAGTTGTACATATAACCGGTTCGGGTAAAACACTATAACATAGACTATCGCAATACTCCAATAAATAATGAACAAAAAGTAAATTTAAACAAAAGAGTAAGAGGCACTACTCACAGTAGCGATTTAGGCTTAGTGGCAATTTAGGCCTGCAGCTGCGGCCAGGCCCAGTCAGGTGTGCCGTTTTTCTGTCTCTCTGTTTATATAACAGAATGAAAAAAAAGCGCCATAACGGTACTTATTATATTCATTTCAATTCATAAGTCGTTATAAATTGACAACTCCTAAATGTATTTGAAAACTGTTAAAATGACAGAGACAAAAAGACTCCGAGATGTTACGATATTTTAATCTTCTCAAAACTGCTCTCTCAGTGGTGAGTTTTTCTGTCAACCAAGCTGAATCAGATGCAGATTAAATAATCTTCTCTGCTGCGCTTACTGCATCCCAATCTCATGATTCCGTCATTATTGTGGGAGAGGACATTGGCATTCTTGTATTGCTCACGGTTTTAGATAGAAGACATTACACATTGACCTTTACTTTTTAAACCCTTCAAAAGGGCGCACATTTGGTCAGTTATATAGCCCCTCAAGTTTTATGTATGGAGATCTTATAATTCAAAATTTGCTGTTTCTTTAAGGGTTTTTCAGGATGTGATACAACATCAGCAGCTTATGGGGAAACTAAAATTTATAAAAAATATGGAAAAACATCCTAAAAAGTTGATCGATCTTTGCTCACTCTTGTTGGCGAATGTTTTATAAATGGCAGTAATAAAGACGACTCACTAGTGACTAGACGGCTTGCGAAACAAACGATTTGCCAAGACAGTGAATCATCGCTACCTACAACACTATATACTCAGAGAACGTAGCATATACTAAAAGCCATATACTCAGCATAATATAGGGGTTTAATAGAATTTAAGCTTCTATTAACCCCCACATATCCTAAAAATAAATCGCGTCCTCTAAAGCCGAAACCGCATGCTTGCCGAGACTTGGCAAGCCTTCACAAATTCAAACATGTGGATACAGAGTTTGGCTACGAGAGTCTTGGCTTGCGTAGGTTTGCAAGGGTTTGTGGCCGATCCGACGAGTGTCGGTATTGTGCACAAGCCAAAGGGAATCAAAGAGAATTTGCCGCAAGCGCTTGCGATGTGTTCATATGCTTGTGTTGTTGCATGAGACTTGCGGCAAGCCACAAACGTGCGGATCCGGTATAAAAATGCAAAGCCCATGTAACATGATTTTTCAGTATTTCCGACTAAGACATACTAAAATGCAACGATTTTCAACGTTTTCAGAGACTAGATAATAATATGTAGGTATGATTATTATTCAGATTTTTTATTGAGTACTTTTTTTAGTTTTACAGAAAACTTACAGCTAGACAGTTTTATATCTTAAAATATAATAATTAAAATAAGGAGAATTACAAGTTTTCACAGATAATTTGAACATTCGAATAATACTTAAGTACCTACTTATTGCTTTGTTTAAAAAACTGTACAAATAATTCTTTGTTGGCAACCAGTTTTCATCTAGGTTTTACTCGTTGAACGTTAAGCGGGAAAACCCCTGGTAATAGTAAAATTAACAGTGCCGTAGTTAATAGTAAACGGGTAGAAGACAATGAGAAGTTCGTCAGTACAGATTGTTCCATTTTATATTATTTTCGGGAATACAGAACTCAATATGCGAAACGTTTCACCATCATGATTAACATCATCAACATCAGCCCCTTGTAAATATTTTAATATTTAACAAAAAAATAATTTGTTTTTATAAGTATGGTGTATTATTTGAAGCAAATATTTAAGTTTGAGTATTTGTTTTAGTTGCATCAATTTTACTTGATAAAATTTTACAAAACTATCAATACCTAATTACTCAACAAAGACCATGTGACGTCACGGGACACGTCTCACGCTATGACAGATGGCAGACGGCAGTGTTTGAAATGTAAAAAGTTTTCAAAAATGTAAAAATACTATAGAATAATGGTTTTTCTACAATGAAATATTTTTATTACGATTAAATTGAGACCTAATGAATACTATAAAATACTTTTACTATAACTTTTAACATCCCTATTATGATAATCAAGTAAGTTTTATAACTTATTAACTTAATGAATAAATTTTTTTTAGCAGTTTAACATATGCCCAAAACATTATAATAGGAAAAAACACATTACGATTTATACAACGTGATTGATTTAGGACTAAATTGTAATTCCAGGATATAATCCTGAATCCGCACGCTTGGCAAGCCTCGGCAAACTCTCTCAAATTCAATTGAAAATTTTTATTTAATTTTAATTTTTTTTATTGGTTTTTTTTTGTAAGGTTTATATCCTACTAGTACATACTTGAAGTATGCAGTTTTAAGCGCTGCATGAGTTTACCACGTCTGCCATAATATTATAAATCTCGAGTTTTTAAGTTCTTCAAAAGGCGCGTTTAGCCCCGGCAGATATCGCAAGCTAGCTTGAATGCATTTAGGGTGCTTGAAAAATCTGACACAAGTATTATACTTATAAACGAAAATACCAATATTAGCAATGGTTAAAATCTGAAGAATAGTAGATGGATTACGAAATACATAATACAAATACTTCCATACTACAGACTTGACAGGAATCCGTCATCAGGTGGTCGAGTTATCATTATCATCCCAAAATATTAACTGCAAATCTTAGGTTTACTCTCATTATAACGCATTCTTGAATTAAGATTACAAAATGTAAGGAAACTCTTAATTTATGCAGTAATAATTTTAATAAATCAAACTTTACAATAACTATTTTAAATGGACTTGTCCTCTTTTTCTTAAAATTTGGAATAATGTTCTTCGTCTTCTTTTTTTTCAAATTGCCTTTTTAGCGCGGGAAAATACGCTAACCAACCAGCTATTCAACGGTGTTGCCAACACGGCCATGCTGCATGGTGCTCGTCCCGAGCACCTTTCGAGTTGTAGTAAAATACTGAAACAGTGATAATTACTCATATTATAGTATAATCTCATTTTACTGATTATGGTCTCGAATGGTATAACTTCAGGTTTTAAAGATAACACATTTAACCTTAAAGTTACAGCCTCAGGCACTTAAAGGGCATTGCCACACTTAAGTAATCAGGGATGACAAAACCATTCAGTACTTAGGTACTGGTTTTTTTTTTTTTTTTTTTTTTTTTTTTTTTTTTTTTTTTTTTTTTTTTTTTTTTTGCCGCCCAAAGTATGTTAAGCACTTAAAGAGTATTTACTTTTTAGACTTATTACTTATTAAGACCATCGACGACGATTACTTAAAGAGCATTTCGCTCACTTAAGCGTACCGGGTCACTAGAGTTTAAAGAGCATTTCGCTCACTTAAACATGCCAAAGAGCATTTCGCTCACTTGAGCCTACAAATTTCATCACAATCAGGGTCACTAGAGTTTAAAGAGCATTTCGCTCACTTAAACATGCCAAAGAGCATTTCGCTCACTTGAACATACCAATTTTATCACAATCAGGACCACTCGAGTTTAAAGAGCATTTCGCTCACTTAAACATGTGAGTTTTAAGTTGACAATATTATACCATTCGCTTTAAGCGCAACGTATTTTAGTACAACTCACTAGAATTCAGCGACTATAATGTATTTTAAATTTAACCATATTCTAATCGCTAGAAAATAATTCAGTTCTCTTTATTTAAATTACCTTAGGTACATTTATAATGTACTATCAAATTACCTTGCCAACACGAAATCCATTAAAATAGGTAGTTACTCTAGATTCCAGCCCTCCAAATTGATCCAGGGCTTCATATTTTCAGCTGCTGCTACACCGTTATATGTTTTAGAACTCCTTTGACTCCCTCTTAAATCAGTGACTTCATATCTATCATTACCTAAGATTTTCTTAACTTGAAATGGACCCTTGAATGATGGCAATAGTTTTCTGCTTTGCCCATCGTTACTTTGGCCCTGTAATTTAATTAAAACCAAGTCGCCTTCTTTGTATTGCTTGGCTTTAGTCCGCCCTTTATCAAATCTCATTTTCTGGTATTCCGCATTAGCTTTTATGTTTTTATCCACTTTTTCACGCAATTTTGAAATATCTATCACTTCTTCAGTATCTAGATCTAGTGTTGAACTGTCAGTATCCATACGTAATCTGTAGCCAAACATCACCTCACTAGGAACAGCCTGTGTAGTTTTATGTATGGTACTGTTCAAACCCTGTTGCAATGTTTTTATACATTGATCCCATCTATTTTCATCTCTATCGGCGTCCATTGTTTTTAAGGATTCTAAAATCGTTTTATTAAATATTTCCACTTGTCCGTTCCCACGTGGAACACCAGTTGCGATTATGTGTAATCTGATATTTCTATTTGCACAGTATTGAGTAAATTTAGCTGAAGTAAAACAGGAACCCGAATCTGTTATTATTCTTCGCGGGTTTCCGAACGTTTTAGATATGTTTTCTAATTCTTTTATTACAGCTTCTGTATTTGTTTTACGGACAGCAGATATAAATACGAACTCTGTGAACGAGTCCACTATTACCAATAAATATTTGTTTTTATTTTTAGTGGTCACGAAAGGGCCCAAATGATCCACATGCATAGTATGAAAAGGCTGGGCATATTTAGGTAGTGGATGTAGTTCGCCCTCTTTAGGTCCACTTTTATTTTTGTAATAAATACAATTTAAACAATTTCGAATATACTTTTTAACTACGTCACGCATACGGGAAAACCAATATCGGGCACGTATACGTTCAATTGTTTTATCCGTGGAAAAATGACCAACATCATCATGATTACATTTTATTATTTGCCATATACAGGCTTTTGGCACCACCCATCTACGACCTTGGCTTGTTCTTCTATAAACCTTTTCGCCCAATAGTTCATAGTTTTTAAAAATATCTTTATTGTCATCGGCCTGTCCTGATCTTAGGATTTCCTTTATATTAGTTAGTTTTGGATCTTGAACTTGCACTGTCAGTAACCAGTCAGCCTCCGTTATTGACATTATAATTTCACTTTCATATTTTTCTCCAGATGGAACCGGATTGCGACTCAGAGCATCAACGTGCTGCATTCGTGTTCCATCTCTATGTAATATTTCAAATGAAAATTCTTGGGTCGACAACACCCATCGAGCTATTCTAGGAATTATGTCTTTCTTTGTTAGTGCATATCTTACTGCACTGCAATCAGTTATAATTTGAAAATGAGCACCTAATAAATAAAGGCGGAATTTTTGGAGAGAACAAACAACAGCTAACAATTCCAACTCGAAAGAGTGGTATTTCTTTTCGTCGTTTGTAGTTTGTCTACTATAGTAATGTACTACTCTTTCTCCATCATCTCCTACTTGCGTAAGAATACTAGCTATGCCGTCTCTACTAGCATCTGTATATAAAATTATTGCTTTGTTGGGATCAAAAATAGCCAAAACACACTCCGATGTCAGTTTATTTTTAAGGTTACTAAATGCACGATCCTGTAAATCCCCCCATTCCCACGAAACATCTTTCTTTAGTAACTTTGTAAGTGGCGAAGACAGCATAGCGCAATTACGTATAAATTTACGAAAGTAACTTATCAACCCTAAAAATTGTCGAAGTTGGTGCACAGTTTTGGGTGTGGGGAATTTTTCGACCGCTTCCAGCTTAGATTCATTTGGCATAACGCACCCAGGCTTAATTTTATATCCCAAAAATTCAATTTCTTCCTTAAAAAAAATGACATTTCTTTAAATTTAGCGTCAAACCATTTTTTTTTCTGAATATATGCAAAATTTGTTCTAATAACAACATATTTTCTTCTACAGTACTCGTTATTAAATAAACATCATCTAAATATACTATTACATTGCCAAATCTTAAGTTTCCTAGCACTTTATTCATCATTCGTTGAAAACAAGATGGTGCATTAGCCAACCCAAACGGTACCCTTAAAAATTCATAGTGTCCGTCTTCCGTTATAAACGCTGTCTTCTCAATTGAATCTTTGTGTAACGCAATTTGGTAATATCCACTTTTTTGATCTAGGCTTGTAAAGATCTTATGACCTTGAAGTCGATCTACTAACTCATCAATACGTGGCATTGGATACTTATCTTTTATAGTTACTTTATTCAACGCCCTGTAGTCAATGCAGAGTCTTTTTTCCCCGTTTTTCTTATTGACTAAGAGAGCTGGACTGGCATAAGGCGAATTGCTATTACGTATTATATTATTTTCAAGCAACTCACATACCATCTCTCTGATTATTTTTCTATCATTATGAGAAGTTCGAAAAGGTCTACTCTGGACTGGTTGTGAACTAGATAATTTTATTTCCATTTCGTTATCATTAACTTTACCCAACTCTTTTATATTATTGGCTACGCAGTCATTGAATTGATTCAAGAGCATCATTAATTCTGTGCGGTGAGTGTTTGCATCTAATTTGACAGTAATAGTACTATTGTCAAGATCATTAAGGTCTTTTGCATATTGAAAAGTTAAAACATCGCCCACACGAGAATACACCAAGTCATTTCGCTCCGTAACGTTTCGGCCAATTAATATATTACATCCAACGAGATCGTCTATTACATACATATCAACGTCACTTATTGATACAGAATCTAAGTAGAGGGTAACGGTGATTTTATAGTCAACATATTTACAATTTTGTTCAGAAAATCCTTGTAAAACGATAGGTGTGGACAATTTCACAATTTTTGTCGGAAGTCGATTGACCAAGGATTCAGATATGAGTGAGCAGCTACTCCCTGTATCAATGAAAGCCTCATAATAATTGTTTAATATACGTATATTTTTAACAAACTTATTACGTGTATCCGACGAAATTAATTTGACTTCTTGTTTATCTGGTTTGTTAATTGCGTTGGCTATATTCTTTTTATGATAGCACACAGATTCTGAATGCCCTCTTTTACCACAGTAATCACACTTCGTTACATCACATTGATATTTTTTATGATTACCTCCACACGCATAACATTTAATAATGTGTTTACGATTTTGAGTTTGAATTTGGTCTAGGTTGACACTGGTTGATGCAAGTCGATTAGAACCATAATTACCGGATGTTTTTTCATTTTGATTATTGGTCACCGACATGTGATTCATTTTAACCTGACTCAAGTTGACAATTTTAACTTCTTTCTTATATATTCGCCCATGTAAATAATTGGCTAGATCCTCGCACGTTTTAAAATTACTTGCTTCTATTGACGAATACATATTGTTATCTCTAATGTTACCCAATATTATCGATACAATATCTGGTTCCGAAAAATTTAAACTTAAACGATCTATTTTACATTTTTGCTCAAAGAAGAATTCATATAAGGACTGGTGATCGATTGGTTTCGCATGGATAATCTCTTTTAAAAGTTCAAACATATTTCGACGTATTCGGAAACTAGCAGATAATTTTACTTCCCAGTCGTTCCACTTCCAAGACGGCCACGTTTTATCTGTACGTAGCAATGAATCGTACCATACTTTAGCCGAACCCCTCAATTTATTTAAAGATTGATACCGAAGCGTTTCGTCTGACCATGCAAACGTTTGAGAACAGTATTTCACAATATTAAGCCATGCATTTACGTCATCTTTTAACGGGTCAAATTCTGGTATTATGTTGTTAAAAGTAACGGAATTATTACTATTACTCACAGTTTCCGTATCTTTTTTAGATACCTGGTCTTTACGTTTTCGTGGCGGAGACGGTGTCCTGGCACTGGAGCTCGAGCTAGAACTCGAGCTAGAGGTAGCTCGTGCGCGCCTACGTTTCGATCGCTTTTTCTTAATACCTCTTTTACCCATAGCGTGAAGTTCAATATTATAGTACTTCTGATGTAAGGAAACTCTTAATTTATGCAGTAATAATTTTAATAAATCAAACTTTACAATAACTATTTTAAATGGACTTGTCCTCTTTTTCTTAAAATTTGGAATAATGTTCTTCGTCTTCTTTTTTTTCAAATCGCCTTTTTAGCGCGGGAAAATACGCTAACCAACCAGCTATTCAACGGTGTTGCCAACAAAAACAATTAAAGATGCCATGGATTCAAACTGATTAAAATAATTAGGAACGTGGGAAGTTTAGTACGGAGTCACTCTGTCTCACGTTCTGACCATTGCTTTTCGCATTGCTATTATTCCCCTCCAAGCCTGCCGTAAGGAACTTCGTTTCAAAAAATCATGGTCACCATAGTAGTTTGATTTACTAATTATGTTATTTAAGTAACCATAGCAACCATTACAATACAAAATGTCAAGATGACACTTAACTGGGCTACCATAAGAAATAAAAGAAATAAGCAAAATAATAATTTATGTTTTCTTTTTGAATTGGAAATATATTTAAATAAATAAATTCAATTACAATTTCTTGACATACAATTGTCAAAATAATATTAAAAAGACATTTTTTTTCGATGAAATTTTTG
Organism: Lycaena phlaeas; assembly: GCA_905333005.2. Taxonomy (NCBI): domain Eukaryota; kingdom Metazoa; phylum Arthropoda; class Insecta; order Lepidoptera; family Lycaenidae; genus Lycaena; species Lycaena phlaeas. The sequence continues at coordinate 11,744,961 of HG995173.1, forward strand.
ATCAGCCCAAATTTTTAATAAAATACATTTTTAAGCTGGCAAGATAAAAGAACGAGACACACTTCTAACATATTGCTATCCCGCTCGGCTCGGATCAGCATCTGTGTAATGCCCATTAGAATATAATACTTAATGCGTTGAGTTAGTGTTCACTTTCGTAAATACATTTTTTCCGAGTAAGCCATCCTGTTATTATACTACATCCATGGTTGATACAGAGTTTGTCTGAGCTTGCGTAGGTTTGCAAGGGTTTGTGGCCGATCTGATGAGTATCGATTTTGTGCACAAATCAAAGGGAATTCGCCGCAAACGCTTGCGACGCGTCCACATGTTTGTGCCTTATAGAGGTTTGGAGCAAGCAAGCCGCAAACGTGTGGATCCGGTATAGCACCTTGTATCTGTAGATGTCAGGAATGAAAAAAATGAAAACGAGCAACTAGCCATTGAAAAAAATTATGTTACTCATATATTTGTCACAAAATATTTTTTTCTTTATATTTAAAGAATAGTGTTTATTTTAAATAATAATGTTCCTTATTAAACATATTAATTTTATTTTAACCTAAGTTACGTATTAAATTAACCTAAATTAGTCATTTCTAATAGATAAATGAAGAGGTGACAAAGTTTCTACATAAAAATTTAATTTGATTTTAATACTAAAGTTACGTTTAATTTTGGTGTGTTGTGATGATTAATAGCAGCGATAATAATTGGTGAGTTATATCATTACTCATTGGCATCATATTGATAAAAGTGGTTAGGTTTTTAGACATTTTAGTACACGCCCTACAACCAATGCGATATATAAATTAATGCATTTAATTTTATCCAAACGCCTTTCATTCCATTCAAAAAACTCAATGTTTTGGTAGAATTCACTATTATACAAAACTGTATTAACTAAATTTGTTACACTAACTTTCACCGTGTATGGTATATTAAACGTACAGGTAATTGAAATTGTCTAATTTTAAAAATAAATACCAGATTTATTTAAAAATTATAGGTGGTTTGCTGAAATTGACTGTCTATCCCGTTTTTAGTGCCAGTATTTTCATAAAATCAAATTTTAACAGTGAGTTTTATAGAATGGTTAGGATAACCATTTAAAATAAGAAATCATAGGACATAATGTTTGTTTGATTTATATAGTAGGTTATATTAAGACTGATTTAATTTTCTTGACTACTGCTCAATTCTTTAAGTACTTCTTGTAGCTGGTATGCTTTATCTAATAGGATCAGAACCCTAAGCATTACTTGCTTGGACTAGAAAACGCAGACCAGAGGCCTTTTTATTTTGTTCCATCCACAATATTTGCTCTTTCTTGGAATAAATAAATATAATCCGACAATCATAGCTGATTATTTTATTAATTTACTTAACAATTTATGTACATGGAAAAAAAAGTTTGTACTAACTGTAAAAAAAAAATAAGTGGTTGGTACAAAGGTCTTAAAACAATTTGAAAATTGGTAAAACAATTTCCAAATTGGTTCAATAGATCTGGAAATTACTCCTACAACCTCACAAACTCACAAACTTTGTCTCTTTATAATATTAATATAGATTATTCATCATAAAAATTGATGATCATTTGATCAATATCCAATTATTTATCAAACTCCAATCAAACATCCCTAAATACATTTTGTGTCTGATAGCCAATCAACTAGCCGGCCATTATATATTATGTCAAGGTTTTTTTTTGTAAATTTATTAAGTAGTGCATTTAAGTTCTTTGCTTTAATATTAAGGTTTATTGATTAGTTTGCATTTCTCTTTTAGTTGAAAAAATAAATAGTATTGTAGTTTAAATTATTTAAAGACAACTAAAATAATGGATGTGAAACTTTTACTGACAACTTGACTTTCATTATCAATGTAACCTATGATAAGAAAAGAAAATGGTGGATCACGGATCAAATTTATGTCTGTCCTTGAGATTGTTAAACACTAGACTAATAAATATACACAGATAAAGTTATTAGAATAACATGAACACAGTCGAGTGATATGTTATATGTATTTCCTTATAAATTAACATCATTTTTATTAAATATCCTTAATATGTGATCAAGATATACTGCAGACAAAAGTATTAGACTGTTAAAGATAATGTCACAATAAGTAGTATTAACTTGTCTGTTCGACACAAAGGTCCTTTCTATAATTTTCGTTTTCTTACCTCTAATAAACTTCTTATGAAATCACTATTTAGTTGTATGTTGTATGTTAATAGGATAAGTGAACATCTGGAATGTAGGTGGTCAGTTTCACCTATAAATATAAAGTAATTTTATTTATGTAATACATTTTGCATCATCATCATCATCAGCCTTTATCCGTCCACTGCTGAACATAGGCTTCCAATAAAATAAATCTCTTTACATTTTGCATATAATTACTAAATTACACCAATTTTAAATGTTCCAATCATAAATAAAATATCAAAATTTTCATAATTATCTGTCCACATTCTACCACTAGTCCTATATCCTATAATATTATGAACACAAAAGTTCGTAAGAATGTATGTTTGTCACACTTGGATTTTGATGAAACTTTATAATATTATAGCTATTACATCAGGATAACACATAGGCTATAATTTATCCCTGTACACCCGCAGGAACAGGAAGTAAATGGGTGCAGCTGCATGGTTTTGATAGTTAACAATAAATACCAAGATAAAAAAATTAAACCGAATGGTGAACATCCATAATCATTATCATCATCAAACATCCCAGAACAGACATTAATAACAATTGGTTGCTGATGGCAATCTGTCCGATACCATTATTGCTGATCAACTTAAATAAATAACCCTTTTATTTACAGTTATAAATATGTTACATTTTGCTCGTTTCTTATACAACAAAGATATGGTTGCAAAATTTGTAGTAAATTTTTTTGCTACTCATTTAATGTATGTAATACATATCATATTCAGATATTCTAGTATATTAATAAACTGACAGACAGACCAGCTAGTGTAACCTAATGTGTATTTTCCAATAATAATGTAACTGCATCAAATCATGCTGATGATGATAAACACGAGAAAAGTAAATAAATAAAATTTTACAAAAACCGCTTGCACATTTACATATGTTTATTTAAGTGTTTATTTAATTATTCAAATACATTTATATTTACATTTGTCTACAGATGCTCGAACGGAATATCTTAGCACCGAAGTGGCGTTGCTGTTTGCTGTGATATTTATTCAAAAGGCGAGTGTTTATTTTGTCTTATTTTAAACGAGTTTAATTTTATAAAAATAAAATTATTGGGATAACGTGTGAGACGGAAATGTTACAAAAGTGGTGAAGTACTACATTGATGACGTCGCTGTGACGTAGACGGGTGACGGAGTAAGGCAAGTCGGTGTCTGCGGTTTCATTCACTGCTGGTCGTGCCGCTTAACGATAACAACTGTGGCTGCGCACACGCGTGCCTAAGATACGCGAAAGTATATCCGCTAAAATTTATTTATTTATATTCATACAACCGTACGCTCCTTAAAAATATTGTTCCATTCTTGCACCGGCTTTGGATATCCTTTTATATGTGAGTACTGTTATTATATATTAATATAAAAATCAATATGATTGATTTCAGTGTTCGTATTTTATTCAAATAATAATTAGCGTTTTCATCAATCTATTTTTTTAAAAACGTCGTAAAATTACTACTTATTACAGCTAAATCACTTTTAATTAAAAAAACTTGCGAAAAGTCATTTTCGTATATGAAACTTGTAATTTTTAATTTTTCTTATCAGCTCAAAAATACATTTTGAATACCTATATGTATGCTAATACATAATAATACAAGGTACGACTATCGAAACCTAATTTTATATTGTATTGATAGCTCTATAATTTTTAATGTCCCCAATAAACTATAGAGTTGACATCATTTACTTTTCATAACTTAACTTTTAATTGTAGTCTCAATCATATATACTTGTATCAATGTGCATATTGATATTTCTGTATTTATTCGCAACGAACAAGGAAATCGTTAGTTATATTGTAAGGCAGTATTTAGAAATATTAGTTGCAAAACAATTAGCGCGGACTAAGCTGTGCCGGTACTTATACTAATGTTATTAAATATGTTTATGTTTTTAAATTAAAATTAGTTTTTGTTATTATAATTAAAATTAAATAGTTTTATCTATATTCGTTTCTTGCAAAAACACAGATAAACCACGCATGTTTCGCGCTATCTCTATAAATAATCGATTTATTGTGTAGGATTATGTTCTAAATTGACGACACGAAATTTCGAACTTTTATTAGTGCTCACGATGTGATGTGACTAACCACCATTTCCTCAAATCTTCCTCGATATATCTATTATCTATAAGTGTAATTAGTAATAAGTCACCTATAAATAATAACTAAATTATTGTCAACAAATTTGCAACTTATAAAAATTATTACACGCGAAGGAAATAGTGTAGTGTTTACTGTATTAATTAGCCTTTAAAATATTATTGCCATTTAGCCCAGCTTAGTCGACTCGACTGACAACTTTACTTTAACAATTCTTGTAGTTTTTAAAGTAGATACGTACTTTCGTTATCCCCTTAACTGTAGTTGTATGAGATATGCAGCTACAGTTAAGAGGATACCCAAGAAAAGAGTAAATATAAATCGTATGGTATTCATTGCCTTAAGAGCTATGACGTCACAGTACGAAAAGCGACCAATCACAACCGATGTAGCACTAAAGTCGATGATGTATTGTGAAATTACGATACGGGATTCTTATTGTAATTAAATTGTGCCTTATTTGTCAACATATTCCTAGAGAGGATTATATAAATATTGCGATTCCTTGTGTGTTTAGGTTTTGTTTTTCGTCTTAGCCAATAAAAAGTACCTATAAATATCGATTTAGTATTATTTTTACAAAAGTTTATTCAGACAGTTAATATAAAAAACAGACGACTGATTTAATTTTACTGTATCCGAAACGTCGGGCATATAAAATACTTAAACCGCGATAAAATACGTAAAAGATGTTTCATCATAATACTTAGTAGATTTTCGTCTAAAAATAGAATTCATCTCCATATTGCATTCAAGTATGCGCTTTGTATGAAACAAACAAAAACTTACCGGCTTAAAAATATATTTCATAAAAACGGTGTAATGTAAGCATAAAAGCGGCTGAATTTTGAAATTCATAATAAATTGTAAATATTGTGGTGCAAGGGGCCTTCAACTTTTACTGGGTTAAAATTTCTTTAACTGTGTACAGTGCATTATATTATTGTGTTCCGTACCTCAAATATTTATAAAAGGATTTGTTTTGGATTCTTTCGTCTGTGCACTCGTTATCACATAATACTCTAGAAGTTCTTGCCATTGTAAAACTTGCTAACGTGCCTGAAGAGAGTCTATAATCTAGTTTGTAAAGAAACCATTCTGTAGCTATATTTCGATGGTCAAACTCGACTCCTGTCATGCTTTCAGATCTTTGCTATAGTTTTATTATTTTATAATTTAAGACTTCACATCGTATGAAGCCTAATATCTATATTAGTTACAAGAAAGAATCTTTCTCGAGAATGTTACATCAATGTTTTTCGACCTTGTCCGATAATTCGAAATTTCATAACGCTGGGGTCCCAAATATGATTCAACGCCAGATCATACTTTTTCATTAATTACTGTGTCGAAAAGTCTTGTAGGTATATCTTCGTATTATGTTGCCGATGTATTGTTTTATCGAGGTTAGTGCGCGTCCTTGTACTTAAGCGAAACTTAAGAACTAGGTACAATGCCCTGCTCGACAATCTTGAGACTTGTCGATGTGGAGTTCTGTGATAAGATAACTCTTTCAGGCGCTTCCGTAACTAGAACGGGCGTAAGGGGGAATCGTTCGCCTTTTATAATTTTGTTACTAATTTTAGGATTTTCCTAATTGTCAAATATCACCTATGAATTGAAAATACCAATGGATAATCATGCTATATGCTTTTTGGTTTAGTCGTCATCGTGAGACATATTCGTTACTAAACTTGCTTTACAGTGTACACAATACAGTACAAATCACGATACAGGACAAATTGCTTTGCCATTTTCACATGAGTAAATATAGACGTACCTTGACTTATTTGTGGCCACGAAAAATATAAACGAATGCCAGGCACAGATTAATTGAAAATTAAGGAAATATGTCTGGTTTTTGTGATTTACCTACAAAACTGTCCTTGCCTTTTCGAACTGCGGAAAACGGTAAAACTTATTCCGATCAAAAGACCAAAGCTTTAGTATGTTCCACACATACCTCGTCTCTGCCACCGGTAAGTCTAACCTTTGTCGTAAATGTTGAGCTTACTATAAATCTTGTGTTTCCAAAGGCTGGGACAATTAGTACACCGCTAATGCGGAGGCAAACATTTTAATGGAAATGAAGAAAAAAAATGTTTAAATCTGCTTCCTACTTAGCAGTGATAAATAATATAGGTAAATATTCAGAAGGTTGAATGATTTAACATCAAACTTCCTAATCTCCGGCTTGTAATGCTATTACATATGCAGATTACCGTATTATTTACATTTGAAGTACCTAGTTCTTATCGCACGTCCAGATCTGTCATATAGGATAAATTATATGTATAATCAAAGTTTCCGCGTATCTACGCGGTAAGCTTTTGATCATCCAGCATATAACGGATAGAGCAGTAATACTGTGTTTTGTACGGAAACAAAATCCGCAAAATTTGTGCTGTAACGCTAAGCCGATTCTGCGCTCGGATTGGCCGACTGGTGGCTGTTGACGAATGATTGGCTGACGGGACGTACCTTTACGTCAGTGACACATCGCTGACTGGTTTCGGGGTTTTATGGCTCATTACTCCTCTATCCGGTTATATATACTCAATGCATAAGATATACTAGAGAAATGGAAAGTATTAATGGCCCAGTCGTGGATATAGTCATTATTTCTTTATACATTTCGGATGGTCACACAAGTTGGAAACCTAAAGGAATAAAAATAAGATAAACTGATCTACGTCCTATCATAGTGTTTGGTTCTTAAATATTTATTTATTTCCGTATTCCTTGTCTTGTTTTTAAAACTGTAAATACATTTATCTAATACGTGTTCAAAGCCACTTTTTTACTTCAAAAAAATAATATGTAGTTTCCCTGAAGCCTCTGATTACCAGTACGAAAAAAATTGACGCACTTTTATATTATATAGACAACTGACCCGGGCGACGGTATAACAAAGATCGCATATTATTTAAAGTTATCTGAAACAGAGATCTCAACAGCAGCGCCCTGCGCCACCCATGATTGCCCTAATTCTCTGTAGATAATTCTCAAGACATACTATTTTTTTGGCAGTGTACGTTTATATATTATAAGCAAAGTAAGTTAACTAAGCGAATTAAATTTTAGTATGTTATTTTTCATCATATTATATTCTGACGAACTTGGATAAGAAAAAACGATTAGTATAAAATCCCCGAACGATTTTAATTTTAAAGCAGTGTCCTTTTTATTGCTACAATATTTTGGAATTATATGTAATATGTATTCATATTTCAAAAAGGATAGCAATGTTACTTATCTAGCGAATAAGGAAAAATCATGTTATTTACTTGTGTAGTTCATATGATTTATTTTATACTTTCGCGTCTCATTCCCTATACACGATTGTATCCATTAGTCTTTCGTGTCTTCTTAAAGGACTTCAAGAAAGGAGGCGTTTCTCAATTCGACCGTATATTATAATCCTTTTTTTATGTTTGTTTAGGGTTTATCATCGTCGTTTATCACCGATTTTGATCAGTTTTTCATCATCATCATCATCATCATTCATTTACGCACGGAAGTAACTTAAGCTATCTCATCGAAACTATGTTAAATGGGCGAAGCGAGTGCATCGTCTTAATATACAGTAAACAATGCGTATTACAAAATCGGTTGAGTTGTTTTTGAGATTAGCGTAAAAGCGTGAATGTTAGACATAAAGATGTACTGTATATAAATCATATTTAATTGTTAACTAACTCTGATATTTTTGCTTCTTTAAAAGACTCGTAGTCACGCTCGACTGATACGTCGCGTCGGCTACGAGAAAAGAAAATAATTACTATTCATTCAATATGTATGCAACAATGAAAAAAAAATATTTTGCCGATAGAACTTCTAGAACCATGAAGATCTTTTCTAATGATATTTAAATACAATTTTACTTCTTCTATTAATAATCATCAGACCGATAACTTCCAATAATATATGACTTATAGTAATTAAAGATAATAAACTTCTATCGTGGTTTAGTGTTTTACATGTCATGCGTTTTGGATACTTTCCAGCAACCATGGTCAAAGGACGACGTGTTTTTTTTTTTTTTTTTTTAATAAAGTTATATATAGTAGAAGAAAACAAGATTAAATTTTGATAAAAATATATTAGAAAGATGTTAATTAACACAGTATAAGCAAGTTCTGATACAAACGTATCTGACTGTAACAGTGTGCAAATGATACTAAAGAATCTATTGTGAAAAGCCGAGTGCATAATGAAGCGTAACGAATCTATTGAATGGTACAGATGCACATTCATCAATCTCTATATGATATGAATAGTTCAATTGCTATAGTTGCTATATTACATCCATTGTATGTATAATTTCATTTATTTTTATTGCCATGGAGATGGCCGGGTATTTCCCTTATAGAAAAAAACCTAGAAGGCTGAAATATTTGTGTTGTGAAACTTGATTTATTTTTTATATAAAAGTAGATTTATTTTGTTATTATAATATATGTATATAATAATTGTTATTGTAATAACATATATTATAATAACAAAATAAATCTTCTTTTACGGATTAATCATTCCTGTAACGTTTTGTTGCGGTAAAGTTTTTAAATCGCTGAGAATTTGAAAATCTTAAGCAACTATAAAATCCACGTTTTTTAGAAATGGAATTCATGAGAGGAATTTCCTCATGATTGCCACGATGAGTTGTTCAGTCTGTGTGTCGAGTTTGTGATATTGTATGAGACAAGAATCCAAAATTAGCTTAGTTATTCACGGTGGTATGCAATTAGCTAATATATTCGTGTCCATCGAATTGTCATTTCATCATTCCAATGATTGATTGCGATTATTTATGTACAAACATAAACACTAGACGATAACACTATATTCAATTTTATACTCGGCGAAAACTGTGACGGAGTCATCATTTTATACCTTTCGTAAGGCGGTTGCGAACAAGTGAGCTATGGTACTTTTTACGGTATTTTTTTTAAATTATTAATTTAAATTCGTAATTCTTGTACTTGTACAAATGAAAAGTATGCACTATAATATATTTTGAAGTAACATAATGCTCCGATTGTGATAACCTTCGGGCGAAGTGAAATTGCATTTCGAAGAATATTTAAACGATTATTTGTAGTGTGCAGGTACGTAACATGTGTAACGCAATGTTTGAGAACGTTCTATGGGATGGTTGTGAGTGGTGGTGGGGTGTGTGTCTCTGTGGCAGTAGGTCAGGCGTTCGCAGGGCGCGCGGAGTCGGCGGTCTCTGGCGCAACGTCCTTACGTAAATCGCGCGCGTATCTGCGCCTGCGCACAGACAGGTCTTTGACAGTGAAAGTTTTTTTTAGACAAATAAAGCGATTGCTGACGTTCGATTACTAAAGAATATATTTTAATTAATATAACAAACGACAAAAATTAAGAATGCACACGATTTTTAAAAAATATTATATTTTAAATCAATACGCAAGAATGTAATTATTCTGCCTAAAATTTATTTCGTTCTGGCTAAAAATTTAAGGGTCAAATTTAAAATTAATTATTATATCCTAATAATCAATATGAATCCTCCTTTTGTACTTTACAGTACCAAAATACGTTAATAGAACCGATACCTGCAGAATATCTTGCCGGTGTTTTCATCTCAAATCGATATTTATTTCAACGAAGTACACTAAACGAGGTAGTCGTCTGTAAACCACAAATTCGTTGAATTCAATTTCAAAATATTACGCAGCAATTGAATACGATTCAACAATATTGATTCACGTACTTTAAATCAAGGATTATGATTCATAAAATCACTACTAAATATTTTACTTCATCTTGTAACATCATGGAATTTACAGTAACTTGAAATATCGCAATGCATGCGGTCTAGCTTAACACTAATGTCGTCATATTTATCCCCTTAAAATCAGCGATATTAAAATAATGTAATCCACTTTCAACTTGTCCATTCAAGAGTAAAGAAGAGAGAAGCCACTTAGCTCATAGACATGCTCGAATATATATGAGTTTGGCATTACTCTGCACAGCGTAGCACCTTATCGATGCCTCAACTCAACATCCATGCATTTTCGGTGGCTTTGATTACATTATCTCTTTCACGTTTTTATCCAACAACTCAAATTTTAAAGGTGGAATGTTGTTGTAGCAGTATTTTGTATGTATGGTCCCATGCCAGGTATCCCTAACACTTATCCGCTTCTGATGTATGTAGAGATGTCAGTAGTTTCGTTCTTCTTTTTTTACTTTGACAATAGTTTCGTTGTTATGATCTGGTCGGACGTCGTAGACTACTCTATTTCAACTGATTAAAGTCAGTCAGCTCACTATTTTAAAACAGTTGTTAATATTGTCTAAATATGTGGACAGGATGACCGCTCAAAGCACATACCTGTACAAATGTATGCATGCATACGTTCGCGGTTGAAGTACTCATCTTATATCAACAAGATCTAGTGTTTCATTGCAGCCGATGTTATGCGATAGTGTTTCGTGGTACGTGACAATATCGCAGAAGCAAATGACGTGAGTTTGGAAACAAACGTGCCCACACTGTAATCATCGAGTCGGCTGTGATCATGATTACAAACTGACTTGTAAATTTAGTGGCACACGATTAAATTGTAACACGAAATTGTACCGGGTAGAATGTGATATGATAAGACGAATTACTAGTATGTGAAATTAACATAGCGTTGGGTAACGAACGGGTCATGGCTACGACGTGATGTTACGTGGTGACCAACTGTTCTCGTTAATGAGTCCAGCGCGGCACAAGGTCAATTTCTCGACCCACATGATAACCTGTCCAGTGCCATTGTGGTTCGTGTGTTCATATAACATCACTTGTTGACCACAGATTCGCCTGCGTTAAATTAGATTTACAACGGCTTCTTAGCAGGATGATAAATCGATAAATGAACTATATAACACTGAAAGAATCATAAAAGTTCCTGAGATTAAAGCGTTCAAACAAACTCTTTACCTAAATATTAGTAATAGCCGTGAAATGTAAAAGAAAACAATCGTATGAAAGGTGGGTGAATTCTGGAGATGGTAACGCTCTTAATTTCACAAGTCGATAGTCACACAAGTCCATTGCGGGGTTTAAAGCCCCGTGCCTTGTTGCTAACATTTCCAGGGCACCTCACCAAAGGCGGTATTGGTTGGCACTCACCGGGTTTTAGTAGAGTCCCACATACCCGCCTGGGGAGACCCACTCTCCCGCGGAATGCCTAAGAGTATTTCCCAGCATTAAAGAAAAAAAAAGGGTTTAAAGCTCCATGTAAATGAAAAATACAACTAAGTTACTAAAAAGTGTTGAGAGTATAAAAAATGTGTGTCTGATAGCGATAAATTGAAGATGATTAACCACTATGTAAAGCTAGTCTCTGTTCGTGTTGTATAAATTTGTCTTGAAAATGTTACCTCAAGCGATTTTCGCAAAGTTCAGTGAGCTATTTATATCAAACGAGACAGGTTTTTTTAAATTAATTTCTGACAGCCATAAATATAAGAATCTTTACTGTGGAATTCAGTGATATAGTATTATGCTAATATTATCAGTCGTAACGCATTTGGAATTCCTAAAAACACATCTTACAATTATACGAAACCCCATTCCACATACGTAACAGGTTTTATTACAGTTAGTGAAAGGATTGAGGAAAAAAGGAGTATACAAATTGGCTAGGTGGATATATAACAGACTTATGAAATCTTCTCTCAGTTTATCTTTAGACAGTTTCTAGTGTTTAAATTAGACTCGGAACCCACCAAAATATAGGCATCATAATTTATATACAAAGCACGAGAGGCGCGTCGATGGGTGTGTTTTATGTCGTCCAAATGACCTCCACAAGGCCTATGGGAATTTATAATGATCTTTGTTGTGTAACATAATTACAGGGACCACGGAAAGGGGGCTTTGAAACTGAAATCAGAATACGATTCCAGCTGTTTAAAAAAGCTTAGTCTCACAAATTAATCGCACCGAAACTCGTTGAAGCGTAGTCATAATCCTATAACCAGTAAAAGTACGAACCCACAGTGAATAAATAAATTCGCTAATGATATTTAAATAACCAAAAGCCTTATCAACTTTACAAAATAACAGTACATATCGATTACTTCAAACAACGATTACGTCACGCGTACTTCGCATTCCTGTGGAGTACTGTAGGGCTATTCTGTAAAAACCATTTCTATATCGAGCTTCACCTGAGCGATAGAACTCACTTAACGCTCACCTCGAAAGCGAACTTTATTGATAAAGATAGAGATAGTCGAGTATAAAAAAATACAAATTCGTCATATCGCCGCGTATTCCGCTTTTGAGATTCGAAAACGACCTTACAGAATACTGGCATAAATTATATCCAATGTCACTTAGCTAAATAATGTAGCTTTTTATGGAAAAGGTTTTAAAAAATCGGTTTAACCAATGCAGAGACTACGCCCTACAAATCTTTAAAATATAATAATATATGTTTTATGTATAACATTCTTTAAAGTATAAATTATTAAGGGCCATAAAAATTTTCACGCGAATTTCATCAATTTTTGATCCCTCCCCTATCCTTATCACAGATAGTAACATTTGACATCGGGGACACCCCTTGTGACAAAATGTAAAATTGACGAACCAAACGTGTGATGTAATTTATATAATATACCCCCTACGTGTCTATTAATAGAGTAAGTTTTTTGATCTCATGTATTTTACATAATATACTTACATATAAATAGTTCAAATTTTAATATATATTTAAGCTAAGTAACTTACCAATTATAATAAAGTATGGCATCGGTCGCGATTTTTGTTCCTATTACTTGAATATTCTTATCATAATGTTTATCTATTTACACTTATTATATAAACAAGGAGTTAATGTTAATGATCTCTCAATGGAAGTAAATTTTTAAAACAACTTAACCGATTTAAAAATATTTACTTACCTACATACTTGATAATATGTTGTCACTTAGTGGTCATAAACAATATTTTCGTTATTCCGAATAAATTTTAAATCGAAATAAAGCGGGCGATGTTGGTTTTTATTTTTATTATTACTAGGAAAAACGTAGCACCTTTTCGAACTCCACCCGCGTAATTCCTATTACCGTGGGAGTAGGTCCAGGGATAAATTATAGCCTATGTATTATTCTGTTGTGTAAGCTATATAATTGTAAAGTTTCATTAAAATCCATTCAGTGGTTTTTACGTGAAAGAGTAACAAACATCCATACTTAAAAACTTTCGCGCTTATAAATATCAGTAGGATAAAATTATAACTAAATATAGCTCGTTTAGTCTAAGGTTAAGTTTTAATATTAAACTATTTATACTAGTAGGTACTAAAAAAAGGCACGTGTTGCACGTTTATCTTTTATTTTTCTAAAATTATTTAAGTAAATCTTTTTCAAATAGATCTATTAACAAATATACCCGTGAACCTGTCAAACATTGTCCTATTGTATCATTGACTTTTTGTTACCAAATTTATTCGCATCAATAATGTGATGATTACAATTTTTTCTACATTTTATACATTTATCCCAAATATCCATTAAATAATCCATTAAGTAAATGCGTGTGAGGAAACTTAATTGTATATTTATTTCGAAAACCTTTTCGTACGACAAATGTTCCCACTTTTGAATGATTACTATGAAAGTTGTCAGCGGTTAAAGTAGTTGGTTATTTCACAAAAACACGATCACGATGCCATCTGCCGAGTCAAATTGTATTATAATGAAACAACTTTGAAGAATTTTTTCGCGGTTTATTAGGAATTTTAAATTAACATGGTTATTTTCATTATTTAAACTCCAGTAGATCCTCGATAACTCAAACCTCGATAACTTAAAAACCTCTATAACTTCAAAAAATAAAATGTTCCCCTCCCTTAACCTATCACTAACATGACCCTTGATAACTTAAAACGTCTATAACTTAAAATATTTTGTGTTTCCCTTAGACTTTAACTTATCGAGGTTCTACTGTATTTAAAACGGGATATTTACCATGTTTTTTTAATCATATTTCGCGGAGCTCGATATTTCGACATTGTCTACGAATGTCATGTTCACGAGTCTGATGACATTCGACGTCGCGATATCGAGCTCCGCGAAATAAGACTAAAAAACATGGTAAATATCCCGTTTTAAATAGTTTAAATAGCGGTTTATTAAGTTTTGTACATGCCCGACGTTTCGGACACTTCACAGCAACCATGGTTACGGAGGACAAATTTTATTTAAAAAAAATGGTTCAAACTCAAATATACACACCAAATCGGTCCCACTGCTAAGGAGAATTAGAGTACAGAAGAATTTTATACATAAAGATATATATACCTATATTTTGGTTTTTTTTATCTAATATTCGAAAACGCTAATACATCTGACACCTTAAACCCTTAATGTGGTTGCTGTAAAGTGAAACTGTTAAGTATCAGAAACGGCGCGTTGGACATAACAAAAAAACAAACATATATATACTGAAATCAAAAGCATAATTAGCACGCCCGAAGGCAATGTTTTAAATACGATATGTCTCGTTCCAAGTTTATCGACTTGTCTAAGCCCGACCTCCGTCTATCGCGTTCAATTATACTGTTTGATTGAATTCGATCGTATACCACCTTAACCCTATTTTATAGTGACATGAAAATTATCGGTCATGTGACGTGTCTTAGATAAAGCTTTGTACTGGAATCTATAAGGATTTTAATTAAGCTAACATTTTATTTAATAAAACAAATTTTTACGGATTTTATCGCGATTTATTTAGGTTTTTATATGCCCGACGTTTCGGATACTTTACAAAAACTATGACCACGGGAGGATTGTCGTCGCGTGAGAATTCGAGAAAATTAATTAAAATATGTGAAACTACTAGTTACAGATGTTATAACGATTTAAAATATATTTTTAGAGTAGGCACCTACTCTCGTGACTAGGGTTGCCAGGTCGCCAAACCTAATAGCCGGACAGACCAGCCAGTATGGCCAGACATTTGGGTAGATAGACCGTACATCCAACTTTATTGAGGATTTTGTCTCAGTATTTATAGGTACGACAAAGAAACTGTGTGTAAAATCAAGCTATTTTATGAGTATCATACATTTTGTTAAATTCTAGTGATCTAATAGATAAAATCGAATGCTGAGACAGTCTTAGCCTAAGACTAATTTGGCATCGCTCGTTTGCAAACTCTTCCTATGTCCGGCTTTATGGGGACGCCTGGCTACCCTACTCGTGACCATAATTATTGTAAATCATCCGAAACGACGGAAATGCGAAATCCCTTAAATAAATTTTTATACTACCTGTAGAAGATAAGTTTACTACAAAGTTGTTGTATAAAGTTTTTTGATTTTATTTGAATAAATAAGTAAAAAGAACACGTCACGTTATCAAAATAATTTGTGTTATGGGCTTGATAATTATGAAACGTAAATAATTACACAAAGTAATTACTGATGTAGTATCAACCCCGCACCTTTGTAGGAGCACGAATGTACCACTCCCGTGGTATATTTTTTATTACAGTTGTACGTTTCAAGTGAAATACATACTAAATTGTTCATTTTTTGTTTCAGATTTATTAATTTGATAGTTGATAACCAAAGATGGAAGCTCTACAGGCTTGGTACACGGATCTTATGGACAACAGGAGCGGTAAGTGTCTTTTTACTTTGATACTCTATTATAAATATTTAATATATTACATAGCTAATTGATATTATTGACCTTTTTATTTATTTATTTATTTATTGTATGAAGTAAATATGTATTGCAGACATTGTTAAAAAGGTGTACTTATCTCTATCAGAGATTTCTTCCAGCAAAACCTTGTAGAATTTTGGGATACTCCGTCACTTAAAGACAGATAAATAAATATATTAATATTGAATAAGATAATAAGGAAATTGGATTACCTGCAATAAATTTAATATATACATTAAAATGAATACGTATATAAATATACAAATACGTATTCAAAACTTAGAGTAATAAATAAATAGTTTAAGTTTGACTAAGTAAAACTAAAGCGCGAAATAAATAAATATTTATTATGTCGGCTGCAAGTTTCAACGGCAAATTAAAAGAAGAAACAATTTGGCCCTCCTTAAAAAGTCGATTGATTTTTATCTACACATATTTTTTCGGATGCTAGCCGCGCTTAAAATTTCATACATAATATTTCGGCAAGGTTTCAATGGACATGATCACGGGAAGGCTTTGTATTGCTTGATTTTTTTACGGTATTATAATAATGTCAACTAGAATAGAAATAAACCATCTTAATAAATAACTGATGCAACTAGACGACTATTACGATTTGTATCTAAAGGACAACGCCTAGTCGTAGGTCCGCTAGTTAAATGTAAATTAAAAATCAGATAGCTTCAGACAGAGGTGTTAAATATAAGTTGGTTAATAGATGGCAGACTGCAAAACAGCCAAGCCTCGACTCAGTAAAGAAATTTACGCTTCCTTTTTAACAATAACAAGCTAGATATTATAGACTAACACCCGTGTTCACAAACAATACTTTGAGGTGTCACAGTACTCCCGAATGCTAATGGTCATTCAAACCAATTCATAGACAATACTTAAGTGAAATTCGCAACTGTGCGTCTGTCAAACCCATATTATAAAACCCTATTATTGACACCGCATTGAGCGCATATTGTTTGATTACTTAGCCAAGTACGCTTCTTGAATACGGGTGTTATAGTCAGCTTGGTTTTTTAATTTCTTAAACTCTTTATCTAATATATAAAATTTCCCTGTCACAATGTTAGTTACCGTACTCCTCCGAAACGGCTTGACCGATCTTTATGAAATTTTATATGCATATTCAGTAGGTCTGAGAATCGGCCAACATCAATTTTTCATACCCCTAAGTGATATTGTTCACCCTTAAATTTTTTTTTAAATTTTTGGACGAAATTTTTGGTTTTTATTTTTTTATGATACAGCATACAAAAATACATACAACCCTAAATTTTGACCCCTCTACGATCAACCCCTATTTTGTAATTGCAATTTTAATATTGGCAGAACGAAGTCTGTCGGGACAGCTAGTTTATTATAACAACTGTCTTAATGCCCAACAATTTAAATACATACTTAAAAGCAACCCTGGTCACGGCGTCTCAGTTTTCAGACGTCCATTTATTTTCGGGGTGTAAACGAACGATATGTATGACGAAAGTGTAGAAAATTTAAACAGATTTTTGATGCAAATTACAAGGCATGCGTGCACCATTGTTCAATTATGCATTGACAAATTCCTCAAACTCCTGATACATATAAAATTTTCTCTGAACAAAATAATGGGACATTACCAGGAAGTAGCGCCTCGATGACGCAAACATATCTCGCCTTCCGTTGGCTGTGCTGCCTTATGTTTCCGTGATACGATATGTGGATCACTTGTATTACTTTAGATGTGTGTCTATTAAACCTACCTACCCAGTAAAATTAATTCTAAAATAAATACTGGTTTATGGAACCAGTAGGTAAACGAATAATTAAAATTTTGCATATAGACTTAAGAATGTCATTATGTACCTATATGATATATAGGTGAAGGTATTGGCGGAGAGGAGGAATGAGTGGCGAATACTCCACCGACAAGAGCAAAGCTCTTAAATAGAGAGAGAGAGAGAGATGATATATAATATATAGTGATGTCCTCGTCATCTTGTATATGTTTTAAGATCAACATTCTAATTAATAGATTCTATACTACGTCTATCCCTAAGATTGTATGGCTATGATTCATTAAAATAACACCAAGATGGATTTCGCTCTACCACTCACTTTCCAGGCAACTGCATTGAGCGTCATTCCATACAGTATTAAGTTGGCTAGTCTCAACCATTGACCCATTGCCGGGCACGGGTCTCCTTCTCGAAATTAGGCAGGGAGGATATTGGACCCTAGTTGACACATGCACAATGCTTTGGCACAATGATTGGTGAACTTCACGCACCTTCAAAGATTTTTAAATTCATTAAGTATGCAGGTTTCCTCACGATGTTTTTCCTTCACGGGGTGCGAGTGATGGTCTCGTGTTTAGGGTGCACTTAGAAATTTTGGACCCAAAGACTCACCACGGAGATCAGGATAGAAGCCAGACCTCTCACTCATGATGCCGAGCTCGTCGATCGACTAACCTACAATTGATATAAATGTCTTAAACTAGGCGTATTCTGATATGCATACAATGTTTTTTGTATTTATCGCCTGTTTAATGACTTTGACGACCTTGGTTTTTATATTAAGTGCGTAAAAAAAAAGGTACTGTGAGGTTAAAGCATACGCACTTTTAATATAAAAATAAAAACCTAAAATGCGCTTACTTGAATATAATATGTAGGTATTATATAATGTGCATTCGATCAAAGGGAACCGTCGTTCACGCAACTTGCTATAAGGCATGTAACACGACGTGGTATGGCGATGTAACGTAGTTTTTTGTTTTTTGAATATACTTGAAACGTGTAGAACACATCGCATAAGAGAGTTTGATAAGAGGAATACAGTTCCACAAAGATGCGTCTTTCCTTGCGGTAGTATTGTAGTGAGACGGACAGAAAAGAAGTAAAGTTGGTAGCGCACTGTCGTTTCCGTTTAGCTTTGAAAAATAAGGGTGAAGGTACCCAAGCAGACGGGAGAGCGGCGCAATCCTTCCAATGCTGGAGGTAGCGGGTTCGAATCCTGACATGGAACAAAAAAGTTTTCTGTGTTCCTGGGTCATGGATGTGTATTAAATATATGTATTATTTGATAAAAATCTTAAATATATGTAATAATATAAAAAATAAGAATTAAATATATTATGTATTTCTGTTGTCTAGTACCCGCAACAGTAGTTCTTCGTAAACTTACCACGGGGCCAGATTGACGTTGTATAAAAGCGTCCATCGATATTATTATTATTTCTATATACACAGTGCAGTGGATAAGCACATATATCGCAGTAAGCATGTGACATTGTATACAGATTTTCACATTGTCTAATAATCCAGTGCCCTAGGAATCCGACTATTTCCTAAGTGGGTCACTTCTTTGTTATACTAAAAACAAAGGCACAAGTATTTTAACCTTTTATCATTGAAAATTCCTTTTCTTGAATTATTAATTTCATGATGTAGAACATACAATGTTATTTTTATTCGATTTAATAGTTTCTCACATAAGGAATCGACCTCATAAGATCAATTTAATGCATGAATTAATAGGTACCAACTATAAGTATAAAGGCGTCCGTAATAAATCTGAGTGCCGAGAACTACGGAAAACATTTAATCTCTGTGTTATTGAACTTTCATACATGCCTTATTTCTTAATTATCTCACAACAATTATAGAGTAATTGATATATCGTTACTAATCCATTTTTTTTTCGTATATTTTATAGCTTTCAAAACGCTAACACTAGTCTCCCAACTCATTAGTCATTAGACATTAGTCACTCATAGATAAGATACGCTGAACTCGCGTTTCTAATAATTCAAGCGAATAGGTGATCGGGAATCTCTTGCATGCCAAACAAATATCTATTGTTATGTAAAGATTTCTCTAAAGAGTAACAGCTTCTTATTCGCGTTTTCACTATTCGCAGATTAAAAAATTGCAACCCAATTTTTGTATTCACGTCTAAATTTTTATACCTCTCGAATCTGATCCCTAAAATGTAGTAAACGCGGCAAATAAGTAAAACTTATTACAACTACGCCAATCGTGTTTTACATACTATCTTAAAAGTTGTTTCATTATAATGAGTAAAATTCGCGTAAACATAAGAAAACAATACAACAAATATATTATTATTATTATTAAATGCGTTGTCGATATACATTGTGATCTATATTTATATTTTATTTATCGTCATAATCATTCGACTTGAGAATACAGCTAAGCTTCATGTTCTGTTCCAATAGAATTCCTATTCTATCGAAGTTAAGCTGACCAATCTGCAGATCTTGGGTATATACCAAGATAGACAGTCTTCAGAGTTCAGTCAGTCTCAGAAAGATACTCTTGCACGGCTTCGAGAGTTATGCCATCGAAGTTAACCGGCCTAGGGAGAACGTGCTCCTTGAAAATGACTTTCGTCTTATCCAAGTTCATCTTAAGGCCCAGGTCATATAAAATATGACCTGGGCCTTCATCGTTAACTATTTCTAAAAGTGAAGTTTATATTAAAACGTAGTAAAGCATTCCGTTACATGGATGAAGCTAGTAAAAGCGTGTTAAAATAAGAAGGCATATGCAGTAATGGGCAATGACAGTCAGATGATGCTAGCTGTTTCTCAGACTCCCTCCCAAGTTGAGTCATCACGGTCACACATTTCTCCCTCTCGGAATAAAAAATCGACAATCCTATAATAATAATTATAATATCTATGGCCGCTTTTAAACCACGTCAATCTGGTTCCGTGGTAAGTTTCCGAAGAACACGTGTTACGGGTGTCAGACAACGGAAATAATATATTAAATATGTTTTATATTGATACATACATATATTTAAGATTTTTATTATATAATACACATATTCATTTAACGATCGGAAAGAAGCGCTCATGCGTTAAAAGTTAAAACGCTAACGCTTTTTTATCGAGCACTGTTGGACTTGAGTGTTGACGTTAAATCGAATTGAGCGTGCCAAACTCGCAACTTCAGTCAAAGTCGAGTTTTAACGCGACGCTTTTTAAACGCTCGAACGAACGGGGCCAAACGCTCGATTAAAAGTGCTTGTACCAACGGGGTCTTAATAATTCCGTTACATAGATCTATGTACATACATAGTATGTAAGCAACACTTACATGCGAAGCTAATAAAAGCATGTTAAAATGATTTTTTATATTTGCCTCATGTTTACTAAAGATTTTTTTTGTAAACTTATTCTACGTACATACAACTTAATCTACTAATTTATATACACATAATACATAAAAGTGTAGAAATAAAAATATATATGTAGGTAATTATAACGACGCACTCCATATCATTATTTACACTGTACGGTTGAAGCCTTCACTAATGGCCTGTTGTGGGTTGTTAAACAATCATAGCGTTAATTGCATTAATTACCTTGTACGGACTACGGATTCGTACTCCATATTATGTTGATAAAATATATATTTATGAACAATTTCATGTCATCAATCTCGTATCGTCGAAAATAACCAGATGAGTTGGATGTCGCTTAAACGACACTATCTTCTGAAGTAGCTTTAGTGTTGCTATGTCGGTAAAGGAAAACACCTTGAGGAATCCTGCATGCCTGATAAGATTGAAAGTCTTTGAAGGAATGTGAAGGTAACCCATTACCCTCCTCGTCTGATTTCGGGGAAGAGACCCGTGCTCAGCAGTAGGACATATAAGGTTTTGAAATTTTTTACTTCATGTCGGTAAAAAGTTAGTGGCTCCTAATTTAAAAAAAATGTATGACGAGACTTTTGATCTCATGGGGTATGCAGGTTTCCTCACGATGTTTTCCTTCACCGATGAGCGAGCAATGGCCTCGTGTTTTTAGGGTGCATTTACAAATTTAGAAAAACCCATTTCAAGACACCACTGGGGGGTCAGGATCGAACCTCTCCCTCAAGATGCTGAACCCATCGTCGTTCTTAAAATTTATTAAGTGAGATAAAACATCATACTTAGGCAGGTAGTAGTAGTACCTGTAGGATAAAGTCTTCTCAGGATTAATCCCAATAAAGTAATTACATATTACTAGCATTCAAGAATTTGAGTGTGTTTAGAACATAAAAAGTGTAAACCATTATTATAAGTGACGTCAAATTTGTAATAGTGTTATTATAAAGCTATTAATGTTACCGACTTTTATCTTTTAGATAAAACTAAACCAGTCCTCCTTTATCTTTGACGTCAAAATAAAATTCTAGTAATTTAAAATTAGTCTAATTAAAATAAGCTGAAATGACATGAATAGTGGTTTTTGAATGCATGCATGCATGTTGCACAATGTGTGTGTGCGAAAATATTATGTTCGATCATTGTGAGTTAACAATCATAATGTTAAGTAGACTCTAAACAAGCTATAACAATATATGTCGATGAACATCTAGCAAATAGCTGATATTTGGTATCGGTAATTCGACTTATGCCAAAAAAATGTTTCGACTTACTAACTGTGTCTAAAATAAGTCAACATCCCTATTAATCATAAATTCATTAATATTGCCTTATGTCTAAATGTGTCTAATTTATCTTTTGTAGATCCTCGTGTGAAAGACTGGGCGATGATGTCTTCTCCGTGGCCAACGCTGGTGGCTTGCGTCACCTACGCCTTGTGCGCGAAGAAGATCGGGCCCGCCATTATGGCCAACCGCAAGCCGTTCGAATTAAGAAACGTCTTGATCGTCTACAATCTGATACAGACGATATTCAGCGCGTGGATATTCTATGAGGTAATTTCTTTTATATAACTCAACCTCGACCCAGATTCGGATGTCGAATAGTATCAAAAAAGCAGGTGATAAGGCTGACGGCAAGAGTACCATATATATAAATAACTTCTTTGCTAACCTAACTCCAAAGGGCTTAAGGATAAACAGATCAGATATATGAAACTTAAACATCATCGTCATCATCAGCCTTCATCCGTTCATTGCTGAACATAGACCTTAATAACACCAAGATGACCGATCCCTTGCCACTCACTTCCAACACGGGCCGGCTACTGAACGGAGATCGTCTTTCCACCTAGTCAATAGCTGACCAACACTTTGTCTACCTAAACCTTGAACCTTAGTGGCCCATCTATCATCCGTTCTCCTGAGTTGGTGACCAGCACATTGACATTTTCGGACTTACGGACCGTCCGTAATTAGACAGTAATTTAGACAACACAAGTTGTGTAAACTTGCCAAAGGCGAAGATAGTTAATATATAGCTTTTGTTGCTTGTCAAACTAATGTATATTTAATCTGTGCTTCAATGATAAAATTACAGCACATAGAGTCATCGCCACTTTAGAAGTCCGATAGACGCGGCGCTGCGGTCTCATAACTCAATGTTGCCAATTTATAGTGTAATGATTTTCCACCAAGT
The DNA here is from genome assembly GCA_905333005.2 of Lycaena phlaeas. NCBI lineage: Eukaryota > Metazoa > Arthropoda > Insecta > Lepidoptera > Lycaenidae > Lycaena > Lycaena phlaeas. The sequence goes on from HG995173.1 coordinate 11,768,387, forward strand.
CCAGTACAATAAAAAATTTAAATAATTATAGGGCCTATGGTCAGTAGTGGATTGATAAAGACTGATGATGATAATAATGACAAAAATAAAATTTATAGCAGCAAAATAAAAATCTCCCTGCCAGGTTTTAGTAAAATAAAACATTTTTTTTGTAAATATTTCGTTCCTATTTTTTACGTATAACCGATTCATCCGACCGACCGTAGAATTCATCTAAAACAAGCTTCTTCGGATGTGTTCGGCTTTTGCCAGGAGTGACGATTTTCTCAGAAGTAATTGCTGCCGTTGTTACTTCTTTTGTTATTCGACCCTTTTTTACAGAAACACCTGAAAATATCATTCATCTGAACAAGGTTTTAATTCTTTTGCCTTGTATTTAAATTCATATAAAATATCATAAGATAAATGTAGGTATAGAGTTAATGATAATATTTTAACCATAAATTAGGCAAAAAAGAGTGACCCTGGCATCTCTAAAATTTACCTGTCATGGCTGTGACATTTATGAACATTTTATTCAACGGGGTTAATTGTTGTTTATTTTTACTTTCTAATTCACAAAATTATTTCACTTTAATGATCATTTTACGGCCTTCACTTTTTACACCTCACTTTATATTATATGCTCCATATTTTACGTAAAACAATTTAAAATATCACAACTTCTTACTCCAGACAGACGTCAAGATGTCAATGTTGTCAAATTTAGTTCAGCCATTAGTCGCAGGACTTTAAAAGTGGCGACGACTATAGTAAAATCACACAGATGTCAGTAAAATGACGCATGTGTCATGTAACAAATCCCAAAAAATAATGAAAAAAATTATCAACGTAAGTGTGTTTGAATAAGAGACACAACAGTTGTCATTAACTATTGGATCACTTATATTGTTTGTATAGTATAATCTTACAAATGTGAGAGCTTATAAGTTTGTATGTTTGGTGCTCTTTATTGGCAATACGGCTGAACCCATTTGACTGTAAGGTGAAATGGTGTAAGGTGGATGGGCTACATTTTATCGCGAAAAAATCAAAATCCCTACGGGAATCACATTTGCCTCATTATTATACAAACGGCACGCTATGATAGACGTTTTGACGTTTGCCCACTCTCAACGAATTTTATAATTATAATAAATTATACCGCGTGTATTTGGAACGCTTGCATAGATTTAGGCCCAATAATATACAATTTATATACTATATAATGCATATAATCATTTATTGCAGAAAGGTTTTTTAAATAAATGTTAAGACGTATGTATTTTGCAAACTCGTCATGTATCCATACACACTATGCGCTCACGCTGACTGCGATTCCCGCGTTGGGGAGTTCAACCTGCATGAATTGTATTCAATAAACAAATTACATTGCTGTTTTTTTTAAACTATTATTTTAAAGCATTATCATTAAAGTGTATCATGTGTTTACCAAACCGGATAATACAAAAAAAAACTTTAAAATGACATCTAATTTAAAAAAATCGCGTATTTTTCACTTGTATCATGTCAGGTACAAACACTATCATACCTCTTCGTTTTTGCAAGCGTTCATCTTTATATATAAAATTCTTCTGTAAGTCTATTTGCCACTCTGATTCTCCTAAGCACTGGGACCGATTTGATGTGTATGTATATGTGAGTGTGATCCCATTTTTTTTAAATACCTACAATTGGTCCTCTCATGACCATGGTGGCTGTAAAGTATCCGAAACGTCGGGCATATAAAAAACTAAATAAATAAGCCGCGATAAAATCCGTAAAAGTTGTTTTCATTAAAGTATTTAAATTTTTAATTAAGAGCCCCTTCACCTTTTTACTCATTTTGAACAATTTCGATTATCTTTTGTACGCAAGGTGAGAAAGATTGGAATATTCTATTTCATTATTTTATGAGTAGAGTTCTTATTCTTGTCGACTAGATAATTTTTAAAAAGAAATAATGAATATATTAATGGCAATCACCCATATTCAAACCCCCTTTTCCGCAAAAGTAACGAGCGAGTGATGTTTGTGGTTCCTGAACAAAGAACTACGAAATATTCTAAAAATTAAAAAAATATATATATAATATCATTATATAGTCTACTCGTAACTAAAATGAAAAACATATTGATTTTGATATCAAATATAACATAAAAAAAATTTTTATATCACTACATATTATAAAACAAAGTCGCTTTTTCTGTCCCTATATCCCTTTGTACGCTTAAATCTTTAAAACTACGCAACGGATTTTGATGCGGTTTTCTTTAATGGATAGGACAATTCAAGAGGAAGGTTTATGTATATAATTTATTAAGTTTTTATATACATTGGCTAAGATATAACAATAATTGTTGGAGGTGTCGGAAAAAAATTGGCCGTCTGGGAGTTTCCAACGAAAACGCTGCCTAAACCCTTTGAGATGTAACAAAATAATGTATGGTGGAATTGTGTATCTTAAATAGGTCTATAAAAAAGTCCGCGATGGCATATGTCTATCTCTTAGGGATATCATACTATATCCATTTAATATTTTAAAAAATGTTTAAAAAAACTTTAAAAAATTTGAAAGTTATTTACACAAATACGGTATGAATCCTTATCATTTTAAATCAGTTAATTAGCTGGAGCACTTAATGAAGATTATTTTTCCCCTTTACATCATGCAAATTAAATGAATACTTTCGAAGATATGGCAATATCAAAATAATACGCAAGAAAAAAAATCGCGTTGCCGTGATTTGAGAGGGCAGTGTAATATGTAATAGTATTCTAAATAGTAAATATGCATGCAGAAAGTCTGCGAAGGAATATAATATCTTTTTATTCAAGACTAGCTGTTACCCGCAGCTTCGCCCGCGTGAACTTAGATCTGCCGTTGGAATCACGGCAACACGATTTATTTTCTTGCGTATTATTTTGATTTTGCCATATCTCCTAAAGTATTCATTTAATTTGCATGATGTAAAGGGGAAAAATAATCATCATGAAATGCTTAAACTAATTAACTGATTAAAAATGATAAGGACTCATACCGTATTTGTGTAAATAACTTTCAAATTATCACGTTATAATTGCCCATTTTTTTAAAGTATTAAATGGATATAGTATGATATCCTTAACAGATAGACATATGCCATCGCGGACTTTTTTGTAGACCTATTTAAGATACACAATTCCACCAAACAGTATTTTGTTATATCTCAAAGGGTTTAGGCAGCGTTTTCGTTGAAAACTCCCAAGCGGCCTATTTTTTTCCGACTCCTCCAACAATTATTGTTATATCTTAGCCAATGTATATAAAAACTTAATAAATTATGTACATAAACCTTCCTCTTGAATTGTCCTATCCATTAAAAAAAACCGCATTAAAATCCGTTGCATAGTTTTAAAGATTTAAGCGTACAAAGGGATATAGGGACAGAAAAAGCGACTTTGTTTTATAATATGTAGTGATACCATATTATATCCATTTTAATACAAAAACTTAGTCATTATTGAAATGGAAAATGATCGTCATCAAACATGATACATCCGTAAACCTAAGTTCACGCGGGCGAAGCTGCGGGTAACAGCTAGTAGCCTTATATATGGAAAATGTCGGGACAAATAAGATTTTTTTGCGATACCTTAGAAACACTTTAAAATTTAAAATATAATACACATTAATCTCTGGGTTACCCTTTAATGTAATCTGAATTTTAATTTATAAAAAAACTATTGTTTTACTTCATTTCGTAAATTAAAGGCAAAGTGAACTATATATTGCCTATATTATCGAGCGCGCAAACACTATCCTAACAGGCAAATATACAGGTTACTTTGCTGTGAACGTGGAGATAAAATTAAAGATCTACAAGAAAAAATATAAATATAATTATTTAATCAAATCTTGCGAATATTTGCCATTCATAATAAATAGGCTTTAGACACACTGGGCTAAGTATATTAACATGATGCATTCAAAGAAGGAGTTCTTTTTGGAGACAAAGATCCAATTTTTAATCTTAAAGGTATGTGTCCGCGCCGAATGAAATCGAATGCAACATAGATTATGCAACTTCAACACTCTCGACTCACATTCGCTTGGCCTCAGGAGCGCAGGCCTGCATACGTCCTTGTTGATAAATCATGTATCTCAACCACATTAGATACTTTCGGCCACGGAACAGAAAAACAAGTGGAAATGACATTAAAGCTGAGGCCAAACAAACAAAGAATTATTAGCATTCGGATATATTTATATCTATTTTGCATTTCAAGAAAAGGCTTCTAAAAGTCTTAACTTATATTTTTATGCACAGATGGGCTTTTGAAATGTCCACATTGCAGCTATTTTCCTATTGTGCGTTTGAATATGCTTGGTATAATGCACATTATATTGTGTCATTTAAGTACCTTAAACTAAAAAGTACGAACCGACAAATGTGCGATCACCCTTAATAATAATAATAATAATAATAGCCTTTATTCAGACAATACATGTTTTAACATTGTGATTATTTGAGTTTTAGTTTGACCGGGTTCCCTGTCTGTATGCCACTAGTTGACAAAGGCCTCCTCCAACTGTCGCCATTTCTCTCTATCCTTAGCCGTTCTAGTCCATGTGCCTCCTGCTATGGCTTTAATATCTTCATCCCAGCGTTTACAAGGCCTCCCTCTTTTCCTTTTTTTGTCTCTTGTAAACCAATTCATGACAAGTTTTGACCACTTTTCACTGCCCCTTATTGTATGGCCTGACCACTTCCATTTTAGTGTTTTTATTGTTTTAAGGACATCTTTTGTTTTTGTGAGATTTTTAATACTTGTAATTCTTATTTTATCTGATAGTCTCTTGCCTAACATATTTCTTTCCATGGAGTTTTGACATGTTTCTAGCTTTCTGTTATGCTTTTTTGTTAGTGCCCAAGTTTGACAACCATATGTGAGTACAGGAAGTATGCAGGTATCAAAAAGTTTCCGTTTGATAGCCATTTTGGTTTCACCGTTTTTCATAATTTCTTTAAAATTCCAGTACTGTTTCCAAGCATTTCCAATGCGTCTATCAATTTCCTTTGTCGTTAGGTCTATGGGGGAGATTATTTGGCCTAGGTATATGTATTCCTTGACGTAGTCAATTAGGTTGCCATTAATATAGATAGGTTCTTGCTTCCCATTCGTCATAGCTTTAGTTTTTTGCATATTTATGGTTAATCCCACCTTACAGCTTTCTCTATCTAGATCATAGCGATCACCCTTAAGACGATATAAATATAGTTTTATTAGTCAGATTTATTTTTTGCAAAAAATATACACAAGCAAGATTGCGTTTAATTTGTTTGTCACTTAACACATTTATACTAGATACGTTACAATAATGTTTAACTTGTACAGCATGTAGTGATGGGCCATGTAATAGGTTAATAAGGTTTTCGAACGACAGAGAAGATATTAAAATTGATTCGTGGTGCTATTATTGTATTTTATGAACGGAATCAAAATTTTAATATCTAAGGATATTTTTATTAAATAAATAAATAAAACATAATTTTTTTCAAGGTCCCATATGGTTTAATCTATGTTACATCTATGTTTCGTCTTCAAACTCTAAAAGCAGAGCGTGTAAGAGAAAATCCCAAAGATATTTTTATTTTTCATTTCGCTATTAATGTTTATAAATAACATTTATTCTGACATTAAGTTTCCGACAAAATTATCCTACTTTTTTAAATCTCACATAAATTTAGGGATTTTGATTTGAAGAGTACATATCAATCCCATTTTGTCCATTAGTATCTAGTAACTACTACCTAATCATTGAAAATGGCTAGGTTACAAAAACCTTATTGTCTTTGTAGACCCTGATTCAGAAGTAACGTCTGTGCAAGCCAACATGTTAAAATTATGTTCTCTAAAAATCTGTTTTCTCTCATTTTGATGCACATCTTCAGTTTTATCACAAATTCCGCAATTAGGTGAGTTAACTTTTTTCATCGAGAATGCAAACTTTATTGACGAAATGTGTCCAGAACGAAGCCTTTTTTGCTAATTTAACATAAGTTCTGCTTAATTTTACATTAACAAACCACAATATACGGGGTTCCCATTAAATTGTTTTGTACCAAATTCCTTTTTATATCGTACTCACAGTAAAACAACATGCTGTGATACCATAGGTGCCACGTTGGTTCATATCCGGCTCGAAGGACCACAAAGCTGTATGTGCTATCGTTCACTTTGATAAGTTGATTAAATGATACAAGTGCATAATGATGATATTTATTGATACTTATATAATATTATAATATGAAAACGCGCGATTAATGTTGGTAGCGAACTGATTTTTATGACTTGGATGTATAATGCTTGACAAAGGATTTGTTGAGTTTTTACGGTTTATATATATATATTGTAAATCTCAGTTACGCAGGCGAAGCTGTGGGCAAGAGCTAGTTAATATTAATTATTACAAGATATGAGATGAAATTCATTTTATTTTTTTATTTTTATCTTTTAACAAAAACTTTTATGGAACTGAACTTTGTATTGCATGATAAGCCATTGCATTTTACTTAATTAAAAAAATACTGACTTTATATTTATTTGTCGCTCTTTGTTATATTGAATTTATCTAATCTTTTTTATTCTCGATCGGAATATCGGAAATATGTTCCGGCTACCTTACATTTCTACTTCTTACTTATCCTACCTAATATTATAAACGCTAAAGTTTGGAAGAATGTATGGATGTGCGTTTATTACTCTTTCACTCAAAAGCTACTGAGTGAATTTTAATCAAACTTTACTATAATATACATACATCAGAAACATACAGGCTATAATTTATTTATCACCGTTATCCCACGGGATGGCGGGTACGTGGGTAAAACCGCGGGGCGCTGTTAGTCTTTATATATTCGCTTCGTTCATTAATCATTATTAACGTCGAATATCTTAATTACAATTCTGATTTATACGAGTGCGAAAGTACGCAGCTATCACGGGCTACGACTAAGATATTAAGAATAAATACGGCACATCACTATCAAAAAATAACATGTCGATATTGCAAATGTAATAACAGGATTCGTTCCTAACAATTATAGCCAAGTTGCGCTTACGTCAAGGGACTGGTTTCTTAAACTTGAATGACAAACAAATATTTACATTACAATTGTGTTCATGTTTACGACAACCAAAAAAATCCACACACCTGCGTATAATGTGACCGCACCTTGTCACCGTAGATGCAGAAAATTATTGGATATTTTCTATCCTAAAACGTTAGATGGTAACACACGTATTCACAAACAATACTATGAGGTGACACAGTACTCCCGAACGCATAGGGTCATTCAAACCAATTCATAGACAATACTTAAATGAAATCCGCAACTGCGCGTCTGTCAAACCCATATTTCACCCGACTAATGACATCAGGACCGCATAGACAGAAGCGCTATTTGCATAGAGTGGTTTCATTACTTTGCCAAGTACGCTTCTTGAATACGGGTGTAGGTCTCATTGGTAACAGGCATGAGGGAGCAAGATCCCAGAGGTGCCAGACGTACGTAATTTCTGACGGGCTGAATGTGGACGTTTGAGTAGTATTAGTATGTACTAACCAATTTTCAGGTTTTTTACAACGATATTATGTAAAACATACGTGAAAATCAGCCATGACAATTTACGTGAAGTAAGTAATATTATTATGTACCTTAATCACCTGATACCTGGAAAGTGGCCGTTTGACCAGGTTAGCAGGTAGGCGTTCGATGTTAGTAGTTAGTGCATGTTAATACTACTCAATCGTCCACGTCAAAAAATACGTGACGTCTGGCAACTCTAGGATCTCGGTCTATATAGTCGGATTAGCGACGTTTTTAAAGAAATTCGCGTATACAAGAATATAATATTATTATGTATTTTACATACTTATTGCCCCTTTAATAAGATGATATCATAATGACTTAATGTTATATTAGTTTGTTTGTTTGGGATGTATGCAAATGTTAAGATCCAGTGGCCTCTATATCGTATATGGTTTTAAGATTCGGGGTCAGTTCTCTTGACACGTACATAAATCGCAAAAATAATTTGCTCTTTAATCTTGTACAGCCCTGACATTCATTTATTTGATTTTCATTATTAGCGGAATCAGAGTTTTCTGCTCATTAACTATAATATATTTAAAGCTACAGTAAATATTTAATAGTATGTACTAATAAATAAAATTGAAGTGTATGCTATGGTTGAAAAATAAACACCAATATAACACTGACCACTCTTAGAATTATTATTTGTGTTATTTATTAGTCACATTGTGTCTGAAAGTTTGCCTGGCGAGTAGCAAGGGATCGATCGTCTTGGCGTTCATATAGGCAGGCCTATGTTCAGCAGTGGACGGATAAAGGCTGATGATGAAAAATAATAGATACTTTAAATACTTAAAAAATTGTAACCTTTCGCAGTATGTCCTAAAAATACAAAATGTAAAAGGAAGTGTACTAGCTGGCTGCTTGGGTTAATGACTGATATTGCCAAAGCCGAAAGTTACACCATAAGACGTAAACGATCGGCATTCTTACATTTAAACGGAGATTTCAACATTCAGAGATTTCTAGAATATGCTAAGCCCCAGATATTTTTTCCTGATGTTATCTACACTTCTACACTAATATTATAAAGAGGAAAACTTTGTTTGTTTGTTTGGTTGTAATGAATAGGCTCAAAAAGTACTGGTCCGATTTCAAAAATTCTTTCACCATTCGAAAGCTACATTATCCACGAGTAACATAGGCTACATTTTATTCTGAAAAAAAAAAAATAGGGTTCCGTTAGATATTTGGGTTTTTCGGACACAAGGTGTAAAACATCAACCAGAAAAGTTACTAATTTTGCGTACTAAGATCCCGTTGTAAATCTTAGTTAACGCAGGCGAATCTGCGGGCAATAGCTAGTTATCGATAAATTCGGCGTGCAGCAGTTAATTTTATTAAGATGCGTGATGGTATTAGGACAAAGTGTTGTTCTGTTTGTTTTTTTTTTTTAATATAATTCAGTTAACAGCAAGTTCACTTTTTGCCATGTTGCATTTATCAAGTGTCGGTCATTACACGGAGTTTGATCTTTGTCCTCTTAAGAATAAAATTCATTATTACAAAACTTATGATCAGTCCATGCCCGTCTAATGAACATCTTTTTTTTTTAATATAAAAAAAAGATGTTCATGCTGAAATAAAATAACTAATATAGATATCACACCTGACGGTAACTGGTTAATGTTGCTTATGAAAATAAAATCTATCTCGTCTTTGCCACTATGTGCATTGCCGCATGTCTGCATCGTAACGCTGTCTACCTCCATGCGGACGACGGCAATGCTGCTTTACGGAAGACTACGGTCACAGTGACTGTGGCGCGACGCAAAGAACATCCCTTCCACCTGTAAACCGGTATGCCAGTCGGGTTGCTGAAATGGAGTTGGCCTTAAATCTCTTCGTTCTCGAACATGTTGAATTGGCAATTCCGGCCTTTGACCAGTTCAACAAACTTCGCAAGAACCAGTTCATATTAATTTATAAAAAATGAGGAAATGAGGATACTTGATTATTAATTTCAGAATCGTTTACCTGATTGCAATAGGTATTAATAATAGGATGTGAAATGCGTAATAAATTTAGTTTATTTTATAAATTACTAGCTGTTACCCGCAGCTTCGCCTGCGTTAACTAAGATATACAACGGGATCGTAGTACGCAAAATAAGTAACTTTTCTGGTTGATTTTTTACACCTTGTGTCCGAAATACCCAAATATCTTGCGGAACTCTTTTTTTTTTCAGAATAAAATATAGCCTATGTTACTCGTGGATAATGTAGCTTTCGAATGGTGAAAGAAATTTTTGAAATCGGTCCAGTACTTTTTGAGCCAATTTCATTACAACCAAACAATAAAACAAAGTTTTGCTCTTTATAATATTAGTGTAGAAGTGTAGATAGATATTGGACTTATTATAATGAAAAACTTTTACGGATTTTATCGCGATTCATTAAGTTTTTTACACGCCCGATGTTTCGAATATGTTACAGCAACCCTATATGGTCACATGAGGACTGAGGGTTGTTTCATTATAATGGGGGAAACTGGCGTTAACATTAGAAAATTTTTCAAGTTTACAAGTCTTTGGTCATTTCGCCCAAAGAACTTAATTCGAATAAATAATCGATAAAACGTGTTGGATGCGAGTGACAACTGACAAGGGATCGGTCGTCTGGCATTCATTGATGGGAAGCCTATATTCAACAGTGGACGGATCAAGTCTGACGTTGATGAAAACAGGATCACTAGCAATACATTCCGGAAATATTTAACAACTGTTGTACAATGTGAGGTACATTGAAGAACCTGAAGCAATCACCTTAACCCAACGTGTCAAATTGCCTTTTATGTCGAGACAGGTGAAGTTGGATTTTAACGACAATACGTAAAGTGCAATGTCGATGCTAATCAAAAACTATTTTTACAAGTTATTTTAATGTTGTTGAATTGCCATTTACATTTTATATACATTATATAAAATTTTGAGAAAAATAGTTTTATTTTTTGTGACTATCGTCATAAGAATAGGTATATAAATGAAAAATATTTCAAATTTATTTTAAACTAGCTGTTGCCCGCAGCTTCGCTTGCGTTAACTAAGATTTACAGCGGGATCTTAGTACGCAAAATAAGTAACTTTTCTGGTTGATTTTTCACACCTTGGGTCCGAAAACCCCAAATATCTTACGGAACCCAATTTTTTTCCAGAATAAAATCTAGCCTATGTTACTCGTGGATAATGTAGCTTTCGAATGGTGAAAGAATTTTTTAAATCGGCCCGGTACTTTTTGAGCCTATTCATTACAAACATACAAAGTTGAGTCCGTGTGAGTGTCTTATGTGTATTAGATTAAGTAAGTTTAACAGTGTAATATATTATGTTCCTTAATAAAAAAATTATTATTATTATTATTATTAAAAATAGGTACAAATCTTTTCTCTTTATAATATTAGTGTAGATAGATATAATAATATTATATGTATTGTCCCACAGTATATGGCTAGTGGCTGGTGGGGTCACTATGACTTCAGATGTCAACTGGTCGACTACTCGCGGAGCCCTAGAGCGATGAGGGTAAGTTTTCATTATCAAGTTCAACAATGAACCAATTGTTTCCATACTTTTTATGAATGTAAGTTTTACATATGATGAAATACAAGACCGCTTGCTTGATGAGAATAAAAATATTTGAGGTCGTATGAAAATCACCTCCCCCTGCTTTTGATTATCGCTTAAACCTGCCTTGATTTCCTTCTTCTTCTTCGTTTGACTTAATTGTTTGCTTTCATTTACATCAAAAGATTAGAGGCAAATGTCACGAATGTGTGATTTGTTTTTCACGACTAATAAATAGAAAACTTCCATGTTGTTCTATTCTAAGAATAATATTGTTCATACTCATACTCAAGGACTCTGGGAACAGGCAAATAACATTGTATGTTAACAAATATAACACCAATGCAAACTTTAAGTCTAATCTAACTACTACTTTTACCTACGATAATCATATCTACTAACTACGATTAGAATATTAAGTAAACGCATTGTCTGTCCAAATAATGTGCGTCTATTTTAGATCTCCAAACAATTTATCCTACTAATATCACAAACGCGATAGTTTGTAAAAATGTATGTATGTATTATAATGTTCGTTACTCTTTCACGAAAAATCTACTGAACAGATTTCGATGAAACTTTACAGTATAACTTATACGTCAGATTAACCCACAGGAAAAGAGCGCGGGTGACACCATGGGGTGATGTTGATTAAAAATAATCGAACAATGGACTGACAAGCGTATATATTATACAGATATACTATTCACTATTGTTAGGAGTTAGGAACGATGTCTAGTCTACTCGAAGACATCGTAAAATACATCATCAATATCATCGAACCTTACGGGATGGGCAACTTTACACCCTTTCAAAGTTTAAAAAAAATATTATTTGCATAAGTAAATTGGCAGACGTGCCACCTGATGGTAGGTGGTCGACGTCGCCCATTCCAAATCATTCACGTGTGAGAAATTAGAAGTCTAGATGTTAAGACTTTGTGCCAGTAATTATTCTGCCTAGCCCTAGGCCCTAGTGCCTTTAATGCTTCATCGGATGAGGGGTGAGCCAGTCTGCTTCACCGTGTGATGAGCAGCCAGGACCGCAGCCCATCGCATCCGGGAGGCGTGCGGTTTAATCTCATAAGGCTGGCAGTGTTCCTATTTTTCCTTAACCATAACCTTAACAAAAAATGCTATGCTAAGGTGTCATATGCTATTTGCACTTAGTGTCTGCTGTTTAAGCTAAAGAAAATAATAATTTTTATTTATTTATTTTTACTATTTTTTGTTTCGTAGATGACTAGCACATGCTGGTGGTACTACTTCAGCAAGTTCACGGAGTTCTTCGACACGCTGTTCTTTGTGCTGCGCAAGAAGAACGAGCACGTGTCCACCCTCCACGTGATACACCACGGCATCATGCCCATGTCTGTCTGGTTCGGGGTCAAATTTGCACCTGGTAAGGAAATACTTGATGATCTTTCATTTATAAATCTAGAATATTCTACCTAGCCTACTTAGATATTAAAGATTCTATTGCATACCACATTGTTTAAGTCGTTTCATTATTATTCTAGAAAATTATACCTGGTACAGTGTAGAATCGTTAATGTATTAATTGTAGGATATCGTTCCTACCATCGATAGTAATATATATTGCACTATCGATAGCAAATAAGATATCGATAATATTGAAATAAAATACGGAATATAATAAAGATGTTATAGCTACCGTTTGCCGCGACAGCGTTCATGCATGCATCAAAATTTTCGGGCTTTATTTACTGGATACACGAGTGAGTACAAGGACAAAAAGAACATTTTAGAAAAAATGGTAACGCTGCAAATACCTATTTAAAAATATTTTTGTCTACACTAATATTATAAAGAGGAATTAGGAAAACTTTGTTTGTTTGGTTGGTTGTAATTAAAAGACTCAAAAAGTACTGGACCGATTTCAATTCTTTCACCATTCGAAAGCTACATTATCCACGAGTAACATAGGCTAAATTTTATTCTGAAAAAAAAATGGGTTCCGTAAGATATTTGGGGTTTTCGGACACAAGGTGTAAAAAATCAACCAGAGAAGTTACTTATTTTGCGTACTAAAATCCCGTTGTAAATCTTAGTTAACGCAGGCGAAGCTGTGGGCATCAGCTAGTGTATTATAAGGTGATGTTAGAATTGAACTAAAGTGTCTCTTAACATAATTCGGTTCTACATGTGGATATTCTAGAAGGTTTAGTGTCAAGTTTAATGGCCACTCGACTGTGATATTGAACCTCCTTCGACATTCCCGCTCTGGACAACCTTGGCGCCATTTTAGTAATCGACGTATTTCCATAAAATACGTTTACCTAAAACATGCGCTTTAATATTCTTTTTTGTGTTAGTTGGATGGGCAGGCTGGCAGACCTGCCACCTGATGGTAAGTGGTCAACGTCGCCCATCAACTAGTTTATCTAGAACTAGCCCAGGCAACACAATCGTTCACGGGGGTGCGTCGGAGGCGCTACTTAGTGCGCTTCCAGTAACACCCCTTGTGCTCGTGCCAGGCTTGGGATGGATACCCGGGCCCCGATAGACACGACGTCGTGGGGACTGCCAAGTCGTAGCGGGCAGTCCCCCTATTATGGAGAATCTGGTCTTGCCGGGACCAGTCTGTCGCTGAGGGTTTCCCGTTGCCTGCATATTCGGGTCCCTCAGATATAGCGGCTGAAGGCTCACGCAGCGGTTTTAGTGGGGTATTGCACCTAGTGCGAGTCCCCACACACGCCAGCGCGCCTACCCAAGGCCCGGTGGTCTGAAAAGGATTTTCGCTGCATCATTAAAAAAAAGGCGATACATCGTTCTCTATCCTGAGACATAAGATGCTAAAACTCGTTTTAAAGTAATTAAAATGCTTGTCTTAAATTAGCAAAGCTGTTTTAAAGGAGAAACCAGCAAGATGGTGGTACCAGCGAGCTCCCAGCTTCATTTCTAGGTGAACCATCTGCTCACTTACCTACCGATTGAGATGAAAGGCCATCAGACCTAAATGTCCTAGACCTTTTAAAAAAAGAGCTCCCAGCAGTTATTACTTTAACTACAAATCATAAATTATCTTCCTTAGGTGGTCACAGCACATTCTTCGCACTCCTGAACACGTTTGTACACATCGTTATGTACTTCTACTACATGGTGTCGGCTATGGGACCCAGGTACCAAAAGTACATCTGGTGGAAGAAATACCTCACAGCCTTCCAAATGGTAAGATATTTTGATTTGCATTAATACCATATAGTAATTTATAAAAAGTAAATTAATACTTAAAAAAAAAAACAAAGAATGACAAATGACAATTGCTATATTATTATCTTCATTGCATTCTAAATTTCACAGATAAGTAAAAACTTAAAAGTATGTCTGTAATGTAATATTTTACTGAGAGTTGGAAGAATGGAAATTGGTCTGAAATTCGAAAGGTCTGTACTGCTACCCGATTTAAAAAGTGGTAATACTTTACTGTGTTTCATTAAGTCAGGAAATTCACCACAATCAATACATTCATTAAATATGATAGCTAAAGTCGGTGCAATGATATGCACAATGTGTCTTATAATTTTTACAGACATGCCCCACAAATCTGTAGTATTCTTAACATTAATTAGTTTAAAAGCACTGATAACATCTTTTTGGGCAAATATATTGGAATTTAAATACATGTTTATTTTCTTTGACACATTTTTTCAGTAATGTCTCGGCGACGGTAGGAGAAGATATAAGATTTTTAGTTGTTGTCAGTGGAACATTAGCAAAAAAATCGTTAAAAATAGTTGCTACCTCTTTATCAGTATCTATTCGCTTATTATCAGTATATAAGGAATATTCAGTATTTTTATATTTATTTTTCCCAGTTTCTCTATTAATTATACTCCACGTTGTTTTAATTTTACAATCCGATTTCGATATAATAGTTTTTAATATGTAAAGATTTAGCTTTAAGACATACCTTTTTAAATATTTTAGAGTATGTTTTTACGTATTTCTTAAACGCTTCACTATTGTTGTACGACCTCTCATCATAAAGTTCATACAATCTCTGCCTACTTCTATGAATTCCTAAAGTCGCCCATTCATTAAAAGGTTTAAGATTTTTTGCATTAACTGTTTTTATTTTAGGTGCAAATATAACGTCAAACTCATTTTTTATTAAATAAAATAATTTACCATACATAATATTTGGGTCTTTTTTGTTGCAATCAAAATACGAGAGTTTAGCAGTTATATTGCACCTAAGCTTCTCAATACGATTTTCGTTTACAGGGACAAACGTTACTTTCTTTTTGTTATTATTTTCCTTAGATATGTTTTTAAATGAAGCTTGCAAGCCACAATGATCTGAAGTAAGTTTATTAATAACAGATTGACTGTATGGTTTTACATTACTAAATATATTATCTATACAAGTAGCTGTGGTGCAAGTTATTCTAGTGGGTTCTAAGAATAAGTTACTAAGGTCATATGATTTAAATAATGATATGAATCTGATAGTGGTAGGATTTTTTTCTAATAAATTAATGTTAAAATCACCATTTAATTATATTAAATATTTCTTTGATACACATAACTTGACAAGAACTTCTTCCATAACTTGTTCAAATGTATCATATAACCCACTAGGAGGTCTGTATACGCTTACGATAATAAGACACTCAAGCTCTACACAAGCTATTTCAATAGTGCGTTCAACAGACAGGCTCACAATATCTTTTCTTTCTTTAGCTTTTAGATTTGTTTTGGTTAGTATTAGGGAGCCACCTCGTATTGCATGTTCTCTGTTAAATGAGCTTGCCACCTGGTGATCACTGAGATTGATAACTTCATTTTTATTTAACTAATGTTCGGTAACACAAAGTATGTCAATACTATAACATTTAGTAAATAATTCTATTTCTAATTCTTTACCGACTATACCTTGCATGTTTTGATGCACCAGGTTAGTATTACAATAATTATTTCTATTTGTTTCTGTAACCTCTGTGGTTATGATTTTATTACATTTATTAATTTTATTGCAAGATATAATTTCTTTTGTCTTATTACCTAGTTTAAATTATTTGGAACGAATTCCAAGCTTTGTTGTATCAATAAGTGACACTGCTCAATAGGAGCAGTGGTCTGTTTAGCCAAATCATTGGCTGGATCTATATACAAAAAAGTGGATAGCGAAAGTGCTATTTGTCTTTTAAAATAATATGATAAGTATCTATACTAATATTATAAAGAGAAAAGATTTGTACCTATTTTTGTATGTTTGTAATGAATAGGCTCAAAAAGTACTGGACCGATTTCAAAAATTCTTTCACCATTCGGAAGCTACATTATCCACGAGTAACATAGGCTAAATTTTATTCTGATAAAAATAGGGTTCCGTAAGATATTTTGGTTTTTCGGACACAAGGTGTAAAAAATGTTATTTCATTCATTTTAACGCAGGCGAAGCTGCGGGCAACAGTTTAATTCAAAAAAAAATAATACTGTTTATTATGTTCAAAACATACTTCGTAAAAGAATTCTGGATACCCAACAAAAACTCATAAAATAACCAATAAAATTTACATTCTACCAATTATATATGTATAATTTGTAAACAAATCTTGGTAAAATGGATAACAGTGACGTAATGATGTTGTAAAAATTGAAAAGATCCATTATCGTGACATGTTAAATACACAGTTATCGATTAAAATGAGAATATATTTGTCAAAATAATGAATAATTTACTCGCACAATTCAAAATAAACATCATTACATCACGGCGTCATTTCGCTTCTCCTTCCTTCCTACTCCACGTCTTTTCGCTTCTCTTCCCTTACTATAGAAACAGTGAATTCCAAGGGTGAATCGTCCCGCACTTTATTTGCTTCAACCACTTAAATATATTTTCATTCATCGCACCTAAAGTTATTTAAACATTGCATTGTCTGGTTTATTAAATATAATAATTTTGACTCACATGTTACATACACGTGGCACTATTTTAAATCAGAACATTAATTAGTATCTCGTTTTGTGGTATTCAACCTTGACTTATCTGCGGAAAAACAAGCTTAACAAGGGAATAATATCAACATCAAAAAACCACTGATCTGCTTATTAAACTATCAGCATGTAATGTGTTCTACTTTATTTGTCATGCATGTGTAATGGAAACGGTGTTTCCTTTTTTGAAGTCCGGACTTCCATGACGGTGAATGGTCCGACGTAAAGAAACGTAAACCACAAGTCCTTTGCCCTACTTTATGTCGCAAGATGGTCTCTTCTATCATTCGTTCTGGGACACGCGAAAGCTATTTCGCGGTAAAAGCAATATACGCAAACGAGAACGAAGCGCGAGGAGCACGTGGAGAGAGCATCCCAACCACCGAATTGTAATACGCTAGATAGGGGCTTCCTCCCCAGACTATTAATATTTTTTTCATGCCCCCTACCTATACGTTATCAAGAATACAAAACGCACGACGAGACGCACTGAAATACTGAAATTGAAAAGCCTTTTATTTTAATTCTAATAATCATTTTTATAAAATTTGACGTTAAGATAATAATGTTTTATTAAAAAAAAAGTAAGTCGGTACTAATGAGACACTTGATTTTTGGTTTTTTCTTGCCTGTTTGCCACCTCGGTAGTATTAAAAAGGGGGCGTCCTTCATATCTCTATGGGACTGGTGGAGACTTCCTGCGCTAGATAGATGGAGCTTGCATCACTACCACCACAAAATCTTGTCATAACACAAAAAGTGTGCGGAATCGTCATAATTTGGTCTACGTTGTTTATTATTTCAAACAGACAAGGATGTTTTTCCGGTTTTCTATAATTACAAGCATCATCAAGTCCGTATCGCCGCGGCCAACACTGAATCATAATTACTAGTATTACTAATATGTATCACATAATTGTGGTAATGACCTTATGGCGGTGATTACTGGAACCGTGACTGTGTCCCGAGGTAAACGACGCGTGTGCTCACCCTGGCCTGGTCCAAGGAATGTCCCGGGTGAACTGGTTATGGTAATAATTTGACCATTAGCCTATCCAGTGGCTCGTGTATGCCTATGTTTATTTACAAGCTGTTGGCTGCAGATTCATAGACATATTGTTTTTGCTAAACTTTTTTTCTTAAAAAAAAGTAGCCTGAGTTACTCCTCACATCAGTTTTGCGCTTGTGAAAGTTCCTTTATAACAAGTCCAGCCCTTTCAGAGAATAACCGGGAAAAACACACTAAAAATAAATGTTTTTGATTGAAAACTAAATATAAATTTTTTTGATGTACGTAATTGCCATGGATTTTTTCATATGAATTCATTGAAAATTTGTTTTGCATTTATATTACAAACGGACACTTTAATTTTATTAATTTGTATAGAAGTATCAAGTACCTACCTATTCATTTGGAGAGAAAACGTTTTCCTCATACTGGAAAGGTATATTGAGACACTTAAAAGTTTGATATGAAATGGCATCGCTTTCTGGAATTTCCGCTGACTCGTATTCTACAAGGCCGTAGTATGTAATAGTAGTAAACTGAGTAAGTCGGTAAAACAATTTGCAGGGCAGTACAAGCAGTGTCATACTTAGAAGAGGCAAGCAAAAATAATTTCCACACTCGCTGTGCCCATTTCATATAGCTTTGATGAGATATAAGCTATATCTTATTTCGGTGCGCAAATAAAAGAGAAGAAAAGCGAATGAACAAAAACGCTTATGCGCTATAAGCAGCAAAAGTATAAAAAACAACATTCAAAAATTTCATTTGCGTAGTTCTCTTATTTTGCTTACAATAGCCAAAGGTACACTGCCAAAATTTCGAATGCCTGCCATAAGTAACCTGTTTTCGCCCAGGGATTCGATTGAACTCTAGTTGCTTTACTATTTCACTAACATAAAGAAAAACCTTTGTTTTGTGGTAAGTATATAAAAAATATTTGCTATATAATAAGGTTTACATACATGGCGTAGAACTTTCGCGATTTTCCGCATAAATTTATGGTTAGGGCAATAATATATAAAAGTAATGGGTCGAAAAAAAACTATCAAACAATAATGGGAAAAAACCATACGGTCTTACAATCATATTTCCATTTACAGCACTAAAGCGCCATAGTTTTTTAAGGTTCGATACATTATGTTTTTATAATATATTTTACAATTGTACAGTTATTATTTCTAGTGATTTACATGTAATTCATATTTATATATTGTAGTAATTACTATCTTTAGTAAGGCTAAGAAGGCTTAAACAAATTAAATTTAAAGGATTCTTATTAATTAAATTAGGAGACAAGGTATTGGTCCACGTCAACGCCAATTAACAAAAACTAATTCACCGGGAAAGGGATAAGTCGTTGCCTGTAATTGTACATACAATATATCCTAACTTTTTTGCAGGAACAACTATTTCATGTAAAATACATTGCAAATATTATTTTTATTTGCAATAAAATACATTGCAATTATGTTTATTTGCAGTGTGTTTCCTCATTTAACAAAAAAAAACCTTATTTTCCTGTTGGAAAGTTGTATTTATGCAGATTTTTGCGCACGGCGTATACCAGTAAACTAGCCTTTGCCATGTGATGCACTAATTGTTTTTCCCTGACTTCCACCATGACATGAGAGATTTGAGTTCCTAACTAGCTGTCACAAAACTGTTTTTTTTTTGTATATTTTTTTTAGACCGCAAGGATACTTAGAGAATGCTACATGCGTGATATTGCTTCTTCTGCTTTCCAGGAGGCTCGTGCCCAGCTACTAGAATTCATGCTTGGTATTTAAAGTCTGTATTCTGTTGGTGCAGGTACAGTTCGTGCTGATCTTCAGCCACCAGCTGCAAGTGCTATTCCGCCCCTCGTGCCAGTACCCACGCGTCTTCGTCTTCTGGATCGCGATGCATGGCTTCTTGTTCCTGTTCCTCTTCACCGACTTCTACAAGGCGCGCTACAACAAGGCCGACAGGAAGCCCAAAATGAACGGACTTTGTATGGTGAGTACTTTTATCTCAAATCGCTTAAAGATTACAACGGATTAAATAAAAGCTAAAAAAAAAAGTTGGAATAAAATCAACAAATTCATAACTGTTTCTTCACGAAATTCCGGCCACGATATTTCTGACTACGGCTGGTTAGTCAAGTCACGAGAGAGTTATTTTTATAGCATAGGAGGGCAAACGAACAGTCGAAGCGACTTTTGGCGACTGCTGACGCCGTATAGGTTATGCAGATGCGTTGCCCTCCTTTTCCCTATCCCCCCAATAGGCCACCGGAAACTCACAAACCGCACGAAACGCGATACCATAACTGTTACTTTACGCCGGTATTATGTGAGCGAGAGTTACCACCCCGGTCGTGCCGGCCCAAATCGACTGCAAAGCAGCATGGCACTACCTCTTGAGAGTCATTGCAGCATTGCATTCGTATTGTGCCGGCACGCTCTCTCTCGCTCACATGATAACAGCGCAAGGTGGCAGCTATGCTGTCGGGTTTCGTACTGTTTATGAAATGGGAGAATGGGGAATAGGAGGGCGATGCATCTAACGAGCTGTGCGTTTGATGATGTTAGTCATTGTCACCATAAGGCTCGGACGGTTTGACTCCTTACGGTATATAAACAAGAGACCGGGTATTTGAAGTTTTTGCTTCCCTTCCGGTGAAGTTTATTTGGTATCAGTTGTAACTTGTAGTTTATTTGGTGTCCAAAATATACTAAACTTAAATTTTAATCAAATCTGTCAAATTCGCATCTTAATATCGTAACCGCTATAAAGATAGGTATGTATGCTGGAAAAAAATATATCTGTCAAAAAGCAGAATTTTAAATTATGCATCTGTGCTTTGACGTATATATAAAATAATATATATTTGTTCGACACACTAGGCCGTTAACGCGGTCCATTATAATAAATCATCAGCATTATACCAGTAAAAATGTTATTTATCGTTCTTAATTGATATTTTATAAATTATCATATATTATGTGCCATATACATTTCTCTAACAGATCAATAAGGACAATATTAATGAATTTAGCATTATTATACCATTAAAGATCGATGATGAATTTTTATTACTCTGAATATACAGACAGAGCCATAATAACATGGCAAATCTATGGGTTTTTTTTTTCAATTCGCATAATTAATTCAAAGTAATAAAACGATAATACATTTATATTGACGTCACGCTAAAGTGGCAAAATTGACTGCGTTTCGAGTGTTGCGAGCAAGTTGTCTAGTTTGAGGATTATTAAGTGCGTATATTAACTTAATTTATAAAAGACATGATGAAGAACTGAACCTCCATGAGAGTAAATATTTTAGAGTTAAATCTCTAGCGGTGGATTCGCGGTAAGCGCAAACCCCTCGCCTTCCGTTTGGAACGGGTGCTTACCGGGCACGGACCATGGTTGCTTTCGTGAGTACCTGGGATGGACGGTCCATAGGGAACCGGAGCTAGTGCGTCACAATTGTGACGCGGTGGTGTACTTGGCCCAGCGCACCCTCGAGGTGTACCCGTTCTCACGACAATTATCGGAATCATCGGCGATGTTCTCCTTCTGTGAGGCAGTAATGCCCCAGAAGGAGGCCGACGAGCCGGTGAGAGAGGAACCCCTCCCTGATACCTCAGAGAGGAGCTAAGCGCGCTGCTTAATGCACCTCCAGTAATACCCCTGTGCTAGTGCCGAGACAAGACGGGAACCTTGATCAGTTAGGCACAACGTGTCGCGGAACTGCTCCGGCGGCCGGACAGCCCCGCTACCTAAAGGACACATGTAGCCTGCAGATCCGGGTTCCCCTTAAAAGCGCTCGCAGGTTTGAAATTCTACCCGGATAACTTGGCAGTTAGCATGCTTAAAGTCTAAAAATGAATGTATTGAGAGCGTAGACGGCATAACGGGAACCAAATCACCAAATAATTAATACCGTTTTTTTTTTTTTTTTACGTTTTGCTTGAATATGAATGATATTCTACCGACACAATGATATATCCCTTCAAATTTGACCTTTGAAAATCTTATAATGATGTGAAATATGATGATAATCATTTATTAGACAGTTCAAGATAAGGGTATTTATTTATACAATTAGTGCCCACTTTGTCTTTTATAGTATACAAATCTGAATGTATATTATATTCTTTTGCAGAACCATTTTATAGTAAGATGTGTGAGGGAACCCAACTTCTTCACTGCAAAACAGACCTTGTGTTGTACGTCATATAGCCCATATTTCACTTGTAGATAAATATTAAGATGCCATGGACTACTCGGAAGCCATTTTACATCATTAGTTATCACTTACTTCATCTGTATTGTTTGTCCACGGTGTTGTATGACACCTTTAGCATTTCATTGTGTGTTTTATTGCTTAGGGGAAGCGTTCTTATGGCGAACATTAAATTATTACCTAAAATGTTCATAACAAGTTGAAACTTGTAAACAATACATTATATCCGCGATGGTCGTGTTGTTTGTTCGCGTGTTTCAGTCCGATCTTCGAAGACCTTTGTCAATATTTGCCATGGAATCATACTAATATATTTATTCCATACAATACAAACACAAGTGAAATCAACGTCAGTTGTTTATAGCGTATAGATAGCTACCATTTACTAATTTCAATCTTGATTTATTGCAATAGGTATCAAATTTATGCAAATATAAAAATATTATTTTATGATAGATCATTTTCAAACGATTTGTTTGAGAATAAAATTTAAATGACCCATAATAAGTAAACACACCCGGATCAGGCAGGCGCATATGAGACTCATGTTTGTTTGGAAATATAACGCTTATACCGGACACACGTTATGTTTACATTGAGTCGTATCATAAGCGATAATAATAAAAAATACATGACGTTTACGTCATATCAAAAAAAGACGCTAAAATGTCAGCCATGGACCTAAGTATAATCTCACGTGTGCGGGCGGGATACCACGGCGAGTGTAGGATAATATTATGTACTGCACGTCATCGACTATTGCATAGCCACTAGCTTTGGTGTTCTTATGTAAAGCCGTATCGTAACGCAGCCTCCGTTCAGTATGCCAGTTACTATCTAGCGGTGGTAGACCGTAATAAAAATCTTGAGTGTTAAAGCCTAAAAGAAGACAATATTTTTTTTAACCGCAATGGAAATCCTTTTTGAACACATTGGGATGCACTACCCTACTAAAACCACTGCGTGAGCCTTCAGCCGCTTTGTGAGGGTCCCGGATCTGCAGTCCCCTCAGCGACAGACAGGCCCCGGCAAGACTTCAGATATAGGGGGACTGCTCGGCCGCTATTAAGCCGTCTCCACGACGTCGTACCCATACCGAGCCCGACACGAGCACAGAAGTGTTAGTGGTAGCGCATTAAGTAGCGCCTCCGAAGCACCCCCGTTCGTCGTCTACGGGGGGAGGCCACGTCGGTGGCCTCCTTCTGGGACATCACTGTCTCGCAGAAAGAGGCCATTGCCATCCAGGACTCGTCACAGCCGAGCATCGCGGTGATGAAGCACGACAAAGACAAGTCCGCCGATGACGGGCGTCAAATCGCGACGCAGCGCCGCCCATCTCGGGCACACCTCGAGGGTGTGCTGGGCAGAAAATAAAACGACAAAACATAACTTAACTCTCTCAACCAGTTTGTATCACCACTAAATGCTTGCCCAATTTTACAGGCAACGGTAACCTACTGGTTACCGCATATAAATAAATTACCAGCCAAATCCCTGCATGTCCATCCAGCTCAAAAAAATCTGTTAAATAAAAAGCCTTAACCTTCCTCAATAACTGGGTCGAATTCTCACTAATACTTCCGGTTATAAGCGTGCCCAAGCACATTAAAAAAACTCCATCTTTTTTAATATATTAGTATAGTAATATTAACACATAACAAAAGATTAATTGAAGGTATATATTTTTTTAAAGCAGTAGCAGCCTAAATATATTTTATTTAGTTTTAATTAATTGCGATTGTTCGACCGTGAACAACGGAACGTTAACTACTCGACAAGTCGGAAAAACAAATGAACAATTAATATTCGGGGCATTTAATCTTTTTTTACAGTTTATATTACAAAATAACTGCCAAATTAAACCTGAATACATTATGAGCTACGATGGTCCAGTGGGTAAGGGATCGGCCTCCTCAGCGAGAGGTTCTGGGTTCGATCCTGATGTGATGTGGTGCCTCAAAATGGGTTTCTAAAGTACTATAATGAACCCTTAACACGAGACCATCGCTCGCTCACCGGAGAATTCAGCCAATCTCACCGAGATAAGGCTTTGAAAGTGTGTGAAGACTGAAGTCTCCCTTTCACCACTAAGTGAAGTTCGGTGTGGCCCAGCGAATCGACGAACTATGGCCCAACAATCTCGCCTGATTTCGAGGTGGAAACCCATGCCCGGCAGTGGGACATATATGGGTTGATACTTTACTGTACTTATCCGAAATTCATATTATTTTGATTATATTTATTAGTTATTATATATTATATTTATTATATTAGTTATTCCGATTGTCTTAGCTACGTTAATGTTTGTGCCCACCACTACTATCGGTACCACATAATTAACTCACCTATGTATGCGGAACTCATTTTGTGAATACACATTTTTTTTTAACTAATTTTAATATTAGTTACATATTATTTACTGTGTAAAATAATTATATCTACAAAAAATAATTTGTAATATATTACGACAATTTAAATTTATTTGACGGGATGTCAGGACTCAGTCGCTTTTAAGCAAAGGAGTATACGCCCAGAGAGTGCCGTCTGCCGTCCCGTCGAAACGAGAAGGACACATTCATTCATTGATATCCTACTGAAATTTAATCTGTTTAGTAAAAGCTGTAGCTATGAAGTGTGTATCAAAATATGAATGAACTACAACTGAAGACGATGAACTTTAATAATACTTTGTATTTAATTGAGACATTACCAAAACTGTGTCTATATTTGAATATAATAAAGCTGAACATTTTGGTATGGTAAATCTCTTCGACTTTTGTGGGATTGGTCTTTTTGCATTAAATAGACATTTTTAAGGAACTTATAATAATAGCATCAACTGTTATGTTATGTTCCACTGCTGTGCACGGGTCTTCTCGAAATCAGGCGAGGATAGTATGGGGCCGAAGTTCAACGACTCGCTGGCGCAATGCCGGTTGGTGAAATTCACCCACCAAGATATTTCAGAATATATCTTATTGGTGATAATGATAAAGCTATACCAGAATATCTCACAGACGATATTCATTTGTTTATTAACTATAAACTTTTGATATTATTATATTAAATATACAATGAATTAGGCAATTTAGTCGGTAGTATGTAAAATGCGTATGGACGGGTTTTTATGTTATTATTATTGAGGTCACGCTAGATAAAGGTCAGTTCGTATTTACTTTTTTTATTATATTGTGCGATGAAGGCTGTGTGATAACATAATATTTTTTAACGTCTTATTGTTTTAATAGTACCCTAATCTTTATCACCTGTGTAGCGGCAAAGAATTCAGACGTATACGTCTGAATTCTTTGGTAGCGGACAGCGGCAAAGTTAAAAATTATTGCTATACTGACATGCCTATAACAGCTATAATTTTTGTTGTACGGTAGCCAGATGCGTTGGGTTTAATATTGCGTCGAAGTATGTATTTGCTTAGTAACATTTTTCGACTAGATTTCAATTCGAACGATTAATTAAAATGTAATGTTGTTTACTGAAAATATTATAGCGATTAAGCATAAGCAATAATTAGAATCAAGCAGGAAGAGGTACATTTTGCCTGTGCGATAGCCAAAGGTGACTGGCCTATCGGTCTAGTTGTTAGAAACTGCAAAACTAGTAGCCTGTGTGATGAGCATGATCATTTGTTGTGTCTTTGAGTAATTTATCTATAATAGTCATATCATGTATTTAGAAAAATATAACTTTGTACCAGTTGTCTGGTTACCATAAGAACAGGCTCAGTATGAGACCAGATGGCCGTGTATGATTTGTCCCAACAAAAACAAACAAACAGGTGGCCTCGTCCACTTTAGCCCCTAAACTCTTCATCTAGCAGTGTGTATACTCAAACGAATTTTGTTTCTTTTCAGACGGTGCTTGACGACAGCTCCATCGGTAAGAACGGATACAAGCAAGAGGAGGGTTCCACGGTGCCCAACTCGTACGCGTCCTCAGCGGCCGACGCGTTCGTGCGGCGGCGCCCCGTCAGCTAGACTGTTCTAGAATTTTCGGGAAACATCCGATAAAAGTATTTTATCTTCCCATACGTAATACTTGAGGATATGCCAACAATATTCAATAAACAATGACGGTTTGCATTCATGATACTTTACAGTGAACTTTAGCAAACGTGGAATCCATAATCTGCGAGATAAAATAAGAAATAGTGATAATTTCATCTATCGAATCAAAAAGCTTCTTTTCTAGCACTAATAAATACTAATCAAAAAAGATCAAATTAACTTCGAGCAAATCTGAAAGATTTTAATAGTCTAATCGTTGCTAGAATGGAACATTCAATTTATTGAATTGCTTTAGCAAGGAGGCCGTAATATTAGCATAGCAGTCACATTAGCCGTCAGACCGGAGTCATTGTGGTGTAGTACAAGTTACAACTTGTAACAAACATCTGCATATTCAACGTGGCTAATCCAACTTCAGTCAAATGTGTACAGTCAAAAATGTTTATGATTATACTTAGCAGATGATATTGTATAGTTATCCCTATCTGTTAATCTGTTTTATTAGAGAATATTTTCAAAGAAAAACTTTTGAAATTGATCGGCTACTATTTATATTTCACTCTTCTATCCGAGTGAAACAATGATTGGAAAAAAACGACTTAACATTTCGCCTTTACTAGTATGTAAAAATGATATGTTATAAACATTGAGTAGGAATTCCCGAGCTCTATTTAATATAAAGTTAAACCATTTAGGTGTTCAAGCTTAGTGTAACAAGGCGAGAAAATTAGTCTTATTAATTACTACAGATTGTTTCGTATCGCTTGGAGTCACAGCACGTTGCTCGAAGAATATCGATCGCGTTACGTTTGGCACCTGACGTTTTGTCTTTAACACAATCGGTGTGGTATATTAGGTTATGTTAGGTTACATGATTATTTAGGGCCTGTTTCACAATCTCCCTTTAAGTTCCCTATAGGCTATTGGCAACATATTTGACAGATGTTTGACAGATAGAGTATGGAGTATCTGTCAAACATCTGTCAAATATGTTGCCAATAGCCTATAGGGAACTTAAAGGGAGATTGTGAAACAGGCCCTAAGTATCGTATATTATTGGTGAATATCTCAAAATTAGAAGTCAATTCGAAATATTTTTGTGTCGTCTTCTTTAGTATTATTCCAAATTTAAATAATATAACTACGATAAAGAATGATATTAAATCGATACGAAAAGAGAAACATATATTATTTCGTAGTTTTCTCTATAATGTTATGGGTCATTCGTTATTCCACAGATATATGTATAAATAGTTAGGTATCCTCGCGACACGGTAATGTGAGCTTCTCTTTTGTACATATATTTTATTGTAACGCGTCCAGTTCTCGTATTGGCGTTACTACCTGTACATATAATTTTATATTCACGCAATGTTACCGTACAATTTGTAATATCCAGTGACACATTTTTTCTGTCACGGCATTTATTCCTTTTTGCTACTTTTCGAACAATGTTGAAAGTTATTTGTGATTCGTGAACATTTTTAATATTTCGTATAGACTAGGTTGGGTTGACTGGTATAAGCTTTTGAACATTAAAATACGAACATGTTACGTAGACAGTGTCCCATAGGTAATTGTTATGTAAATAGATACTTCTAGAACTTGTTAACTTGGCCAACTCAACCGAATTGAAATGTAGTATTGATTTATAAACTCATACGAGACTATGGTGTTTGTTTGGTAAATATTGATTAGTAAACTAATGTGTGAGGTTTTCTGATGTACGTGTAGTGTACGAGCAATTTACTCCGACTGGAGTGAAGTTAGTCTATAGAGACGTGGGCGTCTCGCGTTTCGTGCATTGTGACGTCACTAATAGCCAACTTCAGTACAGTCATGTTAAAGTGAATGAAAAGTACCGACGTGCGTTTAAATATTATAATGTATACTAATTATAATAATACATAAGCGATACATTCTATACATAGCTTCTACTACATAAAATTCGTCAAGGAAATATGAAACAAAAAGTCACACGATTAGAAAAATGTTTCAACTTCTAAATATTATGTTCGTATGTGTCTCATACATATACCATTTTTACTTATGATACAAATATCGTTTTAAAATAAGAAAATTTTGTTTAAATTACTTAATTTGATCAGCCTGTCAGTAGACATAAATCTACAACGAAAAGCTTTCAAATTTGACTCTAGAATCATAAGTTAACCGCCATTAACAGCCATGTCAGTTGGCATACACTTTGAGCAACGTTTCAGAAACCGGGCGTTAGAATGTCAAAACTTAAGTGACGTGATCATAAAGTTAATATTGTTAAACTACTTTCCTGCTATATTTGCAATGGAATTTAGGAATAACCAGTCAATAAGAGTTTATCATAAATCCTTTTTCCTACCTATAAACGATTTTCTTCATCATTCTTAGATACTTTACGATTTACTGGTAAAAGTAGGACTACAAAAATTAATATTTAGTAAATTCCTTGCATCTAAAAGGAGCATATTTTCGTGTGATTTAGAGAGTGGTACAGTTGTATTTAATATTAGCCGTAGCCAAATAAGTCTCGTATGAGTTTACGAATCACGTTTGTGATTAATATTTCAGAATTAAGTATTATTTTTATGTAATATGCTTTAAGTGTTGTACTGAGCAGCGATGGCGTAGCTGCATCGTTTTGGTGAATTGTATTTATTATTTTAATAAAATTTTACAATGTATAGCATACTGAATTTTTATTTAAAACACGTTTTTATTACCCTGTTATATAGTTTAAGTCGCTATTTAATGTTTGCAACATTTATTGTGCTATTAAAAAGTTTTTATGGATCTAGAAAAGATATGATATGAAACTGCATATTTGAATAGACTTACGGAAAACTTTTATTCTAATTAAAAAATGCAAATGTTATCCTTATCAATGTTACCTAAGTGTAAGTACCAATACCAATGTAGCCTAGTAAGTACCAATGTAGCCTAAGTGTATAAAGATCATTTCAACTAGCTCCTTGTTGAACGGCCCATAACAAGTAGCAAACTTTCAATGAGACAAGCTCAGAAAATTTCAGGCGCGCCCAACACGTCATCCGTAGCATATCCATAAATAAACTTGTTATTGTGATTCACTGCTGAATATAGCCTCCTTTAATGAACGCCAAGACCACCGATTCCCTGCCGGATAAAGGCTGATGATGATGATGATTGTAAGTCAGCCACTCTTTGATTGTGTAGGATGCCAAAACGCTACATGTTTCAAGAAGCCATCAAAGCTGATTGTAAGAAATAGTATTGAAAAGAATTCCAATGCATTAAATCTTCAACAAATTAAAAAATAACAGATTCAATTGCAGTTTATAGGATTATGTTAATTAACTTTGGCGTTATTGTTTTAAATCTGTAATGTGATGCTTATAAATTATCACATTTTCCCATGAGTTACTAAAAATGAACTGTGAAGACAATAAACAAGAAGAATCATTAAATATTGTTGTTTCTGGTCAAAGATCTTACCGCGATCCTTAATATCCCATACGATCTTCTAAAATGCATGATCACTTGGTCATTCATCGACGTTACGTTACTCTGTCGAGCATGTATCCGGAATAGAGCGGTAATGTGGATGTATTAAAACAAATTCTGCCAAATTTGTGCTGCCACGCTGCGCCATTTCTGCGCCTTGGTTAGGCGAATAATGGTAATTGATGTATGATTGGCCGATACACAGATCACTGATTGGTTCCTATTACATCAGTGACATGTCACGAATTTCGGATTTTTATGTCTTTCATTATGCCTCCCCTGTAATTTGTTCGATGGCAGATGTATCCTCATTATGACAATCATAACCGCTAGAATAAGCGCGTCGCACATAGATATAAAAAAGTAAAGTATCAACCCTTTATGTCCCACTGCTGATCACGGGTCACCTCCTCGAAATCAGGCGAGGAGGGTAATGGGCCATAGTTCACCGATGCGCTGGCGCAGTGCGGGTTGATGAACTTCATATACCTTCAAAGATTTTTAATCTGATCAGGCATGCATGTTTTCTCAGGATGTTTTCCTTCACCGGATATATATATATATATATATATATATATATATATATATATATATATATATATATATATAGTCAAAAGTAAATCATTCTTAAAAACGTAAAACTTTGATGTGGCCGAGGCCGCGACAGTTCCCAATCCCATCCGATCTAACTTGTATGCCTCCTTGTATTGATAGAGATCTGATAATATGATTGCCGTCTTTCGAGTAGATTTGCTGTTTTTCTAAAAGGCCAGGACAAGCAGCGTTATTACTGTCACAGAGACCTACCCACAACATTACGTCACAGGATGGGCAAAGAATAAATAGGTGACCTGGAAAGATCCGAGGTAAACTCGTTATATTCGTGATCATCAATATAAAATCCATATCAACGGGACACTAATACTTGAATTTATTTCACAGTTATTTTTGCACGTCAGAATCGAAATTAGCGTTATAAACGTGGTACCAATAATTTATTTTGAATATCGTATTGATGCAACAGGTCATTGACCTAGGGCCTTCAAATTAAAGGATTTAACGGCTGAGCTTTATTGATAATAAAGTTTGAAGGGCACTACCGTATTATTATAATATAAAGGAAACAAAACGTACATAATAAAAAGGAAACATTTTTTTAGTAAAATCACATGAAAGTTCGAATCCCGTAAAACTCAGATGGTTTTTAATATATTTCTATTATTTATTAATCTTATACTAGAGGACCCAACAGACGTTGTCCTGATACAAATTGATCCATCCGTTTAGTTGTAGTATAAATGAATAATCTAGATACCGACTGCAGTGCCATCTGCCGGGCTGATTTGTGAATCTAAACCATTCTCGTATCCACCTGAAGGTGCACAGAAAATTTCATTTAAATCAGTCCACCCGTGTAGGAGGAGTTCAGTGACAAACACACGCACAGAATAATATATTTTTCTTACATTTCTAATCCTACTAATATTATAAATGCGAAAGTTTGTGAGGATGTTTTTTTCTCTTTCACGCAAAAACTACTGAATGGATTCTTATGAAATTTTACAATGATATAGCTTATACATCAGAAAAACACATAGGCTATTATTTATCACCGTATTCCCATGGGAACGGGAAGTACACAGGTGAAACCGCGGGGCGCTACTAGTAATATAATAAACCCGAGATAACAGGATCAAGGATAACGAGATAACCACAGGATTCCAAGGAGTCAAGTCAATTACTTGACCCTGTCGTTAAGACAACATACCTGTGTAAAGTGGAAAACCCGCTAGAATTTAGGTATCAGTTATCACAGTATGAATACAAGCCCCAGAGCCTTAAACCCCGATGTCCAGGAATAAAGATGATCCTTATTCAAACTTTGTAAATATTAATACTTAAATCTTGTTTAGATCCGGATTTAATTAACTATACTAATTCGAATAATAAAGGCCTGTCACAAAGAATCACAGAAAAAGACATTAAAGGAACAACATACATAAAGATACGTTAATAAAATTAAAGGGCAAAAGTCAAAGATAAAATTATTTTACTCACTGTGCCCCGCGATTTCACCCGCTCCAAATATGAAAACTTTACTCTAAAAATAACTTCCTTAATAATAGGGCTGTCAAAAGCAAAATAATCCGACCCGTAGTTTTGCAAATGTATATTATCAAACTCATGAACTTTTTTATATTACATATTTTTTTACATCATCACTACATATTATAAAACAAAGTCGCTTTTTCTGTCCCTATATCCCTTTGTACGCTTAAATCTTTATAACTACGCAACGGATTTTGATGCGGTTTTCTTTAATAGATAGGACAATTCAAGAGGAAGGTTTATGTACATAATTTATTAAGTTTCTATAAACATTGGCTAAGATATAACAATAATTGTTGGAGGTGTCGGAATAAAATTGGCCGTCTGGGAATTTCCAACGAAAACGCTGCCTAAACCCTTCGAGATATATCAAAATAATGTATGTTGGAATTGTGTGTCTTAAATAGGTCTACAAAAAAGTCCGCGATGGCATATATCTATCTCTTAGGGATATCATACTATATCCACTTAATACTTTAAAAAATGGACAATTATAACGCGATAATTTGAAAGCTATTTACACAAATACGGTATGAATCCTTATCATTTTAAATCAGTTAATTAGCTGGAGCACATAATGAAGATTATTTTTACCCTTTACATAATGCAAATTAAATGAATACTTTAGAAGATATGGCAATATCAAAATAATACGCAAGAAAATAAATCGTGTTGCCGTGATTTGAGAGGGCAGTGTAATATGTAATAGTATCCTAAATAGTAAATATGCATGCAGAAAGTCTGCATAGGAATATAATATGTCTTTATGTTCAAGATAACATATATCCATTTTAATACAAAAACTTAGTCATTATTGAAATGGAAAATGATCGTCATCAAACATGATAAATTCGTAAACCTAAGTTCACGCGGGCGAAGCTGCGGGTAACAGCTAGTTATACATAATTTATAGAGTGGATTTGATTAGCAACTAGCACATGTTGCAAACATACGTAAGTTGTCGGATTCAACATTCGGGCATTCTACCACAGACAACTAATGATTGCATTCATGACTAAAATAGCCCAGAAATTAAAAGTATATAATGTATCAGATTATTAATTTATTTATTATAATTTGATCACAACCATCACGCATTTAATACGTGTTTCGATCATGTCCTGTTTAATCATGGCTGGCATGTATAAAAAACTCGTAAAACATATTTATCGAATACGGAGACAGGTTTAGGGTATAGGCATTGGAATGACCGAAGTTGTCATGTCATATTGTATCTTGACAAAGAATACAGACGTATATAGAAGAACAGTTCTTAAGGATTTATTGTGTCAACTTATTGGGGACATGTCCCCAGCGGGCTTAGTTCGCACGCGCTCGCTCTCGTAGGCTCATATGCTGCAGACATCGCGGTGTCCTTCTCGTCACGTCAC
The DNA here is from genome assembly GCA_905333005.2 of Lycaena phlaeas. NCBI lineage: Eukaryota > Metazoa > Arthropoda > Insecta > Lepidoptera > Lycaenidae > Lycaena > Lycaena phlaeas. The sequence continues at coordinate 11,801,781 of HG995173.1, forward strand.
CAAGCGGACGTTTGTGTCGCTGAAAGTTTGTCCTCAAAGCGCCCTTAAGAACTTCTTCTATGTACGTCTGAATTCTTTGACATCTTAATTACGTTCAGGTATACAATAGTAATACTAAAATCTAAATCTTATAAAAATCAGATATTGGGAGTCCGTACGGGAATAAGAAAACGAGCTTATCGTTAACATATTACTTTTCTGTTTGCTGCTGCTGCATGGGTACCACCATCTTGCTTGTTTCCAGTCAGCATTGGTGTGTTTCAATGAGGAGGGCAAGGGACTAACACACGTATTCACAAACAATACTTTGAGGTGTACACAGTACTCCCGAACACATAGTGTGTTTTCCAATTACAGAGCATAATGCGACTCAGTGCCGCACAATGCCGCACAATGCTGTTGCTTAATTGGAACGCGATAGTTTTAAAATGCGCCAGCAGAGTGCGCTCAGTTCAGGGTAGAATAAAAAATATTCATAAAAGTTAGCAATAACCTCATTAATGTAAATAAAGTGGTATACATAATTATTGGTCGAAAGCTATTTACGGTTATTTTAAGTTATTTGGATTTTGATTATTTCATTAACATTTTTTGTTTTGAGTATTTTTTTTAATGAGTTCTTAAACAATTATATACCTTTCAATTAAATCATCTCTTTATCAACTATTGCATATCATCTGATACGTACGTATTTTAAGAATTCGTATTTTGGTGTTTTAAGTATTTATACTATATAATATACTAGCAGCGCCCCGCGGTTTCACCCGCATACTTCACATTTCCGTGGGAGTGCAGGCATAAATCATTGCTTATATGTATCGTTTTGGTGTATATAAGATATATTATTGTAAAGTTTCAATAGAATAGAATCCATTCTTTTCATCAGAGTTTTTACAAGAAAGAGTAATAAACATCCATACTTACAAACTTTCACGTTTTTAATATTAGTAAGATTACCAAAACCCTTCTTTGTAGATGAACTTGAAACATTATATTAATATTTTTGTGCACGTACGCGTATATTTTTTAACAATAAATAATATTATTAACGATAGTATTTAAATAAAACATTTCGATAAATGAACAAATTAAAGAAAAAACACTTGTTAATTTTTTGTCACAGTTGGCCAATTGCACGCATTTCGCGAAAGCACTACTTTTAAGAGAGCTCAAAAATGCGATGCGATGCTGTAATTGGAACACCAACTTTGAGCATTGTGCCGCACAATGCGCGTTTGTGCTGTAATTGGAAAACGCCCATAGGATCATTCAAACCAATTCATAGACAATACTTAAATGAAATACGTAACTGTACGTCTGTCAAACGCATATAAAACCAGACTATTGACACGAAGAGCGCATAGATAGAAGTGTTCTTCGCATAGTATTGTTTCACTACTGAGCCAAGTACGCTTTTTGAATACGGGTGTTAACGGCTTATGTCTCAGTCCCCCCAGATAAGTGGCACGAACGCTAAATGATAGAATACTTTTTGTATGGGAATGATAGAATACTTTTTGTATGGGAATGACACTAGCTGTCAAATTACATGTCGTAAGCTAGTGTCATTCCCTTACAATAATTAGTATTCTATTATTCTATTCGTTTGGCGTTTGTGCCAGTTGTCTAGGGGAGCAGAATAGGTAACTCTTCAACTAGTTAATGTTTTATCTTTTATTTTGGATGACTTTAAAGTTTAAACCATTGAGCAACTCGGATCTCCTTCCGGCGTTTTAAACACTAATAAGTGGTCAGTTATATGCTTACGATTGCAGATTCACGTTTTACAACCCCCAAAAATAACTAAAGCTAAACGATTTGTTTTTAATTATTGACTATTTGCAATATAAAGCCATTATTATTCAACTGCCAGTAGTCGACGGGTAAACGCCAATAATAAACGCAAATATCCGGAAAATAGTGTTCTGCGTATAAACAATGTTCTGGCTTGAAGTTTGGTTCAAATAAATTAAAAAAAAAATGAATAAAAGATTGAATGATAATATTATATTACTTATGTTAAAATTAGCAAGAATAGGCTTAAAAAGTCGTGACACCTATAAGAATTTTTGTGTCGTTGTTTTCTTTACAATGAGTAAAGTAAACAACAACAAAAAGCGTTGTATAAGTTGTAATTTAACACATAAATCAGAAAAAAAACTCGCGTCACTATTTGGACATTAATAGATAGTATTTTAAATGATTACTCAGAGATTTTGCGTCGTAGCATGTTGATTATACAATCTGTTTATAATTTAAATTAATTTCTTTTCAATTTAAAAGCCAACTAAAATGGTATTTAAAATTGAATTATCTTTTATATAACTTATGTTAAGTAAAGTATGTATGTATTGACGTATGTTTCACCGATCGGTTAAATTAGGCGTCAATCGTTCATTAGTATGGCCGGGCCTTATTGAACCAACTTAAAAAAGAATAGGTAATTATTTGTACTCGAATCAAAGCTTTTTCGTTTTTACTTCTTGGTTTCCGACGTATATCGTTACAATATCGAAATTGTGCAGCTAATTTTGGATATAAGTGTTTTATGGAACTATACATATTATAAATTATTTAAAACAAAACCCTGCACCGTTTTTTTTCTCCTTAATTTGATAATTTGACAAAGGCTCATACTTTGAGATATTGACATAAAGGGGCTTCACACTTTTTGTAGTGATTTTTATACAAAAATTCTTCATTTATAAGTCCGCTCGTAATGATAAATGAAGGGGAAATAATTTCAACCATCAACTTTGCGAACGTTAGAAATATGTTTATTTGAAAGGTTGAGAATATGATTTTTATAGTTTTTGGCGAATCTTTGTGAAATCTTACAGAAGTTATGAATACCACAGTATAATATTAAGGAAAAAATAAATAAATACCATCGCATAAAACTATCGTCTCATAATTACAAAAGCCAGATTAAATATAGATGTAATAAGACTGTAAACCAGTGACTCAAGCTAATATAGATAGCTTCACTCAAACTTGCACTCGGCACTATGTTTGCGTGTACTGTCATCACAGAGCTTTAATTCGTCGTCGTCCACTGCTACCCGAGCTGTGCAGTGACAAGCGCACGAACACAGAACCGAGCGCAAAGTTTAGTTGAACTATCTATACAACCTTCATTAGCTGTCTAAGATTATATTTTATCAAGGAAAATCCTCGTAATTAAGACAATAACTGATCTAAGATCGGAAGTGGATAATATTAACTAAATAATAATTACAATATGATAAACAACCTTTAAAAATATTACAAACGGAAGTTAAAAGTTAAAGCAGTGGGTTTATGCTGCTATTTTAGCAATGTTAGTGTGCCTCCATCGTTATTTAGCCGGTGAGAGATCAGACCATCGCTCGCACATCGGTGAAGAAGAACATCGTGAGGGAATCTGCATGCCTGATGAGATTAAGTTTTAGAAGATAATCTGCATACCTGATAAGACTGAAAGAATTTGAAAGTATGTGAAGTTCACCGACCCACATTGGGCCATCGCATCGATGAACTATAGGGTCGATATCCTCGATTGATTTCGAGGAGGAGACCCCTGCCCAGCAGTGGGACATTTTTTATTTTTAAATAATTATACCACATGTCGATACGGGGCCCCGCTAGGGCAAGCTACGCCATTGCCTCTAATATGGTTTAAAAATCTATTTCTGTAAATGACCAGAGTGTATCCAGTTTCTCTCACAAGTTAAGAGACGTACACGTGTACACTTTTAGCATAATTTGCACATTTACACTAATAAGCGTCTAATATAAAGTATCAATAGGTAATAAGGTAGGCAAGGCGATTCGAATCTTGATTTCTGTTTTAGTCATTTGTCTAGTCGTATTTCTTATGTGTTGTCATTTTGTGTTTTGTTGTTTGTAACGTAGACTGCTTGGCGTGATAAAATTTCGCAAACAAAATTATAGAGAAACACAACCTGTCATATATATTATATAGAGACAAATCGATATTATTTTTTCGTCTTAATTATTGTAAGAATGTATGCCAAATTAGTAAACAAACAAGTTTTGATCAAAACTTTTACCAAACTCTCAAAGAAGTCTTATAATTTTGAACCTGTGTCGAGTATTAAAATATACCTTTATAAGATAAGTAGGTATGCTGACTTGATTGCGACTGTGGTTTCTCTTATATTGTTCAAACAAAAAGATCAATCAAAACTCGTGTTGAAGAGCATGTAGCTAACGCAGTCGCTAAATCTTATAGTCAGTATATATAAAGTTCGCCATTCAATTTGATAAACTAAAAGTCCTCGCAATTTTTTTTTATTCATTAATAACGTAAGGACATTTTTGGTAATTTTGATCCCCCTGCCCCCGTGTAAGTATACATAAGATTTCTCGAACCCCTCCCCTCTCTTACGTAAGATTCTATCTCGTTCTTCTAAATAATAAAATGTCAGAAAAGGATCAGTTCGACTTAAACTTACAGTTCAACGCAAATAATAACAAAATAAAATAACAATAGTAATTTTTCAAATAGAATTCAAATTACTTTGTACACTATAAAATGAAGAAAACTATTCAAAATCCAAATTGGGATTAGATTTCTAATGTTGAATTTTGATTTAGAAAGAGATTTTCTTAACCAGGGTTAGTGGGTTCTTAACTAGTAATTAATGAATGGCCCCTTAGGGGAGAGTTTAAATCGTTTATTTTGAACAAAATGATGAGTCGATTTATCTTTCATTATTAAGTTAACGGGTAATTTTTTAGGTTCAAAGACCTCTAAAGAGTACGTCTAAAAAATATAAAAAATCTTTTATTATATTCAGATTTTTTGTATTTATAAATTATTGTTTTGGACAGATTCAATGGTTTTATTGTTCAATAGAATTATAATTTATTATATTATTAATGAGATATCTTATAAACACGTAGTATTCTCTATATAGTTTGTGCTTATAAATAAAAAAATGGATTGTGTATACTCTATAGTGAAGCAAGCATTTTGCTGCAAAAAACACGCACAAACACACAAGCAATAACACTTCATCAAACATCAGGAAACGATTTATTCGCTCTTATATTTGGAGCATTGCAATTCTATGCAAGTGAATCGTGGACCATAAAAGAAATGTTGGAGAATTATATAGGGGATAAGTTGGATTCCCATCATGGTTCAGGCCATGTAGGGGCGGTGGGGCTCAGGAATTGAGCCGAGGGGGCTCTTTGTATCCCTCTTACAAGAAGGGGGGACAGAAGAGCAGGGGGCAAGGGGCGAGGACGGGAACTAATGAGGTGACTCGTACTGTCCCGGCGTTGGGAGTGATGGGTCTGTAGTGCGAGACAACCCAACGGGGTGAAGAGGCGTCAGTCCCCTGAGGGAATGACTAGCCTTCGAGGTACCCTGATGCTAGCAGATCCGGGGCACCTCACCAAAGGCGGCATTGGTAGCACTCGCCGGGTTTCAGTTGGTAGAGCTGCGTCCACTTTCGCTTTCAGTCGCACATACCCGCCTTGGGATGCCTACTCCTCTGCGGGATGCCATTTCCCGAGGATTACTGCTAGCTATGTTCTTGGATCACTCAAGTGGGTCCGAATCCCATGTGATAAGAGGCTTCATAGTGTCGTTCACGAGTAAGAAACTAAAACATCGCCAAAGTCAAGGACCTATTGTTTGTACAGCACTCATGCGATGACCATTCGTTAAACATTAAACACTCGATTTAATTATATTCAGCACACTAAATAGTTTTGCACTACGATGATATAAAACCTTGTACTCTTGTACACCGAAACTTGAAGTTCATCATCAGCATCATCAGCCTCTGCCCACCGTTGAAGCCTGAAAAAAATATTAGCCTCCTTCAATGACAAAACATCCGATCCTTTGCCACTTGCATCGAACGAGAACCGGGCAATGTAAAAAATGTAACGTATCTTCTTTACATATTATAAAACAAAGTCGCTTCCTTTGTATGTATGCTTAAAATTCAATCGGTTCAATTTTATTGGTCGCAGGACTTCATTAGTGGCGCGGTATATGTATTAAAATTAAAAAATATATAATTATAACCTACGTCAAAGATAACAACCTTTATGAATTGTCTGTTCTTTATGACAATTTGTAATATTGTGCAAACGTGATCAATATTTTTTATGTAAATAACATATAAAATATCGTATTTATTTCAACATTCATAATATTTTGTAGCAACATACGTAATAAAGTAAAAAACGAATATCAAAACACGACTTAATAAAAAATGTAAAACGAAATCCGCGCTGCTTTGGCTAATTTCGTACAAACATTATCATAAACCATCACAGAACACTGAAAGTAATATTCCCTGGCAACTATACCCTCAATATTTACTCCACAATCCTGTGAGCTAGAATGAATAACCAACAACTACTATTGTTGTTTAGTAGTGCTAGCCCATTACAATACCCTGTTAGCAAGCTACGCGCAGAAGCAGCAGAGCAGCTCTTTATATAGTACAATATTTGTAATGTTATGTAAGTCTAAACGCAAAAAAATAAAAAAATGGGCCCGCCCGCCCCTGGGCACCCTTGGGAAAAAAATTGCCGTCTCTTGTTGTGGGTCTACGAAAGCATGGAAAGGTCTTTTACTTTCCAAATTTTGCCGCTTTAGAAAATATGCCGCTCTGGGCACTAGCCCCGACTGCCCCTATTTTAAATCCACCGCTGAATGTATGTATGTTTATTGCTCTTTCACGCAAAATAAGATTGAATATTTAGACATAAAAACACATGCTCTATAATAATTTACCCTCTATTCCCTCGGGGATGGGAAGTATGCGGGTGAAATCGTTATGCGCTGCTAATGTTAATATATTTTTATATAATTTTACGTAATAAAATTTAAAACAAACCAAACACGACGGACGTGATAAAAATCCAAAAGGAACTAATATCCGAAGCAGCTGCCTCGGCAGATTCCGTTCGTTCTTCGGACTTTGAACCTTTGAACCGGTACATGACATATTGTACCGACATTCGGGGCCAACCAATTTAAATGCTAAATAAATAATCGACTCCGAGCCGAAAAGCAATAAATAAGGATCTTTCTAAAGCAAAATACTTTTGAAATGATCGGTATTTATTTATTAAAATTATTCTAACTTGTATCACTTTTACGATGATTCGACCCAGATATCCAAATATCTATTCAATTTATCGATTTATCAGTAAATATAGGATTAACGACGCTCGCGACGCGCCCGTCTTCATCTCAACTATGTCTCCAATACCGTCTTGGTTTACCGCCCCTCTAGACAAGTGGCAAACGCTCCGCAGCTCAGTTACGATAAACGCTAAAAATATAGCACCATAGGGTTATCCCAAAATCTTTGACGAACGTATACTCAGACACATACTTAAAGTATATGGTTTTGTTTGTAAAAACGTCTAAAAACGTATGTACTTCATTCCTCCTAGACAATATAATATAGAATTAAAATTGAAGCTTACGACATAAAAAAATCAAGAAATATTATATATATAATATATATAATAAAATATATATATAATAAAAATATTCGTTTTAAACGAAGTAAAGACGTTGTTGAACGTTTTTACAAACAAAATCATAATATACTTTATGTGTCTTCAAAAATTATGCAGCATTATTTTATTATACAATGGGGTGCAATGAAAAGAAACTTTCATGGTTCGTTTTTAAATTATTCAAAGTAACTTATATCAAAAATTCAAGCTGTAATTCGAAATTTCGATTTAAAGACCTATTTTCTTGGACTACCATGGCTTATATAGCATGGTCGGGGCCTCTAAAATTTTTTTATGTATCGTTTTTCCTGTATCTTAATTGTCAATATTATGCTTATTAATTCCAAAAAAATTAAAATTAATATTTTCGATTTCATTAGCTATTCCTTAAATAATCAAAACTCAAATGTGTCTAAGGTATTGAAAATAAACATCATCGTGATACTTATAAAATAAAAAATTAAACACTTCCTTCGCTATGGTTTACAGAGAAAAAAATGTTCAAAAACCTCTAGAAATTATCGTAAAAAAATATCGAGTGTAAAGCTATCCATCAAACACAGGCTGAGGTAAAATTTTCCAGACGTTAGTTGGTGAGATCATTCGAACACAAACAAAACATTACATTTGATATATAACCGCGGTCCATCACATAAACGCCGTGACGTCAATACAGACCTCGCTGACCCACGGATCCCTCTCCAAATAATTACGGTCTCATGAAAAAAACATCTCAAATGACTTTTATAATAAAGCTATATATTTATATAAAAAGTTCTTTATATTAAACCCGCTCATTCCTGAATGGTATTTTTCTGTGAGAGGAATGTATCCCTCATTCTCCTTATGAATGATGCCATAATGGTCTAGTGTGTATGGGCTCACCCTCTTGACTGGTCCGGGTTCGATCCTGACTCATGTAGTAATTTGAGATGGGTTTTCCTAAATTTCAACATGTGCCATCATGAGAACAACGCTGCTCGCCAGTCAAGGAAAACATCGTGTGGCAACCTGCAAACTATGATTATATGAGATTAAGCCTTTGAAGTGAAGTTCAACTCACATTGGACTAGCGCGTCAATGAGCTATGAGCCATCCATGCCTGATTTTGAAGACTCGTGCCCAGAATTGCGACTTTAACTCGTAAAGGGTGCACACAAGCAAGCTAGCCACTTCATGTGACCAAAGTTCACAGTACACATCACATCACAAGTGATCAAAATTATATATAAACACAAGCGTTGACGCGAGATATCTCTGTCAGTCTGTTCTGCACTTTTCTGCGAAATATAGCAAAGATTTTCTGACAAAAATAAGCGAATGGTTACCGCCATATTATAATCCGTCGCGCGGCACAAGCGCAAGCCTTTAACGTCCTCCTAAGGGTAAAAAGAAAGAATAATTAAATATTTATTTCTAAACATCATATAAGGCATTGTTGATTATAATGAAACTTCAAGATTTTAACATGCCCGACGTTTGGTATTTACTTATATTGCTGTAAATTATCCGAAACGTCGGAAATGTAAAATCTTAATATGCAGCGTTAAAATCCGTAAAAAATATTTCATTATAAAGAGTAAAATTCGCCTAAACATAAGAAAACAATAGCGTTTAAGCCAGGCTCAAACAAATATATTTATTTCAAATACTTTCATGTCGTGACGAGAGAATCCACAAACTACTAAGGGATACTATGAGAGAATCTTTACTTCCTTTTATGAATCCATATTTTTTAAACAAAACCAAACTACCTTTAATATGTACATGAATTTTATTGAAATGTATATATCGTAGTATGATTTGATAAAACGTTTTTTTGCGAAAATACTAGGGATATTGCGAAAACACGGTTAATTAGACATTGGCATAACATTTCTCAATCTTACTGAAAAAAGATAGAGTTTTTGCAAAAATACCAGTCGCCTTAGCAAGATTGAAAATCCTTAACTCTGATTGGCTTGATTTTGGTTGACAGGCAAACTCTTAATGCGATTGGTTCATATTTTGCCTTGTAGGTTCGAGTATACAATAGGATCCCAGACAACGTTCAAAATCCTTCCATCAATAAATTTAAAAAAGTTATTAAAGAAAGTTTGTTTTTACCACACAAATAGAATATTACAAAGTAAGTCTTAATGGAAGATACCACGCGATGGGAATAGGGCGTTCCTCCCAGGAATTTCAGGATAGCATGTAATGGCCGACATTCTACTTTTATTCACATAAAATATTCAATGTTACTCTAACAAACACTATTTGCAAAATAGCCTGGTTATAAAAAAACCGTGGGGTGTCGTGAGACACCGGATAGGAACGAGGTTCCTTGCTTTAAAACATTAATTTCAAGTTTTATTCGAGGTATAAAGAGAATAATTGTTCGAATATAATTTTTTTATTACGATATTTTTATCGATAAAAATAAATATAAACTACGTTACAAAATTATCTTAACACGTTTATTTAATTTACAATGATTTATAAAAATATATAATTATTAATAGATACATTATACCCTGTAAAGCTATCATACATAGACTTTAGAAGAACTTCGTTTAAAAAAATGAATGCATGTCTCTGTGCACAATTGTATATTATATGTACTTAATGTACATGTGATTAATTTTTCTTTCTCATTTCTAAACCTATCTACTGTAAACACACCAAAAAATTTTTCTGTTCTGCGTGCACTATAATTTTAAAATAGAAAACGAAAACTTCTCAAGCATATGCATAAATATTATATAATAGTGTATTTTTTATTAGATTTTAAATAGCCTAAAAGCTTCCAAGTTGATTAAGATTGATATTTTTTATTTTATTTTTCCGGAAATATTCAAGAGTTTTTTTATTAATAGACTAGACTTCAACGAAAGTAAAGCTATGTATTTTGTCAAATATTTTTTAATTCAAATTAAGAAATAAACCGGTTCGAAAATAAGACTTATTTGGGATTTTTATAGATCTGATACAGATATTGTAAAACAAGCGAAGATATCCATCTACGAGATTTAAGACTTTTTAGCAGACATCGTTATAATATGAGAATAATAACAATAAATTTACTTCCTTATAATAAAAACACTTCTTGCCATATTTGATATACGTGCCAATTTACAAATTTCTTCCGCTTTATTATTTAATAATTAAAGGTAGATGGGCAAAAACTGTAGTTGAGCGAGTATCGACCAATGACATTTATTTATCAGATACAAAAATAATAAGTAAGGATACTTTTTGATAAAATATGCTAAAATAAGACTTAATATCAATTTATAAAACTCGAAATATGGTTAATGTTTAAATAGCTTAACAATAAAAAAACCTTATTTAACTTTGCATCATTAAAACAAAAACAGCATTCGAAAAAACAAAAACTTTGCGCTTCGTACAAATAATTGAACAATTTTCTTGTATGTGTGGAATATCTTTTGATTGTCTGCTAATAACCTTAAAAAATATAATTCGACTCATTATAAAAATATATTGTAATGGAACAAAAAATATATTATTATAAAAAGATCAGTCACAATACCGCTTCGTGATTATTTATGTTTCTTTATACATCCAAATAAAACATCTTGATATAAATAATATACATAAATTATTCACATTCCCGTGGCAATACGGGGATGAATAATTATAACTATCCCCTGATGGAGACTCTCCAGTCTGACCTGGTGGCCGGGATAGTTCGGGCCCTGTTCCCCGGCCGACTGGAGCACGTGCCCCCGCCTAAGGCGCCATCAGGTCGTGAACAGTTAAGCGACGAGGCTCCAGAGGTTTCCCAGGACGAGGTGAAAGCGGCGTTAGTGCGCATGGGGGTGCACAATAATGGCTCGGGTCTGGATGGCGTTCCAGGATAGATCTTGGTCCGCTCCAAACACAGGTGCAGTGCCATTTTAGACTTTGTACCATCCCGGTTGTGCCGGCCCAATTTGGCTGCAAAGCAGCATGACACTACCTATATTTAGTGTACTTATATTCACATTTCCCTCTGTTTAGATGTCAATTTTTTTTTGTATTTTTCGGAGTTTGCGTTAATTTACTAAACTTAAGGACCCAAAGATCTTATAGCTTAAAGACTAAAGTTATGTTTTTGTATTAGTTAGGTACGTAAGCGCACATACAAACCATCTGATCGTAAATAACCAGTATCACTCAAGAACTTCACAAGTTCTTAGCCTACCCTTCTCAAGGGTCTAGCCCCGGCAACTATATTGGGGACTCGCGTTTCCAAGTGCGGTGCGCTATTTGTTCGAGAACGATGAGGCCTGAAATGCGCCAGTCGCCTTCTGCGAAACCTTAATCTCGCAGATGGAGGCGGTGGAGCAGGCACGTCCCTCCCAGGTGGGAGGGAAGCGCTAAGATAGGTATTTTAGCGCTTCCCTCCCTAAAATAGTATTTTAGCGCTTCTCTGTCTAAAATAGATATTTAAGGCAGATATTTCATAGCATCATCGTTTCCGTTTTTTGTGGCACCTAAATATTTTTTCTTTGTTTGTCATTAACTAAAACTGATTGATAAGTGTTTATTATTGGCTATTGTACAGGTAATATTTGATACGGATGTGCGAAAACAACTTTGGCGACAAGAGCATATAAACATTTACGTCAGATTGTGTTTACTCTATTTACTATATGTACTCAGGTTCTTCCGATAAAGACAAATGCAAACTGTCGTAATCATCATCGTCATCAGCCGGTCACGCTGCTGGGCGTGATGGATAAATTCCATGTCGAAACAATGTCAATACCATTACTTTGTAATATAATTTCAAACCAATCATGTAATCTGTTAGGAGAAGGTATTTAAATTATTAGGGACGAACCTGGTTCCCGTTGCCCCACAAGATGTTAAAGGCGTCTCGTCTTCTTTATACTGTTTTCCACACCCGTGTTGATGTCGCACCGTGAATATAACTACACGCGTCGACGGGATGATGAGTCCAGACGGTTTTCGGTATTTATTTGAGGAGACGCGCGAGAGCTCGACTCGACCACGATACGGCGAAACGTCAACTCACTTTTCCCAGTACCCCCAGATTCGTAGGAATGGTATAGATTTAGGATGAGGGTAGTAGGAAATGTTCCGTTCAGGAAGGCTAAATTAATTACGTTTGGAAAATATGAATGCGTTCGCCATTACAGTTATATTATTAAGAAACATAATCAAAGTAAAAGTTTGGAAGAACTCCCTCAATATGGGTATCAAAAGAAAGTGCTTGACAAGTGGATTTACATTATGACAAGTTTTATAATCCAAGATGGCCGCACGTCAGGGTTTTTCTCATTTTATTTTATTGAGGTATTATATTTAATTGTCCAAACAGAACAGTTTCCCTGTATAACATATACCTTCTTGTGTTCCCAAGCCCATTGATCTTAAATCCCTTCTGTCATCCTCAAATAAAAAAGTCCTAAATTACTTAATTAAATTTATCTGTTCACAAAAAATTAAACTCTAACTGCTCGCTTGCTTTTGTACTTTTCCTTTGTTATGTACTGTGTGTCTTGTGATGTCTAAATGTCCTGTGTCCTTTTATTACAGAGTACACATCAAACCACATATATTCTACCCCTGTTTTGGATCTATCTTTATAACCGGCCAATCACGTCAGACATCTTGCTATTTTCAGGAGTCATTGGCAGTAATGGTCGCTAACCCTAAAGTGACCGAGTTACCATAAATAAAAGAGTTGAAGTTGAAGTTATTTCATTGACGAAATACAGACTACTACACTCAAATGATTTTGTGGAGTGTTTTGGAGTGTGGAGGATTTTGTATAGTGCCCACTAACGAGAAGACTAACTGTATATACATGCACTACAGATGATTTGTATAGCAAAATATCAAATTCTGACCTAATCCCTAAGCCATCAAATCACAGATTCCTATTATAAATTTCTATATGAAGTCACTACAATTACAAGCAAACAAAAACAGAGTAACATAAGATCTATCACTGAAGTGATAGATCTTATATTACTCTGTATTCTCTGTTTCATCAGTCTTTATCCATCCACTGCTGAACCTTCTCCCTCCTTCAATTAATGCCAAGACGATCGATCGGTCTTCTTGACGGACCAGCTACACAGAGATTGTCTTCCCATTTTAGTATTTTTAATGAGATTTGTCTCCACATTGTCTGTAAACGTATCTTGTTACTAAATCTTATGTTTGTTAACAATTCTTATCATAGTAAAAAAAAAAAAATACAGTTATTTTCCAAATCACGTCGTTACGGGAGGACTCAAGTATAAGACGTTGCTTGGCCTAAGTATGGATTATATCCTTCTTGCCTGCTTAGGGCTTGTGGTAACTATAACTGGAAGCGTTTCACAGGAGACTAAATTCAGACCTAGTCCTAGTTTCTGAATCATACAACTATAGCAGACGACCCATCTTCGACGAATTCATCGTGTCGAATCATCGAACCATCAGGTCGGATATCGTATACAAAAAAAAACCAGTTGTGATCATTGTTGTCTCTGTCATCAGCTAGCCACTTAGCTGGTGTAAGCAAATACTACATAATGCTTGCTTTATTTACAATTTATTCCTACGACGCACATACATTTTCTTGAATGTCATCTACATAACCCTGAATATGTGACATATATTACGAAATTGTACTTTTATGTTTCCGCAGTTGATGTGGAATAAATGAATATATTGTATACAGAAGAGAATACGAGCATTGTATGTTTAAAAGGATATGTGTATTAGTTAATGTCCCGCATAATTTACAGAACAGAAATAAAATATTGCAAGGAAAAAATATTCTTAGGAGCAGCTGCCTTTTTACCTGCCTTTTTACCAGATATTGAAAACAGCTAAGTGAGAAGAATAAGGAAGTGGAAGACTAGACCGGAGTCTACTCTGTCCAGTCTTCCGTGTAGGTACCTCTAGCTATGAATCGTCATCTAAAAATACCGGGTACTTTATTTGTATTATTATTTTAGAATTTAGTCAATGATTGTCTAGTCAATAATTCCTGCGATAATAAGCAAATAAAACGAGTCATCAATTCTGTCGCATCATGATGATCTGACAGAGCAAATATACTAACATACAATAACATTATAGCCTACCGTGCGAAAATCCATCAGGTACCCAACACGCACAAGGGTCACGTGATTTGATAAATTCTTGTACGAATACATTTTTGCTACTTGGAATAACTTTGTATGGACGAATCGTCTTAGTTTTGGGTTTTAAAAAATCTGATTTGAGGTTCTTGGAAAGACGTAACCAACAGTTGAAGACTAACGACTGATACGTACTAATATGTTCATGGCCAAAAGGCGACGCGGGCCACTTACTATCATGTGGCTCGTCTGTTATTTGCCTATCTATCCATCTTATAAAAAATACAAAGAGATGGAAAAAACATAGAAACGTCGACGATCTTGGTGCTAGACAAACGTGAAAGAACACCTTAAAGTTTTTGAAGTGAAACTTCTTTAGAATAGTTGTGATTTCAAACTGGATGCAACGGAAAAAACGACAGGTAAGAGACACAAATACAAAAGAGCGAGAGAGCAAATGTCGGTGTGTATGCACACTGCACGCTTATGTATAGGTGTACAATACTTGCTTGTATTTGAGCATTTAACGTGTGTTTCACTTTGTGTGTGTATCGCACACACTTTTTTTTTGTCGATAGGAGTCCGACAAAACTTTTTACTAGAAAAATCCTGGTAAAAAAATTACTTAGGATTTCCACCAAGAGAGAAAAGGATGTAAGGAATTCAGTTACTCAGGTTGAATGTGTGTATGAAGATTTTTACTTCCTTTAAAATTCTTTATAGACTATTAAATAAACATTGAAAAGTGTTTAGTGGAAAACCTTTGACGCAAGTTTTACTAAGTACAGTCACTATCATTAACTTCGAAACAATATCATTAAGTAAAATATATTAATTATTAACTATTAGCCTTAATAATATTACTATGAATAAAATTCCCCGTTTTACGCGAATTCGGAGAAACGCTGTTTTTTAATTGCCCACTCCGCTCTATCAGCGTTCGATTTACGACAAGTTCGAATAATGCAGTGCACAAAATTGATTTATTGTTAATTATTTCATTAAAAAAAACTACAAAATAAGAAATTTTACGTGTGAAAAAGAAAATCTTAACTCGTAGGCGACTTTTTTAGAATACATGAAATCTTCGTCATCAATATAACTTTGGTATATGTTATTTTATTAATTGTAAATTATTGTTTTCTTTAGGCTTAGGTCCCGTTATCACAAACTCTATAGTCTATACGTATGTATATTCAAAATTGTATCCGACTTACGCGAATTCGAATTTCACGGCTATATCTTGTTCCCCCGTAAGTCCCCGTAAGACCGCGGTATTACTGTATGTGCAACTAAACCAAAACTTGGAAACATTAGTACTATGAACGTGTACCACATATATGTTTATTAATGTAAGCTTGTATTGAATAAGAGTGCGACGTGTAGATGTTATTGCTCGTGACTGTACCATGTACGACGTACGTATTACGCTGTAGACGTCAAAGCGAGCGGCAGATTTACGTTACGATTAAAAATAAATTATATCCGGTTGCGATTGCTAATGGAAAAATATATTATAAGTACAGAAAAAATCTGCCGTGTGTGTGATTTTATTATTGTTGTTATATGCTTACGATAAATTGATTGTTTAAACAACTACATCCAAAAATGGCACCTTAAGAATCATATCATAAGTAAAGCGTTCCTTTGTCTCACAAGCCCTGACAACTTCAAGAAATAAAAATCTTATTATAACTAAAATATAATTATTCTACCAAAAAAAATTCAAATACTCCGTAAATAATTTAGTTAAATATTCTATTTAAAAGTTATTATTAAGAATGAACACAGCGTCTTTGTTAAAAAAAAAACATTAAAAATGTAATTAAGTAATGTTTTTTGTAAATAAAAAAAAGAAACAGTTTTATTGTTTATGAAAGTAATTCATGGAGTTTAATAACAAGTAAATATAAATTCCTTAAAAAATACGCTGATTTTTTTTGGAGACTTTTAATAGTAGTAGATAATTAGCGTCATATTCTTTACTTCTACATACTACTGTGGCATTACAATACAGTGACACTACTCTATATTATTAACAGTACATACCGGTACAATACAATACAGTACCATAATACTATTTTAATATATATTATTACTATTTTTTACATCTGATCTTTATCAAAAAATACTTCTTATTTCCAACAACACTAGCACTGAGCTTCGTACCAAACTAACGCCGTGTTATTTTTAGTCGACATTTATTACATTTTCCTTTGAAAAAAAAAACAAAATAATTTATACTACATACATTTTTTCTGTTCGTGTGTTAGTAAACTAACTACACTTAAATGGAGCGACCGATTTGCATAAAGTTTTACTTATTGTTTTCCCTTAAATGGTGTTTTTATGACTGATTAATAATTACCTGAAGATTGACAACCTTCATAATAGACCATAATTGATAATGATTAATTATTTCCCCAGGTATTCCCCATATTTTAATTTTTAATTTGTAGGCATATTAAAATAGAGTCATAAAACAAAAATCTAATGTTGTTTCTATACAATATTCATATTATAGTGCGCCAGAAATGTATATAGAGCTTATATCGTAGTTTTGTATGATATGAATAATTTAAAAAATTTAAGGTATAACAGTCGTAGCCGGTACGTGTTGGATGCGAGGGGCAAGGGATCGGTTGTCTTGGCGTTCATTGGGGAAGGCCTATAGACGTGCAGTGGACGAATAAAAAATGATGGTGATGATGATAATGAAGATGATGAAGATATTACAAGTACATACAAAAGTTTTTCTATATGTATAAGTCTACAACTACAGAGACTTCAATAGAAGTAATAAATGGGAAAAGTCTTTGAACTACTTCTCTTATTTTCATTGAGTCTTTGCCAGCAATACTCATCTTTTCTCAGGATAAATGCGTGTTATTTCTACACCTGGCGTTTATACAATTTCCGCTTTATTGGTGTTTATTGCTACAGGCCTACACGTAGCAGTTGCATGTTTCAAGATGATAATGATGATGATATATTTATAATTACGCGATTGACATTGCTCCAAACAAATAGCTTTTTCATTTTTTTTATAGACAAAATTCAGAAGAGAATTTAATTTTTCACGTAAATTAATAAATTGAAAACCAATTACAACCGCCACAAGTTGAGCGTACCTGGCTAATACTCTGGTGAATACGATTCATTGTAAGAAAAGTAACCTTTAGGTTGTGTTAATTAGTATGCCCTACAATAACGTTTATTTTACGTTTACTTCTGTAGGTCAGTTTGAGTTTCAAACAAGAACGTTATTTTTCTGTTTAGATCTGATGGTCACTCACATGAATTGTAGCTATTACTATGCGTAAAGAGTAATGTTAAAACTTAAATGGACCACATAATGTATATTATAAGAAGTGAAGTATCTGAATGGTATTATTGCCTTTTTGTACCTTTTTCCAACTTTAGTTAAAAGTATGTTCTGTTATGCACAATAAATTATATTAATTCATTAATTCATTTATTTATTCATTCATTTTCATTAATTCAAGTTTTATAATCAGAAAATCTTACAAGAAACTGTAAATAAATTCTCAAAAACCTCACGTTTCATAACCGACTTGGAGGAGTTGCATGAAACCAGGGTTGTTAGGGAGCTCCGTAACCGTAACCGAAACTATCGGATATCCGATATAAAATAATATCCATAACCGTAACCGAATCCGAAATAAAAGTTTCGGATAATATCGGATAGGGGCGGAGACTTATTGCTACACGTCATGACAGGTTGTTTTGATCGGCCAGGCAGTTTCAGTAGAAAACACTCAACATTTATCTGACTGACTTTTGTTCCTAAAACATAAAACATTTTATTAGCTATTTATACATATTGTACTTCTGAAATTCCTTAAAAATCTAATATCCTTAACCGAAATTATCCGAAACTAACGGATAATCCGCAATAATTTCATATCCGTATCCGTAACCGTATCCGGTATAATAATCATTTCTATATCCGTATCTAATCCGTATCCGAAATTTCATTTCCAGAACATCCCTGCATGGAACGTTTATGCACATGGACGAGCTCATCGCTGGCCATCACGTGGCATGCGTATCCAACTAATAAAGATATCTAGAACATCCATCAGATTGAGGATATCATGGTAATGATAATAATCGGAAAAAAAAACAATAAATAAAATGGAGAGTAAGTGCGTACTTTGTGCGTTACGTAATTGTTTGACTATAAATCCATTATATTTGACCTTCTCGTCTATTTGAGAAGGAGCTCGGACCAAGGACCATAATGCGAAATAGTTAAAGATATTTAAATATTTTCTTAATATTTTGGAAACGATTCCATGTTGCTACATGCGAAGATTATATTATGTTAAAGTAGTAAACTTAGTACAACCATTGTTTTTTTTCCTTCGTTTTTTTTATATTTCAAAAAAACTTTTTTTAATATTTAAAATTACAAAAAATCTAAAAAAACTGAAGTAGGTCCACTTTCTGCCTTTACGAGACATACAATAAATGGCGGTAATGGTCTGTATATATTTATATAAATCTTTAAATAAACTCTCGTCTAAATAAACACTAAAATATATATTAAAAACAAGTAAATATAGATTTTATTAGTCAGTAAAAGTCCCATGTTCCACTGTAGTAAATATCTCTAACATTTTATTGGTTTAGAAGTGTATTTTTCGAGTTTTGTTACAGTGAAAAGGCAAGTGTTTATTTTGTGTAGCATAAAGCCTGACGTACTAAAAACTGCCGTGACAAGTTTATATTATGAAATCTGGGACTCGTTCAATTCAATTCTATGGACGCTTTTACACAACGTCAATCTGGTCCCATGCTAAGTTCTCAAAGAGACTTATGCTACGGGTACTAGACCATGGAAATACATATATTTAAGATTTTTCACACATCCATGACCCAGGAACTAGAAACCAGAAAGATTCTTACTCTTTTACCTTTCGAACTGTAAAACAATATTAAAAACTGAATCAGAAACTAAAATGTATCTAAAAAAATCAACCAATTTTAAAGCTTCAATGGTTAAAATAGGTAACAAATATTACGACTAAAATCTACATCTACACTAATATTATAAAGAGGAAAACTTTGTTCGTTTACAACCAATGTAAAGAATAGGCTCATAAAGTACTGGACCGATTTCAAAAATTCTTTCATCGTTCGAAAGCTACATTATCCACGAGTAACATAGGCTAAATTTTATTCTGAAAAAATAGAGTTCCGTAAGGTATTTGGGTTTTTCGGACACAAGGTGTAAAAAATCAACCAGAAAAGTTACTTATTTTGCGTACTAAGATCCCGTTGTAAATCTTAGTTAACGCATGCGAAGCTGCGGGCAACAGCTAGTTTATAATATAGTAAGCTGACACAGAAATATAAAACTTATTAAGTTATAATATTAGAATCAAGTGACATGTTATCAACATGTGTACTTGTTATGTATACATCAATAACTATTTTTTTCTATTAGTCCATTGAAATGTTACATTTGCGTTTTTTAGAGGACGCAATTTTATTTTTTCTATGTGTAGGCGGGGTCAGGGTAAAGCTAAAACCAAGTTTGTGGGGTTGCCACCCTTGTTCTACGGCCGCCATCTTGAATTGAAATTGTTTTTACAATATATCTCTTAAAATATTTACCCGATAAAAAAAATTGTATACATTTTTTGTTGCAAATTAAATTCTCTACAACTTTGGTTCTGTAACTTTTTGTCATAGAACTATAAATGAAAAAGTTAAAAGTGAAAATGTTCGGTTAATGTACAGCTCGGTCTAGTAAAGATTTTACACTTTTAAGACCGAGCTGTAGCATTAATCGAACATTTACGCTTATAACTTTTTTATTTATAGTTCTACGACAAAAAGTACCTGGACCAAAGTTGTAGAGATTTTAATTTGGAACAAAAAATATCTACAATTTTTTTTATCAGATAATTATTTTAAGAGATATATCGTAAAAAACCATTTCAACCCTTATTTTCCGTTCCGGCCACATTCCACTTAATAAATTTGCATATACTATGAAAAAAGTCACATCTCCTAACTGTTTAGAGTGTGGCGTTACTGAAGACGCACACCATATTCTAGTGGAATGTGGTCGAAACGAATCAGTAAGATATACCATAGCTAATAAGAATATGTTTAGTACAATAGGAGGCTGCAATATAGTGTTGGCATTTCCCTGTTCAAAAGACGCTATAGATTTGTATAAATTAGTTAATTTCGGCATAAAGGCTAGAGAAGAGATTTAGACTATAAAATTAGTAATTTGTTTGGATAGATTAAATTAGATTATAATATTATATAAGTTAGATTAAATTTTTACTGTATGTCATTTAGTATGTAGTATTACAGGACGTCATGGTCGCTCCTTTCTGTGTACCAAGTCCTTTAAATAAAGATTGAAAAAAAAAAAACCCTTATTTTCAAGATGGCGGCCTTGGGACAAGGGTGGCGACCCCACAAACTTGGTTTTAGCTTTACACTGACCCCCACTACACATCAAAAAAATAAAATTGCGTCCTCTAAAAACGCAACCCCAAATGTAACTTTTCAATGGACTATATCTCGATACCGATACTATAATTTGAGCACCATGTATGATGCCTTTGTACATAATCCCACAGTTACAAGTTCAACACGGATTTAGCCTGTACCTTTAGAACGTATTTGTCTGTAATGAAGCGCCTTTTTTACTATAACTTTAGATTGCATAAAAAACGGTATTAGGAAAATTCCGTCATATTATTCAATTCCTTCTAAGCGATGTTAATAAGAAGGCTATTAATTGTATTTTTAGTGTTATTGAATTAAAATTCATTTAATTAACTCCAAAACACCAAATGTAAGCTGACCAACAAAAAATATCAATTTTTTTAGATTTTTGGTAGTTTTTTTTGTGTGTAACATCAACAAGTATCAAGATTGTTTGATAAAAACTAATGTCACTATACAAATACCCAACACAGCCTCCTCCGTAGACCGTAGGATGCTACATTGTTACCACTTTACTTTTTTATAACGGAATATAAGTCCCATCTATACATATTATAAAAATATAACGGACTACTGTCTGTACACAGAAGACATATGAGAAAACATATACCTAAAACAATAATTAATAATAATATTTTTTTTTTCGGTTAGTCGTTTATATGATATTAAAGGGATACCGCTTCACATTTCAAAACATTCAAATGTCTAACACAAACTCAGTTCTTTTTTTTTTTTTGCTTGATTAGTTTTAAAAGTATGTTTATTGCTTATACAGCAATCAACCTTTCTTTTATATGTTACTATCTGCTCTATGATATGAAAATTCGTACTGTTCTGAACCACAATGAAATATTTAAATTTCTGTAACTTCATCGTTCAATAAACATTATTTTTCATTACTTATATTTTATAACATTCTCCCATATTATCGACGCGAGTAATTGTAATAATCCTTCTGACTAGTTTTAGTTCCTTGAAAACATGAATAGATTAACTACTTTGTTGCAAACACACAATAATTATGCCAATTATACTTACATGATACAAATATTTTGAACTTGTGGGATTCCCTACATTGATAATAACAAAGTATAAAAAATACAGACGAATTGAGAACATCCTCCGTGTCTGTGTTTGACGTCGGTTAAAAAGGTTGTTGTCCGCTCAATACTCGAGGCCTTAGCATTACAACTGCGAACCAAGCCATAACATTATAATAATTAATAGTTATTACTATCATAGTTATTAGTGGGCCATTACTTCTGCCAGACGTCTTAAAAGTTTAGTTTAGGTTAGGTTAGGTTAACCTAAATTTTATATACATATGTATATATTATCTGAGGTACTATTTTAAGATCCTTTGTATGCGGGACCAATCCGAAGTGCTAATCATCCCCCTAGACACCTTAGCCATTTCACACCATTCTCGAAGTGACTTTCTCAAGAAGATTCAAGAAAAAATCATCAAAATTCGTCTAGCCCTTCAGGATCAGTTCATTGGCATCCACACGCACAAAAAAAATTATATAAAGATATGGAAATATTAGTTATATAAATTTAAAGTAAAACACATACTACAGTAAAGGTAAGAAAAATATGGAAATGTCTGTGGAAATGCTTTAAAAGCAATTAAACAAGTGAAGCCATGAAAAGTCGGTCTATGACAGCGATTATTCTAATTTCGAAAATGTTTTATTGTGCCAGCTTCATACATCTTGCGTGACTCGTTACAAAATATGAAAAATCACAAAATTTTCCATTCTCTTTAACAAAGCTTCTTGATTGGGTATTTTGTCGATGTCAAACATATTTTTTGTAGTTTGATCATTAACGAAGTTAATATATCAATATAAATCTAATGTATCTTATTCCATTATGACGCCTAACAGTTTTTATCAGAGTTGAAAAAAAATAATAGCAATGGAAAATTTGTTCTGATAAAATGGCAAAATAATTACATAAAGTAATTGCATTTTAAACTGTTTACATCTTTTGGGCTACGTTGCCTTCTTTGGTCTTTAATTCCTTATTCCTAATGTCTTATGTATAGTATTTAAATAAACGATATAGGTATCAAGTTTATTGTTTTATTGTTAACAATGACTCAAACTACGAAAATAGTTTCTTAAATACATTTTTTTTGTCAATATAAATCGCTAGTGGCTGATCCGTGTTGGATGCGAGTGGTAAGGGATCGGTCGTCTTGGCGTTCATTGAATTAGGTCTATATTCAGCAGTGACGGATAAAAACTGATGAAGATGTTAATAGAGTGGTTAGGTGAGCAGCTCCCAACAACAGGGCTTAAGGCTGATCTGTGATTACAAGGTTTGAAGTGAAATATCTACTGGTACACTCTAGCAGTGATATCGACTAGAAATACCATGACGGCTGCCAACCACCATACCAACTGCATGACGCTATTGTGCACCGCGCGCAGTAACCGCGTGTTATACTCTACTCTGTTACATCTCAGAGAGCTTAGACAAAGTAATATAATTTCTATGAGTTATCAATGACGATTTTCTAGCCAATAAGATATTGACCATAACCAGTGACAACCAATACACAGCTTATGATTTTGATACGATAACGATTGAAAACGTGATTTAGTCCGACTTATGAACATACATTTTAGTATTTTCTAACTTTGGTGTCGTTGTTTTTAATGTCGCTTTGTTGAAACCCTCTGTGTTGAGATGTGTCACATCTGCCTGTCACACGGCCACACAAAAATGATTCAACAATTTCTGATATCTATTTTATTTGTCTTTAATTTTTTAGTTTTTAAATCTCGTATAGATGTTTATGAAGGCTAAAAATTCTACCAACAGCTTGTCGAATTTTTGAATCAACACTTTTAGGCTCCGTTGTATAAATTCATAAATGTAACAAAAGATGCTAACGATTTACATTCCTTACTCGTGTAATATGTTAAATTGCCCTTAAATTAAGACAAACATAAACCACTTGATTGAAAAACGTCGGAAAACGGTATCTTTTCACCGTTATCGTGGTATCGTACACCAACAGAACAGTAATAATGTTGTTTTACTTTCGTGGCTAATTACGCTACGAATAAACAAAAGTTAAAAAAATATTTATACTTAAAAAAACATAAAAGTGAACGGCTTCCTCATCACCATGAGAATATATGAGAATGAAAAGGGTCGTAACAGACATGCTTTTTATCGGCGATAACAATATTGCAACGATTTGAATGCTCGATTTTAAGACCCCGTTTCCTCGAGCCTAATTGTTTTACTTTTTATGTCAAAGGAAGCAAAGAAGCAGTTTTTGTAACTACAGCCCACACACAGACCACAACCAGAGGTTATGCAGATGCATTACCCGCCTTTTCCTAATCTCCCCCAATGGGCCATCGGAAACTCACAAACCGCAGGAAACGCGACAACACAAACACCTCCCTGTCGTGCCGAACCAATTTAGCTACAATGCAGCTTGACACTATATCTAAAAACTATCTATACTATTGATCAATACAAATAAAACGCTTTAAAATCTTATACCTTTAAACGAGCAATTCTTGTATATATATATATAGAATCGGGATCTCGGAAACGGCTCCAACGATTTTCATGAAATTTTGTATACATGTGTTAAAAAAGTCGATAAATCGATCTATCTAGGATACATTTTTAGAAAACTTTTTTTTATCCGTGTTTTGAGGCATCAATAAAATATGATTAGAATACGAACGTAAATTTCGCTGTCTAATAATATGTCATGGTAGCTTAGTGGTGGAATTAGGCAGTAAAGTTCGAACGAGCCTGGTTCGAATCTCCAGGCCAAATTTTTTTTTCCTTTTTTTAAGATCATTTTTTTTTTGGAAGAAAAATTTTATCACTTTGAGTACCGAGCAAATGCTCGGTCAACCAGGTACTACTTATATTATACTAGCAGCGCCCCGCGGTTTCACCCGGGTACTTCCCGTTCCCGTGGGAATACGAGGATAAATTGTAGCCTATGAGTTATTCTGATGTAAAAGCTGTATTATTGTAATATTTCGTTAAAATCCATTTAGTAGTTTTTACGTGAAAGAGTATCAAATATCCATACTCACAAACATTCGCATTTAGAATATTAGTAGGATTAAGTCTTTTAAAACGTTTTGTTTCTATAGCTATAATACTGTTTAAAAGATCGGTGTCAGAGTGTGAGTTCAGAATCGTAATTTTTGACGACATCAACTTTAAATACTAGTGAATGAGAGGAAAAGACGTGTAGAATATTTCGCGTATTGTATAATTCGAGAAAAAGGTAATCTTGTACGTTCATTGTTGAGTTGTGTTTGTTCGGTCAACGCCTTTTAAAGAATTTTATTTGCGTATATTTCGTATATAGATAAAGTTTATATGAATTGAAAAAATTAAACATGTAAATTAATCTACCTTTGCTAGAACTTTATAATATAGAAAAATAATTCAATTTAACACAAAACCGTGGTTTTATTATTACATTTAGGTACAGACTATAAAAGTGATCACTAATAATATTTAGGTAAAAATAAATACAATAAATTTATTAATTAAAATACAACATAACATTTATAATTTTGTAAATTGAATGTTATCTAAAATCGGATATGGTCATGGATACGAGTATGAACAACGCAAAGTTAATATTTTAATAATATGTCCATCTAGCAAAATGCGAAACTACAATCTATATATTATAGACGTTGTTTTTTTTAATTTATGCTATGTCGTTTTATATTCTTTGCGCTAATTTCACTCATTATAATAAAAGTCCTTACGAGACGTCATCTTCCCGTGGTTGCTGTAAAGTATCCGAAACGTGCATGTCTTATTTAAACCGTAAAACTTGTTTCATTATAATTTTTGCTGTCGTCAAAATTAAAACACATTCCAGCTTAAAGGCGATTTAAAACGACCGATAGCTTAAAGAGCATTTGATGAATCTCCGAAAAGGAGGTTCGCGGATGGCGTAGACAAATTGGATAACTAAGACGGATCTAGTAGGTACGTCAACAACCATACACTTGGTTCTACTACTAATTCGTCACGTAACTAGCTGGGGCCCGCAGCTTCGCCTGCCTTAACTAAGATTTACAATGGTATGTTAGCGGGATGATATGTATATCATCCTTCCCCGATAAATGGGCTATCTAAAACTGAAAGAATCCTTCAAATTCGAACAGTAGTTCCTGAGCGCGTTCAAACAAACAATCTCTTCAGCTTTATATATTTATAAGATTATAAGACTAGTATAAGATAAGATAATTTAGAAAATTTAAAGGCACAACCGATTTTGACTTTATAACCAATACATTAAACTGATTGCGTTTGACTTTCAATAAAGGCAATTTATAAAATTTCCATTCCTTAACCCGTTCCCTGTTCGATATCATTTAAGTGTTTATGTTTTGTTTGACGTCATTGAATTGTTTTGTTTTTATTAGTTAAAAGTTGTTTTTCACGTCTAAAAACAGGTATTCTTATAAGTGATTCCGATTTTTACATTCTGTAAAGGTTTGGAATTCTCAAAAAATTTCTTTTAATGATTTATTTATATGTTTCAGCTAGATATTTTTCAGATATATTCTTAAGCAAAATATTTTCCTGTGCATAAGTGTTATTAAAATATTTATTTATTTATTCAAGTAAAGTACATAATACATATACAATCCAACAAACCGATGAAGGAAAACATTGTGAAGAAACCTGCATGCCTGATGAGATTGAAAGTCTTTGAAGGTATTTGAAGTTCAACAATCCGCATTGGACCAGCACATCGGTGAATCCTCCTCCTCTCCTGATTTCGAGGAGGAGACCCGTGTCCAGTAGTGGGACACATATTTGTTGTTACTTTACTTTTAAAAACACTTACTATTATTTTACAATATTTGCCAATAAGAGCCAAACAAAACTACGCTTGTATATCGTAGGAAATATTATTGATAAGATATATTTATTTATATACCAACAAGAGAGAAACATTCTCATCAACAAATAACAATAATAAACCAAAGAGCATGTAAATTACTTATACGTCTACTGAATACGTTAAAAACGTGTTTTCCAGAAAACAAAAGCAAATAGTAAATAGATAGGTACTTGGTAAATACTGGTCAAGACCGCATCGGTCCAATGTACTGTTTTTTTTTAAATGTTTATTCAATAAGTTTATAGACAGTGGGATGAATAAAGGTCAAAGCTCCTTCAAAAATACGATATAAATAGAAAGTAGTTGCACTAAGATATCTAATTAGTACTTATACATAATTATTAATTAACAATAGCCAAAACCCTCCTAACCCCCTTCCTCTGTACCGCCCCAAATCCTACAGATAAGATTCTACTTTCAAAATCTGTATTTTTTTAACTGCAATATCCTAATCAAATTTTCTTAAAATATCATTATGATATATTACGTAACAGACATTTAAAGAACAATGGATGAATCAAGGGAGATCCCCAAACAAAAACGAGTAATTTTAATATTAAGTTATGTATTTGTATTAATTTAACCTGCGTATTTGCTATATAAAAAACTATACATAAATGTTTTGCCCGGTCATCGGTTAACATCCTTAACAAAAAAAACTTAACATCATGATGCCCGCTGTTAATTCACTATTAACTTATTCATGAAATTAAAAAAATTAGGTACCGAATATTTTTTAAATGTAAATAAATAGGTCAAAAATCGTCCACAATGGCGCTCGTGTAAGGTCCCTAATAAAGACTGGTTGGGGAAGAAGAAATTTTAAAAGAATTGATTTTAAATTGCCATATTTATTAAGGCAGCATTACCATCATTTCAGAAAATTTAAAAGTATGAATACATATAGAAATGCAAAATAAATAGCGCTCCCTTTTTCATTTAACGCTTCGTGTGACATCGTCTCACATAATATTCTACTCCCATAGATTATTATACCCCGGGCTTATAAATGAAAATCGAATTTTAAGGAGTAAACTCCAAAAAAGGATTTCATTGTTGCTACGCGGGCGAAGCCACAGCTAGTATTTGTATATTTTATAAAAAAAATAAGATACAAACTGTACTTATATAATACATTCCAAGCGGACTTTGTTTGGGTATGATGTTTCTTGTAATCACCAGATAATCCGATGTTAAAAATGAAATTGGCTTCTTTCAGCCAAACATTTGAGTTCAAATTTGAGGTTCTCACCTTTAACATCACTATGATAAGACATTACAACTTTTCCGTTTATTAGTAAAATAAAAACTGAATAAATACCTGCGATAACCATAATTAATAAAAAAAATAAAAACGTAGTTAATTTTGAGTCATTATTTTAAGTAGGTACTATGTTATTATTTAGCTGAAAATAAAAGATTTCACGTAACCATTGTGTAAGGAATGTAACATGTGTAGGTGGTATTTATAAAGGGGGTAGCTATACATAATAATATAGGGAGAGTACCATTCCTAATCCCGGAGCCAATATAGGTGTGTTCGACTAGCCTTGACAATAACTCCGTTCTAAGGAAAGTCATTTCACGTCAAAGCACATAATTATAAGCTAAGCTCTCGTGCAGTCAGGATGCCATCGGCGACGATCAGGTCGTGTGAGTCTACTGTTGGACGTTCAATGCAAATTTAAGCCAGCTCCCGAATCCTTAGCCTATCTGCCTCCCTAGAAAAGTGGTACAAACGCTACATGAATAGAATACAATACTTAAGTCCGGTTTCTGTAACGTTTGTCAAAGTGTATGTCAACTAACATGGCTGTTAACATACGATTCTAGGGTCAAATTTGACAACTTTTCATTGCAGTTGTTATGTCAACTGACAAGCCGATCAAATTAAGTAATTCAACCGTGCTTCTAGCAACTCATTTGACACTTAACAAGAGACTTGACAGTTGATTAGTTAATTTTTGTCTTGATCAGCCTTTCGAAAACCGGGCGTAATTGTATGGGAATGACATTAGCTGTCGAATTACATGTCGTAAACTAGTGTCATTCCCATACAATAAGTATTCTATTCTATTCGCTTAGCGTTTATGCCACTTGCCTAGGGGGGCAGCGTAGAAAAAGACAAACCCTGCATCATTTCTTCAATAGCCTTATTAAATTGTTCGAGGCTAACGAGGTTAAGCGGACAGACGGACACGTAAAATCCAAGCGCGTCACTCGTTCGTCAGTTTGTGGTTGTTTTGACGTTCACGCGAGATCTATATCTGATTCAACATTTATATATATAAAACAATTTGTTTGTAATTGCAGCGGCTAATAATTTTATCGTGGGTCATGTTGGATGTGAGAATGGTCTATTCAAATTGTACGCCTTCCCACGATATAAACAAGTAAGGTTTAATATGGCTTTACTGAGATGCGGTTGAACCATTGGCTTAGACGAACAACATTTAAAAAAAACGATAACGAAGTTCGAAAAGAATAAAACTTATGGGATTGACATAAGTCAATCGTTATCGTAATAAAATCACAAACTGTCTATTGGTTATCGATCGTTATTGCAATATCTTATTAGCTAGGAAATTGTCATTGATAACTTACCGCTTAGAAACGTTGATTCTTTGTCTAAGCCCTCTGTTCCTTAAAATAGGTCTTTGTCATTTTTCTATGAGAAGTGAAGAAACGACGTTGACAAGGTATGTCAACATCGTTTCTTCACCAGATAAGCTAAATGATCTCGCCTAATATCAAGGGGAAACGATCCTGAGTCTGATTTATGAAGCCGTTTTGTTTGTAAAATTATTTACGCATTAATATTATTCATAAATATAATAATTTTAAATTAGTATTTATTCTGACTCAACACTAGGACTCTACATATATAATAGTCAACATTACTATTAATGTAGAGTAGTGTTGATCTTTACTCTTCAGTGTTCCGACATTTTTTTTACGTATATTTATATAACTATAAAATATATATAAATATATAGCTGATTTTTTTAGACTAATGTCATCCGCAGTTGGCCACATAATTGGTCATTGTAAGCAAACCGGAAAAGCTATTTTGCTTTTTTTATTAAGTTTTGTTGCGAATACTATGCCACAGTTATGACCATTCGCACTTATTTAAAGTTTTTTTAGGATCAAAATCAGGATCCGTGTTCTCCCATATCGAACCTCCTATGTCGATTTACAAGCAAAAACGGGGTAAAGAAAAATTAATTAGGCAAAAAACTTGACCACACTTCATTATAGTATGCTGTCATTATATTAGTGATAGATAGATAGATAGATAGATAGATAGATAGATAGATAGATAGATAGATAGATAGATAGATAGATAGATAGATAGATACTTTATTGCTCACATTAACATATATATATACATTTTTTCAATAATAAGACAATAAAACATAAATGTGGGCAAGGGCGGCCTTATCGCTATAAGCGATCTCTTCCAGGCAACCCTGCGGCATAGGAGAGATAAATTAAATATACAATTAGCAGGGCAGAACGTACATAACCGAGCAAAACTCGTCAAATCAGTATAGTATATAATACCTCATGCGAAAAATATTAATAACTTACAATTAATTTATTACGAACAAAGCATATACATGTAAACAAAGTGACAGTTAAATTAGCGAGTGACTTTCTTCCACAGATGTGTATGTAGCTTCGACTTAAAAACAGTTAGTGACTTTGACTCTCGAATGTCACGCGGTAGATCATTCCATAGGTACGTAGTCTTCACAGTAAGAGAATCCGCAAAGTAAGCGGACTTAGTAAATGGTACGAGAAGTTTATTAGTGTACTCAGAACGTAACACACGGCCTTCGTCAGCACTACGATAATGAAAACAATCCTTCAGGTATGGGGGGAAACGTGGGTCATGTAGGACATTATATAGGAAAACTAATACATGCTCCTCCCGACGGAGCCTAATGGGCAGCCAACCAAGCCGCAGTCTATATTCAGAGACATGGTCAAACTTGCGCAGTCCATACGTGATGTTGTTTTTTAATCTTTTTTGTTGATATTTTTGGGTTCCACGCATCAGAGCAAAGCGTAAAAAATGACACTCTTTGCTAGAATTCACAAAAAGACACGTACTTATCAATCAGATAAATAAAACGAAAATCAAGAAAGGATGTGAAAATTCGCATGTCAAAATTATATAATTTTTTCAAAGTAATAAATAATATATTTTAATATGAATAAAATAACACTTGATAAACAACATTAATGAAGAATGGACAAAACTCAAAAATACAATACAAATTACTAATTGGCACTTTTGCTCGAAAAGGCTAGTAACCTTGAACAATTTGGATTTTCCACAAATTTTGTGCATGTACTGTGACGGATAGTCGTTTTCTTCATAAAATATCACACCGTAATCATTTACTCGTATTTATGTTTTAGCTAAATTATTAGCTTTATTTATTTTGATGTATAGAGATAAGATTATTATCTTATGTAATCCGTCAATATATTATGTTAATCTAATCAAAAGTTACTTTCTTGCCTAACCTAGTTTGTATAAGCTTGGGCATTAGGTTAACGTATAGACGAAAATATTTAGCGGTCGGGCCGAACAGACCATTCAGATATTTTTGGCGGGCCACTGAAGTCTGTTAAGCAACTAGCCCCGACAGACTTCGTTCTGCCAAAATTAAAATTACAATTAAAATTAGGGGTTGATCGTAGAGGGGTGAAAATTTAAGGTTGTATGTATTTTTGTATGATACAGCATAATAAAATAAAACCAAAAAAATAGTCTCGAAAATAAAAAAATAAAATTAAGGTAGGTCACCCTTATCATTTAGGGGGATGAAAAATAGATGTTGGCCGATTCTTCGACCTACTGAATATGCATATAAAATTTCATAAAAATCGGTCGAGCTGTTTCGGAGTAGTTCAATTACGCCGCACCGCGTGACACGAGAATTTTATAAATTAGATTTAGGGCCTGTTTCACAATCTTCAGTTAAGTTCCCAATAGGCTATCGGCAACATATTTGACAGATAGAGTATGGATATCTGTCAAATATCTGAATGTGAAACAGGCCCTTACAGTATACAGCCGTACTAAGACTTGCCTGACCTCCTATACTTTTTTACTTTCATGCGCAGGCTGTATAGTATAATATATCAAATATATATATATATATATATATATATATATATATATATATATATATATATATATATTTGTATGTTTTATACATAATGCATAAAATTAAATTGTAATTATCATTTTAGTAAAATGTTTTTTTTAACTAAATTATTCCGAGACGTTAAATTACGATAGTACTTACACTGCATGTCCTTCTCTTCTATCTATAAAATACCGATTTCTTTCACGGAAGAAATAAATTTAATTGTAAGGTCCATAAGAGACGAATCCTCTGCGCAGTGCATTCCTCCAACAGGTAAATACATATTCATGAATGAATAAATATTTAGGTTTGTTATACATTTATACGCTTTTATCTCTAAAAAAAACCCTCCCGGATATTGTGATCTTTAATCAAGTAAGTAGGGCCGAATGTAACCGGGGAAGTACCCGCTAGATACACGACATACAAGAAAATATAATTAAATAAACATATTACTGTGAGATTGTTTTTATTAACGAAGTAATCGATTAAGTCAAGCCACCGTTTAAGTCATATAGGGAGAACTAATAGGTAAAGATCTTTTCAGATTTAATATTTTCGCTTAAAAAATCTAATTTGATCCTTAATTGGGGCCTAATAAGGCAAATTTAGTTACTTTTTCAAGATTGTTGAATATATGAATGATTATTGCAACATTTGTCAATTTTATATATTTAATATTTTTTAAATTTATTAATCCCGTTATAATTGTGACATGCTACTTCTTCTTTCTTTATCTTTATTTATTTGTAATCTAAATCTATAATGGTACCAATAATCATCATTCCGCAAATTTGAGTAATGAGAAAATTTCCATACAAACTTACCACTAACCGTATTTTATTACCCCTTCATGGGAAAATTTTCAGATTTTACGTTTACAGATCATTTTAAACTTTAATCAATGACTTAAATACCTGTTTTTTTAAGTCCAGAAATAAGAAAATGTCATAAATTAACTTAACCTTGGTGGGGGTTGAATTTCTAAAAATCCTTTTTAAGTGCTCACTTACACCATAAAAAGGAACTCCTGTACCAAATTTCAAGTGTCTAGGTAAATTAATTTCGGCTGTGCTATAAGACAATGAGTGTTGCCTTTTATGCATATTATTTATTAAGTTTATATACAACTAAGCGTCATAGCAATAAATATTGTACCATTAATATCGATTCTGCGTGTCATTTATGTCATTTTATTGTTGGAACTCTATTCCGCATTAATGAGTTAATAATTAATTAATATGACTGACGTAAAACTGTATAGCGTCAATTTTTAATAATAATATCTATTAAATAAATCTATTATTCTTATATTAGTATAAGTTAAGCATTACGTTTCAACTAAAGATGTAGGTACATTATTGTTGGATTTTGTCCGAAACGAAGCCGAAAATCGGAGGTTGAGAATGCTCACAAGATTAAACTTCGTTGTCGGTTCGTTTGCTGTTTACTTACTTAAATCACTACATGTTCTGAATTAATAGTAACTAAACTAAATCTATCGAGCGAGACGATCTAGGTTTGATCCTGACCCCGCCCCCAATCTTGTGGTGCATTGAAATGGGTTTTTCTAAACTTCTAAGTACACCCTGAACATGAGACCATCACTCGCTCATCGGTGACATAAAACATCGTGAGGAAACCTGCATGTCCGTTGAGATTAAAAGTCTTTGGAGGAGTGAGTAGTTTACCAACCCGCATTGGGCCAGTGCAGTGCCTCAGCGAGCTATGGCCCGATACCGCTCTCGCGTTTAAACTGTATATACTAACTAACTATACTCCATTATCCAGCAACTTAAGATAAGTTGTAAAATGTAATGATATGCGGAAAACAGTGCATTCTTAAAATTCAAATAAAATCGGGTCTCGTATCGGTTTTTTTACTCTCACTTCACGAAAAAGCCTTGATTTTGTTGTTCATGGAAGTGATAGCGGAAATGCCAGGAATGCAAATTTAAATGTCATGTACTTTAAATTATTTAGTTCACCCTGTGACCCTTTACGATGTCAACTCTATATAGTATTTTAAATAGAGACCACACACCCCATTAACTGGATAACACGGTAGCCTATGGTAAAACTGGCTGTCACACTTTCGGGTTTCTTGGCATGGCAGCTGTGACCAAGGGCCTAACGTGCTTCCTAAGGCACGGAGGAGCCTCGGTATGTAAAGGTACACTCATCCACGGACCAACCCCGGCATAGCTTCCTAACCTCATGGATCGACCCGCGCGGCTGTTATTACCCATTTAGCCACGAGCTCCGCTCTTCGAGCTACTTGTTTAGTCATTTATTTTTAATGTTCCTGTTTGATGACTTCCAAGTTTGAAATAGTTTGAATAAAGATTTCAAAATTTTGAATTTTATACATTAGCTCTTTACATTACTGCATTGACTCGACCTTGAAATAAAACTGGTTGTAAGAATATTTATCTATTTATTTAAATATTTAATCTAAGGCACTAAATGCAATGGGTTTAATGGCTACATATTATATTAAACGGTTTCTACAATCAGACACATATCTATTTCATTACTAGACTACCAAATGAAAATTTCATTACTTTATTTGGAATGTAAGTAAATAACATTTAATTTTTTCTTATGTTTATATACTACGGATAAACACGTTGGCAAATACATTTGACTCTATGTGAAATAAATAAAGAAATATACAAAATGTGCGCATGAAAATAATGATATTAATACTAGTAACAAATCAGGCTATCTCTGAGGAGACTCTACAAACAGTGTTCCTAAGGCCAACCAAAACATACCTTGTAGCGAGAAAAAGAATATTGTGCTGAGAAACTTTAAATAAACAATTTTTTTTCTACATTTATAGCTTTCTAAACTGTTTTTGCACTTAGGAAGGATAATAAACCTGAAATTAGCCATACGTAGGTATGGCTAGCTAAAACAATGCTAATTTAACAAAATAATATATAAAAACAAAAAAGCGCAGACATGTAAATAAAATTTCAAATAAAATGAAAATCTTAAATTGAGGAAAACATTTTTATTTTCTTATATGTGTTAAATTTATCATTTTTAAAAATTATATTTGTCTTTTTTTAAATTTATTCACGTGTACATTGGAAATAGACAAACGACTAACTTAATCTAATCTAAAATTCTAAAAAAATCCCTTAAAGTTATTAGATGTTTGCGTATTTGAATTATGCAAAAAACGGTGATATAACCTACGGATCCCTGTATAAGGAGTGCTTGTAATAATTACCGTACACTGTGGTTGTGCAGTTGGATTTTTTCCCACTGCAACGCATAATCTCTATGGGAAACAGTGCAGGCAAATTAAAATGGCGTAAAAAGGTTATTAGCGGTCGCAGGTCTAGCGTATTTTTAACTATTGATAAGGGCAAAACAAATGTCGAAAGATGTAAATATTATATTATGTACTAATATATTATTATACCGCGATAAAATCTGTAAAAGTTATTTCATTATAATGAGTGAAATTCGCGTAAACATAAGAAAACAATATTATTATAAGGGTCTGTTTCACAATATACTAGTAAAGTACCCTATAGCTATATGACACATAAATTAACTGACACATAAATCTTCTAGTTAGTCTTGATTGGGTTTCACCATCATCTTCCCTGTAAATTTATTTGGCAGATCCCTATTTGGCACTTACTGGTTAGTAGGCTTGGCAACCTCGCATTTTATAGTTCCATTTTACGATAAATATGTTTTAGAAAAACATTCCATGTTGTAAATATACATGAAAATATGTTTTTATAATTTAAATGTACGTATCATACCATCTTTATACCTTTTATTTACATAGACATTGTATATAATGTTATCCCTTAATTATTAAACGTTCAAAACACAATTTAAATTATTTTGTATATTACTGTTACCGGAACGTCAAATTGTCAAATGTCGTGAAGCTGTCAACCGCGTATATATCTGTCAACTAATTTATGTGGCAGATAAATTTGCTAATGGCCAGTTGATCCGACCTATAGTTTACAGGGAACTTTATTAGCCAAATATTGCTATTTGTCAATTGTGAAACAAAAACGTTGTAGTTATGTGGTAAATATGTTGCAAATAGCTTAATTGGAACTTTATTAGGACATTGTGAAACAAACCCTAAGACTAGCTACTCTTAAATGGTGTTATATCGGCATGTTTCGAAATGTCTTTTCCATTTGAAAGCTCAATAATTGAGGTTTGTTAATTGGTTATAAGCTATTTTCCTCTAGGATGTTTTAAAAAATTGGTGGTTAAAACCGCTGGGAACAGCTTATATAGAAAGTTCCAGAATATTTATTTATTGACACACATCATAGTCTTGTTCATTGGACGAGGTTTCCATCCGACGAGGAATATGAATTAATCTAAACCATTCTCAAAAAATTTGTCAAAATTAGTCCAGTCGCTTAGAAGTACATACGGTACCTTCAACCGAATTATATAAATAAAAAAAATAAAAAATTATAATCAATTTTGGAGTAAATGATTTAGAGTAATTTGTCGTAACTATAAAAATAAGATATGATTTTTAAATACAAATTAGTTAGTAAATTATGAACCAACACCTCAAATTCACCATATGCTCCTGCACTACATATTATAATTATGAAAAAAAAAGATACATACAAATTACAAATCTAATCTTATTTGAAGTTTGTTATAAACGTATATATAGTCTTATCAATTTGTTATATTATTGTCTTACTTGTATTATTATAAATGCGGAAGTTTGTATATAATTTGGTTGAAGGTTGAATGGACTAGGACAGTGAATTTATCACAACTTCAAAGTTCCTTCAGGAATTTTATTTGCCTTAATATTAGTAACAAGTAATTCATAATTAAGACAATTAAAACGTCACAACGACGTAATTGTCATCATCATCATCAGCCTTTATCCATCCACTGGTGAACATAGGCCTTTTTTTTTTCTTTAACGCCGGGAAATTCACTGAGGCATCCCGCGGGGGAGTGGGTCTCCCCAAGCTGGTGTGTGGGACTAACTGCACCCGAAAGCTGGTAAGTGGCCGCGGCTCTACCCACTGAAACCCGGCGAGGGCCACCGATGCCGTCTTTGGTGAGGTGCCCCGGATCTACAAGCAACACGGAACCTCGACGGCTAGTCAGTCCCTTAAGGCACCACAGAGAGGTTGTCCCGCACCACAGAACAAACCCTCCCAACGTCGAGATAGTACGATGAGGTGAGGTTTCCGTCCTCACTCCTTACCCCTGCTCTTTTGTCCCCTCTTTATATGAAAGGGGTACAAAGAGCCCCTTCGGCTCAATTTTCTTCGTGCAAGCCCCACCGCCACGACAAAGGCCTGAAACATACAACTCCTTCAATGAACGCCAAGACAGCCGATGCCTTGCTACTCGCATCCAACGCGGGCCGGCCACTGCACGAATATCGTCTTCCCACCTGGTGAAATTGTCATAGGCACTAAAATCATGTGCGCCCTCCAACCGCTACAAGTATTTTTATATACATGTACTTAGTAATCTAAAAATGTTTTACATCCACACACTTATACATTTTATAAAATTAGTGAGGATTAACACTACTTATTTATTTGCTTCTTTGATCTCATTCTAGGAAGAAAATAAGCTACCACAAAGGAATTTAGAAAGGAAATAAGCTGTAATAGCCAGCTAAGGGAACCATAAGTATAAGACTAGAATATTTATATTCCTCATTTAAATCATTATTGTTATTTTGGCTTTTTTCCCATGTCTATAAATCGACTTAAAACTTGATATAGCAGTAAAACTAGCTTGCATTTCTCCAAGGTAATAAAAAATGGAAAAAACTTTATTATTATAAATAAAATATAATACCTTGATCGTAAGTTAACCTCCAGAAGGGCGTTGACAGTAAGGGAGAACTTTGTAGCAGGTTTGCGAGCCACTTTTTAACAAACTATTTTAATTTGCAGCATTAATTTTAGTAAGTCTTCTTAATAATTAAATATTATATTTATAGATCTAGTCAAGACTTGTTGTGAGGAATTAGAAACAGTAATGAATTCAAGAAATGTACATAAATATTAATGCGAGTGGCAAGGGATCGGCAATCATCTTCGCCTTCATCAAGGGAGGCCTATGCTCTGGGGGCCTAGCCAAAATACCATTAAGAAAGCCATAGCGAAGTTCGAAATAATAAAATGTATAGGATGATACCACGTCATTAAGCGCAGCCTTATGTCAATCCTAAACATTTTAATTTCCGAATGTTTATGTTATGTTATTTTTTAATGGCATTTTGGCTAGGCCCCCAGCAGTGGATGGATAAAGGCTGATGATAATGATGATGATATAAATATATAATTATATCTATTGATACATCCATAGTCATTGTTAGGTATAGAAGTCTATTTTCGTCATCCCAATTTCCTCTGGTTATGTGGATGTTAATGGGCGTCGATAGTAGCAAGGCTTTGAATGTTCGTTTGGCCGTCTGTGCTATTAAAAAACTGGTCTCTACGTGCTTTATGAGTAATTCAGAAAGTTGTCTGCTAATCAATCAGAAACAAGACATGTTCCTCGAAATAATACAAACCTATGAATATAAATTATGTATACAATGCATTGTACATTTATTTTCATCTTCATTCTTGTCTAGACAAAAACTGTCTAAACTTATAAATATATAACGCACTTTCTAGCCTTTATAACATCGATAGAAAACCGGGGAAGATATTTTAAATATGCTGACTATTGGCTGTATACTGTCGCATTTTCACCTATCTTGCTATCTCTGATATTTTGCGAAAAAAATTGCACGTGTATATTGAAAATAGAGTCATCGTCACTTAAGAAGTCCGATAGACGCGGCGCTGCGGGCTCATAACTCAATATTGCCAATTTCTAGTGTAATGGTTTTCCACTAAAGATAGTACAACAAAAAAAAATATAGGGCCTATGGTCAGTAGTGCATTGATAAAGACTGATGATGATAATAATGACAAAAATAATTATAGCAGCAAAATAAAAATCTCCCTGCCAGGTTTTAGTAAAATAAAACATTTTTTTTTAATATTTCGTTTGTATTTTTTACGGATGACCGATTAGTAGAATTCATCTAAGACAAGCTTCTTCGATTGTGTTCGGCTTTTGCCAGGGGTGACGATTTTCTCAGAAGTAATTGCTGCCGTTGTTACTTCTTTTGTTATTCGACCCTTTTTACAGAAACACCTAAAAATATAATTCATCTAAGCAAGGTTTTAATTCTTTTACCTTGTAATTATATTCATATAAAATATCATAAGATAAATGTAGGTATAGAGTTAATGATAATATTTTAACCATAAATTAGGTAAAAATAAGTGACTCTGGCATCTCTAAAATTTGCCTGTCATGGCAGTGACATTTATAAACATATTATTCAACGGGGTTAATTGTTGTTTATTTTTACTTTCTAGTTCACAAAATTATTTCACTTTAATGATCATTTTACGGCCTTCACTTTTTACACCTCACTTTATATTATATGCTCCATATTTCACGTAAAACAATTTAAAATATCACAACTTCCTACTCCAGGCAGATGTCAAGATGTCAATCTTGTCAAATTTAGTTCGGGCATTAGTCGCAGGACTTTATAAGTGGCGCGGATTATACGAATAGCCATGCTATTAAAGAGTGAGTTTTATTGCGAAATATAAATAATAATAATAATAAATAATTGCTTGATTTTGTGTAAAAGTTAATTTCGTGTTATTATATTGTTATAACTGTGTAAAGTGTA
Organism: Lycaena phlaeas; assembly: GCA_905333005.2. NCBI lineage: Eukaryota > Metazoa > Arthropoda > Insecta > Lepidoptera > Lycaenidae > Lycaena > Lycaena phlaeas. The sequence continues at coordinate 11,841,717 of HG995173.1, forward strand.
AGGGAGTTTTACGAGAAAACATATTTTTTAAAACAGTTACATAATTTCTTTATGTTTTTCCAAAATATCATATTCAGAATGGTATCGTCTATCCGTCACATACCTAAAGAACGCCACAACCGGTAAATGTTTTGAGATAATAAGTTTAATCATAATTTTTTTATTATTTGTTTGAGTAGTATTTTTCCATACACTGGCTTATATATAGTTTTAGTCTTCCGGTAAAAGTCGAGTAAAAAGTGGAAGCTTTATTTAAATACGTTTTCTTACTACTTATATTTTTTAATTATTATTAATTAATTTATTAATTAATTCGATTCATTGTTTGTGTTGTATTATATACAGCTTTATATTAAGACGCTGAATAGAGCTAATCAAATCTGCGATTTCAATTTTTAAACCACGCCCACAATGTCTTGACACCACAGCGCCATTGCTTGTATTTAAAAAAAGCGGTAAAATATCGAACTATTACAGCATTGCATATTGCAATATTAGCAATCTTTGTGATCAATGAAAGTAAGTTAACCAATAGATGGCGTTTTAATAAATAATATATAATAATAGATTTCAGTAGCGTTGCAAGTAAATAGACAAGGCAAATAAGAAAGTCGGATATTTTTAGTTTTATTTTTTTACTATTACAAATTTAAAAATTATAATCAATGCTTAACACATAATTTGACAAATTTAACGCAATAAATACTCCTTGTATTTATTGCGTTAAATTTGTCAGTTATAATATTTCTCTAGTTGTATGTAATACATGCGCGGGTTTTTTATGAAAGAGGATAAAATGGGCATGCGGCGCACCTGATGGAAAGTGCTCACCAACAACGCCCATAAGAATCTGCGTTGTTAGCCTTAAAGGAATAGGAAGGGGGGAGGGGGGTCGTGCTAATTGGGGGATGGGGCAATAAGTGGTCATGCCGGCCTAGCATACGTACATTGCATAACTACATTGTTGTTTGTTGTTTTTTAATACGTATTCACATTTTGGTCTCTCAGGTTTTAATTTATATGGATAAAAAATCATAATAAAAATCTATTCCCGAATATTTTTTATTATTATTTTTATACCGTGAATTAAGAACATGAAATTAATCTATAGATATAAATAAAATGGGAGTGTCTGTCTGTAATATTAAAATATGATAGTGTACGCGTGGCCTGACATGATAGAAGTGAAAAAAATGCGAAATTATAATTTTTATTTGCTGTCTTTTCTAATTTGTTTTACGTGACAAAGTCTAATAACCCGATATTACGGGCACGCATGAAAAATATGACGTCATGTAGCGTTCCCAAAAGCGAGAGCGCGGTCCGAACGAGAGAGAGGTATGATCGGCTCAGTTCGGTTCGTGCAGAATGTAATGTTGTCAAACTATCGTCCGTAAACCGACTTTACAGACAACCAATTTTTTTATAATTTTGTTTGGTGAACATAATGATACAGACATTAAGCCGAAGTTCGTGATTTTATTTTGACAATATTTGTCACAAGATATAATATGGAGAGACATGGCATTTGATGACAATGCTTTAAAATAATAGTTTTTGGAATAAAACAGATAGTAACAGCTAACTCACAACCGCTTCGCTCGAGGTGTACGAACTCCCGCACCACACACGACACGCGGTCAGCGAGAGTTCATAGCGTGTATTTATAAATCGCGAGCATGCAAAATACATAAGTGCTAAAAATTAAAAAAAAAGAACGTTTCTGAGATACATGATATATATATGTCGCAGTCATCAGATTGCACGTTCATCGAATAACGACATTTAATTGAAAGGACAACTCGTCAAGTTGTTGAATGGGATAGAGCTGACTTTGTAATGTTTGTTTAGGGTGATTATAAGTCCGCAATTTAAAAGGTAACTTACTTTACATAACAAAAATGAGGACATGACGTGACCTCACACCTTGTTATGATTTTATATTGTATTTCAAGTCTTAAGATAGGCTATAAATATACCTTATTTTTTCAAAAGTAATGTATTAAAATATGGAAGTCTCTGTGACTCCAGAAAGTTGTTAACTCAAGTCTATGTCACATTGTGGAATAAGAGTTTAGGTAAAAAAACGAAACATATATAATCACAGAATAAGTTTTCTGCGCGAGCTGTTTTACGCAAAATTTGTTTTGGTGACTACTAACGCCGCGGTGGGAAAAGAATAAACTAAATTACAATCACCTGATTGATTCAACCAGATGACTGCGACATATGCATTATATTATAGTATATAAATAGTATATTATTAGGTTTCATTTTTTCAAATCGTTCGAAATACACCCGGTATGTTGTAAATTGTAATGTAGGTAGAAATATTCTGAAATTTTATCACCGTAGAATAGCACCATAGATGTATAGGACAAAATGAAGAAAACATTGTATGAAACAATCATATTATATATGTACTATCATAATAATATACTGATTCGACAGGATTTGCATTTATGCCGTGTCTAAGATTGTCATAGATCTATGGAGACGAGGATGTATGGCAAATGCAAAACTTACCGAATATTTGTTTTTTAGGTGCTTCATTTTTGGTACCTCTACCTCTTTTTTACATATACCTAATATCATTTTACTAATATTATAAATGTGAAAGTGAGTTTGTTTGATCGGGTTTCAAGGCAAAACTGCTGAAACTCTTTGGCTGAAATTTGAAATAGTGATGGCGTATACCTATGTACGAACCTTGTATTAGGACATGGGTTATATTATTTTATCCCAAAAAAATAAAGTTCCTACGGGAATTACATTTGCCTTACTAGTAGTATTCATAATTACGATTTACGTCAATTGAAATGTTAAAAACGACGATTTATCAAACGAGCAATATTTATATGTAGGTACTAGGTAGGTACTGGCCAAATGTAGAACGCGACAAGTCTATCAATATAGTTTTATAATATTTTATATTCGTAAGGATAAACACTACTTATTTGGTTTTTTTCCAATCTCATTTCCACGCGGGCGAAAGCTTATCTACACTAATATTATAAAGAGGAAAACTTTGTTTGTTTGTTTGGTTGTAACGAATAGGCTCAAAAAGTACTGGACCGATTTCAAAAATTTTTTACCATTCGAAAGCTACATTATCCACGAGTGACATAGGTTAAATTTTATTCTGGAAAAAAACAGGGTTCCGTAAGATATCTGGGTTTTTCGGACACGAGGTGTAAAAAATCAACCAGAAAACTTATTTATTTTGCGTACGCTGCCTAAACTATAAAATATAGAACCATAAAATGTTCTAATTAATTGTAGTCTTATAAATATCTACAAAAAAGTCCACGACACACTATACCTATCTACGTCGAGTGAGGCACAACAACCATATTTTATTCAGAAATTTTGATTTTTTTGGACTACATTTAAACGAGTTTATTTTACTCATGTTTTAAATCCTTAAGATATGAAGCTAAAGAGTTTGTTTATTTGAACGCGCCAATCTCAGGAACTATTGGTCGGATTTTAATGAAACATTTCAGTGTTGGATAGCCCATTTATCGGTAAAGATATATTATCCCGCTAAGATCCCGTTGTAAATCTTAGTTAACGCAGGCGAAGCTGCAGGCAACAGCTAGTATGTAATATAGGTATTCGTACCCATGAAATGTTTTCTTTGATGGGACATCATTTGCACTCGAACTAATGGTCAACCGTCTTCTTTTACTAGAAGGAATATAACAGGAACAATATATGTAGGTAATATTAGTTATAAATACTTAGGTAGGTACTTATTGTTAGCGAGAATAAAAAAATAGTTACTTTTGCTACCAAAAAATAGAAAGGGGAAAAACTAAAAAAATAAAAATACACCAAAAAGAACATAACTATGAGAAAAGGCGAAAATTATTATATAAAAAAATCACCAAAAAAAAAGTCGGTTTTGACCGAGGTTTGAACATATGCAATGTACATGACACGTAGAGCGATATTCGTTCACTAAACCATTGCGCTATTCGTCCATTTTGTAAATTATCGAATTTAGAGTTATGTATGTACGGACTGTACTAAAATATTCCTTATTGTATTGAAATGCGTTATTTGCGTGTTTTGATAAATAAATTAATGTTGTAAATAGATAGGTACTTACTTTACAACTTCATTCATGTGTTTTTTAAAAGAAAGTAAAGTAAAGTATCAACCCTTATATGTCCCACTGGTGGGCACGGGTCTCCTTCCTCGAAATCAGGCGAGGAGGGTAATGTGCCAATAGTCCACCGCGCTGGCCCAGTGCGTATTGGTGAACTTCACATACCTTCAAAGACTTTCAATCTCATCAGGCATGCAGGTTTCCTCACGATGTTTTCCTTCACCGGTGAGCGAACGATGGTCTCGTGTGCACTTAGAAATTTAGAAAAACCCATTTCAAGGCACACACGGACGGGTCAGGATCGAACCCGGAACCCTCGCATAAGAGGCCGAGTCCGTCCACCACGAGAGCATGTGTTTTTATTTTATAATAAATCTTCTTTTTTCTAGTCTCCATTTATTTCTTTTGTTTCGCATTTTTTCAATATTATTTTTCTCTCTCTTATTCACACTAAAGTATATTATTTATTTACACCTTTATTGACAAACTTGTTGTAGCGTATCAGATTATAGAAGGTCAATTGTTGACATTGGTCAATGATAGATGGCGCTTATGCCATTGGTAATATTTAGTTTATATATTTATTGTTATATTGTTAATAATTATCCCGAAATTACTTACGTTGCGCATGCACGTTACATTATATCTTTGTTAAATACAATTTTATATAGCAAAAATATTAATTCGCGAGCGGCGCGTTGTATTGTGAAAAATGACATAGGTCCGCTTAGCAACGCGCCTCAGCGCTTACTGTCGAATCACATAGAAGTAAAAGAGAAGCGCGATGGTGGCATCATGAAGCACGTTGGCTATGGATATTAATATAAGAAAACAGTTAATATTATCGAAATCTGAAAAGCAATCAAAAATATAAATTAACACGAAAATTTGTAATAATATTATCTGTTACTGTTGTAAATTTTACCAACATATATTGTTAAGTAAAGGCGATATTTACGTTAAAAGTTCACTAAACACTGCTTAATTGGGATTTTTTTTTATCGAGAAAATTTCTAGAAAACGTGTTTTTGACTTTTGAGTGAACTTAGAAATATGATGAAGTTTAACATATATTTTTATCACGACCGTAAACCGTGTCAATTTTGCTTAAAATATGTTTAGGTGAAGCCTATTTGACCCTGTTCAGCGCCTTAAGTGATGAGTGAAAGAGTAAGGTTAAAGAGTAACTAACCTTATGCAATAAGCTCACTCCAAATAATGGCGTACCAGAGTATTTCCTGATATCGAACAAATTAGAAACGGTACATTCAAGTGCGATTCCCATTATCTTAGCGTAGTATTTTTAATGTTCTTATCAATAGTCGACTCAAGAGTCGACATGAAAGAACTGATGATTAACACAAAGAAAATCGATGATTTAGTAATGCGCTTCTTTGCTTGACTATCAAGATAAAAAAAAAGTATAACTAAATTCAATATAGTACTTAAAGAGTAGCTCAACTGAATTTACCATCAGGAACCAAAAAGAATACAAAAGCGTCCCCAGTAGGGACAAAAAGAATCGACAAAAGCCACTCTACACAAATCCAAACGTACTATATAGTGAGTACATACACAGACCAAATCATCATCATCACGTGCCATCCTCATATTGAAGTTCGGAGGTCAGTTGGCAAAAAGTTTTACGATCCCAGGCTGCTTCTTTCAGTTGCGTATAACTTTGTTTGGTAAAGTCTTTGATGTCGTCTAACGATTTTCTGCTCTGTCGGCCGGGGCTTCCCCTTCCCGGGATCCTGCCCTCCAGGATCAACCTTGGAAATTCATAAAGGGATCCTCTCTGCAGGTGTCCAGACCAAATAAATAGTTATAATTATGCACAGTGCAACAGTGCGACTGTTCGATCATACGTTATCCAATATATGTTACATATACGAGTATATCGTCTTATCCTGATAAGCAAATATGCATGGTAATGAACAAGGATGACCACATAACATCAAATGACTCCTCAGTTTTGCCCATTGAATAGAAAATTTAAAAAATAAACATTAAAATTAAACAAAACGTTATTTTAACGATAACACACGAAACAGACATGCTAGGATGTATTGGAATGTGTGCTTGAATGGATATAATATAATCTGTACTATGATCTATCTTATTAGACCTTTGTACGTAAACGTTTACGTAATATGCTCATGTTTGTAATTGAAGTAGTTCTTACAAAATATGTAGTTCTTTTAAATCTTTGTAGATAACTTTTTTCGCCGAAAAACGCCTAAGCTTCAAGCAAGCTAAGACGTTTCTCTCTTTGCTTATGCTTCCCTTGGGAGATTGGGGACTCTCCAGGCGGTGTATGGTATGGACTCGCTACGCCTGGAAAGATGGTAAGGTGAGCGCAGCTCTACGCCCTAAAGCTCGATGATACCTAGTAACTCCTCATCTCCGTCTCTGTCGTTAAGTAACGAGTCGTCCGAAGTTCTTGAACACATTTGAATAGAGTATTTGTAAGTTTAAAGCTTAAAATTCTTGAATAAACATTATTCCTTTTAAAATACAACTTATATGTGCAGAGGCTTCAACTTGATCACTCATAAATCTATAACCAACAAGGAAACAAGGTCGTCGTAATTTTAGCAGATATTATTGACTTGTGGTGAAATTACTTCCGAACCGAAATAGGGACCTACATGAATCAAGAATACTCATTTTTGAAAGGTCGACAATGCATCAGCTAATCCTCCGGCGTCGTATTTTTTTATAGCATAGAAGGGCAAACGTCTAAGCCTTGCGACTACCCACGCCCAATAATATCCACTTAACCAGACGTTACGCAGATGCGTTACCCTCCTTTTCCCTATCCCATCCCCCGGCGTAGTAGTTGGTCTATCATGTCTATGACCACTTTACACTTCCCACCAGATGAATGGTCTATTTGACCCCGATTCTATAAAATAGCTCTAGTAATAGTCGTTATACACTAGACAGATTTTGAAGAAGATTAGTGAATAGTGAATCTAGTGAATCTATGAGGACATTTTTCGGCGTATTTTAAAGGCGAGTAGAATGGCTAGCTGGTACGTGCCATGCGCTGTGGACTTAATTCGGTAATTTGCAGTTTATGACGACCAATGTCAACCTTCAGAGAGTTTCCTACTCAAATTAGAGATAAAAATTCGACATACGCATTGACTTTGGGATACATAGTGTAAGGCTAAGTGAGGTTAAGTTGTAAAATTTTTTTGCTAGATACGCTTAATAAGATCATTTCATTTTATGCGGCAAAAGGACGAGGCACCTAAAAATAATTTTCGCACTCGCTCTACCCGTTTCACATAGTTTCGAAGGGTAATTTATCACTTCCGTGTGAAAGAGACGAAAGACAATCGCTGATGAACACAAACGCGTATGCGGCGTAATCCCCGAAAATATAGAATTAATCATATAAAATAAACTACCCAAGTACATTACATATTTTTCCCAATTCGCTAGATCGGTAGCATTACTATCGTTTATTAAAATTGCAAAATATACCTAAATAATATTGATTTGAATAAATAGCAAAATGGACACTCCTTTGGAACGAAAATCTTTTGGGGCAATTTTCACTAATCCTATTTTCCTATCCTATCATCATCATCATCATGTAAGCCAATCGACGCCCACTGCTGCGTATAAGCCTCCCCCAAGGATCGCCACAACGCTCGGTCCTGCGCTATCCGCATCCAGCCATATCCTATCATTTCCTATCCCAATTCGTTAAAATATACTATAATGAAAAATTATGTGTATTAAAATTTCATTCACGTTATTTCATCTTACTCTACAATATCGAAAGATACATTGCCAAAAAATCAAATATTCTCTTCCTAATACCCATATATATTACCTGTATAGGATTATGCCGTTTGTCTGCCGCGACAGCCACCGGCACAACACGAGATGGCGGCACAACTTTGAGGTAAACAGTAAAAATATGATCAAAGTACCAGTGGAACATGTTTTTCAGACGAGTTAGAGAATTTACATTATGTCGATCTGACTATTATAGTGACATAAAAATATTTGTTTTCTATTAGTTGGATATTCAAAGGCTTATTGATGCGTGGTCTATACTGAGACGTAAAGTGTGAATAAATTCTGTGCCACACCTTTTTTTTCTCCAAATACAGCATGTTTTAAGGATTAAATAAGCAAAGGTGGGAACAATTTACAAGTATGTGTTATATATGAGCATTTCTTCCAACGAAACCTACAATTATGTATGATTTGATTTGACTTGAGCGATGATAGTCCAGTGGTGGGTGGACTCGGCCTCTTATGCGAAAGGTTCCGGTTTCGATCCTGACCCTCCGTGTGTGCCTTGAAATGGGTTTTTATAAATTTCTAAGTGCACCCCAAACACGAGACCATCTCTCGCTCACCGGTGAAGGAAAACATCGTGAGGAAACCTGCATGCCTGATGAGATTGAAAGTCTTTGAACTGATTCTCCTCGCCTGATTTCGAGAAGGAGACCCGTGCCCAGCAGTGGGACATAAAGGGTTGGGATACTTTACTTTACTTGCTTTTGAATTGAAATATTTGTATGGTTGGGCGTATATCATTTTCTATATGCTTGTACAATATATTGAATGTTTAGAGGTAGGCTCACGGAAGGCTAAGGGCGGGGCACGTATTCGTCCACGTAAGTGACCATTTTTGTTAGTATTACCAACGCACACGCGCGAAATTCTATTATTTCATATTTTATATGAAATTATATAAAATGTCAATATTTTACGAGATGTCTCCCATGGTTTTATAAACCACTAGCTGTTGCCCGCAGCTTCGCCTGCGTTAACTAAGATTTACGCAAAATAAGTAACTTTTATGGTCCGTAAAACCCAAATATTTTACGGAACCCTATATTTTTTCAGAATAAAATTTAGCCTTTGTTACTCGTGGATAATGTAGCTTTTAAATACTGAAAGAATTATTGAAATCGGTCCAGTACTTTTTGAGCCTATTCATTACAACCAAACAAACAAACAAAGTTTTCCTCTTTATAATATTAGTGTAGATTTGATAAATCTATTTTCTATACAAATAAATAAAATTGAAGTATCTGTTTGTTATTTCAAAGTATCAGATTTTCATTAAATGTATTCATTTAACATACGAAGGTATATATTATATGATGCTGACATTAAAATCATTTTGTTTTGGCTGTCTGTCTTTCGCTTTCTTCTGGTTTAATCTCCTTAATAGTAGGGCCAATTTGACGGGACTTTGATTGGCAGTTGTCTGATGTTATAAGAAGTTAAGAAGGCTATAAAAATAATCATCATCCATCTAGATACATCTGTAAATCTAAGTTAACTCGTACGAGGCTAAAGGCAATAGCTATGTATTATGTCTGATCAAATATTTACATACCCAGGTATATTTATATATTATTCGTTGTAATAACCGTCAGAAACGCAACAACAAACCAAACATCACTACAAAAATAGTCCAAATATATGAACGTGAAACCGTAGGACAAAGTTAGTAGCTTATAAGCTAGAACAGGACATACAATTTATTCAAAATAAAATAACCAGAATGAGTTCGCATCCGACTATAAATCTATTTCTTGCGAGCAAAAGTTCGATTTTATTATTTAAGGATGATACGATCCGAGTAAAGTAAAGTAAAGTATCAACCCTTTATGTCCCACTGCTGGGCACGGGTCTCCTCCTTGAAATCAGGCAAGGAGTTTTGATTGAAGGAGGCCAATAGTTCACCGCGTCGGCCCAGTGCGGATTGGTGAACTTCACATACTTCAAAGACTTTTAATCTCATCAGGCATGCAGGTTTCCTCACGATGTTTTCCTTCACCGGTGAGCAAGCGATGGTATCGTGTTTGGGGTGCACTTAGAAATTTAGAAAAACCTATTTCAAGGTATACACGGGGGGGTCAGATTCGAACCCGGAACCTCTCACATAAGAGACCGAGTCCACCCACCGCTGGACCATCGTCGCTCCGAGTAGATATATATTTATTATTTAACAGTAGGAAAAATTTAAACATACATGGATCTGTAAGTTTGGTCGCGTCAATCCACGGTATAATATAAGGTTCATGACATATGTAAATTTCGTTGACGCAGGCAACACCAGGGGGTACGGCTAGTTCCAATATAAGAATATGCCACAGACAAAACTCATCACATGATTACCTCGTGTAGAAATGAAGGCTTTGTTTGGGAGTAGCATAGAAATTTACAAAGCTGACTTAATTCGGCAAAATTTAGTTTATTTGATCATTCAAGGCTTGGACCGGTTTGGCCATCTCTTGGTCTTGAGGATCTCTATATTCATAGTGGCGTGGGTAATGCCAACATTTATATTCATGTTCCTATCTAACTTGGCTGACGGATAATTTATAGGCAGTTTTTTCACTAAGAACAAAAGCACTTTATGTACTTATATAAAAGGTATTTTATTATTATAATGCGTAAATTTATATTTTACTATTCTTGACACAGGACACTTTAAAAATAATTTAATTTCGTATACCGAAGCACTAAAATAGGATGTAGTGAAAATCATTTAGATTTTCACTACATCCTACGATTCGCTTCTATGAATTCATATTGCACTTTTTTTCTTTATTTACCCAAAAAATACAATTCACATCACATAGGGCTTTAACAAGTACTAAACTTAAATCTACAACATTCTTTATAAGTACTTAGTATTATTATTATACTTAAAATTTAAATAAATAAAAAAACTTCTTTTTTTAATAATAATTTAACAATTAAAAATAATTATGTATATTATTATATTTTTATTTCTAAAAAACCCCGCCATATAAAAAAAAAACAAATAAAAATTAGACCTATGAAACATTCAGAAGTGCCACGCTAAAATTTCAATTGTTTTGATAATCAATAATGAATACTCTATTAGCATCCTAACAATTTTTTGTCGAGCACATGCATCGTAAGGTAATAAATATAGGCGAGAGGAGCGCGCGCCGCCAGTATAGAACTCACCTGCGCGACAAGCGCAAGGGCATACCGTATCGCGAGATTGCCATTTGCGCAAACTAATATCCTCCCTACCTTCGTTTACGCAGAAACGGACATTCGCTGTCCCCTGTCGGTTGTGTCTGTGCTATATCTTCATTGTGAATAATACTCGTACCAGAACACGAACGCTCACAGGTGAGGACAAGTCATAACTCATAATTAAACATTGACTGTCATGTGATCGAGAACGGTCATACTATGCTAATTGCTTACATTACATGAGTACGGCTTTATAGAATAAGTTTTTATTAAATGAAACAAACATTGCAACACATACAAAGAAATACATTGAATAAATACTAAGACGTCTTTTATAAAAATCATGGTCACTCTAATTATGTTACATTTTAAAGCAATAAAGGCTTTTACAATAATAAGTATATTTATATACTCTTCACTTAAATTAATTCTGTAATATGTTAATCACCTGTGTCTAATCATTAAATTACACAATTGCATTATGTAAATATACACAAGAACCTTTACTTAATAACATTACATGTTTATACACCACTTCAATATTAGCCAACTAGGAAATATATGTAAATAATTATTTAAAAATAATCTTTGCTATGTTAGTATTTACAAATGCATACATATATGAAAATTATAATGTGTCGTATTTAAATGACAAACATTAGTATTTTAGTGTCAAAACGTTTTTACAGCGTCCTAAGTCCTATCGTCTTTCCTTTGCATTGAGAAATATACAAGTGCGTAAAATTGAATACTCGGAATTCATCAAGTGTTTTAAGCTGCGTCGTATAAATAGACGGCTTCGCAATCATTAAAGGTAAATAATAGAACAAAGTGAATTAAAACCAACTAAGTAAGAAAGGAGCTTGGTTTTGAAGCCAAGGATTCACCAAGGCGTTTCGTATACGTTAGTATGCCTGCCGCGTTGGGCGGCGCGCAAGTGTGGACGCATAATGTAAGGTCACACCTTGGCCACTGACTTGAGATTAACCTATCCTGTTTCAATTAATAGCAGATAGAATCTTATCTATTGGAAATTATCTAGACGATTTGCAAACTGGTTAATCATTAAAATGCTAATGATTACGATGGCGAGAGTTTCAGCTAATAATGCTGTACAAATTTACTTTGACATCATGTCTCGTGTATAGCGCGAGATAAAACTGATCATTTCATAATTGATGATATCCAAAAATGTATCAAGTTTAACGTTAAATATTTTATACCATATATAGCCATACCTTAAAAGTATTTGGAATACATTAAGTATAAACAAACAATTTAAAACCTTAACATTGATTGAAATGTCGCTCTAGCCAAATAATAATTCAATGTCAATACCATGTTGTAAATATTTGCCGGACAAAGGTCTTGAGCAGATGTGAAGCTGCGCTGGAGTTACGGATATATACGCGGGCGGATAGAATTGAAGGCGGAAAAATACTTATATATGTTTTAATAAAGTATATTATTGCGATAGTTCTACAAAATTTTGCTGTTACAGTAATAATACTTGAGTTAAGCAAGTTAATGAAGGCTTATTTTATGAGGTGTATAAATAAACGAAATTTCGTCAAGATTTTTAACATTTTAATGTACTTGGGTATTTTGAACTAGTATGCCAAATTTGAACGATTGAGACATTCTTATAACACTTTTGTATAATACAAGCTATTGTCCGCGGCTTCGGCCGTGGTAACAAAATAGTTTTGATTAAAAAAAAGTATTTTATGTTACTTCTAATACCTCGAAGAAAATGTGTACAAAGTTTCATGTTGCTAAGTAGTTGGAAGTTGTATTGTAGTTGCTAAGTAGTTTTGCGTGAAAGCGTAACAAACAAACTTGCATGCACATAATTAAAAATAAAAAAAGGATTTTTTTTTAATGCTAATAAAATTTGAAACTTCATAATATCATATCATGTCGGTGACGCAAACCTATATAATTATAAAAACTTTAAAATTATGTAATTCAGACACTTTAAAATCTATTTCTTTCCATATTTATATTCACTGTCATGTATCAATATTTCTATTTTCTACCGCCATCGGAAATTGATAATATTCGAATTAACTCCCCGCGCAATTTGCGTAGCCGCGACCTGACATTGACACATAAAACTATATTATGTCTGTGTACTAACTGTGTATAACTAAATATAAATTCACGGCGAGTGAAGATTTCATATAAACTGAAGGGTTAAGGGGCTGTTGGTTCCGTGTTCGCGTCTGCATTTTCTTAAATTTTCACTCTCCACTTCAATTGCGTTTCGCAGCTCAGGAAGCCTTGTTGGAGCAGGTCCTTGGCTCGAACCCAACGTTTCAGCTCTTCCCATAAGTGTTCTATAGGGTTAAAGTCCGGGCTTCAAGCTGGCCAGTCCATCGTGCGGATGCCAACGTCGCGTAGATATTGAGTCACCACATGAACAACGTGAGGCAAAGGATTATTATGCATCAACTGCATATCCTGCCCGATATATCCTACGTAAGGTACCACATGATTTGCGAGGATTTCATAAATGTAGCTATGAGAAGCTAATCCAGGTGTACGGCCCGACGATTCAATGAAAACTAAAGCTGTATGTGCAGTGAATGAGATGCCGCCCCACACCATTACAGATCCTCCTCCAAAACACTGAGAACACTGAGAATAACGTTCTCCAGGGTGACGATATACTCTCTGACGTCGATCCCCTCCATGTTGACTCACCCTTGTCTCATCAGTGAAGAGCACTTTACTCCACTGCTCCAACGTCCAATCTCTATGCTCTTGAGCAAATTTAAGTCGTACAAGACGGTTGGCTACCGTTGATGGTGGGCCTGTTGCCGCTTTTTTTGGAGTCAGATCCCGTTCAGCAAGTCTTCTTCTAATAGTATCTGAATTTATGACCACTTGGCGTTCATCACGCATACTTTGTTGGACTTGAACTGCGTTGAGTCGAAAATTTCGCAGGACAGTAAGTTGGATGTAACGATCATCTGCTACTGATGTAGCCCTAGGACTGCCCGTATCTGGACGGCGATCGAATGCTCCAGTCTCTAAGTATCGTCTGTAAACTCGTTAGAGTGAAGATCTGCTAATTCGAAGTCGTCGAGCGACCTCACGTTGTCCGTAGCCTGCTTGAAGTAATGCTACAACTTGAGCGGCTTCCTGAGGAGTTTTATCCATTAATAACTCAAAAAAGTTACAAAAATACACGTGTCTATGCAAATTATGGAAAACATTTAAAGAAATAATAAGAAATATCGGACTTCTCTCACTGCAGAAGAAAGAACGCTGAGCGCAAATTCTAGCCAAAACAGAGCAAATCGTAAGCATTGTGTTTGTTGCTTGATTGCAATGTAAGATAACGGCATATTAGATTAAATTTTAGTGATTTTGATCGTCATGAAACGCACTTCCTATAGGTATGACTTTGGCATTTGTAAGTTTCATACTTTTTGAGAAAATCGCATTAGAGTTCAAAAGTAACGGGTGGCCCGGTTTATTTGCTGTCCAGTATAGATAGGATTCATTTTTAGAAAATGTCGTTTGATTCATCTTTATAATCAACTTTACCGAGCACAGCTCGGTCATCCGGGTACTGCCCTTTTACTTATCCAAATAAGATTCGTATGCCGTCCCGTAATAAGAATGTGCTCTTGATTCCTTCATGACCTCAGAGTAAAGTGATGAAATACATAATTACGATGACGCTACAGTGAAGTAAGAGTCGGAAAAAAGCTAGCATTGAAAATAATTGAAGGTCAGCGGAGTGTTAAGTGAGAGAGGAAACCTCGGAAACGATAATTCGAACATCACAGCGCGAATCGATGATTTTATCTTACGGTACATAAATTATGACCGATATTATGATTATAATCCGGGAAAACCAAATACGTCAGTCGATCGGAGGCAATGGACTCGACTCACTCGACTCACGGGTACAAAGTCCTTTTAATCTTGTCTTTTTAAATTATACCGTGTTATCGTTAAAAAAAAACTTGTTATGTTTTCCATAGAATACTGATTAATTTAGATTTCAATGTATTGTTATTGTAATATTTTTTGGAGATTTTCTAACGATAAGTAGTTTTACATAATTAAGGTCGTCCATCAAAGAAATATTAAAAAGAAACAATTAATAAACACAAATTATCTATGTGTTGGTACTTTAACTGCATAGTATGGGGCTTGATGTACCCTAGCCTATATCCTCTTCAGACTATTTAGTGCCGTACCCATTACCAACTCACGTAAACACTACGGATATATTTTTAGGCAAGGTTATTATGATATTACGCACGCAATAAACACCGCTTTAGGGTTGACAGGTAAATAATACATTAAATATTTTATACCCGGATATTATTATGGTTTATTTAAGTTTTTGGCATTTTAAACATTTTACGGCAATAATTATGGGAGGTTTCCCTAGAAACCTGAACAGAATCTGAAGTGTCATTACAATAAAAATTTATAAAAGAAAATATTTAATCATGATCTAAGACTTAATCCATTATCAAAAAATATTTTAAAACTTCTTTAAATACGATATATAAAAGCCTCTTGTGTACAATATTCTCTTATAGGCACAAAGAAAAGAAATAAATACAAAATCAATAACTTAATGGAACCATAACGTAATTCCATGTTGTTTTCTTGTTAAGTTATAATCAAGTGCCATTATGAACAAACCACATATTGTTTCATATTATTGAATACGATTTATTATTAACAATTGGCGGAGTAATAATATATTTACCGCAAGTATGTGGCACCTGTAACTGAAATTGACGGGTTTTATAATTGGTGTAATAAATAACATCTCTGTACGTGAGCTTAAGTACAATGAACTTAAAATTCTTTGAACGAAAAGACGCATTTCGATTTGGCCGTCAGACTCTTGAGGCATAATAATTGTTTACTGATTTTTATAATACTATTATATTTATATCTCTGATTATCTTAAATATTGTATGTTCCAAAGTTCAATTGCATCCTTATGATACACGTAGAAATCATAATGAAAGTTAATTAATTAGATAAAATACATTGTTTTAACTTATAATTGTTATTAAAAAAGATTTTACAGTCTTTTTATGGTATTATTTTTATTTTTAATTGTATTATGATTACTTAAATTCATATCGGTGTACGTCATTTATAAATAATTACTAAGTAATGTAAATATGTTTTTTTTATCAGTTACAATAAGGTCCTGATAAACTTCGAAATTACATGTATGTATTTTGAACTCAGAATAATAACGTCATTATTTTTAGATTTTGAACGACCACCAGGTTGGACGCGTGTGTTTTGTTCGTTTTTCTCATTTTTTTTATTCTATCCACTTTGTTTGAATTTACTAGATGGCGCTGGAAAGATAGCCTTTTTGGTTGAAGCACCTTATAGCTAGTCTTACTTAATATTATAAACGTGAAAGTTTGTAATATGGATGTTTGTTAATCTTTCACGTAAAAACTACTGAATGGATTTTGATAAAACTTTACAATAATATAGCTTATACATCGGAATAACACATAGGCTATAATTTATCCCTATACTCCCACGGGAATGGGAAGTACGCGGGTGAACAGCGGGGCGCTTTTAATATAAATAATTAATTTGTTAACTAATATTGTGCATAAGCGAGGTTGCCGGAAAACGAGCAGTGGAAAGCAATGTCAAACTTCGTACGAGGCCCTCAGTAATCGATTCGTGTTATATGTATATGGTGGTCACATTGTCAATCGATCAATTTTCATTGCAACATGCCCACCTAGTTCACTTAAATGTGACCACTGCGTGCATTATGGCCACGGTGCTTATTTTGATAAGTGCTAAACATGAAATGAAATAAAATGCAGTCTATATATACCGATTTACTTTAGTTTGTATATAATAAATAATGCTTCAATAGCTATTTGTTTAAATTCGCTGTACTAGTATTTAGTGTAAATATTCCATTTCGCAGATTTCGAACTCAAAATTGTAAAAACGTCATACTTATTTTATTAGCTAAACATTTTTATAAAATTAAGACTTAACGTTGAATGAATTAGATTTAGAATAAGATCTACATCAGGAAATTGCTTCAAGCAGGAATATTGGTGGACTATTAACAAATGGGAAGACTATCTCCGTGCAGTACGGCTATTCTGTAAAGTTGTTTTCGAATCTCGAACGCGGAATCCGCGGTAATATGACGAATTTGACGCATTTGTATTCTTTAAAACTCGACTCTCTACCCATATCCATAAAGATCATTTTCGAAGTGACGTAATGTGAGCTCTATCACACAGGTGAAGCTCGATATTGAAATAGTTTCTTACAGAATAGCCCTACAGTGGCCAGTTCGTGTTGGATGCGAGTGCTGAGTGGTAAGGGATCAGCCAGATTTTCATTAATTGAAGAAGGCCTATGTTCGGCGGTGGACGGATAGGGGCTGATGATGATTCATGTTGATGATAATAGATTTGCTATTTGTAGATACGTAAGATAAATAGATACCTGACTCCGTAATCAGACAGTCACACAATGAATGCGTATTATTATTATATTGGCAAAATATTTTTTTGGGTGAATAGTTTCGAAAATTAACTCCTGCATGCAAACTCACTAGTCACAAAAATTTATTCTCTAATACATATAATTTATTCACTAAAATAAACAAAATGTGTGAATGAAAATTTAAAATACTTTATAATATGAGGATTAAATCCCACGGTACCTCGATCCGGTTTTCCCTTAATTTAGTTATTCTTCGTCGTTTCATAACAATAATAAGATGAAAAATTAATTATAAAAGGCATGCTTAGTAACAACAAAGACAAGTCTTTATAAAAATATGTAGAGCCGTCTCTCCTCCGTCAGACTACGTTGCGAATTCCAATTTTGCCCAGGGCACATATTTGCCATTTATTATACCTGCGCCGGGATCTGAGAAGTTTTTTTTTTCTTTCTTTGGTACCGTTACATAAATTCCTTAAAGCATACTAGAGTAGTTTGATGTAATGATTTTTCCACGTTTGAGTATGATTTGTGCTTATCATTACTATTTAAGACGGGAGATAAATTAAATATCGAAAATCTCATTAAGTTAAAACCTTTTCTACTTGTTAAAAATTGATAATATTTGCTACCTCAAATTCCTTATAATTTTATAAGGAATTTGAGGAGACCGTGTACTAGTTGCTCTAAAATATAATATTTCGGTAATTTTCTAGTTTTAATTTGTGTAGATTTGTTGGTATCAAGTACGTCATCTGTGGCCGGTATAATTTATCTAGGCTAATGGTCTATATCAAACCGCACCGCCAAATTACATTTGGTAATTCGGTCGCTAATGCCCGGTATACACGACAACGACATGTAGTAGCGACTTGACTGCGAAAATTATCACAGATTATACTGCGCAGTCAAGGCATACGCATCAATTTGTACGGGCATTCGTATGTTATGTCATAATGATTATAAGTTTCTTCATTATTAACTTGATGTATGAGAATAACGAATTCCATTACATTCTGCTGGCCAGAGCCGTAAATAGGGCGGTGCCATCGATGCCCGGGCACAGGGAGTATTCTCTGGGGGGCGCAAGAATAGCCAGACCAGGCAGGACTATTATTTATTTCTGTTTACTAAGGGGTCAGTTATAGAAGCTCGCACAGGGCGCAAAAAAGGCTGTTTACGGCTCTGCTGCTGCCTTTCCTGTCCTTACGGTATATAAGTGATTTTTTAGAGAAACAGACAGGATGACATGTGTTCAGACAGGCGATGTGTCAATAATATAGCCCTACATCTTGATAATCATCTCAGTCAGCGGTCAACAACCTCTCACAATCCTAAATGCGGCTTATAAATAGTACAATTTTTCAAATTATGTATTAAATATATACCAAGTCGGTACGTTGGTACGTACTCATATTATTTTAGTGTTATAGATATTTTTGGTGCTATCTTTAATTACATAATATTAAAAACGTGAAAGTAGGGATGTTTGTTAAGCTTTCACGCGAAAACTACTCAACCGATCATCATGAAACTCTGTACACATATACTCGGAGGTACTAGAAATAACATAGGATGCATAAAAAGGAATCTTTTTGGTTAGCGCGGGAGAAGCTGCGGAAAGAACTAGTACTTATATATATTAGTTGGCGAGGATTCGATGTATATACAAAAATAACAAGATTTTAATTCATAAGTCATATCAAAAGAATAAACATCGATTTATAGTTTATAGATAATTATTACTAGTATAACTATTACTACTCCGCTGGGTCAATGACCCGAAGTGGATCCTGGCCTCCGATACGAGATGGCGCCACCGCGCCCAGTCTTGAGCGAGCTCCTCCTAATAGGTTTTATATTAATAGGTAAACTTAGGTCTTTCACCACTTCCTGCAAAGGTATTTGGGTCGGTCTACCGGTCGACGGCCGCAGGGCTGCCCTTCATAGGCCCTTTACACCGCCCTGTCAGTTGTCATTCCAAAGTCTAGTGGATTTAACTTCTATAATGTTGGGCTCAGACACCATACCTTCAAACTCTTGTTCCCTCTTGCCCCAGAATTTTCGGAAATATTCTTCGCTCAGCAACAGCAACTAGGCTTGTTAGATTTTAAATTTACAAGACTATTTTAATTACTAAATTTATTTCAAACGGGATATTTACCATGTATTTTTTTTTTTCATTTTCCGGTGCTCTATAATTTTTCATTGCCTAGGAATGTATTGTTCTTAGTAGTTCATAGTTTTGTTGTGATTCTATAACAAACATTCAAACGCATTGACTATAATATTAGTAAGATAAAATAAAATTTTTAGAGTGTTCACGTTAAAATAAAAAAATGTTATACATATTATGTAAATGAGGATCGGCTTCTAAAAATGAAAAAAAACCCTTAGGTTTGCACCGTCGTCAATATATCTGTCTGTTTATAAATCCTTTAGTATACCTCTCATTATAATAGAATGAATAAAGTTCTGAGTTAAAAAAACTTTAATTTTGTTGTTTATAGTACCTACACAAAAAAATTACAGAATACTTGCGAACGGAACTCTTGCGGAGCTTGTCAGGCTCGCACTTGTCTTGTTTTTACACCAACTCCATTTTTATTGCAGTTAAATATTTCGTTAGATCTTTTTGATTAATTTTAATTGCAATTGTGTTGTTGGATTTGAATTTTTAAAAATTCTCATTAAAACTTAAATATTATTATTTTGAATAAACCCATACATAAGCCGCTTCCGTAGTTTTTGTCACTATTAATTTGTCTTTATCATTCGACCTTAACATATCTTTATTTTGTCATATCGTAAAAACAAAAATTAGATTTTTTACACAATTTGTGTACGTCGCTTGAAAAATAGCGACAATATTTCCTTGTTGTTATAAACACATACAGAAAAATATAATATTCCACGTGTTAATTCACGTAAGTAATCAATGATGGAGAATTTTACTGTTTTACAATTAATATACGACAATATTGTAATTACAAACTAACGTCATAAGAATAATTTGCAACACACGCACGTTGTTATAACTGCATGTTTCATACTTATATTACATTCATAAATGGCATTAATATACATTAATGTCTATAATAACGTTTTTTTTACTGAAACTAAATTCACTCATTATAAAAACTTTTTAATAGTCTTTTATAATTTAGTAACAATTATTAAATAGCCCCATATTCTTATGACATACCTATAATAAAATTTATTAAATACGATTTACCAACGTATGTAAAATAATAATTTACGATAAATATCATGTTAATTATAAATCCAGTCTATATAATTATGCAATAAGAGTTTAGAAAAAAAGCGTCCCAGGTAATGACTTACAAGCCTAAGGTTAAGAATTTGGAAAGACGACATGCTGCTTTGCAGGCATACTGGGCCGGCACGACCGGGGAGAAACCTCTCGCGCACATGAAATCGGCGTAAAGTGACAGCTAAGCTGTCGCGTTTCGTGCGCTTTGTGAGTTTCCGGTGGCCCATTGAGGGGATAGGGAAAAAGAGGGCAACGCATCTGCATAACTTCTTGTTATGTAGATGTTAATGGGTGTCGATAGTCGCAAGGCTTCGACTGTTCGTTTGCCCTCCTATGGTATATAAAAATAAAAATAAACGACGATCTCCGTGCAGTGGCCGATCCGCGATGGATGCGAGTGGCAAGGGATCGGTCGTCTTGACGTTCATTGAGGGAGGCCTATTTTCAGAAGTGGATTGATAGATACTGATGATGATGAAAGATAAGAGTAAATAAATAAATAAAACTATGAACAAGGGTGTGTGTTAAAGCGTTAGGGAGCACGTTCATTTCGGCCTCGCGCGTTCGACTCATGACTGTTAATGTTTACATTTGAGCCGACGGTCATCACAGACTCGAGCACAACGACCACCGATCATTGCAAAATGCTCGAATTGAGTTCATGGTCGGGATATTGCCTCCGGGTGTTGCGTAAGCCCACAACAGCGTTAGCGCCCTAACGAAGAGAATTCCACTTACCGACTCTAAACATTGTAAATGATAGTCGAACTCACGGAATTCCATATCGCATCATTTGCTAAGTTAATTCACCTGGAAAAAAACATGTTTTCAATTTATTTTTTTGTTTCTCTACGTCGTTTTTGTTTTTTTCCATCGACAACAGTTAGCTACCTTCTGCTGCCGTAACAATAATTTATCTTGTTGTGATTGTATATCAAAATTAATAATATAAGTCGATCTCATGAACTGATATTTGATAGAATAAAAGAACTAAGAATGTAACTTTGATGCAAATGTTTTTATAGAGTAAACCTTACATATAACCGGCTTTAATTCTTTTTATTTTATCTGTGATCACGTTGAACTAGACGAGTATTACCATTTCCACGATAGAGCAAAAACATTTTAACATTAAACACGTTTTTCTTAATTTTTTATGTGTTTTTATTATTTGTTAAGAGGTTCGACGTAAACACACATTTAACAACGAAGTTTGCTGGGGCAGCTAGTAGTGATATACATATTATAACAAAGCGTACCTTATCAAGACTCACTGGAGTCTCGTAAGCAAGGATTCTGTAAATAATATTGAATATAAAGCTCAGCGAAACAAAAGTGAACAAAACTATCATAATTTCCAATATTGAAAAAAACCGTGTTATATTAATTTTAAGTTTGAGGAATAAAGAAAATATTTATTTCGGTATACATTTTTTGTTATAATTTTTTATTGATAAAATATAAAGACTAATCACAATTATTACAAAGATTTTTGAGAGAAAGAGAAAAAAATTACAAAGTTACCAAGTTTATTTTATTTACAATGATTTACAAAAAATTAAGGCGCGCGCGTAACGCGCTATTCAAATTTCTAGTTCACAATAATAATAATCTTACGTTACGGCGTTTTTTCCCGGTTAGGGTACCCGTCAACGTCGCATAAGGAACTGCGTTCCAAAAAGATCGTACATTCCAAAACAAACCAGAGGTTAATTCCAAAAGTAAACTTCACGGTCACTATATAGAGCTATGAACACGCGTATGATATTTGACTGCATTGTATAATGTATGTTAATAACGAGGCAAGGCAATCCAGTGCGGGTGCATGTTTAAATCAATACGTATCACCTTCCGCTGTGAAGTTGGAATTATTCAATGTTCTCGATATCTTTTGAAGGTCTTCTTTACTCACCTGGAAACGGAACGATTTCCATATTTCAAAGAGATTTTAGACTTTCATGTCCAACGGTTGCTAGCGGAATCGTAAATATTAAGATTCCGTTTTCCGTATGTCGGTCGAGAGGATTATGTCGTTGAAATCGTTTATTTATTGTAAGTGCAACTGTTTGTCCTAAGCAAATAAAATAAACATATAGATTTTTTTACTTTATAGAAACAGTTTATGAGAACCAGTAGGTACTAGGTACATACTAGTCGCAAAACTAACTAATAAGAAAAGACAATATACATTATATTACCATGGACATAGTAAAATCTGTAACTTGTGTTTCATACAGCTAATGTTAAAAATCTGCAACACTACACCTAATACCTTGTACGCCCTAAAACACCTGAATTTTACTTCTAGAATTAAGGCCAGTATATTCGGGCGTTTTATGCATTGAGCGCGGTCGCCCTTCCCGCACGACGAGGTACGCGAAGTCTTCAAACAAATGAACTTTCTTGAACCCGGCGTGATCTTATTGTCCGTCCTAGTATAATTTTAAACGTATGGCAACTTACTAGGTTTTTTTTTTACTTTAGTTTATTTCATAAGAATTACATTATATAAAGAGCGTTTTATGGTTTTGTTATCGATCCTGAACACACATGATCATTTTCTATTTTAATAATTACTTACTAAGTTTTTGTATTAAAATGGATACGTTACGTGAGTATTTAATCTTGAACATAAATACATATTTCCCTTCGCAGACTTTCTGAAGGCATATTTAGGATACTATTATTGCTTTCATATTTTCATTTTCATATTCATACCGTATTTGTGTCAATAACTTACAAATTATTGCATTATAATTGCCAATTTTTAAAGTAATAAATTGATATAGTATATATATATATATATGCCATCGCGGACTTTTTTGGAGACCTTTTTAAGATACACATTTCCCCCATACATTATTTTGTTATATCTTAAAGGGTTTAGGCAGCGTTTTCGTTGAAAACTCCCAGGCGGCCTATTTTTTTCCGACACGTCCAACAATTATTGTTATATTTTAGCCAAGGCTTATAAAATTTTAATAAATTATATACAAAAACCTTCCTCTTGAATTGTCCTATCTATTAAAAAAACCGCATTAAAATCCGTTGCGTAGTTTTGAAGATTTAACGTACAAACGGGTACAGGGACGGAGAAAGCGACTTTGTTTCATAATATGTTTAAATGGATATAGCATGATATTGCTAAGAGATAGACATATGCCATCGTGGACTTTTTTGTAGACCTATTTAAGCTTCACAATTCCACCATACATTTTTTTGTTGTATCTCAAAGGGTTTAGGCAGCGTTTTCGTTGAAAACTCCTAGGCGGCCTATTTTTTTCAGACACGTCCAACAATTATTGTTATATTTTAGCCAAGGCTTATAAAATTTTAATAAATTATATACAAAAACCTTACTCTTGAATTGTTCTATCTATTAAAAAAACCGCATCAAAATCCGTTGCGTAGTTTTGAAGATTTAAGGACGCGTTTACGAATCAGACGAAATTATGCTGTTTTTCTGTACCGTTTGTAACAAAAGTACACAAAATCATATATAAAAATTATTTATTTCATATAGAATGGTTCTTTATCTACAAGGGTAACGCATATTTTTTTGATAAATGTTGCTTTTTTATATAGTAATCAACGTTCTTCCATTACCATTTTCCGAAATCGATTAGAATTACGGTACCCCTTTGGTCTAATATCCACATTTATTAAGGTTTTTAAAAAATAGTAGGAGCAGGGAAATATGTTCAATTTTAAATAAAGGACAAGAAAATAACCCAAAAATGCTAAAAATAGTCTTAAAAAAAATAAAGAAGATAACTAATTTTTTTACCAATTTTGCTACTAAAGATGAATGTTATTCCATTGCATTAAGGTTTATTTTATCGTTGTCTCTTTCTCGATTTCTTTTACATTTTTGAAATGAGAACTCAGTCCGCGCTCGGCCGCGGTTCTGGGTGGACACTGCGTCACCTGTCAGCAGCAATTCGACTCAAAAAACATCGCGATTTATTTTTGATATTGGATACTTTGGATTGGATTTGATACTTTACAATATTTTTTTATCACAATATATTTTTATGGAATTGGTTTATTTCATATACATAGGTAGACGAAATGTTGGTTGGTCATTGTAACCAGGTGGGAAGACGTTCTCTCTCGACGTTTGCTCACTTATCATCATCATCATCATCATCATCATCATCATCATCATCATCATCATCATAATCATCATCATCGTCAGCCTAAATCCGTCCATTGCCGAACATAGGCCTCCCTCAATGAACGTCAAGACGACCGATCCCGTGATACTCTAATGAGGCAGCAGTGCTGCCGATGCGACTTCATCACCATCAGCCTAAATCCGTCTACTGCCGAACATAGGCCTCCCTCAATGAATGTCAAGACGACCGATCCCGTGCTACTCTAATGAGGCAGCAGTGCTGCCGATGCGACTTCATCATCATCAGCCTAGATCCGTCCACTGCCGAAAATGGGCCTTCCTCAATGAACACCTAGACGACCGATCATTTGCCACTCGCAAAAAAATAGATATCATCATCATAATCATCATCATCGTCAGCCTAAATCCGTCCATTGCCGAACATAGGCCTCCCTCAATGAACGTCAAGACGACCGATCCCGTGATACTCTAATGAGGCAGCAGTGCTGCCGATGCGACTTCATCATCATCATCAGCCTAAATCCATCCACTGCCGAAAATGGGCCTTCCTCAATGAACACCTAGACGACCGATCATTTGCCACTCGCAAAAAAATAGATATCATCATCATCATCATCAAACTTCATCCATCCACTGCTGAATATAGGCCTCCCTCAATGAACGTCAAGACGACCGATCCCGTGCTACTCTAATGAGGCAGCAGTGCTGCCGATGCGACTTCATCACCATCAGCCTAAATCCGTCTACTGCCGAACATAGGCTTCCCTCAATGAACACCTAGACGACCGATCATTTGCCACTCGCAAACAAATAGATGTCACCATCGTCATCATCATCAAACTTCATCCAACCACTGCTGAATATAGGCCTACCTCAATGAACACCAAGACGACCGATCATTTGCCACTCGCAAACAAATAGATATCATCATCATCATCATTAAACTTCATCCATCCACTGCTGAAAATAGGCCTCCCTCAATGAACACCAAGACGACCGATCCCTTGTCACTCACAAACAAATAGATATCATCATCATCATCATCATCAAACTTCATCCGTTCACTGCTGAATATAGGCCTCTCTCAATGAACACCAAGACGACCGATCATTTGCCACTCGCAAACAAATAGATATCATCATCAAACTTCATCCAACCACTGCTGAATATAGGCCTCCCTCAATGAGAACACCAAGACGACCGATCCCTTGCCACTCGCAAACCAATAGATATCATCATCGTCATCATCATCAAACTTAATCCATCCACTGCTGGATATAGGCCTCCCTCAATGAACACCAAAACGACCGATCCCTTGCCACTCGCAAATAAATAGATATCATCATCATCATCATCAAACTTCATCCATCCACTGCTGAATATAGGCCTCCCTCAATGAGAACACCAAGACGACCGATCCCTTTCCACTCGCAAACAAATAGATATCATCATCGTCATCATTATCAAATTTCATCCATCCACTAGCCGAACATAGGCCCCCCTCAATAAACGTCAAGACGATTGATCCCGTGCCACTCGGATCAGGCAGCAGAGCTGCCGATGCGACTTCATCATCATCTGCGATCGCCAATGCGCCTGCTCAGCGTGGCAATTACGCCCCCCCCCCCCCCTCTCAAGGTGAATTACAGATATCAGTTTACTTACACATTATAATATATAATTATTTATTATATATATAATATATTTAATATACTAATTCTAAGTAAAAAGATAAATAGTAAAAACAAACAGAAATAAAATATAATTTTGTCTTATAAATAATCAAAATAACAAATATTTGTAAAGTATCAAATCCGTTTACTTGACTATTATTCCAGCACGCAAGCGTGCGTATTGCGCGGGTGCGCTTGTGTGCGTGACTTTTTCAATGTAGTTGTTCGATTCTGTACCTATCAAATTTGTAAACGCGTCCTTAAGCGTACAAATGGATACAGGGACGGAGAAAGCGACTTTGTTCCGTAATGTTTAAATGGATATAGCATGATATCGCTAAGAGATAGACATATGCCATCGTGGACTTTTTTGTAGACCTATTTAAGCTACACAATTCCACCATACATTTTTTTGTTGTATCTCAAATGGTTTAGGCAGCGTTTTCGTTGAAAACTCCCAGGCGGCCTATTTTTTTCCGACACGTCCAACAATTATTGTTATATTTTAGCCAAGGCTTATGACATTTTAATAAATTATATACAAAAACCTTACTCTTGAATTGTTCTATCTATTAAAAAAACCGCATCAAAATCCGTTGCGTAGTTTTGAAGATTTAAGCGTACAAACGGATACAGGGACGGAGAAAGCGACTTTGTTTCGTAATATGTTTAAATGGATATAGCATGATATCGCTAAGAGATAGACATATGCCATCGTGGACTTTTTTGTAGACCTATTTAAGCTGCACAATTCTACCATACATTTTTTTGTTGTATCTCAAAGGGTTTAGGCAGCGTTTTCGTTGAAAACTCCCAGGCGGCCTATTTTTTTCCGATACGTCCAACAATTATTGTTATATCTTAGCCAATATATATATAAAAACTTAATAAATTATACACAAAAACCTTCCTCCTAAATTGTCCTATCTATTTAAAAAAACCGCATCTAAATCCGTTGCGTAGTTTTAAAGATTTAAGCGTACAGGGACGGAGAAAACGACTTTGTTTTATAGTAGTAGTAGTAGCTAACATGCGTACCCGGGATATTCTTCTGTGCATTATTAATAATAATAATAATATCTATGGACGCTTTTTACACCACGTCAATCTAGTCCCGTGGTAAGTACTCGAAGAGACTTGTGTTACGGGTACCAGACAACGGAAATACAATATATTTAATACGTTTTATATTAATACTTATACCTATTTAAGATTTTTATTATATAATACACATATTTAATACACAACCATGACCCAGGAACACAGAAACTTTTTTGTTCCCTGGCGGGATTCGAACCCGCGACCTCCGGCTTGAACGCCAACGCGCTAACCATTGAGCCACAGAGATCATATTACAAACAGACACACAAATCATTGTAAACGAAATAAGTGTTAATTATCACCTCCATCACCATTCATCACCACCACCACCACCATCATTATTCTCGTCAGCGTCATCACCACCATCATTATAATCATCAACTTCATCATCATCACTATTACAATTTACACCCCCCTCCCCCACCACTACCACCACCACCATCATTATTCTCGTCAGAGACATCACCACCATCATTATAATCATCAACTCCATCATCATCACTATTACAATTTACACCCCCCTCCCCCACCACCACCACCACCACCATCATTATCCTCGTCAGCGTCATCACCACCATCATTATAATCATCAACTTCATCATCATCACTATTACAAATTACACCCCCCTCCCCCACCACTACCACCACCACCATCATTATTCTCGTCAGAGACATCACCACCATCATTATAATCATCAACTCCATCATCATCACTATTACAATTTACACCCCCCTCCCCCACCACCACCACCACCGCCATCATTATCCTCGTCAGCGTCATCACCACCATCATTATAATCATCAACTTCATCATCATCACTATTACAATTTACACCCCCCTCCCTCACCACCACCACCACCACCATCATTATTCTCGTCAGCGTCATCACCACCATCATTGTAATCATCAACTTCATCATCATCACTATTACAATTTACACCCCCCTCCCCCAACACCACCACCACCACCACCATCTTTATTCTCGTCAGCGTCATCACCACCATCATAATCATCAACTTCATCATCATCACTATTACAATTTACACCCCCCTCCCCCACCACTACCACCACCACCATCATTATTCTCGTCAGAGACATCACCACCATCATTATAATCATCAACTCCATCATCATCACTATTACAATTTACACCCCCCTCCCCCACCACCACCACCACCACCATCATTATTCTCGTCAGCGTCATCACCACCATCATTGTAATCATCAACTTCATCATCATCACTATTACAATTTACACCCCCCTCCCCCAACACCACCACCACCACCACCATCATTATTCTCGTCAGCGTCATCACCACCATCATTGTAATCATCAACTTCATCATCATCACTATTACAATTTACACCCCCCTCCCCCAACACCACCACCACCACCACCATCATTATTCTTGTCAGCGTCATCACCACCATCATTGTAATCATCAACTTCATCATCATCACTATTACAATTTACACCCCCCTTCCCCACCACCACCACCACCATCATCATCATCACCACCACCACAATCACCGCGATCATCATCATCACCACCATTTAGAATTTAAAATTAATATTTTTATAATAAAGATGCGAGTAGCTAGGGATCGGCCGTCTTGGCGTTCATTGAGGGAGGCCTATGTTCAGCAGTTGATGGATAAAGGCTGATGATGATGATGATGAATTAGTAACATTAAATCGATATTAAAATAAAATTGAGGAAAAAAACACGCTGATGATCATGATTACGACAAAAATGAGAAAAAAATATTAAAACTAAATATTGTTCAAATTTTTATTTTTATTTCCTATGTACACTATCATACCAGACACCGGCTTATATATTCCACACGTTGTTTTAACGATCTATATCGGGGGAGAGCCGCCAGGCAGCAGCGAAACATAGGTCCTACTTTGTTAACGCCTCGCAGGCAACTAAATTGAGGCCGCGCTGGGGACAAGTCGAGTTTTTCACATTATTTGATATTAAGAAAAATAAAAACATTTATTTAAAAAAGTAAGATCAGAATAAAATTCTAAATGTTATTACCTATTTTTTCATATAAATTTTGTAACTTAAAATCTCACATTCTTCAATTACAACTAGAAAAATAATCAAAAACATCTTGTGTTTGTGATTTTTTTTTATCGAGGCAAGTTACAATGATCGTGTTTTGAATAGGTTAATAAAAAAGAATGTATACTAAACTACAACATATATTTTTAACGGATCAAAAAAACCAACATTACTATGTTTACGACTTAAACAAAAACAGGCGCTTTGGGATATACTGGCCTTAACATGAAATTACATTGAATCCGTGATTATGTAAAATATTTTTTTTTTATAAGTGATAGTTTATAGTTGTAATAACAATTAGTTAATGGTTCGATTTACTTTTTTATGTTTTAATTTTTCCTACAATATCATGTAAATACTATGCAATTAGCTTACTTTGTTGCCGTTAGTCGATATGAATGCTAACATCGACCGGCCAATTATATATACTATCTTGATAAGATAATCTAAAGCTTAATTTAAATAGCATTATTATATGCCGGAATTGAATTGAATTTTCAAGCAAGCAAGAGATTTCAAATCTAGAAAATACTATAAAACTAGACTTAAAATTGAACAAAAACGCGAATGACTGACAATTCTAATCTTAGTAATATACACTGTGGTAATATTATAAACGTGAAAGTTTGCGAGTATGGATGTTTGTTGCTCTTTCAAGTAAAAACTTCTGAATGGATTTTAATGAAACTTTACAATAATATAGCTTATACATCAGAATAAAACCTTGGCTATACTTTATCCCTGTACTCACACTGATATAAAAATATGAAAAAATAAACCAGCCAATGTTAGCCAATTTAAATTTACGAGATGTGATTAGCATACCCCCACTAAATAACAAACTGGACTGGAAATGAGACGAAGCTACTTATGTAAATTTTCACTAATAATCGCTTATTTAGATCATCGGAATCATAAATGCAACAATTGTCTAAATGCGCTTGCATTCACGGCTCTCGCGATATGACTGGATATCAAGTTATGTAAAGGAATATTAAGTAACTGTCTTGCTTAATACATAATTTTAGATCCTTAGCCAGAGGATCGATATAAATTGCTCGCTGTGACCAAATCTGAGCACTTTCTCTTTTATATGTTTATATTTGTCAACTTACTCATCAAACAAAAATGTAGTAAAAAGATCAAGTTTTTGTTAAATCGTAAATGAAGATGATTTAGTTTAAAATAGGAGTAAAATATTCCATTTAAAAGTGTAAATCAATCGATTAATATACTAATTATTGTAATTAAATAAATTCTCACTATATATTCGACATCAGACAAAAGCTTCCTGAATGTTGAAGGCTTGTCCGAAGGTGGATGACCTTGACCTTGATAAGTTTCGTATTTTTAAAAGAATTTCCAATTATAATAACACTGTCATAAACCTTTGACTACCAAGTATGGCCTGAAATGATCCAAGAAGACTATACTAGACTGTAATAAAAATAAAAACTCAAAATTATTTTCGAAGAATTTTTAAAAATTCATTCTTTATACTCGTTAATGGCCTTGACAAAGTTAGCTACATATTGCCCTAGCTATAAATAGATATCACTCAGAATTTATATTTTGAGTATTGGCACAATATAGTAGAGCCTATGCGAAGGCGATATAAAAAAGTAAAGTAAAGGGTATAAAATAGATCTTTTAGATTTGCTATTTTCGGAAGTACCAAGAGCTATCAGTCATTATACCTGACTTTGCGAATCTGGGCTTAGCCTATTCGACTTGCTAAAGCCATTACCACAATTTATTGCATTAGGCTTTTAGGTATACCTTACTTCTATTACTAGTTTCTACGGTGTTTCAAAAGTTGAAAAAAAAAAGTAGTATGAGTTATCGAGGCCTTATTACAATAGGCCTATGGGCGAGATTTCCTTATACCCAACATATACTTTCACGGTAGCTGCGAGTACAATTCATTGAAAGTTATTTTCAATTACAAAACTGTTGATGCGGTAGCGTGATGGCACGCGTTGCCAATGTCATTGACATACACAAATTCATTATTAACAATACGTTAATGATTGTACACTTCACAATCTAGGCATTCTAGGTATTTCTCTGCGTTTACTCAATTCATAATTGACGACCTCTGTGGCTCAATGATTAGCGCGTTGGCGCTCAAGCCAGAGGTAGCGGGTTCGTCTCGCCAGGGAACAATAAATATTCTTTGTTCCTGGGTCATGGATGTGTATTAAACATGTGTATTATATAATAAAAAATTTAAATATAAACACAAGTCTCTTCAAGAACTTTCCACGGTACCAAATTGACGTGGTGTCAAAGCGTCCATAAAAAAATTTATTATATTTAAGAACCTGGTTGACCGAGCATTTGCTCGGTACCCTTAATGATTAACAACGATAAAAATTTTCTTTCAAAAAAAATGATCTAAAAAAGGAAAAAAAATCGGACTGGAGATTTGAACCGGGCTCGTTCGGATTTAACTGCCTAATTTCTCCACTAAGCTCTCATGACTTACTATTTGACAGCGAAATTTACGTTCGTATTCTAATCATATTTTAACCTCAAAACACGGATAAAAAAAGTTTTCTAAAAATTTATCCTAGCTAGATCGATTTATCGCTGTTTTTAACCCATGTATATAAAATTTCATGAAAATCGTTGGAGCCGTTTCCGAGATTCAGATTCTATATATATATACAAGAATTGCTCGTTTAAAGGTATAAGATAAGATAGAGATACGATTTTGATTACACTGTAGGTGTTATATATTCAACTATATAATATATTGTACCATTGTGACTTGTGAGAGTCCTCCGCTCACCTTCCGTACCAATAAAATTAACAGCCAGTCCAAAACGATAAAACCTCTAAAAAAAAATCATCCCATTAATATGTAACAATATTTTTGAAAATGGTCTTTTTATGTAGGTCGCGTATTGTGTTGTAGCTGCATTTAAAGAAATTAATGATTACCACAATTTACTGTTGTATTTGTCTATTTTGTTATTGCTGTCATTATATTTATATAAATTCAATTTCCAGACAATAATATGACCTGCTTATTTTTTTAAATTATTGTTATTTTTAATTTAAATTTGAATTTTATATCGATTGTTGATTTATTAATGAATTTAAATTTTCTAGCTTCTAAGTAATTCAATAATTGTTGTCTTTAAACATTTTCAAATTATTATATGGGTCTAGATTTTTTTGTATTTTGTTAATGATTTTTAATGAAAAACTGTGATTAGACCTATTAAATAAATTAATTAAGTGCATGAAAATTTTGGTAGAGTTAACTACACTACCAAAATTTTCATGTTTTAACTATGATTTTTGTAATCTTTATAAAAAGGAGTAAATTATTTAACTTAATCAAAATATTAATAAAAATGCTTTAAAAAGAAATTTACTATTTCATATAACATAAAGACATTATAAACATAATGTTTTACTATGGATTTTGTTATTACAGTCGTATTTTTATATACTTTTTTATTTGTTTGAAAATAATGCAATTTTATATTATATCAGTTTTATTATGAAACATTTTATTTTATTCTCGTTTTTATGTTCCACTTAATAATTTTATTTTATTATACTTTTGTCATTCACCTAGATATTATTATTTTCAGTTTGTATTCTTACATACATTACTAAACGCAGTTTTTTTAATAAGTAATAAAAATACCTGAACTTCATACAAAAAATATTTACTTATTTTTTAAATATTTTTAGTTATGCTTACGCAAAAATTAACAAATCAACAGTCAAGTCTCTTGTCGAGTGTCAAATGAATTGCTAGAAGCATAGTTAAATTACTGATCAGCCTATCAGTTGACATAGCCAAATACAAAAGGTGTCAAGTTTGACTCTAGAATCGTATGTTAACCGCCTTTAACAGCCATGTTAGTTGACATACACTTTGACCAACGTTTCAGAAACCGGGCGTAAGTCAATGATGTCACAACGCGAGCACACAAAAAATACATTATGTGTCATTAAACGGTTTACCGAAAGATTCAATGTCGCATGTCGTAGTAATGCAATGGAATTTTGCAACGGCACTATGTGTACGTGTAGACAGTAGACACATCACACATCTATTATTCTTGGACTCGCGAAGGTGACTTATTTGTTCATTAATATAAGGAGGATACATCTCGTTGAATGCATCCTCACTATCGAAGCAAAAATATACGGTAAAGCCGTGATTTGTACATACAATATGGACGAATATCTAAAATGTCTTTGTTGATGCTAAAATTCATAAAAACTGTTTAAAAATATTTTTATACCAAAGTATGACTTCATCATCATCATCATCATCATCAGCCTTTATCCGTCCACTGCTGAACATAGGCCTCCCTCAATGAACGCCAAGACGACCGATCACTAATTGCTACTCGCATCCAACGCGGACCTGCCACTGCAAAATCTAGGATCTTATCAATCAATTTTTTCTTACATTCCAACATAAATTTTGTAACTTAAATCAAAAATTCTTTGAAGGCATAGAATAATTTTGAGTACTCAATACAATATATTGATCACTTTTATAGGCTCATCAAATATTCCAAACGTTCGATATTTTTCTTATAGGTTTGATAACCAATTATCTACTTTGACCTTGGTACTACGCATCCAACGGGTTCGTTGACTTACGCCTAGTAACCCTAGCAACGGGTTGAAGACAAAGTGTTAACATTTACATATTTTTATCGACCGGCACCTATACCTGAAAAAATATGTACTTTAGCGCAATTTACATGGTTCAATTTTTTCCCATAAAACCATGTTTCTTTATTCTTTCAATAAAATCTTATTTAATCCTATAATCCTATAATAGTATAAAAGCGAAAGTTTGTGAGTATGGATGTTTGTTACTCTTTCACGTAAAAACTACTGAATGAATTTTAATGAAACTACACAATAATATGACTTATACATCAGAATAGCACATATGCTATAATTTGTCCACATACTCCAATGGGAACGGGCAGTACATAGGTGAAACCGCAGGGCGTTGCTAGTACATATATAAAACTACAGTATGTAGTTACGAACAAAATTGGTCTACACTATACATTAATAAGACCAAAACCAAGACTAACATAATCGTGGTTGGTCTTTGCTCATCACTAAATACCAATTACTTACTAAATAACCATTGGTTACTGCATAGTGCTTGTTGCTTACTTACTTCGCAATGCCATTGTATACAGGAAAATATAAGAACGTTAAATCAAGAACTTTCCTTGTTCACAAGAATTCTGAACTCTGATACTTATTCAGATGCATAATTTAAGAAACTCGTGCGCATTTTTTTATTCTCGTGCTACGGGCACTATCAGAATGCCAATGCTAGTGGGCTTCCCCACTATTTTAATGCAGACGTGAGTCATTGTAGATCAATTTTCTTTGTGCATTCCTATGGGTAAAACTGTCTAGTCTACCGGCTGTGTGTTAATTTTTAATGACATTTTGCACAACAAGAATATACTGTTAAGATACTCGTGTTTTAATATTGCACAATAGGGATGATAATAAATTAATTTTAAATAAAAAACCAAAAACCGACTTCAAAACCATACCTTAATTAATGTACAACTAAAAATTTTAAAATAATATTGAAATACTTCGAAGTGAAGTAGAAGACGTATACTATTTAAAATCGGGTATTTTTGGAGTCGGTGCCAGCCAAAGAGGATATTTTAATGATCAATCACATACACCAAGTATTGAGAATATGCCTGTGAAGGGCAGCCATGTTTTGGCTGGTTCGGAAACATAAGCTTACTAACAAAACAAGAATCACCAAAATCCATTCCCAAACAGCGGAGTAATCGAGTAACAAACATACAAAAAAAAAACATACAGACGAATTGATAACCTCCTTCTTTTTTTGAAGTCGGTTAAAAAATAATATATTTCGCTTGGCTATAAATACTGGAGTCGACAGTATATTCCACTTATATACGAGATTCTGATTGAAAGTTGGAGAAAAATTGACAACTTCCTTACTTAAGTATTTACTTACGAATAATTTTAATAATTGACGAAATATCCATACCATAATGGTATTCGTAATATAATAATGTAAGTATTACAATTGAACAAGCATAGTATTATGTACCGACATAAGTAAAATTCATGTAAATTATTATTCGATATTCAAAGCTACAAGTGCTGATAAGACAACTATAGATTATCTTGATTCTACTATTACTTACCTTAAACCTTAGATCATTAATATGTCTAGATGGAGTGTCGCCCTACAATCAAAACAAAAAAAAAACGGCCAACATTTTCAAAGATGTGTTCGTGGATAGTGATACCAGCTACTACAGATCTCCCATAATCATCCTTTTTAATCTCGTTACACTTCAACACAAACCTTCATTATAAATAAAAACAATAATGCGTAACAATTCATGCGTATTCTATGACAGCGGGACGGATACTAAACAATGAGAAAGCATTTAGAGGCGAACAGTTAGCCGCTATTTTTTTGAACGTGTTTCCCGTTCTAGTTATCTAGACATATTATTGATCTAAGCCTTAAACTATCAAAATGACAATTAGAATACAGAATAAAAATTACATGATTTTACATGCAACGATTGCTAGAAGAATGACAGTCATAAAAAACGCTATAAATATAAATATGTGACATGTTCAAAGCATGGAATTCTTGTCGCGAACGAAAGCGATATTTTATGTTCCGTGCATGTGGTGGTATGTAGGTACTTAATTTATTAAATTCACTAATAAAGATAAAAATTATGTTTACTACCAGATGTGACCAGAACATTTAAATGTCATAAAACGAACCGCCAAGTAGGAATGAATTTTCTCGCGTTTGCTTAGGAATTTTTATTTTGCAACGATCGTACACTCTGGTAAGAAACTCAGAGGATGCATCGAAATGTGAAACCGCAACATGGATGTAAAAACTAATGTAGAATTCTAACAAAAAATAACATTTTAACATTTATATCTAGAGCTGTATCTTATAGTTTTTCCTTTTCATCAAAAATAAAAATATGTTTAACACGAAAGGTTTTTCTAACATTAATTATAATATATGAACATTGCATTTTTTATGTTAGTTGAATAAACAAACTAACATTAAGTGGTCGGCAACATATATAAATATAAAATAGTTTCCTTGAAACTAGCCCAAGCAGTTCATTTAGGTATGTGTTGCCGATCTTGAGATATAAAATATTAATATAAATAAATATATAATATTTTAAGTCTCGATGCTAGATGCTAAAATAAGGACAATTTTTTTTAGGTAGGTATAATCGCTAGAATTTTTAGTAATAGTATCAGGAACTATATAACTCAGCTGCATGCAGGCAGATTTAACGTTTTTTTATCGACTTCCTGCAAAATGATCTGCCAGGTGCGTGAGCGTAGCCGATTATTGAATAATCTGTTTAATATTTTAAGTTTGCTTAGGAATTTTTATTTTGCAACGATCGTACACTCTGGTAAGAAACTCAGAGGATGCATCGAAATGTGAAACCGCAACATGGATGTAAAAACTAATGTAGAATTCTAACAAAAAATAACATTTTAACATTTATATCTAGAGCTGTATCTTATAGTTTTTCCTTTTCATCAAAAATAAAAATATGTTTAACACGAAAGGTTTTTCTAACATTAATTATAATATATGAACATTGCATTTTTTATGTTAGTTGAATAAACAAACTAACATTAAGTGGTCGGCAACATATATAAATATAAAATAGTTTCCTTGAAACTAGCCCAAGCAGTTCATTTAGGTATGTGTTGCCGATCTTGAGATATAAAATATTAATATAAATAAATATATAATATTTTAAGTCTCGATGCTAGATGCTAAAATAAGGACAATTTTTTTTAGGTAGGTATAATCGCTAGAATTTTTAGTAATAGTATCAGGAACTATATAACTCAGCTGCATGCAGGCAGATTTAACGTTTTTTTATCGACTTCCTGCAAAATGATCTGCCAGGTGCGTGAGCGTAGCCGATTATTGAATAATCTGTTTAATATTGTATAATTATTTAAAAACTTTAAAATAAATTCTGTCATTTTTCGAGGAAAAATCGACAGAATTATCTATTTTTTTTTATCTTGGGTAACGCTAACTAGTACCAAATCTCATTTTTAGTATATCCAAGACAAAAAAAACAGTGGACCAAAAACTGTTGATAACGATGAAGAAACCCGTAGCATCACGAACCATTTTTATCTCGCGTCAAAGTCGGTCAGCATCTACTTTAAATTCCAAAATTCAAAATAAAGATAAACAGTACCATATACCGTATATTTTAATGCTTCAAGTACTTATACCTTTGTAGTTACGTCTTCATACATAAGTAGAATAAACATATCAGCAAGATGTAAAATATTCACTAGTTAGAGATAAATGCACATGATAAGATTTTTTTTAATTTGAGAAAATAATAATTATTCAAAAAATTAAACATTTAATATTATGTTACAAGATATAATGGCCTGCTTGCATAATAATTAATGTAGCTTATTAAGATTTTTTATCACACTCTTATTTTACAATTATTAAAAAAACAGTTCTATATTTCTATATAATAAATATTTTGTTTTTTGCCTCGTAACTAAGTTTTTGAAGTATTTTTTTTTATGTGAGTATATAATATGAGGTACGATCTTAATAAATAACATTGTTATTTTATTTTGTTATTATTTAAAGTAAACGCTATATCGCAAGATGAAATATAAAATAATATTTTAGGTATGATATTTACTTTTTTTGTTTGAATTCCACTAATGAGGAAAATTAAAATCAATAATTGTTCTAATGCTTACTAGAATTTAACTCATTATAATAAAATAAATTTCACGGATCTTATTGCGAATTTTATTGACCCATACAACTTACAAGTAAGCCGCGATAAAATTCATAAAATTTGTTTTTTATAGCTCCGTAGTAAGCTCGTTAGAATTTATACTACTAGGAACGGAAGTAAATTTGACACATTTCACACACACATCCCTGACCCGTTGAAAAAATTATTTCATTTTGGCCTTCCTGAAGGATTTGCCAATAATGATGATTCTGAATCTTTAATCTGCTGAAAATAAACGTGGATACTAAATACGTGTCAGAAATCTTAAGCCGATCTAATATACTTGTTGTATACCATTCTTGTAATATATATTTTTAAGCCCACTGCAGTCCTTACAAGAGGTTTTCAAAATATGAGGTCATAAAGCCCATGTTTATTTATTATGGTCCATAATAGTGATATATCACGGTTTTAAGCGAAGCTATTTTAAGTATAATGTGTATTAATTAAAACTGTTTGTGTTTAGGAAGAAAATAATTAGATTCGTTATAATAACATTGAAGGTTGATGAATAAAAATATTTTGGATGAAGGTTAACGGAAGTTTTATGTAGTACAATGACATTTATAGTGGTTTTATAGATAAAGTTCACGTTTGCGAAATATGACTTAACCTTGTTCAACCAATAATACTTCAATGAAAGACTTAATTATTTTCCTCTAAATTATTGGAGGGGTTAGGATATACGATTTTTTCATCATAAAACTTTAAACTTCGATAATAATTATTTCTGTACAACCGAGCAAGCCAAACTGTTGGTTATACAATATAATTCCATATAACACTAGCGGAACCCCGCGGTTTCACCCGTGTACTTCACAGTCCTGTGGGAGTAAGGGTATAAATTACCCTATGTACAAAATATAATGTAGCCTTCTATTGGTAAAACAATTTTAAAAATGATTCAGTAGATCCATATATTAAGATTAAGATCTCTACAACCTCACCAACTCACATAACTTTTATAAAATTAAGTGTAGATTAAATATACAAAGTGTACTTTACAGTTGTGTACTTAAAACTTTATACGTCGAGGAAGATAGGCGTGCCCACATTGCCCAGCATTTAGGTATTCTCTTCGCATGTAAACAAGTTCTATAATTCCTGATAATTTTTTGTTTTTACAAATACTTGTGACGTTACTACCTCAAAAAATGAGCAGAACTGTATTTTTTCTACACCAGTAATAGAGACAATAGTATAATATATTGTAGAACCAAGAGATTTGCAGATAGGAAGAAACTTAGGCATTCATTATAATTATTTTCACATAAGTATTTAGATTGTCGAATTTAAGGATTTTATATAAACCAAGCATGTTTAGATTGGATTTTACGTAATTATTAAATATTTTTTAAATAATTCTCACTAAATCATACAAATAATTTTATACATAATATATTACTAATTATTAAAAGCGCATAGATTATCAACAGGTTCTATATTATAATAAATTATTCGAATCAAGGCTACTTAAAATCTTATATACTAAATTTTAATGTCATGCTCTTAGAATAATTTCATAATAATATAATGTTTGAAAACAAATATTATGTTGATATTATAAACGCATTTTAAATTATAGTCCATTGAAATGTTAAATTTTAGGCCTTAGCGTGCATTTCTCACAGGACGCAGTTTTTTTTTTAGCTTTTAGGCTTAAGTTCTAGTTTGTCCCCCGGCTGCCATCTTGGAAAAAGGATTTTCGCGCTGTTTCTCATTCTCCCAAATATCCCATTTTCCACTCTACAGAATGTCCATAACTATAAAATACCTAATATTTAGGTTTTAAATTTTTAAATTTTTAATTTATATATAATATTAATTTACATTTAACACATAATATGTTTTGAAAAAAATAATCCATAAAATTTTGTTGATTTTATTTTCAAATGATGAAAATGCCAAATTTATCTCTGTGGCTACCATTATTTTTTTAATCAAAACTTAAATCAGTAAATACAGAAGCCTGAGAATGGCCTTGAGATTGAGCATTGTAATTGAAATAAGAATAAACAATCATTTTGTTCTTATGTTGACGCGAATTTTACTCATTTTAATGAAAACTCAATCCTCCCGTGACCATGGTTGCTGTAAAGTATCCGAAATGTTGGGCTTATAAAAAACTCAATAAGCCGCGATAAAATCCGTAAAAGTTGTATCATTTTTTTTTTTTTTCAAATAACGATTACAATATTTGTAGGAAGAAATTTGGTGCTTAGTGTCACATTTTTTATCACATTTTTTTTTAATAAATTTATCTTGGTTATTTAAAGCTCCGAAGTTTACCGGGTTCTTGAATACACGTCAGAAGGACAAATATTTACTAAAACAATTATGTGTAATTTTGAATCTATACATTCTATACAACAATGTAGTATACCTACTGTTAACTGTATATTAAAATCCATAAAAATCTAGTGTAGTTGAGATGCCACATTTAACACAATGATACTAAGTTCAAATTGCAAATCTGAAAACGATTTGAATGCATTAATATTTTTTAATAATTATGCACATACATATAATTATAACATATGATTATTTTTTATTATTTTCCGTTATCTGGTAACCATAATACGAGATCTCACCACGGGACTAGGTTAAGGTGATGTGATTGTTCGTAAATATTCATATTTTTATTGTAATTAAAACGTGCACACCGTTAAACACATTTACTAAATGAGGTTATGTAGTATGTACATTACGATGAATATAGTCAATTTAAAACTATGTATACAGGGTGTACCGGAAAGTAAGGATCAAACGAAACAGGGTGTTGTGCTAGGCCATTCCAAAACTTTTTCTCTCAGGAACTCCCCTCCCTCTATCTCGTTAAGAAAAAAAATACCATTTTAATGATATTTCAGAAATGTTCATAAAAAACATCTTACCTAAAACATTATCTTTTTTATTTTTGGTAAAAATTTTAGAGACATACCAACACTATGTTAGCAATTTCACATCTAATTGTAACGTAATGAGGGAAAGAAAAATATTTTTTTTTTTTTACGTGATAGAGGGGAGGTTCCTGAGAGAAAAAAAGGTATGTGCGATTTACATACAGCGAAACACACGTTAAATTCTTAAATACAAGCAAGTATTAAGCAATGTGCAATATACATACACACCGACATTTGCTCTCTCGCTCTTTTGTATTTGTGTCTCTAGCCTGTCGTTTTTTCCGTTGCATCCGGTTTGAAATCACAACGATTCTAAAGAAGTTTCACTTAAAAAGTTTTGGAATGGCCTAGCACAACACCCTGTTTCGTTTGATCCTTACTTTCCGGGACACCTATATATAGCTCGCATATAATTATAGCACATAGTAGGAGTTTATTGGTACATCCCATAAAGCAACACAAAACTCCAATGCCGGAAGGAGGTTCCTGTTGCTCTGCATCCGATCGAAGACCGTCAAAATACGTATTAAACTAGCCAATTATTATAGTTATAATAATAGATAATTATAGTATAAGGGCCTGTTTCACAATCTCCCGTTAAGTGCCCAATAGGCTATCGGCAACATATTTGACAGATACTCCATAATCTATCTGTCAAATATGTTGCCGATAGCCTATTGGGAACTAAACTGGAGATTGTGAAACAGGCCCTTAGTATTGTAGCTTCCGCACATTTTCCGTTTTCATCATACGATTATTCACAGATTTGGATCAGAATTTTTTGTACAGTACCTATATAAAAAAAATTGTAACATATATGCACTACTAGCAACGTCCCGTGGTTTCACCCCCGTACTTCCCATTCCCGTGGGACTGCGACAATTAATTGTAGCCTATATGTTATTCTGATGTATAAGCTATATTTTTGCAAAGTTTCATCAAAATCCATTTAGTAGTTTTTACGTGCAAAAGGTACAAAGATCCATACTTACAAAGTTTCGCCTTTATAATATTACTAGCTGTTGCCCGCAGCTTTGCCTGCGTTAACTAAGATTTACAACGGGATCTTAGTACGCAAATTAATATTTTTTACACCTTGTGTCCGAAAAACCAAAATATCTTACGGAACCCTATTTTTTATTAGAATAAAATTTAGCCTATGTTACTCGTGGATAATGTAGCTTTAGAATGGTGAAAGAATTTTTGAAATCGGTCCAGTACTTTTTGAGCCTATTCATTACAACCAAACAAATAAACAAACAAAGTTTTCCTCTTTATAATATTAGTGTAGACTAGGATACTAGGTCTAGGATACACATTACACAATTACACATCATTAAAATGGACGAAACGTCGAAAACGTCCAGGTTTGATCCTTGTGGTGGCTTGAAATGGGTTTTCACAAACTATGGGCACCCGAACACGAGACCATCGCTCGCTTCATCATCATCATCATCAGCCTTTATCCGTCCACTGCTGAACATAAGCCTCCCTCAATGAACGTCAAGACCAACGATCCCCTGCCACTCGCATCCAACACGGACCTGCCACTGCACGGAGATCGTCTTCCCACCTGGTTAATGGCCGACCAATGTGAAACCTGCATGCCTAATATTTAAAGGTATTTGTAGTTCACCAACCCGCATTGGGATAGCGCATCCGATGAATCAATGTCCCAGCAACCTCCTCGTCATTTTTCGAGGAGGATACACATAAGACATAAGAATTGATACTTTTACAGCAAAAAAGTGGTTGTTAAAATAGTGATCTTCGCACATTGCCATGATCACTATATTGTAACTGTGAGCGTTATGGAAAAGTTTTAAAACTATAATTATGTACATAATACCATTTATAGTTACTAGTTTGACATCAGACTAGACTCTAGATGGACACGATATTCCGGTTTCTTTATACAACACGCGTTCATTTTTCTTCATTATGTGCTAACGGGAAGAATCATTAATATCATCGTCATCTGATTGTATGTAGTTTTTTGTTGTTAGTTGTTGTTGTCTGGTAGTTGTATTGATAAACAGAAAGTCCGATCAACGACCAACGCAATTCGCATCGACTTTGATTTTTGAACACGATTCCCTTTGCGTTGCAAACTGCGTTGTCTGCTCAGAGATATGTAATATTAGATGGTAAAATAATCATTAATATTCACGTTTGAAAATAATTTAATTAGTCTTTCAGCAATTCTCTAAAGTTCTGTTTTATAATGAGGGCTAGTTTGTTGAATTTGTTAGATCGTCAATATACAAGTAAAGTTGCCGGAATTGATATATTTTAATATGATTAGAAATGCTGTCAACACCTGTTTGAATGCGATTTTATAATCAAAACTTAAGAATTAAAAATACATATAAAAATCTCATTTGTTGTTAAAAAAAAATGTTTCGTTCTAGTTCTGACATTTTTGTATGCTCATGCTTTCGAAAATAGATGCAAAGCGGTTTATGCTAGTCTAGATTATTTCGAAACTCCGCACATATCTTAATATAGTCGCCACACGATTTGACGGCTAACGTCTTCATGAAGTAATGCGCTTTAATATAAGTTGTAACGATGTATGTGGCAAGACACTGGTGTTGACGAGTTAGTCAAATGAACAATAAAAACAATTACGTGAATCGTTTTGTTCTCAACATAACACTGTGCAACAAGATTGTTTTAAAATTCCCACAAAGTTACGTTTAGATATAAGATCACTTCGTTTACTGATCAGTGTATGGATAATCAAAAGTAACCCTGGTCTTGCAGAAGCACAGACAACTAACATAAAAGACTAAGGGCCTGTTTCACAATCTCCCGTTAAGTTCCCTATAGGCTATAGGGAACATATTTGACAGATAGAGTATGGAGTATCTGTCAAACATCTGTCAAATATGTTGCCTATAGCCTATAGGGAACTTAACGGGAGATTGTGAAACAGGCCCTTAAATTTTATCACAAGACTCTAATTGTCCAAATCTTATCGGTTTGCAAAAACTTTGCTTCATCATAACGAAGTCATTACTGATAAAGACAAAAATTGAATTGATAAAGACCGACACAATATCAAGACAAGACCAAGACAAGACCAAGACTAAGACAAGACCAAGACACGACCATGACAAGACCAAGACAACACTAAGTCAAGACCTAGGCAAGACCAAGACCAAGACAATACCATACCATGACAAGACTAAATTAAAGGTTGTTCCTATACAAATATAGTTTATACGAATTAAGGTAATCCTTTGATTTGTATGGACCTTAATTATTTTTTTTTTCTTGTTTTCAAAACCGTCTTATTTTGATAAAGATATT
Source organism: Lycaena phlaeas (assembly GCA_905333005.2). Classification (NCBI taxonomy): domain Eukaryota; kingdom Metazoa; phylum Arthropoda; class Insecta; order Lepidoptera; family Lycaenidae; genus Lycaena; species Lycaena phlaeas. Next base: position 11,886,660 of record HG995173.1, read on the forward strand.
TGACAAATGTAATACCACTGTAAAGTAAAAAAAAGACGAATAAAAAAGGCACTAAACAAAATTACAATAGTATAACGGTAAAGTACATTATTTTATAGCTTATGAAAAAATAATAGGGTATCAAAATAAAGTAAGTACATATACTATTACTGAATATATGATAACACATACGGTATATAAAAATGAATCTTGTGAAAAAAGTTATAAGACACATTTTATAAATCTATAACAATCATCTAAAAGTCCGTTACATATTTCTTAAACCATATCTTATAGCGTTAAAACTTTAACGACCTCTTATTAAACTAAAAGTAGGAACAAAGTAATTAAACAAATACATATCATTTTGTAGGTAACAAGGGCGCTGCATGTCGAAACCTAGGCCTTTCTAGGTTTGAGCAAGAGTAAACCTCATTACCGCTTTAATTGGAAAAAGGTAAAAGTATATAACGTGAGGAAACCTGCATGCCTAATGATATGATGATGTGCTCGTCACCTGGCTTTGGGCCAGTTCATGTGTGAATTCTCTCTTTTTCTCTCTTTCTTTTTTTGCTTAACCCCGTGGTGAGACTAGTGGTCAGACATTCGGGATTCTGATGACCCGTAACGACTGTCAACGATTCACGATTGGCAGCCGTAACCAACAGCTTAACGTGCTTCCCGAGGCACGGAGAAGTTTCGGCATGTAAAGATCGCTTGACGCTTATCCACGAACCAACCCCGGCAAGCGTAGCTTAATCTGATGGATCGACCAGCACGGCTTGTAAACGTAACTACCAGCTCTTCCCTTCTTTTCTTTCTTTTTACATAAATATTCTTGCTTAATTTCAATAAAGACTCGTGTTCGCTTCACACACACACAGTGTGTGAAGCAGTAGAAAATATAAACGCTTATGATGATAATGATGATGATGATGGTATCTTATATTCCACAATATTCTGAATGAGAGAATGATTGTGTGGGATGTGTTATCAAAGTAGTGAGTCGAGTAGCTAGCGATGTTGCGGTTCCATATTACGTAAAACTACGTGCAGCCAATGACCCAGTTATTTCCATTGCATTGATGACAATTAAAATATATCAATACAGTAATACATGGGATTTCTATGCGACTCTCATTATTGCTTTGATATTTTTACTATTTTTGTTACAAATCGATTATTGCTAATCGATTCTGAGACGTGTTGTAACCATCTCGGTTGTGTCATAACTAATAACGTATCTGTGATATTACAGAAAAGAATTTCACTTTATTATTAATGGCATCGCTGTTATAGTAAAAGGTTATATAAGGGATTATAGTGAAGATATCATTTTAGACGTGCTCGTCAAAGCCGTATTGGTCTTGCAGAGAGTCCCACATTACGCCCCCCCAACCACACCCCCGCCTCCTAAATTGGGGCGCCATTTTCCGGTGCCAGGGACAGCAGTTTAAATCAGGCCCTGGGCCTATTGCAATATTTGATCTGTATACAGAATCATTCGACCTGCCTTCCTCCTGCTTATTTCAGTATGATATCGCAGGTTTTAAAATATTTACATTATCGATGCTTCGAATACTTTACTTTACTTATGGACTGCTATTGTCAAACGTACTTTCACAAAGTCGAACTTATTATTAAAATACTTATTAGATTATTAAATAATTCAAAGCCCAAAAACCTGAATTGTGATGCCTTGCCTTGATTAAAGATTAAAATAAATGTTATGTTTGCATACGTGTGCATTTGTAATCTTATCTGTATAAAGACGATAATTTGTGATTCATTATTGAACGTAATGTTCCGCTACGTGCTGACCAGCAAAACGTGAAAAAACGCTTTTCTACTTCAATGAAGCGTATCGCTCATTTTATATTATCACGTATTTATACTGATTATCATGTTTAAAATAGTTCATTTGGGATGTATCCGATTTTTGCTAGGGAGAATTAATAAGGTGGTACCCGTGCAGCCTAGCCTAGGCCTATCAACAGCGGTGGACGGATAAAGGCGAATGGTGATAATAAGCTAAACTATGCACGAAATAGTAGTGGTAGACTCAATTGGCGTTCAAAAAGATACTTTGAAGGTGTTATTTTGAATATTTTTTTTTACTTTGACTTGGATTATTATTATAATGTTATGCCGTATTCTGTAGTGAAAATAGTATAGCATTTAATGGCACGGGACAAAATCACAATATAGATCATAATATGTCTGCTCTATGCTCTACGGGCTGATATTCTCGGCATACATAAGTCGGAATCCTCATTTTTTTAAACGAATATTTTGTAAACTACAATTTACATAGTGTATATTTTCTGTGAATAAATACTTGTTTAAATATAGATTTAAGCGCTAATAGATATTCTTAATTTCTAGGAAGTTTAATTTAAACTCATTGTCTGTACTCATGGCCAACTAGATCGGTAATAAACTCAACAACTTTATATTTAATCACTGCTTGTTATTTACATTCATTATTATTTCAAATCGATTAAAATACATTTTTTATTTGTGTCTTAAAATCTGGATAAAAGTCCTTTGCACGAATTTAAATACAAAATGTGCCACGAAAGATTATATACATCGTTATCAGCTTTATCAGCAAGTATTTTATAACAAATATTTGACATATAAAGACAAGTCAGACAAAGCCGTAAGCTCATACATACAAATGACTGAATTTATTAACTTCCACTTTGTAATACTTTGTATCCAAGTGACGTACATCCTTATCATAAATCGAATTACAATCAGGAACAACGCTACGACATTACCTATATAAAATACTATTTCTAAAAATCATATTAGTCAGCATGCAGTTGTTGCATTCTGAGCTGGTCTCCAAATTTGTGTACAGCTTCTCTGCCAACACATGTGTTGCAGCCAATCTAATCTCAGATATGACACGATAAGAAGTATCACATTATCGAATATAACGATGTTTTATCTAAGATATCGTCACTAGGATAGTGTTATCAATCTCGTAAATCGTTTACGAAAAGTTAACGCGCTGTTAAAAATGATCGTAAGTAGTTCACTGTCACCTGGTATACATGGGCGACTGTGATCATGTTCTATAATTGTCTATTGGCCGTCTGCCAAAACTTCTCGTTTGATGACTCTTTGAAAATGTTTATGGTGGACACAAAATATAAAAACAATAATTAACAATATTATAACATAACACATTTAAAAAATGTGTAGTCAAATAAAGAAATATTATTTTTATTCCTAATTTTGTCCGAGTCTATAGCACATCAAACCCGGGGAAATAAATCCTACTAATATTATAAACGCGAAAGTTTGTAAGTATGGATGTTTGTTACTCTTTCATATAAAAACTACCCAATCGATTTTAATGAAACTTTATAATAATATAGCTTAAGCATCAGATTAACACATAGGCTATAATTTATCGCCGTACTCGATACGACGAACGGGAAGTACGCGGGTGAAACCGCGGGGCGCTACTAGTTTGTTATAAGAATTTTATCATGTTTAATATTACACATGTGTATAACATAATAAATGTACATACCAACATATATGTATACATATTACAAGATACAATTACTTCGTCTAAAAATAAATTATAACAATTAATGCTATTGTTTTATAATGTATTCTTTTTTTTTTTTTTTTTACTCGCACTACGGAGCTATTTTTTTATACTATTTAAATCAAAACAATGTTGGTAATTACACAAAAACACAGCATTAATTACCTAATATTTGCAAATATTAGCCACCTACGGAGAGCGACGGGAAGCGTCGGAGCGGATAATTATGTTTTTCTGTTTCCCGATAAATTAAAAATTAGCCACCTAAGGGTTTGTTTCACAATGTCCTAATAAAGTTCCAATTAAGCTATTTGCAACATATTTACCACATAACTACAACGTTTTTGTTTCACAATTGACAAATAGCAATATTTGGCTAATAAAGTTCCCTGTAAACTATAGGTCGGATCAACTGGCCATTAGCAAATTTATCTGCCACATAAATTAGTTGACAGATATATACGCGGTTGACAGCTTCACGACATTTGACAATTTGACGTTCCGGTAACAGTAATATACAAAATAATTTAAATTGTGTTTTGAACGTTTAATAATTAAGGGATAACATTATATACAATGTCTATGTAAATAAAAGGTATAAAGATGGTATGATACATACATTTAAATTATAAAAACATATTTTCATGTATATTTACAACATGGAATGTTTTTCTAAAACATATTTATCGAAAAATGGAACTATAAAATGCGAGGTTGCCAAGTCTACTAACCAGTAAGTGCCAAATAGGGATCTGCCAAATAAATTTACAGGGAAGATGATGGTGAAACCCAATCAAGACTAACTAGAGGATTTATGTGTCAGTTAATTTATGTGTCATATAGCTATAGGGTACTTTACTAGTATATTGTGAAACAGACCCTAAATCAACCATTATTCTATCTGTTAGTCAGTCAGTCGGTGTAGGCAAATCTTTCGAAGTATAAGTACTGGGGGCCTAGCCAAAATGTCATTAAGAAAGCGTCAGTGAAGTTCGAAATGATAAAATATATAGGATGGACCACGTAATTAAGCGCGGTCTTATGTCAACCCCATACATTTTATCATTTTCGAACGTCGCTAACGCTTTCTTAATGTCATTTTGGCTAGGCCCCCTGAATTTGATTCGTTATTTCAAAAAAGGAACTCTCTACTGGTTGAACCCATTTTGAACTTTAAAGCAGGTGATTGCTATTTTGTCCAATATTAATTTCGAGATTTGACTAGCCGCTTTTGAGTCACATGTTCTCAAAAATGCTTGTTTAGTTAACTTTGTTCTCGATTATGTGCTGATTTTGACGATGCTAAATGAACAAAAAACAACTGTATAGGATCCTTCGGAATGCGATGCGATCAAAAATTAAAGTAACACAATTATTTTATTACTCTTTATTATTGTATGTTTTCGAAGTCGGTTTTAATTTTCTTATAAACGAAAATCTTAATTGCATAGGCTGGAACGCCTGGTCTCATATTTTTATGGTTTAACGTGGTTCCAGAATTAATAACATTCGGGTATACATAGTTGATCTTCTTTCAAAGTGTAAAACAAACGCGCCACAAAATAAATAATAAACAAACGTGTATTGTGTTCGTATTAGCACTCATAATATTATGTATAATATGTATATTATAATTACGTAAAATTTTCCAAGTATCTATCATCTAACCGACTAATCGCAGATAAACGGGCTTTCAACGAATCGCTAACGTCAATACTCAATACAATAATAAAATTATGAATTTTAATATATATTACCGACACCGTAAGGAGGTCCGCAATGCTTTTTGTATATAATAAAAATATAATGTAGCATACTATAAATTGCCTTCTGCTGTACTATGACAGATTTATATTTATTCATATACTAATAAAAATAAATGTTCTCTATGTTTATATCTATACTTTAAAAAATGAAAGTAAGGATGTTTGTTACGCTTTCACGCAAAAAAAATAATCGACCGATCATCATAAAACTTTGTGCACATATTCTGCCAAAATTCAATATTATAACAGAAGAATATAAGAAGTAACAGGATGCGTTAAAAAAAAAAGATTTTCTTTTCTCCCCAGTTTTACACTCCCATATGCACACATGTCTCTATATTTACATAGCGATAGCTGTTTGCACTTACATCATTGCAATGAGAAATAGCCCAAATGTGGTATTATTAAGGCTTAATCTACATACGGACATACGGAAAATCTTTTAACAGTTATTGGGTATTATCAAATACATACGTACAGGAAATAGGAATAAACTAGGTATAGCTATAATAAGCGAACACACATTAGTGTTTTAATATTCTTTGAGTCTTTTAAGACTAAACTCCGTACCTATTAATTATCTCGAATTATATATAGACTATAGACACAATTTTTTCGAGACAAATATTCAAATTTTGAAAATACATGCAAGCCAACATATTGTATGAAGATAGAGATTGTGTAGTGTACCTAAGTTGTTTTTAAAGTATAGTAAGTTACACTGTCGCAAACATTAGAAGCCTATATTTTTATCATTTTAGCATGGCAACTATTCCGCTTTTTTCGCCTCATAGCTTACTTATTTCGGAAAGTAGGAATAAAACGGACGAAAATTACTTATTAATTTCTCAAGGTAGGCTACTACTCCCTTACGTGTCATGCGGAATTGTTACTAGAATAACCAAACTTGTTCCATCACATGGCTACCGGTTTGGCTACTGAAGAGCTAGGTATATAAGAATATAATATAATGCACATGCCCATAACAATTAGCTATTTAAATAAACACATATAATTGCAGCAAGAACTTTGCATAATAGTAATTAAGCTTTATTTATACTCTGACTAACTTTGTCTCAGTTCAATTTAAATTATCAACATCAGACTCTATCAACAAACAAATAACATAGGCCTCCATCAATGAACGCCAAGAAGACTGACCCTTACCACTCGCATATAATACTTAGCAGCCACATCACCGAGATCACCTTCCTATTTTATTAGTATGAAATATAAAAAAATATAAAAAAAAACAACATGTACATCTTCGATTTGGGTAGGTGTACATATTTTTATTACGTTTAAAGTTTATGCAAAGACAAGTTAGCACTTCAATAAGTGGGTTATTAACTTTTTATTAATGAGTAAAAAATATTGAACATCTTGATAATTAAACAATAAAAAAATAAAGTATCAACCCTTTACGTCCCACTGCTGGACACGGGTCTCCTCCTCGAAATCGGGCGAGGAGGGTAATGGGCCAATAGTTCACCGTGCTAGCCCAGTGCGGGTTGGTGAATTTCACATACCTTCAAAGACTTTCAATCTCATCAGGCATGCAGGTTTCCTCACGATGTTTTCCTTCACCGGTGAGCGAGCGATGGTCTGGTGTTTGGGGTGCACTTAGAAATTTAGAAAAACCGATTTTAAGGCACACAAGGGGGGGGGGGTCAAAATCGAGCCCGGAACCTCTCGCATAAGAGGCGAGTTCATCCACCACTGGACCATCGTCGCGTCAATTAAACATTAATCATAAATACGTCTATTTAGCCTTTAGATTCAAGGAAAACAATAATGCTTATATTTTAAAAATATTTCGAACATACATAGATAAGCAACGCATAAATTAAAAAAATCTCAAACATGAAACATACATTGTATGAATAATAAACATGCAATTAATATTTTTTAACCGCGTTCAAAAAAGAAGCCAATTCGTTTGGTGTATTTATTTATAAATGCTCACCGATGACGCCGATATTATGATCCAATTTACGTGTTTTTCTTTAGTTTGATGCGAAACAGTTGGTCCCATAAAAAATCAACATAGTATGGGCCAGTAGTCTTCGTTTTATGAAAAGGAGATGGTCCATTTCTGGTCGACTCTTGTACAGTATACTATAAATAAATAAAAATACATAGATTTCATTAAAAATAAAATAAATTAGTTTATCATAATAAATTACGTGCAAAAAATTAAAAAAAAATATCAAGTTTTTCAAATATTAGCTATTCTACACAAAGATGGCGGCTATAACTTAAACGTCATTATTGAAAAATGGCGTCACTCATAGTACTTTCGTAACTATTTCAAGCTTTGTTATGGAGTTGTTAACTCGTGAATGTGTTTCTTGCATTTTTGTGGATATTTTGACGACTTGGACTTTTTATTTGGACATAGATTTATAGCCATAAACGCCAAAGAAAATATTCGTACGCCATTATTATATCATGTAGTGTTGTATATCTTGGAAATATTAAATTATGCTTACGCTGAAATTGAAAAGAATTTTTGGATATGATCATATTAAAACTGTTTGAATATTTATTTTCCTTCATATCATTATGTGTACAAAAGTACACCAACGTCTCATACAATATTGGACCGTCTCCTTTCGTACGTTATGTTATTAATAAAAGATTGACTGTGTGAAATAGCATTGTGATAGTTTTAATAAAGTTGACAGCCAAAATTAATATATGAATTTGTGTTAAGTACATGTAATTTAAGGATGTACGCCATATAATTTTATAATATTGTGACTTTTATCGTTCCATTCCACAAAACGCCAGGAAGTGATCCTTATAGGATCACTCCGTTATCTGTCCGTCTGTTGGTACGTCAAATCACAAAATAAGTAAAAAGCTAGATCACAGACTAGTTACGGAAATAAATTTGAAAACCATTAGGTATGTACTTTGTTCTTAGACTAATACATAAAATGGAACGGTTTGTCGGAGCCCTCAGAGAGCAAGTTAGACTCGCGCTTGTCTGGGTTTTGTGTAGACTTGTCAATATAATATTTGTGTAAAGGTCTATATGTGTATATAGAAAACCTAGACAAGCGCGAGTCTAACTTGCATAGCAGTTACATTGTACTCTTTACAACTCTAAAAACAATAACAAATGACATTGGCAGTAAACTAGTTTTAACATCACCAGCCGCAAAGTGCTGAAGCATGTTTAAAACGAACTGGGTGTTCATAATAATCTGACATAAACTGTATGAAGGGAAAAGATAAGGATAATGATCTCAATTCTCATAGACCGTATTATGGGAGAGAACACGAAGTATACCTTTATAAGGAGTCCGAACGATATGGGCTTTTCCGTAGTATTCATATTATAATATACACCATAATAAACCCATATCTTAGTTCTTTTTTCTGCCACTGGCTGCGCTAGAATCGAATGTATACCGATGCTATGGTAGCGGACCAATCAGCGCCACAATACTTCCCGCGAGCGGACCAATCACTGCCAATCAGCGCTACAATACTTCCCGCGAAAAGATTTAAACGACTACTTATTAAAGAAGGCGTGCTTTACTGTCAAAACTTTTGTCATCTAAAATGGCGACCATTCGTTCAACATTACGTTCGGACTCCTTATATCTATACTCCGTTAGAGAGAAGTAGAAATTAGGGCCGTATTCAGAGACGTGACGTCTTGAGCGCTGATCGGTGCTTGATACTAGATTTGGCGGTACCAAAAACTAGTATCAAGCACCGATCAGCGCTCAAGTCACGTTTTAGAATACGGGTCGGGCCGTAGAAAATGTCCACCTGTTGTAAAGTATCTTCTTCTTCTTCTTCTATTTCGATGTTAGCTTCTTCAAGAATTTGCCGATGTATAATATCTGGAGAGGAGAAACTAAGGAAAAACTTTTGACTAACTATAACATTAAACACAGAATATGTCATACTACATACAATGTTTCTCATTATAGACTATGTTTTAGGAAATAAGTTTTATTCATTAACGCGCAATTTTAATGGCAGTTTCTATCTAGCAAATCAACACAAAGCTATTAAGATACCTGTAAATATTGTTATGAACTGTTTAATCTACAACATTTACATTAGTCACCATTCGGCATTGATGTTTGAGTCAATCAATACTATTAATAGTTCGTCCTATATATAAAAAAAACAAGCCTTGAATATTGTTAAAAAAAATACACCGAATTCGTTAATTAAAAAGTATGTAATATTAGCCTCATCTTTCCAAACTTCTAATTTTAAAATTATACTGTTGTACATCACATTGACAGATCTTAGCTGCTAATTTAAGATTAAGTATAATTGGCACAATATCATAGTTATAGGTACTTATAGCAGGTAACTTTGAATAAATAGACTTCTTTCATATTTATCTAATACCTAAGTCATACAATTATTTTCTTTTTTAGTTATTCTTAGAAAAAATATACTATAGAAATCTTGTAAACGTACCCATCTGGAAGCACCTTAATTGGAGCCATAAATGGCTCCGAGCGATGGACCGCTCCGAAGTAGTAAATATCAAAGTACGCCGAACGTGTCCTACGAATAAAAATTAATTAAGACGATATTTTGTGCAGTTAAATGTGTCAGAACATATTATCGGAAAACCAAAAAAAAAGGGTATCATCATCACTTCTAACAGAAAAGCTTTAATATTTCATAGCATTTTGTAAATAATTTAGTTTAAATGAAAACTTTATTTTGAACGTTACCCTTTTTCCTAGACCATATCCAACAGTGGGTCACTTTAGAGTTTAGTGTACACTTAAAGTTTTTGAACTTGCACAAATATAATACTTTTTACATTTCGGATTTTTTTTATTTAAATATATACTACTATATAAATAATCTACGTCCAATAATATTACATACAATTTTATTTCATTATTAATATTATTGAATTATTATGATAATAATTAGAATGTTATTATATCAATAAAATTGATGATTAATTATATATTTTTTATTAATTACAGATCTATGCATCTGAGGAGCCACTTTTTTATGAAAGTCTCTACGAAAATAATACAAGAAAAAAAAACAAAAATAAAGGATTGAGAAAGAAATCGGCGTAAGTATATTATAATTAATTCAATGTGTTTTTTTATTCTCTGGATGAGTAAATCACATAATATTATGAATTTTATTAGACTATCTATCAAGTAGGTATCTAGTAAACATTTAAAATTTTAGTGTCTCCTTCATTACCATAACGCGATTTGCGAACGCGATCTAAATATATAAAAGTATAATATTAATTACTACTTTCCTTCTGAACGCGTTAAGTTTAATATTTTGAATAAGCAAACTTCTGTATTGACTAGTATTTAATATTTACAAAAAAAGTATTATATGGCAATACTTCGTAGGACTGACATTGGTGACATAAAAATGACAATTTGAACGCCGACGACCCATCCTTTGGTGACAGTTTGGTAGTTTCTGAGAATGATATAATTTAGATAGAATTTTCAAAAAATGTCACACTGAATCAGAATTTGTAAATAGAACCACGAGATTTTGTGAGATTAACTTTATAACCGTAATTTTATCGAACTTTTATACATATGATTATTTGATGTAAAGATATTTAAGATTATTTATTTGTAAGTGTTCAAAACTTTAATATATCAGTATTACGAGATTTACTATAAATTCTTGTAACGTAATCTTTCTTTTCAGAGCCAGCCAAATACAGAATGGCACTAATACTACAATACATAAATGATATAAATGTTCTATTTGACAAACATGGAGGTAAGATTATAATATCTTTATTTTCTATAAAATCTCGGTTTTTATGGCCTATTGGCTATTACATTATAATGGAACTATTATGTATATAATTAACTCCTTAATACCCTTGATTAAAAAAGTTATTTAAGTAACAGTGAATAATTTGTTAAAAAAATTCAAAATAAGTCATATATATCAAGTGAATTTTTAAAAGATTTTTAGTATTTAATCTTATAACCTTTCTGACTCCAATTTTTTTACGGTACGCTTAAAAAACTGTTGCTAGTAATATTTATAATACATTACAATCAAATTGTCACCCAATAGATGAAGCATTAAAACCCTTTGAAAATTCATTATTTATATAGAACATTTTAATTGATTGAAAACAAATATGTTTAGTATTATATTATTGTCTATAATGGATTCTCAATTTGCAGATCCGCGGACAAATCCATGGCCGCTGATGAGCTCACCATTCCCAACATTACTAATATGTCTTAGTTATGTTTATCTAGTCAAGGTATAACTAGTTTACTACGCAGGTTAATATCTAAATAGATCTATATTTTGAAATTTTAAATAATTAACTGTTTTAGGTTATAGGTCCACGATTTATGGAAAACAGAAAGCCATACAATTTACAAAATCTTTTAGTAATATATAATTTTGTACAAGTAATTTTTAGTGCATGGCTATTTTATGAGGTAAGTTTTTTTTAAATATAATAGTTAATTAAGATAGAATAAATAAATAAATATAAAGGCACAAATCCAGGAACTGCCATCTAATCTAATACTACATCAAAAAATTGTGAGTAAATCTTATTTGTCAATAAAAAAGTTTTATGGGCAACCAACACACAACTTTTTGAATGTACTTGACTATATGAAAATATAGAAAAAACATTTACTTAAGTAAATCTTTTTAGAAAAAATTACTTGCTAGGCTGTAATTTCTGGCTCTGTGCCGGTGTACAATACACTATAATTAGCTTTTGGCCAAACCAATATACCTAATAGCTACTACACACAACAGCAATTGTTTGCCTATTTAACCTAAGAACCTTGTATAATTATTGTTTGTTTTGCTTAAGTATGTGTCTGACATACAAAATTATATGAAGCTAAATATAATGCAGAATTAGTCCTCAATATAACAGCAATAACTCAATATACTAGCTATATGAATGAATTACCTACTCACCTACCTACCTACTCTATGGTTAACTTTTCAAATCTTATTTATAAACATTTTAGCACCAGCAGCTGCTATAGCACATATTGCAATTGCACTAGCAGTTTTATGAAAAATGTATATAATTTTTAAATGACCTTCTTGCCGAAATCGGCAAAGGTATTCAGTTTGTAGTTGATTATAAAATCAAGTACTATAAAGAATACTGAAAAATGTTGATGTATAAACATCAACTATTTCAGCATTCTTTATATATTCAATGTAAAATATTTTGCAGGGCACTGCAAAAGGCATTGTTTATTTTATTTTTAAATAAAACAAAATTATAATTTTATTAAACGCATAAGTTTTCTTTTAACTGGCGCTTTAGTAATGAAACGAACATTGATACACTACAAGATGGTTACATTTTTAGACATACTTAAAAATGCGTCTATTAAGTCACAAAATGATTGAACAGGTCACAAGACAAAAAAGATTATAATAAATTAAAATATAATAGTGTAAACAAAATATTACACAATTTTGCTTCAGAAGCCCAACTCGCCCTTGGCTGTTTTTCTATTTCTTTCTCTAATCTTTATAGGTGTGTGTTTTTTTTATCCTACCTAATTTTCCGCACATAATCTAACGATCATGACTTCTGTTGTAATTAAATTAGATAGAATTATAAAATCGATTAATAATTAGACAAATCGACAAAATAACCAAAGAATTGGCCTTTTTTTAATCAATTTAACAAAACAGCGCCACCTTGCACTTACTGAACGAAACAACAATTATAAAAAGAATTCATTAAGAGATAAAGGTTCAATTTTTACACTTGGCTAATAAGGCAATTTCTATTATTATTACAACAAATGATTACTTTTTCGAACAGGCTTTTTCTGCTTAAACGTCTTTATGTGCACGGTTTTCAGTACACAGTAATCGTTTAAGCAGTTCTATATTAACGGTTGATTATGGACTCTGAAAACCGAGTGTGTAAAAATTTTAAAATAGACATTGTTTGATAACGTTAAATCTGCCTATAAAGATAGACTGCCATTTTTTTTTCAAGTATTTAAAACTAATGATGAATATTTAGTTGTAAGTATAATTGAAATCATGCAGTATGAAATCATTTATAATACGTACAAACGTAATATAAAATACATTGTAGAAACACTGCTATTAATTTTAAATTTATGTAAAGCAGAAATTATTCAACATTAACATATTAAACGTTACTATTAACTATCGTAATATTTATTAAGTATAAAATATTAATAATAAAATTAAATACTACAAAGTTAAATATGGTTTGATTGTTGTTGGCAAATTTTAGGAATTATAAAAAAAATTGTGAGTTTGAAAAATATAGATTATACATAATGTGAGTTTAGCATAAATTGAAATATTAATTTTTGAATAATGTGCCCAGAGCTTGATGGGAGGATGGCTGAATTATTACAGTTTCCGTTGTCAACCTGTGGACTACTCTGATACTCCTAGAGCTATGAGAGTAAGTGGATGACAGATGTATATGCCTGAAAGCAAAACTACTAACATCACTGTAAATAGACATTCTTCATTTTATTTTCAGGAAATTTGTACATACAATTATGATAGAAGGTGTATTTGGTATTATTTAAGATTAGACATTAAGATATATTAACGTTGCAAAAGGCTGATGCAAATATTTGACGCGACGTTAATTTGTGTAAAATTACGTATCTTATTAATCAAATATGTAACGTATCATTCGGTATTTGTACAATATCGCATGATAAGGTTTATCAGTGACGGGAGTGACCTGAATTTATTTTTTACCATCAGCCTTTATGTAGTGCATATATATATTTATCGCCGTAACTAGCCTGTACTGGAGTATGGGGTAGGCACTAGGCAGTGAATAACCAGTTGACTGCATGTCCTGCATGCAGGTATTACTGCATAACACGGTCAGGTGTCGGTATATTGTTTCAGATCGGGGCAGCGGGATGGTTCACAGGCAGGTATAGCTTTCAGTGTCAACCGGTGGACCACTCCAAAAGTCCACAAACGATGAGGGTGATTGCAACTTGTACAATTTTTATACACTTTAATACAGTTGTCTTTTTTTTCTTATCATTTTTACGTCTTCCGATTGTAACTTTCCTTTCTTTTACCCCGCTACAAATTTGTTTGTTCCACAAAATCCTACTTGTTTGATTCTAAGTGCTGTTTGCGCTCTGCATACCCTTTTTTCCTATTAAGAATATTTTTGTCTACTAAAAACTGTTTTCATCCGCTATATGCTGTTTTGATTCACTAAAGTCTGTTTTACCCACTAAAAACTCTTTTATTCACTACAAGCTCTTTTATCCACTACAACCTCTTTTATTCACTACAAACCTTTCTCATACACTAAAAACTTTTTTGTTTTCACTATAACCTCTATCCATAAAAATTTAAAAAGTGATATTTTTAAACCAAAGAACTGACCCATCTTCTCGTCCCGTTTTGTTGTTTTTCCCCCGAAGATGTGTACTAAGCTAGCCCCCCGATCTTACTAATTAATACCTCGAATAATTACATTTCAACATTGATTGCTTAATCATCAACTTAGTGACTGCCGATATGATAACCGCCAATAGTACGATCCATTTAGATTAGTTAACATTATGCTCATCAATTAGATTTATAATAGACCTCATTTAGATAGCTGTATATAATTTCACGGGATGTCTAAAAAAACTTTACAAAATACTGGACGAAATCAGATAATGTTTTATTCAAATTTTCCAAAAGTCCAAACGAGGCAGAACACGCTTAAGATCGTTCGATTTTTAAATTTTCCTTTACTTTTTTATAATTGTTTACCAGATAATGTTTGTATGTTAACTGTAACGTGTATTTTTGGACAACCCACCCGAGTAATGATAATGACAGTCATCATGACCACGGCCAGTGTACGTACTCATAATCATGTAACAGCTCGTAGTTCCATCATGCAACATATCTATGCTTTTTAAGAATAAGTCAAAGTAATATCCATAAGACGTTCTCTTTTTAATATAAATTATTAATATCATAAAATAATAAATTATTATTAAAAAAATATTCTTTGTAATAGTAAAATTTTGAAATTTTATGACCAAATCAATATATTTCTCATATTAAGATTTGAAGACTTGTTTCAATTTCGAGATACTATCATATTTTTAATTTACAGATGGTAAACGTATGTTGGTGGTACTACTTTTCAAAATTCACAGAATTTTTGGATACGGTGAGTTCATAATTAAATAATTACGATCGGTAGGATGAGTAAATATTACTAACAATAGAATAATAGTATAATAGTTTTATAATCTAACATACTTCATGCGCATCCATGACCCAGGAACATTTAAACTATTTGTTCCCTGGCTGGATTCAAACCCGCTACCTCCGGCTTGTGTGCCACCGCGCTAATTACTGAGCCACAGAAGTCGCCACTTCATCCGACGGTGGTTCGGCATGGAACAAATCCAACGCCATAAAGCCATGAAAGTCAAACTCCACGGCTGGCGGGAGACAACCCTCCATCCATTTTCATATAATGGTAAAGCCAACCGGCTCGCCTCGCGTCCGATGAAGCACTAAGGCCACCAAGGCCAGTAGCATAGCTCCATCCGAAAAAAAAAATACATGTTTCATGCCGCAATTTTCTTTTCAGATCTTCTTTATATTAAGAAAGAAATTCGATCATGTGTCCACTCTGCACGTGATCCACCACGGCGTGATGCCGATGTCTGTGTGGTTCGGGGTGAAGTTCACGCCCGGCGGCCACTCCACCTTCTTCGGTCTCCTCAACACTTTCGTCCACATCATCATGTACACGTACTACATGCTCGCCGCAATGGGACCGCACATGAGACGGTTCCTGTGGTGGAAGAAATACCTCACCGCGCTGCAAATGGTAATTTTTAAATTTAGAATAGTTTTTTTTATTTTATTTGCATTTTAGAAGTTTCGAATAAATATCAACCAGTTGCAGGGTATAAGTAATAAGCAGTTTAATAAATATTAGCGAAATGGTTGTGATGCAAATATTATAAATGTAAAAATAGAAGAAAAAGCGCCGATAGAAATTCAATAAAATAGTTAGGGCCTGTTTCAGAATCTCCAGATAAGTGCCGAATAGGCTATCGGCATTTAAATTTTTCAACAGTTAGTTTATGATTTAGTTTATTAAAAATAATAATTTGGAAGCAATAAATTTCCTGCTAGAAAGGTTCATTTAAATATCTCTTCTCATATGACCTCGGCCGGTTAGTTCCGCATTATTACACGCCCGCGACAGCTGATCACATTATACTGAGATGTCACTAGGCTAATTACACTATTGACCTTAATCAATATTTGTGTGCCGACCGTGTCGTAATGAAAATAATAGCTTGCAATTCCGATTAAATATTCACTATCATCATTTAAAATGTGATATTTAGACTTTTTATATTTGTTTCACGGAGTTCTACATTTCAATATCGTCTATGCCCTGTTCACGAGAAGAAAAAATCGAACGGCGTGAAACCAAAATGAAAATTAGCCAAATATTATAAAGAGGAAAGATTTGATTGTTTGTTTGTGTTGAACAGGCTCCTAAACTACTTGACCGATTTGAAAAATTCTTTCACTTTTGGGAAGCTACACTATCCCCGGTGAACATAGGCTATATAAATTTTCAAAAAGTTAAGGACCCGTTTGAAATCTTAGTTGACGCAGGCAAAGCTGCGTGTAAGAGTTAGTTTTAGATAAGTAAATAAATCTTATTCAATCATCGGCGGGATTCGAACACTCGACCGCTGCGTAGTCTCCAGTAGTCTGATCCACTAGCCGGTCGTCAAATTTTACTACCTAGATAGTTTAAATAACCTTACATTACAAAGTATGTAAAAAAGGTAGGTAAAATATCAATTGGAATGATGTAAGAATTTGACCTTGCGTATGTTCTTATCACAAACGCAAAGATCGATCTTCACTTGTCTCACGACATACGCTTAGTCCAAAAACCATAATAATATTTACACCATGGCTTCAATACCTATTATTAGCCGTTTGATTTTTGACGTTACATGTATGAATACATGTAATAATAATAATAAGATTATGTCTACAGACAGATAAAAGTATTTACCATATATTTCCTTTTTTACGAGTTTTTTACTTACATAGAATTGTACTTTTTTATATTATATACTTAATGTATAAAAAGTAAATTTAAATGAAAAAACGACAATCGAGCCATTTCATGGTAACGTTGCGTCGCCCTTTAACCCGGGACTATCTCTCTAGGCCAGATCATTTCACTAATTTTTTAATTTTAATCTTAAGACGATATAAACGAACTGAATGTACTCTCTCAGACGCGTGCGCAAGAAAAACGAACGAAATCACTCTGCCGATGGAATGAATTTTATTGCAATATATAATTGAAGAAATGTGATTGTAATGGACGGCGCGTTCGGAAAACTTTGAACTTTAGACAACGTCGCACACGCTGCGATAGCAGCTTTAAAATAGAGCCTAGAATATATTGTGATTATAAAGTTCTCGTGATTCGTTACCGTGCCAATCCCCTCATCGCTTGAACCATAGACTGGAGATTACGTCCAGGAAGCCTAATAGGTCGGCCCCATATTTCATTCACGCAAAATCCAAGGATGATGCGAGTGGCAGCGATGTCTTTGCGTTCGTGAAAGAGACCTACGTTAAACAGTCGACGGAAAAAACCTAATACTCTTGATATGAAACAGGTTTCAATGAATCAACACCCTAATTTCTATCATAAAATTAGGTAATATAAGTTAATACAGATATTGTCAACAATTTGTAGATTAAAACGAAATGCCAAGGGAACACATTCACCTTGTGTTTAACGTAGGTCAGCTCAAGATCACGGCGAGTCTGTCAGGACTGCAGATTCCGTAATCAATACAGTCAAGGCTGATTGCTAAGGTCCAACGCAATTATGAAATTATGACCAGATGAGTCGATTTTGTCTGTTAGTCTTCCTTTATAGCTACTATTGTCGCACGCGGTATTACGTTAACTATGGTTTATAACTGTATCCGGTCTGAATTGGTTATTGTCTCTGTCCTGATGTTATAATATATCCTTGTATATTTTATTTGGATGGATATCATAATCAGATTTTGAAAAAAAAGTTACCAATAATCTTAAAAGTATTTTTTTCTTATACGTCATATAAAAAGTAAAAGGCCTACTAATTTACTTTACTTTACCTACTAAGTTACTACTAATTACAACAGAATTAGCTCAGCTGTTCGCAGAAAAAAATGCTTCTTTTCTTATTATAAATACCGTCTTTTTGCTTTCCTGTGTATTTAAATAGTAAAAAGCTTTTATTACCACGTTTCAAATAAACACTTCTATTTTATTTTTATACATATCACAATCTCAGAAAACATTTAACGACACTGCACATGCATATGTATGCGCTGTGTAATCTCAAGACCGTCTTTCCCAATCTAGTCATGCCATCGCGATTGGCAATTTTGCGACCAAAAATATGAATCATGTTAAAAACAGTCATTAATTACAAAAATGTGAAATCTCCATAAGCGTATATTTATTATAGAATTCAATTGAGGAAGGTCGCGTAGTTTTTAACACTTAGTGACCGTGAAGCCTAAAAGGTTGGGAAATGATAGACATATGGCCAAAAACAAGAATTTAAAAAGATGAATCACGTCGCTTGCAAAAAGATTGCTCAATTCGCGCCATTTTAGAAGACCACGTGGTTTGGGTAAACCAAAGACATTTTTTCTTCAAAAAGTCGATGCAACGATCACAATTCAGACAGACTTATTATGATTTATAATTATGATAAGGATGATATAAACAAATTGTTAGGCCCATATTTAATTAGTTGATTAATCGGTCATTAGAAATTAATTCCATAATAATGATGCCGTTATCATGAATGATACAGTATTTCTGTTGGTCACTGATATTTGTTTTGTTTTTCAGGCACAATTCATTGGTATCATGGTGCATGCATTCCAACTGCTATTCATCGACTGTGACTACCCGCGTGCGTTCGTCTGGTGGATCGGAATGCACGCTGTCATGTTCTTCTTCCTCTTCAAAGACTTTTACAACCAGTCCTACAGAAGATCTAAGGTATTTAAAATATTTATAAAAAAACTAGTCCTGTAAAACGCATGACTCTTCCAGGTGTAGGACAATAAATTAATTATTTCTTACGTTTTAAATTATCTGTTCTATGAAGTGATAATTTACATCTGATGTGTTACCTGAATATAATATATATATATATATATATATATATATATATATATATATATATATATATATATATATATATATATATATATATATATATATATATATATATATATATATATATATTATAGACTCAGTGGTCAGTTGATGAATATTGGCCATAAATTACAAACTATGAATGCCCCTTATGTTACAAATTATATATATATATATATATATATATATATATATATATATATATATATATATATATATATATATATATATATATATATATATATATATATATATATATATATATATATATATTATATATATAAAATGTAGTTTGTAACATAAGGGGCATTCATAGTTTGTAATTTATGGCCAATATTCATCAACTGACCACTGAGTAATTCCACAGATTTACTGTGAAATCTTCTCTTGCATTGTTTTAAGATTGCGATCGACTCAAATCGGTTTTTTTCATGCAATAAAATGTTAACATGTTGAAAAGTGCCACTTAGTCATACAAAGCGAGTCACATACTTTGGTGTCAAAGATTATAAAATATATTGTAGGCAATTGAAATGCTGGATAATAATATGCTGGATATATGTAAAAAAGTTATATTATAACATACATATATGTAAATGAAAGTGATAAAGATATGACGATGAACACAAAACTATCGACTGCATACCGAATTTAGTGCTATGCTATGGCTGACACGTGTCCTTTGTACAATTAAAAAAGTTTTCAAAGCTTCTATTGATTAGTTCCTTTTCTTAAAGATATTACGACGATGTACATGTATGTTTCAATTTTTTTAATTTTTTTATTTACTAAAGAAGTTGACTAAAGTAAGGTTGAAATACTAGACTAAAGTAAGGTAACATTAACTACAAGTGGACAATAGAGATAAAGCTTTACAGAATTTTATGTCCACTTGTTATTGATACGATATCAGATAATGTGTAAATCGATTGTCTCCTGTGTTGAATACATTTAATGTGTTACCAAGATATTAGTTGTGCTGACATATTTAGTTTTATTAATTGCAGAAACTTTTATTAAAGCCCGCCGTAAAAGCAGTGCAGCCGGTGAACACAGAGATCGACGAGGTTAAGGAAACGTATAAGAATGGAGCCCTGAAGAACGGCTACAGCAACGGGCACGCAAACGGACGCGTGCGCGCGCGCACTGTCCTGCCCGCCGGCAACTGACACGCCCTCACATCAGAGCTGATTCATTGCCCCGCCCTCGCGCCACACACCCCCGCCTTATAGGATGCAAACGCACAAAATTAATATCGATATCGACTCGCCAAACATTGGATTCAAGTCATACGGCACTAACATGTTTATATTTCAAAACTACCGTCGTTATTTAAATAAATCGGTAGATCCCGTTAATTAACCACAAATTGCACTACCTAATAATTTTGCACAAATTTGCGCGTTCAAATTTTGTATTTGTTTCATATTGCTTAATTGCCATGGCTAATGAATTTTAATGTGGTTTGTATAAATAGAGATGGCACAATCGATATCGATATTTTGCTCCTATCGGTATAGGGGCTATGTCCCCTTATATCGAGCATCCTAACACGATCACCAAGGACCTTCCGGGCAATGGTGTCGGTAGTGTGCGGCCGCCCGCACCGTATAGCTATTAGTGTACGTGTGATCTATCTAGTGTATATAAAGTAAGGCGGTTACAGAGGTGTATATTTCATTTACTGATACTAAAGTATTGCTAGGTTTTGTGATCGCATAGCGTTTTATACTTTTATTACATTTAGATATTTCGCTTTTAGTCTAGGTGCCGTATCGGAAGTAACGTTTTTTAATTTGGATGATGCAAGGTTAAGATTTAGTTACGTGGATCGGAGTCGATTGTTTACTGTTATCGAACAAACAGATTGTACAAATGATATCGTTGTATATTTATTTAATTTTATATGTTCTAATTTGTTGTACGACGTATTATATAGTAATTTTATTATAGAGCGATTTGAATAAAAAGACAATATTTTTTTTGTTAATGTCCACGACTTAGATGAAATATTTAATATAATTAGTGAATTATCGTTTTAGTTGGTATTATTTGGTTTCTGCTAAAAGCAAATATCGAAGCCCAAGTCGGACGAAGCTCGTCGCGAGTCTACCGCATCTTATCGATTTTAAATCAACTGTTTTATTTTTAATTACTTAGACGTTTGTGTTGGGTATTTATTTCAGAAAATAATTTAATTTTATTTATATCAAATTATTATTGTAATGTCGGTATTCCTGCAAACTTCTGAACATTGAATTTTACAAAATTAACAGAGTGAAGTTTGCAGCGGTACCGCATATAGGTTAAGGCCGCACCCCAGACGAACAAACGATCATAAGTATTTATAGATATATTGAGATTCATTTTTAATACTGTTAATAAAATAGAGGGTAGTTGCATAATAATTTACAATTTTTTACGTTAATTAATCTAAATGAGTATTATTGTTTATCAAAGCTGGCAGGGCAAATCTGTGAAACGTCTCGTCACTTGCAAAACGTGAAATTCCTTTAAACTATACGCACACTAGCTCCACGTGGGCAACAATTAAACTAAACCAGATGACATTTAATGAGACTTTCGGCGATAACACTCTCCCTACGATTATAAAATCAAGGTTGTTTCGGATGTAACACGAAGTGATAATGAATATAATATTTGCCCAGCCGGCTTTGTCGCCGGGCCGGCCTTACCTAGGTGACGTCGTTACGGGTTATAGCAGGTTGTGTCTCCGCACGTTTCGAGGCCCCGTTACACGCGTTTCGTCTTCCGTTTTATTTTTGTACTTATCAGAGTTGAGGTGCTTTTTGTACTCTGAAATACTGCTTTTTAGCAGTATTAGCTGAAGCTCGCCATTGTAAATATAAATTTTGTTCAATAGTTTTATTGAAATTGGTACATGTAAATTGCAATTTTTTTACAAAAAATGCAAATAAACTATATAAATACTTATTTGATTTTTATTTTATTCACTACTTGCTATATCAATACGACTATCAGTGTCTCCAAATATAAAAGTAAAAAAGATATGGTCTATTTAATAGAATTGTGATGTGATATCGCGATATAATCTCGCAAGAATAACATGTCTCTACCTCCTTCCTTGTAATACTCACTGCTTGGTCACTACCCACTGGTACATGTTTTCTCAAAATTATGGTATTATTAGGGTATAGTATGCTTATTTAAATACAGCATAATAAATTAAGCAGAATACTTGGCTCACATTTTTCTAATCTCATCCGATATGTAGGTTCACTGGCAAGCAGGCGATGTTTTGACGTTTTATGTACGAAGAAATTTAGAATAACTTATCTATGCACTGTCGTATTCGTTCATTAGTCTACGATGCTAGAAAATATAAATGTACGAACGTCAAACTAAATAGTTCTAGAGAACCTGTAATACATTATGTAATTCTATCGACAATATTTTGCGCAGCGAACGCAGTTTAAAGAACTTTGTAGTTCATTTATTCACATTTCATGTTACTTATTAGGAATTTTTCTTAGGATCTTGTTGCTAAGTATATCTATGCATCATTCAGGGATAATGTACTTGTACTTGTGGACGATGTTTTTTAAATGAGTGACATTTAATGTTGAAACAATTGTTGGAATGTTGGAAACATTACCTCCTTACAACCAGACCCCCAATTTTTATTATAATAGGTTCTATTAATAGGAAGGTATATGTATATTACCTTCTAAATATTTATAAGTCCTACGTCCGGATTCACTAACACATCCAAAACTTAATAATATAATATGAATACTGGGGACATTAAAATTCAAATCGCAAGAATGGTGATAAGTAGAACTATCTATCACCATTGAAATTCGGTAAATATATTTTTATCCTTAGTTTAAAAAGCGACTGAATATGATAAGGTATTATATTTTATTATAATGCACACATGCTAATGCAATGCAATGACCTATGCATAAAATGCATTCGAAAAAAAGACGATTAATTTTTTATCTTTATTCTAAATTCTAGACAATATGGACACAAGAGTTTGCAAAAGTCGCTGATTAACACAAAAGTATATAAAACAATCATAACCACATTTGTTCTTATTGCGAGGTTTTATAGTTTCACTACAAAGATTAAGTACTTAGAATATTTGTACAAAGATATACACTTTAAATTCGATATAAACTCTGACAAATAGTCAGGATTAGGCAGACTTTGCGCATCGGAAACCAAGATTACCAGCGGAACTGTCGTCGGTGTTATGAGATCGTGCAGAACATCTGTACCGGTAGCAATAGGAACGATGACATAGATACGATCCACCTTTCTTTACCTTTTCCTTAGGCTGAAATTAATTGAAATAATTTAAAAAGTTGGCCGTCACATTTTTTCACACACACACACGCGCGCGCGCAAACAACATTCGTATTGCTTTTACTATCAAGGCGGTGTGCCTGTAGATGTTTATATCATATTAAATTATATAATTTTCGATCAGTAGCCAGTGATAGTAAGATGCGATGTAGCGGTGGTCATGACGACCATTTAAGGAGACTTATGTCCAAGAGTGAACGAATACAGGCTGATAATTATGATGAAAAGAAAGGACTAGACTAACAGAGCGCTATGAATGCAATAATAATATTTTTCTGGAAACATTATAATTTATAATACTAACGTTAAGGGGAGTTTGTTATATCTAGACACGCAGTAGCCTGTCAAGTCATGTTCAGCTGGCGAGCAGCACCATAGTGTAATATTACACGACCCATTTGGCGCTTCTTTTATTACTTTCTACAGTAGACAATTTAGCAAAATACAATAGGAGGTCTAACGGTGGGAGGGATGCCGCGGTCCCGGCTGCATTGGTACCACCATCCGCTTGTTTCTCACACGTGAAAGTGAAAATTGCTCAATAAATATACTTAATCATTATAAAAGGAGAGTTTATTTTCAAAAAAGTTTTATAAACACTTACACTTCGACCTTGCCATGAATCCTCAGTCCATTCCCAAACGTTACCAGCCATATTGTAAAGGCCAAAGTCGTTAGGAGCAAACATTGTTACTGGGCTTGTACCAATATAACCATCTTTAGCTGTATTTTGATTTGGAAATGTTCCCTGCCAAATATTCGCCCTGCAAAGAGATATAATATATGCAAACTCACTAATTACTACTTAAGTACACACCAGAACAAAATTATTACATATGGAATGTGGCCAGATTATAAGTGGCATAAGTGTATTGAACACTTTCTATAGAAATACTTTTTAACAAACATTTCAATTGAGTGGCTTAATGCCTTTTGTTGTTGGAGACTATGACATTCTTCATGAGTATATGGGTATTATACTTTGTCTCGCCCAAATAAAGACTATACAGTAGAACCTCGATAACTCAAACCTCGATAACTTAAAAACCTCTTTAACTTCAAAAAATAATATGTTCCCTTCCCTTAACCTACCACTAATATGACCCTTGATAACTTAAAACCCCTATAACTTAAAATATTTTGTGTTTCCCTTAGACTTTAACTTAACGAGGTTCTACTGTATTAAGCTGATAGTGAGTCCCCAAACACTAATGCTGCTGGCGTAACAACCACAAACACTCTGTCAAGAGTATAACGACTAAGAAGAATAGACACAACAGTTAATGTTATATTGTAAAAAGGAATAACTGTTTTCTGTTATATTGTAAAAAGGTAAATAAACAACAAACCTATGTTTTTTCTCGGGATATAGTTGGTCTCCCCATGGATATTTTGTATTCTGATGATTCCCTCGGCAGGCTGCCTCCCATTCTGCTTCTGTGGGAAGCCTTGCACCTCTCCAAGCACAATAGGCTTTAGCATCATTCCAAGATACATGGACAACAGGATGATCCATTAGTCCTATATAAAGTACAAACAAGATGGTGTTCTTAGCCAAATCAACTCTTTTTATAATATTTCAAGTATACAAAATCATATGACAATATTTTGTACCAATGCTACCAAAATTGTACACAATGTTCCACATACATAACAATCTCATAAACTTTCTCTGAAAGAAGAGTTAGCAAACAGTCAGATCACCTGATGGTAAGTGAAAGCATCCATAGACATGTACAACACATCTTGTACCTAGAAATTTGCAATCACTTAGGATGGGGTATCCTAAGTGATTGTAAATATAATAACTATTAATAAGATGTGCTGTCTAATTTTGTCAGTACATGCCTCATTATTATTGGCTAAGAATACTATACATATATATTTAATAATAGATACTTGTTTTATTAAAGTACACTCGAGTATTACTCTACCTTTTAAATCAGAATCTGGTCCATACGGACTCTTCCAATTACTTCCATTTACTTTGTACCACCATGGTGCTTGCATCACACGAAAGTCATTGAGCTGTTCTTTAAATGTGTCATTGAGAAAAATCGTGAACACAAAACTATCACCAAACGTTTCTGCTTCAGTCTTATAATCTGTGTCTTCAATAAAAGTTTTAAAATTATCATTAGAAACTTCGTATTTATCTAAATAAAAACCTTTCAATGTTACCATCTGCTTAGGCCCTTCCGAATCAGCTTCAATAACAACATCATCTGTACCAAACTGATATGTATTTTCTGGTATTAATACCATGTTACTGTCTAGGATAATTTTATTTTCCACTTGACATTCATTTTCACCAGACTTATAATCAAGAGCACCATCCTTCTTTAAATATTTTTCTTTACCTCTATCAGTATTACAAGCACAGTCTGTATCTTTATTTTCTATTATAGGTATGAGTAGTAAACAAGAAATTAATAAACTTATTAACATTTTTTATTCATAGGAAGTACAAAACCGCAAAAGCTTTAAAAAAATACACATAATATAAAAACGATATGTACAGACATAACAGTATTAAGTATAAACTGTATTTTAATATTTATAAACTTTGAGAATTCATGGAGAATTCATTCGGACAAAGTTTACTGTCAAGTGTCAACCAGGCGTGTCAACTGTCAAATCACAAATCTCAATGTTTTTTTTTGTTTATTTAAGGCATAAGTCACACAAATATATCAGCTACACAAATGTTAATTTTTTTTTTGTTCTTGTTGGAACCGGCTATGCTTCCATGTCTGTCGTATAATACATTTAGTCTATGAAGAAATCGTGGGAAATGCCAAAGAACACGGTTCCTTCCTTCACGTCCCCATCTACGGAGTGTAGATATAAGGAGTCCGAACGTAATATTGAATGATTGGTCACAATATAGATGACAGAAGATTTGCCGGTAGAGCACGCCTTCTTTAATAAGTACTCGCTTAAATCTTGACGCGGGAAGTATTGTGGCGCTGATTGGTCTGCTCGCGGGAAGTACTGTGGTGCTGATTGGTCCGCTACAATAGCATGTGGGTACGCAGCCATTTCTAGCGTAGACAGTGGCGGAAAAAAGAACTAAGATCTAGGTTTATTATTTTGTATGTGAATACTACGGAAAAGCCTATATCGTCTGGACTTCTATACGGATATATTTCATACTTCGTGTCCCCATCAATCAACATATTATTCACGTCTTATTCTAACAATCCACGACAATTTTCGCTAGCCAATCACATTTTAAATGGATTAAGTTTTTAAAAGAAACGCTTTAAAAAACCGGCAGATCTATCTTACTATGGAAAACCACTCCAGAATAGTAATATAGACATAGCAATATTCGCCAACCATTATATTATATACGTAGTTACTAGCACTTGATGGTGGGGTTGGTGATGTAGAGGTCTTTCGCTTAACGATAAAATATTTAAAGTATTATCAGTTGCCAGCAATAATGGTGAAGCACAGAGTACAGACATACTATAAACTAGTATATAGTATGTCTGTGTGGTGAAGAGATAAATTTCTGGGTAATATACTTTGAAGGTCAGATGTTTGAGTTGAAAAATAATAAATAGATTAGTAAAAAAAAAATAATTATTTAATACGGTTATCCAAATAGAAGTCGATAAAAAAGAGAGAATATCAAAAAATATATGGTAAACTGCATCCCCTTGCTCAACACCACCGAGTAGAAAGGACGTGGTGGAATGCTGAAACCAAACAATACTTCTTCAATGTAAGTATTATTAGGACACGTTCATGCAATAAAACTACAGACATCAGTACAATCATACCTTGATTTTTTACTTAAGCAATACTTTGAAGACAAATGGCTAATTGCTGAAAATAAATGAAAGTACATTTCAATTTAAAAAAAAAGAAAAAAATCTACCGTTCCAACTTCGATTTCTAGTTAAAATAGCTACGCTAAAGGTATATAGCGGTAGGTAAGTTACTCATTACATAAAAAAATGTTTATTATTTTAAGACTGTATAAAAGAATTCTAGGTAGTACAGAAACTTACGCGAGCAAAGGCACAATATCTTCTTGTCTCATTTTGCCATAATATCTCATAATTCCATCCACATGTCCCATTCCCACAACAGCTAAAACACGGGGTTCTTGCACTACAATAATAACGTATTAGTGTTAAATATTTTGTTTAATTTTTAAACACTCGCATCTTATAACAAGGAATCGCCGGGTAGCAAACCGCGCGACAGCGACTTTAAACACCATAATTACATACTTATATCCAGACATAATTCCAATGATATTATATGTATATTATAAGCTCATTGCATAATATATTTAAAAAAAAATGCTTTGTAAAATTCTTATCTCAAGCAACTATAGAGCACACTTTCACTGGCCAAAATGTATTTATGGGATCGAGTCGGTGCCTTTTTCCACCAGTAATCCGTACCTCGGCAGGGCTTCTCATACCTTCACCCATGAAGATAAACAGGTTCATTCATATGCTACCTATCTTCAGTGCCAATAAGTACACTACATACATATCCTGTCCTCTTTTCGAAACACCGCTGTTTCAGTCAGGTAACAACGCAGGATAATAGTACCCACAGATGCAGACCGCGGCGCGGCACAGCATATAACTCACACCGTTGAATAATGACGGATATAATATTATGATCTATTAAAAATAACGCACCTGCCAATTGTTGTCTAAGGATGTCGCAATCACTTACCATCAGGTAAACCAGTATCTGTTTGACTTCTCTTCTACAAAAAAAAAACTTACGTGAACGCACACATTCTTGCAATGAATACGCCAAACACCTATCACGCTCGTCGACGAACACATGAAAAATCTTCCTAAATGCTGGTACTTCCTTTGTCAACTCTTCAAATTGTGCTTGAATAAAATCTTTGTCCTTATATTTTTCTAGACGTATTTTACTAAAATATAATTTATAATATTGTGTATTATTATTTGAATAGTGGAACATTTGAATATATCTGCAGAATATATTTTATACCGATTATAATTAACTAAAAACATTGCATAAAGAAATCCGTTTGCGATGTTACTTTAAACAAACTTCAGTTCGTCTATGTTACATTAGTACCTACTCGATGACGAAGACGGAGTAACACCATGGGTTTTAGTTGGGTCTGACTTCTGTGTCCCACTGCACTGCACACACTTTTCTCGGGTCCCCTCGGACCTGAGATAACTGTCATCAAGATTTTCCCATGCAAAAAAAAGTATTACTACTCGATAAATATTAACTGACTTCAAAAAAAGTACTAAAACAAATACGATCATTTCTCAATTTTTAGCGCAGTAGATTTCGGATTAGTAGTTATGATAGTGGACCGAGCTGAACAAAATAGGGTAGAAACAGTGAGCATAGCAAACTGCGAAGTAGTAAAATCTTATACTTACCTTGGATCTACTATATCAAACTCTGGAGGATGTGACCAAGAAATAAAACGACGATGTGCCATCACCAGATCGGCAGTACAAAAACTGAACAAGATTTGGAGAGACAGGAGAATAACTAAAATAACAAAAGTTCGACTTATGAAATCTCTTGTCTTTCCAATCTTTCTTTATGGAGCCGAAACTTGGTCACTGAGACTACAAGATCGCCGAAAAATTGACGCTCTGGAAATGTGGTGTTGGAGACGGTTATTGAGGATACCTTGGACGGCATTCCGAACAAACAACTCCATACTAAAAGAACTTCGGATCAAGGATAGGCTTTCATCGATTGTACAGCTACGAATACTGAAGTTCTTCGGCCATATCACTAGAAACACCAATTGTATGGAGAGAATTGTCGTTCAGGGGTCAGTAGAAGGCAAAAGATCTCGTGGCCGGACACCGACGCGATGGACAGACGTCATCAGGAAAGTGACCGACTGCTCTATGGTTGAGTGCTCCCGCAATGCCTCTAACCGAGAGAAGTGGCGTCGCTTAGCCAGATCAGCAACAATCGGCAGGAAAAATGAAGACGAAGGCCCTCATGTACTAACACCGTCAATACAACCACGACCGCTCTGACAAGAGTGTACGACTGGAAGAAGAAGAAGAAGAAGAAGAAGATTTCGGATTAAAAAAAATAATGGAGTAATCGTGTCACAAACATACAAAAAATTACAAACGAACCGAGAACCTTCTCTTTTTTTTTGAAGTCGTCCCTAGCCAGATCAATAATTTTAATTGCTTTACATAGAATTCACTAACTTAACTGGTTTAGGGCTCGCTCTTGTAAGATGATACAATACTTGACCGAACTCCTTTACTGATAGCGACTGAAAAGCCCTTGCTATTGTTATATGTATTGGTCTATCGCCAAGAAATAATTTACAACCAGGAATTTTCTTAGTCTGAAACCAGAAACAAAATTATTATATTATAAAAGTTGTATTACAATATAAAAAAATATAACAAATGCATAAATATATAAATATTTACTAACAATTTAACCACGTCCCCTAATTCCCTAAATTGGTAAGCACCTTGTTGTTCTACTGCGTACTATTAGTAATGGACAATTATTTAATCTACACTAATATTATAAAGAGGAAAACTTTGTTTGTTTGGTTGTTTGGTTGTAATGAATAGGCTCATAAAGTACTGGACAGATCTCAAAAGTTCTTTCACCATTCGAAACCTACATTATCCACGAGTAACATAGGCAAAATTTTATTCTGGAAAAAAACAGGGTTCCGTAAGATATTTGGGGTTTTCGGACACGAGGTGTAAAAAATCAACCAGAAAAGTTACTTATTTTGCGTACGCTGCCTAAACTATAAAAGATAGAACCATAAAATGTTCTAATTAATTGTAAATCTTATAAATATCTACAAAAAAGTCCACAACACACTATACCTATCTATGTCGAGTGAGGCACAACAACCATATTTTATTCAGAAATTTTGATTTTTTTGGACTACATTTAAACGAGTTTATTTTACTCGCGCTTTTAATCCTTAAGATATGAAGCTAAAGAGTTTGTTTATTTGAACGCGCTAATCTCAGAACTATCGGTCGGATTTTAATGAAACATTTCAGTGTTCGATAGCCCATTTATCAGTAAAGATATATCATCCCGCTAAGATCCCGTTGTAAATCTTAGTTAACGCAGGCGAAGCTGCGGGCAACAGCTAGTTACTTATAAGTACTAAATTCATGAAAATCATATCTATAATCTTAGGACGTGGCTTTTCATATCAGTTAAAAAAATGGTTGTCTGTAAAGTCGGATTACGGAGGGCAGTTTGATGTGACAACGTCAAACATTACATGCAGCACGAACCGAACTGAGCAGTGAGCCGATCGCTCGAGCCGATCACGTCTCTCTCGTTCGTTCCACGCTCTCGCTGGCGGAACGCTTCATGACGTCATCTTTTTCGTGCATGCTGCCCGTAATATCGAGTTATGAAACGTTGTCACGTTAAAAACTAAGTGAAAAATATGTAATAATCGGTGAAAATATTTTAGGCGTAAGTTTTTTTAATTCATATATTTTATTTTCACGACGGAGTGTTCAGACTACTGGCCACTTCACGCAGCGGTCGCGGGGTCAAATCCCGCCAAGTGGAGACAATTTGTATTAGGAATATTGATGTCTTAAGCGGGCCATGGATGTGTATATGTTTATAATATTAATACATATTTCATGAATTTATTTCTGTTGCTAGTGCCGTTAGTTCTTACGAACCTATCACGGGGCTAGGTAAAGGTGGTGGGATTGACGAATTATATTAATTAATTATTATTTTAACGACATTTAATACAATAACCAAATTAATCAGACCGAATTGAAATAAGTTTTGAGTCTATAATCGAGCATTTAGTATTCAGTCGCTTTTGACATTTTCACTTTGCGACGAGAACATGGCTCACTTCAGGGCGGTCAAGGTGAATTGTTTGTATATGTAGTACTTAACCTCATGGTATGCTCTTCTAAATTCCCCGCCGGGCGCTACTCCTAGTTCCTTTGCAATGTCAGCGTACGTCTTCAGCAGCATCGCATGAAGCGTGCCGGAGATGAAGCTTTGTCCTCTTACTGCCTGTCTTTGATTTAAAAAACACTTTAGATTTAATAGTAGGTATGGGCTCGGCCTCTTAAGGATGAGTTCAACTTCGGTCAGATTCGATCCTGTTGAGCCTTGAAATGGGTTTTTTTGCTTTTTAAGTGCACTTAAACACAGATAACACCGCTCTA
Organism: Lycaena phlaeas; assembly: GCA_905333005.2. NCBI lineage: Eukaryota > Metazoa > Arthropoda > Insecta > Lepidoptera > Lycaenidae > Lycaena > Lycaena phlaeas. The sequence goes on from HG995173.1 coordinate 11,918,774, forward strand.
AAAATATAAACTTTTTTTGATGCCCTGGATATCATAGCAATTTTTTACGTTTTCAAGAGCCCAGATTAAAAATATATTCATAAAAGTTCGCAATGTGCTCATATTATATTCATGATTTTTGCTTTAATATGTGTTACGTATAATACTGCATCCTGTTTTTTTGGAACGAAGTTCCTCACGGCAGGCTTGGAAGGGGATAGGGATTTTGCTGCGCGACCGAACTGAAAAAAATGTGATAGTAAAACCGTAAGAAAAAGTGCGTGGAATAAAAAGCGGTAAATGAGGCGCGACAGTCGCATACACAAGCGAGTAGTGTATAATACCTTTCTTTTTAGCCGAAGGAACTTCGTTCCTACCTGGTGTCCCACGACACCACATTTCTTTTTTTTCTTATTTTTGTAATTTAAAATAAAAATTAAAAAAGAAAATCAAAGCAAATCTTACGAAATCATTGATAGTTTCATGAATTATGGAGATAAATAGATCAAAATCATTTCCATATCTACAAACAAAAGGGCAACAAAATGCCCTATATGCCCTAGACGTACAAGAGACTAGGTTTCTAAAACATTCAGTTATTGGTTTTATCTTATTACCTAAATATTTCTCTAATTACTGGCATGCATAATAAACGTAGAAAAATTATATACTCACTTCACTTTTTTAGCGTCGAAATTTTGAGCATCTTCAAGGAACTTTTTTTCGTCTAACTCTAACAAAGATATTCTCTGTCGACATAATTCTATCAATATTCCGTTTGGTTTTAATGTATTGACAATCTATGAAAAATAAACTATAGTCAGCGCCACTTATGAAGTCCTGCGACTAATGCCCGAACTAAATTTGACAAGATTGACATCTTGACATCTGCCTGGAGTAAGAAGTTGTGATATTTTAAATTGTTTAACGTGAAATATGGAGCGTATAATATAAAGTAAGGTGTAAGAAGTGATGGCCGTATAATGATCATTAAAGTGAAATAATTTTGTGAATTTGAAAGTAAAAATAAACAACAATTACCCCCGTTGAATAATATGTTTATAAATGTCACCGTCATGACAGGTAAATTTTAGAGATGCCAGAGTTACTCATTTTTGCCTAATTTATGGTTAAAATATTATCATTAACTCTATACCTACATTTATCTTATGATATTTTATATGAATATAATTACAAGGTAAAAGAATTAAAACCTTGCTTAGATGAATTATATTTTTAAGTGTTTCTGTAAAAAGGGTCGAATAACAAAAGAAGTAACATCGGCAGCAATTACTTCTGAGAAAATCGTCACCCCTGGCAAAAGCCGAACACAATCGAAGAAGCTTGTCTTAGATGAATTCTACTAATCGGTTATTCGTAAAAAATACAAACGAAATATTTAAAAAAAATGTTTTATTTTACTAAAACCTGGCAGGGAGATTTTTATTTTGCTGCTATAATTATTTTTGTCATTATTATCATCATCAGTCTTTATCAATGCACTACTGACCATAGGCCCTATAATATTTTTTTTTTGTTGTACTAGCCTTAGTGGAAAATCATTACACTAGAAATTGGCAACATTGAGTTATGAGACCGCAGCGCCGCGTCTATCGGACTTCTTAAGTGGCGATGACTCTATTTTGGTAATTCTAAAACTGTTCTATCTACTATCTGTCTAAATACTTCTAAGTGGATTTTTTTTTAAATCGGATTTATACAGGATGTACAGAGACTACAGACACGGTTCCGTTTAAAGTTTTGATAAAACATTTCGTTTCTTTATAACTCAGTTCGACCGGGCTAAAGTATAAATATATTTCTTTTACCGTCGCTTGTACTTGCTTCAATACATGATATTCACTGACTACAATACCTCAGAAACATCATCCACGGATTGCTTGCTAAAATGTACGGTTCCTAGTATCACTACTGTGGCGTTATCGTCGCACTGTAGCAACGTCGCGGACGGCGGCAGCTGCAGGACCCCGCGGTCGCACTTGTTCCGACATACTACGGATATAGCAGCTAGAATAAACAAAATATTATTCCCTAATTAATTACCAGTTAGAAGTTGATTTTTTAGCCACTTCAGAGAAGGAGGCGTTTCTCAATTTGACCGTATATATGCTTTTATAAAATATTGAGCACATGTAACACGTTCAACGCTGTTAGTTTTTTGTTTTTAATCATTTTTGTCAATAATTGTATTTTGTATATTTTGTCATTCTTAGTGAAGTTCTCTTTGGTACTGTCAAATAAATGTCTACACTAGTGTAGAACTCTTACTAAAATAGAAGTTTTATATTACAAAATACAAATGTGAGATTAGCTTCGATGCCATGCCATCATTATGTAAAATGCATAAATTAGATTTGATTTATAATATAACAGTGTGCCACTAGTTGAATATTTCAAGCTACTGCATTAGCCGAACTAATTCTAAAGTAAGAGGCTAAGCTGCAAAAATAGTTATAATACATTACAGTTAGTAATCCTATGCCGGGGTTTCGCAGTATTTAAATTTTTCAGCGAAAATATGACATGTCGAGATAACATTGAATGTCTCATTTTATCTCATATTAAAACAAAAATATTTGGTATCCAAAATGTACATTATATTATTTTTAAAAGGAATAAACTTGAAAATATAACTACTGAAATAACTAATCCATTTTTATGTCTTATCTACAAATGTCCATTTTATGATAAAATGTCAATAAAGTACGTTCTTTACTTTTTACATCTAATAAGGTTTTATTAAACACAAAAAGGTCGGCATATATTTTTTCTTGACTTAAAAACGTTTAACCTATCACTTACAGACATTTTGTTCTTGGAGAAACTTCGATTTAGTGAAATTGTTAATTTTTTAATAAAAAAAAAAGATCATTACATACAGTCATTTAATATCTTAGATGTATTTTATAAATAACCAAAAACATTCTCTTAAAGTTATATCTTAATATATATATTTCTTGTGTGCGTGTGTATGTGACTGAACTCCCCCTAAACGACTGGACCAATTTTGATGAAATTTTTTGTGTGTGTTCGTGGAGATTCGAGAATGGTTTAGATTCACAAATCAGACCGGCAGATGGCGCTGCAGTCGGTATCTAGGTTATTGATCTGTACTGCCACTATCGATTCGTATCTAAAGGACAACGTCTGTGGGGACCGCTAGTACTATATAATTTCCTACTTTTTATGACATGATTTTGTATAACAAATCGTATAAAATGGGAAATTATTTCCGCTGACATTTAAAGTTGTATAGACGCGATACACACAAAAGGTCCCCTCATCAAAGAAATCATCCCCTAGTTGTGTCTAAAAAAGTTTTTAGACACAACAAAACAATGTCAAGAACATGACAAGACAACAACATGTTGGGCGGAACAATATAAAGTCGAAGAAGAATAAAACAATTTTTTAAATTTGTTTTTTATTTAACTTAATTAAATTTAAATTTTAAATTTCAACATAACGCTATTGCCTAATCAACGCAAGTCTTATCATCACTATAGTTACATTAAATTAGACACAGTTTTAAATTCGATGAGAACAATCTTGTATCATATATGGAAGTCATTATTAATATAGGTAAAAGGCTCAGTCTGTCTATCCTCCTGAAACAATATAATTTAATAAGCAAAACATTTTCATTCATATCTAATATTTACTAATGTCGCTACTACATATTAATACGGATCTTACGGCAGTATAATATAAATATGTTTAAATATCCAGCTTGGTTGCTGTAATGTTAAATCCCAGAGATATAAATTAATTTATAAGTCACTACAAAATCCATAAAAATTAGTTATATTGAAATTTCGGAAATTTAATTAAAAATGGTAATAAACGGATTTTGATATTATATGCCGAAATTTAAATATAAAATACAATCCGGTATTATCTTCCTCAGTCCACTGCTGCTACTGTAGGCCTATTTCAACTTTCACACAAACACTGCCGATACCTATTACTCAACGGGTCGCGTTACAATTACATAAAATTATATAAATTTCATTTTACTAAACTGTAATCATTTTGATTTCTCGAAATTTGGCGACATTATTAACGAATGTTCTGGAGCCTCTTATTTGAGAGAAATCAGTATAATATGTAAATACAGTAGAACCTCGATAGCTTAAAAACCTCTATAAATTCATAAAATAATATGTTCCCTTCCCTTAACCTATCACTAATAACTAAATAACTTAAAATATTGTGTGTTTCCCTTGAACTTTAACTTATCGAGGTTCTACTGTATCTATAAATTATCTACAAAAATCATGTCATCAGTCTTTATCCGTCCATCAAATAAAAACAATAATAAAAGCCTCACCAATCCGGCGGTGGGTATCAGGGCAGCCACCGGCGCGGGAAAAGCTTGTATCCGGCGTACACGAGCGCGCCCACGCACGCCACGCGCACCGACACGCGCAGCAGACGCGTCGACAGCGACGGCGGGGACACCCTGGGGGAAAATATATAGGAATAGTCACACACAAACAGACACCTTGTGAGTGTTAATGCCATAACTCATTTCTGTTATTTGTTTTATTAGTTCCAAACACTAGAGCAGTGGTTCTTAACCTTATAGTATACTTAACGGACCATTTGGGATGCTTCCAGGGACCACCAGTGGTCCACGTACCACCGGTTAAGAACCACTGCACTAGAGTGTATATTGTCTATGGTTATTTTTTTTTTAATTAATAAAGTGTATTGATTAACATTTTGCACATTATCTAAGGTTAATTTATAATCGCTAACAAGCTGTTGCCCGCGGCTTCGCCCGCATTAACTTAGAATTACGGACGTATACATCAGTTTGATGATGATGATTTTTATAGCCTTAGTTACTCCTTATTACAACACCTACTTGCCAGTAAAAGTCCCGCCAAGCATTTCAGTCGACAGACAAAAATTGTAAAAATGTTATTTTGGTATTATGTAAGGACTTATTCAATATAATCAAGTAAGGATACTTTGGGCACGTGAAATGTTGGAAGCTGGAATTCTCCTCTGACCGAGGGCCCCTTTCAGCTGGGGGCCCGTGGCATTTTGCCGACTTGTCACCTTGTAGTTACGCCACTGCAGACACTCCAATTTTATTTATATGTATAGATTAAAAACTCACTTGAGCAGCGGCGCTATGTCCTGAGGAGTGATCTTCCCCCAGTGCTCCACGATGCCCGCCACGTGGCCGATACCCACCACGCCCACTATCCTGCAAGGCTCGCGGCCTGAAATCGTATTTTTGACCTTTTTTATTATTGTAAAATATACTTTAATGTAATTGTAATAAACACATCACAATGAGCTACAACGCTTTATGAATGAGCTGCTCTTCAGAGTATACACGCATTCTTAGATGAGCCATCTACTCATCTACTTTTCCGATGAAGATTAAGAGAGGTCTATTCGAGAAAAAAAGGGTATACACTATACACGCGTGTAAAATTTAAATATAAAACTTTCTCAATATTTTCGCAAGGACAATATTTTTCAATCCAAGTGATACTTCTAAAGTTTAGTGCATTCAAACAATCACTGCATTAGTTAAATAAACTAACTTTTACGACTGATATCGCGGTTTGTTAAGTGTGTGAAAAACTAATAAGCCGCGATAAAATACGTAAAAGTTGTTTCATTACAATTAGTGAAATACGCGTAAACAGCAGGAACAGGAGGACACTTACGTGGTTGTAACGCAGCAACCTGCAGGGAGTGACACAGGTACATGTCTCTCTCCACAACGAACACACGTTTCAACGGAGGAAACTCTTCAGCCATCTCTTCCAACATGTCATCGAGCATCTTCTTCTGTTTACATCTCTCCACTTCTTCTGCACTAAATCCGAAATAGATTATTAATTAAATATACCAGTAAAATTGTCATTGGTCGTCTTGGCGTTCATTGAGGGAGGCCTATGTTCAGCAGTGGACGGATAAGGATGATGATAATGATGATTGTGGTAATGGTGGTGGTTGTGATGATGATGATGATAATGATGATGATGATGATAATGATGATGATGATGTTACCAATAAAAAATTATTGATGTATGATACGAGTGGCATGCGATCGGTTGTCTTGGCCTTTATTAAGGGAAGTTTATATACAGCTGTGAGTGGGTAAAAGCTCATTGAAAAGATGATGGTAATGATGATGGATTCTATGTAAAGATCTCGAAGGATTATTTAATGAATATTATCTGATTACTAAGTAGGTAGTAGACCATTACAGACAATGACACAATTTTTTTACATTTAAGGATCTACACAAAATATTTTCAGTCAGTTAGTTACACTGGACTAGCCTGTTGGTCAGTCGTTAGTAACCACGTACTACTAAACCGAAGGTCGTGGGTTCGATTTCCATACAGGACAAATGTCTGTGTAATGAACATGATCAGATGGTCTTATGTGAGTTGTCCGAGCATATTATTAGTATCAATTAATTACCTTATAGTTTTGTTGGAAGTAAGCAAATGCCAAATAAATCTGATAGTCTGCCCCCAAGTGAGAGATGCAATGGCTCTTTGAAGGGTAATATCTATGGAGCGATCACCAAGTTGCACTATACAATGTGGTATCCTCTTTGCCTGAAATAACATTTTGTAATTTAGCATACTAAAATAACATACAACAACAACAACAGAAGAATTAATGTATGAGTTGCATGATTTTTAAACTCAAATGCTAAATAAAATACACGTGATTAATTTAAGCTAGAGCTGGTAATGATAATAATAGTTCAGGAAGTAAGATTAAACATGGCAATATGTCACCTTTTTAATTACACATTAATTACATTTTATGAATTACATCTGTTGCCAACAGGTTGGCAAAAATGATAATATTTGCCTTTATTTTTAGCCTGTCACTCAGTGATAATCAGCATTTTTCTGGTAAAAGATTTTTTTTATTTTGCGTGCTTTAATTTAAAAAGTACTTCTTTAATCCAAGCTTAGAGACATTGCTTCATAATATTAATATAAATAGGTTACCTCGGCCATAGCACGTCGGAACTCTCCACCAGGTGCCATTCCCAATTCCCGTGTAATATGCGCTGACATATCCAATAAGAGAATATACATGAGACCATTAAACAGACCATTCTGTGCAATTGTCGCCCTGAAAAAAAAATTAAACTTCAATTGATTTTTTATATACAAAATTTAATAATCTATACTAATATTGAGTAGTAAAATTCATAAATTATAATATATAAATTTTACAATTCAATATCAGGATAATAAAAATTGAATTACTGAAAATTATTAGAGAAATGTGTGAAAGATAATTAGAAGTAAAATAACCAGTAGAAAAATAACTAATAACACCTGGTCACCAGTGAACCCAAAGACATTGTTCTGTACAACTCATTTTTGTTGAAATTTTTAATCTAAATCAACACTACTACTATTACTACTTGTTCATGATGAAGCCGACAATGGATCAAAATCCATTGAGTAGTTTAGAAAATGTTGATGCTTAAACAGTTTAAAAAATTATATTAAATTTTTTGGATAGTTTTTTGGGTTGATTTCTAAGCATTTTGGAATTTATTCTGTCCAAGTGTCCATTTCATAAATATTCTTTTAGAAACAAAATTAAATGAATGAATTTTTTGCACAAGTGTATAAATTCACGACTAGTATTTATTAATGAATTACCTGATTTTTGCAATATTAATATTCTTAGCTTCCCTTAATATTATTTCTTCGTCAAGCAATAAAATATTAGTCCTCTGGTCACATAGCTCAACCATAACCATGTGGGGACTGACATGTCTTATTACCTGGAGCAACAAAAAAAATTAATGAGGTCATGTACTAATCAACCAACACAATTAGACCCATGACAGATAATGTCCGAACTCCTCCTTTAGCGCCTTTAATCCTTTGAGGAAAAATACGGGACAAAAGTCAGCATGATACATACACCTTTTAATAATAATAATAATAATAAACATTTATTTAGGAACATAATACACTGTTAAACTTACTTAATCTAGCACACATTTCAAACGCAAACGGCACATATACAAATTTTAGCTTTGAAATTCTTATAAATTAAAAAGAAAAAAAAGAAAAAAGAATATAACTACAATAATGAAACAACTTTTACGGATTTTATCGCGGTTTATTTAGTTTTTTACAATCCCGACGTTTCGGACATTTACGTGGTACTACTGATTTTACGTGGTATTACTGATTTTACGTGGTGCCTGAAAAATTTGGATTATTTAAGCACTTTACAGCAACCATGGTCACGGGAGGACCATGGTTGCTGTAAAGTGTCCGAAACGTCGGGATTGTAAAAAAAAAAAAAAAAACTAAATAAACCGCGATAAAATCCGTAAAAGTTGTTTCATTATAATGAGTGAAATTCGCGTAAACATAAGAAAACAATAACTACAATAATACAAGAAATAAAATTGAAAGTATAGACATAAATATGCGCCGGAAAATGCACAACAGTGTAATATAGTTCCTTAATAGGACACCACTCAGTTGTGTGATTGTGGCTTCCGAAGAAGCCACAATCCTGATTTTACGTGGTGCCTGAAAAATTTGGATTATTTAAGCATTAGCCAAATTAGTAAAAGCCTTAATATTTTATATTAAGGCTTGTACTGACTAGTAGTATATTATATTATATTAATCTTCATTATAATTTTGTTGGTAAAAATACCTTAGAAACATCTTCTTGAGATTCCAAACTGAAATGAGCTGTGCCAACTAAGTAAACTTTACCACCATCAGGAGCATCTAGTATAGTAACAGTACTAGGTAGTCCTTCATTCTCCGACTCTTTTATATTACTTTCAGCAACATCTTTTTCATTACCTGATACAAGAAAACAAAAAAAAATGTAATATACTATTGTGAATATATAGATTTTACAGTACGGTGATCAGTGATTTCATCTAATCAAAGGCACTTCATATTCAGTTATGACCCAGACTAACACAAATATTATTAAAAAAAAAAACAAGTAGTGTTTACAGAAAGGAGTTTCTTCAAGAATAATAAGAAAGAGTTAATCCCGGAATACTTAAAAGAAAAATTTACCGTACATATTTCTGATAAGGCATTGCGTTCCAATAACACAACCACTTTGCATATCCCTACCCATCATACTACATTTTACAATTGCTCTTTTACTGTGCAATCAATAATTCTGTGGAATGCCTTGCCAAATAGTGTTAGGGAGGCTAAAACCCTAAATACTTTTAAAAAATTAGTGAAAGATTTTTACTTAAATTCATAGACCTGGCTGTAATATAAATTTTAGTTGTTTATTTGTGTGCTGTTAATAATTATTATTTAATTATATTTTTTTTCTTTTTATCTACAGTTAGTTACTACGTTTACTTTATGTTTGATATAATAATATATATTTTAGTATTTATTATTATGATAAACAATGTATTGTATTTATTAATTTATGTATTTTATTGTATGTAAATATTTATTTATGTATTTTATTATATGTATTTGTTTATATAGTTAGACTTTAATCTAATGTGTTATCTTATACCTTTAAACGAGCAATTCTTGTATATATATAGAATCTGAATCTCGGAAACGGCTCCAACGATTTTCATGAAATTTTGTATAAATGGGTTAAAAACGGAGATAAATCGATCTAGCTAGGATAAATTTTTAGAAAACTTTTTTTTTATCCGTGTTTTGAGGAAACAATAAAATGTGATTAAAATACAAACGTAAATTTCGCTGTCAAATAGTATGTCATGATAGCTTATAATGGAAAAATTAGGCAGATAGATCCGAACGAGCCTGGTTCAAATCTCCAGTCCGAATATTTTTTTCCCTTTTTTTAAAATCATTTTTTTTGGAAGAAAAATTTTATCGTATTTAATCACTGAGGGTACCGAGCAAATGCTCGGTCAACCAGGTACTCTATTATAATGTTTGAATTGTAAGATTAACTCTGCTACTTTTGTTTTGCTTTTTTTTTTCTTTTGATAAGCCTACTCAGTTTTATTTAAAAATCTCCTCTACTAGAAGGTTGTCTGGTAGAAATCGCTTCCTCAGCGATAAGACCGCCCTTGTGCATATGTAATATTTTGTTTTTGTAAGTTTTACTTTTTTATGGCATTCATTGTAATGTTTACTTGTATGCACAATAAAGTATATTTTCTTTCTTTCTTCTTCTTTCTTATTCAGAGGGCCCAGAAGTACCTCTGTTGAAAAGTACATGTTAAAGCTAGATTATAGTGTAGCAAGAAACGTGAGCACTGAACAGCATGAGAGTCGAAAAGTGTGCTCTTTTTTAAACTAAAATTTAAAAAAAATAAAATTAAAAAAAATGGTTAATTTTGTCACAAAACATGTGCATCAAATTGTGATATGAATTTAAACAATGCCAAGAAATTGGTCTTTGAGAAGGAAATATCAAAGCGTCACTTTTTTTTTTGGAGTTTTTGTTGAAATAATTATGAAAATAGAGGGCAACAAAAACAAGTTCTTAGCTGATTTAATGCAAGCTATGTCGCCTACAGTAGTTTTCTGGTGGTTTGAAAATTTGAAAACCACAATTATTTAAAAAACACAGCTGCAGTAGCAAAATAGTTTTATTTATATATTTTTCTACTGTTTGATTAATAATTGATTTGATAAAAAACTCAAATAAAATCTAAGTAGTAGTGTTAATATTAAGTTTTCAATTTCAATGTCTTATATTAATTAAATATAAATAATAGCAATAGTTCAAAAATTTCAGTCCACATATTACACATTAATTAAATTACCTTCATTTTTATCACCCACTGTAGAAGATAATACATCTTCTAAAACTTCCTTTGCAGAATATGTTGATGGAGGCAAATTAGTTTTGCCTGAAATATAAGGGACATCTATAGTGACAAACTAATACATAAAAAATGTGATTCTTAAAACTATTCTCACATCTAAGTTTTGCATGTCTCTTTTTAGCCATAGCAAATAAGTCTTTGATCAAATGTGTGCTGTTATGAAGGCAGAATGGAACTGACTTAATTTCACTGGTATGTATCTAAAGAAACCTAACAAGTTAATCCTGTGTGACCTTTTGAGGTAATATAACCCAAGGTTTACAAAGAGTCAATGTATCTCATGACTACAGAATTGAATATACTTGTATCTTCAGTAGAAAACAAGGTTTGGATATTATAGTGGAACTTGTTATAATATATAAATTACTGTGTAAAGAATTTACTGTGTGTATGTGTGAGTGTGTGTGCTACATGTGTCTTTTAACTTTCATTGTTTTTAAAATAATCATAATATATTAACAATAGCTATACCTTGTTCATTAGGGTCTGGTGTAGCAACACTTTTCATATTGCTATGGGCATCACCACCACCTTCTTCAGCTTTCAGAAACATCTGACATTCATTGATTAAGTCGCATTGAACTGCGGGGAGTTTTATTGGTTGTTTTATAAGCAGTTGTTCTGCTTCACCATTTGAATCCATTATAGAATTAAAAGCAAATTAAACAAAATATCTGAAAATCAAATAAGATAATATAATTATTTGAGATCTGAGACCGTAATCATATTATTAACACTAATAATAATTATATAAAGCTATCGTGAAATTAAAAAAGAATAAGGATTTCTTCGCAGTTCATGTCTACGTGGTAAACTTTATATAATGCGGCATGTGCAACATATTTTATATATTTAGGATATATTTTAAGAAATAACAAAAACGATGTACCTATACTTATAATATTTAAACGGACTCTACCAAATTTACTCAATTATTTACTAAATGAATATTTTATAAAATGCCAACCTGTTAACATTTTATGATTCTGATTTCTGACCAATGAATGCCAACGATGAATGATTGTTGACATAAGACAAACTTGACACCACACTTGACACATATTCGCCTTCTAATTCTTAGATTTTAGAACTATATGTAATAATTTTCACACACGATGAAATGAGAATAACTGTTTGCAACGATTGTTTCATTTCAGCTTGAAATTATGAATGATCATCATCTTAAATCTTCATTGATTATTTCATAGCTAAATATCGTACACGGCAACACTAAATAATGTGTCAAATCAGAGTTAAGCACCGCAACAGTCAACACTGATTACATCACATTTTTCAATTTTAGAATTCCGGAATTTGATTTTTCGAACTCCGGTCACATTTTCTACTGCAAAGTAGATCTCAAAGTGTAATAATATATAAAATCTAGCACCATGAGCGCCTGGAGACAAGCTGGTTTAAAGTAGGTTACACGCAGTAATACAAGTAATTCTAAAGCATTTCTAGCTAATATGTTTAATATAAATTAATTGTTTTAGTTACATAAACTACTCAAACATCGCTGCTAAAATCTTAAGACGTTCATTGAAACCTCAATTAAGAGCAGAAGCCCTTCGAAGAGATGAATCGCATGTTCGTGTTACTCCCTGGGCTAATGGCCGACCAGCCCGTAAGTTTATTTGAATTATTATTTATCACATTAATTTTTAATACCTGAGAAGTAAAAGGCATCTGCTGGTTGCAATATAATCAGCCAAGTCTTTTTAAAAGCCAAAAGATACAACTCACAATTGACTGGGTAACCGTTTGAACTATTGTATTGGAGGCTCCTGGACCATGATCCAAATTAATGAGTAATCAATTAAATTCCTCCTGAAATAATATGAGTAGACCTAAGAAACGTGTAATGACTTAAATTTCGCAAAGAGATTATCAGAGCCTCAATTTTTCAGCAAAGTATGTTTTAGGGTTATCAAGTTCTCATAATATTATTATTTTATTTGTGTACTCATACAGTACAAAGAGCTGTCATCATAAATGTGTAAATACTATGTATGAAATTTTTTATAAATCTATAATATCATATATCCAAAATATTCTGCATCCCATTTTAATGTGTTACTGTGATTTTCAGATGAAAAGGATTAATAATGACTCCTAGTGAGTTAGGTTGCAAACAAAGTAAGAGTTGTAAGCATGTGTTTTTTTAACACAGTGATTGTCCTTCAGCCTAAACTTTACATCAGATCTAGACAATTTTAGCATTTAGTATAGTATTAACCTAAGCTATATAGTCCCAGTGTGTATTTATTACTAAGTGATGAGTGTTACTAATATCTGTTATGCATAAGATTAATAGCACAAAAATTATATTATAATGAAACAAATTTACGGATTTTATTGTGATTTATTAAGTTTTTTACAAGCCCGACATTTCGAATACTTTACAGCAAGCATGTTTCATTATAATGAGTGAAATTTTGCGTAAACATAAGAAAATAGTTATATTCTTGAAGACTAAAGTTATGAACTATTCTTAATAATATATGTTCTTATTCTTTCAGATCTGCAAGCAACAGCCAAGTAGAAAATGAATCCAAACCATCAATAAAGATATAACTTTTTATTTATTAGCTCTAACTGTAATAAAAATGAATGAAACTGTTTTATCTTTGATTTATTTTTCTTAACATAATTGTATTTAAAGCAATAATTACAGGAATACATTTAAATTAAAAATGCTTAAGTACATATTTATATAAATATTATATTATTCAACAATCACACAATATTTAACTAGCCCTGGGATAAGTCATTTACATATTATATAAGGGTAGAATTTTATATAAAGTTCAATTTCTTTACTCTTGTGATACTGCACTTTAAATTTGATGCTTGGACTTCATTTATAATATTTTTACCTAAAGCTGCAGATGGATCAATACAAATGGGGACATTTAAATCACAATTATTACGAAGTTTTTCAATTCCATTCCATGCAATCATGACACCATTATCTGTACAATATCTAGGTGGTGGCCTAAAAGTGACACAATTATACTTGCTACTTAAACTTTCAACACACTTAAATATAAAGTTATTGCATGCAACACCTCCTGAAACAACAATATTTCTATTTTCACTATTCAAAATGTTATGTTTTTGGCAGAACATAATGGCACGTTCAGTTCTATTTAAAATATGTTCAGTAACTGCTGTTTGAAATGCTGCACAGAGATCTGTAACCTCGGGAATTATTTGGTCTCCTACTATATTATGTTCCCTTTCCTTTTTTGCCAAGTGTTGCAAAAAGGCTTCTTTCAATCCACTGAAGCTGAAATTACAATCTCTTTGTCTGATTAAAGGAAGAGGAAATTCAAACAAAGTTTGACCACTAGCACTTAAAGCTGCTATTTCTATAGCTTTTCCACCAGCTAAGCCTGAAAGGACTTTTATGTTCTTTAATTTCATTCTTCTAGCAGCTTTGTCTAATACTTGACCAGGAGAAATATCAATAGTATTTCCTAGTAATAAAAACTGTTCAACATCTTTTACAACTACAAGCAAACAATGACCACCTGATATTAACAATGCCAGAAATGGGAAGGTAACATTGTGAAACATTCGAACGACTAATGCATGTGCCTCCATATGATGAATAGGTATTAATGGTTTATTGTGTTTTTTTGATAAATACTTTGCATATTTAACGCCTATCTCTAAACTGGCGACTAATCCTGGTTTCACAGTTACTGCAATAGCCTCTATATGGTCCATTGTTATGGCAGCCCTTCTCAAAGCTTCATTCACACAGTTTTCTATATTATCTCTATGTAGATCTCGTGCAATTATTGGATTAACACCACCATACTTAATATGTAATTTTGTTTGTGAGCAAAGTGCCTCTCCCAAAATTTTACCATCACCATTGATAACAGCACATCCTGTATCATCACATGAAGTTTCAATACCCAATAAACAAGTTTGAGATGATAAACTAATGTTTCGTTTTAGGCTGCTTCGTACAATTTTTGGATTAATATTAGTTCTAAATAACTTATAAAATAAATTAATGGGTAACATGATATCGCATAAGCAGAACTGTATACACACTATACACTAATATATTAACTTTTCAATTTAAAGTTACTGTTTGACGATTTTGTAAAATTATTAAATTTAGATTTATAGCCATTTATTTAATTTAAGTATAAACGGCAAACCTCAGTAGTTAGTAAAAATACGAGTATATAATATTAAAAACATAGTGTTTTTTTTTTTTTTTTTTTTTTTTTTTTTCCTCTTTTGGCAATAGCGTTTACTTTTTGCCAATGACGTAAATTAAAAGATTGGGAAACTAAGATAAATAAGGATACGGAACACGGGAAAAGATCAGATAAGTAGGAAGAGGTTTGAAACGGATAATAAAAATTTCATAAATATACATATATATACTTACACACCAAATATTTAAACTTTAATATGGTTTTGAAGGATGAAAGATGACAATATTTTATAAAATTTACATGGATACATAATTATACAGGATATACAGGTAGGAAATGGAACATTAAGAGATATTAGATCATTCAGGAATGAGGAGCGGTCGTATAGAGGACATGAAAAGAAAATGTGATCTAGATCACATTTATCGGATTCACATTCACACATGTCAGTAGATACAATGCCTAATCTATTAAGATGAACAGGAGTGCAAACGTGACCCAAACGCATTCTTATGATAGAAGAACATACTAGCTTATTGCATTTCGCACGGAAAAACCATGGTTTAAGTGAAATAAGTGGCTGAAGGTTAAAATATCTCCTGCCTTTTGATTGACCAGTTTCAGTCCAAAGTCCATTCCAGCAATCCTGAAGGTGAACTACAGGAAGAGCACCTAGATCCTGGCAATAAACTTTATAAGGGAAAATATCGCCATCGACCACGGCTTCATTAGCTAGTTGGTCTGCTTTTATATTACCAGGAATGTCTCTATGGCTAGGGATCCATACAAACAACACAGAAAGACCAAATAAATTACATTTATTTAATAGATTTCTTATTTCTATGATAATAGAAGAAATATTTTTTGATTTAAATGGGAACCTATTGAGAGACTGTAATGCACTTTTTGAATCAGAGAAAATTATTGTTTTTGGAAGTTTAAATAGAATAATATATTCAATAGCCTTAAGAATACCGTAACATTCCCCAGTAAACACCGATGTTTCCGGAGGAAGTTTGATTTTTTGTGATATTTTAAATTGGGCGTGATAGACACCTACACCAACAGGATCAGAAGAGGAGTGTTTAGACGCGTCTGTGTAAATATGATGGTAATCAACCCAAACAGTATTTTTAAGAAAATTAAATGAAAAATTTATACAAATATCGTGCTTATTTAAATCTAAGTTAAAATGAATTTCTGGAAGAGACATTAATGCTTCAAAGCTAGTACTGAAAAGAGGGTAATTAATGGATCGATGAATAGGAGCTTTTATGTTAATAAATTTCTTAAAACTATTGATTAGACAAGGTGGTTTTTTATGTGTCCAATATGCAGATGAATCTATACAATGAGAAAGTTGCTGAAGTTTGTTATAAAGAGGGTGATTAATAAACTGAAAAGATCGAAATATAAATTTGTCAGCTAAATATTGACGACGTAGATGTAGTGGAGGATCACCACATTCTACTTGAAGAGCATTGATAGGACTTGACCGCATAGCACCAGAAACTACTCGTAAAGCTTTGGACTGTATGAGATCTAGTTTTTTAAAAGCCTTAGCACTGCCAGGCTCCAGCAAGAATGTACCATAATCTAACATACTTCTTATAAGAGCATTATATAACAATTTCATGCAAAAAGGGTGAGCACCCCACCAAACACCTGATAGACATCTTAAAATATTAAGAGCACGTTCACATTTAGTATTTAGGTAATCACAATGTAGGATACCAGTTAGTTTCGAATCTAAGATAATTCCCAAAAACTTAACATTATCTTTAACTGGAATCTGATTATCCTCATAAAATATAGAAATAGGAGGAGGAGTTCTTGATCTCGTGAATAAAACTATTGTACTTTTTGAAGGTGATAGATCAAGGCCATTTAAGTCCAACCACTTTTTTAAAATCATCAGCGATTGTGTTACAGAAGAACTAGCTTTTTCAATAGAATTATCACAACAGTAAATTAATAGATCATCAGCATACTGAAGAACATTTACACTATTAAGAGATGATTTTAAATCTTGTGTATAAATATTATATAATATTGGACTAAGTACTGATCCCTGAGGGAGGCCCTTTGAAACAAGACGAGTAATTGACTTCCCGTCATCTAGTTTCAGGATTATGTATCTTTCAGAAAGCATGTTTATGATAAAATTTGTTAATAGCAGTGGTATATTAAGTTGTAAAAGCTTACTCTTTAAAATACTTAACACGACGTTATCATAGGCACAGTTAATATCTAAGAATGCAGCTATTACTGATTTATTATTTGAAAATGATAATTGAATATCAGAAATGAATATACTTAAGCTATCAATAGTACTTTTCCCACGTCTGAAACCGAACAGTGATTCACATAATAGACCGTTATGCTCGACAAACCATTCTAAACGATTTTTTATAAGATGTTCTGTAATTTTCATCAAAACAGAAGAGAGTGCGATTGGGCGATAGGCAGAATGGTCTGAAGAACATCTATTAGGTTTCAGAACGGGAATTATTTCTTGACGTTTCCACGTGGAGGGGATGTTACCAGATGTCACTATTGAATTTATAAGAGATAAATAATAAAATAAAGCATCATCGTTTAAATGAGAGATAAAGGAATAAGGAATACCGTCCAGTCCAGGAGCAGAATCCTTAACATGTGACAATACACATTTTAATTCAGTAAGAGAAAATAGACAGTTTAAACCAAAACAATTATCATTATTTATATTTATTACAGGGTAACGAATTATTAAGTCTTCAGGAACGAAAGGTGGAGCCAATTTATCTAAAAAGCTATTAACTAAATGAGAAGGGATTGATTTTGTAGATGAATCTCTGTATGCAGATCTAAACCTCCTTATATTTTGCCATACAAGAGATGGTCTGACATCGGGTGATATTGAATAGCAGAAGGTTTTCCAGCCATCAAATTTCTTTTTCTTTAGAAATTTTGAAGTTTCTGACATTATCTTTGTAAGAATTTCAAAATTTTCATCAGTGGAACATTCACAGTATGTAATTTCAGCATATTTTCTTCTCTTTACTGCCTCAGTACATTCATTATCCCACCAAGGAGGAGAAGGAATAAAACCCAAAGAGCTATTTTTAATAGGAAAAATCTCATTGGCAACCTCAATAAAGATTCTTGCTAAAGAATCTGCACACTGAGATTCTGTACCTGGATTAATTTTTGGAAGTGTAATAATTTTGTTCTTTATGAGATCTTTATATAAATCCCAATCAACATCATTAAGCTTATATTTTAAACGAGGAGAATAAGTTTTATGTAATACTTTATTGTTCTTATTGCAGGTTGGAAATGATAATAATAGTGGGAAGTGATCACTACCAAAAGTAGATTGCAATGGATCCCAGGACAAAGAAGAAGCAAGATTAGGTGTAGTGACTGTTAAATCTGGAGCACTTGGGCCCTCGTCAGGATGAGAACGTCGAGTAGGACGACCATCATTTAATATACACAAATTCACTGAATCAAATATATCTATTAATGTGTTACCATAACTATTAGAAGATAAGTAACCCCAGGATTCATGGCGACAGTTAAAATCACCAAGAATAATAAAAGGCTTCGGAAGAATGGAAATAATATCTTTAATTTCATTCAAGATTGCAGAAGAAGGATGAGGTATATAAATAGATATGTAGCAGATATTTTCGACTGAAGCAGCAATGATAGAAAAATCATTACTGTGAGAAGGAATAGAGAAGAGAGAAAAGGAAAGAGGGTGTTTCACAAGTATGGCTACTCCACCATGCCCATCCACACGATCTTCCCTGAGACATGAATAACCACGAATCTTAAATAAAGACCCTGGTTTCAACCATGTCTCTTGAAGAGCACAGACATAAGGTTTATATTTATTTAATAAATAAATAAGATCACTTTTTTTAGGAGTGATGCTTTGACAATTCCATTGAAGAACTTTGTCCATTATTTGGTTTATAAATTTGAGTAATTGCGGAAACTAATAAGGCAGCGTTGGACGGTGTAAATTCATTCGTTTGACTAAGAGATTTTATAAGAGAAATAATTAAATCAATTACTGAGGATTCCAATGAGTTTTCATTTTCTTTGTTAATTAATGCACATCCATTAGAGGGTTGGGGAATATTAAAATCCCTTAAAATTTCTTGGTGAGCTGATTTGTCATACCCTTTGCTAAGTGTAGGTGGAGGCTTTGGTTTAACAAAAACAGTTTTTTTATATGAAGAACTGTTTATAGCTTTAGGTGTAGAATGTTGATGCTGGGTTGGAAAACTATTAGGAGTGATGTTAGGAGATGAGAGCAATGCATCTGCATAAGAAATTCGAGAGACAGATGGATGTAACTTTGAAGCTTCAGAATAGGAAATACAACTTTTAGCCATTGATTCCTTTATAGCTCTTTGTCTTTCATATTCTAAACATTTTTTATCAGTTGCAATATGGGAACCTTTACATAAACAACAAGATATAAAATCTTCTTGAATAGAGCAGTTATCACCACTATGTCCTTGACCACATTTAAAACATCTTGGTTTAGATCTGCATTGAGATTTTACATGACCAAACCGACAACAATTGTAGCATTGTATAGTAGGATAAATATACAAGTCTACAGTAAGAGCAGTGTAGCACATATAAATTCGTTTAGGCAAAATCTGTCCATCAAAAGTAAATACTACAGACTCAGTACATTTAAGATGGTTTTGTCCATCAATCATTGTCTTCCGTTTTATTCTTCTAATTTTTATGATTGGGCCGCAGCCAATAGGTACAGAAACATTGTCTTTTATTTCCTCTTCGGACCACTCAGCTGGTACTCCTCTTACTATTCCTATTCTACTCACAGAAAATGATGGAATAAAAGCCTTATATTTTTCAGTTTCTAAATTTTTGTTTTCAACAAAGTCATTTGCATCTTGGTGCTTAGAAAAAGAAATAGATAACCTATTCCGGCCTATCCTTTTTAAACTTCCATTTACAATATTATTAACTGAATTTCTTTTGAGAAAGCGTCCAAATGTAACTGGATGTAAAGTAACATTATCGTCGGGAGATGAAAATTGTTTAAGAATATGTACAACATAAGGAGCAGCATCAGATGAATTATATAACAGCCTTGCAACAGGGGGCTGTGGCTGTGGTGTAGTGTCCGTGTTATTTTTTTGTATAGTCTCTACTACTATAGAAGAATTATTGCAGGAATCGGCTTTGGAAAGAATTTGTTTATCACTAATTTCTACACATTGGCAATCACATTCCTTAATATCCTTTTTATCACCACGATGTTTTCGTCGTCTTTTATTACAATGCCTGCAGATTCTGGGCCGAGCTGACACTCTTTTACGTCCACTACATGTCTGAGACACAGAACCATCTGTATCCATTGTACTACCATCGTCATTATTTGTAATTGTCACTACATGACCTATATCGGGGGGCTCGGGGGCTGTCCCCCCAGGATCACCCGGGGGGTCCATCATGTCATGAATGAAAAGTAAGGTAAAGAAAACTTACCAATAGGATGAAATTTACAAAATTAAATAAAATTTACACTTTAATACAAACTAACTATTAAAATATATACAAACTACAACTTATCTGATCTAAATATCTTAAAATTTACATAAAATTCAAATTAAAATGAAAAATTATAAAAAACTACGTGCGACCGATTTAAGGTTTCCCGCCCTTTTTAGTGTTTATTTATATATTATACACTTTGTAATTTTTTTATTTTAAAATTTTTCAGGTTATAAAATTCTATTTCATTTTTTTTTTTTCTTCTTCGTCTTTCAAATAACTTTAGAATTTCATAATGACAATGGCCAATAATTAAATACTATATTAAATAATACTACTATATTACTATTCTCGTAAAGATATTATTTAGCTTTACTTCGAAAATTATTATTATGAGAAATAATAAATAAAAACACCGAATCTTGATAATTTTGTATACTTAAACCGAATAAAAACACAATAAAACTTAAATGACAATAAACTAGAGATATAATTATTAACAATGTTACGACTTTTAATATAAGCGGGAAAGATCTACTTATTCAATTATCTCTTATAATATTCTAATATTTCAAATTAAGCGTTAGCGCGGCAAAGGCATAGATTACATATTTTAGTCCTCCTCCTACTTTTACACATCTAACATATAATCTATACAACCAGAAGGAGGAGTTACATGTCGGCGATTGGAAACGCGAGGACGAGGATGAACGGTATTTACGATACTATATAATATTATAATGTTATGTCCAAATATAATAATTATTTTTATTTACACATATCATAATATTCGATAATGTATCGATGATCTTTCTTAGCGTTAATATATAACTAATGATGAAAATCTGGTAATAACTTTCCAAGATAAAAACAGATTAGTTAAACTTATGTGAGAAGAAATTAATAATAATGCTTAAATACAATGCTACACACATGAGTAAAACCGTAGTAAAACCACTCGG
This sequence comes from Lycaena phlaeas, assembly GCA_905333005.2. Lineage (NCBI taxonomy): Eukaryota > Metazoa > Arthropoda > Insecta > Lepidoptera > Lycaenidae > Lycaena > Lycaena phlaeas. The sequence continues at coordinate 11,940,286 of HG995173.1, forward strand.
CCGCGACAGGTATAGCTAGCCGAAAAATGTCTAGCTGAAGCATTACACTTTTGACTTTAGTATTTACTTTTTAGTCTGTGCTCTAAAGCTGGATCCGTACGATTGGCAAGCCTCAGCAAACCCTCACAAATTCAAACGAATGGATACAGAGTTTGTCTTGGCTTGCGTAGGTTTGCAAGGGTTCGTGCCCGATCCGACGAATGTCGGTATTGTGTACAAATCAAAGGGAATTTGCGCTTGCGAGGAGTCCACACGTTTGTGCCTTGTAGAAGTTTGGAGTTTGCGGCAAGCCGCAAACGTGTGGATCCGGTGTCAGACATGATTCTAGGCCGTGTTCCTTTTTACACTGGAGCACTGTAAACCGTGACGTCACTACAGTATACTGCGAACTGTCAGCGAAGCCGTTCCTTTATAAATATGTATACTGGTTAGTGTTGTAAATCGAAACGCAGTACAGTATACTGTGATTTGTAAACTGTCATCTACCATCACATATGAGCTAAGAACTTATAACATTCGTCATTGACATTTTCAGTTTTCACGTGTTTGTGTTTTAATTGTGAAAGTATTGTTTTTATTTATTGTCGGTTGAAGTAATTGCTTAATAAAAATAGGTATACTTCATCTTAAAAGAAAATATTGGTTTTCAAGCAATTAAATGTACTAAATAATAATAACTTACAGACCGGATTTAATAACTAAATAACTGATTTTTTATATCCTTAGCTAATGAAAAACGTAACAATTACTGGTGCTGTCCAATATTTATTAGATTTTTCGGACTCCGATGATGATGAGGAAGACCTTATAATATAAACATATATCTAGAAATCGTGCTGAACAAAATATAATAATTTTAGAATATCAGTCATTAAAAAAATATCTTTAAAAGTCAGATTCGTAAGGCATTAAGTTATTTATCTAATTTTTCTTATTAAAAGTCGACGTAACTGGATTGTTCATTGCATTTCCATTTGTTAATTGACTATAGTATGTGGCTAGATACTCTTCGTTTCCTAATAAGTTTACTTGAACCTAACATACACAAGCAGTCTGTTTGATATGGTAGACAGCCCATTACTGTAGAAAAATAGCTTCGTATGAGTATCTGGACTATAGCCACAACTGACCTCTCTACCCTGAAACAACATTGAAATACAGACGTAGTTTAATGTATGATAATTTTGTTTATAGATAAGTGTGTGATTGCTTTGATGTTGTAAAAGTAACAGCATGTAGAACTGTGAAAAGTAATTAAATCAATTTATAAATATCTACATGTATCTCTACAAAATGGCCTATGTGCAAGGAAGCTAGCCGAACATGAAATTATATACATTGAAAGTATGGGTTTCCAAGTATTCTAGAAGCAGTTGATGGAAAACATATTAGATTAAGTCAACTCAAAGAACACTATGTCAGCTATATAATAGTAATGGATTTCATTCCATTCAAACTCAGGTATTAAAAAAATGTATAGTTAGACTACTTACATGCATAACAATATAAAATTTAAATTTACACAAAAAAATTGTAATTTCTAGTATGTGGCCACAAATTGAAAATTATTCATGCATGATTACACTCATTTATTAGAATTCAAAGCTTACAGTGTCTAGCCTTATTGAATGACACCTTACCAAAATAATGGTAATTTGGGGCAAGATTGCTTACAATACATTATTGCACATTCAAGTTTGCATATAATTATAGAATAAGCTAATGCTTCTTTAAAAGGTAGATTTTGTAGTTTATTGGACAAACTACCATTCAAAATGGACTTAATTCCATAAAATGTTTTAGCCTGTTGCATTTTGCACAATATTTGTATTTTCAGAAGTGATATGATTGAAGTCTCCATTCTCGTGAATCATAATGTTCTTGCACTTGATGTGAACATTGATGGAAATAATGCCATGAAATTTGTGGGGATGGAAAAAGTTTGAAGACAAATTCAAAGCATTAGTCAATCCAAATTATACATTTTTATGCTATGGAGGTCTATATTATTACATTTATGTTATGGAGGCCTATGTTCAGCAGTGGATGGATGATGATGCATAACTTAATCGACAACTCTTAATTAAAGTGAGCAACTTGAATAGTTATACCTATATTATATGTTCAGCAGTGAATGGATAAGGGCTGATGATGAACCATACAATTTGATTATATAAAAATTTACTGTAGATTTTATAGGAATATAAGAGGATGACATTAAAAGTTCTTAGGACTGGCCACTTGTAAACATTATAATAAAAAAGTGTTATATCACTTGACCGGCACAACTATAAAGGAATTTTAAATCAAATTTCATTCATTTGTCATTTCTTTTTTTAGGTGTGATGGCTTATTAAAATAAAGTGTCATGCATCAGTATGAATTTAACTCCAGATAATGTTTGTGCAATGATTAACATAGTTTTCTATGTCATTTAAGTCAACGAGAAAAGCACAAATCTCACTGATGATCTGTGTGACGCACACCGTCTACAAAGACTGAAGATGACATCAGTGTTATGGAGTGTATGACAGAGACTAACAGAAGGGTATCCTATTACATGATTCTGACAAACTTAGGCACAGGTTTGAGTAATTGCACAAAACCCTGCATTACTGCATTTAGTGGTGAGGAAGCTTTGTGGTGGATACCTCATAATTTGGCCGAGGCCCAAAAACTTCATCTATCTTAAATCTTTCTATTGGCGCTGTGAAGTGGTATAAAGATTTAACTTAGTAACCTACTAAGTCTCCTGAATGGCTGTTTCCTTTCTGCTGTGTGAGAAATTGCCAACAAAAGAGAAGACAGGTCGAAGCATGGGAAAAAAAGATAGTGGCTTCTTTATTCAGAAGGACATTGCATTACGGAAAAAATATTTCAGATGATTTAAAGGCAGTTACTGCAGGGTGGTACACTAATAATTATTTGCTACTTGTCTTAAAAAAGATCAAAAGAAACGACATTCCAATTGTGTCCCCCTTGACCACGACATCATCGCCAAGCTAACAAACAATCAACTTTTTGCTGGTGTTAGGCATGGAATTACTGGATCATCTACCATATAGCCCTGACCTCGCAAAAAACTTAAATGTTAATAATAAACATTTTCAGTATGTAATCAGGTTTAGGTACTGAATACCTGTTAATGTGTAATCTCTAATATTTGCACTAAGTACAGCCAGTAATTGCTTATACCTAGCTTATAAGACTAGAAATGAGTATATAAAACTGCCCACCTAACTTTTAAGACAATATTAGAAATGAGTAGTAAATAAAGAAAGAAATAACAAAAGTGTATTAAAAATGATTTATAGAAAAATATGTAATAAATAATTAATTAGACTAAAATACTCTTAAATATAACTCATCAACATTTTCAGTAATTTCTATGTACTTATGTGATAAAGAAATATGTGAAAAAAGTATAGTATCAACCCTTACAAGTCCCACTACTGGGTATCTTCGAAATCAGGTGAGGAGGATAATGGGCCATAGTTCACCGATGCACTGGCCCAATGGTGAACTTCTCATACCTTCAAAGACTTTAAATCTCATCAGGCATGCAGGTTTCCTCAAGAGGTTTTCCTTCATCAGTAAGCGAGCGATAGACTTGTGTTTAGGGTATTTAGGATATAAGAAGGTCCGGATCGAACCCGGAACCTCTCACATAAGAGGCCGAGTCAAACCACCACTGGTCCGCGTTAGATGCGGTAGCAAGGGATCGGTCGTCTTGGTCTGTGGTCAGGCTGGCGAAACTCCTATACAAAATAAACGATGTATGAAACGGACGTCCTTTTAATGGCTGCTATAATCCGATAAAATTAAGAAGAACATTATTAACTTTGGACCTACATTTACCGATGGCTCTTCTACATATAGATGGATTATATCGACCGCCATTTTGATTTTTGACAGTAAAATTGAAAAAGTCAAAAAGTGTTAAAAGATGGACGGTTATTGCAGATAAAAGATATTGTGTTTTTTAAAGTTACATTTTCACGTGTTTATTACATAAAAGTGTAATATTAATTAGTTATAGTCATTTTGTGAGTGATTCTCAGAGATTCAAATAGTGTTTCTGTAAAACAATATGAGAAAAGTAGCTTGTGAGATTTGTGGTATAAAAACATGCCGGGTTGGTAACAAACGTATTTTTATGGTAAAATATCCATTAGATAAAGATCGGCAAGCTAAATTACTTATTTAATCCATAAAGGAAGTCAATTCTAGTAGAAAATATAGAGGTTTAATATATTTTAACAACTTAAATATATAAAATAAACTTGTTATAAAAACTTCTTGTAGTGCTTACCCAATACCCAGCAATCAGAATTTATCGACATCGATGTATAAACTCAGACTAATTATTCTATTATAATATATTATAACGTAAGCATTACATGCTGTTTGAGTCATTTAGTTAAATTTTAAGATTCAACTTATCATTCACTTTAAAGGTGTAAACAATGGGTCAAAGTGATATCTTATTTCAGATTCCCAAAAGATGTTAATTTAAAGAATACCTGGACCCTGATTGACAAAAATGCATATTTACTTGTAAAAATTGTTATAAACTTATACGTAAATTTAAGAAACAAACATATTGCTAAAGAAAAGCGAAGTAATATTTCTAAGATTTTTTTTTAAATAAAAATTATAGTGTTTGAAAATAAATGATTTTGTGAGAATTTGAAGTTTCTTTTCCGTTAATTCGTTAATTATAGATTTATTAAAACAATCTGTGTATCATTTACCCTTCATTTGTTTGTTTTTAAAATAAAATTCGCACTATAACGAGTCTTTAAAAAGTCGATATCGATAAATTTTCACTAGTCCTAGCCCAGTACTAACTAGTTATGACATTATGTTGGCAGTATGTACCGCCAGGCGCCATGGTTCTGTCTGTTAGGTTGGTATTGGTTTAGAGTGCACGTACATACATCGTTTTTTTTGTATGGCAGTCCCGTCTCTTAACGTTAGTTTTACATACTCTTTGGTCTTGGTGTTCATTGAGGTTGGCCTAGGTTCAGCAGTGGACTGATAAAGGCTGATGATGATGAATGCTACACGCACGAGTGACAGCTGCCATCTGACGTCTCTTTTTAATTTCGTTCCCATTGGAACAGGCTAAGACCAGAGACCATGCTATCAAGTAAGCAATATTTAGTTAATTTTGAAAAATGCCGGAAAACCGTAGGGCACGGATTTGTCCCACAAGATATCAACCATCTTTAACATTTACATTGGGCGTTTTCCAATTACAGCACAAACGCGCATTGTGCGGCACAATGCTCAAAGTTGGTGTTCCAATTCGCATTCGCAGCATCGCATCGCATTTTTGAGCTCTCTTAAAAGTAGTGCTTTCGCGAAATGCGTGAAATTGGCCAACTGTGACAAAAAATTAACAAGTGTTTTTTCTTTAAGTTGTTTATTTATCGAAATGTTTTATTTAAATACTATCGTTAATAATATTATTTATTGTTAAAAAATATACACGTACGTGCACAAAAATATTAATATAATGTTTCAAGTTCATCTACAAAGAAGGGTTTTGGTAATCTTACTAATATTAAAAACGTGAAAGTTTGTAAGTATGGATGTTTATTACTCTTTCTCGTAAAAACTCTGATGAAAAGAATGGATTCTATTGAAACTTTACAATAATATAGTATACACTAAAACGATACATATAAGCTATGATTTATGCCTGCACTCCCACGGAAATATGAAGTATGCGGGTGAAACCGTGGGGCGCTGCTAGTATATTATATAGTATAAATACTTAAAAGTCCAAAATATGAATTCTTAAAATACGTACGTACCAGATGATATGCAATATTTGATAAAGAGATGATTTAATTGAAAGGTATATAATTGTTTAAGAACTCATTAAAAAAAATTACTCAAAACAAAAAATGTTAATGAAATAATCAAAATCCAAATAACTTAAAATAACCGTAAATAGCTTTCAACCAATAATTATATATGTTGGTTATTGCCAACTTTTATTAATATTTTTTATTCTACCCTGAACCTAGCGCACTCTGCTGGCGCATTTTAGAACTATCGCGTTCCAATTAAGCAACAGCATTGTGCGGCACTGAGTCGCATTATGCTGAATGCTCTGTAATTGGAAAACACACATTAATACCCAACAAGCTAAAAATTGTAGACACGATAGCAATACATACCCATTGATTAATGATTTAGAATGTTTCGTTACGCTTCCAAAATGTATGTACATATCAATGTAATGAAATCTCCATTGTGCCACTAGAGCCAGGTTTCAGTAAAATCTTCAGACAAAAAAAATGAAAGTAAAAGTTGATAGTTAACCAACAATATTTTCCTTTCATCGACCAACAAACAAACTAGAAAACAAATCTATGAATTGGGTATGTTCCTAGTAACAATGGGAATTAATGCTATTTCGCATTAATTTCATTAGTATGCGAATTCTTAAGTCGCAACTTGCTAATTGTTATTGCTATGCTATTTTCTAATATCACCATTCACCTGAGAAATGAGATGGAAGAAATCTCACTTCGATCGATAGGATCTTTCGCGCGCTTATAATAAATGTTATAAACGCGCGAAAGATCATAATATCGTAAATATGGAATTCGTTACACTTTAACACAAAACTACTTAGGTTAGGTAAAGTTATTTGGTAATTAAAATGTGTAATTCTGATAGCTTATGTACATTCTAACATTCCAATAACATCTTATAACAAATAGGCTGAGTAAAGATACTGTTCAAATACTGCGTAAACAAAGTCGCGGGCACGCGCTAGTATATTATACGGTAAGGTGAGCTGATGTTCTAGGCGTTGAAATGAATAATATAACGAGCCCCTCTACTGGTAGATAGGTTGAGTGAGTTAACTCACTAATATCTATTTAAATAACAATAATAAGTGAACATATGAAATTTGAATGTTAAATATCGAATAATATTAAACTTCGAATAAGTACTTATTAATAAACTCTTAACTATAACTTTCCAAAATTCACTGACAATACATACGATACACTAACAAATTATTACTAAATAAAAAATACGCATTTTTTCGATATTCGACACTACATACATACAAATCAAAGATGTTAACGCATCAATTGTTGAACTTTATATTTCAAAATGAACATTACCATTCACCAGACTAATGTTTAAAACGAACTCAACAAAACAAATAAAAAACGTGAAAACAACAACAATCGTACGCATTCATTCATTATCAGACCTCACAAGTCGTACTTGAGTCTTGAAGCAAGCAAGTGCTTCCATAGACAAAGTACTGGAGCACCTTACCTCGAAAAAACAGTGCTCACAGTACAAAAATGGCGTCGATTTTATGACGTCATAAATTGTGACGTCATATTGCGACTGAATACCATGGATGTAGTATAATAACAGGATGGCTTACTCGGAAAAAATGTATTTACGAAAGTGAACACTAACTCAACGCATTAAGTATTATATTCTAATGGGCATTACACAGATGCTGATCCGAGCCGAGCGGGATAGCAATATGTAAGAAGTGTGTCTCGTTCTTTTATCTTGCCAGCTTAAAAATGTATTTTATTAAAATTTTGGGCTGATCAAAAATTTCATTGAAAAAAAATGTCTTTTTAATATTATTTTGACAATTGTATGTCTAGAAATTGTAATTGAATTTATTTATTTAAATATATTTCCAATTCAAAAAGAAAACATAAATTATTATTTTGCTTATTTCTTTTATTTCTTATGGTAGCCCAGTTAAGTGTCATCTTGACATTTTGTATTGTAATGGTTGCTATGGTTACTTAAATAACATAATTAGTCAATCAAACTACTATGGTGACCATGATTTTTTTAAACGAAGTTCCTTACGGCAGGCTTGGAGGGGAATAATAGCAATGCGAAAAGCAATGGTCAGAACGTGAGACAGAGTGACTCCGTACTAAATTTCCCACGTTCCTAATTATTTTAATCAGTTTGAATCCATGGCATCTTTACTTGTTTTGTAATCTTAATTCAAGAATGCGTTATAATGAGAGTAAACCTAAGATTTGCAGTTAATATTTTGGGATGATAATGATAACTCGACCACCTGATGACGGATTCCTGTCAAGTCTGTAGTATGGAAGTATTTGTATTATGTATTTCGTAATCCATCTACTATTCTTCAGATTTTAACCATTGCTAATGTTGGTATTTTCGTTTATAAGTAAGTATAATACTTGTGTCAGATTTTTCAAGCACCCTAAATGCATTCAAGCTAACTTGCGATATCTACCGGGGCTAAACGCGCCTTTTGAAGAACTTAAAAACTCGAGATTTATAACATTATGGCAGACGTGGTAAACTCATGCAGCGCTTAAAACTGCATACATCAAGTATGTACTAGTAGGATATAAACCTTACAAAAAAAACCAATAAAAAAAATTAAAATTAAATAAAAATTTTCAATACCCATTTCCTGACAGTTTGAATTTTTGAAACACATTTGTCCCACCTGTCAAAATCTTATTGTCACCTTATAAGAAAGGGACACACTCCCTAACACTGGCTATCTCTGTCGGCTCGTTTTTCTGTTACGAGTTCTCAGTCCTGTTATATATTATTACGTCCATTCTGAATACTGTCGGCCATTACCGAACAATTCTCTCGTTGTGATTGGTGACAGTGCTTGCAGTAGAAAAATGGCGCCCTAGTCATGACCATAGATATATAAAAAGCTTTTTATATATCTATGGTCATGACGTCACTAGCACTGTGACAGTATACTGTCAGTATAAAACGGAACGAATTTCTTCCAGTACTGAGCACTGGGCAGTGCTCGCAGTATAAAACGGAACACACCCCTAGTCTTCATTCCCTTCTTTAGTCTATTGACTTATTGCAATTTTTAGGGAAGACTAGAGAATTGAATTTGGCTTTGTAGGTAAATGGTAATATATATAATTTGTAATATGAAGTTATGAACTGTAGTTAACTAGTGGCTTTTTATAGTATACAAGAAAGTGGATAAACTTAGTTATATTTTGAATTATATGTTATTTTCACCACTGCTTAAGTGGTGATAAAAATAAAAATATTTTTTTGTTCAATCAGGTGGCTTTTAATTTTCATCGTAACAAATAAAATAAAATATAATTGTAAACATTCGCATAAGTTATTTCACGTCTCTCGTAAAATATTATCACGGTAACAAGTGTGTGTGGTAAATTTTAGTTGTTGCAATATATCACCGCTGTAGAAATTTGAGAAGGAATTAATGTAATAAAAATACACTACATTTTAAATTGCCCTTTTTATTAAAAAATTAGAATAGATTGTTAAAATAAATTATTAAAAAAATAACAATCGTACAGTTAAAATAATGCAAGAATGTGTTGAAAGTTCAAGCAAGAATGGAATACGCAAATTATTCGATTTTTTTAATTCGTTTCTATTTTCAGTTTCATGAAAAATCATAAAAGCTGACAAAAATGTACTACTTGAATTTATTGAAACAATCAACAGCAATACAGCTATGCTTTGCAATATCATATTTCACTTCAGGATTAATATTGAGCCTGGTACAGGCTACACTATACTTTGGACTTAAGCCATTTAATAAATATTTGTACAGAAAAATCAACTACTATCTTTCGTATTCATTTTACTGTCGTAAGTATATTTATTGTGTTGCACTATTGATAAGCTTAGATTAGCTGTATCAGGATTGCTAATGATTTGATTTGAGATTTTCATAGACTACATCCTTCCTCAGGATATGTAAAAACTTTTGAAATCATAAAGTAAACAGAATGACACACTTGTTTTCACAATAATAATATTTGAATGAATTAGCAATTGAAAAAATAAAAAGAAATCTTTGGAAGTGTTAGTTTTAGAATATTTTTTTTGTGTTTAATGTTTCATATAAATACCAAACTTTAGTTATAGCATTTTGTGTCATTATTTGATGTTAAAAACTTGTGTTTTGTTTATATATTAGTGCAAATTCAGTACAAATCATAAAAGAATATTTTAATGTTATGAGTTTAATATTGGATATGATAAAGATGAAACTAAAAGCCTGTTGATTCTTGACAATTTGAGAAGAATTGACTTTGGTTTTTTATGCTTGTTTATTAACTTTCAGAATTAGTTTTTATGTCAGAATGGTGGTCAGGTACAAAATTGTCAATATACGTAAAAAAAGATGAATATGACAAATATTATGGCAAAGAACATGGATATTTAATTATGAACCACAGCTACGAAATAGATTGGTTAATGGGCTGGCATTTCTGTGACGGTATCAAAGTTCTAGGCGTGAGTATAATTTTGTTTTATAAATATTTAGCACCCATACCATAAGCAACATAGTCATAGTCCCATGATACAATAAGATTCTTTTAATATGTGATGTGTCCCCTGACATATCATTATCATTGACAGTTAGCAGATTATAAGATAAGAAATAAGTTTTAATATTTAAAAACAATAATTTGTTTCTATATATTTTAGTCATGTAACACATTTTATATAATTGTACTCAATTTACATGAATTAAGTCTTGTTTAATTTTATTTTTGCTGTAAACTAGCCATAGATATCATTGCATCAATTCCAAATTTAAAAAAAAGCTTCAACTGGTATATGTCCTCCTGCTGGGCACAGGACTCCCCAAAATTGGCCGAGAAGGCTTATTGGGCCATAATTCACTAATAAGCTGACCCAATGCATTGATGAACTTCACATACCTTTAGATGCTTGTAATCTCATCAGGCATGCAGGTTTCCTCACTATGTATCCCTTCACTGGTGATCGAATAATGGTCCTGTGTTTAAGGTGCACATAAAAATTTAGAAAAACCCATTTCAAGGCACACTGGGGTAAGGATCAAACTAGGACCCTCTTAGTCAAGAGGGTGATCCCATACCCACTGGACCATTGTCCTGTTGTCATTTCAAATTTGTATGTAAATAAATGTTGAGTTTTAAGAATGACAATTGTTATTACAGGTCTTTCTGTGAGATTATTCTATTGTTATTCTTTTCTAGAACTGCAAAGCATATGCAAAAAAATCTATTCAGTATTTGCCACCGATTGGATGGATGTGGAAATTTTCAGAGTTTGTGTTTTTGGACCGGTCATTTGAAAAGGACAAAGAAATAATTAAGAAACAAATTACAGAATTATGTGACTATCCGGATCCAGTGTGGGTAAGTTATGTTTTAATAATAATGTAGCATAATTTAACCTTATAAACCGGACAGGATGCTTTGCCCGGTTTTGACCCATTTCTATCAAGCCCTGGATAACTCCAGGCTTGCTTCGCTGTATACGTCATCGGGATAAGTTGCATCTTGATCTAAGAAAGGATACCCAAAATGAAGTTCTTAAAATAACCTATACACGATACAGAAACTTCTGTTGCTCACTTCTAAGAAGACTAAAACAGCAACACGATGAGTTTCTTTTAAAGGGTGCAAAAACAAATAAAGAAAAGTGGGCTGCAATAAAATGTATCACCGATAGTACCATTAAAAAATCCTCTGCTGATGAGTTAATCAAGGAAACGAAGGCAACAGAAGCAGTTGAAGAAATAAATAAATATTTTTCTAATATAGGTAGAGAACTAGCTGAAAATATCGAGGGGTATGAGAAAACCTACCAAAGAAACAAAAAATGTAATAGTTTAATAAATTCTTTCGGACTCATCCCACCAGATAAGACAGAGGTTGAATCTCTAATACTAAGCCTCAAAAATGATTGTGCCACTGGCTGGGATTCCATACCAGCGCGATTTCTAAAAATGATTAGACATGTTATTGTGTCTCCGCTTACGATTCTGTTTCATGTCTGTTTTGAACAAGGATGCTTCCCTAAGGTTTTTAAAAGGTCTCTCATCACTCCAGTTCACAAGAGTGGTAATCGAGATGATGTTGCAAATTATAGACCTATTTCTGTGCTCCCAGCACTATCTAAAGTATTGGAGAAGATGCTGAATAATAGGCTAATACAGTATCTAAATCGCTACAACATTTTGTCGGGTGCTCAATTTGGATTCAGATCGGGAATATCGGCAGATGACGCCGTGAGTAGCTTGACGGAATATGTTACAAAGAAGCTGGACAGTAAGCAAAAGTGCATTGGTGTTTTCCTCGACCTTGCCAAGGCATTTGATACCGTCTCAATACCTACTCTCGTGAACAAACTAGAAAATATTGGAGTGAGAGGTCCAGCCCTATTGATTTACGAAGATTTTCTTAGTGGTCGTGTCCAAAGGGTAAAGATAAATAATTTCATTAGTTCCGACGCAAATGTAACATTTGGAGTTCCGCAGGGTAGTATTCTTGGCCCAAGTCTATTCCTTATTTATATCAACGACTTATGTAATATGACTTTAAAAAATGGAAAACTGTTTACCTATGCGGATGATACTGCGATAATTTTTTATGGGGAGACTTGGGGTGAGGTACAAGACATTGCTGAATCTGGACTGCAGAAGGTGGCAAAATGGCTCCGTGAAAACTTACTTACGTTAAATATCTCCAAAACTACTTGCTTACAATTTCACTATGTAAATTCTTATGTATCTAACATAAACCTTAAAATACATACATGTGAACACAAGCGTAAATGCTCCTGCATTAGCTTAAGGACATCCGAGAATGTTAAATACCTTGGTATTGTAATGGATAATAAACTAAGCTGGCTCCCTCATATTGAGCTTTTAACAGCAAGGACACGAAAAATTATCTGGACTTTTAAAAGGTTACGCCATGCTGCTGACTTTAAACTCCTCCGCAATGTTTACTTTGCCCTAGTACAATCGGTTATCGGATACTGTGTGAGAGTGTGGGGAGGAGCTTGCAAAACTTATCTATTACAGCTTGAAAGAGCCCAAAGATCTTTACTTAAAGTAATGACCTTTAAGCCCTACATATTCTCTACAAAGCTCCTATATAAACAATGTGAATTGCTTTCTATTAGACAACTATTTGTTTATAATATAATAACTAAACGACATGCCCATACCCCTTACAATCCGGAAATATACCATAATAAACGTATTACACCGAAAATACTCTCCCCAGTTAGTTTCCGTACTGCCTTTGCCAGACGCCAAAGTGAATATCTCTCAGTATATCTCTATAATAAAATAAATAAAAAATTAAATATTTACCATCTTTCACTTTTTAAATGTAAATCAATCGTAAATTCTTGGCTTTTGTCACTAAACTATGAGGAAACAGAGAATCTATTAAACTTCATAGAATGAAAATGGTAATACCTACATGTATTATACATACATATATTTACTAGTATTTATAATTTCTCTATTTATATATAAACACATTACACATTAACAAAAATTATTTTTTTATATATATTATTATGTATATATATATTTATATGTATATATATATATATATATATATATATATGTATGTATGTATGTGTATATGTATGTATGTGTGTATGTATATGTATATATGTGTATGTGTGTATATATATTTATATTTATATTCTTATAAGTGTTTCTTTTGTGTGCTATTTAATGTATTTCATTTTCTATAATATCTTTTAGTTTTCTTGATAATTTTGTTAAAATAAAATGGAATATGTATATAGGAGAAGCCACTGACTCCTGAGATACGGGCTTCTAGCCTAGTTTAGGTGTCAGAGACTTTATAAAAATTGTAAAAAATCATTAACTAAATAAAGAATTATTATTATTATATTATTATTATATTGAGGTTTTTGGAGTATTCACACATTGGTGGCATAGGAACACAAATAAGCTGAGGGTCCCTATTTAAAGGTTTCAATGTGGTACTAACCATGCATTAAAAATATGTTTATTGTGAGGGCAACTTATGAAACTTGTCTTGTCTGAGAGTTAAAGCACATTTTTTACTCCAAGAATGGTATTATTTCCTGTTATGTTTTTGTTGAATTTCAATAACTACTCTGTATTATCAAGCATTGACCATCATAATTAAGAAACAAAAACTGTGTGAATTCCGTTCAAACATTATTAATACTTAAAATTCTAAGTAGGATGAGGCATTTGAATATTGTTTTGACGCTCGCTCCAACCATTTTCGATGAAATGGTTTACTACCGTGCTCAAACAAAAGATACGAAATAACTAATGAACACAATCGCGTTTGCGGTATATGCGGCGAAAGTATATAAATCAAATAAAAAACTCAAGTAAATCCTACTTCCTATTAATATTATAAACGCGAAAGTATGTAAGTATAGATAGATGGATGTTTGTTACTCTTTCACGTAAAACTCAATGAATAGATTTTCATGAAACTTTACAATAATATCCGTAATAAAATCTGAATGCCGTCTCTCGAAGCTCGTCTTAAATGGTTAAATCTTTGTCACAATGATTTGTGAACAATGTAGTTGAAAATATATGCTTATTCATTATTCATTTTATGCTTTTTCAAGCAGAATATTCGGTATTCGGTTATAAACCTAGGTTTACGACTTTCTTACTAATATTCCTATATTACTACTTGTTGTGTTGTATATTACTAATTGATAATAAACATTAACATAATTTGTAACTTAGGTATCACAACATATCACAAGAGAAAAATATAAAAATCTGTGAACCGTGTTTCGGAAAACGCTTACCTTGTAAGTGAAATAAAATCCTTCACAAATCACTTGTATAAGTATAAATTATAACTGTAGTACCTGAAAAGAACAGCCAAATGGCAACATCCGTACTATCCCTAATAATAAAATATAATCTTTTTTGTTACGCTTTCACGCGAAAAATACATAACCGATTATCATAATATTATTACACAATACATATATTCTGGGAGGTATTAGAAGTAACATAGGATACTTTCAAAAATATTTTAAAAAAATCTTTAAATTTTAAATGTTAACGCGGCCGAAGCTGCGGGTAACAGTTTTCAATAGAAATGATATTTAATATTACTTTTTGACTTTTCTTCTTGATTGACTTTTCTCCAAAATATTTTATTGACTTTATCCATCAACATAACTAAATCTAGGTATTCCTAAGATAAAGACTTCGACTAAAAATATGATCCAAGTGATAACTTCAATAAAGAAGCCTATGATTTTATCGTCAGAGATATCCAACGATACGATCTTTACGTTTCTTTGTTCGCTCTTGTAGGATAAACTACCTTATAATGCCAATCGTGTATTAAGCTATCGTATATTCAAACGAAGTTTACAAAAAAAATTACGCATTTATACCTACCTATGTATGTAATAAGCTGGACATAGTATATGTCCAGCTTATTATTATTTCGATAAACTAGTCGTATGTATAACTACCCTATAAAACTAACATTTTATCATAGCGTAAATTGTCGTCCTAATCGCTTGATAAAAGCCTGTCTCTGTCTGGAAACAGAGATAATTACAAGTTAAACAGTAACAATAATATTAATCTCCCTAAGATAAGGTTAATAGATAAACGAAATCGATAATTTTTCTAGATATACATAAGAAACATCTGTTCATAGTACAATTAAATAAATATATAATAAATATCAGCCACAAATCACATTACGTTACCCAAGCCCCGTGGTAAGACTGTCTTGTTATATTCTTAGATGAGCCATCTGCTCATCTACTTTTCCGATGTAGCTTTAAGGCCTTAGGGCCAACAGCATAGGTCCTTTCGAAAAAAAAAAACTATCTTATTGTCTCTGGTACTACGAACGGAAGAGAATTTATAATTCAAATCAATACACATATACACGTCTATGACTTGGTGTAGGCATCTATATTGTATATTCATCAAACAAATATCTGCACTTGGCGGAATTTTAACCCACGACCGCTGCGTAGATGTCCAGTAGACTAACCACTCAACCAGCCGGACGTCAAATACAAATTATTCTAGCTGTTATAGCTGTTATCCGCAGATTCGCCTGTGCTAAATAAGATTTAGAAAGGAATCTGAGCGGGATAGTTTATTGTGCATGAATTATGCATCTAAACATTCCTCTTAAAGTTATCTATCGATAAAAAAAAATCGCATCAAAATCCGATGCGTACTTTTCAAGATTAAAGCATACTTACATACAATAGAAGCGACATTGTTTTATAGTATGTAAAGATGAAGACACGCTATATTAATTATAATGTTTTTATATTATACCCAGGTGATAAGTATTAAGTAACAAAAAATACATTTGTGCGATCGTACGATGTACATTGACAAAGGTCAATGTCTTCAATAGCGGTACTATGATGTTTTTCAAGGCCATTGGTTTTTAATGAAGCAAATGGCAATCGTCTTGGCGTTCATTGAGGGAGGCCTATGTTCAGTAGTGGACGGATAAAGGCCGATGCTGATGATGATGATGAAATGGCAATCACACTTTGCGGCTAAAAGGGCGGAGCAGGTGTAGGTATATTTGGTAACCGTTACTAATGCACCTGCTTCAACACTTGTCCGTAAAAGGGCAACACATTTCCTCCCGCGTTGTATTAGCCCTGTAGACTGCGATGAGAAACATTGGTTAATTTCAATCAGGCTGTACGGTATATTCTTATTAAAATTTTGAAGAGAAAACCGCCGTATTTTCTTTGCCCTATTTCTCGTTCGATGCCAGATCGATGCTCGATGATTATTGCGTTTCGATGCTGACGTATCGCTGACAATTACATAAATTGTGATGATACATGATTGTGATTATATCTCATTAATATGAGTGAACAACTTGTTGCGAACGAATTGCTGGCGTTCCTGCAGCAAAAACTGGACGTGATAGATGAGATGTCTGCTGTTCTGATCTATTCAGTAAACTAGCGAGTAGCGAGGATAACATCGCCGCTGCTTAGCTGATGTTGGTACTGGTCACAAGAGTGACACCGTCGGGACGGGATATAGCAAGAGCGTGCAGGCAACTGGCAACTAAACACTGACAACGTGGGGTTGCCAGAACGCGACGTGGGTTTTCTAGGACGCGTCGTGCCAACGTTTGTGACTAAGGGCTTGGTAACACCCTCCTTTCACCATGTCGACGTCAAGTGCCTTCTGTAGGACACGACACTAGTCTTTCTAAAAGCTAACCTATTTGATGTGCAGAAGAGGCTATTTTCGCAATAAACTCACAGAGTTGCGTAAATCGGTAGTACTAACTCGGTCACTATGTTATGCATTAAGAACTCGATTTATCAGGCGTCAGCTTCACGTCAGCGCTTTTATCCTCGCCAGCACCGAACAATGACTGCGCTCCGCGCACTGTGCAGGCCCCGAGATTTATGATTCGGTTAAGCCTCGACGTACCAAACGAAAGGTTTATTATATCGTCTTCTATCGTGTTAAGTTTATTTAAATTTCCCTCGTTATGATCGAACAAACTGTGATATTATCGCCGTAAATAAATGAAATAAAGCGTTAATTATTAATATCATTAATATTAAAGCGGTAAAGGGTAATAGCCAATAGAACCGTGATGTCCCAGAAGGAGGCTGACGAACGGACGAGAGAGGAGGCTGCCGATGTGGCCTCTCCCCATGGACGAGGAACGGGGGTGCATCGGAGGCGCTACTTAATTTGCTTCCAATAACGCCCCTGTGCTCGTCTCGAGCTCGGGGTGGGAACCTGGGCCCTGCTAGACATGACGTCGTGGGGACTGCCAAGTCGTAGCCGGACAGTCCCTGTATTGTGGAGAATCTGGTCTTGCCGGGTCCAGTCTGTCGCTGAGGGTTTCCCGTTGCCTGTAGATCCGGGTCTCTTAGATAGCGGCTGAAGGCAGCGGTTTTGGTGGGGTAGTGCACCCAATGCGAGTCCCCAAATACGTCAGCGCGGCCACCCAAACTACATTTATAAACTATTCCAGTTAGCTTCCATCAACTGGACGGAATGGCGATCTCCGTACACTCCGGTCAGAGATAGATGCAGAGGTAAGGCCGTCTCGACGTTCTTTGACAGAGGCCTGGTTCTAATCTGCAGTTAACGACTGATAATGAAAGTGTATCCAGTCGAGATGACTATAACTTTACTCGTGCTACTCCCTGTATTTGTAGAGTCCATGCGCGTTTCGACCTTCAACAAAGTAGTCGGCCCGTTGCACTCGCGTCAGTGCACGTGCCTGGAAACATTACGTTACGATACTGAATAAACATTATATTATACATGCTCTTTATACTAGCTGTGGCCCGTAGATTTGTCCGCGTTGTCTCTGGTTTATAAGCCCATCCAGAAATGTTTCCTATTCCGAAATTCTTCTAATTAAATTCCTTGCGGGTCCGAAGGTAAATTTAATCCATCAATTGGGCTCCGTGATCGCATCATAAGGTTGTTTGGTGTCGCTGTCGGTCCTGGCTATACAGGAGTAGCAGCAGTGGGAACGAGTGTTGGTCCTAGCCCGTTAAAACCGTATCTCGTCGGTCTATGATTATGTTGTTACCCTATCTATGTGATTCCTTATCATAAGTATTAATCTATGTATATCCTATACTTTATCAATAACGGTAAATACCTACGCAAAAAATGTAAGAAACAAACATACGAAGTCACTTTCGCAGTTCTAATATTTCGACTTAAGTATACTAGTTTTTTTTTTAATTTTCTCCACCCTAAAATGAAATATTATACATATAGTGTTTCCTTTGAAATAAACGGCTAACGTCCTTCCTAATGGCTACCAAGTTCAAACATAACTTTGGACCATTTAGATTTTAGACCCATACGTTAGACACCGCGCACTTACTAATACATTCTCTTAATACAATCTCTGTTTGCAATTATTAAAAAAAAAAAACAATCGATTTATCCTATAATGGAAAGTTTTTAATGTAAATTACCTAATGACTTCACTAATTAAACTATTGGAACTCATACTTACGCACAACTTGAGGGTAGCTGTTTTTTTTTCGGTATTAGTTATGCTAATGGCCATAATGCTTCCGTACATCGCGCGGTTGCTATGTGCGCTAGGCAGCGACTGCGATGGTTTGCGGGTAACCAAACCAATGTTAATTAGTATTAATATAGGTGCCTCAGAGCCTCCCACCATGGTTCAGGCCTTGTCGTGGCGGTGGGGTTCAGTAGCCCACGGTGACCCCAACTTGGGGGAAGCGAATTGAGCCAAGGAGGCTCTTTGTACCCCTCTTATAAGAAGAGGGAACAAGGGGCGAGGACGGGAATCTCGCCTCATTGTACTGTCCCGTCGTTGGGAGCGGTTGTTCTGTCGTGCGGGACAACCTCTCTGTGGAGGTGGCGTCGGTCCCCTGAGGGACTGACTAGCCATCGAGGTGCCCTGTTGCTTGTAGATCCGGGGCACCTCAACAAAGGCGGCATTGGTGGCACTCGCCGGGTTTTAGTGGGTAGAGGTGGGTCCACTTAGCAGCTTTTGGGCGCAGCGAGTCCCACATACCCGCCTGGGGAGCTCTCCCCCGCGGCATGCCTAAGCGAATGCGCTTAAATGTCCCGGCGTTAAAGAAAAAAAAAAGGTGCCTCAGAGCCCCGCGGTTTCACCCGCTTACGTCCCTTTCCCGACCAATAACAGGGATAAATTGTAGCCTATGTGTTATTCTGATCTGTAACTTGTAAGCTATAACATAGTAAAGTTTCATCTAAATCCATACAGTTATTTTTGTATGAAAGAGTAACATACATACATCGATACATTCTTACAAACTTTTGCGTTAAAAATATTAGTAGAATTAGAATTTAGAAATAATAGAGACCTATAACTAAATATAATAGCATGTCCCGAACGACGGTGTTATATTTTTTGTCGGCACGCCACTCAAATCGATTTTACTGCGAAAACAAGCGATACTGCGATAATAATAATAATAGTATTAGTAATAATAATAGTAGAAGGCAATAATGTAATAATTTCGCTGACCCTTAGGATTACATATCGGTTATCAAAAACCGAAGTTCAGCCGGAGATCCGTGTGTTTGGTGTCTGTTTACTATGTACCGCGGGTTATCACGGGTCATCGTCGTATCATACGTTAACCTCGTCGATTTGGGCATTCATTGACTAATCTTAGACTGACTATAATTAAAACGCTATATCAAGACCATCTCTATATTTGAATTATAATCTTGCAATTCTTTTTTTATTCAAATTTAGCTTTTAAAATTATAAAAATTAAATTTAAACCTTATCTAAGTCTATACAAAAAGAAGTGTCTCGTAATTACGCTTCTTATAAGGCCCCGTTCACACGGGCGCTTTATAAGCGTCGCATTAAAATCCGACATTGGCTCGAGTAGCGACCTCCGATGCTAAATTCGATTTAATGTCAAACACTTAACGTCGAATATCCAACAGTACTAGATAAATAACTGCCGCGCTTTAAAAATGCATTCGTGTGAACAGATACATGGATATATGGATTCATTTGTCTCGGTAAAAAAAGCGCTCGTGGGAACGGGACCTAAAAATACCTACTATTTGATTGCGACTTATTAGAATTCTTGCCGATTATACTACTCTTTTACTACTATTATCTTTCCTCAAGTCTTGATACATATCGCGTTTAAATGATTATTATCAATCCGTCAAACTTTTATAATAGGAAATAAATGTTTAAAATAAATGATCACAAGTAGGTTACTCGATTATTGACCACTGTTTCGCCATCGAAAATTGGCGTCGGCAGGAAGTAGGTGGTTGTTATTTACAAATGCACTTTAGATCTTGCAACAACCAGGAAAAACCTCGCCGGTTTAGACAGTTCTGAAGATTTGTAAAATTGCACCATAAAAAATATACTTCATACACATAAAATGGATTAAGAAACCAGCTCTTTATTTATTTTAATTTTTAATTATTATATTTATTCTAAACAAACAAACTGCTGTGAAACCTTACATCAAATTTAAAAACGCATATTTATACTTTTAAAGTTCACACACAATCTAATTAGAATAAACCCAAAGAAAAAAAAATGTGAAAATGTTTTTTTTTATGACTAAGATTTTTTAAATTGTATTTTTCAGCTATTACTAACGCCAGAGGGAACCCGTTTTACGGAAAAGAAACATGAGGCCTCATTGAAGTTTGCGAAGGAGAAAAACCTACCACTCTTAAAACATCACCTCACGCCGCGCACCCGCGGGTTTACCACCAGCCTCCAGTACTTCAGAGGGAAGATACCGGCCATCTACAACATTCAACTTGCCTTCGAAAAGGATAGTAAGGTAAATTCTTAAACATCTAAAGACAATGCATTCAGTCATTTCAAAAAATATTTTTCATTTTGAGGTTGAAGACCCGGAAGGACTTCTAACGTTTTCGTGAATTGCATACATAATAATAAAAACACATTTTATAAAATAAGATGTTTACAAGAAGGTTTATTGCACTGATAAGTTCGCGGGCAAGTAACAAACGGTATATAAACATCGCATACACTAAAATAATTTCTTTATTATATTGTATACTAAACTAGTTTTATATTTAAAGACTAAATAGAGAAAAAATCATGTGACTAAACTCTATAACGAATCTTTGGTAAATAATAACTAATAATAACATTATAACAAACACTTTTAACATACGACACGAAACCACTATGCGTAAGTCACACTCGCACTTGACCAGTTTGTTATTTAATCAAAACATCTTACAAATGCACATGCATATTAAAATTTAAAATAATTAACATTTTTTACTTAATGTTAGGTATAATAAAATTTTAAATTTAAGATATAACCGTCCGGCTTCCATACATATTATAATAAACAACTAAAAATACTTTATTTAAATTGTCTTTTTTTTATAAACGTCGTTACAACCAATAAATAGCTCAATAGCTTGTTTTTGTAGTGTTTGAAAATCTAAAGTATTTAATAAATTTACAAAAAAAAAAATAGAATGTATTATTTTATCACCCACGTTATCATTATATTAGATATTGGATTTAAGATTATAATTTGATTGCTTATTATAATAAGATAACATTGATAGGGTTAAAATGATAAGATACTCATTTAGTATCCAAGCGAAAAAAAATTATCTTCATTATTAAAACTTGACATAGGTAATGTAATCATATTCGATAATAATTTTATCAATAATTGTCGTATAGAAATTATTTTTAGGTTTCCTCGTCATTACGAATAAAGATTTTGTTATCTGTTACTACCTGTATATAGTATATACTTATAATTAAACTAGTTTGTATATCTGTTTCAACGTGCTAATATCCGGAAGTATCAGTCGAATTATAAGGAACTAGCTCAGGCAACTTATTTATCCTTAGACGATAGGTAGATAGATATACCTGATACGGTAGGACCTGGTGTAGGATAGTCCGAAAAATAATAAATAAATAAATATTGTTCACTAGCTGTTGCCCGCCGCTTCGCCCGCGTTAGCAAAAAAAATTATTTTTTTTTAATGTATGCTATGTTACCTCTTGTACCTCCGAGAATATGAAAAAAATTAAGGATTCTCTTATTCCAAACACATCGAGTGATAAAAGAAACTTAACTAACAATAAACTATGGCAGCCTTTATCAACGTGTGGGTCGCGAAGTCTCCGAAATAAATAAAAAAAAGGAATGTGGTGTCGTGCGACACCAGGTAGGAACGAAGTTCCTTCGGCTAAAAATATATAAATAAATAAATATCTTACGTAACCCCTTTTTTTTCAGAACGTAATTTAGCCTATGTTACTCGTGGATAATGTAGCTTTCGAATGTCGAAAGAAATTTTGAAATCGGTACCGTACTTTTTGAGCCTATTCATTACAACCAAACAAACAAACAAAGTTTTCCTCTTTATAATATTAGTGTAGATTTAGGATTCTATTATTACGCTACCTATTCAAATCACGGCAACACGATTTATTTTCTTGCGTTGTCGCGTGGGGGTGGTGAAAGCCCCCAGCGAGCACGATAGATTTAGTTTTTAGTTCGGATAAGACTTACCTTATCTCGAGCCAAAAACTTTCCTTGGCTGGCCCACGTTCCGACAGCGTATTGCGTAGGGGTAATAAGGGAGGAATCACTAACCTGACTGGACTCCTGGCGATGGTAGGTTGGCTGCTCTGGTCTTCACGCTGGGCGTTCGGTTCAGCCGGCCGGCTGTTAGATGTTCAAGCTTGGATACTTAGCCTATCCAAATTCTGCTCCGCGAACTCCCAGCGGAATTCAAAAAAAATTAGACAAGGGTTAGCCTCGGCTTCCGCCAGCCACGAAGTCAGGACAAGAAAAAAGGCAAAGAGGTCGGTTAGAAGTGACAGCAAATCAAAAGGTCCCTAACCACAGCTTGTCTATCATTCCATAAACAATATAGTTCTATAGTCAAATGCCAAACAGACTTTACAATCAATTAAGTTTTCATTTAGATTATTTGTAATTTCAGTTTAGGGATTAGATCAAATTATTATATTTATTATTATTAATTATTATAAGAGGTAATTTAATTTTACTTGAGAAAAAGATATTAGAAAACGGTTATTGAATTTTAGAATGGTCGCTAGTGAGACAATAGAGTATGTCAATAGTTGACACTAGTTAACGATAGATGGCGCTTATACCATTAGTATATTTAGTTTAAACATAATATCTATTGCTGAATTTTTAATTTAAACCTAAAATTATGTAACGAGCTAGCGCAACGATACAGCGTATTATTTTGATTTTGCTATATCTCCTAAAGTATTCATTTAATTTGCATGATGTAAAGGGGAAAAATAATCTTCATGAAGTTCTGAAGCTAATTAACTGATTTAAAATAATAAGGATTCATACCGTATTTGTGTAAATAACTTTCAAATTATCGCGTTATAATTGCTAATTTTTTAAAGTATTAAATCAATATAGTATGATATCCCTAAGAGATAGACGTATGCCATCGCGGACTTTTTTGTAGACCTATTTAAGATATACAATTCCACCATACATTATTTTGTTATATCTCAAAGGGTTTAGGCAGCGAAAACTTCCAGGCGGCCAATTTTTTTCCGACACCTCCAACAATAATTGTTATATCTTAGCTAATGTATATAAAAACTTAATAAATTATATACATAAACCTTCCTCTTGAATTACTCGCTTGTGTATGCGACTTGCGCCTGCGGACGTCTCATTTAACGCTTTTTATTCCACGCACCTTTTCTTACGGTTTTACTATCACATTTTTTTCAGTTCGGTCGCGCAGCAAAATCCCTATCCCCATCCAAGCCTTTTTTTTTTTTTTTTTGTTTGTTGACGCAGCGGAAATCATTTACGACCGTACCAGGGCCTGGGTAGGCGCGCTGGCGTGTGTGGGGACTCGCATTTGGGTGCCCTACCCCACTAAAACCGCTGCGTGAGCCTTCAGCCGCTATATTTGAGGGTCCCGGATCTGTGCAGGCGACGGGATGCCCTCAGCGACAGACTGGTCCCGGCAAAGACCAGATTCTCCACAATACGGGGACTGCCCGGCTACGACTTTGACAGTCCCCACGACGTCGTTACTTGAGCTGGGCCCGGGTTCCCATCCCGAGCCCGACACGAGCAATCCCCATCCAAGCCTGCCGTAAGCAACTTCGTTCCAAAAATAAAGTTTTAGTCAAGTAAAAATATTTCTGGCGTGAGTTTTTCACTCCAGAAATATATTTTAGATATCAGATTATGTTATCAGTTTTTAGATTTCAACCGATACCTAATTATGAAAATAAATTATGTTGTATAGATTTGATGTTTATAACAACAATACGATTAAGAAA
This sequence comes from Lycaena phlaeas, assembly GCA_905333005.2. Classification (NCBI taxonomy): domain Eukaryota; kingdom Metazoa; phylum Arthropoda; class Insecta; order Lepidoptera; family Lycaenidae; genus Lycaena; species Lycaena phlaeas. The sequence continues at coordinate 11,964,975 of HG995173.1, forward strand.
CAGTGTCGCTTCTGTTTCTGAATCACATTTTAATATGTCGCCTAACGAAATAGTTTGAAAACCAATTGAATAAGGCAAAAGCTTACGATTTTAAATTGAAGGGTTTCCATGTTTTTTTAATATTATCACAATAAATTATTCATGTTGTTTTTGTTGGAGTTGACTCGAGCAACATTTTCGATTATTACACAAGCCGATAAACATCCTTTATTATGTAATAGTAGAATTTTAACGTGAAGAAGTGTAAATGTGTATATATAACTGCATACATGGTTGTTTTGGTTACCGGTTATAAAAAATTACTGACATTCTACATTACTTTTTTAAAACATAGCGTTTTGAAACGTTGATGTACCCTGTTTTTTTTTCTTAGCATAATTGTATGTCATTCTTCAATACGTATTACCATCTAGGACGCACGATCTTACTCATTAGGACTCCTAATGAGTAAGATCGTGCGTCCTAATTTAGGAGTCTAGACGTAATAAATATCTAAAAATAGAACGAGCGACCAACAGTTAATATGAAATTATTATACACTAGCGGTTCGTCCCTGCTTGTCTCATAAACAATTTATAGCCTATGTTGCTCGCTGATGATGGATTATAATAGTGTATGATTTTTTCGGTCGGATCTATCTTATTCAATGCAAACAAAAACAATAAATTCTTTCCTTATTCCTCTTTAGCCTATGTAGATCGCACGAGTATTATAACAGCTGTTTCATGTCACTTTCCCCTATTGATGATAATAATAATGATAATATTTACACAATGTTCCAATTCTGAAAATGTTGTACGTGATTGGATTTTTATTTTTATTTTAAGGTACCCCCTACACTCATGACGTTATTGTACGGTAAACCGGTACACGCACATCTGTACATAGAAAGGATTCCCGTGGAAACCATCCCTCATGATGAAGCGGAGGCTACTAAATGGCTCCACGATCTTTACGTCACTAAGGTAAGGATAGCTTTTGACTATTTTTCTAAAGTACATAAAAAAAGAAAAAGTATATTACTTATAAGAAAAAATATTTTAGTATTCAGTTCAAAAAATTTCATAATCATGTCCGAATTAATTTGAAAAATATTACTCGAAGAAAGAACATTCTTATCTAAACTTTAATGAACGTACGTAATTATATTTTTTTATCGTAACTTCTAAAGATACCTTGGTGAATTATTTATTTATGACAATAATTAATTGGCTATTAAAGGAAAATTTATGTTCAAAGAAATCGATAACCGTCTGATGTAATTTCATCAAATATTTAGTAATATACACGGCGTTAATCTTTTTCTGGAAAGAAACCTATGGTTATCAGTCGAAGTATACTGGCTCATGTGACAATACTAGCTGCCCCGACAGACTTCGCTCTGTCAAAAATATAATATAATATCGCTGTGAAAAAACAGGGATTGATCGTAAAAGGGTGAAGCTTGTGTGGTGAAAAGGTGAGATTCGCACGTGAAGACTTGGAGATTTCCCCACAATGATTTCCTTCACCAATGAGCAAACAATGGTCTCATGGTCAGGTGTATATTACTGCCCCACCACGGGTCAGGCCTTGTCGTGGCGGTGGGGCTCAGTAGCCTAGGGTGACCCTAACACCTTGGGCGAAGCGAATTGAGCCGAGGGGCTCTTTATGCCCCTCTTATAGAGACGACAAAATAGCAGGGGCAAGGGGCGAGAACGGAAACCTCGCCTTATTGTACTTTATTGTATTGTACTGTTCCGAAGTTGGGAAGGGTTGTTCTGTGGTGTGGGGCAACCTCTCTGTGGAGGTGGCGTCACCACATTCGGAGCACCTCACCAAAGGCGGCATTGGTGGCACTCGCCGGGTTTTAGTGGTTAGAGCTGCGTCTACTTACCAGCTTTCGAGCGCAGCGAGTCCCACATACCCGCCTGGGGAGACCCACTCCCCCGCGGGATGCCTAAGAGTATTTCCCGGCATTAAAGAAAAAAAAGTTGTATATTATTGTATATAAGATATTATATTATTGTATATAATATATGTTTATGCCAGTGGAAAAATATATTTGTTCGACTTACAGGATAAAATGCAAGACTCGTTCGTTAACACTGGGGATTTCTTTTTGCAATCGGGCGTAGAGAGAGTCGAGCCTTTCGAAAGGCCTAACCGGATCTACTCGCTGCTGAATACGCTGGGCTGGGCGGTCATAACACTGACGCCTATGCTGTACTATCTCTTTGGACTTTTGTTGAGTGGAAAGCTCCTATACTTTTCCATCGGTTGCGCCATCCTCGGTGCATGTGAGTATATTTTTTATCAATTAAAGTACAGTTATTATTCTGTAAAAACCATTTCGATATCGAGCTTCATCTGAGTGATAGAGCTCACTTTACGCTCACTTCGAAAGCGAACTTTATCGATATGGGTAGATAGTCGAGTTTTAAAGAATACATATCCGTCATATCACCGTGGATTCCGCTTTCGAGATTCGAAAACGACCTTACAGAATAGCCGTATAATTTGAATAATTTTTAGTTATAGTAAATTACAGGGCAAGGACCCCCTCGAAATCAGGGGAGGTCATAATATATCGCCGATAGAAGCACCAAAGGGTTTCTGAACTTCACACATAGTCAAAGACTTTCAGGCATTCAGATTTCTTTACGACATTTTCCTTTACATATATGTAAATATATTGTATGTTGATCGGCAATTAACCAGGTGGGAAGACGATCTTCGTGAGTGGCAAAGGATCGTCGTCTTGGCGTTCATTGAGGGAGGCCTAGGCTGATTATGATGAAATGTAAATTTTTTACATCGCTAAGTAATAACTATTGTATTAAGTTTTATGAGTTTGGTCTTAACATAACGGGTTTTAACTATAAAAAAAAAATTATTTATGTTTAATGCTATTAAACATAAATAAAAGAAACACAAAGTCAGTCGTTGGTAGAATGCGATGGTGCAATATTTACAAGAAAGTCATCATATTTTTTAGTCTATTTCAATCAACTGTGACTGTTGTTGATATCTTGATATACCTTCACATATTTATATTGAAATAAGATCCGCTCTCAGTACAACATTTCAATATACGTTTGTCTATTATATTTCAGTTTACATCCTACTCCAAAAATCCATCAAAATGTCGCAGATCAGTCAAGGATCATCTTACGGTACAGAAAAGAAATAACGTACAAATATAATATTTTAGTATAAAGTTAGTTACAAGAAATACTGTTTAATTTAACATGTTATTGTTTTTTTATATTTAAAAAAATCGTATTAATATTAATAACTTGAGTTTTACGCACACGATACAAGTTAAACTTTTACTATAAATTCCTATCGATTTATTTAAGTTCTTATTATTGTGCGACTGTGGGTATATATACATATGTATTTTATTCGTGACTGTAATAAATATCGAGTTAAGTAAATAGAGGCAATATCGTCAGTTACAAAAAAAAAAAACAAAAACATCTATCTAAGGTAATTACAATTTCATATTCATCTTGGTTTTGAAACAATAGCGTAATTCTAAAGCTATTCCATTGTTTGATAAAATTATGTATTAACATGTTTAAGCGTGTGAAATCTGTTTATTTAACTCGATCATTAATAATATTTTAATATTCAAATCTGATCGTATGAATCATAGTCTTAAGTTTGTAGGTATTATTTGATGTTAATTCGGCATTTGATAAGTACGTTTAAAAATCGGCCGTCGCAGGACGTCCGACAGATGTGGAACATCTATGTTAATATTTATATTTGGTAATAAATTCAAATCTCCGACAAAATATAATAACGACGGAGTAAAAAAGGCAGGACGAAACGATAGCGTCATTCCATCAAAGCGCGGCAATAAATGTTTCACATCGAAATTCGAGGCATAATCGTGTTTCGGAGCTAAATTTTAGTTTAGGTCTTATACCTGTACGGAATCTAGGATTCATCTTAAAATTAATGACCGGCATAATCTTGATACCTACTTAGTCAAATGTAAAACGTATTTAGTTGTATAACCTCAACGGTAGTAAAGAATGAGTTTTGAAATTGTATATGATTAATTTTTATATTTATAAATGAAACAAAGTATTTTTATATTTGATCTAGAATTATAGTTTTGTAACGGTGAAGGTTTCATATTGTCTTTTAATTCCGATTGTATACTCTGTATTCTGTAATCTGTATTTTGTAACTTCCATTGTTAACCGGTTTTTTGATTCGATATTGAAACAGTACCTCATATACCGTATGCACAAAGTATTTATTTAATGTGTGCAATTCCTTGTGTGATATTTGTGTATTACAGCTCTTATTCATTGCGTACAATATTTAGAATATGCTAAATATGTAATATAATACGTATATATACCAAGCTAGGATTGGTAGGTATTGTTTAACTTAGTTTTCTATACATTATTAATATTATTTAGACCATCGATATAGAGGAGACAAATTGTGTCAGTGAATAACAAGGCGCTATAATAAAACGACTATTAACGTATTTCTAGAAGCCATTGTCGTCACACATGTGACCAATGTGACCATATTTGCTGTAAAGTATCTTGAACATAAAAGTTATAATAAACTGCGATAAAATACGTCAAATACTGTTCAAAACATAAAAAAAGGCTCGCCTTTGAATAAGGCCTCGTTCGCACGAGCGATTTTTACCGAGCTTTAAGTTTCCATGCATCTGTTGTCAAGCGCTATTGGATTTTCGACGTTGAGTAGTTGACACGTTAAATCGAATTGAGCGAAATTGAAACTCAAGCAAACGTCGGTTTTTAACGCGACGCTAATAAAGCGCTCGTGCGAACAGAGCCTAAGTCTTACATAAAAATATGTGATGCAGTTGTTAAAGTTATTAAACAACATTTCTGTATTCATGTGTCGACTCTATTTTATTAAACAATGTTTTATTCTTATAGTTTTATGACATACTTTTGTAGTATCTCGTACCTATATGATTTGTGTTTACGTATTATTTATGCAACGCACATGTTTCGGTTGTTGTTTTGTAAAATTGAATGTTTGTTGGTGATGTTTGTTTAAAGTTGTTATTGTATTAACATTTTTATTAAACCCTTTGCATTCATGTGTTTGTTTCTTTCGAATTCTGCGAGTAATATTTTTTAAAAGAAACAATATTATGTATATTTTCAATACCTTAATTTAAAAATTAAAATTAAGACAGAATTGGCTAAGACTCCGCTCATACGGTCCACCGACCATAGCCACAGGTGGCCAGCATAAACTTAGCACACATTTGGGGTTTTGGGATTCATTAAGAAATACTGTCAGCACTCGGAAGTGGACACAAAAATGTTACTATAAGGATGAATAAACAACACATATTATGCTATAATGTGAAAAATATCACCATAATGAGCTAATATAATTTAAAAAAAGAACAACAATTGTTTATTCTCAAAGTAGCAGTCACATCACTTGAGGTATATCCATTTTACTCAGCCTGAGTATAAAATCAAGAAGATACATTTGCACTTTAATTTCTATTGGTTTGTTTGTTACATAGAATCCTGGCACTCCAGCCTTCTCTAATGTATCCTGCTGATCACTAACCTGTTAAAGAAATAAATATCCAATGTAACTAAATGCAGTATACTTGTGATTGCTAAGCCTAATTAAGCATTGACGAAAAATAAGTATAAGCTTAGCCTCTAGATTAAGGCATTGGGCCTGACTGAGCATTGAAAATTGCTTAAAATATGGCTGTCTACTGCTTTCTCACCGGTGAAGTCAAACATAATGAGGAAATATCAATAAGCAGACAATGTTATAACTTACTTTTTGGTCTAATTGAATAACTAATTTCATATCAGTTTGTTTAAGCTCTTCTTTGTGTCTTCTCAGTAAAGAATTTCTCTTTATTTCTTGTTGTTCTGGACTTGGTGTACTATTTATCATATCTCTGATTTCCACTAAAACATGTTTGATACAAGAAATTAACAATAAGTTTTCCTATCGTGAACAAGGATTATTAAAATTTTAGTATGCTTTATTGTTATATAGCTTAGCACTTACATAGCTTTTTTAGAATCTGATCTGATGGATTAAAAATATTAGATAAAATAAAAATTACAAATGTTAGCTCTATATTATCCGTTACTAATCAATAATATTTATAACTCAAAAGGTACTTCGTTTCAATAACCACCCTCTAACCATAAAAGGTTTGGGAAAAAGTACAGAATTACAAGCCAATGCTAAGTGAATGAGGAAATTTAAATGAAATAGAATCAAGTGAAAGATCCACATCCACATTATGTTATAAATATGTAAAATACCTTTTTTTGTTGTTTGAAAATGTACCCGAGTACTCTTTATAGAGTTTTGATAAAAGTGAATTTATATACTTACATTCTGGGCAGATAAAATTTAGGTAGCCAAAACATGCTAAAAAGAAGATACTCACATGTATGTTTATTTATAATTTGTAATCTTTGCTGGAATAACTGTTTCTCTGTCACATGCTGTATTTCCATCAGTCCTTTAACAATTTCAAAAACAGTTTCATTGAGGAGACAATTTGCAAGGCCTGAAAGGAGTTCTATTGGTACCCTCATTTGATATTTTCTGCAAAAAAAATACAAGTTCTATAATATTCTAAATGTAATTTATCTATGCGCTATTGTTAAATTTTAGTGCAGTTTAATGTGGCTTTATTTATGGGATCATCTGACCACTATGTTATGTATAACGTAGTACTGGACACCAGAGTGGTACTATTCAAGAAGGATCAAAATCCTCCCAAAACATGTAGACATGCAGTATGGATGACTATTCTAATAGTTAATATTTATCATTAAATGTATCATTAAACTTCTTAAATATTTAACTATTTTAAGTATCCATAACATATAGCTACTTGTATAAACCTTACTATGAGATTATTATCATTAGTTGCAATTCAATCAAAATAAAAAAAAAAACAAATTATAAAAATTTACAAATACTTACGGTGGTAATTCTCTAGCCATGACTTGTAATTGTTCCAGAAGAAAATAAAGTTTTCTTTGTAGAGCTTCAGGAGTGGATACCATACTATCATCCATTGTGCTAATAACTTACTTTTACACTAAAGGAGTTAAGGAAAATTTGCAAAACAAGATTGTGAATACTCTTGTACAAAACCTCCATATAAAAATGATTATAAATTTGTTTTCATATAAGTATAATTATATATAAAAACTATATTAGTATTTAACAGTATATACTTATTATAGTTGTTCTATTTTCCTTTATGTCATTTTTATGTAAAGATAGTTTGTTTTCATGGCACTACTTCTGAATCTTTCGTGCAACAAAACTTATTTTCACTCATTGACTTTAAGGTTTCATAAGTTAAATCAGTAAATAAAAATAAAGAAATTTTATTTACTAACGCGTTTATGGTTGCGGTTCTCTGTCCGTAATCCGTTATTAGTATTTAAATTTAAATACCGAGTTTTTAATTTAATGTTGTTGTGTGTTACAAAATACAATTGACAAATTGACAATAATATATTGCAAATTGTGATTGGCTGTTGTCTGTCAAAAAGCCGATAGAAAGTCAGCTGTGAACTGACACTTGACAGATCACATTATTTTGTTTGGTTTATTAAAGGCATTCGTTTGTAAACCATCAGCCACGAGTCAGTTTTAATATTCAAGGTAACAAAATATCCAAAAAAGTAGTCACTAGCCATGTGTGGTATTTGCTACCCCTATTTCCTCTTACCAACACTTTTAACAGAGGATCCATGTGCCATGTCCAATAGAGGGACATAAATTAAGAGAGCCGGTGCTATTTTTATATAGCTATATTCTATATGTATGTAGGCTTAGGTAAAGTTATTTGCATAAATTTGATTTCTTAAAACAAAATTAGTCTTTAAGTCTAGAAAATGATTAACAGTCTTTATTAACAATAAACTGAGTTAATTAAAAATACAAGAAAAAACAATATAAGTATAAAAATCAAAATAATAACAATATTTTTCAACTGACCACGGACTAATGAGCGATAGCCGACGGACAAAAGTTTAAAAAAATTATACAAACTAAACAATCAAACGTGGTTGAATAGACAGGGTAATAAAACTAAAAATAGAAAGTGTAAGCAAATTGTGGTTGATCAATTACATGGTTGAGGCGTCCCGAGGCGTTAATTTTACATCTCTACTGCACGATTTTTTTTTGTAGGTACTTTTCGATTTTTGTATTACTATAGATAAAGTTATGTAGCTTGTCTTGGCTTGCGCAGTTTTGCATGGGTTTGTGGCCGATTCGACGAGTGTCAGTTTTGTGCATAAATCAAAGGGAGTCCACATGTTTGTACCTTGTAGAGGTTTGGAGTTTGAGGCAATCCGCAAACGTGTGTATGTGGTATAACGTACTCTCTAGTCTGGAGACTGGAATCTTTTATCTTTGGTTTATTGTCTATTAACTATTAAGTTTACAAATTACGACTATTATAACAAATTCTCCGTACAATTAATTGTACTTGTTTAGTGTTTACTCGATTTCGTATCATATGTTTCACTAACGTGTAGCATTCTACAATTTTAAGAACTAAGATAAACAAAACATCGTCATGGTTGTCTCACCTCAAAGTCCCGCAAGTGAATCTCAAAGTGTGCAAGTCAAAAAAGCAAATATGGCTACTAAACAAACTTCTGTGGCCGATACAAGGGCAGAACTCGCAGAACTTGTTAAGAGGAAGGCTGAAGTTGCTGTAATACATGCTTAAATTGATTTTTAAATTTGAATTTAAGGATTAATAATTTTTTTCCTCTATGCTTTTAAATACCTCTGAAGTATTGTCATGATAGGTCTATGTTCATATTGATGGACTCTATTCAGTTTTATTGTAAAAAAAAAAGACACGGGAGTTACTTATAAATTATAATGAAAAAATGCTTAGGGCCTGTTTTACAACTTCCTGATAAGTGCCGAATAGCCTATTCACAACATATTTGACATATAGAGTATGGAGTAATGTGAATAGCCTATTCGGAACATATCTGGAGGTTGTGAAACAGGCCCTAAAATAATTAAATGTTACGGTGAAATATTTCACTAATTGTCAGATTTTTGTTTACATAATGAGACTCAAGAAAAAGCTATGCTTGCTATGATTCATGCCCACTCTACTACTTTCTATATACGTAAAGACAGTATTATCATCCCCTGCTGTAAGTAGGATTCTTTCAACAAACATCAACATTGCCAATCTCAGCTCAATATTAACAGAATTGGCAAAAAAAGCAAGATTGAGTGTGCATCATCATTGCAAGTGTGTGTAACTTCACATGTAACGGCCCAAATAACTAATACCTTTCTGACAATAATTACGTGTAAACATAAAACAAAATATTGATGCATTTATATATGTCACGAATATGTCAAATGTTTAAATGGTAATTTTTTTACTACAGGAAACTCTAGCCAATTTGGAGAGACAGATATATGCATTTGAGGGATCATATTTAGAAGATACACAATTATATGGCAACATAATTAGAGGATGGGATAGATATTTAACAACCAATAAAAGTACAAATTCTAAAGCAGACAAACGCAATAGAAAATTTAAAGAGGCCGAGAGGTTGTTTTCGAAGTCATCCATAACTTCTATAGCTGTAAGTGATATGTTTACTTCCTTGGTGTAAATGTTTTGTCCAAAAAATAAAGAATTAAAAGAAAAACCATTTTAACCTTCTATAATGAATAGTTTTACTTCAAATTATGGAATAAAAAATATGATAGTGAATATGATGATTTCAAGTATAATGTACATCTTTAGTTATATGTAAAAAATTTGTTTTAGGCTGTGAGCGGACTTGTAGATCCAGCTGATCCTAAGAGTAAGTAAAAATAATAAATTTCTTAGACAAATTGATTATTAACCATCACTACATAATATTAGAAATTTCATTTCTATTAACTAATCATTTATGTAATTTTAGATGAAAGAAATAGTGAGACTGAATCACAGACTAATGAAGACTCGTCCGATACACAACTTAGTACAGGAATGGCAATTGGAAGTTTAAATCATACAACCATACATGGATCTACAGAAAGTATATCATCTAAACCTTCTGGAAAACAACACACAAACGGCAACATTGAGAAAAGCATGAGCACATTACTTAATAAACAGAATGTGACACCAAAAATAAATCCAGCTTCAATTGTTCATCAAAAAGGCTACCAGAGTGACACAAAAATGCTTACAGCAGTAGGACTAGACAGTCGCCCAGGAACACCCAAAGATAATATTGCTATGATAAATAAAGGTGACTCCACACCAAATTCTTTAAAACATAAATTATCTACTAGTACTAATAATAGTGTCAAAAAGAATAACAATAAAAAAGCAAGGCACCGGTAAATTGTATTTGCTGAATAAACATAGTTGATAGCAATACTTGTTTTATTTAAACAGTACTTTTATACATCAGAATGTAGAAGTAGCCTATAATTAACATATTTTAGCACTCCATTTGAATTTTGCTTAGCAACAAAGCTAGTAAAAGTAATAATAAATCTACTATTTTTTTTATTTTTCTAAAAATATTCTGTCTAGTATGTTATTCCAGATTGATTTTTTTCAGGCTCTATAGAAGGAATACTTATATAAAATTATATATTAAACTATATGTTTATGTGATTAGTTTATTATATTGTATATATTGTAGATGTGATTTGTTGTTTTGGAATAATAAAATAATACCACTAATATTACAACAACAGGATATAATTTTCATAAAGATGTTACAATTTCTTAATTTATAAAGTAATAGATCTACTATCTATTATAACCAATTGAAATAAATATAGTAGTATAAATTTAGTCACTCCTACTGGCCCTTCTTAAAAATGTCTGCTTGAATCTTGACTCTGAAAGAAAATATTTTTACAAAACATGTATATTTTTCAAATTAATGAAAAAAGGTCAATAGACTAGGAACAGTTTATTTTAGTGTGACTGAAGCTATTATTAAGTTAGGTGTAGTATTAAGAGTTCAAGGAGATATACAAAAAATATTATTTACTTTGGTAAAGGATATTTGATATTTATAAAACAAGAAAATCCTCATTATTTTTTATGTAATGTATGTAGTAAGATGTAACATACTTACGTTTGAGAACATTAGGTAGATCTCTCATTGGTCCACAAAACCTAACTGATAAATAAAATAATAAAGGCAATAAGGAAATTATTCCTGCACAGGATAAAAATAATATTTCTGGTGACTTTCGAAGGTTACAGCACTTAAGATTTTTACTCCAAATCGACCTTGTTGTGTTCATCTGTGAAGCAAACAATTATTAAGATTTAGAATGAGCAATTTCTCTTATTTTTTTTACTTTGAAACTTTGATTGTGAAAGTAAAGATTGTGCATATACTTAACAAGCTAGAGAATAAAAAAGATCCTCACCGAGTCTACTATATCCATACAGACACTATCAACACCAATACCATCCGAACTTAGGCTTTTATAAAACTCATCTAATTCAACATAAGGACTCATGCATTTTTCACAAACACTGTCATCATCTGGGCTTAAATTAGTAATTATACATTTCATTGTCTCGTTAAACATTTTTATAAATCTAGTAGTGTCATTACTTAGTACTGGTCCAGTTTTATCCCAATCAAAACAAGCTGAAACAATATGTATTAGTTGTATAAGAATAGCATATTATCAAATATAATAATACAATTTTAAACTGGTAATATGGACTTTAGTCACTTGTAAAAATCAACTATATTTTGAACAAGTTTTCTTAGCTTATAATACACTATAAACTATAAATATTGATATTATGAAAGAAGTTTAAAGAAAAAAAATATATTATTTATTTATTTTTTTTGTTTGTCCATCTTTACATTGAAAGAAGTCTGCCAAGAAGCAGTTAGGTAATTAAGGAATACCATTTTTTATGTGTTTGTTTGTGAACTTAATTATTGTACATACCATTACAATGTCCTTCATTCCAGATAGTCAGGATACTGTCATGTTGCTGTTGGATTGTGTTAAGTCTATCTTGTGACATAAAAAAAGTCCCACAAGATGTACCATTTACAACTGTATGTAATAACTCTTGGTACTTATTATGAAATTGTACATAATTGTCAATACATTTTTCACAAAGTCTTATAGGTCTAGCATGTAAAATAGAACATAACGTAAAATTTGAAGCATGACTAGCAAAAGCTCCTAAAATTTCAAAACATTTTGCGGGAAACGGATATAAATATGCTTCTCCATTGTAATTGCTAGAAAAAAATGTTCCTATAAATAACAGATTCGTAAGTGGTATAACAAGCTATATGAAAATATACATACAAATCGTCTCTTTTAATTAAATTTAACTGATAAATATTTCCTAATGACTGATAAAAGGAGAGACATAATATAAGCAATACATAAAGTTTTTGCATTTTAATTTCCATCCTTTACTCCGTAAATTACTATTTAAAGTTTAAACCATTTTACACATTAAGTATTATGCAGTCACTAGTTTAAAAGATCACAATCAAAGAAAATGTACGTTTATTCGATAATTTTAAAGTTCTCAAAACAAATAATATTTACAAAATGGTAATAATGCAAATGTGCAAAATGCATATTATGTTTTTTTTATTCTTGTTGATACACGCTAAGACCAAAAGCCATTGTACCTAGTCTGTCGTAAACAATATTTTTATTTTAAATCTTTCTTTAAAGAACTTGGTACACAACAAGGGAGAGTCCATGTCGTTCTGTAGTCCAACATACTCAATGTTACACCGTATAAATATAAAGTTAACAATACTTAAATTGTCATATTATACAAAAGTCCATTGCCTCTTGCCATAAAATAGTTTAAAAAGCCAACTGTCAATGTCCAACTGACAACTATGACAGAAAAGTCAAGTGGAATCGTAAATAGCGATACCAAAAAATAATAATAAATTGGAATTTTAAATCTTACCACGTCCTATTTTTAATTTAGGTTATTTAACAAAAACAAGTCTGGAAGGAATCGTTCTTAAATTTAATTTATCCGTGTTCTAGTAGTGGTATTTAAGTATTATTTTTTAAACATTCAGAAGCTGATAGAATTTTTATTGAAACAATAAACAGGAAAATGCCGAAAGCTGTCATTTACGCTCCTTATCAATAGTTTATATTATTATTATCACTTATCTATAGCTAATAATACAATTTGCGAATGATGATAAAATTGCCAAAATGGCAGATGATAGGTATATATTTTAATTTTTTGTGATTGATTATTTAAAAATAAATTAGTGTAAAGAAGTATAATTATTAATCACTAACTGGTAAAAATGTCAATTACTTATATACCTCGCGTAACCCAGGTATGATAATTTAAGTTAGTTGTTTTCAATAAGTTGTTTATTAATTATCAGACTTAAAAAAAACTTTTCTTTTCAGCTTGATTCAATTCACTTGGATGAACATTTAGAAGAATTATTTAAAAATTTATTGTTTCAAACAACAAAATATTTCGAGGTATTTCAACTTATAGACTTCACTTTTATTTACTTTTTTAATATTTGACATTGTATTTATTAGTTAATTAAGTCTTTGATTTTAGATTTATCAATTTAACTTTAAATACACACTTTTCACTTTGCACACTGTCGGTGACAGTCGATTGTGAAAGGGAATACTGAATTTTTACTATCTTGATTTGTACCCACAATTTAGCAAATAAATGTTATTATTATTATTATTTATTAGTTTTAATCATTTCAATAAAAAAATATGTTATGCCACATTTAACTTTAAATACTTAATTACTCTACTGTAATAATAACATTATTGAGTAGTGTTAATCCTTAGAAAGTAATTTTTTGTTATGTAAATAATGCTTCAATTATATAGCTCATCTTTATGTCTACTTGTTTACACAAGTACAACAATTGTATGTTTAATATATAATGAATAGTATGAAATTATTATTTTCAGCCAGGTGTCCTTCAACCAATCTTGCCAGAGTTGGAATTACTTTTGAGAACATGGATTTTCAAATATTCTCTTTATGACAAAAAGTCTACATTTGGACAGCAAATGCTGTCAATGAGATACAAAACAGATAACTTTACTAGATCAAAGCTATACTGGTACTATATGTATACTATTGGACTGAGATATATAAAAGATAGAGCCTTATATAGTTACACATCAAACACTAAAGTACAGAATATTTTAAATAGGGTGGAAAGGTTTCAATTAATTGGTGATATATTGAACTTTCTAAGGTTCATACAAAGTGGAAAATATCCCACACTCATTGATTTTATACTTGGCCTTCATTTGTCTGCTGAGAAAATTACTAGAGAAAATCTAAGTGACTTCTCTTGGACGAGAGAATTGTTATGGCATAACCTTATAGTAAGTACTTTCTTTGATTATTAATTATAGTTAACTGTTGGCTACTGCTTTATCGATGTATGAATATCTTTGTAGCTTAAGTTACTCCTTACAATATCAGCTATCTTCTAGAGATAGTCCACACAAAATCGGTCCAGCCGTTTTAGTGATAAGCCTGAACAAACAACCATACAGACAAAAAAATTGTAAATAGATTTCTAATGTATGTATTGTATACAGCATGTATTTGGAACGCTTGTAAAGATTGAATTCTAATAATGTACTAGTTACTTACTAGATAATGCATAAAATAACCATTTATCTCAGAAACTTTTTTTAAGAAAATTTTTTACTTACGTATTTTACAAATTTCGCAATGTATCCATAAATACCACGCATTCATGCTGACAGCTAGACGCGCGGTGCGGAAGTTCGTTTACTGCGCGCTGTAGTCTGTGAATCAGCTGTTTCAGTTCGGCCGGCGTGAATCGTAGTATTAAATAAACAAGTTACATTGCTGGTTTTTTTTTTTCAAAAAAACGATTATCTTATAGCATTATCATCAAAATATGTCTGTATGATTATGTTTACCAAACCGATTATATACAAAAAAAAGAGAAAAAATAATGACAACCAATAAAAATAAATTGTTTCGCGTTTTTTCACTTGTATCATGTCAGGCCATACCATATATCACTATCATACCTTTTATTTTTATTATCGTTTTTGCAAGCGTTCCAAATACACCATGTATATTTAGTGAAAAACTGTTGATTATGTCTTATGCATTGTTGCATAAGACATAATCAACAGTTGCATTGCAAATGCATGCATTAAGTGAGAAGCTGTTGATTTAAAATTACAAACAGAAGCTTAAATTTTATTTATTTTTATTGTTTTACTAGTTTTTGCCTGTAGCTTCACTTGCCTTAACTAAAAACTTTGAATACTTCAGCTTACATTGCTTAGTGAAAACAGCATTGTATTAGTGAAAGGTTAAATTGGATAAGTGGTTTCAAAGATTGCCTGCTACATACATAGTCACAAATAATACTTCTATATAATATCAATATTATGTAAATTATTTATAATTTTTACTTGGCAGAGAGGTTGATAGTTAATAGGGATGTTGACACATGTTACAAATTCACGTAAAGTTATGGTTTACATATTAAATACAGTATTTGAAAATCTAAAATAACATTTTAAAAGTCTACTTATTTGTCTTAAAATTTAGAAAATTAATTTAAAATGCGCTATTTATCATGCATTATCACGTGCTGACTGTAAACGCCAATAAGGCGATGACGTCACTGAACATTGAGCTATGTGCAAACTCACCTAACATAGCGCGAGCTCTGTATGCGGTGTGTGACGTAATGACGCTTATAGCGTTTTAACGGCAATTTTAAAAACTATATTTCTTTATTTAATTTTTTGTTAAAATTGGACATATTTCTTTACAAAAATCTTTTTTTCGTGTTTATCTATAGTATATCTATCAAATAAAATCAATTAAAAAAAATAGTCAACATCCCTATCAATAAAATTTGTGTGGTAGGTTTTTCTAACTGCTGAAGATTTTAACGGTTCTAAATTTTTGTAAATTTATATTTTAGGAATTGACAGGAACTGTGTTGTCGTTAGTTAATATGTTTGGATTGAGGCAGAAAATGTCAAGGTTATTAAAATACATGTGGTGGACTAGTTATACTCGGACATCCGCAACATCTGCTTCAGCTGTAATGACAATCCACACATTGTGCCCGTGTTGCGGTAATAGGCCCATACTGCCGCATGTTATGGGGTGCTCACATATATTCTGCTACTACTGTTTGACGGTGAGCATAGTTTCTAAATTGCTTATAAATATCTGATGGAAGTCCAAATATACAGGGTGTATTTTGAACGCTTTGAAAAACGAAGAGGTATGATAGTGTTAAAAACGCGAAATATTTTTTTCTTTTTGGTTGTATTTTTTAACTTTCTTGTCTATAACCTGGTTTGGTAAACATAAAGATTCAGATATTTGTTACACAATAGTTTTTTGAATAAAACAGAAATGTAACAAGTGACGTACAGCCGCGTCGCGCGAGGTGTACGAACTCCCGCACTGCGCGCGACTCGCGGTCAGCGTGAGTTCATATCGTGTATCTTAGATGCATACATCTCGGGCATGCAAAATACATAAGTGCTAAAATTTTCTTAAAAAACACGTTTCTGGGATAAATGGTTATATTATTTATATATTACATTATTAGGCTCAAATCTTTCAAAGCGTTCCAAATACACCCGGTATAGTCATTAACTTTTGCATGAATATGTGCAATGCATATAAAATCTTACGTTCCAAAATGTATTTTTTAAGTTTCGCTCCAAAGCGCTTAAATTCGTTGGGTGACGTCATATGTTTACAAACATCGCGAAACTCATTATAAGGAAACAACTTTTACGGATTTTTTGGCAGTTTATTCAGTTATTATAGGCCCGACGTTTCGGATACTTTACTCATTACATTGTGAAACTGTTAGGGATTCTAGTTTTCTTCGAAAAAAAAAACTGGCTTTGCCTATTTGTGTAAACATTATTAAAACATCTGAAAAAATATTTGCAGCACGTACCGCCTACAGAAAATGATCCGAAAAAAGTGGCAATTACTTATGTCTATTTATGCAATATAAAATTAGTATCTAAATTTCTTTATAGTGAAAAAGTAAGAGGTAGTGCCATACTGCATTAAATTGCAGCCGAATTAGGCGGGCACGACTGTTGTGGGACGTTTCGCTTACAAAATAAGGGCGGAGAGTGACAGCAGGAGAAAGGGATAGAGAATAGAAGGGCAACGCATTTGCATAATTGTCAACATAAGGCTCGTTGCATCGTTCGCCACCCTTTGACATGTCTGCTGTTTTCTTATCTTTTCTTTACAAAGTAAAAAGTCGTTTCCTTTGTATGTATGCTTAAACCCTTAAAAGTACGCAACGGATTTTGATGCGGTTTTTAATAGATATAAAAATTCAAGAGGAAGGCTTATATACATAATATGTACATGCATATAATAATATACACAATATATTGATATTATCCCGCTGAGATCCCGTTCTAAATCCTAGTTAACGCGGGCGAACCTGCGGGTAACAGCTAGTTATTAATTAAATGCGAAGCCTAAGCATAAAGTTTACATTACCAAGCGCTGTTAAATGACGTTATGGGTGTTGGTTGGCACGTCATTTAAGTATCTCATTTAATAATTAAATATTACATAAATCCAATAAAAACTTGACAAAACATTGTTTAACATTGTTTATAGAGATTAATCTGTAAACCTTTAGAAAAGCTTATTTTGTGCAGTATGTAGGCACTCTTAATTTTATTCGTTGTTATTCTTGTTCTTGATAAATGTTTTTGTTTCAGGCTAACAAAATGGCAGATGTTGATTTTGTATGTCCGAAATGCTATTTCAATGGTAAAGAGGTATCTAGTTATATTGTAACATAGCAGCATAAGGAATAGTTTATGTTATGTTTTGAAATAATTATTGTTATGGGTATAATAAAATATATTTTTATTTATAGTTATTTTATTTCAAGCAAATTGCTACAAAGCTATCTTAATACTTATATCATATATTTACAAATATTTAAAATAAACAATTGACTTCATTGCATCTGCAGTCATAATTTTCGTTTTTTTTAAATTAACAATATTTAAAAAAATCAATAATTTACTTGTTGCTGAGCTAAATTCTTGTTTTATGGCACGAATAAAATAAATTTCAACGTAAATAAAATAATGTTTATAAAAAATCTATCTACTAATAATTATGTTACTTTGATTTGCTCACATAAATGGCAAAAGAACGATAAACAGGCATGCTAAATTTTATTACGACGTTTAAGATTTAATCCGAAAATAAAAAAATAACAAAATGTTGATAAATAAAGACAAATAAATTATTCTGTTATTTACATTAATAATATATAAGTACATAAAATTTGCATTTACAAATAAAAATTTTCATTGTTTTTAGGTCAATATCTTAAAAATATAGTTTAAATGTATGGCATGAATTTCATCTTTTTAAATATAATTTCTTAATACAAAGTGATATGTATATCTTTTCGTAGGCGTAGGCACCTGGCAGATACAGATTAATAAACAGTTATAACAGTTTATATCGTATATGGTGTTGGCTGTTTAATGTTGTTTGTCTTTGCTGTTTCTGACACTCGCGTGAAAACCGGTCTCCCAATCAGCAACATAGTCCACTGTCCGCACCGAACCGTCCGGTTCAACCAGAGAATATTGACCTGATTAAATAAATTATATATTAATATGATAAATCGGGTGTAAAATTGCATCATACATGCATATGTTTATAAATTATAAGTAAACATTTAGACTCGAGTCCGTCAATTAAAACCTTTTGTACCATTAAAAATACATAAAGTTAAAATAAGTTTGTTTATAAATAATAGTATAATCAAAATGCACCTCTGAAGGTCTTAAAATATGCATCTCGTCTTAAATTTTTGCACTTAATTCTTAAAAAGTACAAACATGTCTTTAGTGTGATAGCTTTCAACTTTTTACTTTATTACATCGTATGCTTATCGTCTGCCATTCTTATTCCACAACATCAAAGACATCGGGACACAGGCATGTTATTATATTAAGGGCCTGTTTTACCACTTCCTGATAAGTGCCGGATAGGCTATCCACAACATATTTGACAGATAGAGTATGGAGTATCTGTCAAATATGTTGTGGATAGCCTATCCGGCACTTACCAGGAAGTGGTGAAACGCCCTAAATAATTTATAAATATTTAGGTGATTTAATATATATGTTCGCACTCCATGAAATTAAAATGAATGAATATAAAAAAAGTATCAACCCTTATGTGTCCAACTGCTGGGCACGGGTCTCCTCCTCGAAATCAGGCAAGGAGTGGGCCATAATTTAAGATGCGCTGGCCCAATGCGGGTTGGTGAACTTCACATAACTTCAAAGACTTTCAATCTCATCAGGTTTCCTTACGATGTTTACCTTCACCGGTGAGCAAGCGATGGTTTCGTGTTTAGGGTGCACTTAGAAATTGAGAAAAACCCATTACAGGGCATACTGTCTGGATCGAACCCGGTAATTCTCGAGGCCGAGTCCTCACCCACTGGACCATCGTCGCTTGTTATGAATATAATTGGAACTGATTCCGATTAGTACCTTTGAGATCTGATATATTTTCGATTTAGTCATTTACCCACATATATAGCAGGCTTGCTTTTTACTAGGGCTTATATTTATGAAATTATCCCGTTTTTTTTGTATGTTAGTTGGATAGGTTAGATAGTTAACCTGGAACTACTTCATCATTTATGCGTTGCCTATCCTGAGATATAAGATGTTTTTTTTTCGAATTCTCGGTGCCAGAAACACTGCCTGAGTAGCCCTTCTTTCTGAACACAGCAAAGCTGTTTCATGGGAAAAACAAACAAGATATTGGTGGAAAAATCAATGCAGCCGGGGCGCGGCACAGCGCATCCTTCCCTCCGGTAACATTAATGCCGTGGTCTGTGGAGTATAGTGATAATCAAGGAATCTTTACCGGTGTGTTTGAATTGTGTTGAAAATCTTAAATCATTACCTATCATCATTATCATCATCACCACCACCATCACCGGCATCATCATCATCATCATCATCACCACCATCACCACCACCACCACCATCATCATCATCATCATCATCCAAATCTTAAATATTGATATGATAAATAGTAGGTTACCTTTTACAACGTCACCATCTCGTTGTTCTTTTTGCTGCTTAATGTCGCCGGTGTGAGGATCATTTACGCCGTACTCAAAAGCGTAACGAGGATGAGCATCCTGAAAATAACATTTTAATAATGTAAGTCAATATCTTAATATATATAAATCTCGTGTCACAATGTTTGTCCTCAATGGACTCCTAAACCACTTAACCGATTTTAATGTTTTTTCTTTTAAAATGTGTGCTTTTCTCCAACTTAAAAGATAGGATAGTTTATTTCTTAAATTTGAGATTGCAATTTTATTTATTGCAAATTAATTATTTTGACAGAACGAAGTCTGTCGAGTCCGCTAGTAATATCTATATAATTATAATGAGCATTTAAAACAGTGATTCCCAAAGTGGTCCAAGTGGACCCCCAGGGGTCCACGGAAGACTCGAAGGTATGCCACGATGTGCGTTACAAAAAATGGGAGTCCACAATCGTAAGTAATGAAAATTAAGAAAATTAATTTGGTTTCCATAGTGAAGAACCAATGAGCCATTCAACCAAGAAGAATGTTACAATTTTAATGAAATATCTTTAAACGAGCAAAAAAAAAGTTCACTTAATCTTAGGGAATATACCCATACTACGTATACTACGTGACTCCCCCCCATTTTCACGTAGTTGGCAATTCGGAAGTACCTAAAGTACGTAACGTAAAAATGGGTGCGTTCCCGTAGAGACTTCAGCAATCTTTCACGTCGAAGTCAATAAGTATGTAGTAAGACAAAAATTATTTGACATTGCCTTCTACTCCATCTTGGCGAAATGAAATGTATAACTTTAATGCATTATGATGTCTCAGAAGACTAAGTAGATTAATATCTATGGACACTTTTACACCTCGTCAATCTGATCACGTAGTAAGCTTTCGAAGAAATTGTGTTACGGGTACCAGAAAACGGAAATTTTAATATAATTAATTATTTACTTCTGCTTTTGTCTACTTTACACTATAATCATCAACCCTTGACCCATAAAATTCAATTTTATATTTGCAAACTTCTCGACGTTTATTATCGCATTCTCTCGCGAAAAACTTTATTAGACAATGCATATTTTATCATTACAATATCGTATTACGAATTTGAAAGCATGAATTCCTTGAGACGTCCCAGCGCTAGAGCCCAACCGTTCACTTGTATTCCCCAAGTAAACGTTAATAATTGCTATTGATAAATGCGGCAAAGAACGGCATTTCCCGTCCTAATACTTGATTTAATCAAATCGAAGAATGTTAGACTGTATGCATAAAAAACCGTTAAGAAAAACGCTCGTTAGCCAGAAACAGGAAAGAGTTTTCTAGTCAACTGACGTAGGTATAGATTTTATTTTGGGTCATGGACGTTGATCGGATCAATGTACGGCCCCTTTAGTGTAACAAGTTGTGCCTATATGCGAGTAAATACAGTTTTTACGGCAATTATTAAGATTTTTGTTTTGAAATATTTTCATTTAATACCTACTATGCCCCGCGGCTTCACACACGTACAATCTATTCTCGATCTTCTCTCGATCTTTAAAATTAAAATTTCCGTCATAATAGTCGGGTTGCATTTATCAAGTTTTCTTGGTGAGCCATCTGCTCATCTAACCTAACGATTGAGCTCAAAGGCCATGAGGCCTAAAAGTCTAAACTCTAGACCAGTGGTTCTTAACCTTATAGTCATGAGGCACCATTTGTCAAAATTTCTGTCTTGCCATGACATGGACCACCAAGTTGGTTAATTTGTTTGTAGTTAATATAAAGTACCTAAATGTAAATAAAAGGAGGGTTGTTCTAATTCATCTATTAAGCGCGGATCGCTTTGTGTTGACTCGTCACTATCATCTTATTAGGATGGCTCGGAGGACGGACCATTTGGGATGTTGTGTGAGTGGTCCGCGGACCACCGGCTAAGAACCACTGCTCTTGTCCTTTCGAAAAAAAAAAAACAAGTTTTTCATTAATTCTAGATTGTTCATTGTTTTAGGCTAAGAAAGTGAGCGTGATTTAAAAAATGTTTAGTGACCGACAACATGTGTGTCAGCAGAACCGGTTTGAGGTACTCAGTGGTCACTTAATAACTTACATAACGCACAGGGATGTGAGGTAGCGATTGTAGAAAGTACAAGTGACAGATTTAATTAATAACGTCACTTTTTAATTATGAAACTATTCAATGGACAGGTCTTGATGGACCGAATGAGACCAAAGTATGTAACGCAGTGGCGTAGCTTAAACTAGAGGGATCCGTATCTACATACGTAAATACCAGGTAACATTTTGAAAGGGAATTCTCTGTAGTTGTATGAATTTTACTTACACTGTGTCAAATGGGCCCCTTATATTTCGATACAGTATACAGGTAAATACGTCATTAAAGTAGTTAAGTCATAAGCTCTAATAAGACATTATCGTGTACAAAATATTAATACTCTTATAAATATTAATTTGGATGCAAGTGGCAAGATATCGGTTGTCTCAGCGTTTTTTTAAGGATAAGCCTTTTTCAAAAAACGCAGACGGGCGAGGGCCTCTTCAGCCGTGGACGGATAAAGGATGATGTTTATGATGATGGAGCATAAATTTGCTAATCTATACATATAATAAATTTGTAGAGGAGTTGTTTCTGTACATTGAAAATATTAAAAAAAAGAATAGCCTGGGTGTTAAAGGATTACTAACAGAATCCATTTCCAGCATTTTTAGAATTTTTGTCTGTTTGTCTGTTTGTCTGTATGTCTGTTTGTCTGTTTGTCTGTTTGTCTGTTTAGTTGTGCACGCATCACGTGAAAACTACAAAACCAGTGTAAATAAATTTTATCCATAAAAATTTAGCGTAACTTGGAGTAACATTTAGTTTTTGTTTCATCGCAATCGCTTCACTCTATCAAAAGATATAAGTATTTGAAATGTAGCTAAATAAGATACTTAACAAATAGGATCAGATCAACGCCATCTATTGACCATTTACGGCGGCTTTCAATATCCTATCTATCATAAAATGTTCTTATCTATCTTGAAATTTTGACACATTTTCTTAGAAAATCTGTCAAAATTTTAAGATATATAAGAAAGTTTTAAGATAGGATATTGAAAGCCGCCGTTATAGTACCGATTTATTGACAATTTACAGTACCGACTTATAAGTAGGTATGTAGGTTGTCAACAGATGGCGTTGCATGTATCTGATCCTATTTGTTAAGTTTAACGAATTTGTTATTATATTTTGTTAAAACCTTAAAACGTTGGAAAGGAATAGTAATCCTTACTAATATTATAAATGCGAAAGTAACTCTGTCTGTCTGTCTGGCTGTCACGCTTTCACGCCTAAACCACTTAACCGATTTTGATGAAATTTGGTACAGAGATAAACTAGAGCTTGGAAAAGGACATAGTCTATTTTTTATCGCGAAAATAAGCTGAAAAAAAAAGCTGAAGCTTTAAAAAGGGAATGAAAGTTTGTATGGAAGTTTGTCATTATACATAGAAGATGACTATGAGATAATAAGAATTAAATAACCATGATTAATTAATTGTTCCACCGTTTTTAAGGTTTTCGCCTATATGAGCATTACATAGGAGATGAAAGTTTTTAGGGTAGTTCAAAAAAAAATCTGGGTTGCGTTGGCGCAGTGCGACGTAGTGGGGGAAATGTCGCTATATTGCTACCCGATCAGGCAGACACGTGAGGGCATTTTTCAGTTGTAACAATTTCGATTTGTTCATAGAATTTTGCTTTCGTTAATGTTCTTAAAATATTCGGCGAAATACAATGTTTCATGTACTGTTATTTGTATTTAATTATTTAATTATATGTTATTGAATGGAAAAAAAGGAGGCTGCTATATGTGTACGTTCTAATAAAGCTTAAAAAAGAAGATGCCGCCCATCCAAATAGATAAAGAATTGTATGACACTATTATCCAAAACATGGTACACGGTCCCTGTGGTGTTAGAAATTCAGCCTCGCAATACATGAGCATTGGAAAATGCACAAGGATTTTCACTAATCAGTTGATAAAAGAAACTGTGCAAAATGACAATGGCTACCCGTTGTGCAGGCGCACAGCGCCCGAAGACGATGGCCAAACAGTTACAATTAAGACTCGATCTGGAGCGAACGAAACCTTAAACGTCCCATATTTGCCTATTTTATATAAAATTTTCAATGCTCATATTAATGTAGAAGCCTGTAGCTCTGTCCGCGCAATCAAATATACAAATATATAAACAAAGGAATTGACAGGCTATAATATTTAATCTCAGGAATGAAGGTGGAGCACGTCTTCTGAATGAAGTGCAAACATTTCAAGCAGGACGTTACGTCAGCAGTAATAAATTCCTCTTGCCTGAAAGACATCCAACAGTAACCTATCTTGCTGTACACTTAGAAAATGAAGAGTGTATATATTTTACCGAGAACAATTTCCAAGAAAAAGTATCTACACCACCCAAAACAACATTAACAGCCTTTTTCCATCTTTGTCAGGTCGATTCCTTTGCCAAAACGTGTTTCTGTGCTAAAATCTCCCGTTGTTATACCTGAAACACATCTACAAAGGACTGCGAAGGCCGTTTTCAATGTCTGTTGAAAATTGGCCCAGAAAGAAATCATCTGATGCCCTTGGTCATGTGTACACCGTCCACGATACTAATTTTGAATGTTTCTGTTTACGTTTGCTGCTACACCAAACTCAGGGTCCTATAGGCTATAATGATCTTAAAATTGTCAACGGCCAGAAATTCGGAACATATAGAGAAGCATGTGAAACTCTGGGTCTGTTAGAGAATGATAATCACTGAGACGAAACTATAAAGGAAGCTGTCCAGTGCAAATCACCAGCCAAAATCAGAGACCTTTATGCAACCCCTTATAATATTATCATCTTGCGGGCTATCTTATCCTAATGAATTATGGAATAAATATAAAGAGTACATGGCGGAAGACATTTTGCGTAGGCTACATTAGACACACACGGACATGATATACAATGAACACATTTATCATCATCAGCATAACGAAGCCCCTGGAAAAATTTAAGACAAAGTAATGGCTATAGTGGGTAAGCGTTTGAATGAATTTGGAATGATTAGCCCTTGGAGAACGAACGAAAATGAACTATCAGATGAGATTATATGAGAAATAAACTATGACATACCAGCTTTGCAGCAGCAAGTAGCTGAATTGATACCCAAATTACTACCAGAACAAAAACGAGTATTTGACGAAGTGTTGCAGCTAACAGAACATGGGAATGGAGCGCTACTCTTTGATCTCACCCAGGAAGATTCACCTATCTGTAATTTTAGCAAAAATAGCGCATGGCATTGCAACTATTGCACGTCAGTGCAAAATCTTGGTGTGGGATGAAAGTACTATGGCGCACAAAAAAAGGGTAGAAACACACAGATGGTCGGCTAGAAACTAATGTAGAGGGCTGATTCAATTAGTACACAGTGGTTTAGAATTAGTTGCAAGTGTTTACCCAGACTTATAAAACAATATACAAGAAAATCAATATTAATGTGAAAAAGCAATTTTAGCACCTAAAAATGATATTATCAACTAAGTAAATCCTGACATATAAGTAAGAGTAAAGTACCAGGACAGGTACAACAGAGTATTTATCAATAGACACAGTCATGGTACAGAAAAGAGCATATCATATCCCGTAGAGGTTCTAAATTCGCTTGAGCTGTTAGATGTACCCTCACAAAAGCTTAAATTAAAACTAGGTGTCCCAGTCATGCTCATGTGAAATTTGGATGCCCAGAGACTATGTAATGACAATTTTTCTAATTGACAATTGTATGTAGCATGTTCGCGTGTGTCCAATGCCCAGAATGTCTACATTCTATCCCCAAATGGAAAGACAATATATAATATTGTTTACAATAGTTTATTAAAATAATATTCTGTTCCGAGTTGTCTTCTTTGTTCTAAATCAGGAAAGGGGAACTGCGCTACTCCAAATTTTACGCGAGCAAAGCCGCGGGCAACAGCTAGTATATATATATATAAATCTCTGATATATGAATATGAAAATAATTAAACCTGTGCGTTTGTTATCTGTTCACATCTTATAATGGACCATATAAGCAAGTTATAAAGATATTAACGCGGGCATAGCCGCGGTAACCGCTAGTTACAATAAAGGCTTTTCTTATAAAGCTTGTAAGTGCTTTGAAAGTAAAAGCGATTGCAATGACATTGGAGTAAGAAATAGTGCGAGAATCAAGTTATATTATGTTAAGGTTGCCGTTAAATTGGATTATATATGGGATTATGCATAACTTTATAGTTATTACATTAGGTTTATTATTTAATCGAACGTCAATATAGAGATAAGAAAAGTAATTGATTACTGTTTAATTATTTTTATGGCGCTATTTTAGTGAGTTATAAATTAAAGGTAACCTTTAATCATCATCATTGATTCTACCGCTAAATATCATTACTGAGTTCAGAAGTGAGATTGCTGAAATTTATATGAGACATTATTAACTGAATTTAGCCTACAGATTACCTAGATTATACTCTATATATTAATATACTACCAGTACAAAATTATCTTGGAATTACAATCAGATCGCTATTGAATACCGTCACCTTATTGTGAAATTCAAGCCTTATTTCACTGTAAATCATGTTCTTGCATCTAAATTAGGAGAATGAATAAGCGTTTGAATAGACTTAGGCAATTTACTTACATAGTTTTCTATGAATTCCGAGTGAACGTTTTTAGCTGCGTAAGATCCGCTTGATAGCTTAGTGGTCACAGGAGCTACAGCAACTGGTGCAGACACATGAGCTACTTGCTGGGTTATCACTGGTGAATAGGCTGACACTTGAACCGCCTGCTTGTTCAGGCTTGAAGATGAATACGCAGAAGATGCAGCAGAAGACGAAGACGTTGCATATTTTGATATAGCTGGAGCAGCATATTGAGTGTAAGCAGGTGTAATGTATTGAGTTGCATGTTGAGTTACAACAGGGGCTGCATTTTGAACTACAGCTGGTGACGAATAATGAGTTACAGCTGGTGCAGAGTATTGAGCCACAGCTGGTGCAGAGTATTGAGCCACAGCTGGTGCAGAGTATTGAGTGACAGCTGGTGTAGAGTAGTGAGTCACAGCTGGTGCGGAGTAGTGAGCGATGGCTGGAGAAGAGTATTGAGCTACTACTGGAGTGGCATATTGAGCTTTTGCTGTGTGCTGAACAACTGTCGGTGCTGAATAGTGAGATATGGTTTGGGTAGCATATTGAGCTGGAGCAGAATAATGTGAGGCGACTGGCGTGGAATACTGAGCTACTGGAGTAGCGTATTGTGTTAAAACAGGAGCAGCATGTTGCGTCACAGAGTATTGAGCTACTGAAGGAACTGAGTACTGAGATCCACTAACGGATACAGACGACGCTAAATTCGATGCACCAGAGGCATATGCACTCACATCACTTAATGATGAGGTATACTGGGAACGAGCAGGTGCTCTGTAAGCTGGAGCATTGGGATATTGGTTATATTGATTGTAAGAATTGTAGCTTGATGTTGACTTCAGTTCAGGATGTGTGGTATATTGCGCAGTTGGAGCTGCATACACTTGAGAAACAACAGGTCCATCAGATTTGGTGTATGAGTTCAATGATGCCTTTGCGTAGGAACCTCCAGAAAACAATGATTGTTGAGATATCTGATTCTGTGTGGTAAATTTAGCTTGTAACGGTGCTGCAGTCACTTTTGCTATAATTGGCGCTTGCGCATAAGTTGATTGAGGAATAACAGTTCTGACTGATGCTGATAGGCCTTCCGAAGTTGCATATCCATGTTCTTCTTTGTGAGCTACAAACTGCTCTCTTAAACCAGCATTACTAATGATTGGCGCAGAGTAGGAAATTGTCGGTTGAGCTTGGTATACCTTGGGTGCTGAATCTATGTAGACTGATTGAGAATAGTCACCAGCATTTGAATAAGCGCTTTCCGCCGAGGAAGCCGGTAAGTAGTTTGGAGATACAATTCCTTTGGTGGTGAGTTGAACGGCCGGTGCATTGTAAGTGTAGCCATTATCACCACATCCTTGGGTGCTCTGTAGTTTGCCTATGTGGTAGTTAAGGTCGGGATCGTGATAGCCTAGTGCATTCGAAAGGAATGCAAAGGTCACTAGTATTATCTGAAACAACGTTTGGGGTCAGAGGTGGTGATAAAGCCGGCTCAGTCATATGTACCTAATCAGACACTCCTAAAATAAGGAAGTACAAAGTTAAGGCGTAGTAGTAGTACAAAGTTTCATGGTAAAATATTAAGATGTTTTCTATTTTTGTCTGAAAGTTAATCATTGTCATTTCAGCAGCTTTTAAGCTTAACTATATGCGAGTTTATAACTTGTGCTTTACATTGTTACAACCACACTATTTTACGCGCGCGCCCTGCTCGAAATGCGCGAGGGAGTTATGATATATTTAGCCTAGGCACTAACCCAATGCAGGTTGGCTTGGCGGTGTTCACATACTAAAAGCTTGATCTATTCCGATCTATCTACTAGATTTTTCATGATATTTTTCTTCGCCTTTCGTCTAGTGTTGCAAAATTACTGCAGGATCTACTTTATTTCAAAGCATTTACTACAAGCAGTACCCCATGGTTTCACTCATGTACTTCCCATACCCGTGGGAGAATGGAGATACACTATAGCCTATGTGTTAATCTGACGAGTGGGCTATATTATTGTAAAGTTTCATCAAAATTAATTCAGTAATTTTAGCGTGAAAGAGCGAACATACATCTATACATTCTTACAAACTTTCGCGTTTATGATTTAGTCGGGTACATTATATTAATAATTTGATTTAATTATTACAATTTTGGGGAAAAAATGCTAAAATTATGAACGATTTTTGTAAATAAGTTATGTGAAAGTAGAATAATTTTTCCAAAAAGAAAGTTCCCTAGAGCTTTTAATTTTTTCCCTATTGTGAAAAAATTATTTATAAAAATATTTCAATGTTAAACTAAACCTTATCGAAAAAAATATACCAACCGTCTTCATAATTTTATATCACAAACACTTAATACAACAACACCCGCGGTTAAGGACTAATTGTATTTGGCAAAGCGTAATTTGAAATGAGAGCAAAGTGTGCCCGCAAACACTTATATAGTCAACACATATGTGTAAGAACGGGTCATACTTTTTTACATTCGCCGTCAGTATATCGAGGGTGCGGCTCGCCATGATTCTATATTTCAAGATTATAGATCTAGTTCGGTCTTAAATTGCGCCGTCGACTGTACTTAACCTATATCGAAGAATAGTCTTTGGTCACATATTAATTAGACTGATATGTTTGTTGGGTAAAGGAATAACAATATTCTAGGCAATTAAGCTTATCTTAAAGGCTATATTTTGAAATATGTTGTTATGTTTTGGCGACATGTGTGGGTTTCAATACCAATTAGGCGTTTAGTTTATTTGTTGTATTATTATTTATCGATCTATGTGAATTATGTAACTATAATACTATTATTGAGACATTTCGCTATTTTAACATTGTTTATAGAAAATGATTTATAATTAGGTTAAAGAAGAGTTATCTAAGCTTATCTTTTGGAAAATAGGGGTCAAGGTTCATCGGCATCCAGGTTTTATGCTAGCCTTCGAATCGACTTATGATCAATCTTTTGCATGAACATTGAAAGCAAATTGCAATTTGGAAATTGGTGGTCAAGAATGGGTTAATGGCGCCTAAAAGTGTCATCAATGATTCTAATGACAAAAAACCCATTTTCTACTAGGTCCAGCGACGTCTATTCATTACACAATTTTAGAAAAGATAAAGGAGGTTTTAGTGCTGGTATTGCTTATACACTGCCTTATCTATTTTTCTATTTAAAGCTCAGGACTATGCTGGTGGAAAATTCGTAAGATGGCAGTCGTTCAGAGGGCTAGTTTTCTCCCTAATACTGGTTCAGATTTGACGGAAAATGCTCGAAGCCTTTTCTAAATGCTAACCGCCACGATATAGGTGCATTAGATTATATGCATGCTATTGCATGTTTGATTTGAATTAAATTAGGTTGATATTTAATTACCATTCACTTTACATTCGTTCATATCAAAGTTCACATGCTTTTTAGTTCGAAGGAATTTTACGAATTTTACTTTGTTTTTTTTGTGAACTTTTATGCACAATAAAGTATATTCCTTCTTTTTTCTTCTACTTCAGTGTAAAAAATGCAGAAAGTAATAATATCATAATATTATTACTTTGTGCATGAAAAAAGGCGGTCTTATTGCTAGGGGATTTCTCTAAGACAACCTTTGATCATCAAAAAAGCAAAACAAAAATTAATAGCAAAGTGAATCCAACAATCAGAACATTATAATAAAATACATACAAAATAAAAATCTAAATAAATAAATTAATCTTTTAAGTCTTTTAATCTTTTAAATCTAATAAGTCTTTTTTCCGTCCTTATATTTATTTATTTTTTGATTTTAGTATTTTATTTAAGTTTATGATATGGAATTGTACCTTCGCTTTTCTGTTTATATATTTTAAAATATATATTTATGAAACAGAAGTCTTACAGTAGTATTCTAATTATATCTTAATAATCTTCTAACAACCAATATAAATGGTGCTTTGGTTATGTTAATTATGTTATAGTCGGTGTCAGCAGTTAGAATCGATAAAAAAAAATACGGCTCTAGGTTAGAATTTAAGGTATATTTAATTTTGTACATATCACATAGGGGCATTATATGACATTATAATTATACGTTTTAGTATGTGACACACATAAATGTGATTTGAACTAGCGCACCTAGGGCTTTAAGAAGAGTTTGAAATATGAATTATATTTATAAAAGTAGTAAAGTAATAAAAGCACATTTCATCTTTCTTTCTAAATTTTCAAGTTAATGGGTGATATCTTTTACAAAATTATGTAATAATGTTAATATAAAATGTGTAATTTAATGAAAGGGACTTTCATGTAGTCACCGCTTGCTTAAATCGTTCTGATTTCAAAACACTATATATTATCTTTATTTGTGAGACCTTCTTGTAAGAAAATCATTGTTTTTTTTATCACAAACAAGTGCAAGTTTGAGATTAAATAGTTGCTTAATTTTAGGTGTTAATTAGTATAAGGACTAATTTTGAATATTTAATGCACTTTGTTAACTGATTCGAAAAGGAACACTAATTAAATAACTGAATATGCATTGTTTTCTTTTGTCATCAAAGCTTCTTCTTTTTTATAGGAAAGTAATAAAAATGCATAATAATAAAAAATAAAACGTATTGTATATTATTATGAGGAAGTTAAAATTGGAATACTCAAAGCTCTTTAAGAGGGAGAGGCTCCTTTAGCCCGAGCCGAACAAGGTGTGTTTGATCGCCCTCAATAACATTTGTGTCCAAGAATCCTTCTTGAAACTACTAATTATACTACACCAAAGCTTTATTCTCTATAACCCCCTTTGGTCATCCCTTTTATCCTAATATAGTACAAAAGCTAGGGGATAGTATAGAGTGAGAACGATTAAGCTTCTAAGGATGCATGCAAAAAGAAAAGAACCAGAGAGCTTTGAGCATCCGTGTACAATAACACCTTAAGCGCGTGGCTTGCATACACATTTGCTAGCTTATGTATTAAAAATTTTAATTTAATAAAACAAGAATAAGGTTTGATGCATGCATTCTCCTTACTTGTTTTTCCGTGAAACAGTTTTGCTGTGTTTCGGAAAGAAGGACAAGGCAGGCTTTTTATGATTGATAGGTGTTTGACCTCTGTCTCACTCGATGGAAAGTGACGACGTGGCCATCGCTGAAGCACGTTTGCCTAGAAGCTATCTGTTCACTCTTATAAAGTCAGTGTAATTACTGGGCCAGGTAGAACATAAATACCATAAATAATCGTCGATCTATTACTATTGTATAGCACGTCTACCAATATAGACTAAAGGCACCTGGGCTCAATTAGTCCCTGGTCCTAAACACGACGTCGCGGGGATTGGTTAGTGGCGGACAGGCAGTCCCACCCTTATTAGAAGTAGTCTGGTCTTCGCCAGGGCCAACTTATCGCTGAGGTGATCCAAGTGAAAATGCGGCTGAAGGCGTGATTTTTATTTTCAGACAGTGGGTAGTTGATTGTTTGCGAGAATATAATAATAAATGTTAAATTGTTTAAATTAGGAACTCTAAAATGATTATTACTTAATCATAACAATCATAATCAACCTGCTTATGTTTTAGAACAAAGTGATCAGATTAAGCTAATAAGATTTTAACTAAATAATTATAGCAATCGCCTTGTTATTCAACTAATCACCTTTTCCTCACGGCATCCATTTTTTATTGCCACACCAACAGTGAGCTATAATTATGTTACGCATTTATAATTTAATGAGCTTTTAGCGAGTGCGGGATTAAATGTTTTGACATTTATGAATTAGGATTAAAACTATGATAAGTCGGCAAATAGTAATTTAATTCATTCATGATTTTATTTAAGCTATAATTATTATTGTATAATGTTTCAATTACTACTATGATTTCATGATTTATAATTATTGTCATGTTGTTAAAATGATATATGCATCGATATTGGTGCGGCTTTGACTTATTCTCGTCTACTGCTTACTACGTAGGGTATCACAATCCTGCTTGATCCTTCAGTGAAATAGTTTTTCGGAGAATAATTAATAATTAATAGGAGAATAATTTCGGAGAATATGAAATAGTTTTTCTTATGTCTAAGGACATTCAACACGCGAATGGGTTGCCTGCATCATTTCCAAATAATTCAGAGATTTCCATGTTCTTTTTCCTGGGCTAATAAAGTTAATATTCTACTTTTAATGTTTATGGTCCGGGAGCCAGGTGAAAATTTGGTCAATCATTTCCTCCCGCGAAATAATAATAATAATAATATAACTTTATTGCACACACATAGTTTAAAATAATAATAATTTATACATAAAATGAAAAGGAGAAGTACAATAAGGCGACCTTATCGCTATAAAGCGATTTCTTCCAGGTAACCATATATTGAAAGAATAAATTACAAAAGGAGATAAGGGTGTGCGCCAGAAGTTATCACATGTAATTATAATTTATACAAAAAACACAAAAAGCAGCACTAAAACTAAGCATTATAAAAATAAATTGCACAATAATATCATACGATGAATAAACGAAGAAGAAGAGAGAGAAAAAAAAAACGAAAAGCATCAAAGAAAGATGGCTTGTAATTTGTGTTGATAAATAATTAAAATTAATAATAATAGAAATACTTCGTGAGACGTATCAGAAAACAGTATCATAAAGTCTCGTGAACGTCAGCTGGCTCTCGGTTGGGGGGATGGGCGGTGGGAGCCCCCCACGAAAAAATAATAATCAGCTGGTTATGACATGGTACATTGTACGTCAGCTGGTGTCATAACCAGCTGATTATTTTTTTTTCGTTAAGATATTGGGCTAACTACAATTTAACAAATATTTCAGCTGAGAGGAAATGATTGATTTGTTTTTTCCACATGATTGGAGGCTCCCACCCCTCATCCCCCCAACAGAAGTTGGTCATGAAGACCTGTTACTGGCTCCCGGGCTATTAGAGTTGACGTTCCAGAACTTTAGGCTTTACAGTGGACATTGGAACGGATTTTCATTATTGCTATATTGTGAAACCGAATTGGCAATTGCAAACTTGCATAGGTCAGATAGACAACGCAGCTGCACTATTTCCCCAAAATATTGAATTATATGATCAGCCGTCTTAGCGTTCATCCAGTGAGGCCTATGTTTAGCAGTAAAAGGATGATGGAAATAATTATGATATAAGTTTGTTTTAACGCGCAACTCGTTAAAATTACCAGTCGTTTTGAATAAATATTTTTGTATTTGATACCCCAAGGCAGCGTTCGCACGAGCACGTCGTGACGATCCCGACGATAAATTCGATTTAACGTCGAAAATCCAACACTTCTAGATAAAAAAAGCCCTTAAAAAACGCTTTCATGTGAACAAATGCACACATATTTATGTAACGTATGAAACAGACATAAATATAATATTATTATATCTGTACATAATTAAGTAAACGTAAAGTCGTTTAGTCCTTTTATAATTCATACCAATGACTGATGACCGTAAATAATTTCGCCTCTTTGCATTCACTTTATCATTACTGCTTATATAACATTATATTGTTATAATTGAGGATGTTATATACATATTACGCTGCTTGGGGTTTTATGGATTCAAGGAAAATATAGTTTAACGTAACGTAAATTTTTTTAACTTTTACGTCGTAGGCAATATCGTGACATCGTATCGCAACATGGTAGTCGGGTCATTTAAAATTTCTTCTGTATTCATTAATTAATTGTAAAACCTTCTGCCTAGCCTTTTCCCAACTATATTCTGGGTCTTCTAGTAATAGATAGTCTTTCTATCTATATTCTGGGTCTGAATACAAATATTATAAATTGACTGGGTAATACGATACCTCGTGGTAAAGCTGGTTGTCAGACGAACCACGAGGCGATCCCTTGCCACTCTCGTCCAACGCTGACCTGCCACTGCACGGAGATCGTCTTCCCATCTGGTTATTGGCCGAACAACACTTCGTCTACGTAAACGCGGCCTCCACTCTTGAACCGTTGGTTGGTTAAGCGTTGGTTTAGCATAAATATATTAATGTCGAATACATATATCTAAAAATAACCCTACATTTTTTATGTATGTAGAGTTTCGTTTTAGCGAAAATGAATAAGAATTATACGATCAATGATTTAAACACTTTTGGAAGATATAAAAGAAACGTACAAAGCAATTATTAGCAAACGAAAAATCACAGTTTTATTTCATTTGACTTCATTCAATTCATGTCGAACTTGAAATTTCTTCTCGATTCTGGGTTCTTTTATGCCTTTAATTTTCTATAGCCAATGTTACCATTAAAAAAAGATTTCAAAGAATGTTTTTATTCAAACATGCTTCAGGATCGAATTATTTGTAACAAATAATTTTATATGCAACGAAAATCGTAGTAGCGTTTAATTAAGCGAAGTAAGTTACGACCATCTTGCTACATATTTCACTTGTCAAAATGAGCTTAGTCCAAGTATCCAATACTTGACTTAGCACGATTATGAAAACTTGTTACGTATGAACACCCTGTATTGTGCAATGGCGGGTCGGGCGCTAGGCGTCCCATACGTTATCGATATGTCACCGCTTTGGGCGTATTGATGAGGCTTTTGGGCGCGAAGACACTTTACCACTGTTGAAGGCAAGAAATGTAATTGATATATTGTATACTTGTTAACTTATGACACTGAGACTTTGATTTTGAATCTCTTAATATGATTTGCTGTTATAGTACGGTACACAATGAACTAAAGTACTTAAGTAGTAATTAAAATCAATATTAGCTTACCGATTAATGATATAAAATATGTCATGAATGGCATGTTTCCCTAAATCGTTTATTTTTTAAATTTTATATTTATTTGAATTGCTATTTATTATCAATTATATTCATAACAAAACCGGAGAGTACCAGAAAAAACGGTAAAAATACTTTTGTTGTATGGAAGTCCCCCTTAAATATTATTTTTATTTATATTTTAGTAGTTGTTATTATTGTGGAAATAAAAATACAACACCTGTGAAAATTTTAAAATCCTTGCTATTTCGGTTCATGAGATACAGAAAAAAACGCCAACAACCACTCTGTTGTGCTGTCTTAATTATTATTATTATTATTATTTTGATTTTAGCATTTGTTGTTGTAGCCACAACAAAAAATTAATATACATAATTTGTGCAAATTTCAATTGTCTAGCTATAACGGTTCTTGAGATACAGCCTGGTGACAGACGGACGGACGGACGGACAACTAAGTCTTAGTAATAGTTTTTTACCCTTTGGGTACGGAACCCAAAATATGATGCATATCGAGTATAATATATTGAAATGTACTATTTGTTATGTGGATCCGGAAGAACGAGTTCACTCCAGCCATTTCTTTACCTGCCTTAAACAAACTTCAAGTAAAAGCTCAAAATATAAGTTGCCTACTGAAATGTATGCCTTAAATCTCTCGTCTTAAAACTTGTTGATGTAGTAAGCAATTTAATCAGGTAGCTCGTAAGCTGATTTGATTATCTCTTAAAACTATTATAATATTTCTAACAGCTATTTATCACATGATATATGCTGAGATGACAAACGAGATGAATATGACTGTTAAGGATTGATGGTATCTATTATACAGCTGTCAGTGATATAAGCTTGCTCGGACAAGTTACTTCTCCAGGAAGTATTTATTGTTTTTATAATGCTTAGTAACTTTCTTATATGATTTTACGTTTAATTAATTTTCAAGTATGTTTTATTCTTATCTTTTTATTTTTATTCTCTAAATAGAATAAGGAGTGATAAGAGCATACCATTATTTATTTATTTATTTATTTATTTCGGCATATCAACAATATAAACACGATTACATTATTATTTATGTCATCTAATTATAGGATATTTAATAGAATACTTATTTAATTTTATATAAATATAAAATATTAGTATATTTAATTATAGGATATATTAAATCTCCCTGCAGTGGCAGGTCCGCGTTGGATGCGAGTAGCAAGGGATCGGTCGTCTTGGCGTTCATTGAGGGAGGCCTTTGTTCAACAGTGGACGGATAAAGGCTGATGATGATGATGATGATATATTAAATCTATTTTGTGAACGCATCACCACAAAAGTAAATGTAGCGCTACAGTTTCTATAAGGAATTCTTAATTGGCTGTTTACTAACGATTCTTAAGCATTTTCTTGTACACCACCTTATATTTCACTTTTAATTAAATCTATGATTAACAGTTTTTCGGACATATTGCTAGAAATATTTCGCGTCATCATCATTTTTTTCATACAAACCTTGTCCAGATGATAATTAATACAACAATAAAAGTATTATCTAATTTGGTGCATCGGTTCTGGAGTTATATGTGTACATACATTTCATACGAGCATTTTACTAATATGTATAGATAATTCATTATTAAACAACAGCACTATTAAATCTTAATTGATTGACTTTTCATTAAAATTTAATGACAGTTACGGTTGATGAAGTGGTCAACTTTGGCAGCAGTGGACAGTGGTAGAGGTTGCGAGTTCGAATCCACCAAGTGCATAATATCATAATAATTTGTATTATAAATAGTACCTGGTTGACCGAGCATTTGCTCGGTACCCTTAGTAATAAAATTCGATAAAATTTTTATTAAAAAAAAATATCTTAAAAAAAGGAAAGTAAAATTCGGACTGGAGATTCGAACCAGGCTCGTTTGGACTTATTGCCTAATTTCTATAGGCCTAGGCCTAATTTATGCCTAATTTCACCAATGAGCTATGATGACATACAATTTTATAGCGAAATTTACGTTAGTATTCTAATCAAATTTTATCGTTGCCTCAAAACACGAATAAAAAAAAGTTTTCTAGAAATTTATCTTAGCTACATCGATTTATTGCCGTTTTTAACCCCTGTATACAAAATTTCATGAAAATCGTTGGAGCCGTTTCCGAGATTCAGATTCTATATATATATACAAGAAATGCTCTTTTAAAGATATAAGATAAGATAAGTTAATAACCTAAGCTTTTCACTAGGTCATAAAGGACTATATATATTTTATTAATTTTTCTTCTATTCCTACTAAACGTAAAGTAAAGTAGTTACCCATATGTCCCACTGCTGGGCACGGGTCTCTTCGGAAGCAGGCGAAGAGGGTAATGGGCGAGTATAAATAGTACTGTTCAATGAGGCGTTGGCCCAATGCGGGTTAGTAAACTTCACACGCCTTTAAAATACTTTTAATCTCATCAGCACCCCTAGACAAGTGGCAAACGCTCAATTCTATTCTTTTGTGTTTACTCGCTA
The DNA here is from genome assembly GCA_905333005.2 of Lycaena phlaeas. NCBI lineage: Eukaryota > Metazoa > Arthropoda > Insecta > Lepidoptera > Lycaenidae > Lycaena > Lycaena phlaeas. Next base: position 12,003,130 of record HG995173.1, read on the forward strand.
ACTCCATAGGGTTGCTGCAAATTTTTTTAAGAACGTTTATTAAGACACATAAAGTGTATGGTTTTGTTTGTAAAAATGTCTAAAAACGTATGTAATTTGTTCCCCCTAGAAGAGTGGCATAAACGCTAAACGAATATAATAGAAAAGAATACTTATTGTATGGGAATTAACTAGCTTACGACATTTAAAAAAAAATCAAGAAATATTATAACAATAATATTCGTTTTAAACGAAGTACAGAGATTGTTAAATGTTTTAACAAACTAAACCATATTCACTATGTATCTTAAACGTTCTTAAAAAAATTTACAGCAACCCTATGGAGTTAGCGAGTAAACGCAAAAGAATAGAAGCGAGCGTTTGCCACTTGTCTAGAGGGGCTGACATACAGGTTTCCTCACTATGTTTTCCTTCACTGATGAGCGAGCGATGGTCTCGTGTTCTGGTGAATTTAAAGATTTAGATTACACCACAGGGGTGAGGCTCGAACTCGGCCCCTCTCACTCAAGAGGTCGAGCTCGTACCCACTGAACTTGTAGTCTTCCTACTATCTGCTACCTAAAAAGTTCTTACGAACTTAGCACGGGTCTAGGTTGACGTGGTTAATTTTATTTATACGATTTATCATTTACTAATCGAAATCTTGATTGATATTACTTCCTTTTTAACCCTTTCTGAAAACGAGAACTCCGTATTGGTATATATTACTTCAATTGCGGGGTATAAAAATGCAATTAGCAAAAAGATTAATGGCTTTAATTAATAACTTTCACAATTATTTATTGATAGTTGAAACGTTTCAAGGTATATTGGTTATGTAACTTTATCACTTTAAAATTGAGACTTATCATTTTAAGCTTGAGACATCAAATATTTTAGCCTGAAAACGCTCTTAGATAACTAACGAGCTTTTAAAAGCTTTATTGTTTTTCAATCCATAGATTAGATCATTATTATATGATCCATATATTATAATACTCATGAAAGATTCATCATCATGAGCCTTTATTCGTCCACTGCTGAACATGGGCCTTTTTTTCTTTAACCCCGGGAAATGCGCATAGGCATCCCGCGGGGGAGTTGCTCTCCCCAGGCGAGTATGTGAGACTCGCTGCGCCCGTAAGATGGTAAGTGTACCCACTTAAACCCGGCGAGTGCCACCAATGCCTTGTTGAGGTGCCCCGGATCTACAAGCAACAGGGCACCTCGACGGCTAGTCAGTCCGTCACGGGACCGACGCCAACTCCACAGAGGTTGTTATTTGAATTTACTGACACCAACCTTTTACGACTTAGGATAGGCAACCCATAAATGGGCTGGGGCTAGTTCCAGGTAATCTAGTGTATGTTCATGTGTGGTGTCGACTACTTACCATCAAGTGACACGTTTGCCAGCTTGCCTATAAAATGAAATATAAACATAAGCCTAATAACGTGGTAAAATTGAACTTATTGCAATGCAAAATTTGTGAAGCAATCTAAACTTAATGAATAACAAATTATGTTCAGTTGTCTACATCGCAAACGAGATTTTGCATATTTCAAACGTGTACATATGAAGTAACTGATACACATGTCCAATGTTATGCCTATGATAATTTACGCGTTTAAAGGAGGTTAGCGGTGGCGCCTTGCATAAGGCGGGCTAAGCTCTTTACTAGTTTTATGTAAATTACGCAAGTACACATATGTAATTAAATTGAAAAATCTAATTGCTTTAATGCATTTTGAAATAAAGATTAATTTTCTAGGAATAGATTCGTAGAAATAATAGTCACATTTTGAAATAATTCTTTGCTGTACCAGACAAAAATATGTTTATAAAGTTTACCATGTACAAGAGATATTTGCTTAAGTTTATATACTTATTATATTTTATTATTTATATACTTCACACTTTTACACAATACACACCTACTTACGTAGATCTAAAGTGTATATTGGCTCCAGATACGTGAGTTGAGCATTTCTTCGGTTAAGATAATTGTATAAAAAATCGCATAATGTATATAATATACATTTAACATCTACTGCTGCGCTCTTTGAAAATATATGTTAGACATCTGGTAAAAGGTACTTTTAGCTTGGATTGTCCTTAATTGATTTAATATAAAAAATGGATAACATATCATTAAATGCAAATGCTTTTATGATACAGAAAATTACTAAGAATTATCATATATTAAAGCAATTAGGTTAGGTTTAGTTAGGGGGCTAGTAAACCTTAACTTAATAAACTAATCTCTATTAGTTATATAGTTTTAAAAAAATCAAATAAAATGTAGACCAGTGCAATTGATTAAAATGAAATCGATCAATGTCGGACATTATGTCACCTATGTGGCACGCTTGCAAATTAATTAATGCTATTTTATAAAGTCAAATATGAGCTTAATATTTTAATTATCTTATCCAATACACAGGTAAGTTGTATGAAATGTATCTTGTAACACTTCAACTTCTGTTGTAGTGTATGTATTTTGGTTGTCGATTAGTGCATTGTTTCATATAATTTCAAAGAGCATTTTGACACGTCGTGTCCAGGGGCGGACGTGAATATAAGGGCCCTGAGTTACTCGAGGCGTACTTTATTATTTAATTGAATGTAGAATTAATACTTACTTTCTATAGTAACAACATAAGACGTATATCTTAGGGTTGTCAAAATTGATTATAATTTTTAATATTTTTAATTATACTGTTTTCATATTCATTTCTATTCACATAGCATTTTGCTGCAACACAAACTTATATGAAGATCCATCCCTTGCCGTGTCGTTCACTTTCGCTGTATTTTAGTGCATTTCGGCTTAGTGCGGTTCCACCTTAAAGCTGTATTATTATATTATTAAAACTATGTAAGGTGTAAACATGTTTTATTGGCCGGCAACGTTGTTGCTAATCTTTTGGTGTAGTGTTGGTCTGTGGATATTGCTATTATTTACCATCAGGTGAACCAACTGTTAGATTTCCTTCTCTTCTATTTAAACATGACTAAAGTTCTTCTTTTTTCAATCTAATTCTGATTGATCTTCGAAATCAAATATAATCCTACTAAATCGTAATGTCTTAACAATTAGAGGAAACCCCTCGGTATTATATGTATATTCGTCAATATAACGTGAGCTCTGTTTCGTTCATATAATATAATAAACTCACCAACAAATATAAAAATATAAAAATTGCACTTGCCATTATATCTTTAAAGCCGGAAACGCACGCTTGCCAAGCTTCGGCAAGCCCTTACGAATTTAAACGTGTGGATACAGAGTTTGTCTCGGCTTGCGTAGGTTTAGAAGTCGGCCGATCCGACGAGTGTCGGTATTGTGCACAAACCAAAGGGAACAAAAGAGAATTTGCCGCAAGCGCTTGCTATGCCTCCACAAGCTTGTGACTTGTGAAGGCTTGGAGCTTGCGGCAAGCCACAAACGTCTGGATCCGGTATAACACGCTAGATTGTATAGTCCATACAGAAATTAGATCCGAGATTTTCCGCAATATAGCGAGGGTTTATATATTTATGCTCGGTATATTTACTATATCCCACATATATATCAGGAAGATCTCCATTTTTGGTAGGTGATACTTCAACGAGATGGACGGCTCCAACCTTCGTGCTGGCCCGTCCTAGTTGCATGCGGGTCGGCCGCCTTGGAGTGATTCAGCATTGGAAGAGGCCCATATCCAGCACTGGGTGGTCATAGGTTGATAATGATGAAGATATCCCGTTTCTTAACATATCTCTACTCTAATCTAGGGGAATGAAGTTGGCTGGGGATCCGGTAATTACATTATTAACATAGCTGTAGCCTGTAAGTATGTCGCTGCCTTATTCGTTTTTTCTTTAACTATTCAATTATGCATTGAGTGCACACACTTCTATAATTCTATGACCGGTCAAACTCTACAACATTATCATCATCATCATCGTTATCACCACTATCATCATAATATCATCATCATCACCATCATCTCAGTTTGATGCACCTGCAGTGAACACCAAGACGGCCGATCCCTTACTACTCGCATCAAACACAGATGCTGTGTGGAAATCGTCTTAGGTTAAAATTGAGCTGATTTAGACTAGAATTGGGATTTACTTAAAGTGGTGTAGTTGCAGGTTAAGAAACGATTGCAACGAACATAAAAAAATGTTTCATTCATGTAAAGTTTAAAAAGAGTGTTTATAACATAAAGTTGTTTTTCAAATGCAATTTCGCTATCCAACTGAAATATGCTAGTCTAGGCAGACTAGGCATGAAGTGGTCAGGTCGCACATGAAATTAAAAAAAAACCATTACATCAATACACCAAACATACTCAGAGCTTTACCATTATCAGATAAAGATCTAATAAAACAAGAGCAATAAGGTTGCGGATATATCGTGGTTGGGAATTTAAAAGCTCGCTATATCAACCACAGATGATTAATCAAATCTGACGCTAAGATACAGACCATAAAGAATTGTTCTCTATGTTTTTAAAACATATCTTGCATCATGCAGCGTGAGGCTCCAAAGTAATCGGCTTCTATTATTTATGGAAGGTCAATTCATTTCAGAGATAATTGTTGAGGAACGGAAATAGGTTTTTAATGTAACAAATTGATTCTAATAAGTTTTACTTTATTAAGGTTACTCACAAAAGGTTTTTAAGATGTGGTATATGAGTAAAGTTGGTAATTGAAAGTACTTTTAATGATTTCGTAAAGCAATATTTTTTGCCCCTATGCTTAAACAACTCAGGGTTATGCCATTTCGAAATTAAAAACCTAAACTTAGAGATACAACTTTTTAAATGTATGTTTTGTATGAGCACATGTGCTGCTTTTAATATTGCGAAGACAAAAAAGACGAAGAATGTCACTACAGAGTACAGGCTCAGTAAAGGGCTTCTTTAAAGTTAGTTGCGGGTCTTGTTGAGATAATTAAATAAATCTTAGTGCTTAAAAAATAAAGTACCTAATCATGATCATCATCATCATCTTTGTCCGTCCACTGCTGAATATAGGCCTCCCTCAATGAACACCAAGACGACCGATCCCTCGCCACCAAATGTTTATCTTTCATGGTACCTATATACTATGTAAATAAAGGTATTATGTCGCATCCCAGTAGTGACTGGAATGGGTTTCCTCCTCGAAATTAGTAGTGTTACCCTACACGACTACTTTCGAGGAGCCGGGATTGGAGCATAGTTCACAGAGGCGATGGCCCGATGCGGGTTGGTAAGCTTCACACACATTCAAAGACTTTCAATCTCCTCAGGCATGCAGGTTTCCTCACGACGTTTTCTTCCTCCCGGAGCGAGCGATGGTGGTGTTTAGGATGAATTTAGAAAATCCAATTTCAAGGCACCATTGGGGGTCAGGACCGAACCTGGACCCTCTCGTTTAAGAGGATGAGCTTATACCCACTGAACCATCATATTATTTTATTTGAATGAGTGGAATTCGCTTTAACTTAAAAAAAATGACAATGATGACAAGAACTTTGATGATGATCATAAAGACAATAATGATTCAAGTATTTTTTCGTTCTATTTTTTTTGTACGTTTCATTCTATTCTTTTTAAATATTTCATAGGCTTAGTTTCGAATTACGACAGTAAAGTAAAGTGATAAGAAGCAGATAATTTAAATATCTCTACCAGTGTTGCGGATCTGTAAAAAAAGTAAATAATTTAAATAAAATATATAATTTATGTCCACGCATATGTTACACATGTTTTGTAACTCTATTAATTATCTGAGTACTAATAATATATACAAAGTATTAATACTTAAAAATAAAAAGTAAAGTATCAACCTTTTATGTCCCACTGCTGGGCACGGGTCTCCTTCCTCGAAATCAGGCGAGGAGGGTAATGGGCCAATAGTTCACCGTGCTGGCCCAGTGCGAGTTGGTGAACTTCATATACTTTCAAAGACTCATCAGGCATGCAGGTTTCCTCACGATGTTTTCCTTCGCCGGTGAGCGAGCGATGGTCTCGTGTTTGAGGTGCACTTAGAAATTTTAGAAAACCCCATTTCAAGGCACACACGGGGGGTCAGGATCGAACCCGGAACCTTTCGCATAAGAGGCCGAGTCCATCCGCCACTGGACCATCGTCGCTATATTAATACATAATAGTAATAAATTTATATAGTAGTGGGCGTTTGCATACAATTTTCATATTCACATACATAATTTATATCGTGTTATTGCACTGCTTGCTATGTACTATAAATTATAGCAAAACAATTTGTTACGCTATTTCATTCAAATGTCAACAAGAACCCACAATGTCTCTAATAATAAAATGTGACTTGGTAAAGTTTAATGCGGTGATAACATTATTAATTGACATTTTAAAGGCTGACCTACGTGATTATGGTATTATTTTGTGGTATAATTTGTAAGGTGAATTAAAAATGATAGCATGGAATTGAATATACCAATATTTTGTTTCATTTTTAAAACTTAAATCTTAATGTCCACATCCACTCTGGAATAAATAAGGAGTACAGATACCTTTCCAAGGCGCTCAAGCCCAGAGGTAGCAGGTTCAAGTCTCGCCAGGAACAAAAAAAAGTATCTGTGTTCCTGGGTCATGGATGTGTATTAAATATGTGTATTATATAAGAAAAATCTTAAATGAATGCATTGATATAAAAAAATATTAAATATATGTATTTCCGTTGACCGGTACCTGTAACACAAGTTCTTCGGAAACTTTGCATTGCATTAAATAATAAAGCCGTTCTTCGCATATCAATTGTATAATACTCTCGCGTAATTGTAAATTATTGTACACATAACAAGCCCATTTTCTCATACAAAGTATAAATACAAAGGCTGATGATGATTATGATGATGATGAAATCGGTTCAGCCATTTTGCTGTAAACGACCAAGAAACATCCAAACTTTCAAACTTTCGAGATATAGATTCGATTATAGGATAATTATTTTAGAGAACAATATTTTTCTTATTTTGAGGCGGAGAATTGTAAATCCTACTAATATAGGCGCAGCGGTGGATTTACAATAGGGGCAGTCTGGGCGGCAAATTTTCTAGGACGACATAAATTGGAAAGTGAAAAAAAACCAGTCTTATCAATATAATCTCTCTCTTTATACAATTAATTTAATTTTATTTAATTGGATTAATATTTTTTTATTTAATTGGTCATTCAAGAAATTTAATTCACGAATTATTTTTAAATTAAAATTGTGGCATTTCTGGTAAAAAGAAATCACAAAAATGTTACCCAATTTAAATACCCAATTTTTTTTAATTAAAGAAATATATTTTTTTTTTAGAGAAATAAAATCATTTGGAGTTATATTAGATTTTTTTCAAAACATAGCCTTTCATCGATATTTTTTGTAATTTAATAATTTATCGTATACACCAATAAATCTCAATTTAGAAGAAAATAAAAGAACGTATTTGAAAAGAACAAAAATAGCATGTGTTGGTTGTGTGATATTACCAAAAAGCAACGCGTACCTCCTTCCTCCTTACGGATTGCATATGTTTTACTTTTCATATCATAACATAGACTGGTAAAGTCCATATTTAATATATAATTTGGTAACAATAATATGTGTTTTTGTTACTTAATGTTTGCGAAACTCACGTGCGAGGTGACTTTTGCAAAAGTCTTAGTTCTGTAAGTGGTCGTGTAAACTCGTTCAACTTTCAAGGCAAATATATAAACACTAGGTCACGCCATAGACCTATATAAATTAGGCTTAAAAATATCTTTCTTATAAAGTTTATTATCTAATATAATGGAGAAAAAAGATCAAAAGATATTTTAGTTTTTTTTCTTGTGCCTCATTGATAGAATGTGGGTCAGCAACCAGTTAGGTTAGGTTAGGTAGTAAGTATTTCAGTAAAACAGTAATTAGTAGTTTTTGTAGCTTTTATAGAGTTCTGCTCTTCTTATTGTAAAATATTACTGAAATTATAACAATATCATATTCTTATATTTTCTTTAATTTATCAACATGCCCTCGGCTTCACTCGCGTTAGCAAAAAAAGCTTTTGTTTAATGTACCTATCCTATGTTACTTCTAGTACCTCTGAGAACATGTGTACAAAGTTTCATGATGATCGGTTGAGTAGTTTCCGCCTGAAAGCGTAACAAACATCCCTACTTTCACATTTATAATATTAGTAAGGATTGTTGATAACAATGCAATACGAAGGCTCTGCCGTTTGTTACGAATATTCTACATCAATATTGCGAGACTATTTTTCTTACTTTACTTTGTCTCTGCGACAGTCATCGTGACAAAGTGTGTTTTGTAGCAACACTTTTTTAATTAAATATTTAATTTCCATGTCCAGTTTTATTGGGAGCGGGCTTGACCTCTTGAGCGAGGAGGCGCAGGTTGGGTCAGCGTATCTGTGAACCAAAGAATTCAGACGTACATAGAAGCACAATTCTTTAGGCTTTTTTGTGTCGACTTTATTGGGGACGTGTCCCCAGTTCGCACTCGCTTGCTCTCGTAGGCTCATATGCCGGGGACATCGCCGTGTCCCTCTCGTCACGCCGCCAAGCGGACGTTTACATCGCAGAGTTTGTCCTAAAAGTGCTCATAAGAACTGTCCTTCTATGTACATCTGAATTATTTGCCAATACTTTTACTCTATACTTTACTACTCACCTCATTTCAAGGAGGAAGCCCGTACCCAGTAGTAGGATATGTATAAGTTGATACTTGGTTTTTATAATTTTTATTACATAGTTATATTATTTTATAATATTGATAACAATTCTGATGAATGAATGAAATTAGCTTCTTCAATTCTGTTTCTTTTAAATCGATATAAAATATACAATTTGTTTTAATTCTATTCATTCTAAATGCGATATTAATTCAACTAGGAAATTCGCGATAGACATCAAACGGGCACCGAAACGTATTTTACAGAGGCTGTATTTCACCACCCCGGCAGTCACCACTCACCAGCATTAAGTAAGAACTCACTACAACAACGACTCACTAAACCAACATTTTCAACGTAATTGTATATTTTAATCCCGATTGAATTTACAAAAAGGAATCGGTACTAATAATTGGTGTATTTATTTATATAAACTGTATCTGTAAGCCCAGTGGTTACTGACATTTAAATAAATTTAAATATATATTATCCCTGTGACTTCATAGGATATCTGATTTATACAAACAATTTTATTCACGTAGGTAACTTACTTTGCCTTACTATCGAAAAGTACATTATCAAAAACATGAATATTTTAAAAATAAGTTTACCCAGTCTGATAACTACGTACCTTTGGAGTTTGGTATCAACGGTCAGATCCGCATATTGTTGAAGTGAAAACTTCTTTAGCGGCGTTGTGCACTTTTTTGTGATGGGTAAAAATGTTAAACTCGCGTCAGGACACGCAAAGTGAATTTCGTAAGACTGATAGAAAATTTGTAAGACTACGATAATGTAACTAGAGTCATCGCCACTTAAGAAGTCCGATAGACGCGGCGCTGCGGTCTCATAACTCAATGTTGCCAATTTCTAGTGTAACGGTTTTCCACTAAAGATAGTACATCAAAAAAAAAAAATTATAGGGCCTATGGTCAGTAGTGCATTGATAAAGACTGATGATGATAATAATGACAAAAATAATTATAGCAGCAAAATAAAATAAATCTCCCTGCCAGGTTTGTATTTTTTACGAATAACCGATTAGTAGAACTCATCTAAAACAAGCTTCTTTGATTGTGTTTGGCTTTTGCCAGGGGTGACGATTTTCTCAGAAGTAATTGCTGTCGTTGTTACTTCTTTTGTTATTCGACCTTTTTTACAGAAACACCTAAAATATAATTCATCTAAGCAAGGTTTTAATTCTTTTACCTTGTAATTATATTCATATAAAATATCATAAGATAAATGTAGGTATAGAGTTAATGATAATATTTTAACCATAAATTAGGCAAAAATAAGTGACTCTGGCATCTCTAAAATTTACCTGTCATGAATTGTTGTTTATTTTTACTTTCTAATTTACAAAATTATTTCACTTTAATGATCATTATACGGCCATCACTTCTTACACCTTACTTTATATTATACGCTCCATATTTCACGTTAAACAATTTAAAATATCACAACTTCTTACTCCAGACAGATGTCAAGATGTCAATCTTGTCTAATTTAGTTCGGGCATTAGTCGCAGGACTTCATAAGTGGCGCTGACTATACGATGAAACACGATGTCACACGAAGCGTTAAACGAACGCAAGAATGCAAGAAGATTATACGTCAGTATAATCTTCTTTATCGGCGTTGTGCACTTTTTTGTGATGGGTAAAAAATGTTAAACTCGCGTCAGCAGTGCTATTTCTTTAAGAAACGCAACGCTGTCGCAACGCTGAGACAGCGCTGTGAATTCAACTTGGTATTCACTAAGCTTGTCAAACCATATCAAACACCCTAGCAACGTCAACGCTGTGGACGCGACGAGCTCGTCGCGACGCACCGTCTAGAAAATGACTCTTAGAGAATAGCACTGCTGGACACGTAAAATTAACTTCGTAAGACTGATCGAAAATTCGTAAGACTACGATAATCCAACTATTGATTTTTCTGAGAGATAAACTTTTTAATGTAATATAAATTGTCATGTTTGTGTACTATAGCGCAATAAATAAATATTGTATTCTACCACATAAATGTATTAATGAAATAGTACTTTTATACTGATAATTATTCCCTAACCATTCTAAATTTAAAAAAAATGCATCACGTTAATATTCAAGTTTTCACTTCTAAAGGCACGAAGTGTAACCCGTCGTTTTATTGTTTTTAGAAAACCTTGAAAATATGTAATATTAGCTTGTAATAAAACCATCGACTACACAACCTATAGACTCCTAATGTTTGATTTTTCGTATTAAATGCATTCTGGCAACTAGCTGAGGTGAGACGAAGGGGTTACAATGCTGTGATTAGCTAATTCAATGTCATACATTACCAATCACGGAACGTTAAAAAGAAATGGATATATTTCGCAACGGGAAAGAATGAGACGACACGATAGTTTGAGTACATTGTTTACGGCTTACATCGGAACTATAAGTCAGATGTGTCGACAGAACCCGTTCCCCTGTTGTTATTAGTCTATGGGTTATGTGGTCGATGAATAAAACCAAACACGATTAGCAGTGATATTCAAAGCTATTAGTACTGTTAGACGACTTTAGGATACGATCTCATAAACACAGTATCTTAAGCTCAAATTCAATCTTGAATCTTGATATATTTTACATAACGACATAATCTACAATCTGTATATTGATCGTATTTGTGACCCGATGGCCTAATCTATATCTTCTGCGTATCTAAAGCGTTTTGCAATACTTAGGGTCGGAACCATGAGATTATTATGGAGATATTATTATTCAAATATGTGTAGGCGTACTCTTTTGCTTGTATTATGTATGATAGTCGTTTCCATTCATTGCTGAATTATTTTCGGTTCGATAAAATCTTCTTTGTTTGCCTTGGAATAATGCATTGAGAATCAATTGAAGTTTGGACAAATAAATATTTTAGGCGTTGCAAAATTCTTTTCAATATCTTTGTTTCTCTTGATAGGTGGAGTGAATTTTATTTAAAATTACTGTATGTCGTAATAGAATTATAGTTTTTTTTTTATAATGAAAGAACTTTTATGGATTTCATCGCGGCTTATTTTTTTTTGGCCCGACGTTTCGGATACTTTATAAGTTTATCTTACTTTGGCAGCCATGGTCACGGGTCACGTATCATAGTAATAAACACAAAACAAAATGAATGACTGATTTCTTTCGATATTTATATAATTCTTAAAATGAAAACTTCTTTAGGCGCGTTGAGCACTATTTGGGTAAAAAAAAACCATAGAACTCGCGTCGTCTTCACCAAACCCATCCAATATAGCCTGCTAATTATTTTATAACTCTAAGGGCCTGTTACACAATCTCCAGATAAGTTCCGAATAGGCTATCGGCAACATATTTGACAGATGACAAATATGTTATGAATATTATATATATTCGGAACTTATCTGGCGATTGTGAAACAGGCCCTAAGTCAGAAGTTTTCACTTCTATCGACAGTTCCTATAAACCCAGTTTTTTTAATTAAAAACCTTGGTATTCTTGATGAAGATAAAGATGAAAAACAAAAAGAATTATTTATGATAAAATTGATTACATGCACGTGATTTATTTGCGCATTTATTGAAATTATACACATATTATGTTAGTTATACCATAGCCCCGAGGTAAATGTTACATATTATTATCAAAACAGCCAGCGGCTAAAGCTTCCCTAATTTCGAGCAAAGTATCCGGCCGTCCTACCCGATCGTTATTAAACGTTAACGAGTACACATGTGTATGTGTGTACGTATTACATCATATCAAGAACACTTTATAAAGATATTATTCTACTTTTTGTAACGTGTTACAACCATGTAGTTCGCGATGTGTTAAATCAATGACCTAGTGATATTTTTTTTTTTAATTAAAGACATTGGCTAGAATCTAATCAATGTTGATTGATGAAAATACTTATTAAAGTCATTTTTTTATGTTTCATTGAGGCTTTATTTAAACATAATCATCAGTGACCTTTACATGTCCCAGTAATAAGCGCGGTTCTCCTTCTCAAAAGCAAGAAGGGTTTTGGGCCATAGTTCCCGTGGCCCCCTAATCCCTATGAGTGTTAATGAACTTCACACATCTTTCAAGATTATGACTTTCATCCGACATGCAGATTTCCTCACGATATTTTCCTTCACCAGTTTTATTTATTAGGAATAAGAATTAATAGCACAGCCCACTATACTTGTGGTTTAATTAACATCTAAATGCTGTTTTCAGTGCTCTAATTAAGTGTTAGAGTGTAGTCATTAGCTGCGGTTATGAAGGAGGACGTTGAACTCCTTTAACTTGTTGTTGTTGTTGGGGTATCGGCCATATTGTCGTTTTTTTAAAATAGGCATATGTCTATGTAAAGGTAGCAGTGGACCGAAAAAGGTTAAAGCTATATATTTTAGCTTGAAAACAATATCATAAATTGACCTTTCAAACTATGGGAAAAATGTTACTAGCATGGTTATCCATAAACCAAGTTACACGAATTTCAAAATATCCGGCGGAAATCCTTTTCGCACTATGGTCCGGAAAGGATTACCCAAGGTAACGGCACTGACGTGTGTGAGGAATCGCATTGGGTGCACTACCCAATCAAAACCGCTGCGTGAGCCTTCAGCCGCTATCCAAGGGACTTGGGTCTACAGGCGACGGGAAACCCTCAGCGACAGACTGGTCCCGGCAAGACCAAATTCTCCACAATAGGGGGACTGCCCGGCTACGACTCCCTTCTACCTAGTATTCTAGTGACACAATTCCTTATTGCAATTATTATTAGTCTTATATTGAATGAATGAATTAATGAATATTCTTTATTGTACACACACACAAATTTACAAATACGAGATAATGAATTTAAAATTAATAAAGAAATAGTCTTATATTATTTATCTTTATCAGTTTATAGTCGTGTTTTAATTACAGACATTGCGATAGGTATGGAAATGTGATGTTACTAAATCTAGGACCCTATTTTAGGTGGAATGTGCCCACCCTAATGTCCAACTTTGTCGACCCCCTTAAGGTGCGACGTAATTTATGGATGGTTCCCTAGTATTTATTATGGAAAACGATGATTTATTTACACTGGGCTGGTTTCTCCTTAAGTAATCGAGAACAAGCGTCACTGTTCGCTTCATCGTTTAATTGATTTGTAAATAGTTAATTGATGTTAAATATTCTCCTTGAATTTTAAAATAGTTTACTTGGAAGTAACTTATTTATATTTGGTTATACTCTGAAGAAATTTGAAGATAATGTTAATTGGATTGCAAACACACAGAAATTTGTAAAGGCTTTCTTTGGCGTTGGGTTTTCATTTAAGGGTATGTAAAACTTAAAGACTTATATATACTTATAAGTTTATTACTTTCATTGTTTTATTACTTGACTGTAATATTGATGTTTTCAAATTAAAAAGAAATACATATAATTATATGAAGTTAAGACCTGTTAAATAGAATAAAATTACATATCGTAATGATCTGTAGGAGTCATTTTTCTTATAGACAAATATTCACATATTCTGATTACATAGGGTTTTGGAAAGTTTTTGTTATGACTTTAGACGTTTTGGTCTTGGCTCCGACCTCTGTGCACGTGGTGCACGTTGTGTTGCCAGTGCGGGTTTTCCTGCTCTTCATGGTCTTCAATGACCTCATAGTGACCGGGAGTAGTGTCCAGGTGTTGCTCGAATCCATTTTTGTGTTTGCGTCTTCCGTCCATTAGAATTCTATTCATGTCTGCCTGACGCCTGAGTCTAAGATACTCCAGTAGGGTGTCGTAGTCATTGTAGGCGATTGGTATTCCATTTCTTTTTGGTAGAATCAAGATTTGACCTCCATCACCACGCGTGTATCTTCTGCCACCGGTTTTAAGGTATCTATAGTCCAGTATAATGTTAGGCTCGTAGTAATCAGGGCTGTAGACGTCTTGTACTATCCTGGATAAGTAAAAAAATAAGTTAGCAAGTGATGTCTGTCATGAACATAATTGCTGTAAGTATCCGAAACGTTGCCATTTAAAAATCTTAATAAACTAAGATAATATTTTTTTTAATGTAAGTCGGAAAGGCAAGCGGACAGACGAGTCGCATAGTGTTAAATGATTAGCGTCGCCCATCAACACAAACAAGTTAACCTGAGACTAGAGCCCAGGCAACTCATTCATGTATTGCTCATCCTGAGATATGAGATGTTAAGTGTTTGTGCCAGTAATTACTTTGCCCGTCCTGCTCTACTCTCTAAAACACAGCAAAGCTGTTTTACTAGAGAGCAATGTAAGATAGTGGTACACATGCAGCCGGGAGCGCGGCACAGCACATCCCTCCCACCAGTAGAATATCCGTGAAAGTAGTTTCTGCAGAGGCAGTGGTTGTGCAGAAGATAATTTTATTTTGTTATTTGAAGTTTAATGTAACTATTTTTTATATTCTAGTAAAGTATTATTATGTATCGCGGTATTGAATAACGTATGTCATTGTTGCTAAAGACACGTATTAACATCTTACCGACTTTCTTCATTTTGTTCCTGAAACAATAAACATTATTCAATAGTTTAACGGAATAAAACGGAGTCCAAATATAACGCAGTCAAACTGAATGGAATTTTTGGTACCATAACATAATATTATTGTGTAATGAAGAGAAATATAACATGATATCCAAATTAAGGATCAGACTTTAGTCCATTTTAGACGAACAGGGCTTAAGACTTTCTAGAGGTTAAGTACAAATATGAAACGGACAGGTATTCAATTTTTAATATTTACGTGAATTTCACTAATTCAAATGCGATAGCTTTAACGGATTTTATCGCGGTTTATTAAGACAACATTTTAAATATTTTTGAAATATTGCATTTCTTTTGTGTGATAGTTTTTCCGTAAAAGTTGTTTCGCTATAATAATATAAACCCTATACTGAAGAGATACTTTTTACTTACATATTCTCCTTTCAAGTGCAAATCGCTTGGATGTTCCGTTTCTCTGTGTTCGTTTAACGAACTTGGGTTTGCTTCTGGTTCTTTATTTGCAAACACAGTGCAAATGAGAAGAAACGTTGCAAATATAGTTTTCTAAAAAATAACGTACATTTAAAATATATTGTTATAGCAGATATTATGTACTTTATAATATTTGACAAGAAGGTATTTGAAAACATATAAATAATACTTTACAATCCAGTAATAACATTTTTCACATTATATATATTAGTTTTATGTCATCTTGCATCACCGCAAAGCATGACATTGAAATATTTAATATTAAATATTTTTTAGATGGTATGTATATAATAAAAAACATGATGCTTTGACACTAAACCTTACCTGGATGAAAAAAGTGAAAGATAAAATAATACTAACCTGCAACATGTTGAATTCTCGCTGAATGTATTGCAACTAAATGCTTGATTAGTAACATTAAAATGAATATCGACTTCTTGTTTCCCGGACTTCGCATGCACTTGATAATAGGATATATGTAATTGTTTAATAAGTTCAATTCTTAAGCTAATTCATATTGTATAATAAATTGTATAATACCTTTATTATCACGTGTGTAATATCTTTATACGTTCAGCGGACAGTTCACGTAGGTATAGCTTCATTACCACCACCTGCTACCCGTCCACTGTTAAAAAGAGCCCTCTTTCGAAGATCACCAAGACGACCGGACACGGACCGGCCACTGCATGGCCATCGTCTTCTCATCTTGTTAATGTGTATACTTTACCTGGACTATACTTGTATCCATAATATCTTCAGCTATATGAGCTAGACTTTCACTTCGAACAGTATATTATTCCAACGAAGCTGATATTACTGAAAGGACGCTTGTTTAGGGTACTTCGGCCACAAATGTTTTAGAATATATTTAAATCTTTTAGTAATCTATATACACCATATAATATTTATACTAATATTACTTTTAAAAATATCACCTGCAAGCTTAAACATTTTTGCGATGTCAAAATGACTCTATAACGAGTAAAAATACTCAGATTTGTTATTTATTTTGGACATTTATTGCTCTTTGGCAATATATTATATTTCTGGTGAAAAATATTTAATAATTAATTAACCTTTTTTGGCATGAATTATATGCTTGTTATTAATTAAATTTAGGTAATTGACATAATTGTTCAAAATTTAAGGTAATAGAAATTGAATATTCTAATAATAAATCTGTTATTAAAACAAAGCTCTTAAAACCTTAAATTTTATTCATGTTCTTAACATTGTCTCGTAAAACCTAATTTATCATCATAAAAACTATGACTTAATAAATAATATGCATTTGTAACTATATAGTTTATTTGTTTAAAATTTTAATGCTTCGATTTATGTGCTACATGCTTTGGATGGTGGACTATAATATGATGCTCATATTTTTCTTCATCATCACTTTTAGATTGTATGTTTATATTCCTTAATGCAGCTTTATGCGGAATAGCTATATTCCTTACATGATTTTTCGAATTATTAGAATCGATCGCCCTTCTTCTATTTGCACCGTTATTATTACTTTCTTTATGACTTTTCTTTTTATTGCAATGATGATGCGTATCTTCTTCTATTTCAATGCTCTCATTTGATTTTTCATTTTGGATACCACCATTTTCTTTTGAATTATTATATTTATCATTACTTTCATTGTGATTTTCATTATGGTTTTCATTGCTACTTTCATACTTATTTTCTTCATTTTTTTCTTCATGTGATTGTTCGTTTTCTTGACTATTTGATTCTAATTGGACTTTTTCAATGTGGCCATTTCCATGTCCGTGTTTTTTCGGTTTTTCATGTGTTTCTTTATTTCTAGTATTTCCATTATGATTTGAATTCTTTATATTATTTTTCAAGTTTTCATCATTTTCTATTTTTCCTTCGCGATCATTTGTAATATCTTCTTTTCTTTCCCCACTCTGTTCCCCACTTCTTCCATGTTCTGCAGCATTAATCAACTGTTCTTCCTGTTTATGTTTATTATACATGCGTCTTTGGCCTCCATTGTTGTTTGGTTTGTGCTTCTTCTCAATTTGATTTTTATTTTCATTGGAATCATTTTGTCTACCATTATTATGATTTTCTTTATCACCACCTTCGTCCTTATTTTCCTCCTTTGAAGATGAGCTTTTTTCTTCTTCAATTTTTTCATCGTTTGTATTTTTTTCGTGTTCGTTTTTGTCATGATTGTTATTGTTATATTCTTCGAGAACGTCATTTGATGCAGTGTAACTTATGTGAGCTTTAAATCTAAAATATAAAATAATTTGTTTTATGTAATGGGATACACAATAAATTACCTGATGATAGCTGACACTGAAAATAATATCTATGGACCCTTTTTTACACCACGTCAATCTGGTCCTGTGGTAAGTACTCGAAGAGACTTGAGTTATGTTACGGGTACCAGACAACGGAAATACATATATTTAGTAATATTCAGTGTTCCGAGCGTTGGCGATGTATGCCGGTGTACGGACAAACCCCTGAGGGTTTAGTAAAACTGTAACTATTAATATTATGTCATTAAATAAAAAAAAAAATACTTTTTATATTAATACTTACATTTAACACAGAAACTTTTTTGTTCTCTGACGGGATTCGAACCCGCTATTTCCGGCTTGAACGCCAACGTGCATTGAGCAACAGAGGTCAGACAGACATGAGTATGTATGTGATAAGTTCAAATTTTAAAAGAAATCTTATGCCCTACACTCAGAGTTACTGAACGAAATGGTATATTGCTTGATAACAATCTTATAGCTACGTTTGCATGAATATTCTATTACTTAAGTTGGACTGTGACTATTTAATATGCATGTATTCTTGGAGGACGCTTACCCTTGTTTCCCATCGGATCTATATTTGACAGTCCTTTTTTGTCCGTATGGTTCGACAAGCCAATACAATCCGTTTACTTTGTCCTTATGACGAGTTTCGTGCTGGCCTTTAAAATCCTTTGTATCAGGGTCCGACACTTTATACGAGAATTCATAAGAAGGATCCGCTGAAGCCTGAAAAGAGATAGTGTTTATTTATTTTTATCATCATTACCATCATCAGACTTTATCCCTTTACTGCTTAACATTTACCTCCTTAAATGAACACCAAGACGGCTGGTATAATCTAGATCTTAGTGATTATAATATCTATATAAATAAAAATGAACGTTGCTAAGCATGTATCTCGAAAACGGCTAGACCAATTATAAGACTTAAAAAAATATATTTTTTGTATGTTCCTTAGGTCCCACGAAAGGTTTTAATATTAAAAAGAACGGCACGGTAAATGTTCGAAACGGTATCTACTATCCACCGGATTTCGTAGCAGAAAAAATAACTACGGGGTCTAAAAAATTTAAAACTTATATTTGTAAGTACTCGTAGTTTACTGAATAAAAAATAATGAGATATAAATGTGGGATTCACTTGAAAAAAAAAAAAAATATTTCAGCTAGTTCAAATATATTATGTTCATTTTAATAATCATTCGTTTCGTTGCAGCATAACTTCGACGCCTGTTTAAAGTAACTATCAAAACACAGTTTGTCGTTCAATGCAATGTGTTATTTTTGTAAAATAAATACCACTAAGACCATAAAAATGAAAATGAAACCCAATAATAATTTTAAAACTATGGTATGGTTATCGAATCGTTATGGCTTGAGATTTAAGTTGGTGCTAAGTTCTAGAAACATTCCTGAAATTCATTAATAATAGCGTAAGTATGTTGTTTCGTATATTGAACACAGAATATCTTGTTTATATTTTCTTACGTTTGGATGGATAGATTTACTGTACTGTAGTTAGCTTTGGTTTTTGTTTTCCTCTTTTTATTTATATGTGTGATGCGGAGTTGTGAATAAAAAGTTTATCTATCTATCTGGAATACGACCAGACAAATCAAAAGAAACTTACGTATTCTTCATGATACTCGTTCTTATTTTGTTCATCATTTGAGTTTTGGTTTTCAGTGTCTATAAGATGGTGAATTGTCACTTTTTGTTCAGATATTGCTCCGGAGGGATATCCTTGAACGGAAAATGTGACCCAAAACAGCAAAACAATCTAGCAAATGAGAAATAAATATTAAAGTCTTTGAAATCATTATCATCAGCCCACACTTGTCCACCGCTGCACTCTTTCAATAAACGCTAAGACTGTAGTTTCCTAGTTTATTGTTTATAATCTGGATTGGCTTTTGCGTGGAGATGTACATCCAATAGTTTGAAGTCGAGCAATTCAACTTTTTCTTGATTATTATATTATGCATTTTTTATTATTTAATTAAGCATATACAAATAGACAATTGAGTTTTATGAATAAGGCATTCGTTCCAAAAATAACACATGATAGATATGTCCAATTTTGAATAGTTTTTTTATTCATTCTCTCCTTTTAAACTCACACTTGAAGAAATCTTGTCGAATCGTCAACATTGCACATAATTTGGTAAGATCACTTATACACTTCCTTATTCAAATGTTAGTAACGATCACTGCAATTTTTTTTATCTATGCCACAAATACTTAGTATTACAATTCAGTAACATCTAACAATCTAGCACTTGTTATTTTATCCAATCGCTTAGCCAAAAATCTCAAATTGTCCTCATATTTATTACACATTTACATTACCTCCCAAATCATCGTTCACGCTTCCTCCAACGAATATCCACTACAATTAGCTGATAGTATACTATCACGTGTATTTATACTGAAATGTAATTACTTTTTACTATTCACTGAAGCAATTACGTTACACGAGGGTGTGGCTTGTTTCATGCTTTGATTGATAAATAAGTGAATGCTATATTATTTCACCCGATCATGCTTGTCTTGAATGTACAAGCCGCTGGTCTGTACAACAGAGTCGTTTTTTTAAATATCACCAAAATGAAAGAGAACGCTGAATAATAAGATAGATTTAGATTAAAGTGAGACATTTCACAAAGAAAAACTTGTTTCTCAAATGCAAAACGCAAGATAAGTCTGCTATAGTGTGTCATATTATGTTTCTTACAATTAAAATCAAGCCCTGTACATCTGATGAAATATTAAGAAGAAAGTTCCTTACAGTAGCTGGTAAGTAGACGACCATTTTTCTGCCAAACTATAGTTACTTTAAATTGAAGAAAGGGACGGTGAATTGAGACGGTTAAAAGTAGGTAGTTTTGTCTCTCTCTTATTTCTCATAAAAAATATATGCACGTCAATGCATATTTTTGTCAATGTAGCAAATTTATTAACTATATTTTGTGGTTATATTTTATTATATCTTACTGTTACTGTAAACAATGCTCTTTCGAACATGGTGCATTGGTTTAGCGTAAATAATTTGTTACTTAATTCAAACAAAACTAAATTGATAAAATTTACACTGCCTAATGTCAAGCAGGTGCAAACTAATGTATTACTTAACGGAGAGGTGATGGACTTGGTGGATTCGACCGTATTTCTTGGAATAACCATAGATTGTAAGCTGCAATGGGCGCCACATATAGCCAAGTTGGCAAATAGACTCGGTACTGCGACTTTTGCGATTAAAAAAATAAGAAAAATGACAGATGTAAATACGGCGCGATTAGTATACCATGCTTACTTCCACAGTCTAATGTCTTACGGCATTCTACTGTGGGGGAATGCGGCGGATATTAATACGATTTTCTTGTTGCAGAAGCGAGCTATTCGAACTATATACTGTTTGGGCCCCCGGGTATCATTGAAAGAAAAATTCAAAGAAATTGCCATCTTAACTGTAGCTTCTCAGTACATACTTGCTAATGTGATGTACGTCCGCAAAAATATTAATGACTTTTTAAAAAAATGCGACCATCACAACATAAATACTAGGAACAAATATAAATTGAATGTTCCATTTTTTAGACTTAATAAAGTTAGTACTTCTTTTATGGGACAATGTATACGATTTTACAATAGGATCCCAGAAAACGTTCAAAATCTTTCCATTAATAAATTTAAGAAAATTGTTAAGGAACGTTTGTGTGGTAAAGCGTATTATGAAATAAAAGATTTTATTGAAGATACCACACCTTGGGAATAAGACACTCACTCATAAGGTTTTATACAATGTATAAATTATAAATTTCATAATTTGTTATTTAGACGAAGCGAAACCTTGGGATTAAATTGCTCTTCTATAAAGCTGTTTTATCTAGAATGTAGATAAATTTTGAGCCTGCAGTGTATTGAACTAAACTTGTGTAAAGGCGAAACGTATGACATGTCATGCTCGCTTACGCTACTGCAGTGGTGGCGTTGTGGGATGGGTCTTCCACTTCCCTCTAATATGCGGAAGAGGTTGACGCTGGCTCACGCGTCCAGGCCTATGTGGAGGTGCTGCTGTGGTGGCTGGTCGTGTTATGCGATTTCTACCTAGCTGAGTTTCTTTTTTTTTTATTAACATCCACTGGTTTGTTTTGGATATTGCGGGGTCTAAATTTATCTACTTATTCACTTTTCTTAGGATAAAGATCTTAGGATAAGACTGTAATAAATGTGTTATAGTAATAAGTGTATGTAATTATGTATGTTTATAAAAAATTGTAAACTATATTTTGAAAGGAGCAACCCAACAGAGTTTCTTGCTGAATTCTTCTTATGTACTATACTAGTATAGTATTATGTATTGTTTGTATTACTATTTTTTGTAATATTGTATTTGAAAAGACTAGTTCCACTGAGTTTGTTTCGCCGGTTCTTCTCAGTGGACTTACTTTGGAACCGGTGGTAGACTCAATTGACCTTCAAAAAGATACTTGGATAGTACTATTTTGAATAAAATTTTTGACTTTTGACTTTTGACTTTTGTTATTTAAATTGTTGTGTTAGAATCTAAAGATTTGTGCAAATTTATTTATTATATAATATAAAAATGAAGATTCACATATATATATATAGTCAAGACATATTTTATTGATTATGATTAGGGCCTGTTTCACAATCTCCAGATAAGTTCCGAATAGGCTATCGGCAACATATTTGACAGATACTCGACAGATACTCCATACTCTATCTGTCAAATATCTGTCAAATATGTTGCCGATAGCCTATTCGGAACTTATCTGGAGATTGTGAAACAGGCCCTAAAGTATCGTAATAGCGTTAAGTTTGAATTGAAGCGTGTCATAAAGCAACGCGGACCTCCTTCCTTCTTACGGTTCCGGAAGATCGTTCAATGGAACATGATCGTGTTCTTAGGAAGACCGTATCTCTTTACAAAGCGTGTAGATGAAATATTAAAAATATTCTGCTAATGCGGACGTGTGACAGGTACAAGCGCGGCCATTTGCAATTCCTTTCTTTAAATAACTTAGCTATGCATTTGTTCAACTGTAGATAAATGCAAAAATTTCTTTAGCAAATTTGCATGCAAATTTGCAAAGATACGTTATCAAAAATAACAATGCTGCCTTTGTGTCCGATTTACAGCGCTGATATCATAAATCATAATTGTTCCACTCTAATCTTTTCAATATTTTCTATCATACATGCTTTCAATACAGACATGTGGACACCAAGTTAAGAATTATGTGAGCGTTGGAAATATGCATATTGCTTTTTAAAAAATAATTTATTGCCTGTTCATTTCTATGATTTTATCTCTGAATTAGTATTCAGAATTGTCCAATCGTTTAATATACTAAAGGTTTATAAATATACTAGCTGTTGCAAGCAGCTTCGCTTGGTTCAACTAAGATTTAAAACGGGTCCCTTACTTTTTGAAAATTTAATACAGGGTTTTATTAAATTCTTAAATCGAATAAATCAAAAGTTTCTAAGAGCGGGTTACTCCGAATAGAGTAGTGGGTGACACCATGGCGACCGATAATAGAATGGTGATAGGCAAGATGAGGTGTACACAACTAAACTATTGGCTCTTAATCTTGTTTGATCTTATTCTCCGTTTTCTCCGCAATTTCATCTATCAGATCATTCGAAATAAATCTTCTGATATAAATAGATTTTTCTAGCATAGGAGTGCAAACGAGTAGGCGAAGCTTTTAACGACTATAGACGCCCATATGCATCGTCTTCACACAGACAGATGGGCCACTGGAAACTCGCAAACCGCCCAAAACGCAATACCAATAATGAGTCGCTTTACGCAGGTATCATATTGTGAGACTTACTATCCCAATCGGCTGGCCCAATTTCGATGCAAATCAGCATGCCAATAGCTCATATAAATCAAACTTCTACAACTAAATGAATTAGACTAACAAAATACTATTTTGAAACAACCTTTATAATGTATACAGGTAATTCAAAGTTATTACCATCGTCATTTAAATATATAATCTACACGTTGGCTAAAAGTATCATGTTAAAAAAGGTTCAAAACGGTAGTTTTTTTAAACCGTCGGAGTACGACGTGTGTATCTGTGCATCAAGCTAATTAATCCGTACGTGTAAAGCGCATACGGAACTGATGCATTTCGTTGCGTCTCCATGACGTAAACTATCGACAAATCAGGCAAGATTGAATATGGTTTGAATAAACATGTTATTCGTCAATTTATTCGATCCAATATTCGAGCATTAGTTTCTTGCTGTCAAGGCGCGTTGCCAAACAAAATCAATGACGCGAAATTTTCCTACTATTTACAAAATTTTATTACATTATTCATAGACTAAAGTAATACACATTATTTAACAGCAACACGAACTGATGTGTATTTTTTAAACTAATGTATATTATACTATATTTCTTGGTACGTTTAGCAATAAAATATTAATATATTAATTTACACTTATTGTTCTACAATTTCAAGCAATAACTTCATACACATATTTAGTACAGTTCGGCAGGCTTCAGGGGCGATAAATCAATCTAATTAGGATTTATTTTTAGAAAATATTGTTTAATCCTTAAAAAAGCAAGTTTGCCGTAGCTCAACGTGCTATGGAGCGTGCTATGCTGGGTGTTTCTTTGGCAGATACGATTCGAAACGATGTCCTCCGCCAGAGAACTAAAGTTACCGATATCACGCGAAGAATAAGCACGTTGAAGTGGCAATCGGCTGGTCACGCACTCAGAAGAACGGATGGCCGATGGGCCATTAAGGTTCGAGAGTGGAGGCCGCGCCTAGGTAGACGAAGTGTTGGTCGACCATTAACCAGATGGGAAGACGATCTCCGTGCAGTGGCAGTTCCGTGCGAGTAGCGAGGGATCGGTCGTCTTGGCGTTCATTAAGGGAGGCCTATGATCAGCAGTGGACGGATAAAGTCTGATAATGATCATGATGATAATGATTGTTTAATCTGTGTTATTAGGCTATGAAAACTGTTAAAATATCTTCAAAATACGAACGACAATTTAGTTGTTTTTTACTATGTTATAAGATTATTTTCAGTGTTACATTCAGTTGGAAAATCAGGCAGTTTCGAATCCGAAAGAGCCTGGTTCGTGTCTCCAGTCCCTTTTTTTAAGTCCCCACTTTTGGTAGAAAAACTTTATTATACCATCTGTAAAGGTATTCAAAATAAAGCAATCAAAACAGCGAGCAAATGCTCAGTCTACCAGGTACTATAGTTTAAAAGAACAAAATATACCCAACCTACGGAGCGTGAACATTTATACAGGTGTAAAAAAACTTCTAATACAGTAAGTTTTTCACACGAAGGAAAAAGTAGTAATATCAATGCAAAACGTTTTGCTTCATTTGAATATGCTATAATTCAAAAATTTATTAGAAACATGACAAGATAGCACATATACATATGTATAAGTTATATCAAACGCTTCATTAGACACGCATCAAGTGAACCATATGCTGTGCGTATCTTCGCAATAGAAAAATTGCTTGTATCGTAACTTCACACTGATGTAATAAATTATACTCAAAGAAGTTAGACAAGAAAAGGAAACTGTTACGGAACAAAGGTAGGAAGCTATCATAGTTAACTAATAGTACGTAAGTTGATATAATACAGAACAGGTCTTTGGCAGCTACAGTAACTATTATTGGACACATTGGTCATCGTGTATTCAGGAATAACTTTAGTAGTATTTCAGAAAAATGGCGATCCTTACTTAAAAGTTGTAAAGAACCATACATATTATATACTAGCTGTTGCTAGTAGCTACGCCTGCATTATCTAAGATTTACAACGGCATCTTAGCGGGATGATATAGCCTATAAGCCTTCCTCGATAAATGGACTATTTAAAACTAACATTATTTTTCAAATCCGACTAATAGTTTCTGAGATTAGCGCGTTCAAACAAACAAACTCTTCAGATTTATATATTAAGTACACGAGTATAAGTTAACAGTTGATAAATATAAAAATATCATTCTATTGTTTAAATGAATACATGTCTCAACCGACGACAATGACAATGATTTTATAATATTATTATAAAATCATTGTCATGATAAATATAGATATATAAATAATTTGTAATATAATGTAATAACTAGTATAGTAATTATAATGGTAACCTTACTCTATATAATATCAAAATAATATTTTCTTATTTTTAATTTTTTTTTAATTGCACGCCATCTGTATGGCAGAATGTACAAGAACATTTTATAGAATTTTCAAGACCTCTGTAACACTACATTCTTGCAATAAACATATTATTATTATTATTATTAAAAGACGATAATGTTAATATTTAATCTTCATGTATAAATAATGCAACAAATAAATTTTTAAGTTTGTTGGAGCAAACAAATCTTTTTGATTTGTATACAGTAGGGTAATAATAGGTTTTGAAGATAAAGCTGTTAAAGGGGTTATGATTTTGTTAGATTTTCGGAATATTTTTTGTAAAATGCATAATAACTTATGATTATTAATAATTTATCATGTCATAATGCATCACATTTGTGGAATCCCAGGAGTTTCTGTATTTTGTGTTTTCTATACTATAAAAACTTATATTATTAAGAAATGAAAAAATAACAAACGTTTAATATTGTATATTTTATCTATGTATACCATTTGTAATTATACAAATTCATATAGGCCAATAATACTAAAATGTAAAATAAGGCCACTCAAATATAATGTTTAAACATTATTAAGATTGATTGAGTAAATTCTTTAAAATAATTTCAATTTCCTCCTTTATTATAATTTTTATTAAAACCCTCCAAATTGATGACTGGTGATATCTAACTTTAGTGATAGTAGTATAAATCATTGAGCTATATTTTCATTATGTTCTAGCAACAACTGCAACTAAAAAGGTACATCATGATCTTAATGTCTCTTTGTAACTTATAAATAACTATATCACTGGTTCCTAATGATGTTTTCCTGATTTATATTTCGGATGGTGAACCTTGATGTGATATTCGTATCGCTTGTGATGTTTCTTGTTGTGGTTTTCGTTGTCTTGTTCGTTATTGCTATTTCCTTCACTATTATTTTCTTCACCCCCTTCACTTCCTTCGTTGGCACCATTTTTGCCATGACCGCTTCTACCGTGATTTCCAACTCTGTCTATTTCATGCTTCCAGCTGTGTTTGATGTGGTAATTTATAATCGTTTTTTTATGATTATTATTACCTCCAGCGTGTCCTTCACCTTCATGGCCTGAATTCATTTTTCCATGCATGATTCGCCGTCTATTCTCACCTTCGTTACCTCCTTCGTTGTTTTCGCCTCTATTTTCACCATTTTCATTACCTTCCTCATTATTACCGTTATTTTGATTTTCACCTCTATTATTATCATTGTTTTCAACTTCTTCATTGCCTTCATGTTCTCCTCCATGCTCATTGTTCTCGTTTCCTTTTTGATTTTCCATTCCTCCATGATGGTGTCCTAAATATTTATGTTTGTACCAGCCTCCTCCACCATGACCCCAATGAACACTTTTATGTCCTGAACTTCCTCCACCATTTTTACCACCTTCATTTTCTTTTTTTCCGTGTCCATGGCCATGGCCTTGCATGTGATGTGAGCCACCCTGCCTGCCACCTCTACCCTTTTCTTCACTGTTTTCACCATTTGATTCCTCACTTCCTCCCTCTCCACCTTGTCCATTTTCTCCCTCACCAGAATTTTCATTACCGCCTTCATTACCATTTTCATTACCACCTTCGTTACCACCTTCATTACTACCGCCACCATTTACTTCTTCACCGCGGCCGTTGTTGTCACCGTTACCTTCACCACCTTCGTTATTTTCTTGAACTTCATCTTGCTCGTGTGGTTCCTTATATCCGACGTGGGCTTTGAATCTGAAAAATAATTTAGAGCGTAAGATTTTCTCATTATTTTATGAGTGCGTCCACTAAATTATTCACTATTAAAGAATAATGATACAATTTTAAATAGTCTCACAGTAAGCTTGAAAAAACCAGGGTTAGTAGTAATAACAATTTAAAATAAAAATGTTTATGAATGTAAGCGTTCATTTTAACTCATCTACTATTCATTATACTGGTCATTAACATATTAATTTGAATAAACGTTATAAGTATGCGAGCGGCAAAGGATCGGTCATCTTGGCGTTCACTGAGAGAGGCATCGATTCAGCAGAGGACGTATAAAAGCTCATGGTGATGCTGATGGTGAATTTATAAACAGTGTATATAAAATTTATGCTTTAAAGTTTAAAACTTTCTTAGTGTTCTTTATTAATAAAAACTTACCCGCTATCTTTTTCAACATGGTATTTAACGATGCGCTTGCGACCATTTGGCTCTATTAACCAATACTCTCCATTAACTTGATCACCTTCCCGCTTTTCATACTGGCCTTTAAAGTCATGTGTGTGAGGATCAGAGACCTTATATGCGAACTCGTATGAAGGATACGCCCAGGCCTGTATTTTTATAAAGTATTTTTTTATAGTATACATACATACATACAGGCATAACATAAAAATTTCAGGCCAATTACCTAAGTAAGATGACGCAAGCAAATTATGACAATGTAATTTAAAAAAAATGTTAGTATTTTGGTAACCTGAAGAATATTGGTTTATTAAATTGTAAATTAAATCTATATAAAATATGAATAAATAGCTTTTTTACGTCGGAAAGACAGTAAAAAAAAAACAGTTAAGTAGCGTATATCTTTACTAATTAGTAACACATCTCTTTATCTATACCATACTGAAATACTTGCATTCGGCCAGTATGTATAAATTTGATGCCTTCGACAGTTACATCATTTTTACTAATACGTCCTAAATCCCGTAAGAACTAAGAATTTTTAGATATAAAATTTCAAAATCACAATTTCAATTTTCAAATGAATCCATTTAGCCGTTTTGTCGCGCAAGACCAACAAACATTCTAACTTATACACTTTCTTAGATGAGCCTTACGTCTGCTCATCTACTTTTCCGATGTAGTTTTAAAACCTTAAGGCCAACAGCATAGGTCATTTCGAAAAAAATACCTATACACTTTGAACTTTATAATATTAGTAAGGTCTTAATGTAATTAAATTAGATAAAAATTGGTAAGGTCTAAATTAATTCGCATATAAGTTTAAGATATTTTTTTGAATTACAACACAATACAGATTTCTGACCCTTAGCAACTACACTGGACGAGGGCAAGTCTTAAATAAACCTTAAAAATGAATGAAACTGAAATATGATTATATTCAACTGGCACTATATTATATTAAGATTACTTACGTATTTTCCATGTTCCTTCGAATGGCCATGATCGCTCATATCGACATGGTGTATTATCTTCACTCTCTGTTCAGAGTAGGGTGGATGCGCATGGGCCACGGCCCAAAGCACAACTCCTAACGATGTTACAACCTGTCGAACCGATAATGTTAGTAATTCGTACAACCTATTATTTTATTATTAATCTTAAAATAAATAATAATAAATGCTTTTTTTTTCATAACCACATAAACACATTTTAAATATCTTTACGGTGTAGTTGCAAAAAATAAATTCTTTGTAGTTTTTACACTTAATCAACTGTCTATTTCAAGTACTATTAAAAAAATGTTACGTTATTTTTAATTTCCACTACATGCCTTTCGTAAGTCAATGTTTATATAGTTTATTTAAGTATATATTATTTTATTTTATTTACACATAAACTATTAAATTTTTTAAAGTGTTAAGCAAAAAATAAAATTAATACTTCTATATTTTTTTAATATAAATAATTTTGTTACCTTCCAAGACATCGCCTATGCCTGTATTGATAGGTGATGATAACTTTACTGATAATATGATAACATGTGTAACATTTATATACGATATTGAAATTCAAATTTAATTCTCTGTTTCCTTCAGAAATCAATACAAGCAATTACTTGGTTTCACGATTTAATTCATAAAGGGTGTGGTTGCACGTATGTATGCTGAGAGCAAAACGTATTTCAAGTAACACAAAGTACGCCTTTGATGATTGAATAGTACTGTTTATGATTTTTATTATAATAAAATATTATATAATTAAATTAAACTCAAATATTAAATGCAACGGTTAGTGACAGTTTTTAATAATTGGTAAGTATTCGCAGTAACCATCGCAGTAATAATAATATTTATCAATAATAAAATAAGAGTAAAATACCTAAAGACTAAATAATATTCTCTTTGATTCGTGTAAATTGTTTTAAAAACGTATTTCGGTGTTTAGTGGTGTTTTTTGCACATTGCACTTTTGAGTAAAATTTTATCAAAAAAATTTTGACAATTGACATGAAATTTAGCTCTGATGACAAACAATGGCCGATATTACAAAATGGATTTTTTTAAATCCATCGGATCAAGTTAGTAAATGAAGGATACTGACTCCAATTATTATTATAATACGGTCCATATTAAAAAAAAGACGATCGCCAACGTAAACTTATGGATCTCATATTTGTTTGATTACCCTTGTTAGTAATGGGTATCAAATGAAAGGCTAACACAAACGCAGTGAATCATAGTATAAACTTTAAATCTAAGCTTTAATTTAAGCAACTAATCGAAAAAAAAATTGTCCGAGAAATGAGAGTTTTCATACGGAGTTATGGACTGTATAGAGTCAGGGTGGTAAAGACGATATTGTTACTTTTTTTCAGAGTCCAAATATTTGAATTTCACACTATATTCAAGCCTAGCTATTGGACCTCTTGACTTCCAAACTAACACCAATCACTCGTATGAATTGGTTACAACCAGTATGTAACGAAATAAAAACTTGTAAATAAAGAGTAAAAATATATATTATATTAATTATTATTAAAGGTTTATAGGAAAAATGAACAAAGATGATATGATAATGGACAAAAAATTAAAAACACCGAGGTAGGTCTTAACCATGGATATAGTAAAGTATAACCTCTTATCATTATACCATCCTCCACAACAATCTAATAAGGCATTGGTTACACGCGCGTAGCGTAATTTGAGTTTTTTAAACTTGCATTTGTACATGATACGAACAGCTTTTCACCGATGCTTCTATCCCTTCCTTTATTAAAAATTTCATTCAAAACAGCATTGTTGATTATTATAACTTTAAATAAGTATATATTATGTACTAATTGTTGGTTATAAGGTATACTATGCTCAATGTTTCATAAAATATACGAGTACATACGAGAATTATTCATTTATATTGATTAATATGAGAATTAAAAAAGTACATAATAGATTTAAAAATAGATGGAACAAATATAGAAAAAAGTATTAGGTATTAGAAGTGAATACATTTTTTTAGTTTAGTAATCGTTGCAGTAGGGCTATTCTGTAAGGTCGTTTTCGAATCTCGAAAGCGGAATCCGCGGTGATATGACAAATTTGACGAATTTGTTTTCTTTAAAACTCGACTATCTTTCTATATCAATAAAGTTTGCTTTCGATGTGACGTAAAGTGAACTCTATCACTCAAGTGAAGCTCGATATCGAAATGGTTTTTTACAGAATAGCCCTACAGGATCAAGATCGTATTTGTATGCAACATGCAGTAGATCATTGATAATATTTAACGATATCAATTAAAAGTATTAACAACTAAACCCATTATGTTTATTAACATTAATAATAATCCAATAACAATTAACCCAGCCCACAACAGGAAATGTATTAAACATCAAAGAAATCCTCAAATTATTTTATTGTAATGTAATTCATTTGCAATACATATTAAAGTTTAGAATTTTTAGATAAGGAAAAATTTAGAATTAGCACCAACTCTCCGTAAAACAGATTTGAAAACTAGTTTGTTACGTACAGTGAGAAGCTAGTGCAGACATATTTGTCTTGAAAAAAGAATGTTCTGCCTGAAATGTGGAAGTTATTATATAAATTACTAATGTTGTCCGCGGCTTCGCCCGCCCTTTTTTTAATGTATCCTATATTACTTTTAGTACCTCCGAGAATATGTGTACAATCTTTCATTATGATCGGTTGAGTAGTTATCGTGTGAAAGCGTAACAAACATCCCTACTTTCACATTTATAATATTAATGAACTACTGGAAGAAATTCCATTTATGGAATAAGTAGTACCTTTGCACCAGTGTTCTTCATCACTATTTCACTTTATATGTTTTTCAGTGTACTAAAATTATTAAATAAATTAATAAATTATAAATAAATAATTGAATTAAGCTTTGTTTGTATGTACTTTTAAAACACAATAGGCATATTATGCTTTGACAGAACGCGCACGAGCCTTCAAGTGGTAAATTGTTTGAATTTTGAATATAGTATATTAATGCTAAGGCATGTCGTTGAGTTGATTCTAAAATACAACGTTAAAGCTTCGGGTTGATGGTTGGTTTAAAAATATAAATAAACTGTTTAAAAATATAAATAAACTGTTTAAATATACTAGATAGATATGACTCAAAACAAAGACTCTACCAGAGAATCGAAGCTACAGATATCATGCGTAGAATAAGGCCGTTCAAGTGGCAGTTGCCTGTTCACACTCAGAAGAATGGATGGCTGAAGGGTTGATAAGGTTCAAGAGCGGAGGCCGCATTTAGGTAAACGAGGTGTTAGTCGGCCATTAAACAGGTAGGAAGACAATCTCTGCGCAGTGGCAATGGGTTCTTTTTTGATACTAGTGATAAGAGATGATGATACTACAAGGAATAAATTAATTTAAGGGATAATTAAATACATTTTTCAAAGAGGGCGCCGTCTTTATTGTTCACAATTAAATATAATTCGGAGTCAGTCTTCGGTGAAATAAGTCGAAGTTGTATGAGATGATCTACCGTTAAGTCGTGAATCATATATGGTGGTGAGACAAATGGATGTGATGGTGAGGAGAAGTGTGGTGGACGATGGCGTTGAATCTGAAAAAAAAAACCATTTAAAAATTTTATAATCATAAACATCATTAACTTCTCGCTAATTCATTTGGTCAACACATAAGTGCAAGTTAAAATCGAAATTTTTATTATATCAGCCTGTCATTTATCTCTCCCCTTCGTCTCATCACTTTAATTATTTATTTATTAACTGTATTTACATAATATTTTATTCCTTTAAATTAGTTTTGTTTTTTAATCACCATCACGATCATCACTGGCTTTTATCCGTCCACTACTGAATATAGGCCTTTCTCAATAAAAGCTAAGACGACCGATCTCTTTGCGATCGTCTTTACAAATTCCTCATCGTTTGCTATTGCCAATTCCCCTGCTCAGGCAATTACGAGCACTATATTACCACACGAATTACATGCTGAAAAACGGCACCTAGTTCCTGGCCGTCCCACCATTTTTAGTTACGGTAGCAACTAGCAGCCTTAGTAACGATGGGATCCTTACGATTGCTACTACTAACTTAACCAGCCTACGTATTTTTTTAATAAAAAACTAAAACATAAATAATCACACAGCCAATTTCTGTATAAAATTGTACCAGTTACATACACGTCCGTGATTTAGTGCTGACATTTCTTCATAAAAGTGATCTGCACTTTGTTGGATTCGCACCCGCTACCTTTGACTTTGACTTTTGATTTTAACGTTGTATAAAGTCACCAGGAGATTCAACCAGCCGGCCGTAACATGATATAAAATAATGTTGCTCATGTGTAAAATATGTAAGCCTTACCCAGCGTGGTCATCAGCCTTGTACTCCACCTTCCTGTGGCTACCGTCAGGTTCTATGAGCTCGTATCCCCCGTGCACCACGTCTCCGTGCCGGCTCTCGTGCTGGGACTTCACATCACCAGTGTGGTGGTCGTGCACCGAGTACGCGAACTTGTACTCGGGAAATGACTGGGAAATTCATTTATTTTAGAACTAAAAAGTTTCATGTTCTCGATTGATTTACTTTAAAATTTTGGATTTTTTCAGTTTAATTAACATTGTTTGCGAAATACGAATGCGAAACAATATCGAGTCCGCGAATGAAAAGTAAAAAAAAAATGTAGTGAAAATAACCAATTTTAACCAAATAATATAACGGAAATATAGTTAGGGTCGTCTGTTGTTTACAAAATACTTTTAATGGGAAAATTATTGCCTATATTAAATTGAAAATAAATAGATTTCCAATTTTACTAATATATTGTAAAGATCTTTCCAGAACAAATTTTAAGTATATAATAATAATAAACTAATCCTTACCTCAAGAAAAAAATATCTTTATATTAATGACACTAAAAATAGACTTTTTGGATAAATAGTTAACAATTGCACAGTACACTTTTTTTTAAAATTTTAAATCTTACAATACATACAAAGTGGTAGACTCACATAATGATCATGGTGTATGGGCACATGAGGAATATGCTCATGAACTATCGGGTGATGAATGGGCACGTGATGATGAATTGGCACGTGGTGATGAATTGGCTCGTGGTGATGGATGGGCACCGGGTGATGGATGTGTATCGGGTGATGGGGACCGTCATGTTTGATCACCTCCTGGTGTGACGTTGCTGGGTGGTGGTGATGATGATGAAATGGGAACAGCGCATTACTGGCCGATATTAACATAAATGCCCCGATCAGCTGAAAAGCAAATTATATTAGATTCATGATAATAAAAAAAATATATAGCAAAAAGTAATTAAAAAAAAACTTATATCAATTTGTAGAGAGTAGAGAAAAAAAGGCTGGTGGGAAAAGGTTAAATGACATGACAAAAGTACAAGAAAATCACTTTTTATTATATGTTTAATTTGGCCAAATAAGTAGTTCCTTTCTTTACAAAACACTTAAATAAGTAAAATAAAATTTATAATTTTGAAAAAACGAAGGACGTTAATGAAACAGAACTATATTAACAGCTGAAAATGGTTACTCAGAATCCCTTCAAAGTCTTGTGACCTCATGAATCTCATACTCTCTTTCATATGACCTCTAATTGAACATGCATTGATAATATTATTCTACCACTAGGATAGACACCCAAAAATGGAGATGGGCTGGACATACGATTCGCCACCTCATTAACAAATGGAGCAAGCAAGTCACCCTCTGGCAACCAAGAGATGGTAAAAGAAGCAGGGGTCATCAAATCAGGAGATGGGAAGATGACCTTAAGCAAACAGCGGGACCATTCAAGGGACAGGAGCCATTGGAAGGAATTGGAGGAGGCCTATGTTTAGGAATAAAAAGGCTAATATTATTATTAATATTATTATAAGAGCCTAATTAGCATTTACACTTGTATACATACGATTAGTTGCAATATTCTGATTTACTTACTCTATACATTTTTACTTGCACTACCAAACCTATCTAAAGAGAGAATTCACTGTATGACTATGTCCTCTGCCAGTAGCTTATATATGTGGGTAATAATAGTGGGAATTATTAGAGCAAAAATTGTTGATTTCTCAGGGTTTGCTAATGGTATCGTAATATTGAACATAGTCGTTGCATGTGTCAGGTAAATTATTGATAAAATTGTACCGAATCTAAGATTAGGTTGTGATGTGCAGACCGCGTGATTCCGGTGTTTAGATTTATTACCAAATTAGGAACGTTGAGTGATTCGTATTATATTGATTAATCGCATCACGCATTTAGAGTTACACAAATATACATTATTTATCCTAAAATTAAAGTCAATCCAATTACAAAATGCGATGTTCATTTACAAACTAATGTTCCATTTTTAAACTTTTAATCCTAATATGTCTCGCTGCTTGGCACATGTCACCTCCTCAAAATCAGGCGAGGAAAATATTAAGCTGTAACTCACAGATGTGCTGGCCCAATGCGGGTAAACTTTATAAACCTTCAGAGACTTTTATTTAAATCTAATCATGCATGTAGTTTTTCTCTCGAACGTTGTTTTCCTTTGCCGGCGAGTAGGTCTCGTGTTCATTTGCACTTAAAAATTTAGGAAATCCCATTTTATGGCACCACATAGGTCAGGAGGATGCAAGTGGCAAGATCGATCGTCTTGCCGTTCATTGAGGGAGGAAGAGCTTATATTATATTAAAGAAATAAACATAGTATGTGCCATAGTACATACATATATTATGTAGTTTATTAGATTTCAATTAGTTGAATGACCTTTCAACGCGTAGCAACCCTCAACATGACATAAAATTCGTAGCAATGCTACACGTAACAGTATTGATGCTTCGAAGTTATTTGGAATATAATTATAAGCAGTAAGACATGTTTAGGCTGAGATTCATATTCACGCTTTTACCTCGCGTCAAAGTAGTCTTCGTAAAGCAGGTTTTACGTTCACATGTGTATACTCAAAATGTAAAAAGTAAAATGTAAATATTCTCAATGCCACTGAAATTCATAGTCCGAGTTTTAACTTTGCCAAGCAAAGCATAGATGAACGCACTATGGTAGGCTAGTTTCACTACACGCATTAGCAACTAGTCTTAAATTACTTAGCCATAATACTTGATATTAATAAAATGAATACAATATTATATTTATAATATATAATAATATATTTACTTTTTAATTGATACTAAAATACATTTATAAAAAACATAAGTAACTTAAGGTTTACGTAACAAATTTAAATTATTATTATTAATAATAATAATACAAATTATTAAATTACTGACATAAGAATATGAAAACATTTTATTGTAGGAGGTAATAATGCCTTGCTGCTGAAATCTGAATATAGCAAAGTGTGTTTTTTAGTAAAGTTGGCGTTTGATGGCACTATAAATCTCATTTTAGTTAAAAGTCGAACTGTAAATCAATGTAAAGTCGAAGTTTCTATGAATCTCATTTTTAATATTCCAGAATGCCATTTTTTAAGCATAGAGAAAAAAATATCCCTCAAAATATTATACGACATGAAGTTAATTTGTCAATTTATTTCATACAATCAATTCACAAGAAATTCAGTCAACATCGACACATTATGTAAATTTTAGTGCGAAATGTTGTAATACGTGAACACGATTATAGTTTTTATAACAGTTATGAGTATCGTAAGAAGTGCTACAATAGAACTTCCATACTGTTGAGAAAGGAACTATACAATGGCGAAGTACAAATAATGTACCTGTTATATTTATTGGTAGGACCTTTTATAGTAATTGTAACTGCACTGCTTACAATGTTAGATTAAAAATAGCAACCAACTTACAATGCAATTTCTTATTATAAACAGTGTAAAAAAAAGTATCATTAATTTTATTTGTCCGACTGCGGACCGATCGGATCACTAAAGCGCTGGCCTAACGCGGGTTGATGAATTTCACATATTTTCAATGACTTTCAATCTCATAAGGCATACCATACCAGCTTTCATCACGACGTTTTCCTTGGTCTAGATCCTTCCAAGTTTTGTGTTCATTTAGTAACTTAGAACTTTGGAAAAACCTACTTCAAGTCACCACAGGGAGTCAAGATCGAACCCGGATCTCTCGAAGCCAAGGCTAGCCAATAGTCCATCAGCGCCACATGTATTTTGACTATATAAAATAGTTAAGAGATATTAATATTAACAGTAAAAATTTTGATATTAAGGCAGCATGCAGTTAGAATCAACAATAAAATTATTTATCGTATAACTTTGCGAATCCCATCACCATCTGTGTGAAAGTTTCACGCGGTAATAATAATGTTTAAATTTTTTTTTTCAAAGTAACAATGTACTGTATGTAATCAGATTTAAAAAAATGCAGATTCAAGATGCCTAGTAGATATTTAAAACAAAAAATACGATTAATAAAAATCTATAACTAAACATAAAATTAAAGCATGACAGCGTCATGCCAATTGCCGAAACGGCGTTCAAGTCAATTTTCTTCCTCAGCGCACAAATAGATTTTGAACACCAAAAACAATATAATGAAACAACTTTTACGGATTTTATCGCGTTTTATTTAGTTTTTTACAAGCCCGACGTTTCGGATACTTTACAGCAACCATGGTCACGGGAGGACAATACCAAAAACGATATGTTTAAAAATGGCTACTAATTAAACAGACTACTTTGATTAGAATTATTGGCATCTGAAAATCTAAGTTGCAAAATCCGTGTTAGTAAATTCCGTGGCAATGTATGACACGTAAAATAATTGGTCACCTTTACTTGACGCTTTATTTAAAATATTTAGTTGGCGCTGTAAAGAAGACGAATAAATTTAAAAGAAACCTCTTTTAAATTAAATTTCACGTACAGGTACGATGCGCATTGATGAACCTAACCTCTATCACCAGTAAGATAGAGTGAGAGACAGTATATTTAAAAACTGGTCTACCTGAAATTCTCTCTCGGGTACGTTACTAGCCTGACGGCCAAGATAATTCGTACCAAACAGCGTGCGCGAAGGTTAGGACATTAAGGTCATGCAATTTCAAGTTTTAATTCTTACATGAAAATGTATGTAATTTTGTATAGCGTATCTTTTTTTTGTCTGTTTGATTCTGCGCGTGTGTAATGTGTAAATTGAGTAACCTTCCCCTAAACAAATCGATTTTGATTAAGTAAATATCGATTAAATTTCTTGTGTATAAATAGACTTGAGAATGGCATAGATTATTATGTTCTATAGCACCTTGTAGGGCGACGTGTGTTATGTCCGCTGGTACAATATAATAATATGTTTTATGAATAAAAACTAGTATTTCATGTTCTATAATTTATGTTGGTAAATTCTAGAATATTTAAAGTATAAACTGCCGTTGCATAAACAGGCGCGGCGTTAAAAGTTATTCTTCGCATTAATTTGGTGGTTATTTTATGTATTAATTACGTTTTATGCTCTACTTGCCGAATAAATTAAAATAACCGATAAAAAGATAGGGTAATGTATGTATTTATGTATGTATGTAGTATGTAAAAGTATGCCAATATTTTTAACACATCTTTATGCTTTTTTTTTATTGAATCAATTCCACTTAATCTGTGAATTAATTTTTTAATAATGTATATTGGATAACATAGTTATAAGATTCAAAAATATTATATTTTGGTCATTGAGCTTTTTGGATTTTTTTCAGTTTAAATGCTGTAAGGTTAGGTTTTCTTTAAACTAATTTGTATCCTTTAATTAAATCATGCCGAAGTGAACAACCTCGATAGAATATATCAAGATCCTTCTTCGAAAACTACTTTCAACAATTTCAGTTATGATTTACTAAGATTTTTTGCAGATATGGCTGTCAGAGGACAGTCTGAACAGACACTGTGAGGAGACAGACAGAACCATGTACACACATGGTTCAAGCCTAGTCGTGGCGGAGGGGCTCAGTAGCCTAGGGTGAACCCAGCGTCTTAGGCGAAGCAAATTGAGGCGAGGGGGCTCTTTGTACCCCTCCTATAAGAAGAGAAGACAAAAGAGCAGGGGGTAAGCGGCGAGGACGGGAATCTCGCCTCATTGTACTGTTCCGACGTTGGGAGGGGTTGTTCTGCGGTGGGGGCAACCCCTGTGGAGGTGGAGGTGGCGTCGGTCCCCTGAAGGACTGACTAACCGTCGAAGTGCCCTGTTGCATGTAGATCTGAGACACCTCACCAAAAGTGGTGGTCAATTGGTGGCACTCGCCGGGTTTTAGTGGGTAGAGCTGCGTCCACTTCCAGCTTTCAGGCGCAGCGAGTCCCACATACCCGCCTGGGAAGACCCACTCCCCCGTGGGATGCCTAAGCGCATTTCCCAGCGTTAAAGAAGAAAAAAGGACAGTCTCTGTAGACAGAACTACATATTTTACATTGCGAATACTTTACAGCAACCGCGGTCAAGAGAATGTGACCATGATTATTGTATTCACCAAAAAAATTGTCACATAAATATAATGAATGCAATTTGCGAAAACAGTAGCAACTTAATATCGAAATAACGTGGCACTAAGAACTATAGTATGCGTAGTTCTCACTACCATGTTACGGAACCTAACCAGCTAATCACATGGTCGAATTGACTTCTTGTACGATTACTTCATATATCGCAACTTTCACAGGTGAATACAATACAGCTCTCTGAACGCTTGGTGTTGATGTTTGGGGTCAATGTCTCATTATTGGGGTAATACAATGATTGATCGGAATGCCAGTGTTGACTTTTTATGTAACGTTAGTATTTAGTAACTAAATACGTACTTAGGACGTGCACAAAGCTTATTGGCCTTTAGTAGTTGAAACGGTCAACTTTGTTTAAGTGAAATGCGTATATGAAGTTTTAGTATGTTATTTTACATCATATTAATTATTATATTATTCTGACGTTGGAGTATGCATGTTATTCATATTAAAAATAAAATTAGAATCAATTATATCTCGTAACTATATTATAATTGTTTTTGTCTTTTTAATTGCACTTCTATTAATAAATTTATTGTAGTTAAAAAAAACATGCATGCTCAATGTAACAAAACGGAAATTGTAGTCTGAAATCTTAATATGCAAGAAATAAAAGGCTTTTTTATTTTTATGTTTTACTCATTTATTTAATTATATTCTGACGAATTGGGATAGGAAAAAACGATTAGTAAATCATCCTCCATTGATTTTAATTTCAAAGAAGTGTTCTTTTTTTTACTACTCAGTTTATTTCGTTTTTTTTAGAAACGCCAGAAATGCTACTTATCTAGGCAATTGGAATAAATTATGTTTTACATTTATTTGTGTAGTTTATTTAATAATATGGTTTATTGTATGTTTCCGCCGCTTATGCCGCATGCGCGTTTGTGTTCGTTAGTCTTTTATCTCTTTTGTTTGCTAAAGTAAATTAAGCTTTGTCTCAAACTATGTGAAATGGACCGAGCGAGCACAAAAATTATATTCAGGTACGTCGTTGAAATCTGAAATATTTTTCCTTTAATTTTTTTAGAATATAAGTAACTCATTTGTGATGTGTAACTTACAATAAATTTATTTTGATTTTGAAATTGAATAGAAACATTTTCTAAGATTCATATTATGTGTTTTAGGTATATTAAAAGCTGCAGCAATTAAAATCAAGAATATTCATCTAGTGATACTATTACTGTATCAGAA
The DNA here is from genome assembly GCA_905333005.2 of Lycaena phlaeas. NCBI lineage: Eukaryota > Metazoa > Arthropoda > Insecta > Lepidoptera > Lycaenidae > Lycaena > Lycaena phlaeas. Next base: position 12,044,150 of record HG995173.1, read on the forward strand.
TATCCTTGAACCCAACTTCCTTAGGTTTGACACGCCCTGAGATCTACTAAACAGGCAATGAGAAAGAAACTAGGGAGAGCAGGACTATATTGACCTGCACCGCATTTGATAGTATTTTTAGTAGTGTTGGGACATGCAACAAATAAAACAGAATTATCGTAAAAGAAATCGAACGTAGCTACGTGACGCGACGTTTAGATAGCACAACACTAAGTGCGTAATAAATATACGACCGAGCGACGATGGCCCAGTAGTGGGTGGACTCGGCCTCTTATGCGAGAGGTTCCGGGTTCGATCCTGATCCCCCGTGTGTGCCTTGAAATGGTTTTTTCTAAATTTCTAAGTGCACTCCAAACACGAGACCATCGTTCGCTTACCGGTGAAGGAAAACATCGTGAGGAAACCTGCATGCCTGATGAGGTTGAAAGTCTTTGGAGGTATGTGAAGTTCACCAACCCGTATTGGGCCAGCGCATCGGTAAACTATGGCCCATTACCCTCCTCGCCTGATTTCGAGGAGGAGACCCGTGCCCAGCAGTGGTACATATAAGGATTGATACTTTACTTTTTTAAATATACGACCCAGAAAAAATATTATATTATTATAAATGTCTTTATGCTTCATTCTAGTTTTTATATTCGAAACTAATTCTAGCCTTTCGAAGAGCCATAATGTTGTATCGATTTCAGGATTAAGGTTAGGTAACAATTATTATTTATTAGCTGGCCAATTTAACGGACTGATACCTCGAAGGATTGTTTATTATTAACTATTATTATAACAGTTTTCACACTATCGTAATAAATACCACCTGACAGGATACTCTTATCCAATATAATTACCACTTAATTTAATTTAATATCTATGGACGCTTTTACACCACGTCAATCTGGTCCCGTGCTAAGTTTCCGAAGAACTTGTGTTACGGGTACCGGACAACGGAAATACATATATTTAATACTTTTTATATTAATACACATATTTAAGATTTTTATTATATAACTAGCTATTACCCGCAGCTTCGCCCGCGTGAACTTAGGTTTACGAATTTATCATGTTTGATGACGATCATTTTCCATTTCAATAATGACTAAGTTTTTGTATTAAAATGGATATATGTTATCTTGAACATAAAGACATATTATATTCCTATGCAGACTTTCTGCATGCATATTTACTATTTAGGATACTATTACATATTACTCGCATCCACTGCCCTCTCAAATCACGGCAACACGATTTATTTTCTTGCGTATTATTTTGATATTGCCATATCTTCTAAAGTATTCATTTAATTTGCATGATGTAAAGGGTAAAAATAATCTTCATTATGTGCTCCAGCTAATTAACTAATTTAAAATGATAAGGATTCATACCGTATTTTTGTAAATAACTTTCAAATTATCGCGTTATAATTGTCCATTTTTTAAAGTATTAAGTGGATATAGTATGATATCCCTAAGAGATAGATATATGCCATCGCGGACTTTTTTGTAGACCTATTTAAGACACACGATTCCACCATACATTATTTTGATATATCTCAAAGGGTTTAGGCAGCGTTTTCGTTGGAAACTCTCAGACGGCCAATTTTTTTCCGACACCTCCAACAATTATTGTTATATCTTAGCCAATGTATATAGAAACTTAATAAATTATGTACACAAACCTTCCTCTTGAATTGTCCTATCCATTAAAGAAAACCGTATCAAAATCCGTTGCGTAGTTATAAAGATTTAAGCGTACAAAGGGATATAGGGACAGAAAAAGCGACTTTGTTTTATAATATGTAGTGATACACAAATTTAATACACATCCATGACCCAGGAACACAGAATTTTTTTTTGTTCCCTGGCGAGATTCGAACCCGCTACCTCCGGCTTGAGCGTCAACGACCTACACCATAAAGTCGAAATTATGATTAAATTTAAATATTTATATTAATTCAGTTAGAATGTAAACTAAAGCTTGAATTATAAAATATATTTACTGTTTTATTTAAATGTAATATAAATTTTAGTTGTTATAAAATATATTCTGTTTACCTGCTGTCTATAGATATATAATATAACATAAGAATATAGTTCTCTACACACGCGGTAGCGTGTCAAGCCAAGTTCAAGTAACGGAACAGTCCTCCTAGCAAGTTTCACAATATAAATGTTTATAATAGAATATAATACTTATTGTATGTGAATGACATTAACTGTCAAATTACATGTCGTAAGCTAGTGTCATTATCATACAATAAGTGGGTATTCTATTCTATTCGATAAGCGTTTGTGCCTCTTGTCTAGGGCACCGCGTGTTCATTCTAATACACTTCTATCATATATATATAAATATAAATAAATGTAAAGTATCCGAAACGTCGGGCTTGTAAAAAACTTAATAAACCGCGATAAAATCCGTCAAGTTGTTTTATTATATTGAGTAAAATTCGCGTAAACATAATAAAACAAAATATAAATAAAATTAATATTTTTATTTGAAATAAGAAAATTGGTGCAAGTATGATAAGTATTATCGAGGTTGTATTTATCAAGAAATCTTCTAACAGCCATTCATCACGATAGATTCATAATTATGCACCTAAAATCATGGTGGCACTAATGTGTAAGGTTGCAATTATACTTCACACTTCGTATAAAATAAACATACTTCAAATATAGTGATATCTCTTACAGAGGTAGTAGCACTTAGAAAAGGTTTCACACGTTCAGTTAGTAGTCAGTAGACACAAAATCAAGTAAGCGCCTTATAAAAATTATATAGAAATACTTTCACCCGACTCATAGTAATTGTGTCTGTTATAAAGTTGCAGGCGTTCAGTGCTTATTAAAGCAGGACCCACTTATTCATTTAACTTAAGTACTTAATTTAAGTACTACAAGTATTAGCCAATTAAATTTAAGAGTCGTTTTAAGTAAGCGCGCCCAAACACTATGTATAAATGTAGGGTCATTCGAATTTATGTGACTACACCATATAGTAAAAGCCGAAGACCATGTGGTAAAACAGGCCTTACGTCTGCCTATTAATAATAAAAGAAGAGGACGCCCGCAGGCTACCTGGTGGTCCACGGTAGCTAAAGACTTAGAGCTTGCCCAAATAAATATTTCGACAACCCAGGACAGACTGTCCTGGCGCAATAGAACGAGGAGAGCCGACCCCAAATAATGGGAACAGGCTAGGACAAAGAAGACACCATATAGTAAAAGCAATCTCGGAACTGTCATATTGCTATGCCATACATTGGTTATCTATCATATTATTTTACGTAAATATTTTGTTTTTAAAGAGAGGTTCCTAGATTTCATTTTGGTTTTTTTTAAATATTATACGAATGTTACACTAAATTTAATTTTCTCAGGGAAGCTTTTTTCCCCAAGTCCTATCATATGGATGTTATAAATTGGCCTAAATTTTCAAGTCCTGAATTAGGAAATGTCGATGTTACGCCGAAATGAACAAAATAGGTTCAAAGGATAGAAGAAAAAAAATACTATTATGACTTTTTATGTTTGCTTTTATTGAGTACATAAAGTAATAAAATATTATGCATGAATAATTAATATATACTTAAATTATACAAGAACATAATTTATAAAATCATGCAAAATACAAAAAAAAAAAATGATATGATAAATTAAATACCTAAATAGATCACGAAATTAAATCAAAATCTAGAACAATTATTATTTTTAAATATTTTATTTTAAATATTTCAATTATTATTTCTAACATTGAAGGCCTCAAATAATTGGCGCACTTACGATAGCCGAGTAAAGTTGATTACGAACGCAGTCCTCCCACGCGTAATACGAAAATAAACGCGCGCTTACTATGACACTTCTTAATTTTAGGTATGTTAATTAAATTAAATTTGAGTATATTTAAAGTTCGGACACTTCTTAATTATAGGTATGTTAATTAAATTTAATTTATATTTTAAGTTTAGGCCTCAGCCATAAAAAAAGTATCATTTATAGTCACAATTTCAGAACACTTTATAAAAAAATATATTTAATTGTAGAAACATAAGGAATGTTTAAAAAAATTACAATATTTGGTAAGAGTTAAAAAAATATTTGTTATATACTTTAAAATTATCCTGTAGATTTTTTATAAATGTTATATTTTAAAACTTATTCTGAGCATAACATTTTAATAAGAACTTTAGTTATGACTCTTTCCGAAAAGTTAGATTTATATTTTTAACTATGAATAAAAATTTACTTGTAATATAAAAATGCTATTGTACTAAATATTTTATTTGTTTGTTTGTTATTGGTGCTGTTATAAATTTGCGTCTGATGTTTACGAATTACAAAAATTAATGGGGATCTATTCTACTTGTAATATTTTCGTCGTAAGCTATTCCCACTGAAAATATATTTAATAAGAGTACGATAGATTTTTCGTAATAAAATATCACTGTATATTATTTAAACTTTTTATACATTTTTAATAGATAAAATGTATTGTTTGTAAGTGTCAATGTATACTACGCTTTACGTAAAACAATAAGTGTAACGGTTATCTTACTGTTATGGGCTTTACGACAAGGTCGTCCGCTACAGCCATTGTTTCGATTGTCTGTGGTCTCTTTTGATTATATCAGCGATTGGACCTTTGACTTTTAAGTTTATGGCTGTCTATGTATATTTAGCGAGGTAGCAGTACAAACATTCTAAGGAGGTAATATTATATTCTTAGGGGGTAAATAGCATAATCTAATATACTAACTTTTCTTGTTTTATATTTGTAGCGTAGCATAATGGACCTACATATGACATACATATCCCACTGTCAAGCACGTCTTCTCTCCAAATCAGGCGGAAGGTGTTTGAGTTTGAGAGACCATTAGTTATCTATGGCCGATCCCTACGCAGGTTCACTAATTTCACTCTAAGATTTTTGATTTCATGAGACATGCAGGCCAGGGACCACCCTAGATGGCTATGCTAATCTTTATTATAGAGCAATGTAGAGCTATTTTATGGAAGAAATAAGCATCACTTTTCTGTATTATACGATCCCGAAGTTATTCGAGACAATTTATTGATGTTTGAAATAAGTAATGTATCCTTAATCTTTTTTTTTTTGCATTTTTAAATTTTTCGAACACTAATAGACAGAAGGAAGTGTTAGTTAGACACAAAATGGCGACGAAGAAGAGCGACGGTGGTCCAGTAGTGGGCGGACTCGGTCTCTTACGCGAGGGGTTCCGGGTTCGATCCTGACCCGTCCGTGTGTGCTTTGAAATGGGTTTTTCTAAATTTCTAAGTGCACACGAGACCATCGTTCGCTCACCGGTGAAAACATCGTGAGGAAACCTGCATGCCTGATGAGATTGAAAGTCTTTGAAGGTATGTGAAGTTCACCAATCCGCACTGGGCCAGCACGGTAGACTATTGGCCCATTACCCTCCTCGCCTGATTTCGAGGAAGGAGACCCGTGCCCAGCAGTGGGACATATAAGGGTTGATACTATACTTTTTTTTTATCCTTAATCTTTACTAATATTATAAACGTAAAAGTTTATAAGTATGGATATTTGTCACTCTTTCACGTAAAAACGACTAAATGGATTTTTATGAAACTTTACACTGACATAGCTTATACATCAGAATAACACATATGCTATAATTTATCCCCGTAATCCCACGGGAATGGGAAGTACGCGGGTGAAACCGTGGGGCACTGCTAGTAATATTATAAATGTGAAAGCGTGGATGTTTGTTACGCTTACACGCAAAAACTACTTGACGAATCATCATGAAACTTTGTACACATATTCTGGGAGGTAATAGAAGTTGCATAGGATACTTTGGAAGCCACGGGCAATAGCTAGTAAGTTTATAATGATATTTTTAAAACTATTTATCATTTCGAATATTTAAATGTTGAAAATTGTATGGAGTGTTAATAATTAAATTAATTAAGTTATATATTATGATAATGGATTCCGAGTACAATGGAAAGGTTCATCTGGCTGCTCAATCAAAGAGTCCAGTCCGAAAGTATTGTTCCACGTTAAATGTATTTTGCTATTGAAAGTTCATCGGCCTTGTTCCATAAGTTTCGATAGTGTTAATTTAACACCGGATGACACAAATTATATCCTCTATATTATCCAATTTTATTGTCTATCAATATTCTATTAAGTGCATATATTACGAGACCATAGGTAGTTAATCATGCTTGTGAGTAAATTCGTGTGCTAGTAACATTTACGTCGAAGCTTAGGTAAAATACAGGCGGATGTCCGACGGATATTTGGTTTCTTTTGATGGAAAAATAAATTAATAATTATGTTTGACACAAAGATTTATAATTAAAGACAGATGGAGCATGCTGAACACTCGAGTGAGGCTTCAAAACGAATACAAATACAAAAGCGCTCTCAAGTGCTTGACATAGCGTCGAACTCTAAACGTTTATTAGATTTTGTTAGCTTTTGAATTTGTATTCGCTTTAGTGGCGTCACTTGCGTGTTCGGCATGCTCCATCTGTCTTTATTTATAAATCTGTTAACTGACATATGCTGTTATAGACTAGAAGCTAAACTAGACTAATGTCGAAGCCTTCAAAAATGGTAATAGGTGAAAAAAAAAATCCAGTAGGATGACACTCATTAGAAAAGGAGAAGATTGTGATAAAAATGAAAGGAAAAAAATATTTATTTAAATTACGGACGATCCGAGTTCGGAAAGAGGAACGGGGTGGTCTTAAGGGCGAAAAATGGTTTAATCGATTTTCGGCAAAGCTACAAGTCCTATGGAAAAAAGTTACATGGCAAAGTTACAGGTAATAAAATGATCTACAAATCTTGTATTTTTTTTCACAAAACCTCAATATTTATATGAAAAACTCAAATAACTAAGTTTTTGGTCTTAAAAATCTTATTGAGGTAATAATAGCTTTCAAGGTGTTATAATAACTAACGTTAAATGTATGGATTTGTTTGAATTTTTTGTAGCCACTATATATGAAACTTTATATACACTTTTTCCACTATTTATTTTATATATTATAACACTTATATAGAAAATTTTTCGTTATAGTGACTATAATATGAATTTCCATCAAGGACCGACAGTACATTCTATCAATTATATGAATTTTTTGTACTTCCACTGTTTTCTAACGTGTGGTCCCTGTTAATCACACGGAAATCGAAGTCGTCCTCACTTAATGAAATGTTGAGAATCACTGTTATTAACGTATTTGGGAGGATCTCTTGATTGGTTCAGGGAACTAATGCATGCCTGTAACGCAAAATAGTCAATGCCAAAGGTTACATGCATGAAGCTATTTTCTAAAAGATAAGAAAAGAAAGAATAAGAAAAGCGTATTCTTTCAAAGTACTTCATATTTGTTATCTTTTCTTTGCTGACCACAAATTGATCATACGTTAGATTTAACAGAATCAATCAAAAATCAACCAAAATCAGAAAACATGGATTTTGTGACTCTACCATAGAGACTGTATGACATCTCTTAGCTGATGATATGTTGATATAATATTATATCTACACGACTGGACTCTGAATGGCAACATATTAGGCCACAATAACAATAACTCAGCTGTCATAAATATCCTCAAGGTTGTATTTGATGCCGTTGTAATGTAAAATTGTACATTATTATGACAAAACCGAATTGCGTTGCAAATCTCATAAATCATATGTTTGTCAACGCTGGACTTGTTCTCATTTAATGATCATTTCGAAATATATTTCCTTTGAACGGAAATTGGTGGTAATTCATAACTTGTCTAATGTTCGGTTGTGAGTATTTTTTTTTTATATGTAAATATGTCGTTTTGCATGTATGCAATTTATAATGACATTGAGTGTGTAATAAATATTGAGTTTGAGATGAAATTGGCGGCTTGTAATCGAAAAAAAAACTATCATAGCGATAATATAAAGGGTCTTGAAATCTGTCACCATATGAATATGTTATAAGAATGACGATGCATTATTCCTATTTTTTAATATACATACGGTATAATTTCTCAACTGTATATTAAAATACGTTTACTTTCAAAACAGTATTATAACAGTTTGTATATTTTCAAGCAAATTTATTCTGCTTATGTCATTTTAATGATAATACCAAATTTTATTTTAATTTATCCGCTTGTTTAGTTTTAATATCTTGTCAACATAGTTTTTAAAAAATGATAAGAAGAAAAGAAATTGAATATTTTAGATCACAATCTAAAACAAATGATTGTTTACAAAAAAAGTGAAAATTACATTTTGTATTTCCCTGTGTATTATAAAGGCTAATTTTATTATTTTTTCTGATACGACCTCTCATAAAGATATTTAGATACTCAAACGTATTAAATGTACAATAATTGTAAGAAACAATTATATACTAATAGGCTTTTTAGGTCATTGCACACTTATGTACGCAACATTTTTATAGTAGGCGTGTGCTGTAATTACCTTATACCAAACACTGGCACACGCAACCACGCGTGTATAACCAAACTAATTATTTTAGGCCACTGTACGTAACAATTCAAGGGTAGAGAATAAAGCGCTTAAAACAAAACGCTGTCAAATTTTTAAGGTTTTCATAATCAAAGATTTGTTACTGATCAGTGATGATTATTTATTTACATTTCAGTACAGAAGATATCACAATTATATACACTTAAATATCACATTCATTCATCATTTGAAATTACGCTAGTCGTTTAGTAATGGAGACCATGGTGTCCATGCGCTAGGGGGGCGTAGCTGATGTGCGCAATGGGAGCGGCATGAATGGGGGCAGCGTGGACGAGGGGGGCGGCATGCACCAGGGGGGCAGCGTGCACCACTGGAGCGGGGTGGTGACCGGGGGTCTTGTGGACGACGGCGTTGAAACTGAAATATGAAACACCAATTATTATTATAGTTATATTAAGCTATCGCGTGCGTAATAAACTGAAGAGCTTCGTAATCAGTCAAACTTTGTTAAAAATTATTTTATACAACTTTTTATTAAGGAAGACTTTATATGTGATCCTTTTTTATAAATTTATTCAGGTGGTAGTTATGAAAAAAATCTCTTTACTAGTAAGTAAGTAAGTCTATCTATTCGCTAAGTATTCAGTAGAATACTTAGCGAATGTATTCGAGATAGTTTAGTGACTTAATAAGTGTGCAAAAAGCGGAGTTGGATAGTGGTATAAAATAAGCCGCTGTAACCTATAACTACATAAATAACTTTGAGACTACTGCTGCTACCATATTATTGGTGTATTATCACATTTACATTTCGACTTAATATTATTAAGAGTAATCTATCCAATAACCAGCTGTATCGTGTTGGATATACAATACTCTTCTTCTCTCACTCTTCTCCCACGTTTTTTATGGCCCTATTAAGGTAATGTTAATTCTTTTAAAGAATTTGTGATAAAGTACCATCACAATCGTGATTTTTTGCATTCTGATTTTAGATTTGATTAAATGTAACCACCAAACTCACAAGCAGTCCTCCAACAACAGAATAGGATAGAATCTTACCCGTGGTGGTCGTCAGCGGTGTATTCTACTTTGCGGACTGAACCATCAGGTTCTACCAGGGAGTAGCTGCCGTGTACGGCGCCACCGTCGCGGCTCTCGTGCTGGGACTTGTGGTCACCGGTGTGAGGGTCAGCAACGGAGTACGCGTAGTCGTATTTGGGGTGAGACTGGACAAAATATTATATCGTTAGTACATAATTATTATAATTGACATAAGTGCCCTACTTATCCTCTTCGCCTTTTAGGCTATGTTTGACTTTGTGCTTTTTTCTAGATCAAAAATGGAAATAAATCGTTTACCGTTACGTTTATAAATTCCTGTAAGATAATATTTCAGGTTCAGGTTTTTAGTTGTTGTTCTTCTTTAAAATGTTTAATGTATTTTTTTTTAAATTTACTAGCAAAATAAATGTAACTATTTAGTTTGCTGATGTTTCCACTCAAACCACAGCATTTTTACAATATGTAGTTGTAATATAAGTTCTCGTAATTTCAGCGTTGAAGATTGCCATGGAAATATATTGAAATAATTATTATTGCAATTAGCTCTTAACGTAGTTACTAAGTTTTACTACACCTACAGATTACACCTAAAATTTTTTTTATGGAAATAATAAAATATTATTATACTTACGTATTCATGACCATGGGCGAGCGCGAGGGGAGCAGCGTGGACCAAGGGAGCGGCGTGGACGAGATGAGCGGAATGGGCAATGGGTGCAGCGTGGACTAAGGGGGCATGGACCAGGGGGGCATGCGCCGCGTAGTGGACTGGGGCATCGTGGCGCACAATACTCTGGGAGGACACTGCGGAGGCGTGGCCGTGGTATGATGGCAAGAGACCGGCGTTGGCAACGGCCAGCACTGCGCCAAGGATGACGATCTGTAAAAAGGTTTTATGTTACCAGGTTTTTTTCAAGGGATGCTATAAAAGTTATGCTTCTGTGCTGTTTTTTATGCTGTGCATTTTTCAGTTATTTCTACTTGTGTCATAAAATATTTTAAGCATTACAGCATATTTGAAGAATTATGTTATTTTTAGATTTTAATACGAAATTAGATGAGTCGTAATTTATTTTGTCAAAATAAATAAAAGTTTTTTGTTATTTTATTTTTCTATTTAATGAAAAACAAAATGTAACTTACTTTGGAGAACATTTTGCGGTTGTCAATGTGTCGACTGATAACATTATAGGGCCGAGCTGGACTTTTATATGAAAAGCAAAACGGAGACACTGTCCTGTTGGTGGGGCACTTCAGTTCCGTAACTTTGACACGGCGAGGTCACCGCTTGCCTTTCTTAAGCCTCCTTGCAGCCCTGCAGCGAATTACGTTGCGATAGATCTTAATTGATTGGAATGTATTGACGTGAGTACGTTTTTTTGGGCTTTTTAACGTTTTTTTATACAGGTTTTTTTTCATTTCATTTTTTGATACAAAAATATTATTTATGATTGGATTATTTGGGCGCGTTATAAATGTTGCTTTTTAAGATTATGACAAAATAAATAATCCATTTTGATAATGACTTATTCAGAGTAAAATGATTACGTGTAATCTAACCGGTGCAATTTTCACATTGAGTTTTGGATAATTACAAAATTAAACATTGATTACATACTGCCTTAGTATTTCAGACATGTAAATGAATTTTATATTTTAATAAATATTATGTCACACAAGTTATAATATAAAATTAATTAATTCAAATAAACATTATAAAATAAAATTATACTATACCCAGATTATAAAGTTGTACCGGAACTTCTTAAGTTGTATCTTCTATTTATTCTAAAGTTGAGTTTATTCCTGATATAAGATATTTCTAATAGACCCAAGATACATTTTGTGAAAAGTAAGTACATTATTATTGGCGTGTATAGGTACACTCAGTACCTAAATGAAACGCTTAAACAATATCTGAATATTGATGCCTACAAGAATTCTACCTCTGGGAGACACTTTGATACGCGTCTGCGTGTTTATCACAACTCGTTGTTTCTGCAGCTTTCTGTGAATCGCTAAGAAAGTACGTAAACCCTTTAATTACTTTCACCGAGACTATCACATGTCTTAGGGTGAATGGTTCATCTGTCTAGTACAAAAGGCTTGCATAGAAGCAATAAAGGTGTAGATCTAGACCTAAGTCGTTTTTATGGGATACAGAAAATATATAACGATAAAAAAATCTTTGCTTTTCACATAAACAACTGAATGCATTTTAATAAAATTTCACAATAATATAGCTATATATCAGGATAACGCATAGTGTACAAATTATAAAAATACACAATATTTTTTTATTAAATATTAACCAAAATTTGAATCTGTGCAGACGACGTCACGTTGTTGAGGTTTTTTTATTGTTGCTAATTTTATATCCTTCAATATTAGTTAAAGCAAGGAATGAGCGACGATAGCCTAGTTGGGTAGCAGCTCAGCTTTTGACTCAGAGGTTCCAGGTTCGATCTTGATCCCTGTGGTATCTTGAAATGAGTTTCTCTCAATTTCTTGCACCTGAACATGAGACCATATCTCGCTCACCGATAAAGGAAAACATCGTGAGAAAACCTGCATGCCTGATGGAATTTAAAAGTCTTTGAAGGTGTGTGAAGTTCACCAACCCGCACTTTCGTTCTACAAATCTGCACCGGGCCAGCGCATCAATGAACTATGGTCTAACTTCTTCCTCGCCTGATTTTAAGGAGGAATATTCATTTAAATTCAAAAGCTCTGGCGTTTTTGACAAAACTTCTAACAATGGATAATATTTGTCGACGACAATTATTTTATTGTTTGCCAACTTCGATTAAATATTGAGTACGCCTATTGTAATATAAAAACATTTAATTGTGTATGTTTACTTAAGAAATATAATGTCTTATTAAATGCAGGCAATTAATTTTTCGTCAGCAAAATATTACGAAGTATACGGGTAATATTATTAACGCCTCAGTTATAACTACCACTTACTACACTAAACTATAGCGGCGCAGACGAGCGTTTAAATATAGCTCAAATAAAATTCTTTGAAATTGAATATTACGCTAATACATAAAAGATTGGTATATTTTATAAAATCTGCCCGACAAAACTATAGCTAAACACACACAATTTTTGTATATGACATTTTACCTCTAAGTTAATACGACGAAGAGATTTTGAAACATCCGCCTGTAACCGCGGAAAACCTGTTTTGTTTAAGTTTTATTAAACATATAAGAACGGTAATAGACTGTTTAGTTTGACTTCCCAATATTTGACTACTACTACTATGTTGGGACAGCTCACATACATCTGATCCCAAAACTAGGCAGGGCTTGTATTTGGTAACCAGAAAACTGATACACACTTATATAATATATTTAAATAAGTACATATAATAGATAAACGCCTAGACAGAGAACAAATGATCATGCCCATCACACAAACATTTTTCCTGGGTAGGAATCGAATCCACGACCTTCTGGTTGAGCGATCAACCTGTAGACCATCGGGAGGGCCTAATAAAACTTTGCCATTAGATGCCGGTTGTTATATGTTTATTGGGATCGGCTGAGACATCTTGTTTTCATCAATTCCCATCGATGCTGAAAAAGAAAAAACATAATGTGACCTGTAAATAGGAAATTCTTTTACGTTATAACGTCCTCATCATAGTCAAAATTGTCATAAAGAGATATAACATACCTTTTTTGAATTACAAATATTTGGTCCATATTAAATTACTTTATATTATAATAAAGTAATTTGTTACTAAGTATACTGAGAAGGTTGATAGTGATAGAGATGATGATGATGGAAATTATATAATTAATAATTATTATTTAGATTTTATATTTACTTCAAAATCGTTCGTCTGCTAGACCCTAATTGCTTATGTTAATGTTATATTATATAGCAAGCGATACTTACGCGTCATATTAAAATTGTCTAAATAGCCGTGTTGACGTTTAGTAATATGAAGTTTTTAGATTATTATTATGTAGGTGACTTTTTTATTTCGCAGTTCGGTTGGGAAATACCTCTAGTCTCTATTATGGTGTGGAGCGGCAAGTATTATAAAATAATAATTAAAGAGTATATTTTTTCACATGAAAAATGACATTCATCTTCCCGGGTATACAAGTTGGTCTGCGTTTTATGAAGCCCTTCCGACATAATTTAATGTAATGTAGAAGTGTGTATGTAAGTTAACACGTATCGGCATTATTCGCATCGCATAAATTTTTCATAAAAATCGAAATCGACACGAATTGTAAGCCGATCGTTTAAATTTAGCTTTAGGCAAAAACAATCACTGTCAAAATCTAAACGAAGTATTATGGGCGATCAGATTGATGATAGCCGCGTCGGTATATCCGATCGCTGTCGATATAGATAAGAATTGATCCGTTTCATGCGATGTGAACGATGCAGATATGTGAACTCAATATCTCACCTTAATATTAGTTCAGGACTCTAAGGCAACAGGACCCATGATTTTAACGGGAGGCGCTTTCTCAATAGCCCATACCCTGCTTATTGTATCACGTATACAATAAGCAGGGTATGTAAAAGCTTTTCTGTGATTTGCGAAGAACTTCTGAATATGCTGCAATGACTGCAAATAGCATCTTAGGTCTTAAAATTAGCGATACACGACTGAGTTACTTGGATTCACCCCTGTTAGCTGCTTTGACCTGCTACCAGGTAACCGTTTAACTATCAGGTAGCTAGATACCAGTTTTTCTATTTCAAGAGTAGATTGTACGAAGCAGTGCCATGATGCTTAGCAGCCAAATTGGGCTGCAATGACCGTCAAGTGACAACTATGCTTTTGCTGCGCAGTTTGTGAGTTTCCCGTTGTCCAGTGGGGGATGGGGGAAAAGAGGGCAACGCATTTGCATAACTTTTGTTTATGTGTTTGTTTAGGGGCGTCGATAGTCGCCAGAATGCTTCGAACGTTCATTTGACCTCCAATGATATAAAAAAAGTATTCTGACCCTGATATTCAACGTGTTCAAATCCTTTGTATATAAAGCTCTGGCTTTTGACGGTCAGTCCGAGACACACGATGATAATGTTTCAATTTTGATTAGGAAATCGCGCGATCAAATTGCCCGACCACAAGGCGGTTAAATACAGATAACTGAAGCATTATTGGGTGGCATTCGACCTCAATGCACTGTCGTAATTAGATCATAATAATACATATTGAGCAATTACATCTTATCTTCCATTTTAATTGTAGGTGTGGGAAAAAATTGACTGTCAAATAGCACTTATAAGACAGTACATCGTCCTACATACTGATAATGGGAGCTTCATCATCATAAAATGTTTGCTGGCATGTTCTGGTTGACATGATTCAAAATTAGAATATATTATTTTTAAATACCTACAAGCTTGTATACTGAGAAGAACTGCTGAAACAAATTCAAGTGGTACTTTATATATACTTTTTATCGCAAGTTCGAAACAAGACTGTCTCTAAACAAAAAACACAATTTGGCATTAGTAGCTATTTAAATCACCAAATAAAGTATCATTGCAAAAATGTATTAAATGTAACAGAATCGTTGTTTTTTTCAGATGTATAATATTGGCGCCTAACATGTTTTTCATATGAATGGTAAAACGTATATATTATATTATAAACTATAAAGTTATATATAAAGTTGCGGTTGCGGTAAAGTTTGTTAAGCTTTTCACAAAAAAAAAAAACAGTATACCCATACCGAGCCCATGTCTACTATTTTTTTTTTGATGACGCACCGGAAATCCTTTTCGGACCATACCAGGGTAGGTTTGCCTTGGGTAGGCGCGCTGGCGTGTGTGGGGACTCGCATGGGCTACACTACCCCACTATAACCGCTGCGTGAGCCTTCAGCCGCTATCTGAGGGACCCGGATCCCGGCAAGACCAGATTCATATGTGTTAGTATTTTTTTATGGAAGTGGATAAATTTATTATCATCATCATTACCATAATTATTAGCCTTTATCCGTTCAGTGCAAAAAAATGATCAACCTCAATGAACTCCAAGACGACCATTCCTTTACTACTCGGATACAACACCGCCTCTGCACGAATTGTCTTCCTATCTGGCTAGTGGCCGACCAGCACTACATCTACCTAAACGTGCCTTACCTTCCCCTACGTCTTGGGCCTGGTTTGCCCATAAGCCATTCGTTCTTATGAGGGTGTGACTTGCTCTCTGCCTGAAGTGGCAGTGGCACGAGTTTATTTTATTTTTATTAGATTATGTAGCTTCTTCTTCTTCTTCTTTATATATCCTGGTTTCCTCGGGTACGTTTATGGACCTATTCGGGACTCGCACTTAGGAGTTCACTACCCCGATCCTGCGAGCGCTTTCCACTTGCCACTTTGTAGTAGTGGTTGTAGGTCCTGGATCTGCAGACAACAGGACTATCTCAGCGACTAGCTGGCCACGGGTAAGGGCCGCTATTTAGCAATTCCCGCGACTCAAGCAGGGATAGGTGGCTTAGTACTTAGTAGCTCAATATATATTATGACAATCAGGATCGGGCATATACTTAGCTGTATAACCAGTGAAACAAAAGCGTAATACAAAGTAAAGGAAACGATTAGTGTCTAAATACACTGACCCTACAGCAATATGCCATATCAATTGAGTAATCAACGTAATGAACTCAAGAATGTTTTTGTTTAAAACACTTTTATAGCGTGCTGCGCTGTCGAGGTCTTTGAAAGTGTTTTGTCTTGTTTAGAACACGATATAGATCATGTTTTTCATATACTTACAGCTCATTTTGGTGTCTGGTTTTTGAGCCTTGCAAGTAAATTATTAGTTCTCCTATAAGATTAGATATTTTTTTGTTTTTCGAAATGTCCTATGCAGTAAATGTCGAGCAGTGGGTGGGGAGATGGCTCACCTAAGAATATAAGATTAGGATTGACGTGTATTATATTATATGCATGTATATTATTTCATAATCGTACTGTAAAATTAATAGCTATTAATATAATAATGTAAATAACGATAATAAGCTGAGAAATTTTATATAAAAAAATATTAAAAAAAAAGAAGTACTTATTAATAATAATATTTCTATTATTGTTAGGGCGAAAGTTTGTGGTAAGTTCACACAGAAACTTGGATTTTGATGAAACTTTACCAGAGTGTAGAGACTGGGAAGTAAGTAAGTAGTAAAACATGTAGCATCATTAGAATACTTAAATTTTATATTATATAGAAAAACAAACGATTTCTGTAATCGATGCAGAGCCCGTGTTGGATGCGAGTACCAAAGGACGTCTTGACGGTCATTGAGGGAGGGAGGAGGAGGGATTTCTTTTCTTGTTCTTTTATTATTATCTACTGTACTTTTTTGTCTTAAATAGAATAAGATAAAACAAAAAATGATAAGATATGGTTGTTCAATGTTAAATATATTTTATTTATATTAAACTTCACACCTCATTACATATAATTCCAATCAACAATCAATGCAATGCTAACAACAGCACGACGTTATTTAATTACTCAAGATTTATTTGAGAACAATGCGTAAAGCTTAAGGTCCGGTAGTTCATTACTGGGGTCGTGATTGCCGATCAGCAACCGTCACGGAAGTCGAATCCTACAAACTACAAACGCCCATTGCGCAAATATGCAAATGGCGGTTTTGGACGATATCGTTTCAGAATCTTGAATTTGTTCACACTAAATGTCGACACCGATAAATCAGCTACAAATGTTCACAACTGACACAAATGTCTTTGGAACTCGGCGAAGCAGGTTCGAATTATAATGACTTTCCGGTGTTAGTTTACTCGATGATAATGATGAACATCGACCGATCGTTGTGGAGATCCTTGGGGGAGGCGTATACCCAGCAGTGGGCATCGTTTGGCTGACATAAAGATGATGATGATGATGAATGACCAACATTTATTTATGTGAATGTTTGTGTTAATGTCAGTTTTTCCGTCTGTTAACGTCACACCAACGATAATGTGATTGCAAAAATTCATTAATTTTTTTACGAAAGACTAGTTAAATAAATATGTGATCCATGTATTTTCTGGTATTTTATATTAGTTTTAATCACAGTTTCTAAAAAAGTTTCACAACACTTTATTTCAATGTTTCTAAAAAAGTTTTCACATTTTTAAGCACGAATTTTTCTCTTTATAGAAAGTTATTCCAATCCACAGATTTTTCACTAAAATCGTTCAGTTTACCTAAGTTCTTTATTTAAAAAAAAAATATACTTTCGTAAAATCTGTAGGCCACATAAAATTAATGAGACGATTGGCCCTGCAGGGGCCATTATCCGGATGTATTAAGGTTTGATATCTACTTCTGATAGGAAACCTCTTTCGTCATTTCCTAAATAACCTCGCCTATTATAAAAAATTTTGTATGTAGTCTTTGTTTGGTTGTTGGAGATACTCTGCAAAAGTTATACTTAATTGAGTCTCGTGAACAAGACATTAGTAGATAGTGTCGAAATATCGAGCTTCGTTAAATAAAAGTGAAAATCATGAAAAATATCGTGTTAAAATACGATATTTTTTTATTAAAATACCAAAATATCTTTCAATAGTAAAAAAAGGTAAGCAAAACTGTACAGCCTAGCTTTGACGACTTTCTGGCGACTTTTATCATAGACTTTTTACATTGACAAAAAATATAATATTCATCACAGTCAAAGTTAACATAAGACAAGCGGGATGGAATAGGATATCACTTGGAACAAACCAAAACCTTATTTAGAACCTGTTCATCATCATCATTATCATCATCATCAGACTTTTTCCGTTAACTGCTGAACATTTGCCTCCCTCAATATCTCTTGCTTATCGCATCCAACATGGACCGACACGGAGATCCTCTTCCCAGCAATAGATAACTATGCTTTACAAGTCCAAAATTTAAGGCTGTTTTTCTTTACATAATACTCAACTGCTTTGTATGCAGGTTTTGAATCAGATTACTAGGTTAGTAACGCGGTAGTAATAACAGTTATTCAACATAATTATAACTATAATAGTGTATAGGTACCTAGGTACTAGGTTATCTCATGGCATGGGCGGTGCAATAAGACTAAGTATTTAGATATGCAATTTCTACAGCCTTCTTAGCCCTACTTCAAGATTAATGTTTACACACAGTTGTATAAACATAAACCAGTCGTAATTATTGAAAAGCATTATGTTAATAGAAATTCCTATATTAAAATATAAGGGTTGTGTAAATAGGTTTCATAGAAAGTGGTTTGTAAACTTTATATTGATATTATCTTGATGTATGAAAATTCAATATAATGCAAGATAATTCCGGGAATAAGGTAAATACTCGTATTAGGTGCCTTAGTACTCGGACGACCGAGTTTTGCTTGGTATAATTGATTATTGAAAACACGAATACAATGACATTTTCTAAAAACCAATCCTAGCTAGATAGATTTATCGCCCCCAAAATTTCATGTATTACTGTTTTGTTTAATTTAATGAAAATCGTTGAAGCCGTTTCCGAGATTTTGATTCAAGAATTTAAGTTATACGATAATTGCTGACATATTAACCTAATCCTAATCCCTACTTTTTACTAATATTATAAACGCGAAAGTTTGTAAGTATGGATGTTTGATAATCTTTCAGGTAAAAACTTCTGAATGAATTTTCATGAAACTTTACAATTATATAGCCTATTCATCAAAATAACACATAGGCTATAATTTATCACCGTGCTCCCACGGGAATGGGAAATACTCGGGTGAATTCGCGAGGCACTGCTAGTATACTATAAGTGTGAATTAAAGTTTGTTACGCTTTCACGCGAAAACCATTTAACCGAATATCATGAAACTTTGTATACATATTTTACAGGTATTGAAAGAAACAGCATACCTTTTTTGAAAAATAAAATATTTTATTGACCAAAGTTGTTGGCAAAGCCTTGGGCTAGTTTGTAAGAAAACTGGGCAAAATTAAACTCCTAAAAATGAATCAAATCGATAAAGTGAATTATATCTAAATTACACTGTTTTTTTTGTATATACAAATTGTCCAAGACGCTATTTTTGAATAGACTTAGTAGTATAATAAACAGTATAGTAATTATCACTTATAAAAATAGGGTATCGTCAAAAAAATTATAATGAAACTAAGTGTGAACTTAATTAACATGGTATGATGTAACAAAATGTAAATTTGTTCTTAATAAATTTTTATTATTTTCCCCATGCTAACTGATCGTGTTTTTATGTTTTTGTGTAATATCCGATATATACCAGTTTTGAATAATTAGCCACAGTTGCACTTAGGGCTTAGTAGTTAAAGATTGCGTCAAATATTATATATTCAATGTATATTTCAATATCTTTATAAATTAACATATTATATTTAATAGTAGGACTATTATTATTAGGAGTAAATAGGGGATTTGAGGATTTAGTCCATTTGGGCAGATTATATGAAGGGATATACCTTGCTCACCTTAAGGTTATCTTACCGTATATACCTTAATAGGTATACAGATTAATAGGTATATAGCTGTCTGTATCAAGGATCAGAATATAAAAATAATGGATGGAATATAATTGGTATTAGCTTGTACATTATTAATAATATGGAGGTAGATACTGTCAATATCTGACCCCACGAGTCATGGACATCTATGCATGCTTCCCCTACTGATGAAAAGGTTATATATTATATTACCTACTTTATTTATTTATTTATTTATATTTGGGAAACAAACAATTATTGTAACACTGGAATTTAAAACTAACAAGAAAAATTACAGAAATCAGCTAAGTTTCCACTAATAACTACTACATTTAAAAATAATTATGAACAGAACAGTAAATTTTACAAGTAATCCAAAATAAAATAAAATAACAATATTTACTCGTTTTTAAATATATAATAAATAATTATGGTAATATATAATAAATTTAAGTAATTAAAAAATCTAAGATTTTTTTCTTTTTATCTCTATGAAATCAAATAGGTCTTCACGACACTCGAGTAAATTGCCATTTAGAATTGTGGCTCGCAAAGATGAATAAACTAAAACGCAAAGATGAATGAACTCAATGAAGTATGAACTCAAAGAACATGAACTCAAAGATTTAAAAAACCTGAATGTGAAACTCACATATTGCTTGAAGAATGCGTTTTATAAATAAATGAGTAAAATATTCAATTTTCGAATGGACTGAATATGAACGACATACCTTGTACTTAAAATAATATTATATTTTTTATAATATTATAAATTTTTTGACATAGATATAAAATTTTTTTTTCGAAAGGTCTAGATTTTTAGGCCTGATGCCTTTAAAGCTCAATCGGTAGATAGGTGAGTAGATGGCTCACCTAGAAATTATTCAAATGGGGGACGCCCCTCCGCACCCCGCAAAGGGCGCGGTGTATCGCGCGCGCTTCTCGGGAGAGTAGGAGTTTGGCTAGTCGGCATAGATAAACGTGGACGAGGCTGAACGAAGAAAACAATTCATTCCATATTATTCATTTATTTTTTAATCCGTATAAAAATATCAGTTCAATGATCAATGATGGTGGTGGGTGGAGTAGGTGTGATGGTTGGGACCGGAGTTCTGAACCACCGCATGGAAACTAGAACAAAAATATCCAATGGTTATATTAGAAAAAACAACGCAATACTAAAGAGCTGATGATATTTCAACAGTGAACTGTTGATAAAACTTATCTTTTAGAAAATCTTTTTATGAAAAATCGGTTTAACGGTTTTATTCAGTGATTTAAAACATTGTTTACGTTTACAGACAATCTATTCCTATCTATTACATGGTATTTAAACAGCTGAATTGCTTGTGATAAAACATGTATTTTAGAAATCTTATTGACAACAAAACCCCATCAAAATCTATTTAATGGCGTCAGTCAGTGGTTAAAACATTGTCTACGTTTACAGACAATCTATTCCTATCTATTAAATGGCATTTAAACAGCTGAATTGTTTGTGTTAAAACATGTCTTATAGAAAATCTTTATACAAAAAAACCCCACCAAAATCGATTTCACGGAAAACCCTAGTATGTGTAAAAAGACATACTAACATAGCAACCTTCTTTTGCGTCAGTGGTTCAAGCATTGTTTACGTTTTCAAACAATGTATTACGTTTACAAACACAATGATTGTGATTTCAAAACAAGTTTCAAACAGGTTTGGACGCTTGAAAATGAAACTTGTTAAGTACAGAGGTCGAATCAGGTCATTACTCATAAGACCAGTTTATCGACCATATGATTGGACACATATTTCCTGAGATAGCCATGAATGTGGAAAGGACGTTTTGCGCAATTGGGAAGTTACAAAATGAGTTAAAATAACTGCGACAGTTACAACTTTATTACGCCTGTTGACACTGATCAGTTTAACGGATTTTTATACAAAAAGTTACCAAATTATTTGAAAACTTATTAATGCTTCAAACTTGGGCAATAAATTGATATTGTGCATATCGACTTGTAAATAAATCATGTATTCAAAATGATGTTTGATGAAGAGAGGCGAATATTGTAATTTCAAATGTATTTTAATTGTATTTATGACATCTTATGGCAATTCTAGAATAGTAATTACTAATAATAATAGCCATTACTAACTTACTAAGGTAATTGAAGTGATAGTCCAACTTGCTAGGTGGAATTTTTTTACTAATCCAAATTTTTGATTCCCAATCCAAACCTTGAACTTAAGCGGACATCATTGGACCATCAACAACCCAAAATTATCTTTGAGATTGGGTAAACTACTTGCACTATGCAATTATCATAAAGATCGGCTCACTACCACAGCTTATAGCGGACAAGCAACGTTAATTTTTTTATATATTAAATCCTCCTATTATTAGTACGTTTAATGCTAGAGTTGTATGTATGGATGCTTGTTAAGTTAAACTTTACAATCTTTAGTTTGTATATCAAAATAGCTTACTTTAACATATGAGCCTAGCCATATAGCCATGAATTTATAAAATAATGAGTTGTCCGAAATCTAATCGTGTGTAGACGAAGTCGTGGGTATCAGCTAGGAAGATGCAAAGTATAAGTTATTACTAGTGGGTAGGCTGCAAGAATTGTGCGCAACGCCCTCTGGTGCATGCTTTTAATAGACTACTTATAAATAAGGTTGCACGGTTGACCTTCAACAAGATTGGATGACGATTTCCGGCCCAAATCCTGGGCTACAATTGGCTGTAATAGACTCTCAATGGAGATTATTTTATACAACTAACATAATTAGTCATTGCACCGTAAAAGTCGTCACATCTTGTTGAAGAATTCGTCTTTAAAAAAAATAAGGATTTTGAACTTACCCAGAGTGATCGTCAGCGGCGTAGGAGACTTTCCTGATGGAGCCGTCTGGTTGCAACAGAGAGTATTCGCCTTTCACAACATCACCGTCGCGGCTCTCGTGTTGGGACTTGTGGTCTCCGGTGTGGGGGTCAGCAACGGAGTAACCGAACTTGTAGTGGGGGCGGGACTGGAAATTTAAGCAAATCATACAATATAGGGAAGCCTATGTTGAGCACAGGGTGAATAGAGGCTGATGATGATGATGATGATACAATATATACCGTTTTACAATAACGTAACATACTGTTTCTCCCCTTTTTTTCAGCACTTTTGCCTTTTGACTTTTTTAAATAAAAAATACTTACGTTGTAGTTACTAGCGTAACGACCGGCGTATCCACCATAACTTCCATCAACAGGGTAACCAGCAAGACCACCTGCTAGACCATTTCCATAGGGATGGTGTAAGTTGGCCAAAGGAGCGGCGTGACCCAGAGGAACTCTAGGAACTGCTCCAAGCAAAGGAGCACCGTGAGTCAAAGAAGAAGCGTGGGCTAATGGGGCACTTGGAGCGTGAGGGGCAATGTGGGAGTATTGAGTAGAACGAGCAAGACCGGAGTAACCTAGGGCTCCAGCATGACCCAAACCTAGGTGACCAGGTTGAGCTAGTGGGCTAGCATGGGCTAAGTGACTTGCATGAGCTAAGGGAGAAGTGTGCGCATATTGTCCAGCATGAGATAAGTGAGAGTTGTAACCTAAAGCAGCGGCATAAGGCGCTAATCCATATTGACCTAAAACAGCTGCAGGAGCTAATGCACCAGAATGAGCCAGTGGAGCGTTGGCTGCGTAAGGAGAAAGATGACGTAAGCCCGCAGAGTGAGCCAACGGACCTGCATGTGCCAGAGAACCAGCGTGGGATAGCGGAGAGATGTTACCCAGACGGTTACCATGGGCTAAAGAGTTGGCTAAATGAGCGCCGTTGTTCACAGGGATCACTTTCGATACGTAAGTATGGGATATAGCCCCACCAGCAGCTAATGGGTTCACATGTCCCAAACCAGCATGGGCTAAAGGAGCGCCATGGTTAAGTCCATGAGATAGTGCGCCTAGCCCACCGGCGTATGGAGAAGCACCGAGTGAATGGTGAGCCAATGGGGCATGGGGAAGGCCATAGCCAAGGTGCGTTTGACCCAAATGTGACAATCCAGTGGGGTTCAACTGAGCTCCGGCATGATGAGGATCATGTACGTAGCTGGTTTGTGCCAGCGCTAATAAAGCACCGAATATGATTATCTGAAAAAAAAAAACAATAATTAAATTGATATTACATTTATTACTACATTCTTTTGAATAAATTATTGAATTGAATTGAATTGATATGCATTTAGATTTTCCAGATTCTACGTTAGACCTTCAACCCGGTGAGTATTGTTTGGTTGGATAATAATTAATTATTGACATTTATCATGAGATTAAACTAAGACTTACTAACCTATAAACCTAAGCATTCAAGTAATCAAAATAATGACCCTTATAATGTTTAATTTAACTAGATCAAAGAAGAATATGTAATCTTAAATAATGAAATCTCAAGATGTATATTATTTTAAGAGGGCAGTGTATTACTTGAGTGTGTTATACTACTATATTTGAATACAACCTCAACGTATCTTTAAGCTGGAGAATTTTTAATTACTTGTTAATTAAAAAGTACTTACTTTGCTATACATTTTTACGTTGGAACACTGGTGGCAACTGACGTACCATTGTTGAGTATCCGTAGGTTTTATAAGAATTCAAATCGTCGGTGGGGTACAAAGAGGCATCTTCAAAGGTTACTGCACTTACTTAATTAATGCATTACATTCATAATGTTGTAACGCCTTTAATTAGAATTTGTGAGAAATGTTGTTTGTTACAATAAAAATCAAATACACCCTAAATGTTGAAAGAGATTGAAATCGACAAGGCGGGTGTGGCAATCCTGGAGCTCCTTATTAAGCTGTTAAAAGAACTTTAAACTTATCGACGATATTTTCAATACTTAATATCACGATCGTAATTGGAATTTATATTTCAGATAGAGGATCACAGGCAGTAGAGATGTCCCCACCATGGTTCAGGCCTTGTCGTGGCGGTGGGGCAGTAGCCCAGGGTGACCCCAACACCTTGGTCGAAGCAAATTGAGCCGATCGGGCTCTTTGTATTCCTCTTATAAGAAGAGGGGCCAAAAGAGCAGGGGGCAAGGGGCGAGGACGGGAACCTCGCCTAATTGTACTGTCCCGACGTTGGGAGGGGTTGTTCTGTGGTGCGGCGCAACCTCTCTTTAGAGGTGGCGTCTGCCCTGTTGATTGTAGATCCGGGGCACCTCACCAAAGACGGCATTGGTGGCACTCGCCGGGTTTTAGTGGGTGGAGTTGCGTCCACTTACCAGCTTTCGGGCGCAGCGATTCATGGGGGACCTGTCTCCCCGCCTGGGCAGACCCACTCCCCCGCGGGATGCCTAAGCGCATTTCCCGGCGTTAAAGAAAAAAAAAGGCAGTAGAGATGTACTGGCTCTGAGATTAACGTTTTATGTCTCAGGATAGGCAACACAAAAATAAGTTGCCTGGCCTAGTTTCAGTTAAACTAGTTTATGTTGATGGGCGACGTTGACCACTTACCATCAGATGGCCCGTCTGCCTATTCAACATTCAACTTACATAAAGGAGTCTATTTTAGTTATTCAACTACTATAAAGAGTAAGGCATACAAAGTGGATGAAGTAAAATATTGGTTGTCTGTAAAGTCGGTTTACGGACAGTAGTTTGACTTGACGATCTCAAAGATTACAGTAGTATAATACACAGAAAAGTGGAAGGGAGATAGATGTAGCACGAACTGAACTGAGCCGATCGCTAGAGCCGATCATGCCTCTCTTTCGTTCGTGCCTCGGTCTCGCTTGCAGGACGCGACAATGAGCGTAACGCGACAATATTATCATCTTTTTCGTACATGCAGCCCGTAGTATCGAGTTATTAGACGTTGTCACGTCAAAAAACTTACCTTTAAAATAAACAAAATTTAGTACTATTTACTTGAGCTCGATTTTTTAGTGCAAAAACATTTTTATATTCAACTGTTAGTTTCTTAGTAAACAAAGAATTATTCATCTTAATATTGAATGTATATACATCGTATGTCTGTATACTGTCTCTAATCCCCTACTACCGCAACATATGTTTTAGCGCATCTAGTTATGTGACATAGTAATGTGACATTTGTGTCATAATGACACAACATACTGTGCACATCAGATTATGTTGACACACAAACTAATGATGTGTCAAAAGTGCTGCTCATATTTTGTTCGTAGTTGGAAATCGCAAATTTTATGATTAAGCTTTCTATTCTTTAATTTAATAATGTAGTAAATATAATAAGAATTAATTACTGCTTAATTCATAACTATTAATTTAATTAATAGTTTTGGTAATTTTACTAACAGTAATTAAAATTTATTGTTACATATTAGCTAAATCATTTTTAGCTTTCGATTCTTTGTGTTTCAAAATTACCCCTTTACATGTAACAATTGTAAGTAGCAAAGTAAAGTACCAATCCGTCCTCGAAACCAAGCAAGGTGTTTTGCCATAATTAATCGATACGCTTAAACTTAAAAAAATCAAGCTCGTGGGGAGTGCAGGCTTCCACACAATATTTTCTTTTACCAGCGTTCTTGTCATGTCAGCTCTTAGAAAATATAACACAAGCGGCCGGGATCGAACCCGGAGCTCTCACACTAGAGGCCGAGTCAATACTCACCATAGTATCGCCGCTCTTATAAAGTTTGAATTGAAAGAACGATAGGAATCCAGAATGTGTTCTCAAAAATTTCTTGTCTGCCGACTATCGACATACCTCACACATATCCGTGATATTTGTGATTGATTGAGATTGTTGACGTCATTGGAGGAATGCGGTATTGATTTTTGAAATGAATTGAAAATTAAATTAGTGAATGTATGAAATGTAATGTATGTAAAGTTTCCGAAACATCGGGCTTGTAAAAAACTAAATAAACCGCGATAAAATCCGTAAAAGTTGTGTCATTATAATGAGTGAAATTCGCGTAAACATAAGAAAACAATGTATGAAATGTGGTTTTAGAATTTAACATTTACGAAGAACATAATATATTAAAATAAGTATGTAAGTCAATTTTGAAAATTTCTAGATTAACCCATTATGCTTATCATTATACTAGTTGTGCACGCAGCTTCGCCTGCGATTGCTAAGATTTAAAACGGGTCCATAGTTGAAAACTTAATATAGCCTATGTTTACCGGGGATAGTTTAGCGTTCCAACAGTGAAAGTTTTTTTTTTAATTGGTCAATAGTTTTGGAGCCTATTCAATACAAACAAACAATAAAATCTTTCCTCTTTATAATATTAGTATAGATTATATTATACTCTATTTACTGTCTGTAATTGGATAGGATAAGCTCACATGTGCTAGGAGATTTATAATAACTTTTTCTATTTAAATAATATTTATTGCTTGTGAATATTACATAACGCATTTATAAAATGTAATGAAACTGACAAAGTACAATTAATAAACATTAAAACTAAATGTTATTTATATACTTATTATGTCTGGCCATAATTTCATTGTTTAATTAATTTTATACATTTTACACAGATTTTTTTAATTAATATCTTTATCGTAATTGATATCTGTCTCATTATTATCTCTCTCTAATGGAGGTATTCCAGAAAATTTTGTGCTCTCTATAAAACCTATATTCTATAAAATTATACATATAATAGTTTGTGAGCGGCTAACGGTCGGTCATTAGCTCGGCATTGAAACATGGTCCGGGTTCAACTTAAACCTAATATGGGTGTTTCCAAGTCAAGTTTAGAAACCTGTGCACTTGACTAATGAATGAAACCGTCGAAAGGAAACCTCTTGGAAACCTACTTGTCATGAGAATAGAAGTCTTTATAGTGAAGTCAGCTTCAGTTTGATGCGGGGATATTATCCAACGCATCGTTTATTTCATTAAACTCCTCGAAATTCGATAAGAAGTCACAAACACAAGAGTTAACAGGCGATCCGTGCTCAATACTGGGACGCGAAAATCGTGGAGCGTCCCATGACAAGACTTTAGTAATTTCGCTGTGTCTGTGGAGCGTCCTGTCACAGGACTCGCCACAGCTGCGATCACCTTGTTTAGTTTTGAGCATATTTTGGCGTCTATATAGTTCTAACTCTTTCGTCCACATTTAAAATCAGATTAAAATGAACTGCTTCTCCCTCTCAAATGAAATATGTGTGAAAAAATAATTGTATAAATATAAAAAAATACAATAAAAAAGTGCTTTTTTGGTCCAAAGTTTAAAATAGGTTCAATGAAAAAAAAAATGTATAGAACGTATGCAATTTGTTTTTTAATTTAATAATATGTATAACATTGTATATAAAAAATATAATATTACATCCAGCAATCGTTTTATTTATATTTAAGAGAGAATAAAAGGTAACTTTTAGGAGACGTATATTATTTCTCCTAGAACAATGCAATTCAATGTCAACTTTAAGTGATGTAAGAAATTAAAGAAATATATCTTAATTATAAAATTAATTGTAGTTTTACAAAACTACAAGTAGATTTAAAAAATAAATAGTTTTTCTAAACCTAGGTGTCAAAAATTAGTGCTCAAATCCTGTCTGTTGAAAGTCCTGTAATGGGATCCACAGATGGGGAAGAATTGTCATTTTGACAGCTAACAGACGAGAGGTTAAGTTATCCTTATTATGTAATTGAAAATGTAAAGTAAATAAATAATAAACTTAGTAAAAAGTAAAGTATTAACCCTTATAATATGTCCCACTGCTGGGCACGGTTTACCGATGCGCTGGCCCAATGCGGGTCAACTCCACATAACTTCAAAGGTTTTCAATCTCATCAGGCATGCACATTAACTCACGATATTTTCCTTCACCGGTAAGTGAACGATGGTCTCGTGTTTGGGATGCACTTAGATATTTAGAAAAAACCATTTCAAGGCACACACGTCAGGATGGTCAGGTCGCGTCAGGATCGAATCTGGAACCTCTCGCATAAGAGGCCGAGTCCACCTACCTCTGGACCATCGTCGCTTATTAAATGTTTTATGAAATTTAACCAGAGTATTTTATCTTTAGTTGCTGAAAAACATTCTAAGCCATTATTAGTGTTTTGCACGCAACTACATTGTCAGACATTGTCCTCATATCTTGTTGAAAGTAAACATATACATATTCCTGACTAACCTCCATCCCAGGACCTTGGCTGTTTTGCCACTTGACCTTAGTTAACATACATAATGCTTTTCGTCATGCAACATAAATCTGAACCCCGTAATCTCATAATCGGCCCAGCCGGGGGTTAGCCGAAGCAATTAATGCAAATAAACAGTTTTGTAATTCGATTTGAATTTTTTTTGCAGTTCTTCAAGAAGTATGGAAGAATCTTGTTAATTGTTTCTCCGTTAACGTTTTGTTTAACAGTAATTATACTTTTTATGTATTTATTATACGCGGGGCCTCAGATACCACTTGTTCGGCTTGGAGTGAGATCAAATGCTAACCCAAAGTAAGTGATGCACGTAAGTTCACACGGGTGACTACATTGGCTCAAGGGCGGATCCAGCTTTGGCGCTAGGAGGGGGTCACATAGTCGTGGTCAAGTCAAGAACTTACGATTTAATTTTGATGACAATAGATACAAGTAAAAAGTAGGTATTTTATTAATGTACGTAAGTATGGTACCTAAAAATTCTCTATTGTGCACTTGAAAAACTTAATTAATAGTTCACCTAAGTCCTGGAACCAGCTCAAGGGAGCGTCATGACCCTCCCCCTGGATCCGCCGTTGCATTGACTTTATGTAGCTAAGGTTCATACATGATAAACAACCATATGAACTTTTCATCGAATAAAAGTTGTCCGCAAAAAAATGAGCCAGGAAAAACATTAAGAACATAATATTTATTTCGTTTTTATTAAGCTATTTTAAAGGCACCATCTTCTTTATTAAACCTTTAAATTAATGATAGTTAAACTAGTAAAACTAATTTGGTACGCAAATATAACTATAATGACGGACACGTACAAGTTTCCTTATGGCACTTTTTTTTAAATTATTTATTTAATAGACACCGACATCAACAGCTCTACATATTTTCTTTCCTAGAACACGCAGGTATTACAATTTTTCACGAGTTTACTACGAGACTAAAACCGGCATAATGGGTGTTGTCATCATCATGGGTGGAATCGTTAGGGACTGCTTGGATACATTCGCACGCAAAACAGCTTTGTCGTGTTTCTTAAAGAGGCTCGGTGAGACAGCGTAATTATTGACACAGATATACTATCTTAAGTTTCGTTACGTCTTTTTTTTTCTTTAACGCCGGGGAATGCTCTGAGGTATCCCGCGGGGGAGTGGCTCTCCCCAGGCGGGTATTTGGGACTCGCTGCGCTCGAAAGATAGTAAGTGGCTAACCACTAAAGCCCGGCGAGTGGCCTGGCGATCTGCTATGTCTATGTTAGTTGCCTGGACAATTCTCGGAAAATCAAAAGGTGTTCAT
This sequence comes from Lycaena phlaeas, assembly GCA_905333005.2. Lineage (NCBI taxonomy): Eukaryota > Metazoa > Arthropoda > Insecta > Lepidoptera > Lycaenidae > Lycaena > Lycaena phlaeas. The sequence goes on from HG995173.1 coordinate 12,074,624, forward strand.
GGGCGGGGATGACCTTCACGTAGCTCGTCTGCCTGCTTGCATATCCCGTTAACATAAAAAAAAAACTGATAATAGAACAATTTGCTGTAATGTATTTAAATTTAAAATGTCTCAATTAAATAATAGGTATTAACATTTTAAGCACAATAGTAAATTATTATTAATTATTAAATTGCATGTTCTATTAATTTAAATTGCTTACATTTTATTAATTAAACTAATTACTAAAAGTGGCTTAATTTATAAAATAGTAGCGATAGTATATTATAAAATTAGGTAAAATAATAATAAAAAAAAAGTATAGTCATATATTTTTTTTAAGTAATAAAGTAGATGACTATAATATAACTTTTTTGGCGCTTGTCTTAGGCCTTGATAAACGGGAGGATAAATTAAGTTTCATTATTTTCCAGGTCTTCGCCATTGGAGCGTTTCTGTTTCGCTAGGCTAATTATGGACCAGTTCTGGGTCAAGGTACTTCATCAGCTTACGCGTATGTTGGAACTCTAGTAGGCTAACTTGCCTACCTGGCCGGCCAGCTAGACAATATAATTCTTATGTCATCATAATCATCATCATCATCAGCCTTTATCGGTTCACCGCTGAACATAAGCCTCTAATTCTGAGGCATGTATATTATTTTTATAATGACTTTGTAAGGGTTTGTAGGTTTGTAAATTTGTGAAAGTAAAATAAGTCGGAGGTAATATTAAGTAGGTATGTGTGCTTATTTCGTGTGCGGAAGTCGGAAATGGTCATTGGCAATCGTGACGGAATATTCCAGATACTAAAGGTTTCCTGTGATGCAAATAATGATCGCGATTGTAAAATATTTAAAAGATTATTTTTACTGATTGTTTTCTTATGTTTACGCGAATTTCACTCATTATAATGAAACAACTTTTACGGATTTTATTGCAGCAGTCCTCCCGTGACCATGGTTGCTGTAAAGTATCCGATACGTAGGGCTTATAAAAAACTCAATGATTTATTGAGTTTTTTATAAGCCGTAAAAGTTGTTTCATTATAAAATTTTTACTGGGTTTATTTCGCCGATTCTTCTAGTAGACTAGCTTTGGAACCGGTAGTAGATTTATTCAACGTGTGAATTATTTTTTTTACAATATTGATTTTTTCACTTTACTTTAGCAGGTTACAGGAATACAGAAAACTTCTTTGTTCCTGTCATGGGGCGGTTACTTCATACGATTCGAAGCTGCTACGTCACAGCTTATGTTCGCTAGCCATCGAGTCATAGAGCTTAAGCTTTACTAATTAGCTTATTATTTCACAAGGGAATACCCATCGCAAGATATTTTATCATAATAAATTAATTACTTTACAACATTCTCACGGGTATACGAAACGAAATTTTGTTTCATTCACTATTTAACCATTTGTAATAATTACTGTGAATAAAAGTGGATGAAACATTTTGATGCTTGGATTTTTGTGAATTCATCCGAACTGTAAACACCTTCGCGCTGTATTAGTTTTAAATGGGTTTTTATAAATTTCTACGTTCACACTGAAATGGAGACCATCGCTCACTTACCGGTTAAGAAAACAGAGGAAGCCTGCATGCCTGATCATCAAAAGTCTTTAAAGGTGTGTCAAGTTCACAAACTCGCTTTGGGATAGTGAAATGATAAACTATGACCCAATACTCTTGTTTGATTTTAAGGAGGAGACGCCCAGCAGTTGAAGATTTTAAAAGGGTTAATACGTTATATTTACTTGATATTAAATTATTTTAATTCTTTATTATGTCATAAATCGTAGTATTACGATAATGAAATCATAGTAATATACTATTTTGTATTATTTTCTACTGAAAGTCGCAATTTACATCATCAGCCAACGGTTCTTGGGAACGAAAATATGGAGTGTAGCTCTATACTCCATCAATGAAAATATTCATTCTCTATCCATCACTAATTCCAATAGTGCCAATACTGTATTTTCTCTCCGTGAGTCATAATATTAAAACCTTTATTTAAACACTCGAAATAAGGTAATAAAGACAAGAAATATTTCTATAAAGTTTAATAAATATTTAAATAAATAATGAGTATTAAACAGTTCGATTTCAAGTGGATATTGTTTAATTAATTCAATAATAGCCGTGGTAGTTCGTTTCAGAGTGGATAGATGGCGCTGAGTTATGAACCACTGCGTTGAATCTGAAAATAATAAAAATAAATAAAACGAAAAACAAATAAAACCAAACTCATTATAGTATCAATAAATTATTGCTTACTATTATTTAAATACTGCAAGTAGTGTACTGGTCACTCTAATAATAATGAATGAATGAATATACTTTATTGTGCACACATTACTACAACATAAGTGAATGACAAAATAACAAAACAAAAATAAGCATGTGAACACAACGGCGACTTTATCGCTGAAAAGTGATTTCTTCCAAGTAACCTTTGGGTAATGGAAATAATTCTATAAAATAATATAAGGCAGGTGCAACTTCATATTAGAGTAATAATTAAAAGATTGAACTAAAGTTAAAGATTATTTTTCCAAATAATTATGCTAAAAATATATCCTAAAATATTACATGAATGCTTGTATTTTTTTAGTTTTATTAGATTTTATCCAAATTGTAAATTAATGTTTATAAGTTAAATTAAGATTACTCATATTTTTTTAAATTTCATTTTTTGTTAATTCTAAATAATTGAAAATGATTTCTAAATAATGAAAATTGTTTCGTCTCGTAGTGGACGAATTGCAATTTTGAATAAAAATCAAAACTGTACTTTTACAAATATTTATTTGATATTGTATGTTACAATAGGTGTTAACTTGAGTTTCGATGAGGAGCAAAAAAGAGGCGGAGAATGACAGTACGGCGGGTTTTATACAAAATAATTAACTAACTTCACAGCGGTGTATAAGCAACGAATGTTGCCACTACAAAATTAAGCGTTCCTTAACATACTCCCCCCCGTTGAAGAATCCAAATTCTTCAACTGCGTATATTATCTTCGTCGTCAAACAAGGGGCAGAGACGAACTAGAGGGCGGCGATAGCATCCCGTGGCCGTCTGAACATCAGCAACGCGAGAAATTCCATCTGGACCAGGATACAGCTTGACTACTCGTCCAGAACGCCAACATAATGGTGGAAGGGAGTCTTCGCTTAGGAGTACCAAATCGCCAACCTTTAGTATAGCCTTGTTTGTCTTCCATTTTGTTCGTGTTTGTAATTCGCAGATGTACTCCTTTTGCCACCTTAGCCAGAAATGTTGTTTAATCTGCTCGAGGCGGGCGTAGCGTTTTAATGGAGGTTCTTCCTTATTCTCCGCATCAGTGGATGGCAGCGCGTTTAGTGGTCTTCCAATTAAAAAGTGCCCTGGGGAAAGGAAAAGGAAATCGTCAGGTGATGTGGATAGAGGACACAAAGGGCGACTATTCAGAATAGCCTCCACTTGTGCAAATAGAGTTAAAATCTCTTCAAAAGTTAAGTGCGAATTCCCCATGACTCGCTTAATGTGATATTTTGCCGATTTCACACCGGCCTCCCATATGCCGCCAAAGTGAGGAGCGTAAGACGGTGTGAAAATGAATTTAATATTTTCTTGAGCTGCAAATTCAGTCAATGCAATATTTTGTATGTTAGTAAAATTGTTGAGTTCCCTTGCAGCCCCTACAAAATTGCGTCCGTTATCGGAGTAAATCTCCGTTGGCCTGCCGCGGCGCGAAACAAACCTATGCAAAGTCATAATGAAAGCTTCCTTGGAAAGATCACTAACGGCCTCCAAATGTAAGCACTTGTAGCGAAGGCAAATGAACAAACACAAGTAGCACTTTATTAATTTTGCTCCGCGACCCTTTCGATTTACAATATAAAATGGTCCGGCCATATCAGTGCCAACAGACTTGAATGGGAAATCCGGAGTGATGCGTTGTGAAGGCAAGGTACCCATTTTTGGCAATAGTGTATTACCCTGCACACGTCGACAACGCACACAATTACGGACTGTAGCACGTGCGAGCAATCTACCCTTTATTGGCCAAACTGTTTGCCTAACTGTCGCTAACAGCAGCTGAGGACCGGCATGCATATTACGAACATGTTCATATCTAAACAATAATTTACACATATAATGTGATGAATCTAAAAGTATTGGATGAATTTTATCGTAGGAATAATTAGAAGACTCTAGGCGCCCGCCAACACGCAGCAAATTATGTTCGTCAATAAAGGGCGATAGATTTAAAAGTTTAGATTTTGAATTTAACTGTTTATTGTTACGTAAAGTTTTATATTCCGCAGAAAAGCTTTGTTGCTGAGCCATTAAACATAATGCTTCAAAAGATTTATTAAGTTCATCGATAGTTAGCATGCCAAAACATTTATTATTTACATTTCTTGTATTATTTATAAAACGAATAACATATGCCATCGCTCTCCGTAGTCTACAAAAATTTGAAAATCGTTCAAAATCCACAATAGGTTCTGTAATAATTATTGTGGCGGTGATTTTTACATCAGGTAAGTCGACCTTATTACAAGCCTTTAAAACAGGCCACTCATTCTCATTTTTCACCAAGAATGATGGTCCGTGCCACCATAAAGTTGAATTTTGTAATTGACTAAAAGTAGTACCTCGTGATATCAAGTCAGCAGGATTATGAGCTGTAGGTACGTAACGCCATGATGATGATTTTGTGTTATTCTGAATTTCCCCTACTCTATTAGCCACAAAAGTTTTAAATCTAGTTGGGTCACCATTGATCCATTGTAGCACTGTGCTAGAGTCAGACCAATAAGTGACGGAATCAGGGCTAAATCTAATAGAATTAATAACGGCCCTACTTAAACGACTTGCAAGTAAGGCAGCACATAGCTCCAATCGAGGAACTGTTATAGGCTTTAAAGGAGCTACCTTCGATTTTGAGCATAAAAGATTCACTTCGATGTGATTGTTTGAAGACAAAACCCTAACGTAAATACAAGCACCATATCCATTCAATGAGGCATCACTAAAACAGTGAATATCAATGATTCGTGGCGAATCAGTAAGAACAAATCTAGGAATTTGGAAATCAAAAATTAAAGATAAACCTTTAGAAAAGGTTTTCCACGCATTTTCAATATCAATTGGTATTGGTTGATCCCAGTCTAATTTGAGTTTCCACAATTTTTGCAATATTATTTTTGGTTGCATGATACATGGACTTAATAGACCGAGTGGATCAAAAATTTTGAATGCATCAGACATTATGCTTCTTTTTGTGATAATATTTCTCATTGGAGGAATATTAATTGGAAAATTCAACGTGTCATTGTTTGGATTCCAACCTAGGCCCAACGTACTTGACGCCTCGCTTAGCGTTAAATTTTCCTGCAAATTTAAATTACTATCCTCAAAAATAGAATGTAGATTACTTTTATATTTACGTAGTTTAAAACAGCCCTTGTTTAATTCTCGTGCAACCGAGTTTCGAATATAGTTTAGTTGTTCGCTATCATTTGAACCTGTTATGAGATCATCGATATAAAAATCCTTTTGTATAATATTTTTGATAAAACTATCGTCACATTCCTCCCCTACCTGCCATAAACACCTCGTGCTTAAATAACTGGCACTTGCGGTACCGTAAGTGACAGTATTCAGCTGCATCGTTTTGATGGGTAAGGATTCATCTTCCCTCCATAGAATCAGCTGCAGATTTCTGTCATCCGGATTGACTACTATTTGACGATACATTTTTTCGATGTCACCGGTTAACAAGTATTTATATGTTCTAGCTCTAATCAATATAGAAAAAAGAGACTCCTGAATGTTTGGCCCAACCATTAGCAGGTCATTGATTGAAAAACCAGAAGAAGAGGAAGCGGAACCATCAAATACGACCCTAAGTTTAGTGGATTCGCTGGTAGTTTTAAAGACGGCATGATGACACAAAAAATAAGAAGGGCTTGGTGAGACAGTAGTAGATTCTGACAGATGGCCTAAGCTTTGGTATTCTCTCATAAATTGTATATATTGAGACTTTAATGAAATATTTTTTCTGAAACGTTTTTCTAAATCTAATAATCGACTTTTCGCAAGATTGTATGTTTCGCCGAGACAATCAGGCGAATCGCGCAGTGGAAGTCTTACACTAAATCTACCCGAAGGAAGTCTTAATGTATGAGATTGAAAATGATTTTCACAAGCCAATTCTGATTCACTTAAAATTGTTTTTTGAGGAAGTTCTTCTAGCTCCCAAAATTTTGCTAGTAATTTGTCAACCTTATTAACGTTGGATAAGTTATCATCACTAACTGAATTATTGCAAAGCACCTGCTGTGGCTGGCAAATGGGCCCGCCAACTAACCAACCAAAAATAGAATCCTGCAGTACAGGCTTATTTGCACCCAAAGAAACTCGATCGTTTTTCATGAGTTGCCAAAAGAGATCGGCTCCAACTAGTACATCAACAGGAGCGGGCTGATTAAAATCTGGGTCCGCCAATTGCAAGTGTGATGGTATACCTATTTGCTGCAAATTTATAGGTACCTTAGGCACATGTCCAGTAAGCCTATCAAGCACAAGACAATTTAATTTAGTATTATAATTATTGTAAATAGACTTTAATTGTATGACACAGCTTTCACTAATTTTATTATCAGAGTGACCAATACCAATGACGTTCATAGAAATAGGATTCGACTTTAGTGAAAGTTTTTGCTGAAGCGACTTCGTAATAAATGATGACTGACTGCCTGAATCCAATAAAGCACGTACCTTAAGCGCCTTTTTAGTCATTGGATTCGAAACGTATATTTGGGCAGTAGACAATATAACTTCATTTGATTTTTTGTTAGAAAAGTTTGCTATGGTTTCCACGGTATCACTATGGGCATCGCTGATCTTTAGAGTATCAGCTGGATGCAATAATGTGTTATGTCGTTTTTTGCATATTTTACATGGCCCCATTCGACATTCGCTTATAGAGTGACCTTGCCTTAAGCAATTACTGCATAATTTATATTTTGAGACATAATTTAATTTATCTTCTGTAGCTTTAGATTTAAAAACTTGACAATCATAAATCCTATGATTTTGATTGCATATTATGCACTTAAATGATATATTGTTATTATTTTGATTGGTAGTAATAAATGATTTTGAACTTGGGCGTTCACGCTGATGATGATGATGATAAGTAGTAGGTTTTGAATATTGCAGCCTACTATTGCTATTCGTCGATGCGTTATTTGGGAAACTATAATTTTGGTCAGATTTATTATGCCGCGTACATTCAAGAATGTAAGCACGATCGATCAAAAATTTATTAAACTCATCTAAACTCGGAATTTCACCTAAATTATTACGTTGTTCTTCCCATTTGACAAGTGTTTGCGTATCGAGTTTGGATGAAACCAAAAATATAATTAACGTGTCCCAATGATCTGTTGGTTGGCCTAGACTGGCTAAAGCGCGCAAACTCTTTGTTACATGATCAACTAGAACGCGTAATGATGTGTCCGATTCGCGATTTATTTTTTCAATGTTGAATAATGATTTAATGTGATAATTTGTAAGCAACCTTTTATTATTGTAACGATCGTAAAGCAACTGATAAGCGTTATTATAGTTGGCAGCTGACACTTCGATGTTCGAAATGACACGAGCTGCTTCACCTTCCAAATAAGAGATTAAATAATGAAACTTTTGTATTAACGGTATACGCTTATTGTTGTGCACTAAATTATTAAAAGTATCGCGAAACTCTAACCAACGGAAAAATGATCCATCAAACTTTGCAATTTGTATTTGCGGCAAGGTTATATAATTTTCATTATTATGATCGAGTCCGTATTGAGCATCTTGAAATAACGATTCGCGGCGTTTCTTATCCTGTTTTAAATTCTTTAATTGGTTTTGTTCCTCAATTACATTTTTTGCCATCGCGGTACATAATATAAAATCTTGCTCAATTCGTTCTCGTTCATTAAGCTCACTATCTAAATTTTCAGGATTTATTAAATCTATTTGAGTTTGCAGCTCATCATATTTAATTAACAAACTTTCAAACCGACTGACCTTCAAGGAAAGTTCAGCTGATTCAATGTCTGTAAGTTGAGATTGCCCTGTAATCTTGTCTAAATAATTTTTGAATTTAGTGATCTGTCCCTTTATAGAGCATCGTTTTAAAATTAAACCCTTTAGCGCGGGATCTTTGCACACTGTCGATACTGAAGGTTCCGACATTATATAAATATGTAGTTAAATACAACACCAACAATAATTAATTTTGTAATTATAACAAGTATGAAAAATATATATATGGACTTGAGTAGTACTTTAAATTACAAGGCACCTCATGAGAAAATAAATAATGCAATCTTATCTGACGCTCCTCAATTTGTGGACAGCGACACCCAGGAGACCGGCAGCGTGGCGATGATTATCGGCTGATCCTCGCGAAACGGCAACCAGCAACGCGGCACTCCACGTATACCGCAACGCTGAAATAGTCGGCCAAATCGTCTAAGTATCGCGTAATAACTGATGTGAAATGTTAATATGGCCTTTACAAATAGAACAATTTGTTGCTTTTGTATTATATTTCGATACTTTATTGCAATAAATAAAAAATCTCGTCTTAAAAGAACAAAGAAAAAATAAAAAAAAATATATGCGGGTAGAAAAAAAATTAATATTTGCAAAAGTGGATACTATTTTGTAGAATTTGATGAATATAGGGATTAGGTTGTTTAGGTTAATTGTTTAGGCAAATGGAAAATACAGGGCACTTATCTTTAGATGCTGCGAGGTGATGCTTTAGCTGCTTCACTGCCCGGCTGGATAAGATGGCCTCTGCGTCTTGAATTTGCTTGCTTGATATTTTGTCCTGTCACGGTCGCCAATGTTTCGTCTCGTAGTGGACGAATTGCAATTTTGAATAAAAATCAAAACTGTACTTTTACAAATATTTATTTGATATTGTATGTTACAATAGGTGTTAACTTGAGTTTCGATGAGGAGCAAAAAAGAGGCGGAGAATGACAGTACGGCGGGTTTTATACAAAATAATTAACTAACTTCACAGCGGTGTATAAGCAACGAATGTTGCCACTACAAAATTAAGCGTTCCTTAACAAAAATGATTAAAACGAAGAATGGTATCATCATCATCATCATCATCAGCCTTTATCCATCCAAAAGTGACGAATGGCATATTATATATTTGCCTTTATAAATTAAAATATATAAGTAGTTATTTTGATGGATATTATTTTCATATAATCGTTATACGTTCTTCTATTTCTTCCCAGAAATCCTAGATAAGTAAGGTTAAATAAGAATAAGTGTATTAAAAAGTCTTCTTACCCATTGTGGTCGTCGGCGGTGTATTCAACAGTGCGTACGGAACCATCAGGTTCTACCAGCGAATAGCTGCCATGGACGGCGTCACCGTCGCGGCTTTCGTGTTGAGACTTGTGGTCACCCGTGTGGGGGTCAGCAACGGAATACGCAAAATCGTATTTGGGATACGCCTGAAACCAGTGTACCAAAGTTAATTAAGGTAAAATATGACAGAGTATACATTTATATAAGTACAAAATATGTTTTACAATATGTTTACCAAAGTATTGTTTTTACAAATCGAACAAACAAAACATGAAAAAATATTTATAACAGTGCTATGTCGTTCTTTGTTTAAACTGCGAAAGCTTAGTATTTTAGTGTTTTATTAGAAGATTCCAAAAACTTACTTCCAAATTTGTTAACGCCATTAGCCATTGAACCAGTAAGTATGGATGCGTGGAGGGAGTGCTACTCATCAACAAGTATACAATACACAAAAAGTGTAGAAATACTCACATATTCGTCATGTCCGTCATAATGCGCGCCGTACGCCAGCGGTGCGGCGTAGTGCGCGAGCGGCGCTGCATGCACGAGCGGCGCAGCGTAGTGCGCGGGCGCAGCGAAAACGCCCAGCGAACCGTGCACTATGCTCTGGGAGGAAACCGCGTGCCCGGGGTAATACCCAGCGCTCGCCACAGCCACCAAAGCTCCCAGGATTATGATCTGAGAACATTGATTTCAGTTATTTAAGTAATTTTATTACTGTCAATATTTTTTGCTAGTTAGATTGGCACACTGGCGTTTTGAGTTTACCGGGAACTTTTTGCTGGTTTTTTTTTTGCCAGTTTCTTTGCCGATTTTGGTTTATCTTGGTGCCTCGGTTGTCTCGGTGGCAGTAATTACATCCCTGTTCTGCCCTTTTCTTTCAAAACAGCAAAGTTGTTTGATGGGAGAAATTAGCAGAATAATGATACCCATGTAGGTGAGAGCGCGACACAGAAGTCTCTTCCATCTGTACCATCATCACCAGAAGACAGTTCTACAAAAGCGGTTTTTGCAAGCGGTTCATATTATGCGAATAGACATGGTCGATTTACATGTACGAAGTAGTATAATATAGACTCGGCTTACTGACAATCTATATAATAAAGTTGTATTCTTTTTACTTATAGAAAGGTACATTATTTATGAATGACGATGGTTTTAATTTTGCCCCATACACTTACGGAAATGTGAAGTGCGCGGGTGAAACCACGGGGCACTGCTAGTAATAAATAAACTTTTAAAGTACTTAGTATCATCTCATCTCATAATTTTATAAAGATGTTAATTTTATAGCTTAAGAATTTTTAAATTAGCACTTATACACTGTTCAAGTGAGTCTTGGTATTTAAAAATTAACATTTTTTTTGGAAATATACATTTAGTTAACACCATATACCACTAACAAAATTCGTTAAAATTAAGACGTATTTAATCATTATTTTATAGAACGTAAAAAAAAAACAATGTACTAATTATTACGTTATCATTGTTTGAAAGTAATGTGTTTATATCGTTCAAGGCTTTTAACTACACAATAACTTTTAATGATTAAAAATTAAAACATTGCTTTAAACTTTTACGATTAAAATATTGCACGGTTTCTGATTACTCACTTGGAACATTTTTGCTGACCACCGATCGATGATTGATGTCAATGCAGGTGGTAAAGCCTTTTTATATAATTTATCTAATGCACTGAAGCATGATATAACGACAATAGCAAAGGTCGAATCAAGACCACAAAAATTATGTGTGTCATGGCATCTGATATCGGAACACGCACATTTTGGGCACGTAGCCATGATCATTAACGTGAGTTAATTATGATTCGTATTGGATATTGATATTTGTTGCATGGGTCAACAATCAGATGGGCTGATGATGATGATTGCTTATAAATGTTTTCGTGAGATAAGATCCATTTTATAATCTTTATACATATAACTAGCCATGAATATCCGCTTTGCTGGGTCATTTTAATTGTATACTTTCTTTCTAGAACATTCCAGAAGTTTCCTGAACAATCCAGACCATTTTAGATCAATAATAGTCTCACATTTTTAAAGTTAACATCTTTCAACCCCCGTATCTTTTACACCCTTATAATTATCGACTTGCAACCACCATAGTGCACAATGGGAACCACAATAGGATGGAGGAATATATACACACACTTCCAATTTTATATATATATATATATATATATATATAAAGATTCTTCTGTATGTGTGTTGACAGTGAACTTCCAAGCGGCGGCAGGACCGACGTGAATGATTTTTTTGTGTGTTTAATTGGATTCGAAGATGGCTTAATTTCATAAATTAGCCCAACAGATGGCGCTGCAGTCGGTATCTATCTATACTGCAACAAAACAGCTGGATCGATTTGTAACTAAAAGACAACGTCTCTTGGGCCCTCTAATATTTTATAATTGTTCACTATCTGTTAATATCTTTTGACATTAAAACAAAGCTTGTCGATCGCTATCCAAGTCAGCAAATAGGCAGTAGAGAAAAATCTAGCAAATAGCCTTTACATTTTACGTATCAAAAAAAGTAGAGTTGCCATCTAGTGTTTAGGTTTGTGGGATCATTATAAGCTAATATTTTTATAATATTTTTTTTATTAATTAAAATAAAAATTTATTTTATGCATTGATTAAAGGAATCAGTCTTTTTGTTTGTCTCTGTTAGTTTTCTTATTACAAAGATAATAATCCAGTGTTTGTGTTTTGTTATAAATAATTTCGTGTGTATATTTAACTAGATTGGGCCTATGCCTGGGCCTTCATCTTTCTGGAGTTAGTAGATTATGACAATGTATTTTATTGATAGAATTAGATAAGATACCCAAATATTTTAACATTTAAACGCGTGTTAAGGTGACCGAACTAAACTTGTAAAAGCAAAAGTCTTTTAAATATACTACTATCTACCTATTAAATATATAGGTACAGTGTACACTGTATTGTATTTTGAAAAACATGTTGCGTACAGTACCTGTTACCAAACAGTACCTACATAACTTAATTTTCACATTTTAAATATTCGTAAGATTATAGTCTCCTTCTTCTGCCTTTGTCTGTCTAGCCTTTTTCCAATCATATTTCGGGTCAGCTTCATAGACTGCATCAGCCTCATGCATTCCAGATAAATACACGTATTTTAAATGCAGCGACTGTCTATCAAACCTCCACAGCCCATTAACTGAAAGGGTACCCCGTGGTAAGACTGGTTGTCAGACTGTTGGACTTCTGACAACTCGTAATAGCTTTTAAAGATCCACGAAATGCAGCCAGGACCATCGTCTTGGTATGTAAATATGGTCACTTATGCCCAAACTAACCCTGCAAGAGTAGCCTAACCTCCGATCCATGCGGCTGTCATTATTGAGCCATGAATAAGCTCCTCGATTAGTAACAGTTATAATATTTAGTATAATAATTGTAAAACAATCTTGTTTTGAAGTTATTTATCTGCTTTATTAACTATTTAACTTCCCCATTATTGTAAGGACTTAAACTGATTGTATATACCAAAAGAAAACACTGAAAATATATATAAAAGAAGCGGACCCACAAGGCTTCCTAGTAAAACACCCTTTCTGATTCAGTTACTACTTAGAACTTGTAAGAGAAAATTTTCCTACGTTATTTACCTTAATAATAAGCCTTGCAATCTATTTTAAGATAACTATTAAAAATCCACTCCAAAATTTTACTTTTTAATTTTATATGTTATAATTATATATTATTCACATTTACTTAAGTAATAATTTAATTAATTTCTATTTAGTTAGATAATGTTAGGTTCGTTAAATTTAGCATGTACTAACTGCTATGGCAGTTCCAGATTAATTAATCTATTCATTTAAGAGATTTTTATGAGATGTTCAAAAGACAAAAATATAAATATAATAAATAATAATAAATATTTTTTTTACTTTTATTAGTTTACCTGATTTTTAAGCACTATAAAAAGAAATTAAGTACATAGTTCTAAGTATTTTTAGTACTTACATACAATAATTTCATCATCATCATTATCATCATCATCATCATCATCATCATCATTATCATCATCATCATCATCATCATCATCATCATCATCATCATCATCATCATCATCATCATCAGCCTTTGTCCGTCCACTGCTGAACATAGGCCTCCCTCAATGAACGCCAAGACGACCGATTCCTTGCTACTCGCATCCAACGTTATTTTTTTTTATCAAAAAACGAACATTCTTCTAAAATTTGATTTTTAAAAAATACGTCATTCTTTGAAAGTAGATTTTTTTAAATTTGTTGTTAGGTACATTGTATTCATAAAATAAATATCATGTAACGTTTGTTTCATATTATATTCATAATATTTACAAAAGTAAAATAATTTATAATATTATATAGTATTTTTATAATATAAATCTAAATCAGTAGTGATGGTGGGCGGGCGCGGGGTGTACGGCTGGGGCAGAGTTGTGAACGACGGCGTTGAATCTGAAAACAGACGAGTCGATTAGTATACAGCGTGTGGATTATTATAGACGACAGTATGGTATAGAGGGTGTAGAGTGTTACCCGCTGTGGTCGTCGGCGGTGTAGTGCACGCTGCGCACGGAGCCGTCGGGCTGCAGCAGAGAGTAGGAGCCGTGCACGGCGTCACCGTCGCGCGCCTCGTGCTGGGACTTGTGGTCGCCGGTGTGGGGGTCAGCCACGGAGTACGCGAAGTCGTATTTGGGGTGGGACTGGAATATCACACGACCGACGTTAGATAACGCTAATGATTTTAAGAAACGATAAAGAGCTGATGAAAGAAGAGTAGACTTACGTATTCCTCATGACCAGCGTAGTGGGCAGCTGGGGCGTATGCCACAGGAGCGGCGTACGCTACTGGAGCTGCGTGGACTACTGGGGCAGCGTGTGCGGCGTAAGCCAAAGAGGCACCATGAGCACCGTAGCCCAGAGAGGCTCCATGCGCACCGTAGCCCAGAGAGGCTCCATGCGCTCCGTAGCCCAGAGAGCCACCGTGACTGGCGTAAGCCAGAGGTGCGGCGTAGTGCCCAGTGTCATGACGGATGATACTCTGTGATGACACGGCGTGACCGAGACCATGTCCTTGTAACAGGCCTGCGTTGGCTGCAGCCAACATGGCGCCGAAAGTAAAAATCTAAAAGATTTTACATTAATTACAATAACATAAATTGATAAATATAATATTGTTAGATACTAGAAAAGCGTTAAGTTAATAAATATAATAATTTCTTCTAAAGTCTACTTTTCTATTTGGTTTTGGAATTTGCCATATTTTTGCAATGTTAAGATTTAGGTCTTAATATCGATCCTTAAGTGATAGCTATCTTTTAAGGCCTTCACATTTTTCCGTGACTACTATAATTAATTAAATATTCAGTATCTTTTTTGGTAGCCAATTCACAATAAAACTCACTTTGCTGAACATCCTGTATGTATTGTTGTACAACTGAGAGTAATGTTAGCCTGGCCGCCGTATGGTTTTATAGAACTCGGTTGTGGTCAGTTCGGTGGGGAGAAATGTTTGAGCCTCGACTCTGCACCAGATACGATATCAAGGACATCATTAAAAATAACAATCATTACGTGCTTTGCTAAAGAATGTGCGTTAGCGCTGCGTTGATTTTGAAAGAAAGAAACATGGGCATGTGCCATTTTTTCGTAATAACTCATTACCGGTGTTTTATTTTTTATCTTTACCAATATCAACGAGTAATATTTTTTTTATTTGTATTTCACACAGTAAAACTTAATTTTCGTATGTATTCTTAGGCCTACCGAAATTTCAAGCTCTACAAAATAAATAAGGATCGTATGAAAAAATTCCGTATAGTTATAATAGCTTCCGTACCACAAAATAAAGTATATTTGAACTCATAACTAAGAGGCTCTCTACTAAGCTCTAAATCAGTGGTTTTTAACCTTATAGTCATGGGACCATTTGTCAAAATTTCTGTCTTGCCATGGACCACCAAGTTGGTTAATTTGTTTGTAGCTAATATCATCATCATCATCAGCCTTTAACCGTCCACTGCTGAACATATGCCTCCCTCAATGAACGCCAAGACGACCAATCCCCTGCCACTTGCATCCATCGTAGTGAATATAACGTAACTAAATGTAAATAAAAGGAGGGTTGTTCTAATTAATCTATTAAGCGCGGATCGCGTTGTGTTGACTCGTCACTATCATCTGATTAGAATGGCTCCGCAGACGGACCACATGGTCCGTGGCTTCCAGGGACCACCAGTGGTCTGCGGACCACCGGTTAAGAACCACTGCTCTAAATTATAAATACAGATTATTTAACAATAACAACACGTTAACCTAGCCTATCAATGGTTTTATTACAGGTATAAATTTAAGAAATGTATATAAATATATATAATATATACACATGGTTCATGTATAATGTACCATGTATATATAATATATATTATATTCATTATGAAAATTATCTGCGCTTGTCGGGATTCGAACCCTCTATCACTGTGTAGAGTGTCCAATAGATACGTCACCAGCCGACGGTCTACAACTAAATAATGTAAATTTTTTAGCTTAAAATACAAGATTCAGATTACTCTTGAAGCAATTTTCAAGATAGTTAATTTAAATACACGAGTTGATATTGATCTGTATTCGATTAGTATAATATATAATGAGGTCAATTGAATATAATATTGGTTGGTCGTGGTTTCGGTGGTAGAGTAGGTTTTACTTACTCCATTTGTGGGCGTGTGTGACACCGCAGGTTTGCATGTGGGACAAATAATAGTAACTTTAGATTTACATTTCATTTTTTTATTATTTTATAATTGAAACGCGATTAAAATATTTTCAGGATTGTCGCGGCTTACTATAAGTTTTAGAAGGCTTGCCATGGTTATAGGAGATCTATCCTCTCACCATTAAATATCTATCCAAAACGTTTAGGATGTAACAATCCCAATAAAGCATATTCATATGAATATTTTCATCCCATTTTTTCGAAAAGGACGACTTTGTTCGCCTTTTCACCAATATGCGGTGTGCTGGAAGAAACTTTTAGCGGGCATTATTTTTGGCTCGTTCGACGTACTTTAAATCTTTGGCTACAATTTGGGTCCCTCATAATACTCTGGATTCTCACACTTCGCTTTGGATTTACAAAGGCAGCAGCCCCCTCGACGTAACAATATTATTTTGCTTCCTTATGATATAATCTACTATTACATGATTAAGTGCCTGCGACCTAATCTACCCCAAATTTAGGATTTAATATATTTACGAGTAAAATATATATTTCCCAGTATGTTCATCTATGATTGGTCTATGAAAGGAAAAAATATTTTTTTTAACTCCATCTCTGAGAATATTTAAATTTCAACTCAGCTAATAACAAAACTTTTCAGTATTGTTATAAGTATTATTATTATGATTATAATTCTTACTACATCTATATTAATATTATAAAGAGTAAAGATTTGTACCTATTTTTGTATGTTTGTAATGAATAGGCTCAAAAAGTACTGGACCGATTTCAAAAATTATTTCACCATTCGGAAGCTACATTATCCACGAGTAACATAGGCTAAATTTTATTCTGATAAAAATAGTAAGATATTTTGGTTCTTCGGACACAAGGTGTAAAAAATGTTATTTCGCGTACTAAGATCCCGTTGTAAATCTTAGTTAACGCAGGCGAAGCTGCGGGCAACAGCTAGTATAATATAACTATACAATACACGATGAATAGTTTTTATGGGTTAACCCATATTATGTTTAATGTAATTTAAGCAGCTGATGTGATCCTGTTGTCTGTAGATACGAGAACCTCTAAAAGCGGCTCCAGGCGCTGGCAGTGCTTTTACTTTGGGTAGGATACTCACAATTGCCAGTCCCAAATTGGGCCAGTAACCCATCCGTGTATACAAGCCACAAACGTGCCCCTGTGCTATGACAAAGAGGTAATGTAATACGTAAAAGAATAAGCTTAATATCACTCAGTATAATCAGTGAAAAATTTAATACAAATACATATTACATGCGAGCGTCGGTGGTCCAGTGGTGGATTGACTCGGCATCTTATGCGAGGGGTTCCGGGTTCGATCCTGACCCGTTCGTGTGTGCCTTGAAATGGGTTTTTCTAAATTTCTAAGTGCACACGAGACCATCGTTCGCTCACCGGTGAAGGAAAACATCGTGAGGAAACCTGCATGTCTGATGAGATTGAAAGTCTTTGAAGGTATGTGAAGTTCACCAATCCACACTGGGCCAGCGCGGTAGACTATTGGCCTATTACCCTCCTCGCCTGATTTCGAGGAAGGAGACCCGTGCCCAGCAGTGGGACATATAAGGGTTGATACTTTACTTTACTTTACTTTTTTTCATATTACATATATGCAAATTTTTTGATTCCTACACAATTAAAAAATCATTAAATAAAATAAATGTAATTTCATACACGTTTGAAATGTTCCAAATCAACGACAGTTTTAATTCTTGCGAAAACATTAATTTGCTATCGTTTTTGTCTTGAAACGTATTAAGTCTCAAATTTTAATGATTTTACCTAGAGAGCTGTTATTGATACATTTATGTTCGAAATTCAATATTTTTATCCCTGAATTATCTACTTGCTTAATCAATATTTTTATGTCAGCTGCACAAGGTGGACAAATTTAAATTATATTTTTCAGAAAAAAAAATTGAATAGGTATCGCCTCCGATTTTACTGGCACATGAAAATTAACGAGTTCATTTGATTAAAGCTCACTCTACTAATACGCACTTAAGAGAAATGGAAGGTCAATGTGCCAGTATTACATTATCTGACCATTTTTCCTCAGACGTTTGATGGAAGAAAAAAGCACCTGCTGCTGCACAAGACCTGTATCCATAAAAACAATACTTCACTCATGACGCGCTTCAGCACCCGTCAAAATATATAATTTCTAAGTTCTAAGTAACGTTGAATCTTGGCGATTTGCCTAAACTATTTTGTTATAAAATATGTAACAAATAATCTACACTAATATTATAAAGAGGAAAACTTTGTTTGTTCGTTTGGTTGTAATGAAAAGGCTCATAAAGTACTGGACCGATTTAAAAAATTCTTTCACCATTCGAAAGCTACATTATCCACGAGTATCATAGGCTAAATTTTATTCTGAAAAAAAAAAATAGGGTTCCGTAAGATATTTGGGTTTTTCCGACACAAGGTGTAAAAAAAGTTACTTATTTTGCGTACTAAGATCCTGTTGTAAATCTTAGTTAACGCAGGCGAAGCTGCGGGCAACAGCTAGTTTATAATAATATGCTTCTCAAGAACTTGGTTTCAATCTCTCCTTTTATTAGCAAAACATTTACTTTTTTTTTGCGCGAAAGGAGACGTTCGTAAGTGATTTATGACGGCTCATTGGATAGTTTTTTTATTTTTTATTTTTGATACAAATAGACCTGGTTATGTGGTTCCGTACCCAAAAGGTGTTAAGCCCTAGTGCTAAGCCTTCGCTGTCCATGCGTTTGTCCGTTTGCCACCAGGTTGTATCATATGAACAGCTAGATGGTTGACATTTTCACACAACAATTATTAATAAAAATAGAATAAAATAAAAAATAAGATTTTGTTTTTAATCACGACAACAGACAGAACAGTAGATGCTTGAAATATTTACAGAATATTTGACTATATATTCACTTTTAAAATATACAATAAAATAAAATTAAAATAAACATTTAAAGAAAGGCAATATTCAAAGATACACAAAACGTTATTTTATTAGTTACGATAAAGGTTTTTGTATAGAAAAGGTACGAAACCCTTGCCGTGCGAGTCCGACTCGCAATTGGTCGGTTTGAGTACAAACGTGACTACGTGGTAACGCACCGTTAGCCTACTCGTATATAAAGATGAAGTTGCTATACAAACTATTTATTACAAGTAAAGAGAAATTTAATAAAAGGTATACATCTCATTCACTCTTTATTCACATTTCAGTCATATTTGGCACTTTGATATTTACATAAATAATCCTAAGTATTTTGTACTTTTAATCAGTAGTGATGGTGGGCGGGCGCGGGGTGAACGGCCGGGGCAGTGTTGTGGACGACGGCGTTGAATCTGAAACGAGACGAGTCGATTAGTATACAGCGTGTGGATTATTATAGACGACAGTATGGTATAGAGGGTGTAGAGTGTTACCCGCTGTGGTCATCGGCGGTGTAGTGCACGCTGCGCACGGAGCCGTCGGGCTGCAGCAGAGAGTAGGAGCCGTGCACGGCGTCACCGTCGCGCGCCTCGTGCTGGGACTTGTGGTCGCCGGTGTGGGGGTCCGCCACGGAGTACGCGAAGTCGTATTTGGGGTGGGACTGGAACATCATACAACCGCTATTAGATAACGCTAACGATTTTAAGAAACGATAAAGAGCTGATGAGAGAAGAGCAGACTTACGTATTCCTCATGACCAGCGTAGTGGGCAGCTGGGGCATAAGCTAGAGGAGCAGCATGTGTGGCGTACGCTATTGGGGCAGCAGCATAGGCCAGGGGAGCTGCGTAGTGACCGCCGTGGTGGACAATGCTCTGGGAGGAGACGGTGTGGTCGTGTCCCTGCAACAGACCGGCGTTGGCGGCAGCCAACATGGCTCCGAAGGCGAAGATCTGAAAATATTACAAGCTTTTATTTATACCATTGAAAACTTTTGATCATTTAATCGACGTCTTGTCTAGCTTTAAATTAAACATTTAAAACGTTCCAGGTTTGAATTCCTCTAACAATATATATATAAATACATATAGCAATAAGTCCTATTTCTGTAGTCCTATTCCCAAACTTATTTATGTCATTTTATGTTGTTCAATTGCAAGTATTAAAACTCACTTTGCTGAACATTGTTTGTAAATCTTTTGGCGACCGCTGACAAATTGATGTCAACGCTCCAGTCGTGTGGTTTTATATAACTGGCCATGGCGGTAGTTGTCGGTGGGGAGAAATGCTTGCATGGACCTTGACTCTGTATCGGATACGTCACTCCAAGGTTACATACTTATGAATGGTTGAAGTGCTTACTCATTGTTCGAAGTTTTATGACTTATGGGTACTTATTAAAATTAATAATCGATATCTGGTGTAACGGTAAAGTGATTGTTAATCAAGTGTAAAGGCTTGTATACCAAAAATATTAAATATGTATGGACTTATGCATGCTGTTGTAGTAATGTGAGCATTAAAAATCATTAATATTCATTTTTATCACTTATAAATAAATCCTGCCTTTAGAAATTTCGAACTTACAATATCACAATTTGACGATTTGAAGACGTGTGTATTTGCATTGCTTCCTTAACAAATTTTTCTCGTTAAGTGAAATAATTGCCATACCGACACGCATTGGAGCAGCGCATCAGCGAACTACGGCACAACACCCTCCTCACCTGATTTCGAGGAGTAAACAAGTAATGGCAAAGAATTCAGACGTACATAGGAGGACAATTCTTTAGGATTTTTTGTGCTGACTTTATTGAGGACCTGTTCGCACTCGCTCGCTCTCGTAGGTTCATATTATGCTGGAGACATCGCGGTGTCCCTCTCGTCACGCCGCCAAACGGACGTTTGCATCGCAAAAAGTTTGTCCTCAAACGCTCATAAGAACTGTCCTTCTATGTACGTCTGAATTCTGTGATAATGGTACCTTACGTTTTTTTTATGTGAAACAATAATCAAATGTATCGATTATCCTATTTATATTAAGATAATTTTTTAATAATAATATTTGTATTCTCAAGGTATCTCGTTGGATTGCGCACATCCGCTCCTTACTCAGATTGTGGATGTTGCGAAATTCTCCGGTATGGTTACTGTATCGTATGTAGCTTTGTGGTTAAGTGGTGAGATTTTGAAAGGTCGTGGGTACCAATTCATTGGATTGCTATTGACACATTCTATATATAGTGCGTATAGTATAATAATAAGTTTTTCTAAATTTCTAAGTGCACCCCAAACACGAGACCATCGCTCGCTCACCAGTGAAGGAAAACATCGTGAGGAAACCTGCATATGCGCCTGATGAGATCGAAAGTTTTTCAAGGGATGTGAAGTTCACCAGCCCGCAGTGGGCCAGCGCATCGGTGAAATAGGGCCATTGCTCCCCTCGCCTGATTTCGAGGAGGAGACCAGTACCCAGCAGTGGGACATAAAGGGTTGATACTTTACTTTTATAGTATAATAAAAATAAATTTAATCAAAAATATCTAACGTAAAGTAGGTTTTGTAAAATATAATAATATTCTTCATTTGTAGCCATGTATTTTTTCCACCGAGTCACAAACACTAATATAGCTGTGTTTTCGAAAAAAAAAATAGGACAGTTGAAGCCTCTGCCTTTCTCCTTCACAAACATAAGACGAGCGTTCGAAAGAGGCATTACGTACACTCCTGCATACCTTTCTTAATCAGTTTTGTGGGATCAGATTGGGAACCTTATACCGGTTCAAATGGCGTCGGGGCTAAGCAAAAGATGTTGGTCTATTACAGAAAAAGGTCAGACGCTATACCATGTCTTCTATAGATGGCACCGCAATTGTGTTGGTACACATCAAATATCATTATTAGGTAGATATTAACACGCATTTAAAAAATAATTTTCCTCACGAAAACTAAAATAAGGATAGCTTATGCCTAAGTTGAGGTCAATGCAGCATATTATATACTACAGAATAATAACTAACATAAAAATATACAAAAAGAAATACATGAAATTGATATTATTTCTAAAAATATTGTCTAATACAATGTGGAAAACACTCTCATATAAATAATTATCCAAAAGATATCTAATATATCCAAAAGATAATTATCCAAAAGAAAATATTAAAAACCTTTTCATTTTGGATGTATTTCTATAATTTTAGTTTTTACGTTATTAGTTAATTTTAATGTATAAATTAAATAAAAAAGCTATAAATTTATTAAAAATAATTAATTCCTTAATTTAAATGGTCAATGTTATCTTTTATATTTAATATTTACTAAATATTATTTATTACTTTGCTGATTGTTTTTGGCTTCCGTTTCCGTCTTAGTATCCGTAACTTCATGACGTTATGGTTTTTGATTCGCTTATTCACCCTGCGGCTCTAGTTTGTAATAACAACATGTATGTACATAAAATGTGTAATAGATTTGCCGTCATGGCGTTTATAAAGAGAGGCCTACATTTAGTGGACGTATAAAAACTGATGATGATGATGACAAACACTTTTTCCACTTGTTTAAGACAACCTTGCATCGTCATTTCCTACGAATAGTGCCATAAATACAAATGACCAAGTTTTCAGGGGGAGGTTTTTTGTGTTTTATATCAATACTAATTGATAGTTTCAAAATGTTAATATATAATACATACGTAAAGGCATCTAGGCTTAATATAAAATTGATTATGAGGCTTATAATCCCATATTTATACTAATATTGTCTTAAAGCTTTATTCGCGGGAAAATAATAGACTATATTAGCCATAATTGACATTATGCCCTTTTTCTTCGGAATACTCAGGGTCGTAAGAGCACTAAGGGCTTTTCTTATAATTATGAAATGTACATACAAATTCTAATAGGTACCAAAAATCAATAAATATAAAGTGCACATGGAATAAGGACACAAAAGTAATTAGGGCTCCACTTTTCTCTAGCCACTACAGCCATAGTGACCCTTTTCGGCGGAGTTAAGTAAAAGATACTGAGTGCTGCACTAAATTACAAATTAATCTATTTATTTATTAATTTCATAGTTTTACGGGTTATTTTGGTTTAAAACACTGCCATGTCTACTATCTTGTTTCCTCGTTTATTCCTTGTTTTTTGTGGTAATATTTGAATGATGCGAGTGAAATCATAAGAAGTACACACATCACGCAAACACGGCGAAAAGTGGCGGTATGGCGCTTGCGACCCGCTCCGCCATCTCAAACGCTCATGGAAAATTGTTACTGTGGCCATTGTGGCCGTTTTCGGCGAACGATTCTAGCGGCAACAATTGTGGCTTATTTTAAAACATTTTTTTCTTGCTGATATAATTAGTTTTTTCATGTTTTTTTGAAAGGGAGTTATGTAAACTAGAGTGTAGATTTGGAATCTACAATAATAATAAAAAGTCACTTTGGCTTTTGTGGCACTTTTCGTAGGATATGACGACATATACTACAGATATACTAACGGACTAAATTAGCAAAAAAACGTGAAGATAAAAATAGGAACTAAACACCCGCAAAACAACTATTATAGTAAGTATGCTATATATTTATCTTATTACTTTATTATCATGTCGGCTATCTAACCAATCAAAGCCTCCGTTTTCAGGTATTTTTTATTACTTAAAGGATATAGTGATTTAGGTCAGATAAACAAATGAAGGCCGTTGAGAAACATGAAGCGTTGATCGACAGGAGAATAGTCATAGTCTATTAGCGGATTTAAGTTGTTTCCATCATCATGATCAATGTTTTGCCCGCTGTTGGAGTAAGTTTTTATAGGGTTCTTTATGAAAAGACCATTGTCCTAATCTAACTAACACCATTACCCTAGCACTGGTTGTGATCCCTACCATGGCTCAAGCCTTGTTGTGGTGGTGGGGTTCAGTAGCCTAGAGTGAACCCAGCACCTTTGCCAAAGCAAATTGAGCCGAGGGGGTTCTTTGTACACCTCTTAGAAGAATATGCCCTGTTGCTTGTAGATCATGCGGCATTGGTGCACTCGCCGGATTTTAGTGGGTAGAGCTGCGTCCACTTACCAGCTTTTAGGCGCAGCGAGTCCCACATACCCGACTGGGTAGATCCACTCCCCAGGCGGGTATGTGGGACTCGCATTTCCCGGCGTTAAAGAAAAAAAAGCACTGGTTGCAAGTAAGTTAAATTTATGTATTACTACGAGTAATTTATGAAAATCACTGTTTAATAAAATAGCTTACATACTACTGCTTTATAATTGACCATCTTTTTGGGTTCTGTTGCCAAATGGCAAAAAACGGAACCCTTACTGATTCGTCATGTTGGTCTGTCTGTCTGTATGTCACAGTCATTTTTTTCCGAAACTATAAGAACAATAGTGTTGACACTTGGTAAGTATTTGTGCAACGCATTAAAATTTACAGAATAGCTTGCAAGTGGCAGATTTTTTCCTACTTACTTGAACCTATCAAAATATTTTGGATAATTCGTACATAAATTATAGTATGTCTTATTCAGATATGTAAATTATATTATTGCAATAAAAATAATAATATAACCTATACAACAGTGAATAGCAACAGCCAACTAATACTGATTTTATGTAGGTATGGTATTTTGAACATTCAGCTAGATATGCTCGTTTATTGTCTGACTCCGAATTCGATAAATTTTATGATAAAGATGATAAATGATATTATAGGTTCCTATCGATATTATTCCATGAAAACAAAAAGGAAATAATATCAAAGTTCACACTTCATACAAATACAAAAAGCGGTGGTATAAGATTACTAACTCGTTAGAACTACAGAAACATCTTGCAAGATCTGTTATAGCTTCTAATCAATGTGGCGATTTAAAAAAATAAAAAGTGGCTTTAGTATCACAATCGCATTTTATTCATACACTCAGTCACATATTTAAATTATGTATATCAAAACATAAATTATGTTGTAATAAAACTTTGGTGTTTCGCTGTAAGACAAAATCAGTAGTGATGGTGGGCGGGCGCGGGGTGTACGGCTGGGGCAGAGTTGTGAACGACGGCGTTGAATCTGAAACGAGACGAGTCGATTAGTATACAGCGTGTGGATTATTATAGACGACAGTATGGTATAGAGGGTGTAGAGTGTTACCCGCTGTGGTCGTCGGCGGTGTAGTGCACGCTGCGCACGGAGCCGTCGGGCTGCAGCAGAGAGTAGGAGCCGTGCACGGCGTCACCGTCGCGCGCCTCGTGCTGGGACTTGTGGTCGCCGGTGTGGGGGTCAGCCACGGAGTACGCGAAGTCGTATTTGGGGTGGGACTGGAATATCACACGACCGACGTTAGATAACGCTAACGATTTTAAGAAACGATAAAGAGCTGATGAAAGAAGAGTAGACTTACGTATTCCTCATGGCCAGCGTAGTGAGCAGCTGGGGCGTATGCCAGAGGAGCGGCGTAGGCTACTGGGGCGGCGTGACCAGCGTAGGCCAGAGATGCTCCATGACCACCGTAGGCTAGAGGGGAAGCGTGAGCTCCGTAGGCCAGGGAAGCGCCATGAGCTCCGTAAGCGAGGGGTGCGGCGTAGTGACCTCCGTCGTGACGGATGATGCTCTGTGATGAGACGGCGTGACCGTAGCCGTGACCGTGACCTTGGTAGCCAGCATTAGCTGCCGCCAACATAGCACCGAATGCGACGATCTATAACAAAAAAAAGAACTATACAGTATGTACGTTCAATGGTACTGTAGCAGCCGTATTCAAGAAGCGTACTTGGCTAAGTAACGAAACAACACTATGCAAAGAACGCTACTGTCTATGCGCTCCTTTGCTCTGTTCCTCTCCGCTGTTTCAATATTCAAGTTTAATAGACTTGCAGTGGCGGATTTTACTTAAGTATTGTCTATATTTTTATATTATTGAGTTTGAATGGCCTTATGCGTTCGGGACTACTGTGACACCTCATAGTATTGTTTGCGAATACGAGTATAAATCTATTTGCGATATTTGTCACTTAAAACTTACTTTGCTGAACATGTTGCTATCGTTATACAATCGTAAGTATAATGTCAGTGCATTATTGTGTATGGTTTTATAGAATATTGGAGCAGGCGCCGCGCCGCGCCGTGCCGGTGGGTGGGGCGGAGAAATGCTTGGACCTTGACTCTGCGGTAATACACTTTAAGGTCGTTTCAAATTAACTCTATCATTGTTCTAATAATAAACAAGTCAGTGTAAATGTAACGTTTAAAATGTATAATTAGAATCTGATTTACTTTCGATTTCTATACACAGTCTGGCCGTAAATACTGTTACAATTAAAAATAAACAAAATATTACGTTCGAATTTTGAATCTGTCGGAGGATTCTTCATTGTGGATTATTATTTTCGCGCTGATAAATTGTAAAATATTTTATGATATAGAATGAAACGAGGTAATAAAGAGATCCGAATCGCTGTGATTGCATTAAACAACGTAGATTTTGAGCCAAATATAATTTTTACATCTCTCCATGCGTTTGGTATTGCTATAATTTTGTGTACCGGACTATTGATAGGTATAATTAGCTTGTCTGTTTGTAACAGAAAAAGATTAGGCCGTCCATGCTATTTATATACGAAAAAAAATAATGGTCCTTTCAGTAAGACACGGTATTTTCATCACCCCGGAGCGAGCACCACCATGATGGTCTCGTGCTTGGAGCACACAGAGGAATTTGAAAAACCCACTTCAGGGGTCAAAATTGAACTCGGACCCTTACACTCTCACATATCCACTGTACCATCGTCACTTATAATATTTATAACGCCTAACCCCAATACAAAACTAAACACACAATAAACAGGAATTAATTTGTCATTAAACTTCGTGATTCGCCCTTCGAGATTACAAGTATTCACAAGTAGTACCACGCGTACGTGCTGCCATCATACACACTTTTAAAGCAACTCTGGATAAAGAAAACTTGTTTTCTCCCCACTCACGCCTTCCTTAACAGCCCGTCGTCGTCTGCAGTCTCATACACGTTTTGTGTGCCGGCCATCGCACACGCATTTTTCTTTCTAAGTGAAGTTAGCATACTGAAAGTTCGTAGCTGTGTCACTATAGAATATTAGACATGGAAAAACGCAAGAATTACGATGAAAAGGAAAAATAAAGGATTGGAACGAAAAATGGCTAGAGATCGCAAAATATGTCTCCATAGTTTTATAAAATAATAACACGAGCGAATACAATAAATGAAGGTAAATCAAAAATTATTTATTCAGTTAATATTATCTTTTGTTATTTTTGTTTCTTCTTAATGCGATATTGAGATTGATCTGAAAAATTATTACCCACTAAAAAAAAAAAAACAGCCTAGAAGGTTGTGTCGTGAATACATTAGACGTTTTTTAGAGTACAGCCCGTGATACTGTATCACAGAAACGATGCAAAACAGTAACGATCATTGACAAGATGAGCTTACATAACCACACTTAACAATCATGGAGTTATTTTTCTGGACTAGGCGTTGTGGTTTTTATTGATGCACTTTATTCTAGAACGCACTCGTGAGATTGTTCATGAGCCCAAATCCGTGAGATTGTGTCGTGAACACAAATCCGTGAGATTGTGCCCTGAACACAAAATCCGTGAGACTGCGTCGTGAATACACTGGATGTTTTTTCGAAGTGCAGCCAGCCCATGAGGCTGTATCACAAAAATGATACCAAGCATTAACGATCGTTGACAAAGATGAGCTTACATAACCACACTCAACAATAATGGAGTTATTTTTCTGGACTGGGCGTTGTGTGGTTTTTTATTGATGCACTTTATTCTAGAACGCACTCGTGAGATTGTTCGTGAGCCCAAATCCGTGAGATTGTGTCGTGAACACAAATCCGTGAGATTGTGCCCTGAACACAAAATCCGTGAGACTGCGTCGTGAATACATTGGATGTTTTTTAGAGTACAGCCCGTGAGACTGTATCACAAAAACTATACTAGAAGCTAATGATCATCGACAAAGATGGAATTAACAGTATTTAATATTTATATTTTTTTTTGATACCCTCAATCTGTTGAGTAGTAGTGGGTAATAATCTTTCAAATTTATCTCGCGTCTGAAGATCAGCACCCTATCCTGGCTATCCTTGGCATCAAGGCTATGAGCCAAAAAAAAAAAAAAAAAAATCAGAGAAACATTGGGGGTTAATAGGTACATAAATACAGCTAGAGCCGATAAGCCTATATTAAGGTAAATTACATTGGAGAAGATATTAAAGACATTTTGGAAAATGTTTAAAAGGCATAACATGTTATCAGAAAATCCACTAGCTGTTGCCATGTACGGTGTGACTCAAATTCTAACCTCATAATTAATGATCTTAAAGTCTCGCAACAATGGCGATAATCAATAAAAAATATCGAGTGAGGTAAGTCGTTTTTTATGCTATGTTGACTATATGGGAATACTTTAACGGCTTCTCTAGACAAGAGCGTAGAAGATAACGAAGTATCTTAAACGGGACCAGCTCAGCTTTTTCGGAGGAGATTTACAAGAAAAGTTGACATCTATAATAGCCATTTCTTACGACTGACGCATAGTAGGTCTGCTATAACAAAGACTAGGTCGCTAACGACCACGAGTCGTAACTAACTTTTCCACCTCTAGTACAGGTTAGGCTTTAAACTTGGGTAAGAGCCGCCACCGACTCCGGGTGCTCGGTACACGCAACCGAATCCGAGCTAATCTCGCCGGCTGGCGGTGCCAGCAACAGCCAGCAGCGGAGCGGCGCCAGAACAACAAGCGGAAACCGGTGCTGAAAAAAGCGGCGGTTTCATGTGGATCGGTAGATGGCGCTCCTGACCAACACCCGCTGGAAGCAGGTAGACTTAAATTTTTTAAATAAGGCGTAGGCGCAGATATTGATTCTTGATATTGCCTTGAGTACAAGGTTTACGTATACCTTTTCTTTCTGCTGTTACCCAGACTAACATACCAGTCAATAGACCCACAAATATTGCGTATGACAGGGAAATGACTAGGGAAATAAATTATTTACTTTCATTAGATGCGATACATGAATGTAAACCATGTTCTGGTCAATTTATATGGCATATTTCTTATAAAAAAGAGTAATCGAAATAATGGTTTATTTCAACTTTTTTTTTTTTTTTTATTTATTTGTTCAATACCCAAAAAAGTAGTACATGTTTCACAAAAAAACCCAGCCACGAAAACCTCACAGGGTTTATCTGGGCAAGGTGAGTCGTACAAATTAATTATTAAAAAACACAAACCTCGCATACACACTAACAACTTATCTTTATATTATATTATTATTATAACTATTTTTATAGGTTCACTTGATAGTTTCATGATTGACAAAGTAATGTTTTAGTTTTGTCTTATATTTTTCCTTTTTATCATACATCTGCATTAGCTCCTCAGGTAATTCATTTACAAGCTTTGGAATCAAATATTCTATTTTACGCGTTCCATATACATTATTTACTCTAGGGACGTAATATTTATCTTTATAAGTAATAGGTCTTAAATTTGTTGGTCGTGTTTTCTCCACTAAGAATTCTGGTTTGTTAATTTCTGTTAATATGGAATACTTAAATTTATCGAAGACATTCATACACGCACAAAATTTAAATAGTTCATCTGAATTTTCCTTAAATTTTTCTTTTACATATTTCGGCACTATTGTTTTAAGTATTCCAAGTTGCAGTCTATGAACGTCCCCGACGTATGTATTGTATGTTCGTCCGTAGCTGCTTAGCCCGTAACCAATGACAGAGTCAGCTAGGGACATGTAAATTAATCTAAGTATTTTATACGGCAGTTTGAATTTGAGGACTCTCAATCTGCTCATAATCGATCTTAGTTTAGAACAAACATAATTTTTGTGACTTCCCCAGTTGAGTCTGTCATCAATTATAAGCCCTATATATTTATGAGTTTTGACTTGCTCTAAGTTTTTACAAGTGCATAATATATTATGTCTATTATGCAGACAATTGTGTCCATGAGCGACGACGATTGGATTGATGTACACATTGTTCTGCGATGAGCGTATATGCATAAGCTTAGTTTTTTTATTATTTACAACCAATCCTACATCGTGTGCCCATTTACACACCAAGTCAAAGTCAGCTTGTATTATTTTTTGCGCCTCGTGTAAATCTATGTGGGCTGACAACAGACAAGTGTCGTCAGCAAATTGATACATAGAAGACATTTTTACTACATTGCACATGTCATTCACGTATATCAAATATTCGGTAGGTCCAATTATTGAGCCCTGGGCGGTACCCGATTCCGTAAGAACCTTTCTGCTAAGTTTTTTACCTATTTTGACAGTTGTGTAACGGTTTTTATGATAATTTTTAATTAAGTCCAGCAAGGGTCCTCTTATGCCATTTTGAGATAGTTTTTTATATAAGGTATTATATTGTAAAGTATCAAATGCCCTACTGAAGTCTATGAAGATCACTAATACGTGCATTTTATTATTTAAATATTCATTTATCTTATTTGTAAACTTACTAAGCAGAAGGCTAGTGTTTTTAAACTTTTGGAAGGCATATTGAGTCTCGTTAATAATTTTGTTATCTAATAAAAAAGTATTTATTTGCGTAACCAAGTATCTTTCTATAATTTTATCAATAACAGACAAAATCGTTATTGGCCTATAGTTGTTATAATCTCTGTGACATCCCTTTTTATAAATAGGTCTAATAATTCCTATTTTAAGAATGTCGGGGTAAATAGATGTCGTAATGCAACAATTGATGAGATGAGTTATTACCGGTGCCAGTTGTAAATGAAAGGATTTAACGTCCTTTACTCTAATCTGATCATAGCCCGGACTTTTATTATCATTCATTTGAGTGATAATTCGTTTTATAGTTTCTAAGGTCGGTCTTTTAAGCCTCATCGACCTATCTGTGTGCTTTTCATACGAGGTAGGATCAAGAATAGATGAGTCACAGGAATTATTACAAGTACTGTTTAAGTTTTTGTTGAATTCGTAAATAAAATTGTCAGCCAATTGTTGCGCATCGCTATTGAATGTTCGCAATAATATTTCGTCTACACATTTTATTATTTTACCAGTTAGTGAATTAATTATTTCCCATATTCGCTTAGTATTCTTAAAATTAGTTGATACTTCATTTTGTATAGATCGGTTTTTTAACAATTTTACATATTTATTAGTTTTATTCCTGTATGTAATATAATGTAACCTTTTTTGTGGGTTAGTTGTATCATTTGACCACTTTTGATAAAGTTCATCTCGTTTTTTGCACATGTTTTTTAATGTGTTATTAGCCCAAAAACATGTGTTTCGATCTTTCTTATTACTGCTACATTTAATAGTGTTACTGGAGTTTGTATATGCAACATTAAAATTATTATACATATATGAAACAATGTCATTGGGGTTATTGTAGCCCAAAGGTATTGACCAGTCTATGCTCTTCAATTCATTTTGTAACTTAATATAGTCTATTTTAGTTTTGTAAACCCACGAGTCACTATTCGTCGCGACAACATTCATCAATGCACAACCGGTTATACAGTGATCAGCTGGCGCGACGTTTACGACGCATGTATAAACATTATCAATGCGTTTTATGTTGCGAATAAATAAGTGGTCTATACATGATTTGGTTATATTTTGTCTACATACATCGATCCTAGTATATTGCGTAATACCACACTCAAGTCCACATGAGCTGAGTGTATTTAAATATCGAGATAGGTTTGGGTTGGACTGCCTTAAGTCTATATTCATATCGCCTATCAATACGTAATCATGTAGCAAGGAGTACTTTGAGATAACAGATGAGAGTTCGTTCACAAACCGATATCTGTTTTTCCCCGGTGGCCGATAGACGGCACATATACCGCACTTATATGTGCTATTTAATTGTATTTCGCCTGTAATACATTCAAATTCATTTACTTTTACTAACAATCTTTTAAATGTTACACTTTTATGTACATAGATTATCAAGCCACCACCCCTCCTATTTTCCCTGAGTTCACAATACATCTCATAGCCTTTTAAGGCAAATATAGCGGCACAGTCACTTTTAACATTCACTTCCGATATAACTATCACATGAACGATTTGTTTACAGTTATTTATTATATATACAAGAGATTCAAAGTTATTCTTTAAGGAGCGGATATTTACGTGAAAAAATATTAGTGAATTACTATTACAAAAATTTGTGGTCGATGACAGATATTTTAAAAATTCATTCCAGTTGTTATAATTCAATTCAGTGAAATTGGAGTTTGTAGACGCCATGTGCAGGCCTTACGTTAGACATTATTTTTATGTATACATATAACTTACACATTTTACTCGCGTAATTCTTTCGTTAGTGTAGATTTAACCTTTTCTAAGTCACTTACAGTCTTGATAGTGGTTATCTTTTCATTTTCAGCCTTACGTATCAACACTGATCCGTTCTTACACCAAATGTACTTGTAATCTTCTTTTAGTTGCTCCTTTGTTTTCCATAGTAGAAATGCCGTAGACGGGGTAAGCGACTCACGCAAGTAGATCCTATCACGACCATTTCTGCCGACGTCTTGTACCGTGAGAGAAGCCTCCTTAGCCGCCCGCAGCCAAGCATCACGAACACCTTCTCGCAGCAGCACGGTGATGACGGAAGACTCAGATTTCTTTTGTGAAGACTTCCCTTTAATTTTATATTTTCTATAGCATTTAACGATGTCGCTGGCGTTTTGGTGGATTGCTGTAGCGATGTCATTTGTAACTTTACTTAAATCTTCTTTCTCCACTTCTGCAACGCCACAAATCTCAATGTTGTTTGCGAGTTGCCCTTGTTCTATTATATTTAACTTCATTTCTAAGCTATCGTATTTGAGATTTAAGTTTTTATACTTGTTTTCTAGCTGTTTAGTACAGTTTTCTTGAGCTTTCAACTTACACTCATAATCATCAATTTTGTCTGAATAAAATTGTAAGGTACGCTGTAGTTCTTCTCGTATAACCTCAGTGATCTGTGATTTTAATTCGAGGATAGCTTTTTGTGTCAAATTGTTTGCCATCGGTTCTACGTCCAGGGACTCGTATTCTTCTGCCTCAGGTAAGATACATGATAAACGCTTAGGCTTCCGTTGGTCACTACATGATTTACAAGTCCAGTCCACTGAGTCCGTTTTAGACAGTGTATTGAGCTGCTCATTAGTCATTGCAACACAACTGGCATGGAACCACTTATCACACTTATTACATTGCAGACCAGGGTTCTTTTTATTCATTAATTTAGAACATTTAAAACATTTCACCATTTTCGTATGAAAAGAGGGTAGCGGTTAGAAATAAATTGAGCGCAAGCGCGACTGTGTTGTTTCTCAAGTGGGATCGTAACGACGACTGAACGTAACTGATGTATATCCGCGCCACACTTTCAAACTTGATTATAGAACAGCTTTAAAACTTATTTCTAATAATTGTCAAATGTCAAATGTGCATAAACATGCCAAAATTTTTTCTATAGCTATTCATAATCAGCACAGATTTATTAATATATATTTATAAATCTGTGATAATCAGTGTAACAAATACTTGCGTTTTCAGTGGTTAAAAAGGATCAATGAGTCGCCTTACATTTTACAGAAATCATGCAACCAGCTTGTGCAATTTTTACGTAACCAGGACTTATTATATCTATTTTTTAGACAAACAAAAATAAACAAGAGCCTCTACGATTTATTTATTTAACGACCTCTATGGCTTGAGCAACGCGCTTACCATTGAGTTAGCGGGTTGCACGGAAGGTGGAGTTAGAGGGTTTGATTCCCACCTGGGAATAAAGAGTTTTTTGTATTCCTGGGTCATGGATGTGAAAATCTTGCATATCTTATGTATATTAAAAAGTATAAGATATATTTCGTTGTCCGAAATACGTACCTTGACAACTTAGCGTGGAACAAGATTAACGTGGTGTAAAAGCGCCCATAGATATTACTACAATAATAATGATAATTATTAATAATCTAGTTTAAACATTTTTTAAGAGACTAAAGAAATTGCGACGCATTACGCACTTGATAGAATCACTAATATCGGTTTGTTTAACATTACAATATGGCTGGTTATATACAAAAAACTTATGGGTTAATTTATCTTTATTTACAAGAAAATGATTACGACCAATATATCTATTTACCAATATGTTTATTTACGATTTCCACTATTAGATTAATAATATTGATGAATGTAGCCCATACGGTTAGGCGTTTGTCGAACGGCATTATTTTCTGACTAGTCTCGTACAGGTACAGGGGATGAAATAGCTATTCTTAGGCAGGATTCTACCATCACATCGATTACTTATAGCTAAAGGTGCATTTTGTTGTCGCATAGTAATTCGGAATCAGTAGATTATGCAAGACATAAAATTAAACGTTCCGTTGAGAATTGACAACTCCACTGCTATATACATAAACAAATAATATTTATGTAAATAGGATGATATTAACAGACACACTTGAAGTGGTATCAAAAGGGTCTATATCTATATGATAATATGTGTTCGCATCCTACGTTAGCTCACAAGACAACTATGAGGCCGACGCAGAATCCCGTTTGCGTTAATTCTGATATAGAATAGGAGTTAGCCGACTATGCTTTTCAAAATTTAATAATTTCGAAAAACCTGAAGTAGATATTCTTGCCAGCTGGTTAGCAAATCAAATCATGTTATCATTTTTCATAGGTGACGACTTGTACTCTTAAAAAGTAGTCAAAGTAAAAAATAAATAAAATATAAGTCTTCGGGAGTCGTAATTGTACCTGATAGTCTAGCCAGCCTTTTTTACAGAACATAAGGATTATCAGGGCAGCATTCGCAGGCCCCGAAACGCCGTCGAATACAACTGATATTAATAATATTAATAATAATATTTTTACTATAAATTTTGTGAGTATCTTATATGCATAAAGATAATAATAATAAACATTTATTAAGGGTTAAGTAATGTTATTTTGGCGTCTATTATGGATAATACCATAAGACAATATCTGTCCTTGTTTCTATCAATGGTACAATTTTTTATCGTCACTGTATATTAACATTTTATAGGATTAGGATTGATAACTAATAGTTATTTTTTTAAATTATCCCCCATTAACTTCGTTAAATGAGCTTTAGCACTAATTGTATTCAAATAATACGATTTGAAAATGTAATATCAAATATTGTAAACGATTTAAGAATTATTTTATGAAAATAGTACGCAGTATATATGACTAAGCACTCCGCGTCCAAAATATTATAATACAACTGAAAATTGTGCTCCTCTTTTTAATATTAAGTATGGGTATCGTGTTCAAATATTCTTAATTTCAATTATCAAATAATATTCAAAATTAAGAAAATTTTATATTATAAAATCTGGGTTTATTAGAATTCAACCAATTTTAAATATACATTGCTATGAAACGCCTTCTATTTACCTTACTAGGACCTTAGATTATTATTTGAAAATGTCTTCTGAGAGAATGCCTTTCAAATGTTATTTACCCTTTGTTAGTTTTTCAGGAAACTTTTGAGCCTGTAAGTTCACAGATTTTTAGCCGATGAATAAAAGCTACCGTCCAGGATAGTGGGCACACCAGTGCTTAGTGCCCATAGTACGAGACATGCAGCTACTTGATCTGTTGCCGCATGACTGGTGTCAACATGGATGTTATCAAACGAACCGCTGGATGGATTAGATGTCACAAACTTAAGTCAAATTTTAAAACTGAGAAGTAACTACTGGTATCAAAACATTTGATTGCTTTTCTCACTTTCCTTGTAGGTTGGGGTTTTTTAAACTTCTATTGGTAAACGTCAATTCTAATGTATGTATTATATATATACACAATATATAGATTTTATTTACTATATGAAACATATTTTCCGATTATTTTAATTAAAGCCTTGTAATATTATCTAAAAAACTGTTGTTATAATATTACCTAACTACACTGTGTTTTTACTAGTGTAGTGAGCTATTTCGTAGTTCTCTAAACAACTACTTGTGAATACTTGTAATCTCGAAGGGCGAATCACGAAGTTTAATAGAGAATCAAACGAACTTACCTGTAAGTGAAGTTCGATGATTATTAAACGAGTGATTCGCCCAAGAGATTACAAACCCTCCCAAACCCTAATTACATACATATTATTTATATCGATGTAATGCCCTTTCGAAATAGCTAACAGGAAAGCCGTACACGACAGAAACGTGTATGAGACTGCAGACGACGACGCGACGGGCTGTTAAGGAAGGCGTGAGTGGGGAGAAAACAAGTTTTCTTTATCCAGAGTTGCTTTAAAAGTGTGTATGATGGCAGCACGTACGCGAGGTACTACTTGTGAATACTTGTAATCTCTTGGGCGAATCACTCGTTTAATAATCATCGAACTTCACTTACAGGTAAGTTCGTTTGATTCTCTATTTTACGCGTTCCTCATAACTCACAATTAGAATAAAGTGGGAGGACAATTGTGAGTGGTCAGATATTTTAAATTTTATAAATTACTAGCTGTTTACCGCGGCTTTGCCTGCGTTAGCGAAAACAATTCATTTATTTTTTCATTTATTCTGTTACTTCTAGTACCTCCGAAAATAGGTGAGTTTCATGATGATCGATTGAATAGTTTTCGCTAGAAAGCGTAACAAACATCCCTACTTTCACATTTACCTATATAATACTAGTTGCATTGACAGACTTCGTTTTGCCAAAATTAAAATTGCAATAAAAAATAGGGGTTCATCGTAGACGGGAGAAAATTTAAGGTTGTATGTATTTTTGTATGCTGTATTATAAAAAAATCATATACCTAATTATAAAAAGTATATTTTAGAGCGGGTCACCCTTATCATTTAGGGGGATGAAAAATAGATGTTGGCCGATACTCAGACCTACTGAATATGCATATAAAAATTCATAAAAAAACGGTCAAGCCGTTTCGGAGGAGTTGGTAACTAACACTACGACATGAGAATTTTATATATTAGATTAGTAAGGATGGTCCGTGACTCCTACAGTCGTTATTACTTCCACAGACGTTATTTAAGGCGCATTTGTGGTCACTGTCTATCTAGGCTATGGGTAGCAGCGTTGGGAAAAAGTAGCCGTCCCCTAATAAAAAGGCAGCGGCCATGCCATGCGATTGCCAATTTGCTTGCATAACGAGCCACTTACAAAAGAATTCCTATAACAAGCGTCATGTTCATGAAAAAGCGGTCAAGTGCGAGTTGAAATTGCGCTTCCAATGTTCCGTGCCACACCGTACGTACATAATAATATATAAAACGGTAATATGAAATTAGAAATAGTACGAAACATTTTATAGGTATTTTTATTGTAGATATTTTAGTACTGTACAAGAAGTTACAAAAACGCTAAAATATATCTAATCTCATTTTTTAATATATATTTTATAATAATTTGAAGTACCCATTATGGTTTAAAGACAGCCTGACAGAATATATGAAAATGCGGAAGTTTTGTCATCCGTATACGTAACCATAAGCAGTCAGAGGATTGAGGACCACGTATTGGTCAGGAGGGAAGACAATATCCGTGCAGTGAAGGGTCCATGTTGGATGCGAGTGGCAAGAGATCGTTCGGTTTAGCAATGGTAGGTGTTGATGATGATGGTGATGATAATGAAAAAAAAAATCGAGTATAAATGTATTAACCCGATTAATTCCTTATTCACAAATATATTAAGTTTGTAATTATATTTATAAACAGTCTTTTAAGCGTTTGATTTTTTTGTATCTATAATATCAGGACACTTTATTTGACGAATTCACACACTTTACATATTTCCACAGAAACCTGAGAGGCAGAGAGACAATAAAGTAATCAAATAAAGGAGTTCTATCTTGCATTTTCAGTATAGAACATTTTAAAATATTAAAAAAATTGCTTGTAATCATTATAATTGCTCAATTGAAGTAAAAATTCATAAAAATCAGAGTTTGCCCTAGTCTTGCTTAAATAAGTTTTACTTAAGGAAATGAGCACTGAAAATAATTTAGTATATACCTTTGCACAGATTATATCTTAAATGGATAAGATGGTATATCTTGAAGTTCACAAACTAGGCACATATTATTTATAATGTTTCATCACAATTTATAACCTATTATGTACCTACTTATTTAATTAATATTAAGAGTAAATATCATAAGAAAAAAAACTGCCTTTATTTCATGGATAAACATGAATAACGCTATTTTTCTTTTAAATTATTATTTGCTATTGCAATAATGAGTAATGAATATTTCGGCAATATATTTACGAAATATTATACTGTACTTCAGGTATTTGAAATGTTAACAAGATAATATAATGACTTGAATTCACTTTATTTACAATATATATTTACAAAAATAAAGAAAAATTTTCTTGGTAGAAACGTCATTTTCAAAATCAGTAGTGATGGTGGGCGGGCGCGGGGTGTACGGCTGGGGCAGAGTTGTGAACGACGGCGTTGAATCTGAAACCAGACGAGTCGATTAGTATACAGCGTGTGGATTATTATAGACGACAGTATGGTATAGAGGGTGTAGAGTGTTACCCGCTGTGGTCGTCGGCGGTGTAGTGCACGCTGCGCACGGAGCCGTCGGGCTGCAGCAGAGAGTAGGAGCCGTGCACGGCGTCACCGTCGCGCGCCTCGTGCTGGGACTTGTGGTCGCCGGTGTGGGGGTCAGCCACGGAGTACGCGAAGTCGTATTTGGGGTGGGACTGGAATATCACACGACCGACGTTAGATAACGCTAACGATTTTAAGAAACGATAAAGAGCTGATGAAAGAAGAGTAGACTTACGTATTCCTCATGGCCAGCGTAGTGAGCAGCTGGGGCGTATGCCAGAGGAGCGGCATGAGCGACTTGACCAGCATAGGCCAGAGAAGCTCCATGGGCACCATGGGCACCGTAAGCCAAAGAGGCTCCATGGGCACCGTAGGCCAGAGGAGAGCCGTGAGCTCCGTAGGCCAAAGAGGCTCCGTGAGCACCGTAGCCTAGGGATGCTCCATGACCACCGTACGCCAGCTCTGCGCCATGACCAGCATAGGCCAGAGGTGCGG
Organism: Lycaena phlaeas; assembly: GCA_905333005.2. NCBI lineage: Eukaryota > Metazoa > Arthropoda > Insecta > Lepidoptera > Lycaenidae > Lycaena > Lycaena phlaeas. The sequence continues at coordinate 12,113,853 of HG995173.1, forward strand.
CGTAGTGACCCGCGCCATGGTGAACGATGCTCTGTGATGATGAGACGGTCTGACCGTGTCCACCTAAGAGGCCAGCGTTCGCGGCAGCGACCATCGCTCCGAAACCAACGATCTGAAACAATATTCTTTTTAATAATCACTTTCATCTAAAACAGTAGTATTTATAAGATAAACATCAAAATTTATATGCAAACTCAAATCAAATCTTGATATCATAAGTGTTGATGTTACAACAAATTTACTTCCATATTTTAGTTATACGTATAAGTAATTACGGGATTAAGTAGATCATATCGATAACCCATGTCCACTTAGTTAATGCCCTAAGTACTTATGTTTTCAAATGGGCAATTTGGTTGTCACTTCCCTACGCCCTACTTCGATAGTTAACTTTGAAACCCAACACGTTTTGTACAAACTTTCACTGGCAATTCAAATAATATTAAATATGGACTCACTTTGCCAAACATTTTGTGTGTATGATTATACTGTTACAAGTATTGTTATTTTTTTGTATGAGCCCTATGTTTTTATATAAATCGGCGAGCCCCGCGCGGTGGGGAGAAATGAGCGGGCCTTGACTCTGTAACAGTGGCTTCAAGGTCACATGTTTTGTGATTCGCGTATTACAAACATTGTTGTTAGAACCAGGGTTACCTCATGAGCAAAAGGCGTGAGGTGCTGAGAACGTAGATTTTATTGGGACATTAAATATTTTTAATCTAATTTGACAGCAGACCGTAGTGGTAAAATAAAAACAAATCTATTTGATTGAAGAAAGAGAGAAAGAGGTGCAATAAGTAAAATGAATGTTCTTCTTGGGCTTTTCATTATCATCATTTTTGCGTTAGGCGCTGGTCTTTTCGTTAAAAGGCCACATTATATTAATGTAATACTTCTTTGCTTACCATTTAGAGATACGTCCCTATGTAAGTCACTAAAGTAAATCCAATATTTTAAACTGATCTGTTTCAACCGCATTTTTGTATTTTAAATTGATTGATTGCTTAGAGAGCAAAATACTATGGCTGATACTGAGGCACTGATTCATAAATTTGCAGTAGATGTACGTAATGTAAAACTCTGTACTCGGAGATTTGAAGAACAAAGAGACAGAAAAAGACAGACAGTTAAAGTAGACATTATCATCATCATCATCATCAGTCTTTATCCGTCCACTACTGAACATAGGCTTCCCTCAATGAAAGACAAGACGACCGATCCCTTACTACTCGCATCCAACAAGGACCTGCCACTGATGAATCCCCTGATGAATCACAAGCCAAAGTAGACATTATACCAAGTATTGATATGTTGAAGTTTTAGGTGGCCAGTCATACGCGGAAGAATTTAAAGCTAGCAACCAATATTAAAGGTTCTGGAGTGAAAGTCACGTGCAGAGCGATGGAAAAAGTCGGAGATAGTGGATTTGACCTTTAACTAATTAGGATGACGGTCGCCGTGTAGCCAGTAAAATTTTTAGGCTAATGTCAAAGGATCCGGCGTTTTGACGTTCGAGGCTTATTCATTAATTCATTCATTTATCCGTAAGAGGATTGCATCCAGAAGGACAAATGGAGACAATTAATAATGAAAGCTAATGCCTCAAAGCTATATTTTAATTCAATTCTCATTTTGGGTGATGTTTATTGTCAAATGAGAAATAAGCTCTAACGTACATTTTATGTAAGACAATAGCCTTCATGTGGGATATTTTAATGTTCAAGCAAATCGTAGAAACGTAACACTTAAATAGTTTTACCTTGGTGTCTGTCTGTCTATCACGTTTTTCTCAATGGCTAGACAACATGTAGTTAAAATGTATTGTTTTGGTTCATTATTCATTTTGGTCATACGCAGAAGTGAGAAACCATTAAAGTCACACAGAGGCCAATATGAGAACGATCACTATAATGTAGTAATAAGTATAACAATATATGTTCATGGTTCTATCAGACTTTTCTCATTTCTGACAATTTTTTTAGCATTAGATTAGACTTGGGTAGACGAAGTATTGGGCGGCTATAAAGGGATTTTCATGCTGTGGCTGGTCCGCCTTGGATGCGAGTGACAAGAGATCTCCGTCTACGACAGGTGTCGTCTTTGTGTTCATGAAAAAAATGGTTGTCTGTAAAGTCGGTTCACGGACGATAGTCAAACATTACATGCAGCACGAACCGAACTGAGCCGATCGCTCGAGCCGATCATGCCTCTCTTTCGTTCGTGCCGCGCTCTCGATTTCGGAACGCTACATGACGTCATTTTTTCGTGCATGCTGCTCGTAATATCGAGTAATTAGACGTTGTCACGTCAAAAGGCCTATTTGAAGCAGTGATCCGTTAAAGGATGATAATGATGATGATTCAATGTTAGACGTTTTTTTTCAAAAAACGCTCGACGGCCGATCCTTAGGGTTGATCCCCCTCCAACTAGATCCTTCCTCCATTTAATTCAAATTCCCATATTTTTTATTACTTACTACTGATTAATATGTCAAGTAGATATTTTTTCGTCGGCTGCTACATGCTTGATAATATTATCCTTATTTAAAGTTGTAACGTTGCGCTAGCTTGTTACATAATTTTAGGTTTAAATTAAAAATTCAGCAATAGATATTATGTATCTATTATCTATTATGTAACTAAGTATACTAATGGCATAATCGCCATCTATCGTTAACTAGTGTCAACTATTGACATATTTCTATTGTCTCACTAGCGACCATTCTAAAATTCAGTAACTGTTTTCTAATATCTTTTTCTCAAATAAAATTAATTTACCTCTTGTAACTAATAATAATAAATCTAATAATTTAATCTAACTAATCCCTAAACTAAAATTACAAATAATCTAAATTAAAACTTAATTAATTATAAAGTCTGTTTAACATTTGACTATAGAACTACATTGTTTATGGAACGATAGACAAGCTGTGGTTAGGGACTCTTTTTGATTTGCTGTCACTTCTATCCGACCTCTTTCTTGTCCTGACCTCGTGGCTGGTTGAACGTAAAGGCTAACCCTCGTGTTAACTTTTATTAATTCCGCTGGGAGTTCGCGGAGCACAATTTGGATAGGCTAAGTATCTAAGCTTTAAGATCTTAACAGCCGGCCGGCTGAACCGAACGCCCAGCGTGAAGACCAGAGCAGCCAACCTACCATCGCCAGGAGTTCAGTCAGGCCAGTGATTCCTCCCTTACTACCCCTACGCAGTACGCTGTCGTAACGTGGGCCAGCCGAGGAAAGTTTTGGCTTTGAGATAAGGTAAGACTTATCCAGAACCCTATCGTGATCGCTGGGGGCTATCTACCACCCCCACGCGCCAAAGTAGTTTTAGAGGACGTCTGTATCTTTTCCATAAATATGCTTGGTATAAGATATTTAATAGTGTGCCATTTTTATGTTAGTTGGAAAGGCAAATGGACAAGCCACATGTTAATAGCCCAGGTAGCCTTTCTATAACGTCGATCCTCGCCTGATTTTAAGAATTGGACACGTGCCCAGTTGGTACTAGGACTTATATGGGTTGAGACATTTTATACTTTTTTTAAGACGTTTAAACTTTTAAAATGCATCTTATTTTATTAATAAAAAAATAAACTGTTATGTTTTCAAATCATTCATACTTTATTTACATTTTATCATCAAATACAAATAACATTTACACAGAAATCATTGTTGCGTGACAGTCTTTATATGTTCAGTAGTGATGGTGGGCGGGCGCGGGGTGTACGGCTGGGGCAGAGTTGTGAACGACGGCGTTGAATCTGAAACGAGACGAGTCGATTAGTATACAGCGTGTGGATTATTATAGACGACAGTATGGTATAGAGGGTGTAGAGTGTTACCCGCTGTGGTCGTCGGCGGTGTAGTGCACGCTGCGCACGGAGCCGTCGGGCTGCAGCAGAGAGTAGGAGCCGTGCACGGCGTCACCGTCGCGCGCCTCGTGCTGGGATTTGTGGTCGCCGGTGTGGGGGTCAGCCACGGAGTACGCGAAGTCGTATTTGGGGTGGGACTGGAACATTACACAATCGACATTAGATAACGCTAACAATGTTACGATATGATAGAGAGCTGATGAAAGAAGAGTAGACTTACGTATTCCTCATGGCCAGCGTAGTGAGCAGCTGGAGCGTATGCCAGAGGAGCGGCATGAGCGACTTGACCAGCATAGGCCAGAGAAGCTCCATGGGCACCATGGGCACCGTAAGCCAATGAGGCTCCATGGGCACCGTAGGCCAGAGGAGATCCGTGAGCTCCGTAGGCCAAAGAGGCTCCGTGAGCACCGTAGCCTAGGGATGCTCCATGACCACCGTATGCCAGCTCTGCGCCATGACCAGCATAGGCCAGAGGTGCGGCGTAGTGACCCGCGCCATGGTGAACGATGCTCTGTGATGATGAGACGGTCTGACCGTGTCCACCTAAGAGGCCAGCGTTCGCGGCAGCGACCATCGCTCCGAAACCAACGATCTGGTGAAAATGAATTTAAAGTTACAATTCGTATTTTACAATAATTAATAAAATGTATGTTGAAATATTATCTCACTCACTTTGCTGAACATTTTGAGTGTATTGTTAGACTGTTGCTAATTGTTTGATGAATGAAATAAGTTTAATGTATTTATATAAATAGTAGGCTTCGACCGGAGGGGAGAAATGTGTAAGCAGACCTTGACTCTGCAACGCCTACGTCATTTAAGGCTGTTGTACTTTTAAAATAGCCTGCGATTAGACCAGGATCTAAGCAAACATGTCATACGTTTTACTATTTTAGTATCTGTGGTACGTTATGTATTAATGAATGTGTCTATTTTGTTAATGAATTATCATATTATTTAACAAACAAAATATATTTGTATCTTGTTTAATTAGCAATAGTTAGCTGTATAATTAGCATAATGTCAATCGTAAAATACGGTTAGGTTAGAAATAGTGTACTGGTTAGAATTGTTTTGTGTGGCCTAGTTCCATCTCTGGTCACCTGAATTCATTTAAATTCAAAACAGTAAATGAACTGAAGATAATCATAATATCATAGTATTTAAAACAAAACAAACAAACTATCCATAGCTATTGATATAAATTTAAACATCTCTTGAATAAAATTTGATGAAACTTCGTTAAGTATTTTTCCGTACTTGGGTTATAAACAACATAGTTTTTTGTTTCCACTTAAAAATTACAATATCATAGTAACGATTTTAATGATGATAACGAGCAAGCTCATAAATTACATATACTTTTGTTACTTATAATTACAGCCCTTTCATTAATTGCTTCTTAACTAATTGTAAAACAGCAATTAATATTTAGTTTGTAATAAACATAATTAAATATTGCATTCCTAATAATTAAGTGATAACAGGTAATGCCAAGTTCAAGCCAATGTAATTTTGATTAAATGTTATGATTAGTTTTTAAACATAGCAATTCGATTTTTAAAATTAAAATATAAAGCAAGCGTTGGTTGGTTTTACAATTAGTATAATTCTCAAAACAAGGGTTTTTGGTAGTTAGATGGCAGATAGGCGAACTGGCAGACGTTCCTCATGGTAAGTGGTCGAGGTCGCACTTGGACATAATCTAATTCCCCTGTCTGCCTGTTCAATGCCTGTCTGCCTGTTCAATGCCTGTCTGCCTGTCCAATGCCTGTCTGCCTGTTCAATGCCTGTCTGCCTGTTCAATGCCTGTCTGCCTGTTCAATGCCTGTCTGCCTGGATACTCAACAGATTATGTCTTCCCTCTTCCAAAACTTTGCAAAGCTGTTTCACGGTAGAAATAAGCAAAATGGTGGTAACCATGCAGCAGGAAGCGCAGCACTGCCCACTCTTCGCCAGATTTTGGGTTTAAAACCTTAAATATTTTTTATAATGAAACAAAACGGATTTAATCGCGGTGTTTATAGTTTTTTATGAGCCCAACGTTTTGAAAACTTTACAGCAACCATGGTCACGGGAGGACTCGTAAATATTTTTCTATAAGGGTAATATAGAAAAATATTTACGAGTCCTCTAGCGTGTTCTAGCGTCGTTGTAAAGTGTTCATAAAAATTGTTACATGCATTTTAATATTTGTTTGTGTTCGTGATTCATGTCTTAATAAAAGGTGATTTTTATTTATCTAAAGACGAGATTTGAAATGATTTTAGAACATAAATTTTATTTTGTGATAAAACTACCGCTCGCAGTCCCTTCATTTTTAAAAAGAGCTAAAAAATCTAAATAAAGATTGAAGTTGCTGCTGGTAACTACTGAGAAATATTAACCAATATTACATTCAAAAGTAAGCAAAGCATTCGTTGACAATTGCAACAACATGAGCAAAATAAATAAAAATATGAATATCTTCCCTTCTATAGAAATGTTAGAACGTTAACTCGCTATACGCGTAGAAATAACTTTATAGAGATGTCTTTGTTCAGCAGTAGACGGAATAGGTTGATAATAATGAAAATAGTTATCATGTGACTGACATTTATTTTATTTAGTCTGGATATTTGTTGAAATACCTGTATTGATTCTTTAAATTTTTGTTCCTTTGTATAATGTATTGTACACTAGGAAATCGTTTTCCAATTACTTAATACCGCATTTCTTACTGTGTCTATTATTACTTTACTCAATGTTCGTTGACCCTTTCATATGATGAGAAGTGACGTCTTTTGTATGGCAATTAAATTTGTGACCAAGATTTTCATCATCATCATGATTCGTTAATAACATTAATGAAATACTCTGATTACTTTGGGTTTATGCGTACGTAATTTTAAAATATAGAGCCTAGTTATTTAAAAAATATATTTTCATATTTTTATAATAAAGGTAGATTTAACAGATTCTTAAAATTTTCATAGAGCCAATGATTTTTATACAACATTGTAGTTTTTTATTTTACCTTTCAAGGAGCTTTTTTGTTGTAGTAGTTTTATAAAGGATAGTATTCTTGGTGGGCGTAATGTCTAATTTAGATAGTTTAGTTGTTGGTTAATAGATGTGATTTTTAAAAATTTTACTAAAAATTAGTTGTACAGTCTTGGCATTTAACCCATGTTGACCATTTTCTAAGTACATAATTATAATAATATAACTTTATTGCACACACATAATTTACACCAAAAAATAATAATTTATACATAAAATGAGAAGGAGTAGTACAATAAGGCGACCTTATCGCTATATAGCGATTTCTTCCAGGTAACCATATATTGAAATAATAATTACAGAAGGAGAAAGGTTGTGCCAGAAGTTATCAAATGCAATTATAATTAAAATATACAATTATTTTTATTTTATGTAAGGTAAATGCAACATTTTGTCATATATATATATTGTGTAATATATAGATAGATATTGATTTATGATGTATGACAAAATGTTCTTTAAGTCTAATTAAAGCTAAAGGATGTTGGTAAATTTAGAAATTTAATGGACATAATTCTATATTTTATTTGGATTCCAAAAACGAAACACATTTTGTATTTCGTTAAATGTATTTATAAAACTTTTGTGTAACATTAGTCGGTCGCTTCATGTATTTGTATATGAAGGACTCAGAAAAATACACTTATTATTATGAAACCAAAACATTCTCCAATTAATTTGTTATTCTTCGTAGCACCGACTATGTAGCGTTGATTATAATAATGTATTTTATTGTATACAGACTTCTGAGTTTCGTAAAAAGGCGACAGTCAAATCTATGTTGACTACCTGTACTATATTTTATTATACTTTATATTTATTTATTAGCAAAGTTCGTTATAATCGTTACAATTATTTCTGTATTTTTTATATTTATAGCATTACATCCGTGTTTATACATTAACAAATTATAAAAAGTTGACTTCGAATTTCCCCTTTTTAAATTAATTAAGAGCTGGATAAATTATCCTCATATACAATAAAATGTAGAATATAAATAAATATAAAAATAGCGCTTCTATTTAGTATGTCCGAGATTAGCTAGATAGGTTAGAAAACGATAACCGCTGCCCATTATACTTCCACATTAACTTTACACTTTAATTAAATATGAACTTGTAAAGTTACACTTTAACAATGTTATGCTGATGTTACACATACATATGTTTTGAGGAAATCATAATGATAGCCTGGTCTCCGGGGCGGCGGATGGTTATGTTGGACTCTCACCCTAATTCAAATCCCCGAGGCGTTCTCTTCTTCGACTGGCCGGCTCAGCACGGGGACGCTCACTTGACTGCGTGCCATTCAAATAATTCCCCCTTCCCTTACTTTGTCTAAGACAACTTATATAAGGCACATTAAGGTGCCTTATAGCAAGGACCTTGCGTCCGATCCGCATGCAGGTCCTCCCACGGCGTTACGAACTTCGGTCAACGTCGCTACCGCATTCTTCTTCGAGTGGGGCGCCGGTGCTTTCCCTCTCCCCCTTCGCCTTCTACATCTGCAACATTACGCCCTCGCAGAAGAAGTAGACCGTAAAGCGTCTCATGCACAACTGTGGTAAAAATAATACGGGAACAAAAATTGCTTCGCCGAAAAATAAGCAAGATGGTGTAACGGAAATTTATTAATATTAATGTTTAAGAAAGACAAAAGGTAATTTATTAATATTTTTGTGTTAAAACAGATGATCAAAGGATAGGTCAGGGGTCAGGTCAGTGTCTGGTGTAAGTGACGTCATCAGACGAGGATCGAATCCCGCTAAGAGCAAACATATGTAACGTATGAAACATATTATTAAAAACGCCGGGATACGATTTACCTATTACATATTATTTTGTATTATTAAACTCATACTTACTTCATGGATAATTTTTATTTCCGTTGCCTGGCACTCGTTATACGTATAGTTCAATATACTGCCGTGGTATGACTAAAATGCCGTTATTCAACATCTGGGCGATTTTCGTTTTTTGACACTAAGGAATAAAGAAAAAAATTCTCTATCGATCTGTATTTTCAGTTTTTTGATATCTTCATTAGTTTTAAAAATAAAAATAAAAATAAAAATATTGCCGTTAACGGCATACGTTATGTACTATTACAAATCATAGTTTTTTCGCGTTTACTCAAAACTATGATTTGGTAGATAACGGCATTTAAGTCATACCACGGCAGTATAGGGCTTGGCTATAGTGATATAATCGATTGACAACTGTCTAGAGGTTAGTGACCCTGACTGCTAAACTAGCCTGCTATTGTTTGTGTGATGAGCATGATCGTTTGTTCTGTGCGTGGGCGCTATGTATCTTTAGTATATATCTACTAAAAATATGTGTGTCAGTTATCTGGTTGCCATAATAGAATAGAATAGAATAGAAAATCTTTATTTCAGACACAAGTATGCCCATATTATTGTTAGTTTGTTAGTTACAATAATAAGGCCTCTGTCTAGTTTAGAATCTGGTTACCGTGTGTGAATTGTCCCAATACATTATATTATTTTTATTATTATTTGCCCGTTTCTATTTTACAGATTTTAATAAAAATTTCGTAGTATCTATATGTAATGAGTTTAACTTGACAGACAGGATAGTTTTAGACACGACAGGTGGCTACAGTAACACATGATTGACTACCAGCAGGCTTACTCTTGACTTCAATCCAAATCTCAAAAGAACACATATTCGATCCCAATCTTATCAGAACGAAATCGAGTGTCGTGATTAAGACCCCTGATATGGCATGACGTGATATTAAGAAATATCATAAAAGGAAAAATTGAGGGAAAGAGACCAAGTGGAACTTGTATAGAGTATCTTCCGGAAGATATAAGTGATATTATAGTAGCCGCTAGTAGCTCCTTGTTATGATCATTTCGTTGACTAGACTAGTTAATGGACTAAAAATGTATATCATGGTATGCACTATCGAATATAATAAAACCACAAACAGAAAAAAATAGAACAGTTTTATGGCAAAGGTCAAGGAGAAGCCATTATTCAGACTTAGCCTTGCATACTAGACGCTACGCAATTCTAATTTAAAAGGAGCAAAAAAATTTAATACCCAACTACGAAAAGCTTAACTCCTTTTGAAAGTCGATCGAAATGCACCCTATATCAACTGCGCTATAATAACAAATCGAATGACTCTTTATCATACTCAAAAAATTGATTTAGGTACAATTTAACATATATAAACATGACTAACAGAACTAAAATCATACCTCTTCCTCTAAACTCGGATAAAAATCGATAAAAAAACGCGTTTTATTTGGCGTTCTTGTCTCAGGCGCTTACTTTCTACTTAACACTTGCATAAACATGTCTATTACAAATCTTCAACTATGTTAATGTGTCTTTACTTCTTTTAAATAATCTAGAGCGTTTGCAAAATGTTTGACACTTAGCTTTTAACAATGTGCCCTCGCAATATTTCGCGTTTTGTAATGTGACTATTTCTTCCTTGAAGAATTCTTTTTTATAGTATAGGAGGGCAAACAAACAGTCCAAGTCTTTTGGCGATTATTGATGGCCATAAATGTTCACACAACCAGTAGCTATGCATATGCGTTGTACTCTCTTTATCTATCATCCGAATAGGTTATCGTAAACAACAAACCGCAAGACACGCAACAGCAAAGCTGTCACTTTACGCTGTTATCAGGTGAGCGATAGGCTCATGTCGGCCCAATTTGGCTGCAAAACAATATTGCACTACCTCTTACAAACCTTTACTCGAAGACTTGCTAATGTGAAAGATATATTTATACGTCATACATAAATTATGAATTATATAGCTAGCACATTAACACACACTTTTTTAAATTATTTATTTTATTGTGTTGCTGAGGCATAGATTAAGTTTGGGTTAGTCTTAAAAAGGTTGTCTGCAAGAATCACTATTTTTCCCATAAAAATAAAATATGTAATAATTTAACAAGTAATAAAAGATAGGTTCAAGATACACACTGACGGGTCAGGATCGAACCCGGAACCTCGCGCATAAGAGGCCGAGTCCGTCCACCACTGGACCATTGTCGCTCTTACATGTAATATTTTTATTTAATTTATATATAAGTATATTATAGCAGTTACGCAAAATAGCCATGTCGATTTAGGTATATTTTTTATACGTAATATTTTTAAGCATATTATTTAATAATAAAATACAGAAACAGTAAGATTCGTAAATTAAGGCCTTTACGTCTGCCAATTAATAACAAAAAAAGAGGAAGCCCGCAGGCTACCAGGGTGGTACGTAGGTGGTCCACAGTAGCCAAGGACTTAGAGCTTGCCCAAAAAAATATTTCGACAACCCAGGATAGACTGTCCTGTCGCAACAGAACGAGGAGAGCTGACCCCAAATAATGAGGAAAGGGTAGGACAAAGAAAGAAGAGAAGATTCATATTTTTTGTATTTGGATTTAATAAAATAAACATGTTTCGTAATATAATAAATCAATGATTGGTTAGTGGTTAAGAGCTTGGCTTCTGGAGTGAGAGGTGCGAAATCAATCCTGTTCCCTTGTGATGCCTTGAAATACATTTTTCTAAATTTATGAGTGTGAGATTAAAAGTCTTTGAGACTTTGAGGATATGTAACGTTAATAAACCCGCGCTAAGCCAACGTATCGTCTATGTACGTTGCACTGACGGTATGGGAACCCCATACCGTCAGTGCCTGTTTTCGAGGAGGAGATCCGTGCAGTGGGATATAATATACATAGGGGTTGATAATTTGCTTTACTTTATATATTTAGAATGATAATATTATATTCAATATAACAATTAAATATAATGAATTTTTGAATTTGAATTGACCAATGCAACCTACTTTTGAGGATTTCGTATCTCAAAACAACAAAACCAAACCTTGGTGATTCTTATTTTGATGTCCGTCTACACCTGTGTGTCGATCTATTAAACCGAAATCTATAGAGAACTTTACATTGATATAATCAAGAAAGGTTAGGCACACAACACAAATAAAAGAAGCAATCCGATTTTTTTGGGATCCATGTCAGACCAGCTAGCGCTTGAGTTTTTTGTAGTCTTTATTTTAGCATATTATAATAAATAAATATTTTTTTCCTATTTTAGAAATAGAAGAGTCCTTTTATTGTGAGGATGAGGAAATGAAGAATCTAAGCGATAAAGACTATAAAGAATGAAAATCAGAAGTAATATTATCACATTTCTATTTACATTTTTGTTTTGTCTTTATATTTACAAATTATATATTTATTTCTAAGGTTTGGCTTCGTGGACGATTCAATAATGATGATGGGCGGGCGCGGGTTGTACGGCTGGGGCAGAGTTGTGGACGACGGCGTTGAATCTGAAACGAGACGAGTCGATTAGTATACAGCGTGTGGATTATTATAGACGACAGTATGGTATAGAGGGTGTAGAGTGTTACCCGCTGTGGTCGTCGGCGGTGTAGTGCACGCTGCGCACGGAGCCGTCGGGCTGCAGCAGAGAGTAGGAGCCGTGCACGGCGTCACCGTCGCGCGCCTCGTGCTGGGACTTGTGGTCGCCGGTGTGGGGGTCAGCCACGGAGTACGCGAAGTCGTATTTGGGGTGGGACTGGAACGTCATAAAACCGACATTAGGTAATGCTGACAATGTTAATAAATAATAGAGAATTGATGAAAGAAGAGTAGACTTACGTATTCCTCATGACCAGCATAGTGGGCAGCTGGGGCGTATGCCAGAGGAGCGGCATGTGCGGCGTAGGCTACTGGGGCAGCGTGACCAGCGTAGGCCAGAGAGGCTCCATGATCACCGTAGCCCAGAGAGGCCCCATGAGCACCGTAGCCCAGAGAGGCTCCATGCGCACCGTAGCCCAGAGAAGCTCCGTGACCGGCGTAAGCCAGAGGAGCGGCGTAGTGACCAGCGTCATGACGGACGATGCTTTGCGATGAGACAGCGTGACCGTGTCCACCTAAGAGGCCACCAGCGTTGGCCGCAGCGACCATAGCGCCGAAAGTGAAGATCTGTAAAACGCATTAAGCATATTTTCACTAAGTTCAATTAAACTTGAAAATTTACTCAGAAGATTTCTTAAACGGGGATGTTAATAGTTTTATTGTTAATAATGTATATATCTTAAAGTTTTTTAGTTATTATTTTTTTAATACTTTATTAGGTACTTACTTTGCTGAACATTTTCTTAGTTAAAAATCGCGAGTTGATTAAGTTACACTCAGTCGTGTACACTTTTATATAACACGCCAACTTCTCGGTGGGGCAAAGAAATGCTTGGGGACCTTGACTCTGTAATCTGATTTGGACTTCAAGGTCTTTGATATGGATAATATTTTTATTAGAAACAGTCATCTGTCATGATACTTGTGATATAATGTCGATTTGTTTATGTAATTTATCGATTTGCCGATTTCTCAGGTTGAATGAAGTTTTATCGAGAAGCTCTAAATAAAGAAAGAAGTTTATTTTATTAAAAACTACTTAATAATATATAATGTGGCATATTTTTGAAGTAACTTTGATTTGGAAGTGAAATTTTACGAGCGGCGATGAGCACTTTTAGGTAAAACTTAACACAGTTGATCCAGATCCTTAATCCTTACAAATATTATAAATGCTAAAGTAGTAATGTTTGTTACGCTTTCACTCAAAAACGTCTTAACCGAACATCATGAAACTGTGTACACGTATTCCCGGAGGAGAAGTAACATAGGATACATTAAATAAAATGATTTTTTTGCTAGTGAGGTCAAAGCCGCGGGCTAGTGTGTGTGTTATAGACCACTTTGTGACTGCTGTGGTTCTGTAGCGCTTAAAAGAGGGAAGCGATTTAGGTGCGATTTTTTAGGCACTTCCTATTTTAAATATATGAACATAGCGGTAACATAGTCCACCGGTTTTAACATAATTGCTTCTTTGGTTATCGCGTTTGATATTTATTATACATAAAATTTATAGTTATTATTGATAATAAATCAAGTAACACGTCCGTGAGTAAATTTCAGAGATTAAAATTTAGGTATAGTTTAGTTTTTTTTGCAGTGTTTCTTTTTTTCTGATGGTTTGGATGACGGGTCTAGAACGTTCTAGAATCTAGATCTAGAACGACGGTCTAGTGGATATGGACTAAGCCTCTTGAGCGCTAGGGACATTTTTTTATTTTTGTTTGTTCCGGCTAATCTCTGAAACGCCTGGACTGATTTTGATTGAGCTAGTCTCAAATGTATTAACAAAACTATGTAACGGTGATTAAATGAATTAAAGAATGATTAAATGGTAATTATTGAAAAAACCCCACGATTAGCTTCTACATGGCTGATATTATTTATTGACTTCCTTAATAAATTCACTAGCGACGGCCCCGACGGTGGGTTGGTCGATTGAGGCTACCGGCTGCACGCAGCGGCCGGGACCAATTTAGATGTCTGCATTTGATAATGGATGTCATCATCATCATCATCAGCCTCTATCCGTCCACTGCTGAACATGGACCTCCCTCAATGAACGCCAAGACTTGCTACAATGGATGTGTGTATGTAATATATAGTGTTTTTATTTTTTTAATGGAGAATAGAATAGAATATTTGAATTCGAATGAGGTACATACATTTCCGGTAGTCATAATTATAATCAATTCAGCTTATTCAGCCATTAATAATATCATGCAAAATATTAACAAAAATAATTATAATTAATACATACGAACTCATTATGGATAATATAGGCATCGAATGTTAAATTATATGGAAACAAAACAATTATACAAAATCATAGGTGTCAATTCATTCGAACAGTAATTATAATAATATTGATAAAATTAAATTTTTAAACATTAAAATAAACATTACAATATTTTACATATTTTACTTCATTATTCGTATTCGCTGAAGCATTTTCGGTTGGATCTATGCTAATGGTCCTAGTGACCGTTATGCGTCATCGGAAATGGGGTGATCCGGTTGGATCATCCTATGACGTTAAAAATTTGGGGGGTTGCCCCCCGCCATGTTCATGGCGTCGGGTTTGTACCTAACTTGGTAAGCTACGGTCGACTGGTTTGGAACGGGTGACGTTAGAAACCTATCGTGAGGGCCGGCCCTCCCCTCCCCCGGTAGCGGGGGAGGCGGGTCAAGCGCGGGACCCGAGCAAGCTGCCGATAGCAGAGTGCTATCGGTGATTACACGGTCTATATTGGTGTCGACTCGTAGCTGATCTGAGCCTATGCTGTCGCGGTTGATCCGGATCAACTGGTCAACGGAGTGTAGGGTTCGACGTCGCATACGACCCCGGGGCCCATGCGGTGTGAATGTGTGCCTAACACCGGCTGTGTTATGTCTGAGTGTGTGTTGTAGCTTACGTCGCGCTTCAGCGTCGCGCTTTAACAGTTCTGTGATTTTATCAACAGGATCGGTTATGACATTCTTAGGTAACCTAGACTTATTAGGTGCTAAGCTATCGGGGGTGTAGTTTGCATCGGGGGTGTAGTTTGCAAGGTTTTACTAACTTCTAGGGAGTTTTTTTATCAGATCATAATTTCTACAAACAAGTGTAAAGTGTGAAGAAGAAGAAAAGCGAAGTGTGAAGCTCTGTTAAATGATTTAGCGGGTATCATATAAACACGTAACGCGGAAAACACCTGATTTCAAGTGTTTCGCACCTTGAGATTTACTAAATAGATGGTGTAATTTTAACATTCCACTTACCTTGTTATAAATGTAGTATGTCGTAATAGTGGAAAGGCGTTATATGAAACTGTCATAATGTCATAAAATAAATCTAATTTCTATTTATATCAATTACGTGTGAACATAATAAACAACATGTATTAATTTAAATGTAATATTTAATTAATTAAATTATTTGGAAACACAGGATCTTGCCAAGCCGTGCCAGGGCCAGGCTGAAATGAACGATCTGTATTTTTTCTTTTACTAAAGCTTTAATGAATCATACTTATTATAATATTATTTGATACGATTATGTTTAATAGTTTTTGAGTTATGAGGGGGTAAAAAGTAGCGCCAAATGGTTCGTGTAATATTACTTTACGTACGCTCGCTCGCCAGCTGAACTTGGCTTGCCGCGCTCCCGCGCGCCTAGATGCTGCATTTTTTATTGCTATTTTATTAAGTCATATTTTATTATGATAATTTCTGTCCATTGCTGGGTTTTGGTGTTTTTCTACGATCCAGCTTAGACCATTGATAGATTGTATTTGACCGGCCTTGCCAGTGTATTTTTATCCTATTTAATAAGAACTAGACTAGCATGTTTATTTTGAGTATGATATGCTGGCAAAACACATAGGTTTAAAGAAATTTATTCTCAACAAAGAAACATATTTCACTTACATGAGAACAATAGTAGCTTATAATATAATAGTTACATACTCGTCGTTTCACTCAATGTTTTTGTATTAATGTGGGTAAAGGTACAGATCTAATGTATTCTACCAGATTGATGCCCATGTATACTGGGCCAATCGAGTTTTGAATACATTAAATGAGTTTACATTTTTAACGTGTGGTGGTAATTTGTTATACAGCTGTGCCCCTTCGTATGTCAGCATCTTTTTACCGTAGTTAGTTCTCGGTTTTGGCAATATTAGAAAACTAGCTCGCCGTGTACTACGCTCGGATGTTTGTTTTGCTTTGGTTAATTTAATGCTACATTGTATATTTTTATTTAGAATATTTCTGATTAGAATGCATGTGTTATAAGTAAATAATTGTTTTATGTTCATAATTTTGGTTTCTTATCCTACTAATATTATAAATGCGAAAGTTTGTAAGTATGGATGTTTGTTACTCTTTCACGTAAAAGCTACTGAATGGATTTTAATGAAACTTTACAATAATATAGCTTATACATCAGAATAACACATAGGCTATAATTTATCACCGTACTCTCACGGGAACGGGAAGTACGCGGGTGAAACCGCGGGGCGCTGCTAGTATACAATAAAACAACAAGCAACCAATGTTTCCAAAATTAGTTGATAGCTTACTAACGCAATTATAAGGCGATAAAAAAGTTGAAGCCGCGACATTTGAGATAAAACGCACATCTTGCAATCGCCATCACGGCGTACGAGCTGCTTTTGCCGCCAATGCCAATCAGCACCTTCACAAAAACGAGTTACATTTATAACGTAGCAGCTCACCTAAGACTGCTTCAGGCAAAATTGGGAGTCCCCACCATGGTTCAAGCCTTGTCGTGGTGGTAGGGCTCAGTAGTCTAGAGTGAGACAGAACCTTGGGCGTAGCTAATTGAGCCAAGGGGGCTCTTTAAACCCCTCTTATAAGAGGGGGCATAGGAGCAGGGGGCAAGGGGTGAGGTCGGGAGCCTCGTCTCATTGTACTGTCTTGACGGTGGGAGGGGTTGTTCCTGGTGCGGGGCAACCCGTCTGTGGAGGTGGCGTAGGCCCCCTAAGGGGACTGACTGGCCGTCGAGGTGCCCTGTGCTAGTAGATCCGGGGCGTCTCACCAAAGGTGGCATTGGTGGCACTCGCCGGGTTTTAGTAGGTAGAGCTGCGTTCATTTACCAGCTTTCGGGCGCAGCGAGTCCCACATACCCATCTGGGGACACGCTCTGCCCTGCGGGATGCGTCAGTCCATTTCCCGGCGTTAAAAAAAAGGCAAAATTGGGAGTGAGATGGCAAGTCTTGGGACCGGTAATTAGCGCCAGTCCTCTTCTTTCCGAAACTCAAATATGTTTCATGGAAGACATGACCAGCATACTGATAGAACGAGAGTGTGGCGGCGTGCATTCTATACACTGATGTTGTCAAACTGTGCTATAATAACATCTGCTTCCACGCTGAATTATCTAGCTCGTTTGAACTGCCCAAAATCAAATCCTGCGAGCTATTGGTGTTAATTTTGACAGTTCAATATAGCCTTTATATGATTCTGATATATAAGCTATGCCATTGTAAAGTTTCTTTAAAATCCATTCAGTAGCTTTTGTGGAAAAAAAAACAAACATAAATACCTACTTTCGCGTTTAAAATTGTATATTATATATTTGTATCTATCTCCTTAACGAATATCCAGAACTGTACATTATTGGAACAATTCTTTAACATTTAAAGCCCGAATTAAAGCTTTCCTGTTTTTTGTAGTAGGCGAAACCGCGGAAAACAGTGTAGAGCAAACATTGTTCTCAATTCACTGATATGTTTAAAGTGAAAACAAATTCGGCGTACCTATAGATATTTTACAGCTCCATGTTAAATCGTAGATAATATTCGAGACGCTTCACGAAACTAGAAACATCATCATTACCTTTTACTACTTTACATAATATTATGACTCTATCAGTAAACGTCATTGAATATTTAGCCGGAATAGAGCAGTAATGTTAGTTATCTTGTTTAAAGTCGAATTCCGTCAAATTGTATTGCGATGTTGCGCATGCGTCGACAGATAGCTTATTGAGGATTGGCCGGTAAGATACACAAACTTAACTGGTTGGTTGAATTACTATTACATCAGTGACAAATCACTGATCAGTTTTCGTCAGTCGGATTTAGATGGCTCATACTACTCTATTCGGTTTTAATATGTTCTAAAACCTACTCTCACTACATTGTACTATCCTTCACCACCACCACTTGGCTATTTTATTTCAATTACGCGTGATTTAATTAAGATCATATCAACTACTGTATAATGAGTTACTAGCTTACTTTACTAGGTGAATATACAACTTACATTAATATATAAAGACTGCAGTCACTTTGGCTGTGTACATTTCACGCGTGGGAAGGATGCGTAGTACTGCGATTCCGGCTGCATGGGTATATCTTGCTTGTTTCTTACGTGAAACGGCTTTACCATTGTTTGGAGAGCAGGGTAAGATAGGCAGTGTTAGCAGTGTTACTGCAGATTTAACACCTTATGTCCCAGGATAGGGAACACATAAATGAGTTGCCTGATCTAGTTCCAGGTTAACTAATTTATGCTCACAGATGACGTTGATCACTGACTACGTCTTCCAGTTCTCCTATCCAACACTCTATTTTATTTCACACAAATATACAAAAATATACAATTAAATTAAGTGCGATTTAATGAATAAAGATGTTTCGTCTAGTCCTATCTTTATAACACAGTTATAAATGTATACTATACATATTATATTTAAGAACAATTAATAAGACAATTTCATAATATAACCTTTGTTGTAAAGATAATGTAAATTATATCCTAAATTTGTTCCATATCATGAGGTTCGATCAAATAAATGATAATGTTAGCCATTACACACTTAGCATTGAAAGATACCTATCGCTAAAGTTCCCAGCTACAATACTGATTAGGAAACATTTTCATGTCTTATCGCTACGACTAAAATAACTGTATGATACACATTTAGACACTTGTATCTATTGTAGTGTCTAAATCTAGTGTATCAAACACGTAGGGACTTATATTTCTTTTTTTATACACATTTAGACACTTGAATTTAATGTAGTGTCTAAATGTAGTGTATCTAACACGTTGGGATTTATAATTGTTTTTTTTTTTTGTTACAAGTACTTATTATGAATAGATCAAGACGTATACTCGTTCTATAGCCTCGAATTCCTATTGAACTATAAAGTTTTAAGTATTGACTGCAGAGTTAATAATCATTATCAATTCAATCAATTGGGAAAACGACGTCCAGCGGCCGGTCAGTATTGCATACAAGTGGCAATGGATTAGTTGTCTTGGCGTTCATTAGGGGATGCCTATGTGCACATAATGAAGCAGTGGGCAGATAAAAGATGATGATGATAATGAAGTTTGTATTATTAATTACTTGTACTTGTCAATGCTATTGAGTAGATTTTTTTTACCTTTAATTGGCACAAAATTATATATTAAGCCATGGATTGGAATTGACAAACTTGTTGGTGCTTTTAATATAGTAATAATTTACCAAAAATATTCTATTTTGACAGTGAAACGTGTTCGTAATAACTTGTATTACGATATAAAAAGATAATTCTATTTCAACACGCATAAAAAATATCATCAAAATCGGCCCAGCAATTAAGAAGGAGTTCCAGTCATATACACACGTACAAAATAATCATATTATTTATAGAATACATATAAGAATGTTAACCACAAGTCGTCTAATTTTGTACGAATTTCGCAAAAGTTCAGGGCAGTCCGAGGTTAATTAACTAATTGTTATGAGATAGATTAAGACGAGACAATTAGTAACTATTATGAGATTTCTACCTAATGTGTTCGTTCTAAAATTAAAAATGTCGTTGAATTTAAGATAAGATATTTTTTTAGTTAAATTTTTATTGTATCATAGTTAGAGTATCATTCCTTGAAAATTAAAAATCCTCGCGTCTTAAAAAAGCCGAACTCTTATGTCTGTCTGTGTTCTGTCTGTGTTTTTTTCAAACGAAAACTTGTAGGGTACTTCATTTATATTTTGTCATATTATGATCATGAAATAGTGTCAGACGCATTAATAAAGGGAAAGATCTGAAAACCGTGAAAATCTGAATAATTTTTGTAATTTTTAATGAAAAACCCATTTTACATAGTCAGACTTGCGCTTCGCGATTTTTATTAAAACAATTTTTACGGCTTTTATTGAATTTTATAATGATTTTAAGACCTCTCGTGACCGTGGTTGTTAGTAACAAAGCATTATTGTTCCTAGAATTTTCGTATTACATTTTTTAATCAGTTTCAATCAATAACAATGTTCATACCATTCACTTCAATGTCAAATGTAATAATCGCCATCATTTATAACTCGATCGAGATTGAATTAGATTATAGTTCATTCAATTTGATTTTTCATATCCGTTATCGCACTATTAAGAAACAAATTAATCTTTTTATATATTCGGTCGTCTTGGCAATAAGCTTCATGCTTATTTTCAGTGGACGTATAAAGGCTGATGTTATATTTTTTGTACTTGTGTTTGTCAACCAATTCCTTCTAAGCTGCACAACTAATTTGAATACAATTCTGTCTAAACTGAACATCTAAGTGAATTCATTCATAGCTATAATATATCCAATTGAACCTAGTAGACAGCGTCAAGATTCTGTGAAGATTCGTCATGATTGTGTAGCGTGTATTCATGAAAAAATCAGCACCTATTTCACTTTTATGTTTGGAATGAACGAAACAACAGACATACAAGTCGCCTGTTAGAAAGTGATTATAGTCGCCCATGAACATCTCAGTTTGTCAGAGACAAGTTAATATTATGTAGTCTATTGTGACGTCAATTTGTAAGTTTCAGTGAAAGCAATCACACAGCCCGTCCTGATTTAACACAAAAAGATTTGTAATTATAGAAATGAGCAGCGGATCTCGTAATTTTTTTTTTAATTTACATAAACACGACTTCTGATGTTTTCATGTATGGAAAAAAAAACAATAAACTTGCAATCAATTTATTAATAACGATTAAATATTATCACAAAACTTCAGGATAAAATAAAAATATTGTCACGCAGGGACTAGAAGATCTAAATAGCCTGTCCACTAACAAGGTTTACTCAAAGAAGGCACAAGAATATAAGTAAGAGGGGAGATAGAGTTCGGTGATTGTAATTTTGATTGGAGACAATTGAGGATGTTATTATATGATATAATTGCATTGACAGCGGGGCTATCACTTGCTGTTGCTTCTGTTGTCGTCTGTTCAACTTTATCTGTTGCATTTGAGAGTTCAGGCTGATCAATGTCCACTTGTTCAGTTATCTTCGCACTTTTGTCATCACATGGAGACAGCTTCGTGTCATCAGTTGCTCCATCCGTATTACCATCATTGTTCACTATTATGTTTTTAACAACAGCGTTAAATCTGGAAAGAAAAATGGATTTTATGAATGAAAAGTTTGTATTACAGTATTTAACCTTCACGGTGTACTATGCCGTAATTCAGCCGCATTTTTGCCATGTTATGTCATTTATGTGTATGTCGTTGTAGTTAAGAAATATTTTCAGGTCAATTCTGGGTTCAATTCATGCGTAAATACAACTTGGTGACGTATTACATTGATACACTATTGGCGAATGCTTTAAAATAATTTTCTATCAAATCAGCCCTACTAATTATTAGTGGATTAAACACCAGTTGTGATGCTATTTGAAATTTATTTCACTCATTTGATCAAATATTTTAGGGTCATATCGCGATTTATTTTTTTAGCATACCCGATGTTGTTCTAAAGTGTAAAATATCCGAAACGTCGGGCATGTTTTTATACGTACTAATTACTACTACGAAAACTATATAATCTATTTTATCCATGTTACCCTTTCAAATCATCAGCAGTATAGGTCACTTCTCGCCTGACTCCGTCTGGTTGGACGAACGAGTACTGTCCTTGTACTGAAGTGCCATCACTCGCTTCACTTTGTGTCTTCTTGTCACCGCTGGTTGGATCGAAAATTGCATAGGCATATTGATATCCTCTTGCTTCCTAAAATACGAGTATAATTGTTTTTGTTTTATGAACAAATTTGTACCTATGAGTTTTAGAAACTATCTTTCGTTTTTGTAATGAAACAACTTTTTGAGTAATGTGGAATGGTGAATAAAAAGTTTATCTATCTATCTATCTATCTACGGATGACCAGTCAGTCCTCCCGTGACCATGGTTGCTGTAAATTATCCAAAACGTCGGGCTCATAAAAAACAAATAAACCGCGATAAAATCCGTAAAAGTTAGAGCTACGGCAAACTTGCGGACCAGTCGTAAATTAAGAGACCACGTTTCGGCCCCGTAGGTCTTCACGGGGAGGACGCATTGACTGCGGTATAGACGGACTATCTACTTCATACTCTACTATCATACTTTACGATACCTTTAAAAAAAAATATTTCAACATGTTAACAAAAAAAAAACACACACACATTTCATCGACAATTCGCACAAGCTATAACTTACATCCTTTTTAGCGACTACCACAGGGACATTTGTTATCGGTGGATTGTAGGTTACCAATCTGGCGTTGGACGTCACCGGCGCCACAGGAACTGGACTGTTGGGTATGACGCAAGGCGAGACGCACGAAGACACAAACGACGAGAATTGAGGCAGTGAAAGTACCGGGTCCACCGCCGATATCTGAGACAGACTTGTCAAAGGCGCCCCGTAGTAATCCAAGGGAATAATGTCGCCGCCATTTTGTACCAATACGCTCGAAAAGGACGCGCCGTGGATTAATTTTGAACTGATCAAAATGATCGCGGCTACGTACTAAAACAATTTTACAAATAAAACAATTTTATAAATAATATTATTAAATTAATGCAGATTTGATTTATGGAAGATGGGTCAAACACACACAGACAGTTGGTACACCTGGTAGTAAGAGATCAGTTACATCCATAGACACCCTACATCGAGAGAGAGAGAGAGATAGCTTCTTGTATCGCCGGTATTTCCTAAGAGCTACTAATGTTAAAATATAATAAAATAGACTAATTTAATACTAATGAAATTAAAAGTTGCAATTTAGTTATATATATACTAAACATATATATTTTCTTTTAGAAATGATATCACTCTGAAACAAAGAATAGCCTTATGCTGCGTGCTTGCTAGCTAGATATTATCGTGATTGCTTCTTCCGTAAGACGTTTTGCTGTGATAAAGGAATAAGGATTGAATTGCAATGTTACTAGCATCAATACATATGTATCTCGTGATTTAAGATAGACAATAAAATAGAACAATTACTAGTCTCTGTAAATTAGCTGACTGAAACTTCATTCGAATAGCATGTTCAACTCATTCATATAATATTGACTATCCTAAGATGTAAGGCGGTAGGTTTTCAGAGCAACTTATCTTTTAAATATACTGCCTTTTCCCAAAACTACTAACTACTTGATAGTGTTCGGCAAAAAAACTTTGGCCCTTTTACTATACCAATACTAAGGGGCACTCTGATACGTAGACAACATGACAACGTTGGCACGTTGTTGACTGATAGTTTAAGGATAAGAAATACCAATTATCACCAACATTACTTAAATATTTAATACAAAACAAACAACTTACTTTGAGAGCCATCTTTCTGATGGATTTGTGGAAGATAACTGCAACATTTCAGCATTAGCGTCTTCTTATATGAGTTACACTTTCCGCCTAAATATGTCATTCGTAACACCGAAACAAACCATCAATGTCGCTGGACTGCGGCTAACAATCAATATGCTAATGACAATTTAGCATCGGCTTCCTTTAGTAATCCTGTATTCAGCTTGCGAAGAACACAAAAAACTGCGTAACGCGGTGTGACAAATGGCTTAGTTTCGAACCGGACCTCAATAATTCTTGAAATAATATTTTTAACCACATCAATGACAATTTATTACCAAATATTCTATATTTTGGAACGAAGTTCCTTACGGCAGGCTTGGAGGGGATAGGAATTTTGCTGCGCGACCGAACTGAAAAAAATGTGATAGTAAAACCGTAAGAAAAAGTGCGTGGAATAAAAAGCGTTAAATGAGACGTGCGCAGGCGCGACAGTCGCATACACAAGCGAGTAGTGTATAATACCTTTCTTTTTAGCCGAAGGAACTTCGTTCCTACCTGGTGACCCATTATATTATATCTATACTATATCCTTTTTTAGAATTGCCATATATAGCGGAGAGTATTTCATGTTTGCTTGCTCTATCGATGATGTATAATGGAATACATACATACATACATACATAAAAAAAATGTAATTCTATGAAAAAGCATTAGCCAGACTTTCGCATTAGGATTAAAAAATGAGAACGAGACCAATACCGAATCAGACACAATAATTATTATATATTATATTGTTACAACAATCGTTTCAAGCCATCACAAAGGGTCAAAAGCGAACCTGGAACGTCTCGGACAAAAGATCAAGTCCATCGCTACTTTACCATCGTCGCTCTATTATATAGCCCACACATTATATAAACATACATAGGATATTATCAATTATGTTAATTACAGTTAATTAGCATGGTGATATGCCTACAATACATATAAAGCAAAATATGCTCCACGTATCTTTGCAAATGAGATTTATACAGGCGCTTTATGTTTCAAATATTTTAATCGTTTTGCAAGTCATGAAATTATATTATAAGTTATTTTTTTTTAATTTTACTAAGTCAACAGCTCATTTTTTAAAAAATTCAAATAATATAATAATTATTTTCAGGTAATAAAATACAAAATTAACACTGCTACTTACAATTCTCACCTATAATACCCCCCCTGCTGCGTCAAATGAACCGCCAGTTCTTCGATTTCAATTGATTTTATATGATGTGTAGGCAGTGTAGCCAAAGATTTGGCTTATATTGCATATCCTACCAAATCATAATGTAATTAACTTATAGGAGTTATTTTAGTTTGTAAAGTCTCAAGACAGGAAAAGAGGTAAAAAAAAAACTTTATATTTCATAATTTATGGATTCATCAACATCGTCAAAATCATTACCACCATTATCATTATCATCATCATCATCTTCATCATCATCATCTGCATTTATCAATAATCAATAACCAAAATTATGTTATTTAAACATTTCAGAGTTAATTCACGTCCAAAGAGTGCTAATGTATAACCGGACATGCTCATGTCATAGTCCTTAATACTTTTGATTTAGTTTTTAAGCAAGTGTATTTTAGAAACGATTGCTTCTTAAATCAAACTTTTACATTTATAGTATAACTAGTTGTTACCAGCAGCTTCACCCGCGTGATTTAAGATTTACAGATTTATCATGTCTGATGATAATCATTTTCTATTTTAATAATGACTAAGTTTTTGTATTAAAATGGATATAATATGTTATCTTGAACATAAAGACATTATACCCCATCGCTTTCTGTATTTCTGTATGCATATAATGTACTATTTAGGATACTACCTATTATTACATTGCCCGTTCAAATCACAGCAACACGATTTATTTTCTTGCGTATTATTTTGATTTTGCCATATCTCCTAAAGTATTTATTTAATTTACATGATATAAGGGACAAAAATAAGCTTCATAAAGTGCTCAAGCTAATTAATTTATTTAAAACGATAAAGATTTACACAAATAAGGTATAAACCTTATTTGTGTAAATAGCTTTTAAACTATCGCGCTATAATTGCCAATTTTTTTAAAGTATTAAATGGATATAGTATGATATCCCTAAGAGATAGACATATGCCATCACGGACTTTTTTGTAGACCTATTTAAGACACAAATTTCCACCATACATTATTTTGTTATATCTTAAAGGGCTTAGGCAACGTTTTCGTTGAATACTCCCAGGCGGCCTATTTTTTTCTGACACGTCTAACAATTATTGTTATATCTTAGCCGATGTAGGTATATCTTAAAAACTTAATAAATTATATACGTAAACCTTCCTCTTGAATTGTCCTATCTATTAAAAAATCATCAAAAATCTTTAAAACTACGCATCGGATTTTGATGCGTAGTTTTAAAGATTTAAGCGTACAAAGGGAAATAGGGACAGAAAAAGCGACTTTGTTTTATAATATGTAGTGATATTATATAGGTATAATGCACAAAGTTGTCCTTTCACTTTGTCTATTTGTAAACAGCTTAAATCTCAAATCTCAATAGTGTCTCAACAATTCAGTCAGATCCAACGATTTCAGAGTGTAAACTTTGTTACATAATAGAACTATTCTAATTTTAATGCCTCGTGGGAGCCATTATACAAAAAGAAGAAGAAGATTTTGTTCATGATTTCTGCTTATAATATTAACATTTCGGTTATTTTTATATTGTTACAAATAAAATAGAAATACGAATTTATAATAAGTAAAGTATGAACTTTCAACGGTTTTACACCAGTAAAATGAAATGCGCACGCGTTGAAGTCTTTACCTTTGTATAAGAGTAAGGCCTGGTTCGCACGGGAGTTTAATACTAGTCGTGCGTTGTTGGGTGTTTCGAGTTTCGTATACTCAATTCGATTTGACGCCGAATGTTCAACGTCGAATATCCAACAGTGCTTTAAAAGATTTCGTGTCAATAAATACATGGATATCTTAATGTTTTCGATAGATACCTCCAATTGGGTCACCTATACATCTGTTTGACGCTCGATGAAATAGTTCTCGTGCGAATGGGGCCTAACGTAATAGAGAAATGTCAGCTGTTCGAATAGGGTTTGTTGCGGTTAAGATTATTTCTGTATTCACTTGAATTAAATATTGTATCTAGTTATTTCTACATACGAAATCCTTGAAGTGCTAATAATACATTCGATACAAAGATTGAATTTCGGCGTAGAAGAATTTCTGCAATTAAATTCGATTGGGCTTATCATTTTAAGTTTTTGTTATTTACTAGCTAGTTGCCCGCAGCTTCGCTTGCGTTAACTATGATTTATAATGGTGACTTAGCAGCGTAGGAGTAGCGCAGCTTAGCAGATAAATAGGCTATCAAACACTGAAGGAATCACTCAAATTCGACCAATATTTCTTGAGATTAGCGCGTTTAAACAAACCCCTCCAAGCCTTTTTTCGCGATAAAAGGTAGCCTATGCCCTTTTCCAAGCTCTGGTCTATATGAGTACTAAATTTCGGTGAAAAAATATAAATCGGTGCAGTGGTTTAGGCGTGAAAGCGTAACAGGCAGACAGAGTTACTTTCGCATTTATAATATTAGTAGTGATTGAAACAGATAATTCCTAATTTATTAGTATCAATGATTGCTCATACAATACTTGTTACTAATATTTAAAAATTTATAATATTTAATTAGGGTACATAAAATGACTTATTTTGTATATTAAATAAAGAATTTCAAGCCTCCCTTGCCTATTAAGGACAAGGAGTATCGCTAAGCTAATGAATTTAAATTTGACGGTTGGCTGATGAAAACTTGTAAGTGCCAAAATTTTCTTCATTATTCAACTTTTTTTGTTATTGAATTTTTACTTTTATTTGTGCAGAAAAGAAAAAGAAATATAAAGGTTAATAATAATACACATAATTGACACCAATTAAAATAATCCTCTGCATTGAATGGGCGCTCATTCGATTTATTTTTGTTCAAATATTCTAATGTGGTATATTATAAATATGGTTTGGATTCCTTGTTGCGTGAATCCGATTTGAACTTGGCTTTTATCTATTATACTCATAACATATCATTAACCTGACCATTAAACTATGGTCTGAGAATAAAGGAATTTTTTTTATTAACCAGGTAGGGAGTCGATCTTCGTGCAGTGGCCGATCCGTGTTGAATGTGAATGGCAATGAATCGTTTTCATATCATTTATTGAGGATGATTCAATATTTACAAGTGGACGGATTAAGACTGATGATGAAGGTTATTTGGAATCAGATTTAAGAAATTCAAACGCATAAAATAAAAAGTTTTCGAAAAGTTTATTTTCGCCGCAGTCTTATAATAAAGTAGGTTGTCGACTAAAGACTATTTACATAGTAAGGTACATATAATATCACATGAGATTGGCCCCAGGCCATAGATTAGTGGTGGTACTCGGAGATGACCGGCGCTGTGTTGTGGACGATCGCGTTGAAACTGCAACAAACAATACCGTTTATCATAATGAAACAACTTTCAGTTCATCGTGGTTTATTAAGATTCTATCATGACCAACCATGGTTGCTGTAAAGAATCCGAAACGTCGGGCATGTAAAAATATTAATAATCCGCGATATATAGTCCAAGATGGCCGCTGTCGCAAAATGGCGGATCATTATAGGTAAGTCATAGGATTTTTTGATCCAATTAAAAAAAAATATAATTTATAGAAGTGAAGTATGTAAAAAAATCATTTAACGATTGGTATATTAATAAGCCCATTATTTTATTTAAGTTAGATCTTATTCAAAGTATGATCTGGTCTAATATAATAATAAATAACTTTATTGTTATTTTAGTAAATGATGAAATGTTCTGATAATATTTTCTTACCCATTGTGGTCATCAGCGGTGTAGGTGACCTTGCGGAAGGAGCCATCGGGCTGCAGGAGAGAGTACTCTCCCTTAACGGTGTCTCCGTCGCGCGCCTCGTGCTGGGTCTTGTGGTCGCCGGTGTGGGGGTCGGAGACGGAGTAGGAGTAGTCATATTTGGGGTGTGCCTGTAATGAAATACTTGTTTAAACATCTAAAGTAGGCAGTTTTTTTTTAATGTATAGTATCAATATTTAATCCTACTCATATTGTTAACGCCATAGTTTGTAAGAATGTATGGCGATGTATGTTTGTAACATTTCCATGTAAAAACTACTAAATGGATTTTGATGAAACATAATAATAAGCATAACATACAAACATAAGTTAGGATCGGATAAACATAGGTTGTAATGTCTCTCCGTACTCCTATGGGAATAGGAAGTACGCGGGTGAAACCGAGGAGTGGTGCTTGTGAAAAAATATTTTAAAGTATTTTAATACTTTAGTTTATTTCAATGTCTGTCAAAGTGGAATTTCTCGTGAATTCTAAACTAACTTCTAGGTGATGACTTGAAATTTTGACAGTAGCTCAAAAGTAGATTACAATGCATGAAAGAGCGTGGTACGTCATTTAGGATGGATATATTTTAGTACATCTAGATCTCAAAAAAATCTCACTTGCTAATAATAATTACTGTAAAATCTAAATTATCAAAACGTTAGTAGAGTTAAAAATTTTAAGTGTAAAAAAAATCATTTAACTAAAAACTCAGGTCTTACTAGTTAAGTATATTACAGTTGTATTTTATAGTAATGTCATTTGTATTACGCGTATAATGCGATGATGAAACATCACAAATCGTAGTAAAATTTTCACTTAATCATGTAATATTTGCGCAATTGCATTTGGGTCGGCACTCGGCGGTAATAATCCACATCTGTTAGCCGAACCGTGAGACTACAGTCATGTATCAACGCGGCCATTATGTTTCTTAACATCCTGGGAAATCGGCCCTTTGGTCACGACAAGGATTATTATGTAACATCTTTTGTTCGCTGATCTTTATTAGAGCCGCTTCATAGTGCTGTTCAAACTTTTTGGTTTAGTGAGATGAAATAGGATAATATAGAGCAATTTAATACATTATTAGAATATTTACAAAGAGGGAAATACTTTTTTTTCTGAAGAAAAAAAAACAAAGTCAGAGGAATTTTAGAAAATAAAATGTTAAACTGACAATTGAAATACTCAAATATATAAAATTTTGATTTTGGCTGAGTATAAATCTAAAATATAATTTCCTACCAAAATTTAGCATAATATTATTTGAAAGTGAAATTACACTCACACAATATTGTTAGTCATATATATATAAATATATAAGTAATAAAAATATATAAATATTTAATGCCTAAACTCAATGTTTGTTTACTTTCTTTTTCTTCGTACATTAATTTATTTTCTTTTTATTTCTATTAATCGTAGACTGAGTCCTAATATTCTCATTAACAAAAACAAGCATAGTGTTGTTAATAGACGTGCAAACTTATAACTAACATAGAATAATTAAAAAAAAATAATGAATAATTTACAATGTCATAATGTAACATTGCGTTCGGTGACGATGACGCGAGTTCTATGTTTTTTCTTGACCAAAAAATTGCTCAATGCCCCTAAACAAATTTTCACTTCTACAAACTAAACTTTTTCTTCTAAAAACTAAACAGTTTCTTTAGATTTCATCACACTAATCACAGTTGCCTTTTTGTTTAATAATAATTTATTATCCCATTAGATTGTCCGATTAATGACACAGCGTTATGACACTCAATGTATTTTCCACTTAAACACAGGTAAAGCCGCGGCTCATAGCTTGTGGAATGCTTTTTTTAAATTTTAATTTAATATGCAAAAATATTAATAATATTGATAATACTTTTTTGACAATCCCACATCGTAAATATACAACCGGTAATAGTGCTTTATTAACCACGAAAAAAAAAATCCCGGGAAATGCTGATGCAGCAGATGTAGAGAAAAACGGAAGAAAGTCATATGCACCAATCTCAAATAACTGAATAATAAAATGATGAATAAAAACGGCAGATGTGTCACCCGATGGTATGTGGTGGACGCCGCATAATTATAGTTCACCTGAAACTAGCCCAGGCAACCTATCTAAGTGTTGTTATTCCTATGACAATATGTTAAGATCCGTAGCCGTCGCTTGGTTCTGTAGTAACTGCCTCTCTTCTCCTTCTCTCCGAAGTACAGCAGAGCTGTTTCACAAGAAACAAGCAAGATTCTCTCTCACTATGGAGATCTATCTCTTTCAGAGGTTAATGAAAAATAAATGTTGTAGATTATGTAATTTACAACATTTACTTTATCTATGTATCATCACTACAAGCTCACAGAAAGATTATCTCTAATATAGATCATAAAACGACCAAATAAAGTAACGATTATAAACGTTATAAAAAGAATAATTATCTAATAATGGAACTAACACTGTTACATATTATTAGACAATATTAACACATTATAATTACATTCGCGTGATTACGTGTCGGTATACTTTGGGGGTTAGTCAGTGTGAAAACGTGATGCAATATCTGGATCGTATCCCGGAAACAAGCGGGTAAACGACTTATGCAAGCCATCAATTAAATGGTTACCATTGTGTTACGCCACAGCCATAGAAGCTATACTGTAGATATGCTAATAGGGCAGTGACGGGAGCCCGCATTTCGAACGAGTTTTTTTAACCTACTTTTTATTAACTATTTTTTTGTATAATTGTTATTTTGATTTGATCTGATTTGACATTGATTTTGTGTAGCATTTTCAGAGAAATCGTGGTCTTTCTGAAAAAATATAGTACGTAGGAGATTGTAAGAACGTTTTTTTGAAAAAAAAATTGGAAGAGTTGAATAGGACGAAAAAAAAACAGTAGACAAAAGTGAGCTAAGACTAAATACTATACTAATACTTTTTGTTTGTTGATTCTTGGAGAGTCTGGTGAAGAGTGTAACGTTTATGAATACATATTACACTAACTATTAACATTTGTTGCCAGGATTGAATTAACACTCATTTACTATGATATAAATGATGGTGTTTTTTCATAAAAGTGCGCTAATTAATTTGGCAAAATTATATTCATCATCATCAGCCTTTATCCGGCTACTGCTGAACATAGGCCCCCCCCTTAAAAATTATATTATATTAATATTATGTTAAAGGATCGTTTTAATTTTACTAGAATAGAAAAAAAGTCATAAATAAATAATATAAAAAAATGCCTTTTTTTTTTAAACATTTGTGATGATGATGACTTGAGGTAAAAGAATATCTTACGTGATAGTCGACGTGTTCCTCATGGCCGTAGCTGGCGACTGGGGCGTACGCGACAGCCTCGTGTCCGTATCCCTCATCACCATACCCGTGGGACGCCAGCTGGATCACACCAGCTGCTGCCATCGCCACCACGGAAAGAACGACTGCGGCCTGTTAAAAAAAAAAAAAAAACATCATCAAATTATCACCTATTTCAATTTCATTACCATCAATAAATGGTGACGAAAATGGCGAAACTTTAAATTGATCCAAAAAATTCTAGCAGTCTATAAAGTTGCAACCAATTATCCTCGCAACCATCGACTAGTTGCATTGGATCCTTTCACTAATTTCGACTGAAACTTACTTTAGCGATCATAGCGTTTGTTAGGTTTGCTTCGTCTGAACTACCACACACGACTGATAGAATATTGTGGATTCGCGGACTTTTATATTGCAACGGGCTAGACGGGGTGTGCAAGAAAACAGTTGTTGATAATATAGTAATTACTTAAATTCAGCGTGGAATGGTTCAAGGTGAATTATGTGTATCTTAAAACAATTCGCGCAGTGACTGCAATTTTTATATGATGAAATAAATGACAAGTGCAACATTATAATGACAATACAATAATGAAATTGTAGGACAATAGATACAATAAATAATCTTGAACATTTTAGTTGATTGCAATACTTACCAGCATTTTAGAACTTGTGTGACAATCTCCAACTCATCGGTCGTATTGGGAAAGGTAATTTTCGATCGACGTCCTTCCATTTTGTGGGAGAGATTGTAATGTCCTTACATATCCTATGCATACATGGATAATGCCATGGCATTTTGTTGAAGAATATTTCTTAGTGAGCCATCAGATCACCTACTGTACGGACAAGATTTAAGTCAGTCAATCAATATGAATATTTTAACGATTTATCAGTCAAAAATTTATTTTTGGATACTATTTTTCTTGGAATTCTCTTGGACACCAATTAGTTAATTTGTTAGGCCTTGTATTATTAGGGAACTAGAATTGTTTTTTAAATAAATGAATGCTTTTTTTTCGAAAGGTCTAGAAAAATGAGTGCTAGAGCCAACTCTAGAATATATACAATAATTGGGACATCCCGTGCGGGTGTTAGAATCGGTCGTCTTGGTGTTCATTAAAAGAGGCCTATGTTCTGCAGTGCACGGATAGAGACTGATGTTGATGATATTATAAATATCCTTGATCTTGATTGCAGCACAAACATTTATTTCTCTGTGCCCTTGAGGATATTAGAGTTCGTGACCTCTTGCTCAAGCGTTGATGAGCGTGGTTTAGTCTTCATTGTAGGAAGTGGTTTGGTAGTAATTTTGGCGTATGTTTATTGATCAAAACAAGATAATAGCTTTATTGGTTAAAAACAGCGGTTATGGGATCGAGTACCGTTCGACGAAAATAGTAAAAAGTCTAGTAGTTCCATATCCTTGCAATTTATAAAACCGATGAAGGAAAACATCGCTAGGAAACCTGCCTGCCTGATGAGATTAAAAGTCTTTGAAGCCTCCTTGCCTGATTTCGAGGAGGAGACCCGTGCTCGTGAGACATACAGGGTCGATACTTCAATTTACTTTTATACTATTTTCTGTCTTAAAAAGCTATGTAGTTTATTAGTTTTTGAACCTCAATTTATTTTATCAATTTTGCTTGGCTAAATGATAATAAATGCCACGCTGGGCAGATGTGAGATTGGCAAACGCACGTTTACCAAGTTGATGGATAACTTCACTACACTTTGGTGATTAATTCACTCATGTCACTGTAATGATTACCAAACGACGGCGAGCACATCAGTTTCATCAAGACTTTTTCATCTTATAAGATTTTTTTTATCTTTACATTTTTTGGCAGTAGAGTCTAGTAAGTAGTAAATGATACGAATTCATCCGGAACCAGTATTTATATTGAGATATAGACCTAGTAAGTTCTTAGATTACCTATTCTGAGAACTAGGTCATATACACAGGCCCTTGGATACTCAAAGGATTATTTTTAGGCTTAATTGAGTTCCGAGCGACGATGATCCAGTGATGGGTGGACTGGCCGAGTTCACCCACCACTGGACTATCGTCGCTCAGAACTCTTAGGCGAGAGGTTTCGGGTTCCTTACACGAGACCATTGTTCGCTCACCGGTGTAGGAACATATCGTGAGGAAACCTGCATGCCTGATGAGATTGATAATCTTTCGTATGTGAAGTTTATCAACCCGCATTGGGCCAGAGCATCAGTGAGCTATGGCCCATTACCCTCCTCGCCTGGGAGGAGGAGACCCGTGCCCAGTAGTGGGACATATAAGGGTTGATACTTTACTTTTTTTAATTGAGATCTACTTTGAATTATGTATATAATGATCAGTTGCTTGGCTAGAGATTAATCAGTCTGAGTGGATATAGGATAGTGAATAAGTTAATATTAAGGTTAAATAAAGTTTGTATGCGTATCTTGTATCTTGTATTTATGTTAAGGAAATCTTAATTCAATAAGGAATAATGGACTAATGTGGTTCAAAATTGAAGGCGTGTTTTGGTAGACGTTGGACAGCCATTAACTAGCTGTGAAGACGATATCCGTGCAGTGGCCAGTGGGTGGTACGTGTTGGATGCAAGTGGCAAGATATCGGTCATCGTGATATTCATTGAGAGAGGCCTACGCTTAGCAGTGGATGAATAAACATCAATGATGATGATCATAATGATGGTGGTGATGATGGCTAAACTTAAAGTTTAAGGACTATTCAGCCTCGATACTCTAGGATTAACCTTAAATTAACCAAACCTTACATTAGCTTAGAGACTAGGATAATGTGAGGTTGGGATCTGGCACTTTATTTTAAGCCTCACTCCTCTAAATTTAAAACTAAGAAATTAGTTTTCAAAAGAATTTCAAATTCGATGACGTCACTAAACACTATTTCAAAATCACATTAAGTGCACATAGTCCGCCATATTCTGTACTCGGGTTCATTAAATTTAACTTTCCATATTATGCAGTGGTCTTGTCACAATTGATCTTGAACACGTTTTGACCGTTTTCTCCGAATTAACAACGTTAGATCACGACGGATTTGGGCCGGTAATACAATATGGCCGTTTCAGTAAATATGACATAGACTGTAATTCAATCCTACATATATGAGGAAGCGTAAATTAATATTAGTAGCTTATAAATACAATACTTTTGGTATTTGACAAGTTAATAAAATTCATATTTTATACACTAGCAGCGCCCCGCAGTTATACCCGTATACTTCACGTTACTGTGGGCTAAAAAAGCCAGGTCCAAAGTAACCTCTACTAATACTATCAGTGACGCATGATACGATAAACTAAAAACACCCCTAAATCAAACAAAATACACTAATATAATATCCTCTCCACTATCACGTGGATCCTATAAATGTTTTAGCCATAAAATGTAAAAACTTAATAAACCGCGATGAAGTCGTGTAAAGTTGGTTCATTGTAACGCTGTGTAAAGGTCGATAGGAAAAAAGTTCAGTAAAAGCTCTTTATATACAAAAACATAATATGTATAAAAATACTCTGACCATAGTTCATGAACTACATAAGTAAACATAATAATATGTAGGTACATCTTTATAAATGTAATTCTTCGGTGAATGCTTAAATTACTTAACTCCCCTTTCCTCTCCCTCCCACCATGGAAAATGATTTAGAATTACAGTTCGGTCCAATACAAAATATAATAATACGTTTTTCAAATCCTTTAGTTAAATATATTTAAAAATTTCTTAACCACATTACTCGTGTTCTGGCAACCAAATCGTAACTTACGAGTTTACCGGACTAGGTTAATGTAGTACGATTGTTCGCAGATACTTATAAGATCATAACTTTCAAAGCGGTCCAGCTTAGTAAGAAACACAACAAACATAATAGCTGTAAGCGGATTAACATATATACATTAGCATAATATATTACGTAAAGAGTTTATTATGTATATTTTAGTGAACAGACGTGAATTGAGTGTTCAGCAAATAATGATATACATTATATGAATTGTGAGTAACGATGGCTTAGTACGGACTTGGCCTCTTGAATAAGAGCTTTGGGTTCGATCTTAACCGGTACCATGAAATGGATATTTCGAAACTTCTCCCTGTACCTGAACATGACAACATCGCTTGCTCTCCAGTGAAGGAAAATATTGCCCAGAAACCTGCATTCCAGCAGCAAAAGGTGTGTGATCAACACGCATTGGACCGGAGCATCTATGAACTATGGCCTGAAAGCCTGAAACCCACCTCGTCTGATTCGAGAAGGAAGCCTGTGCACATCAGTGGGACATATGAGATATGATATTATTATTAGGATAATATAATATACCTAATATAAATTATTATTTATTTATTTTATTATTAAATAGGTTATTACCTATTTAATTTTATAATGAAGCTGAACTATTGCACGACAGTTGCAAATCTACTTCGAAGTCACAAACTAGAAATACTAAGTAAAATATTGAAAGCTTACTACTGCAGGAACTTTTATTATTTTTTAGGTCTTACGATTTTATTATCATCGTTAAAATTACCCGATTGCATATCACACCAAGCGCCAGTAAATATAATATTCTTATTAAAAAAATCTGATTACTTACACATTGTATTAGTAGGCATAGGTCATCCGTTCTTCTTAGTGTATTAGGTATTGTAAGGATCAAGAGCTTAGGCCGCGCTTAGTAAGACGAAATGTAGGTCAGCCCGTCTCCGTGTCTGGTCCACGTTAGATGCTAGTGTCAATCATTTAGGGAAGCCTTTGTTCAGAATTGGATGGATAGAGGCAGATGATGGAGTATGCAACGTACTAATGATACACTAAATTAATTTATTCATTACCATTCGTAGCCTTTAATTAAAACAAGTAATTTAATTTATTAAAAAAAACTAAGTAAATAAGCTTAAATATAATCATGAAGTCCATTAGCTAATTGAAAGAGCTTACCAAGACAAAAAATTAGCTAACGATGATGACATGCGATAACTAACCTTATTTTACTTTACATAACATTCAAGATACAAAAACATAAATATTGTCATAGAGCTTCATTATGATTAAAAAAAACATAAGAAAGCCTGCAACATGGTACAATAGAAGAACCGTGTCTAGGAGTGGTACGTGTAAAGATCGCTTAAGCTTCGTAGTATTTTAATTTAATAATATATGTTTACAGAGATTACGCACGCCTACATGTGAAGTAGACCGCTGCGGTAAAACAATGCAACAATTATTTAAAAGACATCGTGACCTTAATAAGGTACGGCTTGTAAAGTTATCGCGGACAATTATATAAGAGTTAAATAATATACTAACCATGGTTTATTATAATTTTATTAGTGTGTTTCATGTTCTTCGCGCTGGGTACAGCTGTAGGGCGGTGTATATGACGCAATCGTTCGTCAATTCAAGAACAAGTGTTCGCGATCGCAAGTAGATTTAAAGAAGAAGAAGAAAATATTATTAAGTGTAATATGGTTTTACAATGAAATTTGTAGTGGGTTAAAATTGTAAGGGTTAAAAGAGTAGCTTATGAATTTACTAGGGCCATAGGTGTAACTAAAGTTAATGTTAGTAACATAACCATTAGTAGCCGCTTATTAACGTTAAATAATATTTTATTTATTTATTTATGTACACAGGAAACTTAAACACAAAACTATATAATAATAATATCAACCCTTATGTCTATTGAGCACAGTAGGGCTATTCTATAAGGTCGTTTTCGAATCTCGAAAGCGGAATCTGCGGTGATATGATGAATTGCGCGTAAAGTGAGTTCACTTTACGCGCAATTCATCATATCACATACACAAATAGAGTTCTATCACTCAGGTCAAGCTCGATATTGAAATGGTTTTTACAGAATAGCCGTACTGGTCTCCTCGAGATTAGGCGAGAAGGGGAGACCATAGTTCAGCGATGCGCTGGCCCAATGCGGTTTGTTATAGTTCACACCGTAATATTTTCAAAAGCATAATCATACATGCATGCAGGTTTCTTCGCAAGCGAGAGTCTATTCAGGTGCTCGAAGAAATTTAGAAAAACTCACTTCGTCTTTGAAATTGAACTCGGACTTTTTACTCAAGAGCCATACCCACTAAGCCATCGTCACTCGACATTAAATACGGTACTTTTAATGTATTATATTATCACCGCCCTTTGCTGCGACTACAAAGGCTTCCTTCAATAAATGCCAAGGCCGATCATAAATTATCATAGCAAGCAATCAAGCATATTATATACTTAAGCTTAGTCCGATATATCAGTCTACCCAGTGAATTAAAAGAACTCGGGCTAAGCATTTCGTATAATTACAATAGAACTTCACTTAAAGGTAAGTTCGTTTACTTATGTAATTATACTCAAGCTAAGTCCAAGATCTTCTAATTCACTTTATAGTCTGATATATCGTACTAGGCATATCGTATAATTTAATAGAACTTTACTTCAGATAAATTCGTTTAATTATGTAATTATTGATACGACAAATTTCAACAAAACTAAAATAATTATTTTGTGTACATTGTAGGTATTTTCAAGTTAATACGTAGACAATATAATAAAGTATAAATAATAATAAATGTAATACTCATTTTATGAACATTTAATTATTTTCAAATTTGCGATATAATAAATAAAAAAACACTATGAAAAATATGTAAATTTTATGCTAATTTATTCAAGATAGGAAAAGAAAAGTTAACATTTCTCAAGAACCACAGAACCGTGAATAGTTTGTGCTAAAATAATTAACATACCTATCATATTACCACTTTTAGATATATGTAATAATTTATATTATGTCTTTGTAAGTAACAATGTTATTAGGATTTTATAGATGTTCGATATTTAAACCAACGTAGGATTTTCAGTTTAGTTGGTTGCCTTACCAACTTCTACTTTGTTGGTAGAACTTCGAATGCTAAAGAATATTCTATCTAGGATTTTAAATTATTAACATGTTTATTGTTTTCTAATGTTTACGCGAATTACACTCATTATATGGAAATAACTTTTACGGATACTTTACAGCAACCATGTTTACGGGAGAATTGACATAGTTTTTTTTTCATTACTAATACTATTTTAAGCGGGATATTTACCATGAACCGTTTCGTGAACAAGAAATTCGTAGACAATGTAGAGA
The DNA here is from genome assembly GCA_905333005.2 of Lycaena phlaeas. NCBI lineage: Eukaryota > Metazoa > Arthropoda > Insecta > Lepidoptera > Lycaenidae > Lycaena > Lycaena phlaeas. Next base: position 12,153,256 of record HG995173.1, read on the forward strand.
TGTTGAGCTCCGCGAAATAAAGGTACCTACAAAATATTATAATTATTTAAAAATATTTGTAATATTATTGTCTATCTGGAATTTTGAAGATTGATGAAAGACATTTGATTCTGTCTAATAATAGTGAAATAGACCAAAACGACTAGCAAGTTTTATGTTGGGTTAGTCAAGTTTTATAAATGGCAGAATGAAGTTTTATAGAACGAGTCGTATAGCTTTTACTGAAGTACTACAGTGCCCCGCGGTTTTACCCACATACTTCCGTTTTCCGTAGGCGTACGGGGATAAATTATAGACAATGTGTTGTTGATGTAAAAGTTATAGATTTGTAAACTTTCATCAAAATCGTGTTGTAGTTTTTATGCACTATTTGATATCTAGTATAATATAATAATAGTATGTTTTTTGCACCGAGCAGTCCACTTGGCCCAAGAGCGTATCCAGTGGAAAATCATATGTGGTCACGATCCTCAGCAGTGAGGAAACGACGACGAAGAAGAAGAAGAAGAAGAATAGTATGTGTAGATCAGCCATTTACCAAGTAGAAAGACTATATCCGAGCAGTGGACCATCCACATGTTTATGTTCGGTAGTGATGATAACAATTACGATGATGATGATAGTAATTTGTTAGTCATACTGAACTGTAAATGTGTACATGAATTTGTCTTTATGCTGATTCAAATTGATTGGCTCATGCGTTATTCAGAATGCAACTGCCGTTTGTTGATTATTCAATAAAGTCGCGGAATCCTCGGCGTATGACAAGAGACTTACGCCTGTTACATTTTTTATTACATTTATAACAGTTTCTTTATGAGCATTTGCGCTTAGTGTGTGCTAATTAGCAATTATTGTTACTTAACTTCCTTGAATCAACGTACGACGTAACATTGCTTACGTATCTCAAATGTATTCTTCTCTGACAACAATTAGATCGTTAACATTTTTAAATGTTTGTATTTACTTTATTAAATTTTTACTTAACACGTTTCTTGTTTAAGCCCATTAAAAGAATATAAATTTAAAAATATACAAATTCTTCGAAGTTTTAAAGGTTGATAGGAAATCAACATTTAAAACTTAGAAAGAATTTGCTTGAAAAAATGCTGAATTTTCATCACGAAAAACATTTTTCAGAGTTATTTAGTTAGAAAATATTTGATACAATATAATCTTATTGTCTGTGTGTATAAAGGACTAAGAAATAAAAATATTGAGTAGCCATAAATTACTAATTTATTTCTAATAGGTCAATTACATTCTAACGATAAGTCTTAATGATGAGCGTAGATTGGAGAGGAGTGGACAAGGGAAGCGGTTTGGTATACTGGAGCTGAGTGTACTAAGTTAGCGGAGTGAACAAGGGGAGCGGAGTGAACGAGATTGGCGGAATGAACTAAGGGAGCGGAGTGAACGAGGGGAGCAGAGTGAACAAGGGGAGCAGAGTGAACCAGGGGAGCAGAGTGGACGAGGGGAGCAGCGTGGGCTACTTGGGCTGGGGCAGCGTGCGCCGATGGGGCTGAGTTGTGGACAACAGCGTTGAAACTGAAAGAAAATTAAAGATTGTTACTTGTATCTTTGTAAATTTTATTATTATTATTATTGTAAGTAAATCTAAAAAGGTCATGTTAATCTAATGATTCTTTCTAAGTTTTGTATGGTGAATTCCAACACAACAGTTTAATCAAAATATCGTTTAGAAAGTATTAATATTTTGGCACTTTGTGTACTCTTAAATAAAACAATCGTGCGTTCACCGTTTTAAGTGTTATACCAAATACCACACTAGGCGGAGTATATATTATGTGTCAATTATAATACGAGTATGTATACTTTATAGACACTATCCATTATAAAGGATTGTCACTAAATTTTGCCTTAGTTAGTAGTAGTAGTAGTAGTCTTTCTCAGTTTCAAAAAACTTAAAACGAAAACTTCCATACTAATCTTAATCTTAGAATTAGTATATCGTGTTAATTACTTGTGATATGATACAGCAACTAAATTAATTGAATTAACACTTAAAATTAAAACGATTTCATATGCGGCTCCAGTGATTCATATACCGTAAAAGCGTTAAGATTTTATTAACGAGTGCAGTTGCGTTAGCGATCATTATCTTAATCAGCACATCGCAGGGTTGCGTTGTGCAACGCATGCGTCAAGTTCAACGGTTATGTTCGTATCGTTGAAATATTTGCGTTATGCGTTTTATGCACCGTGGAAATCAAAATATATAACTTCTTGTAAGTAAGCATCTAGGTTGTGTTAAAATAAAGATAGATTTTGATTTAGATTAATGTTTAGATGTGTTTGAATATAATGGAATGGACAGTAATCAAAGACTGCTCAAGCAGTTGACAAACGAAAAAGGAAAATTTATATCAATTCATTATCAAAATATCAATATATAATTTTACATAATATACTTATTATTTCTTTTTCTAATTAACATTAAAGAACCTTGTTGACCTGAAATATTTTATCATTTTTCCATACATAAAAGCTTAGAATCATTATAATTGATTATTATTATTATTATCCTATTTTTACTATTATTTTTATTAATTATTATTTAAAAAAATCTCAATGTATTTTTGTTAATCTGTATATCTTCAAACAATAAGGCCACTGTATATTAAGTGGTTGTTAACAACATACCGGTATTAATTTCGACTTCACGTTTGTTAACATTTCTTTAAAATTATGGAGCTAATTTCGCGAATTAATAACGTTAATTGACACTCGAAGTTATTTTAATAACGAAATATTGTCATGAAACATGCGTTCCCAAAAGTCAGCATTGTTAATTAGACAGGACGATATTCGCTTCATTTTTGTCGGCTAGCTTACGAAACTGCTAAAAATGGCAGTTAAGTTTAAGTATTAAAATTCTTTAAAAAAATAACGACGATCGGATTCGATTTCATGAAAACGTCGTGGTCGGTACTAGGTTTGAAGGCTTATGTTAATTAATTATTATCAGCCGAGGTGATCTTTAGATGTATCTCACTAAGACACAAATAATAGTGCTTATTTTGCTTATCTTTCCCCGTCTTTGGCATTATGAAAATTACCATGCTGACAGGCTGCTCAAGTGATCCTAAGTGAATTGGCAGATGTTGTTCTAAAATTAAGAAGATTTTTTTGAAAAAAATTACACATTAGCATTACCTTTGTACCAGCATTATCTATATTATGTGTTAATTTCAAGTTATTTCAGTGTACATAAATTGTTAAATAAATAAATTAGCCTACATATAATACTAGCTGCAGTAGTAGCAACGCCCCGTGGTTTTACTCGCGCACTTCACTGTCTCGTAGACTGAATTTATGCCCTACGGGAGTATGACGAGTACGGGAAAAATTACTCACAACTCATCATCATTGAGTAGCCTTTTTCCAACTATATTTTGGGGTCGGCTTCCATTCTAATTGGATTCAGGTGAGTATCATTATTTTAAATAGAGCGTCTGCTTATCTGACTTTCACAACCTAGTAATACGGTACCCCGTGGTATGACAGGTTGTCAGACTCTCGGGCTTCTGACGAACCGTAACGACTGTCAAAGATCTACGGATGACAGCCGGGGCCAGCGGCTTAACGTCCCGGGGAACGGAGGAGTCTCGCTACGTTAAAATCACGGACCACAGATTAGCCTCGGCAAGCGTTGCTTAACCCGGTGAATCGATCCGCGCGGCTACTACCACTGAGCTAGCAATGAGCCACGACCTAAACACGACATCACTAAAATGATATTTTGTTATTTACCAGATTACAATTCATATTTAAATTTATATTCGTTAAGGAGACTCGGTCTCCCCGTGATCATTGCGATTAAAACGTTGCCGAAATATCTTGGCTTCAATTACAAAACTAAAACGAGGTAAGCACCCGACCAAATGTATATTTCAATCACTACCTTAGAGCATTACGGTCTTCCTCTCCGACACCGTAAGGAAGTGCGCGTTGCTCTAAGATCACTACAGTAGTAATAATAAATAAATCATAGTACATACCCATTGTGAGCATCAGCGCTGTACTCCACAGTCCTCACAGCACCATCGGGTTGCAGCAGGGAGTACTGTCCGCGGACGACGTCACCCTCGCGGCTCTCGTGCTGGGACTTTTGGTCGCCGGTGTGGGGGTCGTTTACGGAGTACGAGAACTCGTAGTGTGCGGGCGCCTGGAATAGAGCTTCATTAATATGGGCACGACGTGGATCCTGCAGCATTAGCTGCTAGAATTATAATTGGAAAGGCTTGTATAGCAATTATAGCTAGGTGATAAAATTTATAAAGCTATCATCTTTATCATCATCATTATCCGTCCACTGCTCCTAAATGTAAATTTACTTATTCCTAGCCTTTTCCTACCTATATTTGGGGTCAGCTGAAGGTCTTGCTGGAGCAAAAAAAAAAAAGCAAAGCAAAGTACCAGTATTTTAATTGTGCGACTGCCTAGCTTATCCAAAACCCAATAAAAGGGTAATACGGTATCCCGTGGTAAGATTGGTTGTCAGACTTTGACAGTTTAAGGGTTTCTGACTCTTAAAGATTCTCGGTTGACAGCTGTTGTTAAATAGCTTAAGGGTCTTTCAAAAGGCATGGATGAGTCTCGGTATGTAAGGATGGTCACCCATCCATGGACCAACCCCAGTAAGCGTTGCTTAGCCTGATAGAGCAACCCGCGCGGTTTATTATTACTTAGCCATAAGATCCTCAATGGTAAACTTAATATTTTTACAAAATAATATGAGAATTGAGTATATATTTTATAACAACGTAGTTAGTATTACTAAAGACTAGATTCCCTGACATTTTTTAAACTAATAAATACATTTGTTTTCTCAGAACTTTCATTTAAAATCCCTAAAACGGTTAATGTAACAGACATTTACATTAAAACGTGTTCTAAATACCACACGGGTTTATTTTCCAACATACACTCAATACGTACAATGATACAATAAGTAACGATAGATTAATCAATGAATATAGCCGATGTACAATCGTGTATTGCAAAACGTTTACTCTTGTAATGACAAAGATCTTGCGTAATACATATTAAATTGGTTCATATTAGCTGAACACATTTTAATCATACTCTTATTTGCCTTTCACTTTTATTGTTAGCCAAATCTAATGGTGCGTTTGATTCATTAAATTACTTGCATGATTTAATTAGATATATCTGTTGTATCGCAATAAATTGTGTGTTGATTGGTTAAGCTATAAATTTAACTCCGGTTAGATGCTTGAGCTAATAAGTAATTGAGTATTATAAATGTTTATTACGTGTCATCTTTTTGTAACTTGCATTAGAGAAATCAAATAGGTTTTTTTTAATGTTATTCCAACATAATATAACCAGCTTTCGTCTCATGGGTTCAAATTTATGTATCGTTTTATAATGCGATCTGTTCGGAATAATAATCGCTAAGTAGCATATAGAGATTTTAATATTCAAAAAATTGACGAAATATCGAAATGGAACACACACAATGACTTGCTTAGGTATTGGTTTAATATTTTTGCAATCACTTCAGAGCTGCTCATTTGTAACTTTGTTGATTATCTCCTCAGATATTATCTCAAACAATACTTGTGATAGGAATAAGCCTTGTGCGAACGCGACATGCTTGCAATATTGTTCTAAAATTACTAGGTTAATAAATTAAGTAATGTCTATCATTATTCTCGCATAAACGCGGCACTTCCCGATTCTGCTTGAATATTATTATCTGGTTACGCGATTCGGAGCAATTATCTGATTCGTTGGATCAATTGACTTACGCTTTCTTCGATGTGATCGGCGCGGGCGAGCGCGATGGGGGCGGCGTGGGCAACTTGGGCAACGTGTTGCACAACCGGGGCAGAGTGGATCAGCTGGGTGGAGTGGACGGGGGCAGCAAAGACGGGGCCAGAGTGGGCAACGAGGCCCCCGTAGCCGAGCGAGTGCTGGTCGTGGCGGACGATGTTTTGGGAGGAGACCGCGTGCCCTGCGTCGATGACGCCGGCTTGGCACACGGCGGCCAACACGCTAAGTACTGCAATCTGGAAATTACCAATTTTTAAATATCTTAAATATTGTAATTCTTTATCAAAATTTATGTTTGAAACTTATCTTAAAACTTATGTTACTGGCTATTAACTAAAATACTTCTATTATTTTAATAATATGCGACATCTTTTAACACAGATCAGTGAGCACTTAATATTACTTTTTATTTCCCCTTTCAAGCAAATGACAGTATGAAAATTTATTATAATATTTTCGAAAAATTTAAATATCTTACTTTGAAGTACATGTTGATGTCTTATTGAATTTGGCTGGATTGATATGGTCAGTTGTATGTTGTAGTTTTTATACTCGGGAATAAGGCGTGTGAGTCCCCTGTATAAACCGGCTCCACATATGACTCGGTTGCACACTGTCACCTTTACACATTACGTTACATTGACAGATTTTAACAACGATCAAGGTTACTATAAAGCCCTTTCTAGAACCTTTTTCGATTTATATAAATACTTTTTGGTCTAAAATATTTTTAAATATCCTTGATGAATAAATCTGGTCGTCTACTCGGTTAAAGCGTTGTAGAGAATTAGAGTTTTTTTGTATTTTTTTTTGTCTAATCGGGATGATCTAAGATGATGGAATTTTTATTTTTTTATTTTTTATCATTACTTTTTATTACTTCTTATTGACTATTTTTTTGACTTATTTCAAGTGTACAAGTTGTTACCTACGAAATAAAGATATTTTTGATTTGATTTGATTTTGATAATGAATATGTGATGCGATTGACATTTGGATAACAGGTGATTTACCCCTCATTAATTTACTACTTAAATAAGCCTAGTGTACAGGTTCTCAATCATTAATCTCAGTGAATGACTGTTCAAAAATATGTATTAATTCATTTAAATATTTCATCAACTTAGATCGCTACTGTATTCCGTATAATGCTAGTAGCTAAACCAATATTTTACAACTGGAAATTCTAATCTAAGCTAATGCAACATCGAACAAGCTTTGACTAACATGCAATGGCCGGCTACTTGAAATTGATTAAATTTTATTAACTCAATTGAAGTCCATTATCATAATGTTTAATTAAGCTTTGATGTGTATACAAATGGTCAATTTTATCTTAAAGTTTTTATCATGTAATAGAATCATCGTAGCGACATGTTTTAAATGCAACATACTTATTTATCCGTTTACTAATCGTCATATGATGATGTATTAAAAAAAATGCCAATTATATAAAAAAAAAGGATCACAAAGGGGATATGAGTTGTGACAAAATTATTATACAGACAGAGAATAACAGAAAAAAAAATGTTTTTGTTTGTTAATATTGTACATACATGCACATTTAATATTAATGAATGCCTAAAAAGTTTTAAATTTTCTTTATTTCTTTAAATTATTATTATATGTTGGCAGAAATAGTTTTGACGTAGTTTAAAATAGTGTTTTTAAATAGTTTGGTGCTTCTTAAAATAAATATCGCCTAGCTAATGTTGATACATCTTGATAGATATTGATGTGTAATTTAAGTCGGCATGTAAGAAGAATTGACAAGAATTTATAGCGAGAATATTTATTTACTAAAATGTAGTAAATAGCAACATAAACGGTGTTCAGTATGATCGTGCCCTTACTTTACTACACATCGGCAAGAAAGTAGCTCTCTGGGTTGCACAGACTGCTCCAGTAATACGTTGCGTAACCGCAAAGGTATGGGGCACATCGGGCTTTATAATTAATTAAAGATATTGCAAATAGTAGCAAGGGATCGGTCGTCTTGGCGTTCATTGAGTTAGGCCTACATCAGCAGTGGACGGATAAAGGCTGATTATTATGATGATGATGATTGCAAATCTCGCATTTTACTTGTAGAGATTTAATTAGAAATTTAAATTAAAAGTAATTTCTTTGGCAAGGGTCGTGTATAGTAATTACCAAAAATGACACAGTGCATTCTAATTAAAATCTAAATGACCTTATGCGGACGGGTTCGAAGCACAAGTACGAATCCTACCTGTAAGAATCCCTACTAATATAAATGTGAATGTAAGTTAGAGAAAGAAAGAAAGAAAAATAATTATCATCACGAAAAGGTACACATATTCTTGGAGATATTAGAATTATACTCCGTGCGGTGTAGCTTGGTGCGGCTGACACATGCCAATATGACGTTGACGTACATGGTTAGGGATGTGACGTTATGCAATTTATTTTTATCGCTAACAATACTCGCAGCGTAAGTATAGTCCTTATTAATAGTAGTGTGTGTTAGTGTGTTTATTCTGTTGTGCAGCGTATCTAGGTGTATAAACTTTTCAAAGTATATATTTAGGGGCTACATAATAGTAGCTTTGAACTCATATTAAATAATCAAAATCAGGTTTATATTTTTTTCGTGACAACTTTTTTAACGCTAATGATAAATTCTGTTGTTTCATTAATATAATTATAGACTTTTTACAATAATAATTGAACTACGCCCAATATACATTTTTTATTATAAAGAACATCGACTTTCCATCCTAGTATAGTACATCCCATCACTAAGCACGTCTATGGTTTTACGTTATACGCATAGGACTTTGCTTAATTTTTCTTTCCATTTGACTTTATTTGGAGACTATCACATTCTGGTTGAGTTATATTTAATTTACCACAGTAATTGGCGATCTACTATTTTACGAATGAGGTATTGATAAAATACTTAATTATATTTTTTTAATTGCGACGGCTTGCAAGAGTAAAACGTAACGTAACTGGAACTGTCACCCGCACCATGCTACACTGAAATAGGTATAACATAGGATACTTTTCCAAAAAAAGTAATAATCTCCTAACGCGGAAAAAGCCGCGGGAAAAAGCTAGTAAAATATAGTATTTTATTGGATTTACAGTGGACTATAAATTAGTTCTAGGCGTACAAGTGGAATACCAGCAGATATGGTAAGTCACAACGGAAAATATCTCATCAAATGATTTTCTAATCAATCATCTAATATGTTGTACTTTCAGCTTAAATACCTTTCAGTTGTAATGTAAGGCAATTACTTATGTATCCATACCAAAATTGTATCGCCCAAAAATTATCTTCCAAGTGGTTTGACTTTTAAAATAATAATGCACTCGGTGTGTCTAGTGCTGTTTGGCTTGGACATGTATTTATGGTTTCGTACACTTCCCCTGTGGAGTCGCCTGTGAACGCGCGTTAATCTTAAACCGCTTTCTGTGAAGGTCAGTAATACAAGATATTGGCAAACCTCTTTAATGAAAACCTCCATCGAATTTATTTTAAGTGATGGTTATCAGTGCATCACGATACAACATAAATATAATGACCCAGTTTCGATGTATTCGGATTCTTTAGTCATTCTCGATTTATGCGAATCATCAGCTTTCCTTTTAAAGCTTGATCAAAATGGTCGAATATTCTACGAGTTTTTAGTAAATGTAAGGAAAATAACGCTAAAATATTATATACTGTACTTGTTGTCCCGACAGACTTCGTTCTACCAACAATACTAATATTGCTGTTAAAAAACAGGGGTTGATCGTAGAAAGGTGAAAATTTAAGGATGTATGTATTTTTAATGTTATTTCATAAAAAAATAGAAATGAAAAATTTTGACAATAAAAAAAAATTGGTTTGGGTCACCCTTATTATTTAGGGGGATGAAAAATAGATGTTGGCCGATTCTCAGTTATCAAAATGTAAGCAGCTCCCAATTTTGAGTATTCGATATTAGAATTTTTGAGATTTGAAGAAAATTCGATATTAGAGATTTGAGTATTCTATATTAGAATAGAAACACTTATCGCAATAATACATAGTCTATAGTTTATCCCGTACTCCCAAGATGGATTGCTCACGCCCATGGCGCTGCTAATGTTTTATAATGAAGAAGAAAATTCGCGTTAATATTTGACATCAATATAAATACATACCGTACAAATTATCCTTTGCGATAATTTATTCTGAAAGTAAAAAAAAATATTAAATTTAAAATTAAATTTAAAATTAAACGACCTCTGTGGCTCAGTAGTTTGCGCGTTGGCGCACAAGCCGGAGGTAGCGGGTTCGAATCTCGCCAGGGAACACAAAAAAGTTTCTGTGTTCCTGGGTCATGGATGTGTATTAAATATGTGTATTATATAATAAAAATCTTAAATATAAGTATTAATATAACAAGTATTAAATATATACGTATTTCCGTTGTCTGGTACCCGTAACACAAGTCTCTTCGAGAACTTAGCACGGGACCAGATTGACGTAGTGTAAAAGCGTCCATAGATATAATTAGATAGATATTAGATTAATTATTATCTATTATTTATTATATTATTTATAAATAATGTCTAATAAATAAATGTAACATATTATTGTTATGTACAATATTTTTGAATCTGTACTCACAGTGCGTGACGTCATTTGTTGGCAATCCAAAGAGTATGTGTATGTTATGCACATTACCTGGCATTTTAAAAATCAAAATATATTCAATATCCGCGAACCACTTCTGATGCATTATCCTAGTTTTGTAATCCTTTGAGATTGCTCGCACATTCCAATATCAAAGCTTTCACTCCAAAGAACACGCGGAATGAATATTTGAACGCGATATTATTTCCAATTAAACTGCACTTAAATGTAATTGAGTCATCTTATAATTTATTCAAAGTGATGAGGCTACGTAGACTAGTTGTAATTTTTTGACTCGAGAGATCTTGGAGAATCCCTGGAAGAGGAGGCTTCAGTTGAATTTCATCATCATCAACCTTTATCCGTCCACTGCTTAACATAGGCCTCCCTCGATGAACGCCAAGATGACCCATCCCTTGCCATTATTTGAGTTTGCCTCATATAAATGAGATAGTTTAAGGTGGTTTAAGATAACTTGTCTTTATTAAAGTTACAAAAATGACTTTAATATCATATTATATTCCGACTATTAATTCGAGTTCTCGTAAAAAACTCTTTACCATATTGGAATCGGGACTTACCATCTCACGTCTCATGCATTATGACCTTCTTTACCAGGGAATCGGGTAGGCATACTGACGTGTGTGGGGACTCGCAGTTAGGTGCACTATCCCACTAAAACCACTGCGAGCGCCTTCAGCCGCTTTGTGAGGGTTATGCGCATGCAACAGGATCACTACAGTGACACGCATTATAACCCGCCTGGGCCTTTTTTTATATCATAGAAGGGCAAACGAACAGTCGAAGTCTTGGGACTATCGACGCCCATTAACATTCACATAATAAGAGGCTATGCAGACACGTTGCCCTCCTTTTCCCTATCCCCCCCAATGGGCCACCGGAAACTCACAAACCGCGCGAAACGCGACAGCTTATCTGTCACTTTACGCTGATTTTATGTGCGAGAGGTTCCTCCCCGGTCGTGCCGGCCCAATTTGACTGCAAAGCAGCATGGTGCTACCTAGTCTCATCAACATGTTCATTGGCGCATTGGCCTCTTCTTATGGTACAAACAGTCCCCTCGACTCAATTCGCTTTACCCAAGGTGTTGGGGTCAACCTGGGCTACTTAGGTTGCTATGTCTCCCCACCATGGTTCAAGCCTTGTCGTGGCGGTGGGGCTCAGTAGCCTAGGGTGAGCCCAACACCTTGGGCGAAGCTAATTGAGCCAAGAGGGCACTTTGTACCCCTCTTATAAGAAGAGGGGGCAAAAGAGCAGGGGGCAAGGGGAGAGGATAGGAACCTCGCCTCATTGTACTGTCCCGACGGTGGGAGTGGTTGTTCTGTGGTGCGGTGCAACCCCTCTGTGGAGGTGGCGTCGGTCCCCCGAGGGACTAGCTAGCCGTCGAGGTGCCCTGTTGCTTGTAGATCCGGGGCACTTCGCCAAAGGCGGCATTGTGTGTTTAGTGGGGAGAGCTGCGTCCTTTTACCAGCTTTCGGGCGCAGCGAGTCCCACATACCCGCCTGGGGAGACCCACTCCCCAGCGGTATGCGCCAGTGCATTTCCCGGCGTAAAAGAAAAAAAAAAAAAAGGTTGCTATGTCTATGTCTCCAACCAATCACAATATATACGGATTGAATTTTTAAAACGAGCATTGTAGAAAACCGCTCCACATGAATAAAGTATTAAATGATATTTAATTATCGGGAAACAAAAACAAACACAACCGCGCCCTTTGACGCGTCCTGCCGCTCCCGAAGTGAATATTAGATAATAATTTGCTCCTTCGAGTCTCAATTACCCAGCTAGACAATTTATGGTCTTTCACCTCGAAACCATTAAGGTCTTTATTGTAATGAACTCCAAACATTAATAGCCGACCACAGGTGTTATAGTTTCTTGTTTGCATAACGCCGCGGTTTCCGTAATGGAATGCAATTTGGTCAATGATTCCCACGATCCATTGTCTCGTTACAGTTGCGGTTACAAAATTATAACATATTTGTATGGATTCTGCTGAAACTATCCCCCTATATTATAACAAAATATAGAAAAAGAAATATAAATTGAATTTCTTTATCTTTTATCATTTTTATTTAACTACAGAATAGCTTAAGGTTATTATTCTAGCAGCATAATATGCATTTGATTCAACCAGGTATTAGGTTTCCAAATTAGGAGAAGTGCAGTATAATGCGCCTAATTATTGTGGTCAATTAGTATGTTATTATTTACACATTTTCCGTCGCAGCGCATAACACATATATAATATTATACTTTGAAAACGAAAGTTGCCACCATGTTTTATTATTCTTTATACTAGTTCTGATATAGGCTACATTTAAAGTGATAGTCGGAATTTTAAACTTTCTTTTCTTTTTTTTTGCAATTTTAATTTTAGGAGCGATATTAGAACAATTGATATTCTTGAAAAAAGTAAGGAGAGCTATGAAAAAAATCACGCTGTATAAAAACATTTTGGTCATGGTTGCCATTTTTCACACAGCTTGTGGTAGACCAGGCGACCGCAGATTCGTTATGCGATACTCGTATTGAAATATAAAATTTTGCTTAAATTTATATTTAGTTGTGGAGCTAGATGTTAAAAGTTATCTGCACGGATTTATTCAGCTAAATTATGTTTAAAGGGATTCGTATAATGTCAAAAAATCATATACTAAACTAACAAGAATTTCGCTCATAGGTCTCTTAATTGGCCTCGACCTCTTGAGAGAATCCGTTTCGATCCTATCCATTAAAATGGGTGCCTTAAAATGGGGTTTTCTTGATTTCTACGAGTATTAGAATATGAGACCATCGCTCGCTCACCGGTGAATGAAAACATCGGGAGTACCTACATGCCTGATATTAAAAGGCTTCGAAGGCGTGTGAAGTTCACTAACCCGCGATGGACCAGCGCATCGTTGGACTATGAACTATGAACCAACACCATGAGACCCGTGCCTCAGTATATTATAATTATATCACTAACTTCGCATTGGCGTTTATTGAGAAAGGTCTAAGTTCAGCAGTGGACGGATAATGGCTGATGATGATGATATTACTAACACGCAATTGAGACCTTTATAAAAGCTAACACAATACCAGCATATTAAAATTTTCAGGTGTCCTTTTTTCTAAATATAAAATAAATTAAATAATAATATAATAAAACGCATTTATTCACATCTAATATTTATAATAATAACGGTGAGATGTATGAAGCAAATACATACGTACATTATAGCTAAGGACTGATTCATGAACTAAGTGAACAAGGTTTTTTTGAGTGCTTAATCTAACTAAATCTAATATCACAAACGATGGTTTAGTGGTGATGGATGACCGGCGGCGAGTTGTGGACGACGGCGTTGAATCTGTTGACAAGATAACGTTTAATATACAATCCATATAATATTGGCTATCCTTCAATATTTACTACTCCAAAAACTATTTAAAACGGGATTTAAAATATTTTATCTTTATTTCACGAAGCTCAATATTTCTTGAACAAGACATTCGTAGACAATGTCGAAATATAGAACTCCAGGAAATTAAGTTAAAAAATCAGTTGTCTGTAAAGTCGGTATACTGACGATAGTTGAACGTGACAACGTCATAAGAAAATACAATGGGCCGATTGTGCCTCTTTGGCGCTCGAATTATAACACGTTGTCACGTCAAAAACATGGTAAATTTCCCGTTTTGAATAGTTTTTGTAATTTCCTACTCCTAAATTCTTCTGATTAATTTCGTTGCGGGTCCCGAGGCAGCTAACGTATCCCCCGGGTTCCGAGATCGTATTAAAGGATCATTTGATATACCGCTGTCGAGCCTGGCTATACTCCCGTACTCCCGTTACTGGTGAGAATGAGTGGCCAAGCCCGATTTAAAAATCGGTCTGTAAAGATGGGCCGATTGTGCCTCTTTGTCGCTCGTTCAGCGCTCTCGCTTGCACTTCAAGCCTTAAATGGAACGCCTCAGAGATAGGTAACACCGCACGAGTCATGTTTTTTCGTACGTGTAGCCGGCTCCATCCAATTTTAAGACGTTGTCACGTCAAAATATATTTGCCGTGCTTAGGTACTTTATCTAAAGTGTTAATCGCCCATTAACCAGGCGGTAAGACGAAGTAGAAGAGGTTTTGAAATGAGTGGCAAGGGATCGGTCGTCTTGGCGTTCATTGAGAGAGGCCTTTGTTCTGCAGTGATAGATACAGGTTATGATGATGGTGATAATGATGATGAATGCACAATACTTGCGATACGCAATATGATCAATATGCGATTTATCATGGCATTACGGTTGTTAGGATCATTATGTTTATGTATACATAATAGAGGTAATGTGGTGAGAATATAAATCATCTTTATCATGTGGTCATTATTGAATAAATAAACTATTTCGATCTAATCATACACGACTACAATGAAACTTTTTACATTTTTCCACTATTTCCTACTCATATATCGCTTTTATATGCCGTTGAGAACTTAAAAATTCCAAACTCAAAGTTTTTCAAATTTAATGTCTTTTTTTTTCGGTTGGAGCTATGCTAATGGTCCTAGTGACCCTTATGCGTCATAAGAAATGGGGTGATCCGGTTGGACCATCCTGTGACTCTAATAATTGGGGGGTTGCCGCCAGCCGTGGAGTGTGACTTCCACGGCTTCATGGCGTCGGGTTTGTACCTATGGCGGATCTCTGCCTAACCACTGTCGGATAAAAATTAAATGTCAATGGAACGCTTATTCCAAGGAGTTACAAGTTTAATTCCCGAAATGCCAACATTTGTATGATGAATGTTTGTTATGATGTGATAGACATATTATTGGCTATGTATGTTATAGTTTTTTGGAGTTTTTAAACTATTATGATTCTAATAATTGTCAACTTACCCATTGTGGTGATCAGCCGTGTATGTGACCTTGCGGAATGAGCCATCAGGTTGGAGTAGAGAGTACTCTCCCTTCACGACATCACCGTCGCGGCTCTCGTGCTGGGTCTTGTGGTCGCCAGTGTGAGGGTCTCCAACTGAGTATGAGTAGTCGTATTTCGGGTAGGCCTGTGAATGAACATCAATAACCTTATTCATACACCATTCCTTATAATTTTCCTGGGACTATGAAGATAAATTATAGCCTGTGTACTATTCTGATATATAGACTATATCATTGTAAAGTTTCATCAAAATACATTTAATAATGTTTGGGTGAAAGAGTTACAAACCATAAAAAAATCCATACATGCTTTACGTTCATCCATGCATACTTTCGCATTTTTTATATTAGTAAGATATTTATAACCACAATATAATACATTCAAAAGCGATACAATCTAATAGACGTTTAGAGTACGTCTATGTCAAGCATTTGAGAGCACTTTTGAATTTGTATTCGCTTTGTCACTCGTTTATTCGGCATGCTCCATCTGTCTTTATTTATAATCTGTGTTTATAACTATCAGCTGAATACATCATTTGTTGCATAACTGAACAATACTAGTGGTATTATTAAAAAAATTCACAAAATAATTTTGAAAAGATTAATTTTAAAGAGATTAAGAAAACTTACATGTTCATCGACATAGTGATCTTCGTGGTGGACATCGGCATGTGCGGCATGTACGGCATGTACTGGCGCCGCATGAACCGGGGCGGCATGTACCACTGGGATGGCATGATGTACCGGCGCGGAATGGATGGCCGCGGTATGCAGGGAAGGACCTTCATGACTTGAATGGACATTGTATTGTGTTGGCACTTCATGGTGAATTATGTTGTGTGAAGACGACACAGCAGGTGCGTGGTGAATGTAGCCAGCATGACAGGCTGCTGCTACAGCACACAGGATGAGAACCTTGAGAAAATAATATTATTAACATAATATCATGTAAAAACCATCGTTGTAATGGCATTTTGTTTTATCACACTCGATATATACTATAGAAATTTGTTCATAGAAAAAAGAAACATCATAATTTTGACAAGATTCAAGCGAAAGTATACTATTGTCTGTTTCGACTTAGATCGGTTCGTTTAAGTGAAATGAATTTATTTTAATTATATAATCCGTTCTTACTTTGGAGAACATTTTGCTTTGGTTAGCTATGCCTTGTCGACTGATAGATCCCTGTTGCTGCGGACTTTTTATATAACAAACTAAATATTTACCGTAGTGGGGGGTTTGTTCCCGACGATATCCGATCAGCAGAGTAATTACTACATTGCCAATCTACGCACTTATCGAGTTACGACACTTGATACGGACATAACTCTAAGTAGGTTGAGATTGTTACTGTTCTTTTCATTAGGTCGAATTTTCTATTATTTTTAGATCAATGATATGGTTTCGTTTAGATTTGTGTCACTTAATAACAAAAAAGTTTGTGAATATACTGAATATAGACAATGTAAGGAATTCTGTAAGTAATATTTAAATATATATTAGTTCGGGTGCTTACCGAGTTTTTAGTTTATTGAGGTCTCGATATTGTATCGATCTCGAAATTGATATAATATTAAGTTAGTCATAGTAAGTCAGTCCTAATGTTTGATAGTACACTGTTGAACGAAAATATCTGAATATTTATAAGATATTTTTTGAGATAAATCGAATAAGACGTTTCTTGGTGTAATAGTATAGCAACGTGTAATAATAGCACAAGAGGGTAGCGGGATCGAATTGATACATATAGTTTATTAATAGAAAAGTTTATGGATGTACGTAATATTTTCATTTTGTTCTTTATTTTTATACTAACTAGCGGCCAGAGCTTTGCCCGTTCCCCAATTCGAAAAAATAAATTACTAAGTTAATTGGCGCTCAGGCCGGAGATAGCGGGTTCGAATCCCGCCAGAGAACAAAAAGTTTCTGTGTTTCTGGGTCAGGGATGTGTATTAAATACGTGTATTATATAATAAAAATCTTAAATATATGTATTGATATAAAAGTATTTAATATAATATGCATTTCCGTTGTCTGATAACCGTAACACAAGTTCTTCGGAAACTTATCACGGGACCAGATTGACGTGGTGTAAAAGCTTCCATAGATATTATTATTATTGTTTAGAAAAAAGTAAGTAGCATTTATCTTGGTAATATAAATTTAATAATAATATAAAGGAAATTATTAGTTCGGAATTTTCTGTCTTTTACCTACACAAAAACTACAAAACGGATTTTGAATCAGATTTGATTTATAAAACATAAGACATATAATTTATCCCCGCACTCCCACGGGAATGGAAAGTACGCGGGTGAAACCAGGGACTCTGCTAGTATCATTATAAAATTCAAACGTGTTGATTTCACGTAAATATATACATATTGAAAGACTTGCGTTCGGCCACAACATAATTTAAATTTTGTGCGTTATACAATTACGTTGTTTTTTATATTTCAACTGACGTAATTATGAATTAGTATTAATAATTAATTAATTAGGCAATATTATTCCAGAAGGGACTTTGAATTTATCAAGATAAAATGTAGCCTAGGTTCCAATCCAAGATGTAATCCATGACCATTTCTACTTTTAGCCAAAACGTTTATTTTTTTCGTGATTTGTATATTACCGTTAATATTGCGTGATTGCTATAAAAGTATAGTAACAAAAATGAATGTAAATAATTCAGTGCAAACTTTCACCTTAGTTAAATATAGTCGTAAATAAAATTAATAGATTTCTAAACTAAACCATGGCAGTCTTTGAGGCTTGTAAAATAATTACGTTGCAGACAATCAGTCTAGAGTCTAGACAATTGATTAATGTAAATGTTAATTTTGTTTTTGCACGTTCTCTTGAGCGACGATGGTCCAGTAGGTGATGGACTTTGCCTTTTTTGCGAGAGGCTCCGGGTTCGATCCCCCCCCCCCCCGCGTGCCCATTTCAAATGTGTTTTTAACCGACTTCAAAAAAAGAAGTAGGTTATCAATTCGTCTGTATGTTTTTTTTTGTATGTTTGTTACACGATTACTCCGCTGTTTGAGAATGGATTTTGGTATTTATAGTTTGAAGTCGATTTTTGGATTTTTATTTTAAATTAATTTTATTCTAAATTTCTAAGTGTATCCTAATCATGACACCATCGCTATTTGCGTTCTTTTTAATTCCTACAAAATATGTTAAACCTTTTTTTTTTAATATTCTGGTGAGCTCGGACAAGCGTTTTCTGTCATTGTCCCTCACGGACTATAATTCTGGGGCTAGTTCAATGCATTAATGTGCAAATTATTCGCTAAGCATCCTAAGGTATTATTATGGTACTGGTAACAGTATTTACAAATGTAAATGTGTGTTTTCTTTATTAAGCTTGTCAGCGACGATGGTCTAGTGGCTACGAGCTCAGCCTCTGGAGCGAGGGTCCGGGTTCGATCCTGACCCCCCGTGTGCCTTAAAATGGGTCTTCCTAAATTTCTAAGTGCTCCTGAACACGAGACCATCACTCATTGTGGGAGGCATATATTCAGCAGTAGACGGGAAAAGGATGATGATGATGATGATGATGATGATGATGGTTAGTTTCAGTAGGAGCACCAACTTATAAAGAAAGCTGGTACAAAGGCACTTTACTAATATATAAAATTTCCCTGTCACAATGTTAGTTACCGTACTCCTCCGAAACGGCTTGACCGATTTTGATGAAATTTTTTGTGCTTATCCGGTATCTATGAGAATCGGCCAACATCTATTTTTCATCCCCCTAAATGTTAGGGGTGACCCACATCATATATTTTATATTTTTTACACATTTTTTTTGTTTTTATTTTTTTATGATACAGCATACAAAAATACATACAACCCTAAATTTTCAGCCCTCTATGATCAACCCTAATTTTTAATAGCAATATTAGTACTTTTGGCAGAACGAAGTCTGTAGGGGCAGCTAGTATCTTATAATTATCAGTTTTTACTGTGAATTTTAAAACAGCTATACGTATATTATGTTATACATTTTTATAAGAGGCAAATACATGATGTTTCATTCAGGTTTTTATTACATTTGCTAGTATTTTTAGAGATATTCATTTTTTCCTGGTAATATCTAGGTCAAAACATTAATGATAATCAGATAAGCTGGATGTCACAACAATCTTAAAAATAGCTACCAGAAGTATTGAAACAAATATAACTATACCAAGTTTGCTTTAAATTATTAAAGAGTTAAGGCTCCGTTGTAGATTGGTAAGGTTTTTTTTTAACTTACTATCTTAAAATCTGACATGTCTACTGCGGGATAGAGGTGATAAAGATTCTCTTATGCTACGGATGTCTGCATATCTCTTCTCCTCTCCACTTACTTATTTATTCTTTTGCGAGCTAGATAGAAAAATAGAACAAGGAGTAATTACTGTGTAACAGTACATGTTTTACACAATAATAACGAACCTAAAGGTATCAACTTTTGTGTGTCACGGCACATGTCTCCTTCTCAAAATATGGCAAGGAGTACATACCAGATCATCGTCGCTCGACAAAACCTAGAAAAAGAGTAAACTGAGAAAATTTATCGCTCAACGACGGCGTTCACTACTCATACTTACATCTCTCTTTTACTGGCTTCCTTACTATCTGTATTATCCAAAAACCATTTCACATGTTATTACTATTATTACCAGAGAGAGATATTTTGAGCTGCACCATATTTTTGTCGGTCACACTTTACTATGTTAGGGAAAGAAGAAGATTTCTCCACCATGGTTCGCCTTTTCGTGGCGGTGGAGTTCAGTAGCCTAGGGTGAATCCAGCACCTTAGGCGAAGCGAATTGAGCTGAGGGGGCTCTTTGTACCCCAGCTCTTATAAGATGAGGGGGCAAAAGAGCAGGGGGTAATGGGCGAGGACGGGAACCTCGCCTCATTGTACTGTCCCGACTTTAAGAAGGGTTGTTCTGCGGCACTTCACCAAAGGCGGCAGTGGTGGTAGCCGCCGGGTTTTATTGGGTAGTGCTGCGTCCACATAATAGCTTTCTGGCGCAGCAAGTTTCACCCACCCACCCCACCGCAAGATGCCTAAAAGCATTTCCCGGCGTTAAACAAAACAAAAGGAAAGAAGAACAGGACAAGCAGTATCATTTTTAGCACCAAAACTTAGTATTTAAAGTTACAAGATAAATGACTTCATTGATCTAGTCTCAGATTGTTTATATTTATGAGCGACGCTCATCTCAGCTCTTATATCAAGTGACTTTCAGGCTGGTTACCCATACAACCAACAAAAAATAAATGTGAGTTCTATTGATCAGCCTGTATATGTTCATACTAAGTAAGCTAAAGAATTGAGGCCAAGGCATGATAAAATTTCATGAAGACACCCATGTTGCGGTGCAAGTGCATTTTTTTGTTTGTGAAGTAATTTTATTAACTTAAGTCGAATTACGCTAACAATGAGACTGTAATTAAAGGACAATTGAGTTTCTTTTCTTATACTTAAGATACTAAAACGTCCAAGAAATTTAATTCAAAATTGTTAAATGAAATTTTATGTAAGGTTTTAATACTTTTTGATATCAAAATTTAAGAAAGTAAAGTCTTTTGTAATATTTATATCTTTATTTAATCGTGGTATTGAAAGAATTCGTCATTCACCTTACTGGTGTTAAAAATAAAAAAGAAACGATTTATTATGATGCCACGCCGTCTCGAAGAACATGAATTATTTTTGAACATGGAATGACTTCCATATCTGACTCGAACACGACATCGTTAATATTAAACAGTTTTTGTTCAATTTTGATAACTTGATAGTGTGACACATTTATTATAATACTCTTTATAGAATTAACATAAAATAATAGTAGTTTTTTAATAGTATATTAGTCTACCTATTTAGGATCAATAAATTTATATGTCTCATTATATCTCACATTTGTCTCATAATTATTATGTGACGTATCATGATGGCTTCTTTGTAGATTCCTGTCACCATCATAATTACCATCAGCTTTTATCTCTTGCCACTTGCACCAAACACGGACCGGTCACTGCACGGAGATCGTCTTCCTACCTAGAAATCAATAAATGAATGAATTACATACTTGAATCCTCTACTTATAGAAATTATGAGATTATTAAAACATCCAGTTATTACTAATTTAAGTGCTGATTTTAGGAATAAAAATCGGGAAGGGCTTGAAGATAGACAAGACCTGATGATGACTAATACGAGTGTAATCTTGTGAATATGCAAATACCACAGTCTTTCACATTGAACCTAGTTTTTGTATGAGCCATGTAAATTGCCTGGCCGGAGACAACGTATGATTAAATAGTGAACGGAGAAGTTATGAAATGGACTATTTTAGGTTACCTAGTGTTGACACTTCGACTGTTACTTTAGCTAAGTTTCTCCGTCTGTCCTATATAATATATTTGATAAAACGTTCCATCGATCTTACCCAGTCCATTGATATCCACAATTATTGATATCGTCTTTTCAGGAAAGCAACCAATATGTATAATTCATTTGGTATAGCTGGCATGTGCCAGTGGTTGCGATGCTAAATATCTTAAAATGGGATATGGTTGGCATCAGTCTAATAATCTTGATTGATCGTGCAAGATTTTTGTATTTGAGACTATGTACCGGTCTAAGAGAAACGCTTTAAAGCACACCTGTTAATTATATGCCTCAATATATAAATATTGAATCAATATATTAATATATTAAAGGCATATTTCATTAAAGGCAATCTAATTACTTGCACCAAAACTTACCACATTGTCTCAGGGTAGGCAACGAATGCCTGACGTGGATAATCTAGGGAGCTTGAAGTAAGGCAAAGCAACTATTGCTATAATAAGTTAAATGAAGGTAAAAGTTCGGATTTAAAATTTCGTGTATTATAAAAGAATGTTCATAGTCGCCGTTTTATGTAACGATAATGATGAGGTCAATTTATTTTTCGTTTATTATTTCAGTTATGTATTTTTATATTAATGTAAAATTTTTATATTTATTTTATGTAAATCTTACGTAAGCGTGCATTTTAATTGGTAAATATTGAGCAAGTGAGAACACATAGCTAGCACGATAAAAGTAAAAAAATAAAATAAAATAGAGAGCGGCGTGTAATGTCCGAAAATAATTTATTTGTTATTTTAATTGTCCATAAAACAGACGTTTTTAGTTTATATTGCAATTTTTTTTAAATTCTTGATTAAAAAAAGTCGCTAAGTATAAATTTGAAAATTCTTTCCGTTTCTGTTTAAAGTTGAACGCACCATTTTTCACAAACGCCAAAACGGCACGCCAGTCTGATCCAACCAGGACGAACCGGCAACTACACAGACATCGTCATTCTATGTAGTCAAAGGCCGACAAAGTCACCGTTTTTATTCGATCGTAGCCTCAACTCCAGAAACTTCTTGGCACACACGGACGGCTAGTTCTTTGGTCTGGCATGTGTTGACGGTTCTTGAATTTTTCGTTCAAGATAAGAACTTAAGAACTACTATTAATAATTATTTAAGTTTATGTTCGTCTATTTAGTGGATTTAAGTTATGTACAAAATTTTTAAAGTAAAATAAAAAAACATGAGCCAGCTTACAGTGAATAAATAAATAAATACCTACAACGAAAAAATACAATATTGAAACAACAGCAGCTATGAAAACTTTGAGCTCATAATCAGTTAGATTAAGTTCAAGTTTTAATTAAGTTACAATTTCTTGCCTTAGGTTACTATTTTAAACTGTCATAAAAAATCATTCGAAAGTTTTTGAAACAATTCTGATTTCCCAATTATAATGTAACGCCTTATCAGACAGTAAAACTAAACTTTGAATGTTACAGTCCACATGTACATGCACAGTGTACTTGTGACGGACCAATCACAGCGCCACAATCCTGAATCGCGCTATCAGAATTCCAGCACCCGGTCGCTATATATACGACATCTGACACGCTAGCTAGTGGGCTTCGGCCTGGCCGAGCATTGCACGTCGCTCGGTCGGAGATCTCCCTTTGGGGCCCGTCACTATTATTCCCACATACTTATTAAAATTCAAACGATCATAATATCCATAATTCTAAGATTTTTTATTAGAGTGTGTGGAATTTGATAGAATTGAATGTGAGTGCGTATAATGATGATGATGATTAGTCCGACCGATTTCGACCATGGCAACCACTTATGACTCCTAGCAGGAATTTTGGCGCTTATGCGATCGAAGATGGCTAATGTAGTGGAGAGTAGGAGAGTATTTACCGGAGAAACTCCGTGCACAGTGCACACTGAGAGCACATGAGTACCAGCTCATTAACAAAGTTGTACGCATATGCAGGTCAGAATGGTGACAGTTGTGTGCATAACCGGCCCGTGCACGCACACCATTTATATGCATATACTACGTTGGGGTAAGTAAATATCAACCCTTTTATTATGTCCCATCGCTGGGCACAGGTCTCCTCCTCGAAGGAGGGTAATGGACCATAGTTCACCGATGCACTGGCCCAATGCGGGTTGGTGAACTTCACATACCTTCAAAGACTTTCAATCTCATCAGGGATGCAGGTTACCTCACGATGTTTTTCTTCACTTTTCCTTGTCTCGTGTTTGGGGTGCACTTAGAAATACCCATTTTAGTCAGGATCAAACCCGGAACCTCTCGCATAAGAGGCCGAGTCCACCCAGCACTGGACCATCGTCGCCACGTTGGTGTAATAGGGACGAATATATAAAACAGCGTGGAATAATATATAGGACGCCATTAGAGCGTATTTTAGAGCATTGCGTTAAAGCTTTACTTAATAGTAAATAGATGTGACAACGATAGAGAGAGAGTTTTATTTTGTAACACGTTGTGCAATATTCCTGTATAACAATATATACAGATAATTTTGTATGAGAAGCATTATAATATCATTAGAAGTATTTATCTTGACTGTTATTTTTACTAGCAAACTAAAACAGAATGAAAGGATTATTATGAGTCTAAGTATGTAAGTAGTACGTACGTTACAGTGCATCGCCCAAAGTACTAATACGATTTTGATCATAGATAGTCAATAAATACGTCATTATGTGATCCGGTGATAAACATTACATTGAGTGATAAACATTAAATTACATCAGTATCTTACTTAAAAAATTAAGGGTAAGTAGTTTTTATCGTAGTCTGGTCAAATTTATTTTTTATTCGTTAGCTTTATTTGAAACACTTAAGAATAATGTGTTTTTTGACGTGACAACCTCTAATAACTCGATGGAGCCGGCTGAACGCACGAAAAGACATGACTCATACGGTGTTACCTCGTTCTGAGGCATTCCATTTAAGGCTTGAAGAGCAAGCGGGAGCGCGGATCGAGCGACAAAGAGGCACAATCGGTCCATCAGTATTTTCTTATGACGTTGTCACGTTCAAATATCGTTAGTAAACCGACTTTACGGACAACCGATTTTCTTTTTCGAAAGGTCTAGACTTTTTATTTAGGCCTGACTTCTTAATATAAACTCCATCGGTAGGTGAGCAGATGGCTCACCTAGAAAGAATATAGTACTTTCCATTATCATTATGTCCTTTTCGAGAATAATGTCCTCTTAATGCTGCCTCAATGGTATTTTTATTACATTTAGGGCCTGTTTCACAATCTCCAGATAAGTTCCCAATAGGCTATCGGCAACATATTTGACAGATACTTGACAAATACTCCATACTCTATCTGTGAAATATGTTGCCGATAGCCTATTGGGAACTTATCTGGAGATTGTGAAACAGGTCTTTAGAGTAGAGAGAGAATTGAAATACATTTTCGTTTACGAGTAATAGTAATAGTAGTAACTTACAAGTGCGATTATCATTTTAAGAACAATACGTCTGGTGTAAACAGCTGATCTTGTTATGTCACCGTTTATATAAGCTAGACTCAAGAATGTTGCTCCTTACGTATTTTATCCCGGGAATATTAAGAGTGAGCAATTGGTGATAGTTTGTTATCCAACCATTTTGCAATCAAGTACTGCAGTTATTTGATTTTGAAATATTTTGCATAGTGGTTCATAAGAAAATAATTTATGATTTAAACATATTTATAAATGCGTAAAAGTAAAGTATCAATTAATATATGAGCCATCGGGCACGAGGCTGTCTCCTCGAAATCAGGCGAAGAAGTATTGGGCCATTCACCGATGGGCAGGCCTAATATTATATTACGTTGGTGAACTACACATACACTTTAAAATCTCTTTCTTCTCACCTTTTACTCTCACCGGTGAGAGAGTAATTTGGTTTTGTTTCCAAAAATTAAAAAAAACTCACTTCAAAGCGCCACATGGGCTTAGAATCGAACCCGGATCTTTCACTCAAAAAGCCGAGCCGATCATTATTAAGTGCCATAGTATAAATTGCAAAATTTTATTATGACGTCGATTTGTTAATATAAGTTTTTATTGGTCTTGATCTATGCTAATTGGCGATATGCCAGATAGTTTAAAAGAGCAAGAAGAAATTGAACTTCTAATTTCTCGTAAGAAATATAGATTAAACTTTTCTATAGACTACATACGATTTTCTAATAGTAAAATTGTTACGTTTATCTACATTTATCTCTTTTATTCTCTTTTTTTTATTATTATTAGATTTTGCCATCCTATATTACAGTGGAAAAAATCCCCTGCATAAAAATATTAATCTCCTAAAAATATTAAAGACCTATATTTGATATTTTTCATTTTAAAGAATCCAATTCTGTCGTGGGCAAGTCGCAAATTAAATATTTACCACGCCATCTAGTGGTCGTCTATTGAAGCTTTTACGGCCTTCGCTGGCACTTGTTTTAAATGTTAAATTATTTCAAAGACAGGTAGCGCTGATTTGAAACACATGAATTTTTTTCCATTTTTAATATGTTAATAATTTAATGATTACACATACACAACGATAACACTTAATATCGACTACAAAAGCAGTACAAATTAATAACCAAGGTAATAAATCCTAGAATGATAATATGACGATGCTACTTCGGCATCAGATGGTACGTCCGGTTTTTGTTCCTCTGTGGTAGCTTTATTTTCGGGACTAGTAACTCCATTGATTGGCATTGCAGGGTTTTCTTCTTTAGCATCGGGGACAACTACGGCAACTAGCGGTGGTACTTTCATTGGTTCTTTCATTAGTTCCATGTTCATCATATTAAGGGATTCCTTTTCTTTTTGTGCCTCAGTAGTTGATTCTATTTCTTTAATTTCATCGCCATTCTCTTCAACAACACTAGTTGCCTCCTTTTCTTCTTTAGGTGTGACAACAACTACTGTTTCAGTTACTGGAGCTTTTTCAGTAGTCAACATATTCGGTCTAATTTCAGAATATTTTCTTGGGAAATAATGATTAATTTTGATTCCATTTCCAAAAGGTAAGAAATTTCGGGAATGTCCCATCATCGAGAATGCTTGATCTCCGTGCTTATGTGTACTTCTACTAACAACAGCACGAAAACTGAAAACACATTTATAAAACCTTATTCTTAAATATTCTAAGGCTAAGTCTAAAGCTTATATGAACTACTGAATTTTGTGTGAACCTTTGTATAGCGGTAACTTCAACTACTATTCGACTGATGGGCCAGTTTAAAAGTAAAGAAAACACCTAAATACATTTAAAATTAATTATGAATAACACTTGCCATTACCCGCGGCTTCGCACGCGTTAACTTAAATTTACGAACTTATCGAACTTATTTGGATAGATAATGATGATTATCTTAGCCTAAGTTACTCCTTATAACGTGAGCTATCTGCCTGGGAAACATCCATCAAAATCGGTATAGCTGATTCAGAGATTAGCCCAAATAAAGCCAGGTAGACAGACAAAAGTTGTACATATATAGATTAAGTAAAAATCAGTTACTTTCATATAATACTCCAATTTAATTTATCTGTACAGATATTTAACATACCCATTATGATCATCGGCATCATATTCCACCTTCCTTAAGGAGCCATCGGGTTCCACGAGTCCGTAGCCCCCTTTCACCCTGTGACCATCCCGGGCTTCGTGGTGGTATTTATGGTCTCCAGTGTGTTTGTCAGAAACTGCATACTCGAATTCATATTTTGGGTAAGTCTAAAAGAATATTTTATGTTAGTTGGTAGAAAAAGATTGTGTGAGTCAAAAATTTATTTTATGACGTCTTAAAGTATATACTATTTGATAGAATATTAAGATATAATTTAATAATAATAAATAAGCTATTTTATCTTTAATAAGGTAAGAGAAGCCCTTTTTAAATACATATTAAATAGAATAAGTGGGTACTGAATTTAAAATCTAACAATACTACGACTAAGCTTAAAAAATTTGATAGAGGTAGAAAGTAAAATAATATTATAAAAGCTTGATAAGTGACCCTTAGCGTTCATTGAATGAAGCTTATTTTGTAGCGTCGATGGTTCAGTGGGTATGAGATTAAGCGAGAGGGTCTAGGTACAATCCTGATCCTCAATGGTTTTTCTAAATTTCTAAATTCACCCTCAACACCAGCCCATCGCACGCTCATCGGTGACGGGAAATATCGCGAAGAAACCTACATGCCTGATGAGATTAAAAGTGTTTGAAGGTGTGTGAGGTTCACCAACCCACTAAGCCAGCTTTAATGTTGAGCAGTGAACGGATAATATCTGATAATGATTAAAAGAACACTATGATAATTTACTCACATAAGTATCCTGGTAGATGAAAGATTTTGGGCCTGGCGGATAGTATGACACTTTTTGATAGCCTTTCGTATCTCCATTAAAAACATCTCTAAAGAGATTATCACTAGAGCTTACTACCACAGCTGAGCACATCCCGATGACGCAGGTTAAGAACATGATCTGAAAACGAATAATTGTTTCTAATTTAAGAATAAGTTATAATATAACATATTGTAAAATTGAAAATTATGTTAAAAAAAATTCTATTGCCTTTAAAGACATATTTTTTGCTTATGATCAACCGTCGCCAAGGAGTAAAGCTTGCGAACTGTTGATTTTGTGTGTCATCATATCCGATTTTATACTTTTCTAAAATGTATTATATAAAGTTATCGCCTTATCATCTATCTGATATTGTATTGTATTTATTTTAGACACGCTTACAATTGTCGCTTCACAAAACTGGCTTCGTTTTACGTTTCTTAACGACACGTACATGAGACTATAAAGTCACAAACTTATAATTGTAATATAAATCTGACGAAGTTTAAATTAGAAATTTCAATAATATCATTTTCTTATCATTATTAATGACAGTAAAGGCAGTATTCACTATAGTATAGAATATGCTTCTCGAAATTTATTTGTTTTAATTATGTTATCATCATTAGCCTTTGATGCCTGCGCTCAGCTGAACATAGGCCTTCCTCAACTAACGCCCAGACGGCCGACCCCTTGCCACTCGCATCCAACACGGCCGGTCACTGTAGGTTCGAGATCATCTTCACACCTGATTAATGGCCGACCACCACTTCAAATATTTTGTTATGTAACTTATGTATTATAATATTATTGAGTATTCTTTCGACGACAGGCTTAGATAATTAAATAATTTCGTTGTAGAGGTATAATATATACACGTAGTATTTTAATTTTAAATATAAACTAGCCATGTATCTTGGTTCGCTAAAGTTCAAGTTAGAAATGGTTTTCCCTACAAATAAAATAAGACATCTAGGAATAGATACTTATTAATTAATACTCAATGCGTTACGTTAAAACCAAGTTACAAGAAGTTGATCAATGAATTAGATGACATGACTAGTCTAATTGAATTGGAATATAACTTACTTATATATAAGTTTGAGGAAAAATGTTGTCAGGAAATAATTTGGACGTTCATAGTTCATAATATGAACTTCATACCTCTGTTTTCGTATCAACTATGAAATTGTAGCTAAGAAAAATAATATCTCCGGTAGTTATTTCAAATTAATATTAATTAAATGTTGCTTTCAAAAAGGTATTTTTTTTTTAAATTAAAGATTTCAAATATAAAAAAAATGATGTGTGAATAATGGCATTTAATAAAAGAATTGAAATTACGTAAACTGCAATCTTCTAACACAAATCTATTAATTTCGAGTATCTGAACAATGATTGCATTTCGATTTTCGTCGGACGTAGAGATATTGTTAATGATAAGCTATAGTGTATTGAACCATTCTCTTTTACTTCGAATCCTAAAGAATATAAATAATTTGTTAGGTATGTTATCGTTTGCTTTATACTTTTCAAATCGCAAAGTCGTTTTTAGGCTTTGAATGTGTGAAATGAAATTTAGTATACCGAGGGTTTCGGGGGCGATAATGATCGATCTAGCAAGGATTCATTTTTAGTAAATATGATTTTATGCGTGTTATCAGGCTACAAAAACTCCTACAATATCATTAGAACACTATATTCTAAATACATCGAAATTGAATAACGTTTTAGCCTTCCGTACTTCGTGATTGATGCTGACTTTGATTTGCGTTTGCATTTTTCCTAGTTCTCTTATATTTCATTCTCAGAGAAATGCATAATATGTTGCAAGCAAATGCCTATTTGCCTTATTGTTAGGTTATATTTAATTTTGATCCTTGCCATTTTTTAGTTTTTAACTGTGCAGCCATTGGTCTGTTAAAATTATATAAAGGTGTTTCATAATAAATATGATTTGATTTTTAATTGAAATTTATTTTCGTGTAATAAATAATAGCGTACAATTACTTTTGGTCATATTGTCATCGTCTTAGTGGTAGTAGTGAGCTGGTGCGGCGTAGACTGGGGCCTTGACGACGACCGGGGCAGCCTTGATGTAGGCGGGCGCGAGGGTGGGGGCGGAGTTGGACACGACGGCGTTGAAGCCGCTGTGGTCGTCGGCGGAGTACTGCACGGTCCTCACGGAGCCGTCGGCCTCGTGGAAGGAGTACGAGCCCTGGACCACGTCTCCGTCGCGGGACTCGTGCTGCTCCTTGTTGTCGCCGGTCACGCCGTCCGCTACCGAGTAGGAGAAGTCGTATTTGGGGTGGGCCTGAAATTGTACATAGTCATGTTATAATATTTTACTTCTGAATCTTCAGTACTTATTAGTCGAAATAAAGGATAACGTAATGTAGTAAACTTACAAACTCTTCATGGGCGATCACTTTGGCAACAGGGGCGGCATGGTAGGCGACTGGAGCGGCAGCATGGTAGGCTACAGCGGGAGCGGCGTGGTAGGTGACGGCGGCAGGGGTAGCGTGGTAGGATACGGCGGCGGGAGCAGCGTGGTAGGCTACAGCAGGTGCGGCGTGGTAGGCGACTGGAGCTGCTGCGAGGACCTTGGTCTGGTCGTTGCGGACGATGCTCTGGGATGAGACGGCGGAGGCGGGAGAGTAGTGTACCGCTGTGGGTACGAAACCCGCGGACGACACTGCCACTAAGGCGCAAAGGGCGACGATCTATAAGAAAAACATATTACTGAGTTACTGTAATTAATAATGCTGCAGGTAAGGTTTGAACGTAATTTATGGTGGTAGAATATTCAAACATTTATAGATTTATCTTGAAAAAAATCGTTGGAATATCTTCCGTCTTTGATTCAAAGACATCGTTTTTCTCCTCAAGCTCCTATGAATGGTATATATAGGCTTTATAATACAGGTATTTGTAATCTGGAAGTGATGACTTCCTAAATCAATAATGTAATAACCTCCTGCTTTTTTTGAAGTCGGTTAAAAAATATAGAGGAACGTAAATAAAATGGCAGGAATATAAATTGTACTTGTTTTTCAGGAGTTAGTCAATATGGAAGACATGACTTTAAAAGTCATAAGTGAGTGACAACCTGCATCTAAATGGGACGTTATAGGATTTATACCGTAGCCATTTGAAGCTGGATGCGAGATTTATAAAATAATCATGACTTTCATTAAAAGCGGCCTAACAGCAGTCTGCAAATACAAGCTGGAAATAATGACTGGATTTAATAAAATAATCCTATATTAAGCGAATAAGATAATCGATATTAATAGTAAAGTAGCAACCAATAAAATATGTTCCACTGATGGGCACGGGTCTCCTCCTCAAAATTAGGTGAGTATGGTATCAGGTCGTAGTTCACCGAGGTGCAAAGACTTTTAATGCAGGTTTCCTAACGATGTTTTGTTTCACTGATGACCGAGCGATGGTCTTGTTTTCAGGATGCATTCAGAGAGAGAAACCTTTTTAAGGCACCACGAGGGTGGGGGCTGAGGTCAGGATCGAACCCGGACCCTCTCGAACAAGAGGCCTAGCCCGTACCCATTGGACCATCGTTGCTTATATTGATATTAATAATAATTATTATTTAAAAATTAAACTTACTTTGGAGAACATTGTTGTTGTTGGTGTTTTTGTAACTGATACTTAATACAATTAGAGTGATGTATTTATATCCATTGTGGGCTACGAACATATGCCCACGTAAGTGGTGGAACTTGTCAAACAAGCACTGACCTTAGTAAGAGCATATCTAACGACCTTTAACATTGCAAAAATCTATGTCATTACTCTAACAATTTTTGCATATCACTTTCACTAGTTTACTGTTAATTGCTAGGTTGTAGGCCGTAAATTTGATTGTCAATTTAATGTGATGCTTACGAATATGTTAATGAGTTATTTAGCAAGGTATAACAAGTAAAATTTTAAATACTTTGACTCTAATACAATAAAAAATTGTCCCTTCTTTTTGACGTCGTATTAATTGTATCATATGTAGCCAAATCAGATAAGTGGCTTAGGTTCTACGATGGAACATACATAAAAATATACGTAAGGACACAAAACCAGACATAATTAAATAGATTTATAACATTTGAACTTCTAGTCAAGCAAAAAGGGACACACTATTGCTTATATACCTTCCAGTACTATCCTCCTGGGAAGAACTTTAAATTATCTAGACTCTATGTTTTTAATCTAAAAACCATTATAGTTAGGCTTTCGGATAGCTCAGACTTAAGGATAATTTATATGAAGGTTACATATTTATTTTATCTGGTAGACCCATTGACTTATTAATAAATTTTAAAATTACTTATTATAAATTACTTTTATTAGTACTCAATGGGTAGCCCCCTTTTTCCTAAGCACAGTAAAACTCGTCGGGCTCATAAAAAACTACAAATCCGTAAAATGTGTTTTATTATAATAAAGGTAAATTTTAAAAATAAGAATACCGAATCCCTTCCAGGTCTGGAACAAAATATATGAAAATGGAAATGTAAATTCAATACAAAATTATCATAAAACTCCGTTCACCTAAAAAAATCTAAAGCAAACCACACGAAAATTACAGCCAACTTGAGTTCCTCCTCCTTTAATGAAGTAGGCTATTAATAAAAAACTCAGTAACTTAGACGAGCGACAATGGTCCAGTGGGTGCTCGGCACTTAAGCGAGAGGGTCCGGCCCAGGAAGACCCAGCCTGTGGTACCTGTGGGCCAGCGCATTGGTGAATTATGGCCTATTACCTTGTCTGATTTCAAGGAGGAGACATGTGCCCTACAGTGGGCCATAATATATGGGTTAATACGTAACATTACAGCTACTTATAAGTTATTACTGTCTCTCAAGGTCCTTTCAATATTTATAAAGTTCCAAAGAAAGTCCTAAGTTAACGAACAGTATCTGAATTTCGAAAATACCCAGACTGAAAAGGTCGTCTAGGCTAGCTATAAGATACGTAGGTATTTTTTATATTATGCTATGTAGGTATTTTTGTAGGACATTAATAACTTAGTAAGTTACTAAGACCCTACTTAGTATCTTTTTTATATTTTCGGGGATTAGTTATAGCCAGAGTTTGTTGATAAAATCCTTTATTATTACAAAAAATATTTAATTTTGTTTTGATTGATAGTATCAAAACAAAATTTGAGTCAGCTTTATGAGCAATAATTCCTGAACACAGAATTCTCTATGGTCCTTACAAAATATTATGGTCACATTGTATGTCGAATTCCTATTTTTGAAAGGAAAACTATGACGATATAATAGAGCCTTTATCGTCGTCATTATTATAAGCTATTTTTAAGAAGTGTCTAATTGTCATTTGATTTTTTTTTTGCAATACCTACTCATGTTTTGCAATGAACAACAGTGAACCCGTATGTTGTCTTGTTTGAAATGTAATGTATGTTTTGTAGATTGATCTTAAAAGAGCAAGTTTGTATTTTAGTAATTTTTAGGAATGATATTCACATATTCAAGGTAAGTTCGAAACCTGCCATTCAATTACAAATCAATCTATTACAACTAAATTATTTCGTTATAAGAATAATCTTAATATTCTCGATAGTGCTGTAGGTATAATATTATCTAAGCTAAGGCGGGCGATGCCGTGGACACAAATATCAAAAAGAGTATTTTTGATTCACATTTTATTCATTGAATAAATAATTTTCTTATAAATAAGTAATCTGATGTCTCTTAGTGGTAGTAGTGAGCTGGTGCGGCGTAGACTGGGGCCTTGACGACGACCGGGGCAGCCTTGATGTAGGCGGGCGCGGGGGTGGGGGCGGAGTTGGACACGACGGCGTTGAAGCCGCTGTGGTCGTCGGCGGAGTACTGCACGGTCCTCACGGAGCCGTCGGCCTCGTGGAAGGAGTACGAGCCCTGGACCACGTCTCCGTCGCGGGACTCGTGCTGCTCCTTGTTGTCGCCGGTCACGCCGTCCGCTACCGAGTAGGAGAAGTCGTATTTGGGGTGGGCCTGAAATTGTACATAGTCACGTAATAATATTTCACTTCTGAATCTTCAGTACTTATTAGTCGAAATGAAGGATAACGTAATGTGAACTTACAAACTCCTCATGGGCGATCACTTTGGCAACAGGGGCGGCATGGTAGGCGACTGGAGCGGAAGCATGGTAGGCTACAGCAGGGGCGGCGTGGTAGGTGACGGCGGCAGGGGCAGCGTGGTAGGACACGGCAGCAGGAGCAGCGTGGTAGGCTACAGCAGGTGCGGCGTGGTAGGCGACTGGAGCTGCGAGGATTTTGGTCTGGTCGTTGCGGACGATGCTCTGGGATGAGACGGCGGAGGCGGGAGAGTAGTGGACCGCTGTTGGTACGAAACCCGCGGACGACACTGCCACTAAGGCGCAAAGGGCGACGATCTGAAAATGAAGTACAAGTATATTTAATTAGTTTTTACAAAACAAAAACGCTTTTTCCTGCAGGTGTCTTAAAAACATTTCTTTGTCTTACTTTGGAGAACATTTTGGTGTCAGTTGCTTCGTGTCTATACACAGAGTAATGTTGAAATATCAAATTGATAGTTTTATACTGTTAGAGTTTTGCTATCGGCGGGATAACCGGCTCCTGGTCATAACCTTGCTGCGGGCAAAATTTGGTCAACGAATATGTGTAGGAGTGTGTTACTCTACATAGTGAATATACATAGAGTTGCACGAAAACAGTTTGACGGTCGAGTAGAGTTGTAAAATATAGCGGGTTCGAATACTGTCAGCTGTAAAATTGCTCAACTATACTGTGATTAATTATTATTATGCTATATATTTCAAATTATCTAATGAACTTTCTATAGGCCTAAGAAAATAATAAAAAGCTATCTATCGTATCGTATATCATAGATATTATGTTTATTGAGTAATACCAAATAATTATTGTTTCCCTGTGTATACCCTCTAGGCTCTAATGTAAGGCAATATCTTCTAATCTTTACTTTTTTTTATTGTATACGAGGGCAAATGAACAGGCAAAATCTTTCGAGGAGTGTCGACGCCTATAAAAAATTTCACAACCATGCAGATGCGTTGTCCTGATTTTCCTTATCCCCATAATAGGCCACCGGAAATGAATAAACTCCATGAAACGCGACAGTCAAGCTATTATTATATAAAATTTACACGCCGAGATCTTGTTAGCGAGATGTACCACATCAGTCGTGGCAGCCGAATTTGGCTGCAGTGCTGATAATTGCCACGCTGAGCAGACGGATTGGAATCATCATCATCATCATCATCAGCCATTATCCATCCACTGCTGAACGTAGGCCTCCCTCAATGAATGCCAAGACGACCGATCCCTTGCCACTTGCATCTAACGCGGACTGGACACTGCATGGAGAACGTCTTCACACCTGGTTATAATGACCAACCAACACTTCGTCTACCTATGTACTTAAGTGAAATAAACCAATTCCATAAAAATATATTGTTGTAAAAAAAAATGATTGCAAAGTATCAAATTTGGTTTATTGAATATTTTGTATTTAAATCGAGATGTTTTTCGAGTCGAATAGCTGCTGAAAGGCGACGCAGTGTCCACCCACCACGTGGCTCTCCACGGCTTTCCGTAGTATCATTTTACTCTATGACCGCGGCCGAGCGCGGACTGTGTTTTCATTTCAAAAATGGAAAATAAATCAAGACAGAGACAACGATAAAATAAACCTTAATGCAATCGAATAACATTCATCTTTAGTAGGAAAAATTAGTTATCTTCTTTATTTTTTTTAAGACTACTTTTAGCATTTTTGGATTATTTTCTTGTCTTATATGTAAAATTGAACATATTTCCCTGCTCTTACTATTTTTAGAAACCTTAATAAATGTGGATATTAGAACAAAAAGGTACCGAAAGTCTAATCGATTTTGTTCGTTCCATGGATAATTCGAACCATTCTATAGGAAATAAATACTTGTTATATATGATTTTGTGTACTTTTGTTACAATGGGTACCGAAAGACAGCATAATTTCGTCTGGTTCGTAAACGCGTATTATCATATTAAAAAGTAATTAAGTACACATTTAGCGTGGCTGTGATGTCAATTAGCCTTCATTTTTAGATGGACACATAAATGAAGGCTAATGGTCAAGCGACAGGCTCTTGTGAGCGTCAAGAACTAATCAAAGGCCAATTTACGATACTTGGCTGGTGACAATAGTACGCTAACCCTCATGACCATGTGTATCAGGCCACCAGACACACACAATTTATTTATAACTTGTGCTTTTACAATAAAATACATGCAAGGATTAATATTTAATTAGTGATTACGGAATCATTCATTGAAAATGCTTGCCCGTGTCTTTAGATAGTAATTGGTGGTTGCGTTAAAAAAAAAAAAAAAACTCTTCTAATATATAAAATTCTCGTGTCACGGTGTTCGAACTTGAACTCGTCCGAAACGGCTTGACCGATTCTCATGAAATTTTGTGAGCATATTGAGTAGGTCTGAGAATCGGCCAACATCTATTTTTCATACCCCTAAGTAATAAGAGTTGTTGACCCTTAAAATTTTTTTTTAAGTTTTGGACGAAATTTTTTGTTTTTATTTTTTTATAATGTGGCATTAAAAATACATACAACTCTAAATTTTCACCTCTCTACGATCAACCCCTATTTTTAAAATGCAATTTTAATTTTGGCAGAACGAAGTCTGTCGGCGCAGCTAGTTATTAAGCGTTTATGAATGTCTTTAAACTTCAGTTTTTGGTTTATTTCAAGTAACTTGTACAAAAAAGTGTTTTGTTAAAAAGTTATTCTTACTTTGTTAGTTGGTATTCCGTGTTACTTTAGTTATGAGAATGTTAATATTTCGCATATTACTCTCCTTATTTTTTTTATATTGATTGTTAACAGAATCGAAGGTGATGACTGTCTACTGCGTGTGTAGTAATGTTTTTAAATTATTATATTCTTTTAAATATTAATATATTTTTTGAAACTATAAGTGTAATTATCGTGTTTATCATGATCGTCATAATTATTATCAGCAATTTTTAATTGTAATTGTTATTTGATTTTTGAATTTGTATTATCTTTAGTCCAGACACTCGCGTGTTGAGCGTGCTCCATCTGTTTATATTTATAAATCTGTGTTTTTAATATAGAAATATATTTTGTTACATGTTGCATGTTTTGTAAATTGGTCTTAAAAGAACTTATGTATTTTAGTCATTTTTAGTTACGGTATTAACTATTATTACTTAACTATTAATGACTATCAATAATCTTAATTGTCTCGACAATGCTGTAGGTAGATCTAAGATGAGGCGGGCGATGCCGTGGACACAAATATTAAAAAGAGTATTTTTGATTCACATTTTATTCATTGAATAAATAATTTTCTTAGAAATAAGTAATCTGATGTCTCTTAGTGGTAGTAGTGAGCTGGTGCGGCGTAGACTGGGGCCTTGACGACGACCGGGGCAGCCTTGATGTAGGCGGGCGCGGGGGTGGGGGCGGAGTTGGACACGACGGCGTTGAAGCCGCTGTGGTCGTCGGCGGAGTACTGCACGGTCCTCACGGAGCCGTCGGCCTCGTGGAAGGAGTACGAGCCCTGGACCACGTCTCCGTCGCGGGACTCGTGCTGCTCCTTGTTGTCGCCGGTCACGCCGTCCGCTACCGAGTAGGAGAAGTCGTATTTGGGGTGGGCCTGAAATTGTACATAGTCACGTTATAATATTTCACTTCTGAATCTTCAGTACTTATTAGTCGAAATAAAGGATAACGTAATGTAGTGAACTTACAAACTCCTCATGAGCGATCACTTTGGCAACAGGGGCGGCATGGTAGGCGACTGGAGCGGCAGCATGGTAGGCTACAGCGGGAGCGGCGTGGTAGGTGACGGCGGCAGGGGCAGTGTGGTAGGAGACGGCAGCGGGAGCAGCGTGGTAGGTTACAGCAGGTGCGGCGTGGTAGGCGACTGGAGCTGCTGCGAGGACCTTGGTCTGGTCGTTGCGGACGATGCT
The DNA here is from genome assembly GCA_905333005.2 of Lycaena phlaeas. Classification (NCBI taxonomy): domain Eukaryota; kingdom Metazoa; phylum Arthropoda; class Insecta; order Lepidoptera; family Lycaenidae; genus Lycaena; species Lycaena phlaeas. Next base: position 12,191,421 of record HG995173.1, read on the forward strand.
CTGGGATGAGACGGCGGAGGCGGGAGAGTAGTGGACCGCTGTGGGTACGGAACCCGCGGACGACACTGCCACTAAGGCGCAAAGGGCGACGATCTGAAATAATAAATAAACTAAGGGTTTGCTTCTTTTGCTTTCAGTTGAACAATCCTTGCGTAATTTAATCAGTACAAAAAAAAATCTAGTTCTTCAGTTTACCTTTGAGAACATTTTTGCTTAGTATTCCTTGACTGAATATTTTTGAGACAGTAGTGGCAATGTTATATAGTGGTTATGTCAGTGCCAAAACGTGCCAAAGGCGAAATAACCGGCTAACGCTAACCTTGATCTCGACTGCAGTCAAATCTTTCTAATGTAGTAATTAATTTGCATATTAATTTTTTACTGCTAGAATTTCTTCCAGATTGTGTCATGAAGTTTCTGATGGCAACGTGAAACAAGCTTAGTATATTATTATTATTCATAATAGAAAATAAATGAAACCTTGCAAGTTTTTGAAGTCTAGTATAGTTTTGTTATAATTCTTGTCTTCCATTGTCGGGAGTCCAAGAAAAATAATAGGTCTTAAAATCGAAATTTCGAGCGAAAGCTTGAATTTTTGATACAAAATACCTTGAATAATTTAAAAACGAACTGTGAAAGTTTTTTTTTCATTTGCACCTCCGGGAAGGGGTGTAAAAATATAAAAGATGTGGGTTTTTATTTATTTTGGGGAAAAGGTAAGTCTAGAAGGCTAGAAGAAAAACCTCCAAACAAAGTTGTAGAGCGTAAAATTTTATATAAAAATGTTCCAACTTATAACTTTTTTTCAACATTTACTGCTTGTCAAAAATTTCAAAAAAACATCTTATTTTGATTTTTTCCACCCCTTATCGTGGGTTAGTTAAAAAACTCTCACAGTTCGTTTTTAAAGTAACTTATATAAAAAATTCAAGCTTTAGCCTCAAATTCGTATTTTTTTGGGCTTCTAGGTTCTAGCATCCCTATATTCTCACCTATGTAGTTTTGATTTTAGAAAAAAAGTTATAAGACCATTTTTATATAATAAGATATTATATCGCTGAATAAGCAAAGTAAGTTAACCACGTAAATGGAATTTTAGTATGTTATTTTTCATCATAATAATTATATTCTAACGAACTAGGATAGGTAAACACGATTGGTAAAAATGTCCACGATAGATTTTAATTCCGAAGAAGTGTCCTTTTATTTTATTTTTTGTTACTTACTCCATTGTAAAATTTTCAGGAACGATAGTAATACTGCATACGTAGCGAATTGGGATGAATCCTCTTATTTACTATGTAGTTTCTTTAACATACTTTATTTTTTACTTCCGCTGTTTATGTTGCACACGCATTTGTGTTCATCTAAAGTATTTCGTCTTTTTTCTTTGCAATCTAAGCTATATCAAATCAAAGCTATCTCATCGAAACTGTGAAAAGGGCGGTGTGAGCGTAGAATTTATTTTCGGGTACATCATCGGGATCTATTGATATGTATTGACTTCGAATGCCGTGACGGCAATTGGCACGACAGCGCCCAGTCGTGATACTGCTAAGGCGCTGTTGAACTATATTTCTATATTTCATCGCCAGTTTCATTTTTAGTAATTTTTATGAATACCAAAGGAGTTCCTTGACGGTCAAGATTTTTTTAGAGGTAACCTAGCAGTATAATTTTCATAATGTTAATTCGTTAGATATTTTTTCTGTACTTTATATTAACTGTTTAGCAGACAGACGCCTCATCCACACTTCCTTCCTCAACTTGAAAAGCTGATTATTGTTTCAACTGAAAGTATGTAAATATAAACGGGATTGCGTAATTCAATAATGCTTAAAATTTATATTTCATGAAGTGGATGAAGTATTTTCTAATATGTACGAGGATGTAATTTCCCTTCGCAAAATAGTAGATGTTAACTATTATTCGTTTAAAATTATAAAGATAACATTGTTAATATATTTTTTAATTTGAATAGAATATAATATGTCTGTACGTACAAGGAAAAACTTAGAGACGCTGGTTGAATAATAAAATAATAACATGGCAACGCCTTAATTGTTGATTCTTGGTTCATTTCGCTTTATGGTTTACAAGTGGAACATCCCCAAAAATGCTTGGCGTCATCATCATGTTTATTAACCATTATTTAAATTATTTTTATCTAATTCGGTGCAGTTATTCTATAGTTACGTACATTACATATGGGCTATTCATTTTTTTTAAAGATACTTTAACGTAAAATAGTATTTTTCTGCCTTGTATCTTTCAATCTTGAACATAGGCCGCCCTTAATAAATGCCAAAACGACTGATCTCCTGCCATTCGCATTCAACATTGACCGGTCATAGAACGGAGATCATCTTCCTACCTGGTTAATGCCCTATAAACACTACGTTTACCTAATTGTGGCCTTCACTCTTAAACCTTATATTCGGCCATCTGTCCCCCTGAATGTGTGACCAGCCCTCTGCTTAAAGTTAATATTTATGCACTTTTTTAAAACTTACGAGTGTGTATAAAAATATGATTACAGTAAGTAACTCACAAAATTACCGAAAACAAATGAATAGCAGATGAATATCATTATTTACCTCCTACCATCTTCATAGACAGTAAGTATAGGGTCAAACTGGAGACCTAACCTCACCTACTACACGACCTCAACGTCGTTGTAGGATCAAATCAAATTTCTTTATTTCGTACTACACTACTGAATAATATTATATTGAAGTACGATCTTTTAAAACGACTTCATTTTAGAGACTGGTCCGCTTACGGAGATATGATTGAAATTGGCTTACTTTATTTCGCTTAGGTACTAGACGACTAGGTTCAGAAATATATGTCTTTAGAAATGGGATTATTATAAAGCTTATAATAAATTGAAATAAAAATAAACGTGTATTCTTTTGTTTATTTAATGCAATAAATAGTAATTGGTTGTCTAAATATCGTTAAACCTAAATCACGGTCTTAGTGGTAGTAGTGAGCTGGTGCGGCGTAGACTGGGGCCTTGACGACGACCGGGGCAGCCTTGATGTAGGCGGGCGCGGGGGTGGGGGCGGAGTTGGACACGACGGCGTTGAAGCCGCTGTGGTCGTCGGCGGAGTACTGCACGGTCCTCACGGAGCCGTCGGCCTCGTGGAAGGAGTACGAGCCCTGGACCACGTCTCCGTCGCGGGACTCGTGCTGCTCCTTGTTGTCGCCGGTCACGCCGTCCGCTACCGAGTAGGAGAAGTCGTATTTGGGGTGAGCCTGAAATTGTACATAGTCATGTTATAATATTTTACTTCTGAATCTTCATTTATTATTCGTTGAAATAGCGAAATATTGTAAAAGATAATGTAATGAACTTACAAACTCTTCATGGGCGATCACTTTGGCAACTGGGGCGGCATGGTAGGCGACTGGAGCGGCAGCATGGTAGGCTACAGCGGGCGCGGCGTGGTAGGTGACGGCGGCAGGGGCAGCGTGGTAGGTGACGGTAGCGGGAGCAGCGTGGTAGGCTACAGCAGGGGCGGCGTGGTAGGCGACTGGAGCTGCTGCGAGGACCTTGGTCTGGTCGTTCACATAAACCTTATCGCGTTTATTGACACTTTGAAATCACTGCTGTTTGGGATTTTTTTAGGTTCTTTAAAAAATAAACTAAACTTTAGAAAACTATAAATATGTTTTACATTTTTAGGTACCTTCATTTAAGGCGTAGGGCTGTAACAAGTTCATCGACACTTCGAAATGCTTAAATAAATCTTAACTTAATACACGTTATCAGTTAAGGTTTACTTTACACACACTCACTTTACACACTTAAGACTTGAGTGTCTTTCATATAAAAAATAAATAATTTATAAATTATACATTAATTAATATTTTTAGAATAACTTAAGACTTAGAAACAATCATTATTTTATGAGTTGTGTGACCTATTGTATGTATTCATCCCAGCTATACTCTGTTCATCGTTCCGTGGGACCAGAGTGCACACCTCGAAAGTTATATATATTAGTGGGCGCCTTGTGCAGTAAATTAGCAATATTGTAAGAGCGCGCTTCGTTTAGTTTAACTCTAGGCAGTCTGTAGAAAGAATTCAGCGCTAGTTGAGATTGTAACTTCTGCAATGCTGATTGTATTGAAAGTTCACTGAAAACAAAACGAAAAAATAATTAAAACTTATTAGTTTTCTAATACTTACGTGAATTTTACTTATTTTTATGAAACAACATAATTTTACGCGTTTTAAGCGGCTTAATTAGATTAAGACCGTCGGACAGTATTTCCTTGATCATGGTTGCTGTAACGTATTCAAGTTCCGAATGTAAAATTACTGTAGTTTTTTACTATATTTTTTAAAGTACAGGATATTATGTTTGAATGGATAATATTTTTACAGAAATCCAACGTATAAAGGGTCACGTTATAAAACAGGCAGGACCTTAGCGGATAGACAATTTAAAGTAAATTTATCTTAGAAAAAACTACAAGCATATTCAGAGTGAAAATGCTTACGCATTTTATGCATGAAGTATTATACTATAATAGATTATTTATTACTTTTACTTGACTTACTTATTCAATATGTCTTCGTTAGGCACATTTTTAGCTTGATGATGATGATTATGATATGATGGTTGCAGAGGTTTCACAGTTGGTGCTACGATTTGCTTCAATGCGGGTCTGTAGTATTGTTGGGCCTGAAAAAATTAACTTATTAATAATATTTAATGAAATTGTATTATTTTTCGCCAAGCAGTTTAAATAAATAAATATATAATGTACTCTCATTATGTTCTTTCGTTTGTTTAGGGCTAATATTGGTGACAAGCACATCGAAAGACACTGAAGATCTTGATCTCTAAAAATCATCTATGTATAAGACTTTATTGATTGATGTATAAGACTTTAGCTACCAATGTTGATACAAAAAATATTTTTTTCTGGTAGGTTTAATAAAATATAAGTGTAAGATTTTAGTCCCAAATAATCTGATATCGAATAGGTGAACATGGGTATATTTCAAAATTAAATAATAGATGTCTGTTTTTATGTCAAATTGTTATCTATAAAACTCTGGTAAGCTTTTGGTAAACATTGTTACTATCCCAATGCAAAAGGAGGACCTTAGGCCACGATGGAGGTAAAAAGTATTCTGATATTAAGTACTTACAAAATTAATGTACGCACATAATTTCAGAACTACTGTAACAAATCAGATTTTTTTATGTTGTGTTTTGCCGTATCGTCAGTTCAAGGTTAAAATAAAAAATAACACCTAGCACTAAACATTTTTGAGTACTAGCAGAACAACATAATATTCCAGTAGCATAGGTATAATAAATAAATAATAGTACTTACGGAAATCTGCCTATTTTCATGATTCTTATTCAGTCTGTTATAATCCGATTCCTGTAGGCTTTCTAACTGTTGAAGTGGTTTTCTTACGATTTCCATATTATGTCCAACAACATAGGGTTTGTATGCGTCTAAAGATAAATAACTTTTTCCAATACTGCTATGAGAGTTCTGAGGCTCAGTTGGAATCTTTCTTTCCTTCTGTTTTTGTTTCATTTCTTCTCCCATTGCATGAACTATTTCTTCTTCTTTAGCATCTAAAGGGATTGGAGCAAACTGGATATTTTTAATTTCGCGTGGTTGTGGTCTTTTGTGTCCTCTCGTTTCTGGTGTTTCGGTTGTATAATTATGAATTAGGCTAAAATTGTATGATAATGGCACATCTTCTCTATAGAAGCTCATAGAAGAAATAGCTTGATCTCTCTTATCGCTTTTGCAAAGTGATAGTAAGGATAAACTGATGAGAATCTGAAAAAAACTTTAAATTAGACGTAACAAATTATACGAGCAAGTATTACAATTCGTAAGAAACTCATTGTATAGTTCCACGTTGGGAATATTTTCGTTCTTTAACAAAAACATGTAAAGCTAGTCTTTTTGCTGGGACAAAGCTGTTTTGCAGAAGATATGAGCTGACATACAGACAAGGGCGTAAACAAAAGTGATCCAACCAGTGAATGTATGACTTTGACACTTACGCCCGGTTTCTGAAACGTTGGTCAGTGTCAATTATCGTCGCTGTTAAGATACGATTCTAGAGACAGCTTTTTATTGTATTGGCTAGGTCAACTGACAGGCTGATCAAATTAAGTGATTTAACGATGCTTCTAGCAACTCGTTTGATACTTAAAAAGAGATTTGACAGTTAATTTGTTAATATTTGCGTTGATCAGCGTTTCGGAAACCAGGCGTCAGTGACACAGTAAATATTTTAAATAGGTTAATAGGTAATACTTACTTTACAATACATTTTGTCGTGCGACAAGCTAGGACCGGAAATGACGTCCATGTACAAAATACATCACTTATATACACTTTAAATTATTAAGATTGATGTTACGTAATAACTACAATAAGAAGAATGTGCATCTCAAATATTGGACGACTTCTGAGATAATGCCCTAAGGCTAGCCTTTCACTTGACTGTCTATTCAATTCAATATAAGGAACGACGCAGACTTTTTAATCATATCATTTTAAATGCAATAATTATGCACATTTTTTATATTATATATATGATGTCGTTCGATTCGTTAGGCTATTGAGCATTTTACTCAGCAGTCGAGGGTGCGCCAAGTGCAGATAATTTGTTTGATGATGAAAGATGTCTGCACTGGACCGTCAACGTATAGGTATACAATATGCTTTAATATATTATTTCTTAAATTAATTTCTGTTGCTAGCGGGTACCCGTTAGTAAACCTGCTTCATAAAACAAACGAGTTTTTGCGGGGCAATCAAATCACTCTCTAAAAGCCGATGGCAGTATACCTAAAAGCAGCTGCTAAGTTTACATGCATCTATTTTATTAAATAACATGTATTTGGGGTCTGAGTGAGTATAGTATTGTAGATTTTTCATTTCAGATACAAATTTTAAATTAATATTATTAAAACTTATTCGTAATTTCGGTCTGTGCACGCCTTAATATCTTAGAAATTGTATATAGATGATATCATATATTGATAATTAGAATCCATTGTTTGATATGCTGATCTTAAACACCATCTAATAGGCTTTATATTATTAATCTCAAAGGTATTATAAAACAATTCCAATGGGATTCCTTATTGAATGATGTAATTTAGTTTCGAATAATTTCTAGGTTAGCCGTATGCTCACCTACCAACCGATTGAGCTTAAAGGCCAGTCCTAAAATTTTAGACTTTCAAAAAAAAATGTAACTTACACAGGCGCTGAGCCCCAGATTATTTCAGATTATTTCATTCAAGTCCGCACTGAAGGTTTTAAAAAATGTATTTTGTATTTTTATTTTATCGATTTATTAATACATATTTATTTACATTACAATAGTTATAATAGAATATAACTCTTATATAAAATGCTGGTATAAAGGCACTCAATAAGACCGAATTTTTTATCCTTTAGGAATATGAGACCTACCTTCTAACCCAATTTCCTGACCCTATTGTCTTTGGTTCGACGGAAGAAGAGACAGATATACTGATTACGGAATAATCCTATAGGGGTTTTATTATTTTGACATGGAACACTACAAAGAAAACTGATGTCTAGAAGTTACACGTATTTCAAAAATCAAATATTCTATGGAGGTTGTTAATATTTAGTAACATAATTCAGAAGGCATTTAGATAGTAATTACTATGGTAATCGTGTTACATATAATAAATCAATAATAATACAGCGTTGATACATATAATGCAATATTCAAATGAATCAGTGTGTGAAATAATGCTATCAACTCTTGACACTTGAAGTCGCTTGAAGGCCACAGCCTGGGGACTTTTAATGGTTAAGTCACAAGCTGTAAGAGTATCCATTAATTTAATATGAGTGCTTAAAAATAAAGATATAAGTAACTGATATTCACAGTTCTTCAACATAGGGTATCTAGACATTAATCGTGGTTATTCCGGAGAGTTACAGTTTTTAATAAATCATTTTATATGTTACTTTAATAATAATAATATTATGTTGTGACAACTCACGCACGGCTATCTGATCCCAAACTAGGCTAGGAATCTGTATTATGGCAACCATTCATTTGATATATGTACTTATATTACGCCCAGACATGGAACATATGATCATGCTCATCACACGAACATTTGCCAGGGTCTTAGGCTTAGCAAGTCAGGGTCACTAACCACTATACCAACACGTCAGTCAATATTATTTAACAGGTTCTACTTAAACTAAAATGTAACACTGCATAAGATATGCTAAGGAAAAACGTAATAAATAAAAAACTTGAGAGGTGTCAAGGGACACATCCAAGTGTATACAGGTTTTTTGTAAATAATAAATAATAATTATTATTTACCCTTTCGTAAGATTTTTTTCCGTCTAGCTTCCTTTCACAACGCGCGATAAGGAACTTTGTTCCAATATGTAAGTAAGATGTCTTAAATAAATATGACGCCAAAAATCATAAAAGATTTTTAAATTTTATTTTAATCTAAAGAGAATTATATTTAAATGTTATTTATATCATATTATTATTATATTAAATAATCGCTGTAAGCTTATTACTTGTTCCATGTAACTGTCATTACAATTTTTTATTCATGCAATGTAAGTCGAGTGTAATGAACTGTTGAATATGTGGCTGGTCCTGGCTTCAGTTGCGTGAACTTTGATGTGGGTCGAAATTGATCGTAAAATACCTTAAATAATTAAAACATGTAAATCGCGAACTCAGGTGTACCAATTGTTTTTTTGAAAGGAGATCAGTTTTTCGAGGACATAGATTAAGACCTCCCACAATATCACGTGTTTTTTGCGAGTAGCTTAAAATGATAATCCATTGACCCATATAAGACACTGGTTGCTAAATACATAATAAGTTGACTATAATAACGTAATATTCCTCAAACCCGGCGCCATGAAGCCATGGAAGTCACACTCCAGGGCTGGCGGATTTTAGACATTTATATTTAAGCTTTTAACTTAATGTTTAGAAACTCACCGTTCGTTACAATGAACTTTGAATTCTCTTATCGTCCGAAAATCTCTTATTTAAGGCCTCAAGATACTAAATGCTTAACGATTTCTAACTGTAGAATCTAAATAGTTTAAAGTCTGGCCGAAACGTATGTAGATTGTGTACTTGTGGCGTGTGGTGATGGTGCATGCAAGTGTACGCATATGCTGTGTGGGAAAATTTGCAAGGTTCGGTTATTATAATTATTGTAGCTCAAATAATGAATTCCCGAAAAGTAACCACTGATTTCATTAAAAAAAAACTGTTAAAATAGAGCTGTGAATTACCGGTCATGAAGGTGGTGTGGGTGAAATTTGCTATTTTGAAGCGATGATCGGTGGTTGAATTCTGATGCTGGGGTATTCCTCCGAATAATTCCTCAGAACACTCCCCGTAGTAGTTGCAGTAAGAGATGCTGAGTGGTCTGACATCTCTACGCAAATTAGAGAATTAAGCCTATCAGGTAACCTGGTAATCAAAAATTCGAGCTGCCCGACGACGAATTGTGTCAGACTAGAGGCTAGAGCCTGTTTTCTATGTATTTATGTATCTACCCCTTGTATAATAATTGAGGCGGTGTTAGGAAAAAATACCTAAACCCAATGTGCTGTCGGCACTTTATTCAATTTCACTCGATTTCAGAATGCAATAACTAATTAATAGGACCGATAGAAATGTTTAGGACGTCCAGCAATATTGACACGGCCAAATTGTTAAATAATTGAATGATACCTGGTTATAATTATATTATAAACAAAAGACATACAAAACAACATATTTTATGTTTTAAATTTATTTACAGTAAATATTATAATAAATAGCTTGTCATAAAATTTAATGATGAGCGAGGATATGTGCTGGAGCATGGGCTAGGACTGGAGCGGGTGCGGGGTGCGCGGCGGGGGCAGAGTGGCTGACGACAGCATTGAAGCCGTGGTGGTCATCAGCGGTGTACTGCACTGTACGGATGGAGCCGTCAGCTTCGTGCAGCGAGTACTCGCCGTGTACGGCGTCACCGTCGCGGCTCTCGTGCTGGGACTTGTTGTCTCCGGTGTGGCCGTCGGCTACGGAGTACGCGAACTCGTAGTTTGGGTGCGCCTGAGTATAGAAATATAATTAGCACTGCATGACTATACTTATTAGTAACACTAAAAATTAAAATGCTTGAAGAGTGACTCCACTTACGTCGTACTCTTCTTGGTGAGCGGCGATGACGTGGTGAGCGGGAGCGGCGTGGACGAGGGGAGCAGAGTGGATAAGAGGAGCAGAGTGGACTAGGGGAGCAGAGTGGACCAGGGGAGTGGAGTGAGCGTAGGAAAGAGCAGGTGCATCGGCATATTGGATGCGGCCAGCGGCGATGCCTCCCTGATGCAAGTCGTTGCGGATGATGCTCTGAGAGGACACGGCTCCGTGTGAGGCGTAATGAGCGGGAGCAGCGAAGGTGGCGATGGGCGCGGAGTGGTAGGCGATGGGAGCGGCGATGGCGTGGGGCTGCTCGTGGCGGACGATGCTCTGGGACGAGACGGCGGCGGCGGGCGCGTAGTGCGCGGTGGGCAGCAGACCCGCTGATGCCACAGCCAGCAAGGCGCTTACAGCGAAGATCTAGAAATGGGATTATTTTCAAGTTTCAAATAACATCGTATTATGACTATGGTCTACTTATTTATATTATTATTTTGTTTGTTTTTCAAAGCGAAAACATTTTGGCCTCACTGGGGACAGCAGGACAGACTGCCCGAAATAGCAGTGACGTATTACTTACTTTTGAAAACATGTTGATATTTTAATTTAAGTGACTGTACTGATATGTTCCTACAAAACTGCACTCTATATATACAGATTTATTTGAACTGGTTGACCTTAGCTACCTAAGAAGTGAACTTTTACCAAATTTCATAATTTTAGTACACATTTTAGTAAAATATTGTAAGAAATGTTTATTTTAATTATGTACACGTTTTGTAAATATTGTAGTCTGAAGAACGCCTGATATTAATATGATAGCTATAATAGCATACAAAATATTGTATGTCTGTGAAATGCCCATATCTACATATTTAGTAGATGTAATATACGGTACTTATCATAGGACTCCCTCAATAAAAATAATATAATAATACCAAATCAAATAATATTTATTTCGTAGGCATATTGCATAGCACTTGAAACATGTCAAATTTTTTTATAAGCTAATGCTAGATTAGAAAAGTAGCAGTTTTCACCAGAGAAGAATCTAGCAAGAAAGTCTGTAGCCTTTTTAAAAATATTATAGCTTTACAATTTTTGTAAATACATCTAAATAACAACATACTAATAACCATCTAAATAATAACAGCATGCAACAATAGTCAAAGTCAAAGTCAAAAATTTTATTCAAAATAGTACTATCCAAGTATCTTTTTGAAGGTCAATTGAGTCTACCACCGGTTCCAAAGTAAGTCCACTGAGAAGAACCGGCGAAACAAACTCAGTGGAACTAGTCTTTTCAAATACAATATTACAAAAAATAATAATACAAATAATACATAGTACTATACTAGTATAGTACATAAGAAGAATTCAGCAAGAAACTCTGTTGGGTTGCTCCTTTCAAAATATAGTTTACAATTTTTTATAAACATACATAATTACATACATTTATTACTATAACACATTTATTACAGTCTTATACACACTATCCTAAGAAAAGTAAATAAGTAGATAAATTTAGACCCCGCAATATCCAAAACAAACCAGTGGATGTTAATAAAAAAAAGAAACTCAGCTAGGTAGAAATCGCATAACACGACCAGCCACCACAGCAGCACCTCCACATAGGCCAGGACGCGTGAGCCAGCGTCAACCTCTTCCGCATATTAGAGGGAAGTGGAAGACTCATCCCACAACGCCACCACTGCAGTAGCGTAAGCGAGCATGACATGTCATACGTTTCACCTTTACACAAGTTTAGTTCAACACACTGCAGGCTCAAAATTTATCTACATTCTAGATAAAACGGCTTTATAGAAGAACAATTTAATCCCAAGGTTTCGCTTCGTCTAAATAACAAATTATGAAATTTATAATTTATACATTGTATAAAACCTTATGAGTGAGTGTCTTATTCCCAAGGTGTGGTATCTTCAATAAAATCTTTAATTTCATAATACGCTTTACCACACAAACGTTCCTTAACAATTTTCTTAAATTTATTAATGGAAAGATTTTGAACGTTTTCTGGGATCCTTTTGTAAAATCGTATACACATTGTCCCATAAAAGAAGTACTAACTGTATTAAGTCTAAAAAATGGAACATTCAATTTATTTATTTATTTAATTATTTATGTACACAAGAGATTTTAACACCAAACTATTAAACTAAAAGAAAACTGTCGGCGCCTATCGTGCCTATTCGGGCCTCGTCGGGCGGTGACAGGGCGACAGCGGGGTCAACGCACGGGAGGAGCGGTGAGCGGCGCACGATCGCTCGGCCGCCAGACTGCCACCAGCTGTTGCGCACCAGCATACGGGCATTTCGTTGTCTCACAATAAATATTTATATTTAAATACAGTCCACTCTTTTTATAACCCCCTTCGAGGCCTTAACATTGGTCCTTCGAGCCTTTGAAGAGGATTCGGGTTTTCGACGCGAAAGTTGAAATTTTGAACGTCAACATCGGCAGATTTGACCGTTAAAATACGAACACAGCAAGTGAGAACAAAGAAGTCGTTCCCGTAGCTGCAGCAAGACAACAATTCAAGAAGCTGGTGTCTTTCTCTGGGAGTATATTTACAGTATTTGAGTGAGTTCGTTCCAATTAAAAAGTTTGTTCCCTTAATTTTGCAATATTTTGCCGAAAATAATTATTAGTGACTTATCTTTAAAATCATAGAAATTAAAATATTTACAAATAAAATATTACTAATAACTTGAATGCATTACAAATCCATTGTTTAGTTCAGTCGTATACGCATCGAGTAAGTTGTCGTGTCCTTGAACGTGACTTTGACCGCAATCCTTTGTCCTTGCATTGTAACGGACGATTGACCGTTAGACAAGGAATTTCAAGTGACCTACTTTTAATATTTACTATTTTTTATTGATTTAATTCATATTTTCACATTCGGTTTACCTAAATAATGGCAGATAACATTAAAACATTAATTAAAAAACGTAGTTCAATTAAATCAAAGCTTACAATTTATAATAATTTTTTAAATTTAATTAAAAGTGGTCCCGAAGTATCGGATTTACAGCGGCTAGGCTTACAGGAGCGTTTTAACAAATTCGAAACCCTACATTCAGAATTTGATGACTTACAGACCCACATTGAAATTCTTGCCGACGATGCCGATGCAGCATTTGCGGAACGTGAAGACTTCGACCGTCAGTTTTTCGACCTGGTGGCACTCACGCGCAGCCTGCTCGGTGCTTCATCGAACGGTGCGGGGTCCGAGGCGGGCTTCGGAGACGCTAACTCAGGTGCACATATTTCCAATAGGAATGATTTCGTACGTTTGCCAAAAATCGACTTGCCTCATTTTGATGGGAATTATCAGTGCTGGCTTGAGTTCAGAGACACATTTAAGTCATTAATTCACGACAACCCTAGCATTAATAATATAAATAAGTTTCATTATTTGCGCGCTGCACTTCAAGGCAACGCAGCTTTAATTATTAAAAATATAGATTTTAAAGGCGACCACTACATAATTGCGTGGGATTTGTTGTGCGAACGATACAATAATAATCGTCTTCTTGTCAGTAACCATATTCAAGCGTTGTTCGATACCGAGCCAATAAGCAGGGAGTCGAGTATTGCAATACGCAATCTTGTCGACGTAATAAATAAGAATGTCAGGGCACTTACATCCTTAAACCAACCGACTGAACACTGGGATACTATATTGATCCATGTAATGGTTAAAAAATTAGACGTGACAACCAGTCGAGATTGGGAAGAGCACAGAAATACATTTTCCTCTGATAATCCCAATTTATCACAATTTTGTACCTTTTTAAATAGACGAGCGGACTGGTTGGAATCCGTTGAATCTAATATTAGTTCAACATCATCATCAGCTCGAGTTAGTCAAACGTTGAATACTAATTATCAAAATAAATCAATTGTTGCCTTAAATAATAATCACACAAACAACACAAAACTCACTCAAATCAACAAAAAAAATAATACAAGATTACATAAATTAAATAAATGTCCTCTTTGCTCCCAAGGTCACGCTTTGTTTAAATGCGAGTCGTTTCGAAATCTTAGCATAGAAGATCGCATACAAAAAATTAATGACTTTAATGTTTGTCAAAATTGCTTACGCTTTGGACATTTTGCTAAACAATGCAAGCTTTCGCATTGTAAATATTGCAATAAAAAACACAATACGCTTTTACACTTAGAAGCACATGAACCCAATAAATTTGCTGATCCTTTGCCATCTGCTTTGCTTTCGGCTTCGCCTTCTACGTCTAATGTTGTGCTATCAGCCAATTCTATGCAGCTTGCTACTTCTGCGCATGTTTTACTGTCCACAGCGCTCGTGAACGTGATCAGCGCGACGGGTAAGAAGTACACTGCACGTCTATTGCTGGACAACGGTAGTACGGCGAACTTCGTAACTAAGAGCTTGTCGGATACACTGGGTTTGTCACGACGCGGTACGAGCACCAAGGTAACGGGTATTAATAATCACATATCCACTAGTACACAGTCTTGTCATCTCACAATAGAGTCTTTATGCTGTGCCTTCAAAGTTGATATCGAGTGTTATATTTTGCCCGAAATAACAAAATTGCTGCCGCGTTCTTTCGTGAACATCAATAATGTCCCTATTCCTACAGGTCTTAAATTAGCGGACCCGAACTTTAATGTTCCGTCGGTCGTTGATATCCTGGTAGGGGCAGAAGTATTTTGGAATGTATTATGCAACAATACTATTGACTTAGGCAAAAATCTTCCAAAACTATCGGAAACTAAATTCGGATGGTTAGTGTCAGGTAGTATTTCCCTACAACCTAACAGTAGGTCTAATTTTTCTTATACTCCATGCTTCCATTCCAATGTCACTCCCGATCTTACTCAATTTTGGGAGCTTGACGATGTGTCACCTAAGCATATACATTCTCTTGAGGAACGAATGTGTGAACAAATTTTTCATGAAACTACCGTTCGTAAAAATGATGGTAGGTTCGTCGTCACGATGCCTTTAAAAAGGGATCCCAGCACTCTAGGACAGTCTTATGAAAACACTAAAAAACGTTTTTTGTCACTAGAGCGGAGGTTTAAGCGTGATCCCGCGTTTAAAAACAAATATATCCAGTTTATGCGCGAATATGAACGTCTAGGCCACATGACACTAGACTCTTGCAGTTCTATTGATAACAGCATAACAAAATATTATATACCTCATCATGGGGTTATTCGTAGTTCTAGCACCACTACTCAACTACGCGTAGTATTCGACGCATCGTCCTCTTCTAGTTCGGGAGTGTCATTGAATGACATTCAGATGGTCGGTCCCGTAGTGCAAGACGATCTTTTTAATATTTTAACACGTTTTCGTCAACATAAATATGTGGTGTCCAGTGACGTTGAAAAAATGTACAGGGCAATCGAGTTAACTCCAGAACAACGACCTCTGCAAAAAATTTTATTCCGGTTTGATCCGTCAGAGCCCCTTAAGATCTATACGTTAAATACGGTCACCTATGGTACTGCATCTGCGCCCTACTTAGCAACCAAATGCTTAGTGAGCTTGGCTGACAACATTGCGGATAGTCAAGTCCAATCTGCCATAAGACGGGACTTTTATGTAGATGACTATTTAAGTGGAGGGAGTACCATAGCAGAGACTGTCAACGTTTCAAAGCAGGTTCAATCAGTTCTGGCGTCTGCTAAATTTAACCTTCGGAAATGGAGATCTAACCATCCAGACATTCTAAAACAAATTTCAAATAGCGACAATTTCAATAATATTTTGCATTTCTCTGAACAAGGTTTAAATTCTTCTCTATCTAAAACTCTAGGTCTTAACTGGGTTTGTGATTCTGACACCCTGACTTATAGTATAAATATTACACCTTCTACTAAAGTCACTAAACGACACATCCTATCTGTCATCAGTCAGATTTTTGATCCTCTGGGCCTTGTAGGTCCTTGTATTGTTGAGGCAAAAATCCTGATGCAACGACTGTGGATAGAAAAATACGACTGGGACGACGAAGTAGCATTAAACATTAAAAATCTATGGTCTACATTCGAAGAAACGGTAATTGCATTAAATACTTTAAAAATTCCTCGTTGGGTTTTGCGTGAAGGCTCTACTATGCACGAAATACATGTCTTTACCGATGCGTCAGAAAAGGCATACGGTGCTTGTGTCTACATTCGTTCACGCAATACAATGGGTTGCATAGGCGTACAACTTCTAGTCTCTAGAAACCGTGTAGCGCCCATTAAGTCAACTACCATACCGAGACTCGAACTTTGCGGAGCTTTGTTAGGTGCAAGGTTGTGTACTAGGGTTCAAGAATCGCTTACCATACCCATTCTTAGATGTAAATTCTGGTGCGACTCAACAATAGTCCTGGGCTGGCTCTCCACTCCTTCTAACCAATTAAAACCTTTTGTTAGGAGCAGAGTGAACGAGATACATGAGAGCACGCGTGATCATACCTGGAGCTACGTACCGTCGAGGGACAACCCGGCAGATCTTGTTTCCCGTGGTCTATCCGCCAACAATATCATAGACTCATCTTTGTGGTGGTCCGGACCATCTTTTTTATTACGATGCGAAAACGAATGGCCAAAAATGCCTAATACAGTGAAACACGATTTGCCGGACGTAGTAACGCATTTCATTAGTGACAATAGTAATCATTCATGTAATATTCATCATTCAGACGTCACCAATCATTCATCAATCATATATAATTTATTAGAAAAACATTCATCTTTAACAAAGGTACAAAACATAATCTCATATTTACAAAGATTCATCTACAATTTAAAACATAAAAATAAATTAAGTGGCAATCTGTCGACAAAAGAACTACAAAATTCATTTAATTTAATAATTCATTATTCTCAGCTAGACATGTTTCCTGACGATTACAAAACTTTAAAATCTGGGAAAAAATTGGCTCGTGATAGTAAACTCATTCGTTTATCAGCATTCATTGATGATCATGATCTCATCCGCGTGGGCGGGAGGCTCGATAACTCCCCCTACGACTTCAGTACCAAGCATCCCATCGTAGTATGTAGTAAGCACATTTTCACAATTAAATTATTTCAAATGCAACATTTAAAACTTCTACACGCTGGCCCTCAATTACTTCTAAGTCACATTCGACAGTCGTTTTGGCCTCTAGGCGGTAGAATATTAGCTAGGTCTGTCGTGAATAAATGTATAAAATGTTTCAGACACAAGGCGCAAAACATACAGCCTATAATGGGTCATTTACCTAGCTCAAGAACTAGTCTCGAATTCCCATTTTTGAACTGCTATGTAGATTACGCTGGCCCAGTACTTTTGGCCGATCGCAAGGGACGCGGCTGCAAACTTACAAAATCTTATATGTGCATCTTTGTTTGCTCGGCAGTAAAAGCCGTCCACTTGGAGCTCGTCACTGATCTTACTACCGAAGCTTACATGGCCGCTCTTAATCGGTTCGTGGCACGTCGGGGTAAACCTCGAAGTATCACGTCTGACAATGGGACAAATTTCATAGGCGCCGCGAACGAAATCTACAGGTTCTTACGTTCATCAAATGTTGCATCTGAAATCGCGCAAGAGGGTATCGAATTCGTCTTTACACCGGCTTACAGTCCTCATTTTAATTCATTGGCTGAAGCCGCTGTAAAATCGTGTAAGCATCATTTAAAACGGTTATTGCATCTCGTACATTTCACTTTCGAGGAGATGGTCACTTGTCTCTCTCTTATAGAGGCGGTCTTAAATTCGCGCCCTCTTACTCCATTATCATCCGATCCCACTGATTATTCGGCACTAACACCTGCTCACTTTTTAATTGGACGGCCACTCTTGTCTGTGCCATGCTCTCAGACGACGGACGCCAAAATAACGACTCTGGAACGATGGAAGCGGATCCAGTACATCCAGCTTCACTTTTGGCGTCGCTTTCATAATGAGTACATTTCCTCACTTCAGCAAAAATGCAAGTGGTTCAGTTCCAGAGGTGAAGTGAAGACGGGATCCATGGTCCTGATCAAGGACAAGACGACACCGCCGCTGCTGTGGTGCCTCGGTCGGGTCTCCAGGACCTACCCGGGCGTGGACGGAGTCACAAGAGTAGCAGAGGTGAAGACGAAGAAAGGAACCATTCGTCGTGCCTTCAACTGCCTCTGTCCTCTACCTATTGACGACTGACGTCAACCCGGGGAGTATGTCGGCGCCTATCGTGCCTATTCGGGCCTCGTCGGGCGGTGACAGGGCGACAGCGGGGTCAACGCACGGGAGGAGCGGTGAGCGGCGCACGATCGCTCGGCCGCCAGACTGCCACCAGCTGTTGCGCACCAGCATACGGGCATTTCGTTGTCTCCACAATAAACATATATATTTAAATACAGTCCACTCTTTTTATAACCCCCTTCGAGGCCTTAACAAAACAGTACAAAGGTACAGCTTATTCCATAATGAAATTTCTTTCAGCTGGCCTAATAGAGGAGAAGAAGAACAATAATTTAATATAAGGGTGTACATTAATTAAAAGATAAAATTACAAAAACACTAACCTTATATTTGTTGCTAGTATTTATGTTCGCATTTTTTTAAAAAGTCATTAATATTTTTGCGAACGTACATCACATTAGCAAGTATGTACTGAGAAGCTACAGTTAAGATGGCAATTTCTTTGATTTTTTCTTTCAATGATACCCAGGGGCCCAAACAGCATATACAGTTCGAATAGCTAATAATAATATCCATGGACGCTTTTACTAAGTTTCCTATTTGCTAAGTTTCCGAAGGACTTGTGTAACGGGTGTCAGAGAACGGAAATACATAATATATTTAAAGCTTTTTAACCGACTTCAAAAAAAGAAGGAGGTTATCAATTCGTCTGTATGTTTTTTTTGTATGTTTGTTACACGATTACTCCGCTGTTTGAGAATGGATTTTGGTGATTCTTGTTTTATTTGAAAGCTTATGTTTCCGAATTGGTCCCATATTAATTTGATCGACATCTAATCAGCGGTTTTAGGTTATTTTCAATAATGCTTATTTGGTTGGTTTTGTATACTCAGATGATTTGCTCATTTTATTACTTGTCGATGTAAACCACTGAATAGGATACTTTGGATGTATCAAAGTATTGTGAGGTCATCATCATCATCATCATCAACTTTCATCCATCCGTTCCCGGCTGAATATAGGTTTCCTCAATGAACGCTAGGACGACAAGTCCCTTACCACTAGCATCCAACACAGTTCGGGAACGCCAAAAATTTTGCAAGAAAAAATAAAAACTATATCGTATACACTTAAAACTAAAAAGTACAAAATAAAATTAATTTTAAAAAAAAAACCAAAAACCGACTTCAAAACTATAGGTACCTTAATTATTTATGTACAACTAAAAAATTTAAAATAATATTGAAATACTTCGAAGTGAAGTAGAAGTATACTATTTAAAATTGGGTATTTTTGGAGTCGGTACCAGCCAAAACATTGATGCCCTTCACAGTGCACATGTGGCAGTCTCCTTTTTGCCATTCAATAGAATACATGAAACATTGTACTTCACCGAATATATTAAGAACATTAACGAAAGCAAAATTATATGAACAAATCGAAATTGTTTCAGCGGAAAAATGTCTTCACGTGTGTCTGTTCGGGTAACAATACAGTGACATTTCCCCCACTACGTCGCGCTGCGCCAACGAAGATTTTTTTTAACTACCCGGCGAACTTTCATACAAACTTTCATCCCCTATTTAAACCCCGAAGATAGCTTATTTTCGCAATAAAAGAAGCCTATGTCCTTTCCCAAGCTCTAGTCTGTCTTTGTACCAAATTTCATCAAAATCGGTTCAGTGGTTTAGACGTGAAGGCGTCACGAACAGACAGACAGACAGACAGAGTTACTTTCGCATTTATAATATTAGTAAGGATAAGGATATATTTTGTGAAATATATATAATGTGAAATCAATTAAAAGGAACACATTTCTTATTTAATTTATTTGCGGAATAATCATTAATAGCTAACAATACAAACAATAACAACATGTGCAGGTTTAATGATGAGCGAGGATCTGTGCTCCAGCATGGGCTAGGACTGGAGCAGATGCGGGGTGTCCACCGGGAGCGGAGTGGCTGACGACAGCGTTGAAGCCGTGGTGGTCATCAGCGGTGTACTGCACTGTACGGATGGAGCCGTCAGCTTCGTGCAGCGAGTACTCGCCGTGTACGGCGTCACCGTCGCGGCTCTCGTGCTGGGACTTGTTGTCTCCGGTGTGGCCGTCGGCTACGGAGTACGCGAACTCGTAGTTGGGGTGGGCCTGAGTAAAAAAATAATATAATTAGTACTCCATGACTACACTAACTAGTAATACTTTAATGATTGAAAAGTTACTACTTACGTCGTATTCTTCTTGGTGAGCGGCGATGACGTGGTGAGCGGGAGCGGCGTGGACGAGGGGAGCAGAGTGGATAAGAGGAGCAGAGTGGACTAGGGGAGCAGAGTGGACCAGGGGAGTGGAGTGAGCGTAGGAGAGAGCAGGTGCAGCGGCATATTGGATGCGGCCAGCGGCGATGCCTCCTTGATGCAAGTCGTTGCGGATGATGCTCTGAGAGGACACGGCTCCGTGTGAGGCGTAATGAGCGGGAGCAGCGTAAGTGGCGATGGGCGCGGAGTGGTAGGCGATGGGAGCGGCGATGGCGTGGGGCTGCTCGTGGCGGACGATGCTCTGGGACGAGACGGCGGCGGCGGGCGCGTAGTGCGCGGTGGGCAGCAGACCCGCTGATGCCACAGCCAGCAAGGTGCTTACAGCAACGATCTGAAATTATTAGGTATTGGTTAATTATAATACATAGCTTTGATATTTCAGAACAAATTATGAAACAGCTTTATTTATTAAATAATTGATTAGTATTGCTTACTTTAGAGAACATGTTGATAAGTTAATTGAATTTACAATACTGATATCTGTTAGCATACATCATGATATATATAGGGAATAATTTGATACCGGTCGACCTTAGCAACCTGGGTTACTTTTACCAAATTTCTGACAGTACAATTTACCGCATGAAATATCGCAAAATATTTGCAATATTTAAAATATCAACTTTCATTAACGTACGGTTACGGTTTAGGGTTTGTAACAATTAATATGATATTATGAAAATTTCAAAGGTACACGTGGTTTTCGCATGTGTGATGTGATTTATGACGTGCTTTTGTCAGCGTCAGCGTCTGCGTCAATTTTTTGTTAATTCCGTGTGTTCCTATTTGTTCGAAGAGAAAATGAAAAATGAAATAATAATGGTTGATTTATTTTTAATGGTTTTTTTGACCACCATAGCACCAGTGGACCGCAGGTTCACCGGGGTATGGTAGCATGCACTAATGTTCCTGCGGCTCCCAGTAGATATTCCTGGGTGCCCAAGGCTATGGTGGTTAGAATTTAGGAGGACCTCGCATTGTTACCCTCAAACGAGGTTGTGGATATATTGTTCCCACGACCCGTCGGATACATAGTCTGGCCAATATAATAACAATAAAAATAAAATATTACATTCGAATTTTGAATCTGTAATTTTTAAATTTTGTTCATTGTGTTTTGTCATTTTCGTGACAGTATTTTGTAAAGTTTTACATTAAAATGGGGTGGCATGATAAAGAGAATTGAATCGATGCGATAGCATTACACAGAGTAGGCGTGGAGCCAAATACAATTTTCAAGCTCTCCTTACTCTTGGTATTTATTAGTAATTTTTTGTATATCGGGTACTGTACTGTTGTAGGGTACAATCACTAACCTGCCTACTTAATAATAATTACACAAATAACGATATTCTTCAATACAACTTTTTTAAATTATCCGTTGCCAATAAAGGTGCAGTATTTCCAAAATGCTACGGCGGCTGATAAGCATTTAATATTTCGAAAAAAAAAAAGAAACAAAACATAACTAGCTATAAGTTTATGGTAAATAATGGGTATGTCTATTTAGTGTGTTATTATATGAGAGTGTTTACTTACATGAATGTTGGTGAAAACATTTTTACAATCGGGTAACATTGAGCATTTGAACAAAATATTCCTATGATAAATAAAAAAAAAAACTAAGCAAAATGTTTTAATTTAAGGGTCTGTTTCACAATATACTAGTAAAGTACCCTATAGCTATATGACACATAAATTAACTGACACATAAATCTTCTAGTTAGTCTTGATTGGGTTTCACCATCATCTTCCCTGTAAATTTATTCGGCAGATCCCTATTTGGCACTTACTGGTTAGTAGGCTTGGCAACCTCGCATTTTATAGTTCCATTTTACGATAAATATGTTTTAGAAAAACATTCCATGTTGTAAATATACATGAAAATATGTTTTTATAATTTAAATGTATGTATCATACCATCTTTATACCTTTTATTTACATAGACATTGTATATAATGTTTTTTTTTTTTAGATTTAATACTACGCAAGGGCCTTACGTTTGGCGTGATTTATGGCTCCAAATTAGGTGCTTCAAAATTAGTGTGCGGACTATCTTTCCATAGGCTATTATTCTATGCCTAACTGTTTGTGTTAGAAAAAATCTGGCCATATAGTGTTCATACGGAAAAGGTGTTTAAAGCAGAAAGGCAAAGAATTCTAAAAAATCCTGAAAAAAAAAAGATTTTATCTCGGTAGTTGAAGATAGCACTTAGAATCATGTCGCGTATTTTAAAAGATTACTTAGAGCTTGGAGTCTATAAAACATGCACTGGTCATTTTTAAATGGTAATTTTTAAATAATACTGTGGTAAAGTGAAACTTTAGCGGTATGCAAAGAGAGGTCACAGAAAAATTGTATACACAAGATATTTTTTACAATATTATTTTAACAAATATTACGACCGACTTTATGCTCAAAGATCTTAGAAAGCATCTCAATAATTATTCCACAGAAAACAATGTGGGCAATATCCGACTTCATTGATGGTTTGGATAGTCGGCTATAAGGCAGTGACTAAGTGTTAGAAATAAATGTGGAAAATGAAAAGTAATATAGTCTATAGAGATTTCAGCAGATTTATTACGTCTAAAAACAAGCTAAGCACAAAACTCTATCGAACAATTACAAGTCAAGTCAAATTCTAAACAGTCACCGTTGGAGTAGTTAAGACTGTTATTTTTAATTTTTACCAAGAATTTGTGCCTACATACTATAAACAATCTTTCCAACACTTAGCCCTATTTTAATGGAAAAGGTTTCATAACATTGACACAATTATGTCAAGATACCAAGCTCGAGAAAGTAATTAAGCATCTTAACAACACCACGTTCAATAACGAAGAATGGTCCTGTCAGAAAAACTAGGCGCCGGGTCTTAAAGCTCGATCCAACCAATCTCGCCTAGAAATCAACGTTCTGGACTTCATCGGAGCTGAAGACTAGCCGTCATCTAGTCCCGCTGAATTATTTTTTAAAAGTTAGTGTTAGTTTAAAAGAGTATCTATGATGTGTGTGTATATTTTAAGGAAATCATTTCAATATAGTTATAATAAATTATCTAGTCCTGAAAGGTCTAAGTTATATCTCATCCATTTCTAATGCCTGGAACACTGTGATGTTCAAGATAATTTATTTGCTTTTTTAGACGAAATGTATCACAAAATTGTTGCGTTTTAATATGAAAATGTTAAATTAAACATAATATTACTAATATTTTTTTATATATCCCATAGCTGAGCACGAGTCTTCTTCTCGAAATCAGACGAGGATGGCATTGGAACCAAGTTCACCTATGACTAGGCCCTATGTGGATTGGTAAACTGCACACACCTTTAAAGGCTACAGGTATTAGGCATCTTCAAAATTCAGTGACGCATATTTCCTCACGGTGTTTGTGTCGATTAGTAATGTTTGTCTTTTTTAAAAAAAATTCATTAGCAATAATCGTTATTTTGATTTTGCTGATGGTATCAAGGTTCTACCATAGTTATCGCACCTACACCCATAGTCATTGTACACTGATTGGTTTACGTGCGTAGACAGCTTTTATCAAATTCGTATGCTATCTATCTTATAAAGTGCTTTCATTGTTATCTATTAACAATATTATAGTATGGTAATACAGAGGCTTTTAGCTGTTTCCATGAAGGTAAGCATCCACCTCAAAGGTCGTCCGCATCAAGAGGATTTTGTCTACATTATCGAAAAAAAATATCTAAGGATATAACGTAAAATAGACGGTTTATATTTTATACTTATTTTATTATCATTATAAATAAGGTGCGAAAATTAAGAGTACCGACGATTAATGATGAGCGAGGATATGTGCTGGAGCAGATGCGGGGTGTCCACCGGGGGCGGAGTGGCTGACGACAGCGTTGAAGCCGTGGTGGTCATCAGCGGTGTACTGCACTGTACGGATGGAGCCGTCAGCTTCGTGCAGCGAGTACTCGCCGTGTACGGCGTCACCGTCGCGGCTCTCGTGCTGGGACTTGTTGTCTCCGGTGTGGCCGTCGGCTACGGAGTACGCGAACTCGTAGTTGGGGTGCGCCTGAGTAATAAAATAATATAATTAGTACTTCATGACTACACTTACTAGTAGTACTAAAATGCTCGAAGAATGACTACTCACGTCATACTCTTCTTGGTGAGCGGCGATGACGTGGTGAGCGGGAGCGGCGTGGACGAGGGGAGCAGAGTGGATGAGAGGAGCAGAGTGGACTAGGGGAGCAGAGTGGACCAGGGGAGTAGAGTGAGCGTAAGAGATAGCAGGTGCAGCGGCATATTGGATGCGGCCAGCGGCGATGCCTCCCTGATGCAAGTCGTTGCGGATGATGCTCTGAGAGGACACGGCTCCGTGTGAGGCGTAATGAGCGGGAGCAGCGTAAGTGGCGATGGGCGCGGAGTGGTAGGCGATGGGAGCGGCGATGGCGTGGGGCTGCTCGTGGCGGACGATGCTCTGGGACGAGACGGCGGCGGCGGGCGCGTAGTGCGCGGTGGGCAGCAGACCCGCTGATGCCACAGCCAGCAAGGCGCTTACAGCAACGATCTGAAATCATAAAATATTCATTATGAAGGGTTTTAATGAAAGTACTTAACTTCGAGCCAAAATGAATTGTATTAAATTGATATGGTCATAGACTCAGAAGAACGGATGGCCCATGGGCCAATAAGGTTCAAGAGTGGAGGCCGCATTTAGGTAGACGAAGTGTTGACCGGCCATTAACCAAATGGAAAGACGATCTACGTGCTGTGGACGGAGTGGAGGCCTATGTTCAACAGTGAACAGATAAAGGCTGATGATGATGATGATGAAATTGATATCGCTTAAACAATATTTTAAACACATTTTACACTCACTTTGGAGAACATATTGATGTGTTAATCGAGTGTGTTACTGATGGCTGTAAATTCACAGCTCGTTTATATACAGATTATTTTTTGACCGGTTGACCTTAGACACCCAAAGCTTACTTTCACTGAACTTCCTTGAGTCAGAAAGACAATACGATTAGACCCTGTGGTGTATTTTATAAATTATATTAAGGATAGTACTAGTATTGTTTTAGAATTATAATATTTTTTAATAATAAGATTATTAAAAAATATTTTATCACTGCATAATATTAGAAATTATTTTCGAAGGTTTTAAAATATATAAGTTCAATAGCTTAGTCCTACTATTAAATAACAAAGTGTATGGATGTGATGTGATCTTTTTGACATAAAAAAACTACTGCATTTGAATGAAACTTTTCAATACTATAGCATATACTGTAGAATAGCACATAATATTATGCTATGTTACACCAGCCCGCATTGGGCCAGCGCATCGGTTAACTATGGCCCATTACCCTCCTCGCCTGATTTCGAGGAGGAGACCCGTGCCCATCAGTGGGACATATAAGGGTTGATACTTTACTTTTTATGCTACGTTGAGTACGCGTTAATAAAATAATATGAAAAAAGTAATTTTTTTTTTTTTGTGGAACTTGACAAATTTTGTTCCATAATTATGCTTCAGGTTTTTTATAGATATTTCTTATTAAGCTTGATTAGATAACATTAGATGGATAAATTCCCAAAGGCATCTGTATCTTGTAACCAAGGGCACATTTTGTGAAATGAATGTGATAATGTATTTTTATGAATTTTTAAACAGATAGAAAAATAAATAAAGAAAATATAGATTTTCTTTATACCTCCATTTTGATATCACTAATAGTATAGGTACCAGGATAACGACTTTCAGAAATGAAAAAGAAAGGATAAAAAAGTAACTTTATTTTTCAGTAGATAATAATATATAAATCTATTGACGTTATGCAAGTCATGTTTTTTATTAACCAAAAAAAAAAGACTAAGGGCCTGTTTCACAATCTCTTTATAAGTTCCGAATAGGCTATTCACAACATATTTGACAGATAGAGTATCGAGTATCTGTCAAATATGTTGTGAATAGCCTATTCGGAACTTATAAGGAGATTGTGAAACAGGCCCTAAAAACTATAAAATAATAATAATCCCAATAATAATAATCCTTCTAAGTCCCACTAAACGGGTCCCTGGGTAATCAGACGGAAAGGGTTTTGGACCACAGTTCACCGACGCTGGCGTAATGCGAGTTGGTGAACCTTGCACACTTTCATAGACTTTGCACTTCATCAAGCATACAAGTTTCGTTTAGTATATCGGTAAGCAAACGACGGTCTCATATTCAGGTGCGCGTAGAAAATATAGAAAAAAACCATGGCACCCTCAGTGGTGACAATAAATTCTGGACTTTTTTCTCAAGACTTAAGTATTATATATATCGTCACTCATTTGATAACTTAACTTTAATTTATTCATTATAAGCCCGCGGCTTTGTCCGCACTGGCAAAAAAATCCTTTTATTATTATATATCCTATATAACATCTACGAGTAGTACCTCCGAAAGTATTGTGTACAAAGTTTTATGATGATCGGTTGAGTGTGTGAGGGTTCTATCCTGACCCCCCCCCCCCCCGTTTCTGCCTTGAAATGGGTTTTTCTAAATTTCTAAGTGCACCTCAAACACGAGACCATCGCTCGCTCACCGTGAAGGAAAACATCGTGAGGAAACCTGCATGCCTGATAAAATTGAAAGTCTTTGAAGGTATGTGAAGTTCACCAACCGCACTGGGCCAGCGCGGTGAACTATTGGCCCATTACCCTCCTCGCCTGATTTCGAGGAGGAGACCCGTGCCCAGCAGTGGGACATAAACGGTTGATACTTTTTACATAATATTAACTTCTGCGTATTTGCAAAACGAAATGATATTACTTACTTAACCCTGATTGCCCTAAGGAGTGGTTTGATCTCTAGGGTAAAGGTAGGTATAACAAATGGTAGATGCTGGTCACTGGTGACTTTTTTGTTCTATTAGCACCTTAAAATATTAGCAATTAGTGCAACTTTAGA
This sequence comes from Lycaena phlaeas, assembly GCA_905333005.2. NCBI lineage: Eukaryota > Metazoa > Arthropoda > Insecta > Lepidoptera > Lycaenidae > Lycaena > Lycaena phlaeas. The sequence continues at coordinate 12,219,092 of HG995173.1, forward strand.
TTCATCATCATTATCATCTTCCCAGCCATTATTATTCCCATTTATTTAGGATCGGCTTTTTATATCTTGTGCCCCCACTAAGGAACGAAAGTTAATACAATACTTTTTAACCATTTTAATGCAGGCTGTAGAACATCATCTTTATCATCATCAGCCTTTATGTGTCCACTGCTGCATATAGACCTCCTTCAATGAACACCAAGACGACATCCTTTGCTACTCACATCCAGCGCGGACCGGCGACTGCACGGAGATCGTCTTCCGTCCTGATTTTTTGCCGACCAACACTTCGACCAACACTGTAGAGTGTAGAACATGAAAATCTTTATTTTGAGGAAAATAAGTTCTAAAATAATACGTAAGTCGTATATTTAATGATATTAGGACGCTAAAAGATTAAGAAAAATGTTATAATGTTAATAGCCTGATGCCTTTTGAAGAAAATGAATATAAGACATTGTATGTGACCCAAGGAGTATGTAAAATTATTTATCTGTTCCTTGGTGTGACCTTATTACTTACACCAGCAAGTTTTAAAATACCAAAATATATGCCTCGTAAGTGGAGTTGTCAGGTTTCATTCGTGGTTAGAAACAATAAAAAAATAATATATAAGAAATTTGTCTTTACATTTTATTATTTACATACTTTATAAATATTTACAATATTATAGTTTAGAATTCATATTGTTCAGTGATGAGCGAGGATATGTGCTGGAGCATGGGCTAGGACTGGAGCGGGTGCGGGGTGCGCGGCGGGGGCGGAGTGGCTGACGACAGCGTTGAAGCCGTGGTGGTCATCAGCGGTGTACTGTACTGTACGGATGGAGCCGTCAGCTTCGTGCAGCGAGTACTCGCCGTGTACGGCGTCACCGTCGCGGCTCTCGTGCTGGGACTTGTTGTCTCCGGTGTGGCCGTCAGCTACGGAGTACGCGAACTCGTAGTTGGGGTGCGCCTGAGTAAAAAAATATCATTAGCAATGATTGACTAAACTTACTTGTAATACTAAAATGCATGAAGAATTACTACTTACGTCATACTCTTCTTGGTGGGTGGCGATGACATGGTGGGCGGGAGCGGCGTGGACTAGGGGAGCAGAGTGGATAAGAGGAGCAGAGTGGACTAAGGGAGCAGAGTGGACCAGGGGAGTGGAGTGAGCGTAGGAGAGAGCAGGTGCAGCGGCATATTGGATGCGGCCAGCGGCGATGCCTCCCTGATGCAAGTCGTTGCGGATGATGCTCTGAGAGGACACGGCTCCGTGTGAGGCGTAATGAGCGGGAGCAGCGTAAGTGGCGATGGGCGCGGAGTGGTAGGCGATGGGAGCGGCGATGGCGTGGGGCTGCTCGTGGCGGACGATGCTCTGGGACGAGACGGCGGCGGCGGGCGCGTAGTGCGCGGTGGGCAGCAGACCCGCTGATGCTACAGCCAGCAAGGCGCTTACAGCAACAATCTGAAATTAATAAGCTTCGATTAACAAGGGTGATTATTATAAATAAACATCCAAACCATTTTCAATGAGCGGTTTTATTTGGCTCTAAAGCACTTAGATGAAGATATGTGGGTATGGTAGGTAGGTATGCCTCAAAATGAAAAGCTATTAAAATAATCTTTATCAGTATATACTATATCGGAGAAACTAATTGGAGTGGAAGCTGGAGCCGGATCTAGTTTAAAAATATAATATTTTGAGATACACTTACTTTAGACAACATATTGATCCGTTTAGTTTTTTCTTACTGATTATTATCATCAGTCCGTCCGTCTTATATAGTGGTTAAATTTTTGAAACCAACTGGTTGACCTTGCTATGTGAGCTTTTTCGGGTCTGTAGATTTGTACTTTTTAAATTTATTCATTTGGGCGTTTAGTTGTTCTCAGTAATTTCATAATTATTACGGTCAGCTGGTTGATTACATGGGTAACGGGTTTGAATCCTGCGAAATATACAGGGCGTTCCACGCCCATGCCATATGGAGGGGAAGTACCTTATTATATTGTGGATAAAACATTTTACCGAAAGAAGACAGAATAAAAAAAAAAAAACAATTGATATAAAATAATAATAACTTAATTAAAATAAATTAATTTAAACTGCGTTCAACGGGCTTCGAGCCTGTTACTCATGTTACCACATGATGAAGCCTTTCGATCGGTATGATAAAACTACAGGTTAATTATTTTTCTCATGTAACGGGTGTTAGGTGGGATGTTCGGTGATGGAATTCTACTGCAGATATTAGTCTTTATAATTCCTCAAAAGATATAAGATACTTTAGATGATACAGAGTCAGATATCTCTACGCACCGCCAAAGAATCAGATCTGAGAGGCAAAAATCGTGTAGTCGACGATTGAAACCATCCGGTGTCAAATGGATCTGGTCTAATCGAAGGAGATATTGGGGCAATTCAGTCTGAAGGACAAAGAGGAATATCAAAAGGTCTAGTATGCTTGATTACCATCACCGATGCTGCCGATGAACGGGTGAGAGTGGAGGCCACTGTCGTGGCTACTTAATGCGCTTTCAGTAACAACTAACACCTCTGTGCTCGTGTCGGGCTCGGGATGGGTACCTACCCGGGCCCCGATAGACACGACGTCGTGGAGACTGCCAAGTCGTAGCCGGGCAGTCCCCCTGAGGGGACCGGTCTGTCGCTGAGGGTTTCCCGTCGCCTGCAGATCCCCTATACACGCCAGCGCGTCTACCCAATGCCCTGGTAGGGTCCGAAAAGGATTTCCACTGCGTCATCAAAAAAAAAAGCTTCTTCCGTGAAATAACTTTGCAGTGTTTCCAGGAAAGAGGGCAAGAGTGTTATTACACAAGAACAGAAAATTATATTATGAGACATGATAGTAAGCTTAATAATGAATTGCCTGTGCTAGTTCCAGGTAAACTTGGTTATCATGATGCGTGACGCTGACTTCTTACCATCACGTGGCACGTCTGCCAGTTTATAAAACTTCTATGAAGTTCGAATACTTATATGAAGTAGCTTAAACACAAATAACTTTTAAAAATAATTTTAGCATAATTTAAATTATACATGCGAATAGGGGTTAGTTTGCTCATTACGCTTGCATGACTAAACCAAAAAAGGGATTCTTATTATATCACCAAGTAGATAAGTACATTATGAATGCATAGGCTACATTTTATAATCTAATCTAATATATAAAATTTCCCTGTCACAATGTTAGTTACCGTACTCCTCCGAAAAGGCTTGACCGATCTTTATGAAATTTTATATGCATATTCAGTAGGTCTGAGAATCGGCCAACATCTATTTTTCATACCCCTAAGTGATAGGGGTTGTTCACCATTAAATTTTTTTTGTTAATTTTTGGACGAAATTTTTGTTTTTATTTTTTTATGATACAGCATACAAAAATACATACAACCCTAAATTTTGACCCCTCTACGATCAACCCCTATTTTGTAATTGCAATTTTAATATTGGCAGAACGAAGTCTGTCGGGACAGCTAGTAATAATATATTATAACGAATTTTGTACAGAGGGTTACACATTGTTCAAAAAGTTCAGTTCCCGCCAATGAAGTTAAAAATAATAATACATTTAAAAAGTTATTTAAAACAGATCATTTAAATGTCTTTTAACGTATTATTTTTTTTGGAAGCTCGATATTTCTACATTGTCTACGAATGTCTTGTTCAAGAGATGTCTCGAAAGTAAATATCGTTTTCAATAATTTTAGTAATGAAACTAACCATTTAATTTAAAATCATATTTTAAAGAAGTATTAGTAACAAAACGTAAATTTTTAGCTTGTAATGTCTGGAAATATACAACAACGCGATTTCTACGGCATTTCCTGCCTCGCACGACTATTATGTAGAAACGGCTACTACCTATGGTATTTTCCACCGATACGATTAAGGGACTTTAAAATAGATCATTCTCATATTTGAAAGGTAATTCAACTAATCTGGTATAGTTGGTAGCTTTGGTTACTAAATATCACTTACCAGTAGGTTAACCGACTCTCCGGATGCGTTGCCCCCTAAAAAAATCCTTAAGCGGTGAAACGATTTGCTGCCACGAGTGTTGTTTGCAGCTTGATTCTGAAGGCTACCCGCCGGAAATTACAATCTCTCTGCGGTATGGTACGGTAGGTTTCATAGGGATTCTTGGAATCGATACACTTTTCCTTAATCAACCAAAAAGCCTTTTCAACGTGCGTTTTTTGAGTAACACATTGTCTTGTATAGATTATGCGTTAAGTCCTTGAGAAGTCAATGTCTTACTTATAACATGTGGTTATTTAAATTCAAGGAAGCACTTAAAACCTTCGGCCTTTAATATGAAAACGGTGTCCTACGGCATCACCTATCCTAAAATAAAAATAAAAACTTGCCATGTCCTTCTTAAGAAGTCCTACTAATATTATAAATGCGAAAGTTTGTAAGTATGGATGTTTGTTACACTTTCACGTAAAAACTACTGAATGGATTATTATGAAACTTCAGTTTAATATAGCTTTATCTTCTTATGCTGATGTGTATCAATTTAGTCAAGACTGAGGATATCGAATAATTAACTGCCAATAATGATTGAATTATTAATTTGCATTTACAAGAATCGAGTTCGTTTTCAGTACGAAAAAATTCTAATGCACTGATGTTTATTTGGTACTATTAGACATGATCTAGCTAAAACAAAGACGAAGACTTAGGAAATTAACATTCCATAATGGGATATGGTGGTAAATTAGGCAACAGCAATAATTTTTTAAATTTATTTTTACTATTTACATAACATAAATACATTAAATAATTGTATTGTAGGAACACTTTTGACATATTTGACTTTAATATATCGTTTAATGATGAGCGAGGATATGTGCTGGAGCATGGGCTAGGACTGGAGCGGGTGCGGGGTGCGCGGCGGGGGCGGAGTGGCTGACGACAGCGTTGAAGCCGTGGTGGTCATCAGCGGTGTACTGCACTGTACGGATGGAGCCGTCAGCTTCGTGCAGCGAGTACTCGCCGTGTACGGCGTCACCGTCGCGGCTCTCGTGCTGGGACTTGTTGTCTCCGGTGTGGCCGTCGGCTACGGAGTACGCGAACTCGTAGTTGGGATGCGCCTGAGTACAAAAATATTATTAGTACTGCATGACTACACTTATTAGCAACACTAAAAATTAAAATGTTCGAAGAGTTACTCTACTTACGTCGTACTCTTCTTGGTGAGCGGCGATGACGTGGTGAGCGGGAGCGGCGTGGACGAGGGGAGCAGAGTGGACAAGGGGAGCAGAGTGGACTAGGGGAGCAGAGTGGACCAGGGGAGTGGAGTGAGCGTATGAGAGAGCAGGTGCAGCTGCATATTGAATGCGGCCAGCGGCGATGCCTCCTTGATGCAAGTCGTTGCGGATGATGCTCTGAGAGGACACGGCTCCGTGTGAGGCGTAATGAGCGGGAGCAGCGTAAGTGGCGATGGGCGCGGAGTGGTAGGCGATGGGAGAGGACGCGTAGTGCGCGGTGGGCAGCAGACCCGCTGATGCCACAGCCAGCAAGGCAGATAGTGCAAACGTCTAGAAAAGAAGAATAAATTTAATAATTGATATTATAAAACCTAATTAAGTTTAAATGAAATTGATCACGAATATTTTATATTAAATACATACTTAATAAAATTTTATATTTTTATTACATAAATTGGATTTAAAAAAAAATTATAATAAAATATTATATCTTAAAATACCTTGGACAACATATTGTTCGATTGAGTTCGTGTATCTGATAATTTCTCTTAGTTCAATCAGTTTTTATAGTACCTTTCAGCTTAAGTTGACCGACCAGTTGACCTTAGTAATGCGGTTTAAGAATTTTACTTTTTATTTAATGTAAGGTAAAATGGGCTTAAAATATTAGTTAATGCTTATGTACTATGTGCTAATATTTAAAAATACTACAAATATTATGTTGCATAATGTTACCTAAGGAAAATAAAGCGAAAACAGTTTTCATTTTAAGACCAAGAAGCCCGTGTTGGTTACCGAAGTCTGAATATTAGATCCTATGACTGTCTTATGACGAATATAAGGAAACAATAGCATAAAACCTTACGTTGGTTTATTCTGTCGGTGAGAATTAAATTTGAAATTTCCGGTGCGACAAAAATATAGTATGCGCTATGTCGCTCGTCCGGCCATAATGGTTATTTTTCAGTGAAAAAGCTGTGCTGTTTGAAAGCCGGGGTGTCTAAAAGCTGAACTGTCTCTAAAAGCTGGGCTGTCTCTAAAAGCTGGACTGTCTCTCAAAGCTGGGCCGTGTCTTAAAGCTATTCTGTGATGAATAAATAAGAGAATTTCTGGCCCCGTCATTTAAGACCTACAAATTTTTATCTCAGGAAAAGCAGACACCTACCTGTACCTATGGATGATTTGACATTTTTTTTTCTTTTTTCTTAACGAATTGAAACCTTTATGGATGCAGGTACCTGGAGTTCTTGACCTCATGTGGGACTTAAAAAGACGAGCAACAATCACATTTAAATCACTGCGAACGCCTTCAGCCGCTCTATGAGGGTCCCGGATCTTTAAGCAACAAGAGCACCTCAGTGACTAGAGTTAGCCCTGGTGAAAGGTGAGACTGGTATAAGTTCCTCGTAAGGGAAGGCTGCCCGATTGGCACTAAGCAGTTCCCGCGACTTCTGTCATACTGGGAGTGGGTTCAAATTCTGAGCCCGGTTCGAGCGGCTCTTACGCACCCCCGTTCGTCGCTCGCAGAGAAATCTCGCTAGTGGCCTCTTCTCTCATGTGTTTGTCGGCCTCCTTCTTCTGGTACATTATTGTCTCGCAGAAGGAGATCATCGATGCTCATATCTGGCACACCACTTTATGGGCGTCGATAGTGGCCAAAAGGCTTCGACTGCTCGTTCGCCTTTCTATGCTATAAATGTCTGTAAAGTCGGTTTGACGTGACAACGTCAAACATTACATGCAGCACGAACCGAACTGAACCGATCGCTCGAGCCGATCATGGCTCTCTCTCGTTCGTGCCGCGCTCTCTCGTGTGGAACGCTACTTGAGGTTTTTTTTTCGTGCAGACTGCCCGTTTATTAGACGTTGTGATTTCAAAAAAAAAAAAAACGGGCGAATAACTTTTGGGAGATTGTCACAGATTTATCTTCGTGATCACTTATTTACCATAAGATAGATCGTCCGCCCGACTCTCTATCCAAAAAACATAAAAAAATATTTGTATAAATGTAAAGTGTCTTGGAAAGAGCTTAATGAGTTACTATAATAAGAAACATTACAGTTTTACTCAAACGAAATTATTCGTTTGAGTAAAACTGGATTGAAGTCTAATGTTTTCTATGATTAAATACTGGAGTCAAAATAGAATAAATAAAATTAAAAAAAATAAAAAACCGACAAATTTTATTTAATTTAGAAGATTTTATGATCCAAGCATCGACCGCACCAATAACATTATTCTTCTACGTACTTGAGAGCGATGGTCGGGTGGGTATGGCCTTATATAGTATTTTTAAGTGAAAAGTCTAATAAGAACACTTATAAAAAAAATTGATGTTTCTCTGTTTTATAATTGCAGGAAAACTAATACGCATATAAGTACAGCTCAAAATGTAACATAAAATAAAACCCATGATAAAAGTCTTAATGAAACCACTTTAAAAATGAAATTGAAGGGTTCCGTAGCAACGTACCTTGATAGTAGTATTAAAAAACTAGTAGTGTCTGTTTATTTTAATAAAACCATGTATTACTATTACTAAATATTGTATTTTATAGGGCTAGCGACCACGCTCTAACCCGCGTTCTTTCCGTTCCTGTGAGAATACGGAGATAAATTATAGCATATGTGTTATTCTGATGTATAAGATATAATATTATTTTGAAGTTTTATTAAAATCCATTCATTTGTTTTTTTACGTGAAAAAGCAACAAACATCCATACTTAGAAACTATCGCATTTAAAATATTAGTAGGATTAGGACTAGTAGGATAGTAACAAAAAGCGACCAAGTGCTAGTCGCGTAGTAGAGCCCATGATGGGTTGCGGAGCAGCAAGTAACATAACATAAAAGTTCTTGTAGTTCGTTGTAACTTTGACCAATGTTTTTATAATAGTGTTTTTTTTTTAATTTATTTATTGACATATAAACATTATAATTAGGTAGGTACCTCAATGATGGGTTTTAGTTAACCAAGTTAGTCAAGTTAATGCGTGCCCGCTTCGCACTAACTATAATTTTATTTTCTTAGGCACTTATTACAGATTTATTATTATAAAATAATCGCGGTTTATGCATAGGATAGGGGCTTATGTTTATGAAATTAAAAGTCTTTTGTTTTTATTTAAGTTGATTGAATGACAGGCAGGGCCGTCTCTAGCCCATGTGGCGCCCATGTGCAAGTATTACCCTAGCGCCCCCTAGCAACGGCGCGGTCAAAATGAAATGGGTACAAAGTACAAGTACAGTTTGTCCGGCCGCTTAAGGGTGAGGATTAGACTCTAGACGATACTCGAGACGTTGAGACTCCATATTAGTATGGATCATTTATCCTGGAGCGCCGAGTGGGGCTCCGTTGTGAGCGGCGCTCGGCGCCCCTAGGACCAAGGCGCCCGTGTGCAATGCACACCCTGCACCTAAGGGAAAGATGCCCCTGATGACAGGTAAATTGCGATTTACCTGTCATTCAATCAACTCAAATATAAAAATTATAAGATATTTATAACGTATTAAAAAAAGGCTTACTAGATTTCGTTCAAGCCAATTTTCGGTACTTGTTTGTTTTGCTTATCAAAGTTTGCATGGTAATGTACATACATATTTTTTAGTTTTATCATTCTCTTATTTTAGAAATTACAAACTAAAGACGAAAGTTTGAATTTCGATGTTTTCATTTTCGATTTATTGATTTATTGACACATAATACCTATAAACCCTTATATTACCTATGTCCGAAGCCCATTGCTGGGCACAGAGTTCCATGAAATACGACGAAATGAATCATATTCTCTGATTTCTCATCGTGATGATGAATATGGAGCCATAGTGTTAAAGTATTTAGAAAATAATATATTTCATGCAATGCTATTAAGTTATAGTGAGGCAAAACACCAGTTATATTATGTCTAATATTAATTTATTTGCGACATAGTAAATAGTTAACAATAACAGAGCGCGTTTAAATTTAATGATGAGCGAGGATATGTGCTGGGGCATGGGCTAGGACTGGAGCGGGTGCGGGGTGCGCGGCGGGGGCGGAGTGGCTGACGACAGCGTTGAAGCCGTGGTGGTCATCAGCGGTGTACTGCACTGTACGGATGGAGCCGTCAGCTTCGTGCAGCGAGTACTCGCCGTGTACGGCGTCACCGTCGCGGCTCTCGTGCTGGGACTTGTTGTCTCCGGTGTGGCCGTCGGCTACGGAGTACGCGAACTCGTAGTTGGGGTGCGCCTGAGTAATAAAATAATATAATTAATACTGCATGACTACACTTACTAGTAGTACTAAAATGCTCGAAGAATGACTACTCACGTCATACTCTTCTTGGTGAGCGGCGATGACGTGGTGAGCGGGAGCGGCGTGGACGAGGGGAGCAGAGTGGATGAGAGGAGCAGAGTGGACTAGGGGAGCGGAGTGGACCAGGGGAGTAGAGTGAGCGTAAGAGAGAGCAGGTGCAGCGGCATATTGGATGCGGCTAGCTGCGATGCCTCCCTGATGCAAGTCGTTGCGGATGATGCTTTGAGAGGACACGGCTCCGTGTGAGGCGTAATGAGCGGGAGCAGCGTAAGTGGCGATGGGCGCGGAGTGGTAGGCGATGGGAGCGGCGATGGCGTGGTGCTGCTCGTGGCGGACGATGCTCTGGGACGAGACGGCGGCGGCGGGCGCGTAGTGCGCGGTGGGCAGCAAACCCGCTGATGCCACAGCCAGCAAGGCGCTTACAGCGAAGATCTGAAATAAAAACCGAAATTTGCAAATTATAAACTCATATTTCAAGTAAAAATTAATCCAAGTCGATTATAATACAATAATATTGATTTATAAATTAATATTATTACATTATTATAATTTACTTTATATTATATTTTAATAATTATATAAATTTTTGATAGTTATCAATTGTTATTAGCACAAAATAATTCACTTACTTTTGCGAACATCTTGGTAAGTATATTTACTTAATCAAATTGATACATTTCAATGGTTACAGTTTGTATTTATAGTGAACGATCAGCTTAAACTTGTTGACCTTATGAAAACATAAGTATTTTTGTGTAAGTGATAAAATTAACAACAAATAGCAAGCATAAAATAAAATAAAGTGAAAGTAAAAGAAAAATATGTTAAGAATTTCTGCCTTTGCAATTTTTAAGAAAAACGAGTTATTCCTAATAGTTGTTATCGGTTGGTATGTGTCAACAATTGACGAAGTCAACAGTGGATGGTGAAAGGCTGATTATGATGATGATGATGATAATATTATGTATTGCACACACAATTTTACAGAGTGCATACACAAATTACAGACAGTTAGAATTTCTGCCACAGATCGCATGCTTACTGTAAGCCGTTGAAGAATTGATCATCATATTCGGCTACGACAGTTACTTGACCACTTGACCATAAAACCGTTACGTTAGGCAAATATCCGGATGGCCTATAAAAGATTCAGCCGAGTATCATTAATTTGCTCCTAAGAATTTCGTTACTTTGTTATGGATCCGTTACTTTGTTATGGATCCCATGATCAGAACCCAACCAAGTTTTCACCAAACTACCCTTGAAGTACATTCTTTCAAATAATCCAACATTAATCGAAATCGGTTGGCGTGATATTCAGTTATTCATCTATTTGTCGCGGACGTACCTAATGCAAATTTAAGACTTTTATGGTTTTCTCATGGATACCATCATCAGAACTGGATTAGATTAAAATGGGACCACATAGGAAGCGTCAGCTTTCTAATAAAAAAAGAATCATCGAAATTGATTCACCCAGTCAAAAGTTATGAGGTACCAATTATTAATAAAAAAAAAAAAAAAAAAAAAAAACATACAGTCGAATTGATAACCTCCTCCTTTTTTTGAAGTCGGTTAAAAAGTAAAGTGTCGAGGATGATGGCATCGTTAGATGGCAGATGATGATGAGTATAAAAGGGTCGACCCTTATGTGACCCACTACTGGGCACGGGTCTTCTCCTCGAAATAATATGACGAGGGCACTACATATATATATATATATATATATATATATATATATATATATATATATATATAATATATATAGGATAAGATTTACAAACCTTCGGAGCCTAATCTCATTAGGCATGCAGGTTTACTCACGATGTTTTCCTTCACAGGTAAGCCAGCGATGGTACCATGTTCAGGTGAACTTTTAAATTAAGAAAAACCCATTTCAAGGCATCACAGAGGTAAGGATCAAACTCGGATTTCTCATTCAAGTGGCCAATCGGATACTAGACCATCGTGGCTTTAATTTTGAGCTCAATGTGCCCTAAAAATAGCAGAGTTATGTGTATTTCCTAAGCCCCCTAAGCAAGTAGGGCAAACGCTAAACGAATAGAATATAATACTTATTGTATGGGAACGGAACTAGCTGTCAAATTACAATATGTCGTAAGCTAGTGTCAGTCCCATGCAATAAGTATTCTATTCTATTCTATTTGTTTAGCGTTTGAGCCACTTGTCTGCCCATAGGGGGCTGAATAGATTCAGAGTATTGCTACTTGTCTAGAAGGGCAGGGGCGGTAGATGAAGTGGGGAATGAGGCTGATAATGATGACGTTGATAATAATGGCTGTTGTGTAAGAGAATAGCACTTATTCACAGTAGCTATAATAAAAAAAAGTTTTTACGTTTTTTTTTACTTCACATTTTCAATAATTCTGATACGTTATACGAACCATACTTGGTATCTAAAATTACGCTTTGTAAAAAATAAATCGGATTAAATTCATCGCGTTTTCCAAGGCAGTTTTTACGTATCAGTCAGGCTACCCGAGATCGCATAAAATGTCGATTGGTGGTTACCACTGTTGCTTCGGGTTATACAGGATAAGCGTGAGGAACCAGTGTTAGGCCTAGACCGATAAAAAAACGAATTTGCGATTTTTATCTAAACTTTTAACTAAAATATTTCCTAAACAAAACGAGCAAACAAAAACTCTAGAGGGATTTATGACAGGCCGTCTGAAAGAGTGTCTGATAGTTGGTCCCTATTTTTTGAAAACGAGGTCGATGCCAATGTAATTGTGCATGATAACAGTTACTAGCTCATGATTCAGATTTTTTTGTTGAAATTAGAAAGAACTGATCTGTTTGACATCTGGTTTAATATCCTCAAAGTAACAGTAAATTTATTAAAAGAAAAATTCAATAAATGACAATCATGTTATTTTTCGTCCCGTGATAATTTTTGTAGGGTTATGTAAAATTTAGTGATGAAGGTGTATGCCAACTAACCAATAATTTAAAATGACAAAAAAGTAACATAACACGCAAGATAAAGGTGCTGTTGTGTCAAAAACTTGAGGCAAATTTAACTTATCGAATTTACTTAAAATTCTTAAAATATGTCAAAAGATGATAAATTCTATTCAAAATGCAAAAGAATTTATAATAATAAAAAAATAATAATATTATAATATGATAATATTATCATGGTGTTGTAAACAATTAATGTATTTTTATTTTCTATTCAAATATACCTGGTTCCTATTTATTTAAGAATTATAATATGTATACAATAAGTTCTTATAGTAACATATAATAATTCTGAATAAACTTCCATTTATATGTACCTAGTACAGACGGAAAAAAATAATAAAATCTTCTGCAGCTTCAATGAAGAAACGTCAGTTTTTGTACACATTAATAAGACAAGAAAATATTGCAATGAACCGACTATAGGCAAACTAAACGAAAATATACCCTTTTCGATAAATTGCATATGATAACTGGGTAGTTGAAATAGAGAAAAACAAGTTTGCTTGCTCATAGCAGGCCTAAGAACAACCGAGAGAGTATTCTTGTTGTAAAGATGTAAAAGAGTAGTAAGTCAATTCCTAATGTAACTTTTGTTCAATAAGTTCGTCAATATTCGGCAACATTGGAGGTGGTATGATAACTGATGAAATTGTAAACATTTAAGGGCCTCGCGGGTCCATATATTACTGCTATTATATCCCAGGAATACCTAGGGCTCATTTTGTTATTTTTTTAATGATGTGTTTTTTACCAAAGTAAACCTTTTTAGAATTAGAAAAACATAGTTAAATCAAACAATGTAATTTGGTGTAACTCTTATATATTATATTAAAGATATCATTCCAAGTTAACAATTAGCATAGTTATTAGTGGTGGGCTAAAATATGTGCTGGGGCATGGGCTAGGACTGGAGCGGGTGCGGGGTGCGCGGCGGGGGCGGAGTGGCTGACGACAGCGTTGAAGCCGTGGTGGTCATCAGCGGTGTACTGCACTGTACGGATGGAGCCGTCAGCTTCGTGCAGCGAGTACTCGCCGTGTACGGCGTCACCGTCGCGGCTCTCGTGCTGGGACTTGTTGTCTCCGGTGTGGCCGTCGGCTACGGAGTAAGCGAACTCGTAGTTGGGGTGCGCCTGAGTATAGAAATATAATTAGCACTGCATGACTATACTTATTAGTAACACTAAAAATTAAATTGCTTGAAGAGTTACTCTACTTACGTCGTATTCTTCTTGGTGAGCGGCGATGACGTGGTGAGCGGGAGCGGCGTGGACGAGGGGAGCAGAGTGGACAAGAGGAGCAGAGTGGACTAGGGGAGCAGAGTGGACCAGGGGAGTGGAGTGAGCGTATGAGAGAGCAGGTGCAGCGGCATATTGAATGCGGCCAGCGGCGATGCCTCCCTGATGCAAATCGTTGCGGATGATGCTCTGAGAGGACACGGCTCCGTGTGAGGCGTAATGAGCGGGAGCAGCGTAAGTGGCGATGGGCGCGGAGTGGTAGGCGATGGGAGCGGCGATGGCGTGGGGCTGCTCGTGGCGGACGATGCTTTGGGACGAGACGGCGGCGGCGGGCGCGTAGTGCGCGGTGGGCAGTAGACCCGCTGACGCTACCGCTGCGATAGCACTGATACTCAAGATCTGCAACAGGGATGATAACTTTATTTTTACCGAACATATTCTTTGTGATTGAAATCAAATTAAAACTTTTGAATCAATAATAATGTTGTAATTACTTAATAATAATATTTTATAATAAAATAAAACAAATCACTTACTTTTGCGAACATCTTGGTAAGTGTATTTACTTAATCAAATTGATACATTTCAGTAGTTACAGTTCGTATTTATAGTGAACGATCAGCTTAAACTTGTTGACCTTATGACGAAAGTTATAAAATTTCATTCATCCACAAGAATGTGCCATGTATGTAGTAGGTTATAAGTGTTACGCGCAAAAAATTCAATCTATATGCTGGGCACTGTCTTTTCCTCGTAATCAGACGAGGAGGGTAATGGGCCATAGTTCACCGATGCACTGGCCCAATGCGGGTTGGTGTAATTCACACACCTTTAAAGACTTTCAAATCTCAGCAGGCATGCAGATTTTCTCACGATGTTTTCCATTACCGGTTCACTCGGACTAGTTTTTACTTTATTTCATTTGTACTATAATGGTATGACATGATAACTATTTATGTACTAATGTCGTACGCCTATCTGCTAACCTGGTCAAACGGCCAATTTCTAGGTATCAAGTGATAAGAGTACATAATAACATTACTGTTCACGACGACATTAGAATGATGTAAATAATATTGATTTAAACATAAACATTTAAGTACACATTTAATAAGATAAGACTAATTTAAAAAGCAAACACATAAGAATGCATACTTGTGAGACTTATTGTAATTTTCTAACAGTACATTGTTTACCTTATAGTTTATTAACTTAATCGCAATTTATATTAAACATGTTGAATAATACTTAGAATATAGTTTATAATTGTTGTTAAATTGAAGAAATATTAAGATAATGTTAAGTTTAAAATATTTAATATGTAAAGAAACGTATAATGTTTATGAGAAAATTCTCATTACAATCTTATTTTGAGATTCCAATTGGGTTAGTAAAATGTCCGTTAGTATAAATCCAATTGGATAAGGGAGACAGCAATAGAAAATGTCAAGCTGGAAGACATTAGACCGAGACATGCTTGTGTAAAAGAGAAAGGAAGTGATGTGGGTGTACCCGGAAGTATTCCGCGGGGGACGCGGTAGTATAAATATGTAAAATGTAGAATTTTGATCGTCAGTCCCACATGCATGCTCGGATGGTGATGTCTTATAGGTTAAAATATGTAAAAACTGAATATTGTTATATTAATGTATATTGTATGTAAATTGTTTATGGATTGAATAAAGATATTGAGTAAAAACCACTTAAGGGGGTGAGGCATGGAACATTCTAGAAGGTTTCATAGAAATGGTATAAAAGGGTGGACAAAATCGTAGAAATTCATTCGATACAAGTCTCCGAAGCAAGAAAGTAAATAGTAAAAGTTATAAAGTGTTAAAGTTAGTCCCTGCCTCATTCCAATAGTACTCTCAATAGTTAATCAGTGTTCAGTATTTTATTTCAAGCCCCTTAGTTCATTTTAATAATCATCAACCCGAAGCCAGTCAACTTAAAGTTTAGAATCAGTTTAAAGTCAGTTTCATCACCATAATCACCCCGCTGGTGACATAGTCTATAGCCGTAGGTAATCTACGCACATACCGTGCACATTTTATGGTCCTTCGAGCCGGATCCACGGAAAAGGATCCGAAGAAAGAAGAAATTAAGAAAAATCCAGTGCCGGCTAAATCATGTCACAGGCAAGATCGAAGCAGGGAAGCATAGCCGATGCTACGGAGACCCAGGCGAATCCTGACCCACGTCTGGCGGGGGTCAGAACGAGAAGCGGTACAAGCTCGGCTAGGTCAGTAATCCAAGAGGCGCCGGAGGAAAATTCGGCGACCTCAGAGGGCACCGCAGTGACGTCCGAAGGCACAACGGCGACGAGTACAGACACGGAGCGCACTACCTATACTTCAGCGACGGAAGAAACTTTGAGGGACGCGGAGGACACGCGCCAGAACAAGCGTGCGTCGCGTCAATCAACGGAAAATAATAATGGAAAAAATACACAGGTATTAAGGCTACAAGCCGCGGAAAAAGTCGCAGAATTGAAGTTATTAGAGGTACGTGCGTCTCTCGCGCTCGCCCAAGCGAAGTTAGCCACACAACTCGCTGCGGTTGGGGGGGTCGACAATGAAGACCAGCAACCCCCGGCGAAAGAAAATGATGGAGAGCAGACCAGCCCAGTGGAAGAATGGTTAGAACGGCAGGCTCAAGCCGACGAGAAAAAGAGGGAAGAAATACCGCGGCCACAGAACACAGAGGTCACATCCCTGGCCGCGGCCCTCACGCAAGCGGTGAGAATGTCTAGAGATGCCCCGAGATTCCTGCAAGATCTGCCGGTGTTCAGCGGGCATTGTTCAGGGTGGCTAGCATATAGAGCTACCTATTACGAGACAGAAGAAATGTTCTCGCATACGGAAAATTTAACTAGGCTTAGAAGAAGCCTGAGAGGTGCGGCCCTTGAAGCGGTCAACAGCCTACTTATTAGCCAGCCGGACCCGCGAGCTGTTATGCAAGCGCTCGAGAGAAGATTTGGTCGTCCGGACACACTGGCGATGAACGAAATACAAAAGATTAAGGCGCTGGGTAAACTAAACGATAACCCACGCGACCTGTGCATATTTGCTAATAAGATAGCGAATATTGTTGCCACTATAGAGGCATTGAAGAAAATTCACTATCTCTTTAATCCTGAGTTAGTGAAGAACATAGTTGAAAAATTAACTCCTATCTTGAAAAATAAATGGTATGACTATGCGGCAACAATGAAAGAAGATACTTCAGACTTGAAGAAAATGACGACATTTTTAAATCTCGAAGCGGATAAATGCGGCGCTTATGCACAACCGGAGGACATAATTGGCGAGTCGCAGCTAGAAAGAGTGCCGAGAAAAAGATTCGAAAGAACATACGCAACAGAGGTCGGAAGAAAGAAAGAATGTCCGATATGCAGACAGGATCACTATCTTCCTGACTGCAAGCGATTCACCAACACTCAAGTAAGTGATCGCTGGGAAATCGCGAAAAAACACCGCCTCTGCTATCAATGTTTAAAAGGCACACATCGCCGCGGCAACTGTAACGCCAAGCGATGCGGACAAGAGGGCTGTAGTATGGCTCACCATCGCCTGCTACACCACAAGAAGCCGCCTATGATGTCTTCGACTGCTGAGCTGCCACGCCAGGCTGATGAAGCGACTGCTACCGTCGAAGTGGTGAATAATGCAAACTGCATGAAGAGTCGACAAGCGTTTTTGAAGATCGCCCCAGTCACGATTACCGGGAAAAATAATACCCGAGTCGACACCTACGCGCTCATGGATGACGGCAGCACCGTCACCTTGATCGACGAGGGGCTCGCCGACATATTGGAGCTTGACGGCCCACAAGATAACATGTGGGTCCAGGGCCTCAATGAAACAACAAAGCATGAAAATAGCAAAAGGGTCGACTTCAAAATCCGAGGGCGTTACGATAAAAAAGATTACACCACTCAAAACGCTCGCACGGTACAAAAGCTCGCGTTTACAAGCCAACGTATAGAAAAGAAAGATCTCCGAGACTGTCCGCATCTAAGGGATATAGAAGACCGCCTAGTCTACCAGAACGCTCGCCCTAAGGTTCTCATCGGACAAGACAATTGGGAACTCTTAGTGGCGATGGAAACGAGAACGGGAAAGAAAAACCAACCTGTCGCATCTCACACGCGACTAGGCTGGGTATTACACGGATACCGGTCTTCATATGACAACCCGGTAGCCTTTTGCGGCCATACGGTCGCGACGAATGAAGAAAACAAGGAAAACTCTATGGAGAAAATGATGAAGAGGTTCTTCGACCTAGAAGCCCTCGGTATAGAAGCGCGGAAACCGAAGAACGACCCGGAAGAGCGAGCCCTCCAAATACTCGAGAAAAATAGCCGGAGAACGCCCGACGGTCGCTTCGAAACCTCGCTATTATGGAAAAATGAAAATAAGGAAATTCCGAATAATTATAACGATGCGATGAAACGCCTGAAGTCACTAGAGAAAAAACTAGATCGTGACTCGGGACTGAAAGAAAAATATAATGAACGAATTGAAGATTTATTGAAGTCGGGCTATGCTATACCGGCGTCTGAGCCGCCGGTGCCCGGCCGAACGTGGTACTTACCACACTTCGCTGTATGCAACCCGTCGAAACCGAAGATTCGTCTGGTACATGACGCGGCGGCGAGATCACACGGCCGCTGCCTGAATGACATGTTACTCTCCGGCCCTGACCTCCTACAGTCGTTGCCGGGAGTAATTATGCGGTTTAGAAAACACCCGGTAGCGGTGACCGCAGATATAAAAGAAATGTTCATGCGCATCAAAATAAGAAAAGAAGACAGAGATGCATTGCGATTCCTGTGGAGGGGCGAGGAAAGAGAAAAAAAGCCCCGGGAATATCAGATGACCTCGGTAATATTCGGAGCCACGTCATCGCCATGTACCGCGCTGTACATCAAAGATAGAAATGCCGCAGATTTCGCAAATAAGTACCCCGAGGCAGTAATCGAGATAAAGAAAAATCATTATATGGACGATTACATCACGAGCTTCGCGGACAAGAAACGGGCGCTCGAGATATCGCGAGAAGTCGATTTTATACACCGCCACGCCGGTTTCGAGCTTCGCGGATGGGTGTCGAATAACGAAGCATTACGACGACACTTCAACGGTAACAACGAGACATCCGTTGTATCAATTGGCGAAAGAAACATAGAGAAAACACTCGGTATGTTATGGGAAGCCCGCGAGGATAAACTCGGCTTCAACCTCAATGAGGGGAAAATGCCTCGGGAAATACTAGAAAACAGACGCATCCCCACCAAGAGAGAGGCTCTGAGCATCATAATGTCGCTGTTCGACCCTCTCGGCCTGTTATCGCCCATCACTATGCCGGCGAAGAGATTCATGCAAGAAACATGGCGTTATGGGACAGGATGGGATGAACCTATCCCCGAACAACTCGCCCCGAGGTGGACATTATGGATGGAAAACCTGCGAGGGGTGAAGGATATAAAAATACCCCGGTGTTATAATCTACACCCGGCGGTTATAAGAAGAGAGATACACACGTTTGTCGACGCCAGCGAAGAAGCATACGCGACCGCCGTATACATAAGAATGACGCATCGAGACGGCGCGATAAGAACGACGCTAATAGCAGCCAAGAGTCGCGTCGCTCCGCTCAAGCCGACGTCTATCCCGCGGTTAGAACTGCAAGCCGCTCTCCTCGGCGCCAGACTTACAAAAAGCGTCGAGCGAGAGCACGAATACGAGTTCGCACAAAAGATATATTGGAGCGACTCGCGAACTGTGCTCGCGTGGATACGAGCGGAGCCGCGGGCTTATAAAACCTTCGTCGCGCATCGCCTCGCCGAAATCGAAGAGACAACAAAAGTTAAAGAATGGCGATGGGTCCCGACGAAGGAAAACGTGGCTGACGACGCGACGAGACAAACCCCGGCGGATTTCGGAGCCACACACAGGTGGTTTCATGGCCCGGAGTTCTTAAGAAAAACCGAAGACTGCTGGCCCACTGAAGAAAAAAGTAATCGCGAAATCCACACGGGGGAAGAAAAATGTAATGCGACGTGCGGCGCGACAAACGAAAGTTATCTCCCAGACATAGAGAGAATAGAAAAATGGCGGACATTAATACGCGCGACGGGTCGAGTATTACAGTTTATCGATCTATGTCGCATTAAACACACCGTCGCGGCGACAAGGAAAAGAACGAAGAAAAACGAGGAAAGCGACGCAACCTGGGGTCCGCGGAAAACGCCAAAAGTAAACAAAGAAAAGCCCCGCGTTAATCCGCGACGAACGAAATTCATAACTCTCGAGGCACAGTATTTAATAAAGGCCGAAGAAATATGGCTAAGAAAAGTTCAAATAGAATGCTATGCCGAAGAAAGAAAAAGATTAATGGAAGGAAAAACTAAGTCCTCGACGGCGGGAGATCGCCTCGCGTCGCTGAGTATATTTATGGAAAATGGCTTAATAAAGCTTAAAGGCCGTATCGGAGCGGCCGCGGATATAAAACAAGAAACGACTAACCCCGTGATACTGGACGGCGGGCACAAGTATACGAGAATGTACATACAACATGTACACGTCGAAATGCATCACGGGGGCGTAGAGCTCACTGTCAATGAGCTTCGGCAGCGGTTTTGGATAACCCGCATTCGACCTACAGTAAAAGGGGTCATAAGAAACTGCCAAGCCTGCCGTATCCGGAAAGCCAAGCCAATGAGTCCGGCCACCGGAGACCTGCCCGCGGCCCGGCTAACGCATCACGCACGTCCCTTCTCATTCACGGGACTCGACTACTTCGGCCCGATTGAAGTGACAGTGGGACGACACAGAGAAAAGCGATGGGTGGCATTATTCACCTGTCTAACGACGCGAGCCATACATCTCGAAGTCGTCACTTCACTCAGCGCGGCCTCGGCCATAGCCGCGCTCCGGAGATTCGTCGCGAGAAGGGGACAACCGACCGAGCTTTGGAGCGACAACGCGACGTGTTTCAAAGCTGCGGAGAAAGAATTGAAAGAAGCTTGGGAAGAGTACAAAAACGAAGTAAACGCTCGACATATCGTTTGGCGATATATCCCTCCAGGCGCTCCATTCATGGGCGGAGCCTGGGAAAGATTGGTGCGCAGTGTAAAAGAAACACTCCGCGTCACGCTGCATGAAAAACACCCGAGCGACGAAACATTCTACACTCTATTGGTAGAAGCCGAGAACATAATAAACTCGAGACCGCTAACCCACGTGACAGTCAATCCGGATGAACCCGAAGCTTTGACCCCGAACCACATACTTCTGGGGTCAAACAGCCACGTGCCTGCGCCAGGAAAATTTGAAGAAAATGCTTCGACGCGCCAATTATGGAAGCGCGCCCAGCACCTAGCCGACGAGTTCTGGAGGAGGTGGGTGAAAGAATATCTCCCACTACTTCAACACAGGCGGGAGCCGCATACCACAGGCTCTACCCCGAAGATAGGCGATGTCGTTATAATATGCGACTCGAACCTGCCTAGAAACGTCTGGCCCAAAGGAAGAGTTAAGGCGCTGTATCCCGGACATGACAACGTGGTGCGAGTCGTCGATGTGGAAACCAGCAACGGACATGTGCTTCGGCGTCCCTGTAAGAAGATCGTCGTGCTGCCAGGAGTGTCACCTTCGTGACAGGCGGGAGAAATGTTCACGACGACATTAGAATGATGTAAATAATATTGATTTAAACATAAACATTTAAGTACACATTTAATAAGATAAGACTAATTTAAAAAGCAAACACATAAGAATGCATACTTGTGAGACTTATTGTAATTTTCTAACAGTACATTGTTTACCTTATAGTTTATTAACTTAATCGCAATTTATATTAAACATGTTGAATAATACTTAGAATATAGTTTATAATTGTTGTTAAATTGAAGAAATATTAAGATAATGTTAAGTTTAAAATATTTAATATGTAAAGAAACGTATAATGTTTATGAGAAAATTCTCATTACAATCTTATTTTGAGATTCCAATTGGGTTAGTAAAATGTCCGTTAGTATAAATCCAATTGGATAAGGGAGACAGCAATAGAAAATGTCAAGCTGGAAGACATTAGACCGAGACATGCTTGTGTAAAAGAGAAAGGAAGTGATGTGGGTGTACCCGGAAGTATTCCGCGGGGGACGCGGTAGTATAAATATGTAAAATGTAGAATTTTGATCGTCAGTCCCACATGCATGCTCGGATGGTGATGTCTTATAGGTTAAAATATGTAAAAACTGAATATTGTTATATTAATGTATATTGTATGTAAATTGTTTATGGATTGAATAAAGATATTGAGTAAAAACCACTTAAGGGGGTGAGGCATGGAACATTCTAGAAGGTTTCATAGAAATGGTATAAAAGGGTGGACAAAATCGTAGAAATTCATTCGATACAAGTCTCCGAAGCAAGAAAGTAAATAGTAAAAGTTATAAAGTGTTAAAGTTAGTCCCTGCCTCATTCCAATAGTACTCTCAATAGTTAATCAGTGTTCAGTATTTTATTTCAAGCCCCTTAGTTCATTTTAATAATCATCAACCCGAAGCCAGTCAACTTAAAGTTTAGAATCAGTTTAAAGTCAGTTTCATCACCATAATCACCCCGCTGGTGACATAGTCTATAGCCGTAGGTAATCTACGCACATACCGTGCACAATTACTTCACGTAAATTCTCATGGCTGATTTTCACATTATATGTGACAATATCGTTAGAAATAAGTAGTCAATACTCTCAGAAACTTTCCGTCGGCCATATTGCTTAACAATCACTCTAAAGCTCCTGAAACTATTAGTTAACTTCACGCAAAGCGCCGAAAATGACTTTTTAGATAAACTAATATTCTTCAAAAAAAAAATTAAACGAAAGATGAAGTTCCACACAAAATGAAAAAAGAAGTAAGAGTAAAAGTACAATTTATAAAAACAATTTTATTTCTCAACAAAAACTAATAATGATGTTTTGGCACGATGTGATGAGTATCGTATTTTACGTCAGCGTGGAATCTGAAAGAAAACAAAAGAACGGTAATAATTTTATCATAATAGTATAAAGTATTGTTATATTTATATTAATTGGTTGATGAAATCTAACATGGTAATAAAGGCTTACCCTAAGTAGGCAAGCTGGAATACGCCAACAGAAACTCATAATACGGAATTATAATTAATCCAGGGTGTTGATTGGTATTGGATTTTACAAATACATACTTTAATTTCATAAAATTGCAACATTTGTTTCGAATCCTTTACTACATCGACACCATCACTTGAACTGGGGGCCTAGCCAAAATGCCATTAAGAAAGCGTTAGCGAAGTTCGAAATGATAAAATGTATAGGATGGACCACGTGATTAAGCGCGGCTTTATGTCAATCCCATGCATTTTATCATTTTTGAACTTTGCTAACGCTTTCTTAATGGCATTTTGGCTCGGCCTTCTGTTGCTTACGGGATAAAAATAAATACTTTTTTAATGCCACGACGTCACCATCGCGGCTCTCGTGCCGCGACTTCTTGTCTTCCTTATAGTAATCCTCCACTTTATACTTTGGTAACTCTTACCCAGTGTGGTGGTCGCCGTGGTAGTGCACCGTCCTCTCGGAGCCGTCGGGCTGATGCAGCGAGTAGACGCCCTTCACCACGTCACCGTCACGGCTCTAGTGCTGCGACCCCTTGTCTATCATAACATGATCCCATACTTTGTACTTGAGTGGCCCTTACCCAGTGTGGTGGTCGCCGTGGTAGTGCACCGTCCTCTCGGAGCCGTCGGGCTGATGCAGCGAGTAGACGCCCTTCACCACATCACCGTCGCGGCTCTCGTGCTGCGACTTCTTGTCTCCCGTGTGGTGATCCTCCACTTTGTACTCGAACGTGTATTTTGGATGAGTCTAAGAAAAAAATAATATTGGACACACGATCTTACTAATTTAGTCCATATTAACTAATACATAAAATATAATAGCTTACATGATAATCAACGTGGTGACCATGTCCTTTCACGACCTCCGGGTGTCCGTCGTGTTTGGAGAAGTGCATGGAGGAGTATGCAGTGCTGTGGCCATATGCGACGTCTGATATCGCAACTGCCAATAGTACGAAAGTAATAGCCTAAAAAAATCCATGTTGAGTCAAATTATATTCAATGGTTAATATAGCTTTAAAAGTTGTTGTTGGTAATGTAGTAAAATTTGGGTATAATAATTATAATTCCGTATTATTATAATTATTAGTACATATTTTTATTAACAAATTATTGTAATATATCAAAATTATAATACTAGAATATTAGATTTTTTTTTTGCTTAAAATATTTGGCAATATTATAAAATAAATTACCTCAGATATCATATTGTTTTCTAGTCACAAGTATAATCACAAACTGATACATAATGCTCCAAAAAAATCGCTTTTATACAATCGTTAGTATCGGAAACAAATGGTCGATACGATTTCACATACATTTCAGCAAAATAATGACCTTGAAAACGATCAAGCCTAGAAAAATGTAGCGTTTTGAAACGAGCACACGAAGCCTAGTCTAGTCTTATAATCTATGTCAAGTTATGCAAATGTTCAATATCATTATCATCGTTTTCTTTCTTCAAGAATCTTTTCCACCTATAAGTATACTTGCATTGTACTCACTAGACTTTACGTCTTAACGTCTCTCTACTTAACATGAAATTATGTATAATTATTGTTGTTCCTAAATTTTTAACATAGGTATATACAATATATTTATTTTTTAATAATGAAACTTAAGCACATTTACATTACATGAAATTACAGTTATTCCACATAATATTTTAGTAATTTGTATTTATTTTAGCAGGAAAGTGTATCATAAATATTTGAATCGATGTCTATGAATGAAATTTGAATTATACTATTTCAAAATATTGAGTCTCGTGCTTCAAATCGATAGACTAAAGATTAGTTCCAGCAGTATATACTGATATAAATGTAGCACAGTTTTAGAATTATGTTACATTTCATCCAGTTGTGAACGTGTGAACTCGAAAATGTTCAGTCAGGTATTTTGATTTGTCACTGTAAAAAAATATATTATATTTATCAATATCAAAGTTTTAGTGGCTAAATACTGGTCAAAGCCTATATAAATAAACTATTAACACAATAAAGAGTTTTATCCATTTCGACTCGACAAGAAGAAGAAGTACATAATTTAATTAAAATTTTTATTTAACATTGTAATTAATATCTACATGATATTTATAATTCTTTTTATCTACAGAAAATTGCCAAGATGACAAATTAACTATGTTAGAAAATTTTGCTGTCTTCAAATTCCCATGATTTATGGAGTCGGATTCGGATAACATATTTTAAAATTATTTATTATTATATACGTAATATACATTAAAATACTGCACTTTCAAATGTATTTTTGGCTAGGATATTCAACTACCTTTATTTATAACTATCTTTACATATTCAGCTAATCAGTATATTCGGTTTCGTTACCGTCATGTCTACGTACGTCATCGCTCATGAGCCCGCCTACTCCTCCATGCACTTATCCAAACACGACGGACACCCGGAGGTCGTGAAAGGACATGATCACCACGTTGATTATCATGTAAGATAAATCTCTTATATTTGATACTATTATGTGGTGATATAAACCGATTAGGTAAGATCAATAGGCTAAAATGTTAAAATTTCATTTATAGACTCATCCAAAATACACGTTCGAGTACAAAGTGGAGGATCACCACACGGGGGACAAGAAGTCGCAGCACGAGAGCCGTGACGGTGACGTGGTGAAGGGCGTCTACTCGCTGCATCAGCCCGACGGCTCCGAGAGGACGGTGCACTACCACGGCGACCACCACACTGGGTAAGAGTTACCAAAGTATAAGCAAAGTACGCAGCACGAGAGCTGTGAAGGTGAATTTGTGAACAATCCTTTAAAATACATCATAATATTTTATTGAAAGATAGGTGTATACCTGAAAAAAAGTAAAATATATTTTTCTAATGCCGTCTGTGTGTTACGTGATAGAAGTTAATTAAGTACATTTATTTGCAGATTCCACGCTGACGTAAAGTACGACACGCATCACATCGTCCCGAAGCATCACTATTAATTACTACGACGAAATATTGTTATTTTTTTATTGAAATAAAATTAAACGTTACAAACAATTGTATTTTTTGCAAAATTATGATAAACATAACTATAACGATGATGATCGAAGTAGTTTGAATCCGCTCTACTGTAGTATAAGGTTTTTTTTAATTTTATTAGTACGTCTGACCATAAGACATTTGCTCGCTCACCGGTGAAGGAAAATATCGTAAACAAACCTGCAATTGAAAATCTTTGAAGGTATTTGATCTTTACCTACCCGCATTGGGCCAATTCATGAGAAACTACGGCCCAATAATATACTCCTCGTCTGTTTGGTAAAGTAGTGTCCGAGTTGGATCTTGTCTTTTGCTGCCTTAAAATGGGATTTTCTAATTTCCTATAATGTATCTGTATATGATACTCTCACTCGGTCAACGGTGAAGGAAAACATCGTGAGGAAACCTGCATTTAAAAGTGTGTGAAGTTCACAAACCCACATTGGTCCAGCGAATCGTTGAAATATTGCCCTTCTTATTATATTAATCTCGCCTGATTTCAAGGAGGACCCGTAACTAGCCGTGGGTTGATACTTTACTTTTTTCACATAATTATATTATATTCACATAATAAAGGCGAAAGTTTCATGAAATTATAATGCGATCTCATCGAAGGCATGACAATATTTAACGAATTTCATTTATTTTCATTCCATTATAACAGGTTTCATGCCTCGAATGAGTTTCCCAAAATTTTCCTATTTCAGAGTTAAGTAACGATTCGATTGATATAGGTTTTATTTACAGCTACCGTACGTCATTTTAGAGACATTAGTATTTGAATCGGTACTTGCCGATTTCGTGAAAATTATAAAAAAGTCTTAATTGCGACATAATAATTTATAACATGAGGTTTGCGAAGACGACATGAATGGATAATGAACCTTCTCTCTGTTTCCGTCCGTTCGTTCATCTTATTTTTAGAAATCAGTTATGTATTTCAAGAAAAAAATATAAGTTTTGCAAACTTATGCGCTCTTCTAATTTTTTGATATTATATTGATATCTGGTGTTGTTGAACTACAGATATTCAAAAATTCTTAGATATATATTAATAATTAATAATTTGTTGTATATATTAATAATTAATAAAATGTTTTCTACCACTGTGAATCCCTTGTTCCGTTTTCTAAAAATCAAGATAAGCATATCGATCATTTTTTTTAGTTTATTTATCACTTATATTTTTTATTTATTACAAGATTTTATTTTGTTCTTTCTTAAAATATATTTAATATAATTTAATAATTTAACATTTTTATATACAAAATATAAAATTTCGTGTAGTAAGCAGTGAGGTTTACTTGCACCTACTTCTTATAAAAGCAAATTACAGTATTATAATATTAATAATAATGTATCATTAATATGACATTATAATTAATGTTTATTTCATGATATTTAATCATTCTTATTCTAACATAATCGAATGCGTATTTTTCAAATGTTTGCAATAAAACATGTAATGTTTGTAAAGTTTTATTTTATTTCTATAAAAAACAACATTATAAAAAAAATAACAATATTTCTTCGTAGTAATTAGTAGTGATGCTTCGGGACGATGTGATGCGTGTCGTACTTTACGTCAGCGTGGAATCTGCAAATAAATGTAATTAATTAACTTCTATATCTCGTAACACACAGACGACACGAGGAACAGTTTTTCTTCACACTATATTATTTATTATTACAATTACTGTAATCTTCCTAAGCTACTACAATATTTGAATTATTTATTAATCTTCACATTGACAATGATCTTTGTTGCAATCGAGTAAACCCCCTTCACAACGTCACCGTCACGGCTCTCGTGCTGGGACCCCTTGTCTATCATAACATGATCCCATGCTTTGTACTTGAGTGGCCCTTACCCAGTGTGGTGGTCGCCGTGGTAGTGCACCGTTCTCTCGGAGCCGTCGGGCTGATGCAGCGAGTAGACGCCCTTCACCACGTCACCGTCGCGGCTCTCGTGCTGCGACTTCTTGTCCCCCGTGTGGTGATCCTCCACTTTGTACTCGAACGTGTATTTTGGATGAGTCTATAAATGAAATTTTAACATCTTTGTCACTTGCACTCGCCTAACGACATTTATGGAATATGGTATAAATTGATTTGATACTATAATATTATAATAGTTACAAATAATAATCTTACATGATAATCAACGTGGTGACCATGGCCTTTCACGACCTCCGGATGTCCGTCGTGTTTGGAGAAGTGCATAGAGGAATAGGCTGTGCCGTGACTAACAGCATGTTCCGTGAGAGTAACCAATGTGATGACGGAGACAATAAAGATCTGAAGCATAATAATCGGCTATAATTTATACATATCATCATAACCATCATAATCATCAGCAATTATCCATCCCCTGCTGAACAAGGGCCTCCTTTAATGAACGTCAAGATGGCCGATCAATATTAATACTAATGCAAGATTTTTGTATTAACTTTTAAATTACAATTAATGGTACATTCATTGTTTATTGATTAAATAAAAAACACGTCATTATGTTCAATCAAATATTTTATTTTTTCAGTTTAGAATTAATGAGTTCAATATTATCACAGTACTTTAAAGCTTTTAAAAATTTTAAAAGTTGTTTGATATTCTTGTGTTTTGCCTAATAAAACAAAATATACCTGTAGCTGTGACATAACTGTAGTTTCTAAACAAAATGATAGTCAATAAAGAAACTGTATCGGTTTTATATTCGCTGAAATTATTCTATAACTAATTGCTAAGTATCGATTTCGCATACGTTTTTGCAACATTATTACAAAAACTGCATGTTTCACACTGACCAATGTAGTAACTGTAGTTTTTCATCTAACCACAAGAATATTCACTCTTATACGATAAAATAGATTTAGAATTATTTGAGCGATTTGCTCATTTACTGTCCCGATTGAGCTTAAAGTCGAAGTCTAGACTTTACGAAAAAAAAGATTTTGGATTAAGGACAAGTAAGATTAATTATAAAAAGTTTGGAAATTTCTTAATACATTGGGAATTGGTAAATCTCGTAATAACTCTCTCAAAGAAGACATTGACGTCGAGCTACTTAACAATCATTTTTCCTCCTCATCTGTTGCATTTGATAGCTTCAATAAAAACAAGACTATACAATTTCTTTCGTCCTTGCCAATTCCTAATTATCAACCGTTCCGTTTCGATCAATTTTCTGTCTGTGATGTTAAAAAGACCGTTATGTCCATATCGTCCAATTCTATTGGTAGTGATGATGTGAGTCGCAAAATGATCATACCCATTCTTGACATAGTTGCACCCATCCTAGCCCACATTTTTAATTTTTCTCTTTCCTCTGGTGTTTTTCCCGAATCATGGAAAGAATCTTTAATTTGTCCACTTCCGAAAAAACCTAAGCCATCTAATTTTGGAGACTATCGCCCTATCTCTATATTACCTTTCTTCTCTAAAGTTTTAGAGCGATTAGTTTATGCACAACTTAATCAGTTCCTTGAAAAAAATAATCTCCTGAACCCTTTCCAATCCGGCTTCCGTTCTGGCCATAGCACTGTCACAGCACTAACTAAGATTACTGACGATATTCGATCAGCTATGGATAATAAGAAACTCACCATACTTACGCTGCTCGACTTCAGTAATGCTTTTAACTCCGTTGATTTTGACGTACTGCTCTGCTTACTTCGGTCTTTTAACATATCTCCAGCAGAAATTGATTGGTTTCGTAGCTACCAGATAGGACGCCGACAGCGAATTAAGATCAATGATAAACTCTCATCTTGGTGTAGTACATCTGTTGGTGTTCCTCAAGGTGGTGTGCTTTCCCCTCTTCTCTTTGCTATATTTATAAACTCTATAACCGATCGATTATCCTCTCTCTTTCACATGTATGCAGACGATCTTCAAATCTACGCTCACTCTAATTATGAGGACTTAACGCATGCGATAGCTAAAATGAACAATGACCTTGATCGTATTTCACGTTGGGCAAAGAACTATGGCATCAAGCTTAACCCTAATAAAACGCAAGTAATCATAATCGGGAGTCAACACTATATATCTCGGCTAAATTACTGTAATATTCCTTCGATTAGAGTAGATAATGTTGACATCCCATTTAGCCCTACTGTGAAAAATCTTGGGATATACCTGGATTCTACTTTATCATGGACGAATCATATAAAAGAAACTAGTAGGAAATATTTTGCGGCACTTACATCACTCAGGCGACTTTCAAACTTCTTGCCTATTCCTACTAAGATTGCCCTTGCACACACTTTACTTCTTCCCATTATGGATTACGCGAATGTGTGCTTCACTAACCTCACTGAAGATCAGCTGAATAAACTGGAGCGCTTACAAAACTTATGCATCAGATTCATTTTTGGACTGCGTAAATACGACCATGTATCTCAATTCAGATCTACTCTAAAATGGCTTTCTTTCCGGTCTCGTCGTAACTCTCATGTTCTTAATTTCCTCTTTAACATCTTGTTTAATCCTAAATATCCCGGCTACCTCAAGGAGATGTTTTCTTTTTCTTCGGAGGATGAAAACACCCGTAGCGTAAAGAAATACAATTTAAAAATACCTACACAAAAAAGTAAATATTTCAGTAATTCCTTTAATGCTTTGAGTGTGAGACTATGGAACTCATTACCTATTAATATAAAAGAGGCTAAAAGTTTAAAAAGTTTTAAGTCTCTTGTCAAAAAACATTACCTAGAACATAATTAATGTATACAGTAATAATAATTAATGTATGTGTTTCTTTATTCCTCTGTATTTGATTGTTTTAATTGTTTAATATTACTTTATACTCGTTTTTACTTTCTTTGATTTTATTGGCTTAAATTTTTATCTATTAATTTTGTTGTGGTTCAAATTTGGTTCGTGCGCACACGAGAATAACCTAAGATGTGCATCTCCTTCCTGTGCTGGTTGCCTGGAAGAAATCGCTCTAAAGCGATAAGGCCGCCAATTGTACCAATTTACTGTAAGATTATCTTATTTAATGTATAAATTATGTGTGCTGTGCAATAAAGTATATTATTATTATTATTATTATTATTAAGATTTTGAAGATGTTATAGCCTGTTATTGTAGAAGCTAGTTGTGAGTAAAGTCCAGAGGCACCTCGACCTCTGCCACTTATCTATGTTACTATAAAACAACTTTTTTTATTAACTGTGCACGATTTATACATGCATCTTCTTCTTGTCGAGTCGTATACATATAACATATTATATATGCATGATTACATGAGTTATAATTATATCGACATGAAACTTTATTTAACTATTTCGAAATACACTTATTAAAAATCAGAATCAGAATCGTCCTTACTTCCTTCTCTTCCTCCACCAGAAGAATTCCTCTCTTTTCATTCATCGTTATATAACGACGCGGCATGAACGCTATAAGAATAACTTTAGACATTGTTTTTCGAAATGTATATTTTCTATTGCAACTAGGTTAATATCAAAGCTGCGATGTAATCGAAGTATATCGAATATCAATGCAATAACAATTAGTTTCTATTATAATCGATATAAAAGTAGTGCTTGGTGATCAACATTTATCATTTAGATTTGAATCGACAATAACTACAAACATGTTGAGACAGGTAATAAGCTTATTCATTTATTTAAAACAATCTGTTGCCCGCAGCGTCACCTGAGTTAACTAAGATTAACAATGGGATCTCAGCGGGATTCTATAGCTTGTAGCCTTACTAGATAAATGGGTTATCTAACACTGAGAGAATTTTTCAAATACGACCAGTAGTTCTTGAGATTAGTGCGTTTAAAAAAAACTAACTTTTCAGCTTTACATATAAGTATAAGAAGTATAAGATAAACAACCAAAGCTGTTATATATAATAGGGATGTTGACTATTTTTTTTAATTGATTTTATTTGATAGATATACTATAGGTAAACACGAAAAAACGATTTTTGTAAAGAAATATGTCCAATTTTAACAAAAAATTAAATAAAGAAAAATAGTTTTTAAAATTGCCCTTGAAACGCTCCAAGCGTCATTACGTCACACACCGCATTCAGAGCTTGCGCTATGTTAGGTGAGTTTGTACTTAGCTCAATGTTCAGTGACGTCATCGCCTTATTGGCGTTTGCAGTCACGTGATAATGCATGATAATTGACGCATTTTAAATTAATTTTCTAAATTTTAAGACAAATAAGTAGACTTTTTATATGTTATTTTAGGTTTTCAAATACTGTATTTAATATGTAAAACATAACTTTACATGAATTTGTAACATGTGTCAACATCCCTATTATGGTTTATTGTTCCCTTAGGCACTTGCTGCTCTTGCCCTTGCAACATACGTCATCGCTCATGAGCCAGCATACTCTTCGATGCACTTCTCCAAGCACGACGGACATCCGGAGGTCGTGAAAGGACATGATCACCACGTTGATTATCATGTAAGATAATTCTCTTATATTTGATACTATTATGTGGTGATATAAACCGATTAGGTAAGATCAATAGGCTTGTCTTGTCTAGGCAAAAAAAAAATGTTAAAATTTCATTTATAGACTCATCCAAAATACACGTTCGAGTACAAAGTGGAGGATCACCACACGGGAGACAAGAAGTCGCAGCACGAGAGCCGCGACGGTGACGTGGTGAAGGGCGTCTACTCGCTGCATCAGCCCGACGGCTCCGAGAGGACGGTGCACTACCACGGCGACCACCACACTGGGTAAGAGTCAACAAAGTACAAGTATAGAAGTCGCAGCACGAGAGCCGTGACGGTAAAGTATTTTATTTAGTGTCTAATTGCTGCTTCATTAGTTCATTGACCATCAGGAGAGGTTACTGATATTCTCTGTATAATAATATAATAGGTATTATATTTTGAGAAATATTATTAGTAGTTTTTTTTTCGATTCAACTGCTACGAGGCATGTTGTAAGGGTTGAGTGCTAATTTTAGTGAGGATAAAAGATCATAAAAGACTATCCTTACAAATGTTATATTTTTTTTTAAATATTTCTCGATGTTACCTGTGTTACATTGATATGGCTTTAATTTAATTATGAGAATAATGTTTCTAACACTTTTGTTATAGATTCCATGCCGATGTGAAATACGACACGCATCATATCGTGCCCAAGCATCATCACTAATTTGAAATGTTAAATAAGAATGTTGTTTTATAATTTATAAAATAAAGTTATTAAATTAAATTTATGTGTTTTAATTTAAAAACAAGTATTTTACTTACTATTCTTAGCAAATATATTTTTAAATGGGTTTGGTCAATATTACAAACGTGAAAGATTGTAAGAATATATTATGAATGTATGTTTGTTATTTCTTTCACGAAAAAACAACTCAATGGATTTCGATGAAACTTTAGAATAATATAGCTCACACATCAGAATAACACAATAAGTGATAATTTATACCCGTACTTTCGCGGGAATTGGAACTAGGTAGTTAGGTACGCGGTAGAAGTCGCGGGGCGCTGCGGGTAGCTACATAATATTTGAAAGTAATTTTGAAAATGGTACATGACAAAATTACAAATTGGAACTCTATCTATCTCTATCTATATATTGGAGTATGTATTATACCATCTGCCATCATCCTTTTATCCGACGGTGGTGAGGCAGAGATCCGCCACGGGTACAAACCCGACGCCATGAAGCCGTGGAAGTCACACGCCCCGGCTGGCGGGGGGCAACCCCCCACTTAGTATATCACTGGGTGGTACCAACCGGCTCACCCCACTTCCGACGAAACATTAGGGCCATTAAGGCCATTAGCATAGCTCCATCCGAAAAAAAAACCATCATCCTTTAGGACGGGATAGGTAGTATAACTACTAGGACTGTTACTCTATCGTCGCTTTCTCAGGATAGTCGACCACTTGCCATAATGCTCATTACGGTTTGCCTCTTCCAAAAAAAGTACATAAATAATGAGTTGTAATTGCTAACTTGTAAAAAGGTTTAATGAAGATGATATTTTATAACTATATATTTAGACTTGCTTATTTTCTTTATCAAACAGATTTGCTGTGTTTTGGAAAAAAAGGCAGGACAGGCAGTCTAATTACCAGTAGGGGCTATTCTGTAAAAACTCACGTACTCACTGTAGAGCTGTAGAGTCCACTGTACGCTCACTTTGAAAGTGAACTTTATTAATATAGACAGATATTCGAGTTTTAAAGAATACAAATTCGTCAAAGTCGTCATAGCACCGCGGATTCCACTATCGATATTCGAAAACGACCTTACAGAATAGCCCTACATCATCTAGACTTTATATCTTACATCATGGGCTAGTTTCAGGTTAAGCTGTTTATGTTGATGGGCTGATCACTTAACATGATGTTGTACGTCTGCCTGAATTAAAAAAAATAATTGAAATATTGTTTGTCTGTAAAGTCAGTTTACGGACGGTAGTTTGACGTGACAACGTCAAACCTTACATGGAGCACGAACCGAACTGAGCCGATCGCTCGAGCCAATCTTGCCTCTCTCTCGTTCGTGCGGCGCTCTCGTATGCGGAACGCGACATGACGTCATCTTTTTCGTGCATGCTGCCCGTAATATCGAGTTATTAGACGTTGTCACGTTAAAAATTGTAAGCACTCTTGATAAATTTTCTCTAATAAAAATTAAAAAAATTTAAAAATTTCTCTAATAACCACTACTATTATGAAAACGAAATTACGAAAAAACCGTAACCCAATTAGTTTATTCTTTTATGGGCTACATAGAAATAGAAGGATTCTCATTCATTATTATTTTTATAAATTTTTATGCATTGTATAATTTTATTATTGCGAGTGTATGGCTGAACTGATGTTGATGAAATTTTTAAGTGTGTTCCAGTGGATTAGATTTATAATTTAGTTAATCATTGATAAGTGCAGATAATTTGTGATAATTTATTTGAAAATTTGGACCGGTTCATTTCCGTTCGTAGTATTAGCAACACAAGTTCTTATGAACTTACCACGGGGCTAGGTAAACGTGCTGTGATTGTTCAAAAAATCGGCCCGCTAGAAAATGTTTTGCGAAAAACGAATACTCTTTAAATGGGCACTCTATTATTAATCTTTAAGCAAATATAATTTGCTCTCTTCTAAGTGGCATGTCTTATATTTGGTGAATACAATGACATATTATATATTAGTCAAAATCCCAATTTTAGTTTTCTTTTATAACAATTAATAATATAATTATTATTATTTAAATAGGCGGTATACCAAAAATATTTAGTATAAATATATAATGCTAGCTGTTGTTTTGCTCATTTACTTATAATAAGCTATCTGTTAGTGAAGTTCCATCAAAAGTCCTTCAGCTGTTTTTAAGATCAGCCGGAACAAACGACTGTAGATAGTCGGAAAGACAGGCAGACGAGAATTGTAAAAATATTTTTTTTTTTGGTATATTATACTGAGAATTCCGAACATAAACATATTGTAATTGTATTATTGTATGTGTAAACAATCATTCCTTTTTGTTTTAATACAAATCACAGTTAAAATAGGGTAACAAAAAAAAACACGTTTTATATAGACAAGTGTATTATTAAAAGTAAAAAATATTTGTACTTCATAAAACAAGGCTCAATGATTAATAATGGTGATGGTGCGGGACGATATGGTGGGTCGAGTATTTCACGTCGCTGTGGAATCTGAAACAATATTCCATATTAGTACCTATTTAACTACCTACAAAGTTTAATTTCCTTTAGGAAATGTAGACCTGAATCCCGGCTGAAGTGGATTTTAAATTAACAATGGTATTTTTATTACTAAAACTCAATATTTAGTTCTAAAAATGTCTTATTCATGAGTCCCATGAGAGCTTGAAATATAAAGCTCCCCGAAATAAAGATACCTAAAACCGAAGAACATACATCTTTTTAATCGCTTTACAGTAATTTACTTGGCTTATATTACATCTATCTAAAGATATTTTGGTTATATATTCCAATATTATGTACGCGTATTTCCCTTATTATAATGAAACAACTTTTTACGGATTTATCGCGGTTTGTTCAGATTTTTACATGGCTGACGTTTCAGATCATTTACAACAAACCTGATCACGGGAGGACCTTGCTTGCTGTAAAGCGTTTGCAACTTGTCTAAGGGGACTAATATGAAGCTATAATAATATGACGATAATTTTGATAAATATTTCGATAATAATAAAACATCATCAAATAAATTGAAGAATATTTACCCAGTATGGTGGTCGCCGTGGTAGTGGACGTCCCTCACGGAGCCGTCCGGTTGGTGCAGGGAGTAGTATCCCTTAACCACGTCACCGTCGCGCGTCTCGTGCTGTGACTTAATGTCACCAGTGTGCGGGTCTTCTACTTTATATTCGAACGCATATTTGGGATATGCCTGAAAAAAAAATTAAGTTAAACTTTATTTCGTACACGATTATAAAAGTTTGGGTCTGTAGAGTCTAAAAGATAGTTAGATTTATTGAAATATAATTTTAGCAGAATTATAGTACCGTAGATGTTAAGAGTCTAATATAAAACTTCTAACAACTGAAATAGTAGAGATCTTTCTAGAAGAGATCACCTTGCAAGAGAAGAGTCATGAACATAAAAGAGTTTATCTGGAACTAGTCCAGCATCTCATTGATCGATTGCCATTCCTGTCCTGTCCTCCCCTGTGAAAGACAACAAAGTTTTTTCACGAAAGAAGAAGATGGCTGGTACCCATCCAGAGCGTAGCATAGCGTATTCCTCCCAGCGATAATCAAATAATAATATTTTCAAAAGAAACTTTAAATCACGCGGTCAACGAAATTTGCCAAGTGATTTTCTAACCACGACTTTATTTGTAAAGCAATAAAGTGAATTCTCACATGATAATCAATATGACCATGGCCGTGTCCACCGTATCCTCCGTGACCACCGTGACCACCATGCACGTGCACGATCTCGGGATGACCGTCGTGACGAGTGATGTGCTGGGACGAGTACGCTGACCCGTGCCCGTACGAGCACTGGGCGACTGCGACGAGCAGGGTAGCGATGCAAACGACCTGGAAACAGAACAGTACATTAGGAATATATTATCAATAGCATTGAAATCAAAACAATGAATTAATATGCCACTATAAAAATATGTCCCTTGTTGACGGCGCAAAGCAAAATCGTGCAAGGAGATTCAAATTAATTGAGCGAGAATAAGATCAAGCCTAAATTATTGAAGCATACATTAAAACTTTATTAATATAACCCCATGAATATACCACAAACTTTATGAAGTTTAGTGTAAGAAGCATTTAAAGACATTCTATAATTTACTATCAATATTATTTATTTCTCATTTGATGTTTAGGTATATATCATTATTTATATAGCGACATTTCTTTTAGATTCAAATGTTGCTTAGGATATTATTCATCATTATATTTTATTCTCATCATAGCCGAAATCTATGAACAAATGCTTTGATCATTCGGCCGTAACTATAAAAAATCCATTATAAAGATAAATATGCAGCGTTTAGTTTTTATTGAAGTGGCCAATAAAACTTTTTTCTTACCTTAGAGAACATTGTTGTTTCTTAGTTCAGCGGTAAACTGATAGATTGACGAACAAAGGCCAGCCTTATATATTAAAATAGACAAGGGTATTTGACAACAGATTTCTCTTGTACACTTAAAATTGGCCTTATTGTCTGATATATTAAAATTGGCAATAACTATGTATCGCAAGACCGCGTTCAGAATGAAGGTTTTGACATAACAATTTCCCCGATGGTTTGGGCAACGTTTTCATTAACATATTTTTCACTTGCACGCTCTGGTTACAGCTACATGTATCCAAAAATTGAGCAAGATATTGATAGTTCTATTGATCGACGATATATTTAAAATATGAAGACATTAAAGTAGAGAAATATGTTTGCGTTAAAAAGTATTTTTTTAAAATTCCAAGTGTAGTTTGTGTTGATAATGGCAATGATGACACGTTTTTTTTAAATGCAACCTGACTCATAATGATAATAAAATAGCTACTTATTTCATTTTTCAACTGGCAATGGCAAGTTGCGTCTTGGTGTTCATTGAGGGAGGTTTTTGTGCTGCAGTGGATGGATAAAGGCTGA
Source organism: Lycaena phlaeas (assembly GCA_905333005.2). Classification (NCBI taxonomy): domain Eukaryota; kingdom Metazoa; phylum Arthropoda; class Insecta; order Lepidoptera; family Lycaenidae; genus Lycaena; species Lycaena phlaeas. The sequence goes on from HG995173.1 coordinate 12,257,126, forward strand.
TGATGAAGATGATGATGATGATGATACCACCAGAATCATCATACATACGCATGTCATGAATGTTTGTAATCTTCACTGTTATTAGAGGCGATGTAAACGCCTTTTGTGAACGCGATGTCTGTGTGTTGTACGCGATTTGAAAGATTAGGTATTAAAAAGTTTTTTCTAACTATATTATCACATCATATTATTGGTTAAATAAATATATTTTTTCTACTACCTATTAAATGCTTTTTTATAGAAAAAGGGACAAATGAACAGTCGGCTTACTTTGTGGTAAGTGATACGTAACACCCATAATATAAACTCGATGCATCAGAAAATTAGCAGCTTTTTTCGAATGGATCTATGCTGTTGGCCTTTAGACCTTTAAGCTACATCGGAAAAGTAGATGAGCAGATGGCTCATCTAAAAATTAGGATGGATTAGCAGGTGCGTTGCTGTCCTTATTATATACCGTTGATAGAATTAACAGTTTTCACACTTCAATGAGTTCGGCTAACTTAAGTACTATTAAATACATAATCATTGTATCTTAAAAGAAATAGTATTTTATTCTTATCTTTAATCTATCTTATAATATTTTCCCATACACTCATATAGGGGACAAACTTATAACATGTAGGTACAGCCTTAGTTTCCATCACGTTAGAACGAGTACCTATTGCATGTATGAAACTGCATTTGTGACATTCCATTGGCTACGATGTCCGTCCGTTTTGTGACAGTTCGAAAATTCCACCATGCTTAAAACCAGAATTGAAATATAAATTAAAATAGTTTCATCTACTGTTTCTTTATTTATACAGATTTTAGTAGGTAAATAAATAATCAGATAATTAATTATTCATCCATTTATTTAATTTATAATTTCTTATTGTTTAACTATCTATTTTTATGATAAATTATAACAATTTTCATCAATAAGAATCTGGCTTGTTAGAAAACAATATTTAGCAGTCTTATAAAGTTTAAATGAGTTTTCTTAGTTTTCTTATAGGAGCGCTTTTCCCATAAGAGATTAAATTTGGAATTGAGCTTGGTCAGTTTTTATGACGATTGTAACTGAAGTTCACGATTTAGATTTGCACTCATTACGATTTACTTTGATCGATTAATCGACTTCATTTTTCTTCATTTCACGTCCCAGAATTTCGACATTTTTAGAGTGCATTTTTTTTACTATAGTTATAATCAACATCTTCTTCAACAGCCCGTCCACTACTGAATATCTTTAATGAACGCCAAGACGGCTGACCCCTTGCCACTTGCATTAAACATGGATGTAGTCTTCCAACTTAAAATGCGTAGTGTCCAGGGGTTGCAGAGGAGACAATCACATGTACCCTTTCTTGCAAAGTGGAGCTTAACAAACCTGCGAGCCTCTCCTTGCTCTGCGGTGGATCCACGCCTTTATTTTGTTTTGTTGAAAATATATATTTTTTTAATTCTAAGAAAAAAGTCTTGGCATTCATTGAGGGAGACCTATTTTCAGCAGTGGACAGATAAAGGCCGATGATGATGATGATGACGATGATGATTTTTCTAAGAAATGTATATGTGTCGTACTGATTGCATTGCTTAAAATGATATGTGTTCAAATTTTCAAACGATTTAGCTACTTTGTATGATTATTTATTTTACAAAGATACAACTATAAATATTAAAGTTAATGCTACGTATTAATTGTTAGCTGTCTTTTTTAAATACAAATCAGTAAAAACAAGTACGTCAATGAGTTTAATCTATTACTCTCATTACTCGATGAAAATGAGGTCAGTGGACTCGATATCAAGTCGGCCACGGCCATGGTCGTTTGTGGTTTTCATCAAATTTTTTTTCTATTGGCAAAAATATATATCTGCTATTTGAAAACTGCTATATAAAACAATAAATTGATTCAAGCTAATACGCTAAGCTACTATATATCATCATCATCATCAGCCTGTATCCATCTACGAAAATAGATGGGTAGACGATTTTCATGCAGTAGCCCGTCCGTGTTGGTGAGAGTGGTCAGGGATCAGCCGGCAAAGGATTGTCGATGATGATAACTGCGAAGCTTGATGTTAATATACAGTAATATATATTTTTGGCTATAGGTTTAATTACTTTGAATATTTTTTAATCATCGAATGTCTAATAGTGTTATTTAATAGTAATATGAGCCGAAATCTGGTCAGTGCTTGTCCCTGTGACCAATCAGTGATCTGTCAATACGTCCATTGGCCAATCATCCATCGATTCATCAATCAGGCGACCAATGAGAGTGCAGAATCGGCACTGCGTCGCAGCATAAATTTCATTCCACAACATCTCGACCTATCGTGTATGGATTATGGACCATATTCTCTGGCGTGTATCTTTAATTTAGTACTAAATTATCTTCGTAAAACTTAAAATATTATGTTCTTTTTAATACAAGCATCTAGTTCATTAATAAATAAAATGAAAGTCAGAAATACAACAGTAAAAGTTTTTTATTTATATCATAAGAATTTTAAAAAAAGAAGAGAAGAGTAGAAGAGATTGTAGCGGTGATATTCTAATAATGGTCTAGATTAAATATATAAATATTGTATTATAATATCTCAGTTATGGTGATGTTTGTTGTACAGATGATGCGTGTTGTATTTCACGTCAGCGTGAAATCTGAAATAAAAAGAAAACGTAAATAATAATATTATAAGCCTTTCTTTTACAATCTACTTTACTATTACTACTACTACTATTAATATAATATCATGACTTACTATACTATTTATGTAATAATAAAGCTGTTACTTTAGACTTTAGTTAGTAATCTTTAAAGTTCTTAGGTAGCTTAAGTTATTATAATATTATGGTCTAAGTTTCAAAAGTTATTTTCTAAGCAGCAAGTAGAAGCTGATGTCATTAGACCAGTGATATAACATTATGCATGTAACCAACGGTGTTTACCAATAAGGTGATCTAGTTGGCAATGAGGTAATGAAACAATAACGCGGCTATATTCTACATAGTATTAGATTATTTAAAATAATGCTTGTCATTCTTGACGCTGGCCAGTTACTGTTGGATGCGAGTGGCAAGGGATCAGTCGTCTTGGCGTTCATTGAGGAAGGTCTATGATAGAGGCTGATGATGATGACTATGTTAATTCTCAAACGAGATGCTTTAGCAAATGGTGGCAACTGAAGCCTTTATTTCATAACTTTAATGTACGACTTTTTACCATTTTCCAATCAACTTTGATTTATGGCATTACTCTAGGAAAAATATACCTTATTCAGTTAGTTCTTTACACTAGGAACATTTATGGTAATATTTCGCACGCTACTTTGTAAGACAACATTCGATAGGCAAGTTTTAATTGTCTGTAATGAATATTGACTTCTAATGTATATGCAAATTAGTCTCATTATAATGTAATAGCTTCCTACGGATGAGGTTGCAGCTTTTTCATGTACTTAAATAAGCAAACGATCAGCCACCTGATGGTAAGTCAGCTTCATCCCTGAACAGATTCAAGTTTACCGAGGCTACTCATTAATGTGTTGCCGATTCTGTGACATATTTTTATAGCATAGGAGAGCAAACAGTCGAAGCCTTTTGGCGACTAGACGCCCATACACATCAACACAACCAGAATGTTATGCAGATGTATTGCTTTCCTTTTCCTATCCTTCCAATAGGCCACCGGAAACTCACAAAACTGCACGTAATGCGACAGCATAACTGCCACTTTACGCCGGTATTACGTGAGCAGGAGGTTTCAACCTGGACGTGCCAGCCCAATTCGGCTGCAAAGCAGCATGACGCTACCTCTTTACAAAACGATAAATGCTAAGTTTCGTCTTAATGATACTTCATGGCCTACTGGTTTTAGCCCCGAAAACTCATTCGTGTTTTGCCCATTAGATACTTTAGAGATGAATTATCAGAACTTACCCGGAATGCTTGTCACTGTTGTAGTGAACGACCCTTTCGGAGCCATCTGGCTGGTTCAGGGCGTAGTATCCCTTCACGACGTCCCCGTCGCGGTGTTCCTTCTGGGCCTTGATGTCACCAGTGTGGTGGTCTACTACTTTATATTCGAACTCGTATTTGGGATATGCCTGTGACAAATATAGGAATATTGTAACATAAGCCTCTAGAATCAAGTACCTATTAGTATTTTCTAAACTATGCGATATCAGCCCCTTTAGATAACTCAGTTTACTTTTCACGGGGCACGGGTCTTCTCCTCGAAATTAGGCGAGGAGGGTATCTGCCATAGTTCACCGATGCGCTGGCCCAATGCGGGTGTACTTAATACTATTTCAGTTTTTTAATCTCATCGGGCATGTAGATTTCTCACGATGTTTTCCTTCACCGATCAAGCGATGGTTTTGTGTTTAGTGCATCGTATTGCAGTGATCGTCTTCTATGTTAATGCATTTTTCTTACGCTTTCACTTTTATTCCTTATTCAAATTATTTTACTTTCGATTTAAAGATTTATCAAATTATTTTTGCGAGAATTGTAATACGATCAGACTAATCATTGCATCAAAGCTTTTTTGCGTTGTCCTTTAATGATGCCTGATAATGAGTACCAAAAAGAAACTGTTTCAACGTTGAATAATTTTAAATTAAATTAGAAATTAAAAACATATATTATTTTGTACTGCTGTTGCTCCTATGAGGGACGCATTAAAATTGCTCCGAGTATGTAATATTTTTAAATTTCTCTCGTCAATTTAAGCACAATAATATATGGTGCTTGTATAAATCTGTATGAGCCTATAGGAATGGCGTAATCATTTCTGATCAAATTCCGTTATTCAATTAATAAAGGTTATAAAAATCAATTTAAGAATCACAGGACTACAATAAATTACTTCATCTAACAAATGGGGGCTGCCAGGTGAAGCCCAGCTGCAATTCAACATATATTATTTTAATGCACTTACGTAGTAGTCAATGCTGTGGCCGTGTCCATAATAATTTTTTCCATGTTCGTAGTTATTGTATCCGTGGCCATAATCATTGTTGCCATGTTCGTAATTACGTCCGTGGCCGTAATAGTTGTGTCCGTAGTAGCCCCGGTTGTCGTAGTATTTGTGCGAGGGGGCGTATGGCACGTGCACAACCTCCTGGTGACCGTCGTACTTGTTGACGCGCACTTCCGAGAATGCCGGTGAGTGATGGCCATCAGCAATCGCAACAGCGATGACCGCAGCGAGGCACAACAACTGATAACAAAACATTATTAAGACAAAATGTAGTATCTACAACCACAGCCGTAACAAACGTATAACAGATAGGAATTGTTCGAATCGAATGATATTTAAATACATTTTTCAGGTAAAGGAACTTTAGGCAAATATAATGTAAAAATTGAGGCTATTGTTTAGATAATAAAAATAACACCAAATCCAGTAAATCACATTAAATTCTTATCTAACGATATTTAAATACATTTTTTAAATATTGATTTTTTTTCTTCTGGCAAAATAACTTCCTGTGTAAAATTTATAATATTTTGAAAAATTGTGTTTATTAAAAAAAATAGCACCAAAGCTATTAAAACACAGGCACTCGTTTGTATTTATCACAAGATTTATAAATATTTTCAAAATTATACGAATTTTTAATTTGATACTTTGATCAAATAATTTAATATATCAATTGATATTATGCTCGCCTATTAGTCCGAAATCAAAAAAGTTCTTAATCGTAGTTAAAAAAACTCTTATTTTGGATGTTTTAAACAAAACACATAACTAAACAATATAGTTATCACAATATTTAAATCGTATTAACACAAATACAATATTATACCTTTGGGTACATTTTGATTCTAGTTCTATAAGCTACTGGTAACTGATACATACATATTGAAAATCGCGTCTTATATATCAGTAACAAAGGTACCAAGGTGAAGATGATTTCACTATAATGTTAGTTATTAAAGTACTAAATATTGGCGTGTTATTAGTCTCGTTAAAATGTTTGATTAACGTTTTTAATGATGTTCGCGGCTGTGAAGAAACATAATGTGTACTCCATACTAGGAAAAGAAATGGATTAATTTGAGTAAGTCGAAGTCAGTTTCGTTGAATTCACCACTAATTAGTTTAATATTTATCACATTACAACATTCACATGAAAAAGCGAATTATATAATTATATTTTCAACGCTTTAACCAATTTGAACCCGATTTACCTGCTTCACGAATTACTACCTCATTTTAAATTAACATTAACATTTTAAATTTCATTATGAAAACTATTTAAAACGGGATATGTACCATGTATTTTAATATTATTTCGCGGATCTCGATATTTAGAGAATATTGTCTACGAATGTCATGTTCATATGACAAATGGTAAATATCGCGTTTAAAAAGTTTAGTACTGTCTAATGTTGAAAACAACATGAAAAATCTAGTCGTTTTTTACCTTATCGCGTACAGACAGACATACAGACGGATTTATAAGTAGTAATGATGATAAAGATTAAATACCGTATTTGTGTAAATAGCTTTTCAAAAGCAGCATTTGTATTAACGCTTTATAATTGCCATTTTTTATATTAAAATAGATAAAGGTGATATTTTTTTAATCTTTTGGATCCCTCCCGATTCGGATACGATGCGTAGGGTCAGGGAGAGTCCACACGGCTTAGTCAAACTACGATGATACGAATAAATTTTGTTGCGCATTATTTTAATTCTCCTATATCTCTAAGGTATTTATTTTATAAGCTTTTTAGATTTTATGTTAAACAATTCTAATAAAAATTATTTTGGTATAATATCTGAGTGCCGTTTATTGCCATATTTCCCGTTCCTATCTTTCTTTACGACTTTCTATTCTCGACTCTTAAACTATTTTTGAACAAAATTTCTTTCAATTCAGTTTAGTGGTTTAGGCGTGAAGAAGATACGGAAAGATAGGGTTTCTTTGCATTTAAATATTAGTAAAAATGAAAAACAAAGAATTAGATTAAGCTTGTATCATAAGTTTTGTTACCAAAAGCTAGTGGTCCGTACTAATAACACATTTGCCCAATTAAAATGATTTTACTATATTATTATATAATAGGTTATGTTGATTAATTCTTTTATTAATAAATTCATTTTTGAGCTACGAATTGACTATTCATCGTGCTACAATATTAAAATATTATGTCTCACATTCAAAATTGGTATTGTCTTATGCTCCATAATTTTGGTGTTGATAACTTACAACATAAAAAGTAAAGTATTAACCCTTTTATGTCCCACTGCTGGGCACGGGTCTCCTCCTCGAAATCAGGCGAGGAGGGTAATGGGCCAATAGTTCACCGCGCCGGCCCAGTGCGAGTTGGTGAACTTCAAATACCTTCAAAGACTTTCAATCTCATCAGGCATGCAGGTTTCCTCACGATGTTTTCCTTCACCGGTGAGCGAGCGATGGTCTCGTGTTTGGGGTGCACTTAGAAATTAGAAAAACCCATTTCAAGGCACACACGGGGGGTCAGGTCAGGATCGAACCCGGACCTCTCGCATAAGAGGCCGAGTCCATCCACCACTGGACCATCGTCGCTCTTATTTACTCTTACTTACAACATATTTTCATATAAATATAATTTAAAATACATAGTGTCGTTAAAATACTCTAGAAGCCAAAGTAGGCTCAAGATGGCAGTAAAAATAAAGTTCGTCTGTACAAGACATTTTAAGATGTGTAAACCCATGTAAGCCTTACACATCACTTACACATCAGAATAACACAATAAGCGATAATTTATCCCCGTACTCCCACGGGAATGGATAGTACGCGGGTAAATGACGCGGCGTTGCTAGTAATTATAAATAAGGTTATGTCGATGTGTAGTCCAGGATCGATTCGGTAACAGAGTAGTAGAAAACATTAAACACGAGGAAATTGTAACATATTATTTGTACATTATATGGTAAATCTTATCTTATATCTTTAAAAGAGCTTTTTATTTTTTTATTAGCTTTTTCTTTATTCTTGTAAATATATAATTTGAATCTCTGAAATAGCTGCAACGATTTTCATGAAATTTTGTATACACGGGTAAAAAACCCCGATAAATCGATCTAGCTAGGATACATTTTTAGAAAATGTCGTTTTATCCACATTTTGAGGCAACGATAAGACGCTACAATATCATCAGAATATTAAATTTTGCTGTCAAGTACGATTTTATAATAGCTATGTTGAGAAATTAGGCAGTTAAGAATCGAAAAGAACCTGGTCTGTATCCTCAGTCTATTTTTTTTTAATTTTATTTATGTTCATTTTTTGGAAGAAGAATGTTATCATATAAATAAGGGCATTCAAAACAAAACATAAAAACCGAGCATAGCTCGGTCAACCGGGTATTAGTATTAAAATGCCGGATATAATTATATAACTAATAAGGTTATTATATTTGTACGTTTTCATTATTACTTGGCATAGAAATCCGCTTAATTGAATAATTAGTAATTCTATTATAACTCATTAGACAACAACAACCAACAAAATAATTTTAAGCAATCATTTTTGAGGGCTGATACGTTTATCATAATCCTTAACCAAATGTAAGCATATGAACTGGTAAATACAATGTTTTGCCTTGGACGGTTTTCGAATCTGTAAATCTCCTCAGACAGAATATTTACAGATTATAACAATTGCAATTTTATGTGCTAATAAATCCTCTTCTTCTTTCTTCTATTCTTTTCTTTTCAAATGCTTCGAACGAACTATTTCTCATACTTTTAAAAACTTTGTCTGTTTTGCGTCTTTTTTAACTTATACATTTTTTAACTTATATTATTATTAGTAAAGGATGCACACCAAGGAAGAAATAGTCGTCTAATAAACGTAAACCTCATATTAAAATGGATGGTTCCTGAACGGCTTTAACAACATGTGGGTCATGTGGCAAGGGATCGGTCGTCTTGGTGTTCATTGATGGAGGCTGATGATGATGATGATGTGGATCATGAGCTAGTAACTAAATAATTATTACCGTATGAAGTAGCTCAAATTGTTACAAAATCAAAATCAAAACATCAAAACACAATAATAAAAAAAAATACACAATGTTCTAGATAATAATATATTAAAAGCACAGATTTATAAATATACTAGCTGCCCCGACAGACTTCGTTCTGCTAAAATCGCTATTAAAAAATAGGGGTTGATCGTAGAGGGGTGAAAATTTAGGGTTGTATGTATTTTTGTATGTTGTATCATAAAAAAATAGAAATTAAAAATTTCGTCCAAAAATTAACAAAAAAATTTTAAGGGTGAACAACCCCTATCACTTAGGGGTATGAAAAATAGATGTTGGCCGATTTTCAGACCTACTGAATATAAAATTTCATAAAGATCGGTCAAGCCGTTTCGGAGGAGTACGGTAACTAACATTGTGACAGGGAAATTTTATATATTAGATAGTTATAAATAACATATAAACTATTTAAAACGTGATATTTACCATGTATTTTTAAATATTATTTCGCGGAGTTCGATATTTCGACATTGTCTACGAATGTATTTCGCAAGACAATCGGAAGAAATACGGTAAATATCCCGTTATAAATAGTTCAAATAATGAAAATAACCATGTTAATTTAAAATCCTATATCAATATTATTGTTTTATATATCTATCAGTAATTTCTCAATCTCTAGTAATCTATACAGACAAAAAGAGTTATTATCAACTGAAATACACAGCAAAAAATACATTTATGATAATCGATTTAATCAATCGTTATTTTTCACAGCTGGTTTGCGTGTAACGAAAATCGTGATTCACTAATCAACCAGTAATTAAAGAAGATTCTTTCAATACTTAGCCACCAAGTAAATATAATAACGCGGTATTATCCGATAATAGAGGATGATTTCACTAATCCATAGTACATATTGATTGATAGACGATAGTATAATAGATAGAAAACAGCCACCGTTTGGTGGAATCATGGAATATCGACGAATAAACGCATTAAGGGTCAGTTCAGGGGTACGTTTTACAAGTAGGTCCAGTCATTTATCAACTAACGTTAAACAGAGTTTCTTGCTGAATTCTTCTTATATACTATACTACTATAGTAGTATGTATTGTTTGTATATTTTTTTTGTAATATTGTATTTGAAAAGAATAGTTCCACTGAGATTGTTTCGACGGTTCTTCTCAGTGGACTTGCTTTGGAACCGGTGGTAGACTCAATTGACCTTCAAAAAGATACTTCGATAGTACTTTGAATAAAATTTTTGACTTTGACTTGAAAACAGAATAGATTTTCGATTTTTTTAAATGAATTTAAAAAAGAGGAGTTTCTCAATTCGTCTCAGTTTTTTTTTTATTTAAACGATTCTTATTTGTTTGAAAGCTGATGTTCCCAATTTGGTACCATATTAATTTAACAAGATCTGACCACTCGTTTAGAGTTATTCTCAATAATGCCTATTTGATTGAATTACTTTACTCGATGATGTGCTCATTATATTACTCGTTGTGAAATGATCTATAAGGTTTCATGAAGCGAATTTCATATTTTGAGGTCATCGTCATCATCATCAAAACCTTATCCTTTATAACGTCCAATAAGTAACCTAATCTGTTTTTCGGGAGGAACATGCAAGATAGAGCCCGGCACAGCGCATCTTTCCCACCGCTGATAGCATTGTCGACTACTACCTCAATTAAAAGATGTGCAAAAAAAGATGTGGGTTTCGAGCTCGAAAAGAATAACAATGATTCGTATCTTTTTTTATAGCATAGAAGGGCAAACGAACAGTCGAGGTCTTGTCACTATCGACGCCCATTAACATCCACATAATAAGAGGTTATGCAGACACGTTGCCCTCCTTTGTCCCAGTCCCCCCAATGAGCCTCCGGAAACTCACAAACCGCACGAAACGCGACAGCATAACTGTCACTTTACGCTGATATTATGTAAGCGAGAGGTACCACCCCGGTCGTGCCGGCCCAATTCGGCTGCAAAGCAGCATGGCACTACCTCTTTACAATTCGTTTTAGCATTAAAGAATACTAGGAGTAAGCGTTTGTTTACATAACGCTATTAACATCCATATAAACAGTATAGGTAAATTATTACGACGTTGCTTTACTATTTAAAGTTATTTAATATATTATCTACAATTCTCTAACAAATTCTTGCATAATCTCAGAATACGGTCCAGCCCCTCAACCATGATCCGATCACAAAAACATGTCTTACCATGACTTGCACTAAGGACGCTTTCTATGCCGCAGCTATATCGCAAAATGAAATCAGATAATAGATAAATATTATTTTTCATGCAATGAATCTATTTTAAATATAACAGTGTAGGGTTCCATGAAAAGTATTTCGTATTTTTAATTAATTTATGATTTGTTTATGGCCAGAGGATTCGGTCGAGTGATCAGATTACTGGAGACTACGCAGAGGTCACGGGTTCGTATCCAGCCAAGTAATAATTGTATTTATTGTTATTAGTACATATTATTACCTACGCAAGTTTTCTTATTATATATTAATTTTCTGTCTTATTAGAACACTATAAGAAGTTAAGGATAAAAAATATAATAAATAATAATTTCAAGATTTTTTTTTGGAATTTACATTATTGCATGAGGCTAAATCAACAATTTACCTACGTTAATTCTTCCGTACGTGAATAAAACACTTTCCCCTCAAAACTATTTAATAAAAATATAAAAGAAATTAAAAAACTGGAATAGGGTCACTCTTATCATTAAGTAATACTAAAAATTGATTTTGGTCTATCTCAGACCTACTCGATATGCGCACAAAGTTTCATGAATATCGGTCCAGCAATTTCGGAAGAGTTTGGCAACAAACACCGCGACACGAAAATTTTATATATTATAATGTAGATTTATTACGGAACCCTAAATGTGATAAATAACCCGTATTTAGATCAATATTTTAGATGTGCTTCGCAAGACTATATATATGGTTATTATCTCTCATAATCTATAAATCTAAAATTACCTAATTTCAAGTACTAAAATTTAACACAATCTATTGAGGATATCAGGATAGGAATCCTTTAAAACTCACGTGCCAGGTTTGACCCAAATATATTATGTATGTTTGCAATTTCTCTAATTAAAGCTGAATGGTCCGCGAGCCAGGTGAAATTTACCTGATGATAGCTTATATGTAACTGTTAATAAATTTATATATCAGCTGGCTGTACCTTGGGTCTGATGCGTCTCACGAATTATCTCGCGGGAGGAAGTTGGCCAGGAAGACCTGTTACTGGCTCCCGGGCTAAAAGGACAACAAGAGATATATATTTTTTTAAATACTGATGACTGTTATCTTTGCAGAAGTATAAAATTAAAAACAACGGAAGCCCATTTCTAGCAGCCATTATTTTATTTCTACCATGTTGCTCACTTTTTAGGACTGGTAGCATAAAATATGAACGGATATAGATTACCCAAAACTCGTAGTTTTTTTACGTATAAATAATCTATCATTACCTGCTTACCATTCTCGTGGGTAGGGAATGCAATCCCGCAGCAAAATTTTAATCCCGGTATTTGCGGGACTAAGAGTTCTTAGTCCCGCGGGATCCCGGTATTTCGGGATCCCGGTATTGCATTCCCTACTCGTACGGGGATGTGTTATGATTAATAAGCTATAAATTATTGTAAAGTTTCATTAAAACGTATTCAATAGATAGTTTTTGTGAGTGAGTTTTGGTATCAAATTTCATCAAATAGTTCATGCTATATGTAGCTACTATGAAATAAATAAAACTAACAAACCTAACCTGCATAATAACCGTTTATATAAGCATCCGTCATGAAGAGAAACCAGACAGATAAAGCGATCAAGAGTACTATTGCATTAGTAATGATCTTCAATAACATTATTATTCTAATCGAGTATCTATTTGTTAGCTAATTTCATTTATAAAATAAGCTTTTTATTCGTATAAGCCAATGGCAATTCGTAAAAGTTAAACTATGGTCAATTTATTTCGTATTATATGCATTTATTTCGGACAAAGAATAATTAGTCTTGCTATTCGAAGGGGAAATGCTGACAGTACCTTCGGAACCTTGCCTACAGAGACCTGATAAAAGGACTCCTTTTAATAATGTTATAATTTTAGTTATTGTATTATATTTTTTAAGGTTTTTAGATTTAGGTTCATTGTATTTTATTACGAGGGTCAATTCAGTATTTAAATACAAAATCTTAAATGTAGTAATAATTAAAAAATTATCAATAATTTAATTTAAGTATTGAATGTGCCAAATTAAACATTTTTCTACAACTATATGATGTGGGTAAGAAAAGTCTTTACAGCATGAAAATAATTCTAATAAGTATATGAAACTGTTGATAAATCGTTTAAATCGAATCAATATATTTTATTAAATACTAGCTGTTGCCCGCAGCTTCGCCTGCTTTAACATAGATTTAAAACAGGATCTTAGCGGGAAAACCCAAATATCTTATGGAGCCCTATTTTTTTTTCAGAATAAAATTTAGCCTATGTTACTCGTGAATAATGTAGCTTTCGAATGGTGAAAGAATTTTTGAAATCGGTTCAGTACTTTTTGAGTTTATTCATTACAACCAAACAAACAAACAAAGTTTTCTTCTTTATAATATTAGTGTAGAAGTGTAGATAGCACCAGTAAAGTATCTTTTTGAACGTTAATTGAATCACCTACCGATCCCAAGCCATCCCACTAAGAAGAACCATCGAAACAAACTCAGTGGATGGTGGTAGCAGTAATCTTTAACTAATTTTATATGTTGTCCTGAAATACCTGTGAGGATCGTCCTATTTTCAAGGTGTCGTATATTCCATGAAATAGTTTACTTTTTAACATTCTTTACCACACAAACACTCTTTAATAATTTTTGTAAATTCTTAATGGATAAATTTTATGTCTTCTGGAATCCTATTGTAGAAGGGTATAAAGTTGCCTTTTAAAATACTTAATTTTGTAAATTTAATCACTGATGCGTCTAGCCAGTTTCTATTACATTTATACCTGCTATGAATGTCACTTTTCTTACAGAAATCATTTGTATTTTTCCGGCCACACAGTAAGTTATCTAAGCGAAGCAACAACCAAAATTCCTGATTCAACTTTTTCTCTCATGATGAATAGAGGGATAATTTGGAACGGCAAAAGGATAGCCCACATCTTCGACATAATATACAAGTTTCTTTATGCTTTTTTATTATTTAAATAGGTAGAGAAGCTAGCTGCTAATCAGAGGTCTCTATCGCCAATAAAGATAAATTCCTGCGTTGGGTCCAGATAACGTATATGAAATAAGCGTCGGTGACAATTATACAGTCTGTGCTGAGCAGGTCTTTTTAAAACACTCGCAAGAACAGGATGGTGGTATTTAACTGAAGTGGGCGTAACCCTTCTACCAGAAAAATAATAAAGATAGTTTTTTACGTTAGTTGGATTTGCAAATTGGCAGACATGCCATCGTGAACTAGTTTATCTGGAACTAGCCCAAGTAACTCATTCATTCATCCTGAGATATACGATCATAGGTCTTGGTGTTTGTAATTAATTACACTACCTGTTTATCCTTCTATTCAAGGAATCGGAAATCTATTTCACGGGAATAACAAGTAAGATAAGTATCTATCCAGCCGGGAACACAGCGCGAGCGCAGCAAAGCGCAAGCGCAACTTTTAAACCGGTAATCCTGATTATTGATGAAGATATATGGAATACTTTAGAAGGTTTTATGTACACTGCCTAGTAAAATAATTTATGTAACTGTAAGTCGTAATGATAGCGAATAAATCAAATAGATAAATCTAAAGACGTTGAAGATTTTTACGCTTTCAGATTTTAGAAGTACGTACTCATAACTTCCAATCCCATCAAGCATGCAGGTTTCCTCATGATGTTTTCCTTCAACATGAGCGAGCGATGGTCTCGTGTTTGGGGTGCACTTAGAAATTATTCAGAAAAACCCATTTCAAGGCACACACAGGGGGGTCATATCGAACCCGGAACCTCTGGCATAAGAGTCAGAGTCCTTACCCACTGGACCATCGTCGCGCAGTTTTGAAAAGTATCATTAAATTCCATTCAATATTTTTCGTGGGAAAAAGTAACAAATAGTAACATATAAATTTTTACCATAACTTTATTATTAATAGGATTATAGCAACCGACATGCGTTATCCAGCCTTTTAGGAGGAGTTTGTTAATCGTAATAAACCTAATATTACGATAACAATAAATAAGGAGCACCTAGCACCTACTTTTTGTGACCTATTTTTACGCACTCATGCGTAAAAATATTTCCCTGTCGCTAAATAAACACAATAATTATGTAACTAACTTAACCTACATGATATCACAAATAGTTGTGAGATTTACCGCAGTAAATAATAAACCTAATATCGTAAGCGACATTAGTGCCAGCTCATCCATTACATAACTACCTTTTATTTCTTTTCAATAATAAATCCATGTTTGCCTATTCCCTTTATCCGAATTTCACTTATTATAATGAAGTTACCTTTATGGATTTTATTGTGACTTCCCGAGACCATGGTAAGTGAATCTTAATAAACCACGATAATATCCGTAAAGGTTTTAGGAGTACTTGTTTTTGTAATGGTAACTAAACTATATCGAAATAAATTGAAAATACTCACTTCTAAATTCATCATACAAAAAAGCATATATAATACGGTCGAATTGAGAAACCCCTCCTTCTTTGAAGTTGTTTAAAAATACCCATAAAAATGACATTCAACTTTACTAAGCCAATCTTTGAACGTTGATTATTATATTTTAAGAATTTAAAAGTGTGTCAGCTTATTAGACTTACTTAAAACTTGTTTAATATTGAACTTTATTAGTACTTCTATAAATATAGGAAAGACGTATTTTAATTTATTTGAACAAGCTCCACAAAAAAAGCACAAAGCGTTTAGGTAGTCGAAGTGCTGGTCGGCCATTAACCAGATGGGAAGACGATCTCCGTACAGTGGCAGGTCCGCGTTGGATGCGAGTAGCAAGGGATCGGTCGTCTTGGCGTTCATTGAGGGAGGCTTATGTTCAGCAGTGGAAGGATAAAGGCTGGTGATGATGATAATGATGATGACGATGGAGCTCCACAAAAATGAACTTCTCTCGAAACTACCATTTCGGTAAAACGTTATAATGAATAACTAAACAGGATAATTAAGTAATGGATCCTATTGACTGTCGCCAAGTTTGTGACCTAAAATACTCTTTCGGAAATAAATGCAATCATTTTATCTAAATACTTTCTTAATGTAAGTGCTAATCGCCATTAAGGATATCACTTTGTATATATTTTATTAGTTGTATTTCCGTATTTGAAGACAACCTTCACATTGGTTACGTAAATTACGTCACACGCACGTGTTGCGACTAACAAACTCCGCTTCGGCGTTGAGATTGATTCATTTCTCTCTTGTCACGTCTCCGGTTACTCTAGTATATATTAAGCTTTAATTCCATGCTGAATCATCAGTTTTGCCACGGAAGTCATAGCATCAACATGTTAGCGAAAGTAAAAAAAAAAACATTCCAAATTTAAAATATTCAAAAAATAAATATATGACTAAGCCATAAAACCTTTTCCAGATTTTCCTGCTGGCTGTAACAGTGAAGTTGTGTTACTGCGAAGACCGTGTCGTGTACAGATACAAGCCTGTTTATAGGGAACACGGAAGCGAGTATGTACTGAAAAGTCCTCATCACAGGGAGCCGGCGCCTATACGAGAAGAAGAAGGACACGTTTTGAAAAACCATGGATACCCTCAAAACCTTAACTACTTCCTCCCTGAGGAGGCTCATAGTGAATCCTACTCCGACTACAAGCATCCAATTTCTTACATGCAATATTACCAAGGACACGAGCCTGCACATCAAGAAGAGCACGTGAAGAATTACCAAGTTCACCACTATCCAGTCCACCACGAACAAGAGAATGAGATCAAA
Organism: Lycaena phlaeas; assembly: GCA_905333005.2. Classification (NCBI taxonomy): domain Eukaryota; kingdom Metazoa; phylum Arthropoda; class Insecta; order Lepidoptera; family Lycaenidae; genus Lycaena; species Lycaena phlaeas. The sequence continues at coordinate 12,274,117 of HG995173.1, forward strand.
TACCATCACGTTCCTGCCCATCACTATTCTGAGGAATCTGAACACCTAGCTCATCATCAGGCGGAGTCTCACTCACACGATGAGCCGATTGACTATTATGTAAGTCGATACACAATTTATTCAAATCAGTTATTCGATTGCGAAAGTTTTCTACCTCGCTTTCTATTTCATTAGTCCATTCACACATTTAAACGAATTTTGAATAATTTTAATCATTGTGAAAATCATGACTTGCTATTGTTAGCTCTTACTTATTTCGAGTTAATCTACGCATATCAAATTAGATGCTTTATCTATAAAACTTACTCAAGATCACAATAGCGTGTAAGAAGATACAAATGCCCATTTCTTAATTTGGTCAAATATTCTTGCTTTTGAATTATCTCGAACTGATGAAACTACATTAATATCTGGACTTGTATATCAATTTAGCTAGTTTAGTGCTAGGTTTATGCTGCTCCTATCTAGATAAAATTAATGCCAGGGCATTTTCTGTGTTATTAACTTAGAGTTATTTTTGTAGTTAACGTGACCTATTTATTTATAGCTTAAAAAAACTTATTTGGTTGTAATTATAAAAATAAAGTATTCACCCGTATATGTGCCACTGCTGGATACGGGCTGCCTCCTCGAAATCAGGTGAGGTTAATAACGAGACCTATTATTCACCGTGTGCTGGCCCAATGCGGTTTGGTGAACTTCACACACCTTAAGACTTTTTCCCATGAGGTACGCTGGTTTCCCTCATGTTATTTTGTCATCGACCCGGACCTCACACTCAAGAGGCCGACCCCGTAGCCACTAGACCATCATCTCTCGACTGTGTGACTAATGATAGACCAAATTTCACCTATTTCATGCAAAGTAAATATTTCAGGCTCATCCGAAATACGAATACGAGTACCAGGTAGAAGACCCTCACACGGGAGACAACAAGTTCCACCACGAGTTCCGTGATGGAGACAGCGTGAAGGGAGTCTATTCCCTCGTGGAGGCCGATGGATCGATCAGAACTGTGGAGTACACCTCTGACAAACACCATGGGTAAGTCTGTCATATCTATATATGATTATCCTCTATGATCACTTTCAATATGTAATTATATTTAGTAGTAGTATTATCTCGTGCCGATCTAAATAAATTATCTACACAAATAAAAACTCTGACTCGTCGAAATGTATGTGCCCCATAACTTCAGAACCAAAGCACCAAAAATTATTCCATTTTTGTTGTGTTAGTTATCATCAGGACAAAGCTTATGATTTGTGTAATCATTAATTGTTAAGTTAATTTTTAATGTTAAAAATCTATCACTATCTATACTTTACAATTTTTTAATATCAAAGACACATTTAATAAGAATATAGGTTTCTTTCACATACAAATCCTAATATAGAAAACCGAAAAAATCCAATCATGTTTTTTTTTTTTTTTTACTTTTTATCTCTTTGTTGTTAGGTTCAATGCAGTAGTGAAACATTCAGCTCCGGGCCACCACGTACACGCCGAAAGTCACCACGAAGCCTAGACGTAACATAAGACTGTTGTTAACTTATTTGTTTTTACATGTGTAATTTTTATTATTTTATAATATTAATAAAAATCATTATTAGATAACATGTTTTTTATTTTCTGTATTTAATTTGTTTTTATAGTAGCGTTTTCTATCTATACAAATTTTAAAAATTTTTGATTGATTGTTTGTATTGAATTAGCGTTGAAACTACTTGACCGATTTGAAAAATTCTTTCACTGTTGGGAAGCTACACTATCCCTGGTGAACATAGGCTATATTAAATGTACATACAAAAAAGTTAGAGACCGTATTAAAACTTAGTTGACGCTGGCGAAGCTGCATGCAACAGCTAGTTATTAATAAGTATAATGATTATGAGACATTTTTTTATGGCATAACGAAATAAGCTTTCTGCTTACTACCGCACATAATATGGTAGATTTCGTATGATTTCCCTCACTTTTACTGGGCCACTGGAAACTCACAGTGACATAAGTTGTAAGTCGATTACAATGCATGACTATAACTGGACAAACTTTAGTGAATTCAAACATTTACATGTTTATATTCTTATGATATTATAATATGTTTTAATACTATATCTTAATTATAATAAGTAAAAATGGCTATACAATACGAGGACCCTTCGAACGTTTTCCATGAGCTATATTATGTATGTGCTCATTATGTTTATTTTGTGAACGAATAAAAAGCGTGAAACTCCCGTCATCGTCGCCGCACGATTGGAATGCTACATTTATTTTTTTGGCATCAAAATTAAAAATTTCACGTTACTTTTATTGGCCCTATTATATTTCTTTTGTAAAAATATTATAACAAATGCAGCACAGGTTAAATGAATCGTTTCTTTATTATAATAAGTGAATTAAAATAAATTAAAAATAATCAATGGGCTAGGACTCCTTATCTGGGTTATCTAATTTTGAACTGATAATTTTGAATAAATCGATAAATAATATAGGTCTGAATAGAACAAAAAAAAAGATCTATTTATAATTTAGCATTATTTGTGTGGTATTATAAACATTTAAGAGTCACGCGTGTATAGATTACCTATAATTGATTTCGATTATATAATATTATTAAAAAAAACATAATAAACAAAAGAAAATCGTATAAGTCATGTACTTTAAATAAAAATATTATTCTAGAAACACAGTATAATATTATTATACTAGGTATAGTCTGTATTCTAGAAATGTCCAATCTAAACGATTTACTTATTTAAACGATGTACAATTAAAATATAGTGAAAGGAGATATTGCGGCGATCACAATAAGGAACTAAGACACGGTACATGATCTGATTTTTTTATATTTATATTACCGTAAGAAATTATACAATAGTCAACGTTGGCGACTATTATATTGCTTCCGAGTATTCTCAGTACTATTGTATTATCATACTAATATTCAGATATTCGAACGACAATGGTCCAGTGTGGGTGGACTCGGCCTCTTATGCGAGAGGTTCCGGGTTCGATCCTGACCCGTCCCCACCTGTGTGCGCCTTGAAATGGGTTTTTCTAAATTTCTAAATGCACCCCAAACACGAGACCATCGTTCGCTCACCGGTAAAGGAAAACATCGTGAGGAAACCTGCATGCCTCATGATATTTGAAAGTCTTTGAAGGTGTGTGAAGTTTACCAACCCGCATTGGGCCAGCGCATCGTTGAACTATGACCCAATAACCCTCCTCGCCTGATTTCGAGGAGGAGACCCGTGCCCAGCAGTGGGACATATAAGGGTTGATACTTTACTTTACTAATATTCAAACAGTATGTATGTTACATAATGTATGGATGTTTGCTATAATATGAGCCCATGGAAGCCCGTGATACGATTTTGTGATTTGTGTTTGTGAGCTTGAATTTTAGTCTACCGAAGAAGTAAGCCCGGTAATGAAGGCACACAATTATTGATTGATTTTCTTAATATTATCACTCAATCACATTTTTATAGAAGCTGGGCACCTGTCTGGAGCGTCAATGAAAAAGATGGACCGGTTTGTTAATCTCCCCCGCAAAAACTACTAAATGCATTTTAATTATAGGATTTTTCTTTCTCGTGAACATGACATTCGTAGACAATGTCGAAATATCGAGCTCCGAAAAATAATGGCCAAAAACATTGTAAATATCCCGTTTTAAATAGCTTAAATAATGGATTATAATTAAACCTTAAAATAATATATTTTATAAGCTGATGGTAATACTAATGTATAATCAATATGATGGCAAGTGTGTGGGCTAAACCGCGGAGAGCTGGTGTTTGTCTGAAGACTATTTAAAATGAAATACATTTTTTTTCTCGGAACTGGATATTTCAGGACTGGGAAAACCTTATGTTGCCTTGAAATACTTTGGTGTTCTTGTTTTCTTTCTTGTACTGTGTACATAATTATAATGTGAGCAAAACGGAGAAGTAACGAGTTGAAAGTATTATTAACTAGCTGTTGCCCGCAGCTTCGCCTGCGTTAACTAAGATTTACAACGGGATCTTAGTACGCAAAATAAGTAACTTTTCTGGATGATTTTTTACACCTTGTGTCCGAAAAACCCAAAGCTTTCAAATGGTAAAAGAATTTTTAAAATCGGTCCAGTACTTTTTGAGCCTGTTCATTACAACCAAACAAACAAAGTTTTCCTCTTTATAATATCGTAATATTCTACGAAAAGTGCCACAAAAGCCAAAGTGGCTTTTTATTATTATTGTAGATTCCAAATCTACACTCTAGTTTACATAACTCCCTTTCAAAAAAACATGAAAAAACTAATTATATCAGTAAGAAAAAAATGTTTTAAAATAAGCCACAATTGTTGCCGCTAGAATCGCTCGCCGAAAACGGCCACAATGGCCCCAGTAACTATTTTCCACGAATGTTTGAGGTTTATAGTAAGCCTATACGTATGTATTATATTATATTAACATTTGGAAACTATAAATTAGTATTGATATAAAACACAAAAAACCTCCCCCTGAAAACTTGGTCATTTGAAATTATGGCACTATTCGTGGGATATGACGATATTAGTATAGATGAATCATACTCGATATCGATTAAATAATAAAAAATATTTAAGATATTACTTAATTATTTTAATTACTTTAAAACAATGTACATTCGTATAATAAGTCAGGTACTAGTGATGAGCGAGCACGTGGTGCGCCGCGGGCTGAGCGTGTGTCGAGTGTCCGGAATGTTCCACTTGGGCGTTGAAACTGGAAATATGTGGGAATGCAATTAGTATTATTGACATAAGGTTGTGATGGTTAAAGTATGGTTAAGATGATAAAGATGAGTACCCGTTGTGTGCGTCGGCGTTGTAGTGGACAGTGCGCACGGAGCCGTCAGCCTCGTGAAGGCTGTAGGAGCCGGAGACCACGTCGCCGTCGCGCGCCTCGTGCTGCGACTTGATGTCGCCGGTGTGCGGGTCCGACACGCTGTACTCGAACTCGTACTTAGGGTGGGTCTGCAGCAGGTAACCAATGATGATAGATACGTGATGTTCAATGCAGTCGTTTGAGGTTAATATTGTATTGGTATTTGATACTCACGTTGTAGGCCTGACTTTCATGAGCGCTGTGGATGCCGATAGCGGGCGCGGCGTAGTGAGCTACTGGGGCGGCGTAGTGGGCTACTGGGGCGGCGTGGTGGTAGGAGACGGGAGCGACGTGGTGGACTGGTGCAACGTGCTGGACAACGGCTGGCGCGTGGTGAACGCTCGCGATCGGGACGGCATGTTGGTAGGCGATCGGTTGCGCATATGCGTGCTGGTTGTGTGACTGGTCGTGTCGGATGATCGACTGAGAAGACACGGCTTGACCATGCGAGTAGTGCTGTGCGCTCACCGCTACCACTCCGGCTACCAAAAGAATTACCTAAAACAAAAATATGCATTTAGAAGAAAGCATAACTGTTAAACAACTAGAAACAGATTTTACATTTTACAGATTATACAACGAAAGAATATAGGTTTTATATAAAATAATAAAATATTAAAATTATATAGTCTATCAGTAAATATAATTGTATATTCTTTTCACAGTATAAGTGTTACTTATAATACAATATCTCACTTTAGAAATCATAATGGTGTTCATGTGCTCCTTGCAGTACACTCAATTGAATGATGCCGTATCAGAATATGCTAAGATTTTATATTAAATTATCAGGTTTGATTTCGAAAAAAAATGCTGATTACAATATCATAGCAGCCTGAAGGGATTAAACAGGTTTTGTTTGTCATTACATAATTCAGAATGCGATTAAACCAAGCATATGGCTTCCGACCGGTTATTTCTTACGAGACTAAACACCCAAACATGAGACCATCACTCGCTTACCGGTGAAGGAAATCATCGTGACAAACACTTGTAAGCCTGGTAAAATTAAAACTCTGTAGGTGTGTCAAGTTCACTTAGCGGCTTTGAGCCAGCGCATCAATAAACAATGCTCTAACATCCTCCTCGTCTGATTTGCCCAGCAGTGGGAAACATAAGAGATGAACTCGTCCCCACCACGGTTCAGGCCTTGTCGTGGCGGTGGGGCTCAGTTGCTAAGGGCAAGGGGTGAGGACGGTAACCTCGCCTCATTGTACTGTCCCGGCGTTGGGAGGGGTTGTTCAGCTGTGGTGCAGGACATCCCCTCTGTGGAGGTGGCGTCAATCCCCTGAGACTAGCCGTCGAGGTGCCCTGTTGCTTGTAGATCCGGGGCACCTCACCAAAGGCGGCATTGGTGGAACACGCCGGGTTTTGGTGGGTAGAGCTGCGTTCACTTACCATCTTTCGGGCGCAGCGAGTCCCACATACCCGTCTGGGGAGACCCACTCCCCCGTGGGATGCCTTAGTGCATTTTCCGATGTTAAAGAAAAAAAGGAGATGAACCCTCGTTTGCCACTACTACACTTATTTTTTGCATAGTACATCATTTTCAGCATTTGCAATTGTATTCTAAAACACCTTGGCAAAAATCACAAGAATACCATGACAGCGTATCTTGTAAGAAATTAGATATATCACAATAGCCGTACACCCCGTCGGTTAACTTTTTTTGTAGAAGCTTAGTTATATACCTATAACACCTTACTTAGGGTCATCCATATTAAATTGAATATTTTTCATTTATAGACGGTAACAAATTAAAAGAATACAGAAAATAAATAAAAATATAAATTTCCATAAATATGACACAGATAAACCTGTGTGGTTGATCCCACAGGTTTCTCTGTGTCATCTTTATAGGTGACATATGTATTGCTTACGTTAACAATTTAACTACCTAGTAAACAATATTATGCAAGCAATAAATACTGAAACCTTTTGTTTTGAACACTCTTTTAATGTGACTCATTGACAAACAATTTTATGGTATAGAGATTGTGGAAACATTTCTTTAAGTTACTGAGGGCTAATACAGAGATTACTTGTTTAAGTCATAGAGCTTGCGTATTTTAAGTTATACAGGTTTGGGGCTCTGATGGGAAGGGAACAGCTTATTTTTTGAAGTTATAGAAGTTTCTAAGTTACCGAGGTTTGAGTTATCGAGGTTCTACTATAATAGAAACCTCAATAGCATTTTAAGGAATATCCATAGATACCCCACACGTATGGGTTTGATGATTATTATTATTATTCAAAGAGCGGCTATTCCAGGAAAGGCCTGCCTCCGTATCACTGCGACCAGGGTGGATCTATTGTCATCGCCACTATTTACACCTCCGGTCTAAGTCCTGTTGTTTCTATGAACTCTAGGACTTTTTTGGCACCAAGAGATTTGATCTCTTCTGGGTGTAATACATGCTTCCCTAGAATAGAGATAGTCTATGCATTAGGTTGGGGCAATCAGTGCAAACGTGCATAGGCGTTTCCTCTGCTGAGCAGCAGAGTCAGCAGTGCCTTGTGTCACTCTTCCCGACTATTTGCATATGCTTATTGAGACGACAGTGTCCCGCAAGCAACCTAACCAAAATGCGAAGATTGTTCCTATTCAGCTTTAGTGCCTCAGAGGAGTACTTTTTGCTATAGGCCTTTAGCAGTGCCTTGGAATGTTTCAACCCTGGCGTATTTTTCCATAGCTGTAAAGTTTCATATAAACAGTGAGTCTTTAGGGTGAGTTTTGTGAGGCTTTTCGGGATACACAAATCGGTTCTGAACCCATTTGTATGCTTCCCGCACCTATTCTTGCAAGTTCGTCAGCCCTTTCATTGCCTACGATACCCGCGTGCCCCGGGACCCAACGCAGAAATACTCTGTTGTTATAAGCTAGAGTATTTAGAATTTGCCTGCAGTTCTCGACTAGCCTTGAACTTATAGTATCTGAGGTTAGGGCTGAGAGCGCCGCTTGGCTATCTGAGTGAATGTATTTACACTTTATTACGGTAGTTGTTATGCAGGTTGGCTATCGCACATTCAATGATGGCGTATACCTCTGCTTGGAATATCGAGGAGTATTTTGCCAAGTTGCGGCTAATAGCCATTTTGGGTAGCTCTCCGAAGATTCCGCATCCTACCTGTGAGCCGGATTTGGAGCCATCGGTGTACCACTTAAGGCTTCCTGGTTTCCATACAATACGACTGCTTAACCAGTCATCCCTGGATGGGATTTCCACAGAATACACTTTATTCTGGACAAGTTTGGGTGGCATGGTGTCGGATGGCATTCCCATTACTGGAATATCGTGAACAGAGTCCCTGAGTTGATTTAGGGCTTTTGAGAGCCAGTTCCCTCTTTTCGCTCGCTTATGGGTTTGATGATAAAAAATAAGTTTCTAAGTATGGGGAATCCTCAAAATTCATTTTTTTAAATCTATTTTTGTGTGAATATCTTAATGCGATTCACAGAATACATCTACTTACCAAGTTTCAACAATACTACGGTTCTTATAGGTTCAGAAAAAAGTGGCTGTTACATACGGACGAACAGACAGATGGACAGACGTGACGAAACCCTAAAAGAGTTCCGTTTGCTATTTGGCTACGGAACCCTAAAAACGATAACTAAGTTAAAGTAGAATAAAATAATATATAATATTTGATTGACATAAGCTGCAATAAAACAAAATCTTAAATTTTTCCTTGGTTATGGATCGTTATTGTCTATATCTCATTGGCTAGGATTTTTTTTGATGACACGGAGACGATAAGAAATTCTGATATTGGTATCTTTTCGCTAAGAAGCTGACTTTGTCTAAGCCTGAATATACAGGTCTTCCTTGTGATTAATTTATCAACTTGAAGTCTACAGAACGAACGCGATTGATCCGTAAGTTTTCATTGTTTGCATCTCGTTAATTATTGTCTAAATACAGCCACCGATGTTGTCACTTGTGAGCTGTTTTTACTGCAATAGTTCTATCTTTAAGGGTTCGTATTAAAAAAATATGCTCCAATTTTTTATGCTCAAAACTAAATGCAAAAAATATTTTAGTAAAACAATCTATTTTAATATTGTATATTCTGTATATTTTAAGAATTTGGTCCGTACCATGTAAAACAGTTTCATTTTGGAATATGCCGACCACTACGCTGACTTAATTTACATGTGAAATGGAACATTAAAACGGCAAAAATAATATTAACGTTTAAGGTATTTCAAAATAAACTTATTAATAATATTAAACATATTTATTAAATCTAAAACAATGTCTGTGTATCAGGTACTAGTGATGAGCGAGCACGTGGTGCGCCGCGGGCTGAGCGTGTGTCTAGTGTCCAGAATGTTCCACTTGGGCGTTGAAGCTAGAAATATAAGGAAATGCAATTAGTATTATTGACATAAGGTTGTGATAGTTTAAGTATGGTTAAGATGATAAAGATGAGTACCCGTTGTGTGCGTCGGCGTTGTAGTGGACAGTGCGCACGGAGCCGTCAGCCTCGTGCAGGCTGTAGGAGCCGGAGACCACGTCGCCGTCGCGCGCCTCGTGCTGCGACTTGATGTCGCCGGTGTGTGGGTCCGCCACGCTGTACTCGAACTCGTACTTGGGGTGGGTCTGCAGCAGGTAATCAATGATGTAAGATACGTGATGTTCAATGCAGTCGTTTGAGGTTAATATTGTATTGGTATTTGATACTCACGTTGTAGGCCTGACTTTCATGAGCGCTGTGGATGCCGATAGCGGGCGCGGCGTAGTGGGCTACTGGGGCGGCGTGGTGGTAGGAGACGGGAGCGACGTGGTGGACTGGCGCGACGTGCTGGACGACGGCTGGCGCGTGGTGAACGCTCGCGATCGGGACGGCATGTTGGTAGGCGATCGGCTGCGCATATGCGTGCTGGTTGTGTGACTGGTCGTGTCGGATGATCGACTGAGAAGACACGGCTTGACCATGCGAGTAGTGCTGTGCGCTCACCGCTACCACTCCAGCTACCAAAAGAATTACCTAAAACAAAAAAATGCATTTAGAAAAAGCCTAACTGTTAAACACTGCTTAGATATATTATATCCAATAATTAACTTTGTATTAAACAATTTAATATTCTGAATCTCACTTTGGAAATCATGTTGGTGTGTGCTGAAGTACACTCAATTGAATGATGCTGTACAGTATTTGCTCTGGTTTTATATTAAAATATCAGGTTTGATTTCGAAAAAATAAATAGTTGGTTACATATTATATACACATAGAAGGGATTAAACAAGTTTTTTATATATTACATAATTTCGAATATTTGGAATTTTGAAGTGTATTAACTTTAAGGATAAATGGATAGGTATGATACGTGTTGGATATCAACATGCGGACATGCCTACTTAAGGGGGATTCCCTTAAGTGTGTAATGTAAAAGGGATTTGTTCAAGTAGGTGAATTACTAGTATTAAGTTCTAGCATCTTGCGTCTCTGTGGAAGTCTTCACGAACGTTACTACCCTAATTATGGCAAAAATAGTGTACAATTCTGGAGTCACTCAATCGATCACTTTTGCTTGTCCAGTGCATAATTTACTATCGACGAGGATACGGCGCTGATAGTTCTGCTGCTCTCTTCTTTATGACATCATAATCATTTCAAGAAACAGCTATGTTGTGTTTCGAAGGAAGGGCAGTGCAGGCAGTACAATTACCAACGACGAGATATAGTAGTTAACATTAATTCATGATCGATGTAACATTAAAATTATTTTCAAATCAAATCCAATCCCAATATATTTATTTCGTAGGTAACATACTTAGACACACATAAAAAAAGTATCAACTCTTTATGTCCCACTGCTGGGCACGGGTCTCCTCCTCGAAATCAGGCGAGTAGGGTAATAGGCCAATAGTTCACCGTGCTGGCCCAGTGCGGGTTGGTGAACTTCACATACCTTCAAAGACTTTAAATCTCATCAGGCATGCAGGTTTCCTCACGATGTTTTCCTTCACCGGTGAACGAGCGATGGTCTCATGTTTGGGGTGCACTTAGAAATTTATAAAAACCCATTTCAAAGCACACACGTGGGGGTCAGGATCGAACCCGAAACCTCTCGCATAAGAGGCCGAGTTCATCCACCACTGGACCGTCGTCGCTCTCGCTTGTGTTCGCTTTTTAATTTGTATTCGCTTTTGTCGCGTCACCCGCGTGTTCGGAATGCTCCATCTGTCTTTATTTATAAATCTGTGTTTGTACACTTGAAATACACCAACATAAGTCGTTAATAAAAAGTAAAAAGTCGCCTCAGTTGTCTGCCGATGAACTTATTATATTTACTTATCATAGTCTATATTAATTACTAGCTGTAAGTCCATAGGTTCGCCCGAGTTACCAAAAAAGAATCCTTTTTTTTAATGTATCCTATGTAATATATTACTTCCAGTAATGTGTACCTACAAAGTTTCACGATTATCAGTTGAGCAGTTTTCCCGTGAAAGCGTAAAATACATCAAAGACCCTACTTTCACTTTTATAATAAGGATTTTGTAAACTTATTTGTGACCGAACAACTTAGCGTTATCGTTAAGTTATTATTTATTACTATCTTCCGTACTTAGGGATGGTGCGGGCTGTATGCTGCTTTTGAAGAATCCAGGTACAAGTCTAATATATAATTTAATCCCGACTATAACAAAGCCGAAAGTAAAAAATAGTTTTTGAAAACCTATGAATGTAATTTTATAAATGAGGAAAGAAACAAAATACATAATAATTTTAATTAATAAAATTTCAAGAGATCTTTTATGATTGTGGATGTAGAATTCTCGTGTGTTGGTAACGGTGATTGGATATTCAACAATTTCTTTATTTGCATGAAGTGATTTAAATCTCTGTGAATGCTTTTTGTCGGCGAATTACACTTTTTAAACCTTTCAACTTGTTATTGTAATCGTTTTACAGATATTTTATAAAAATAAAATAAAAAGTTTTTACTTTTAACAAGAACACTGTCCCATTAATTAAATCGGACTTCAATTGAACATTCCAGAACCTTATTGGTCTACTGGTCATCGGATTTAGCCGTACATGACCGGCATTTAACTTTCCAGCACTTTTACGCTGCACTAATTGCTACTTTCGATTTATAACGAATCACTTTTTAAATGTGTCAGGAACTCAACTAGTTCAACTACGACATAAATATTCGTAGATATATCTGTATGTTGTAAACTACGCCAATATTACTCAGCTTAAAAAATTAAGGAAATATGAGGAACAGGAAGATAATATTGGAATCACTGCAGTATTTCTACATGACGTTTCGGCTAATAGCCATTTTGGGTAGCTCTCCGAAGATTCCGCATCCTACCTGTGAGCCGGATTTGGAGCCATCGGTGTACCACTTAAGGCTTCCTGGTTTCCATACAATACGACTGCTTAACCAGTCATCCCTGGATGGGATTTCCACAGAATACACTTTATTCTGGACAAGTTTGGGTGGCATGGTGTCGGATGGCATTCCCATTACTAGAATATCGTGAACAGAGTCCCTGAGTTGATTTAGGGCTTTTGAGAGCCAGTTCCCTCTTTTCGCTCGCTTATGGGTTTGATGATAAAAAATAAGTTTCTAAGTATGGGGAATCCTCAAAATTCATTTTTTTAAATCTATTTTTGTGTGAATATCTTAATGCGATTCACAGAATACATCTACTTACCAAGTTTCAACAATACTACGGTTCTTATAGGTTCAGAAAAAAGTGGCTGTTACATACGGACGAACAGACAGATGGACAGACGTGACGAAACCCTAAAAGAGTTCCGTTTGCTATTTGGCTACGGAACCCTAAAAACGATAACTAAGTTAAAGTAGAATAAAATAATATATAATATTTGATTGACATAAGCTGCAATAAAACAAAATCTTAAATTTTTCCTTGGTTATGGATCGTTATTGTCTATATCTCATTGGCTAGGATTTTTTTTGATGACACGGAGACGATAAGAAATTCTGATATTGGTATCTTTTCGCTAAGAAGCTGACTTTGTCTAAGCCTGAATATACAGGTCTTCCTTGTGATTAATTTATCAACTTGAAGTCTACAGAACGAACGCGATTGATCCGTAAGTTTTCATTGTTTGCATCTCGTTAATTATTGTCTAAATACAGCCACCGATGTTGTCACTTGTGAGCTGTTTTTACTGCAATAGTTCTATCTTTAAGGGTTCGTATTAAAAAAATATGCTCCAATTTTTTATGCTCAAAACTAAATGCAAAAAATATTTTAGTAAAACAATCTATTTTAATATTGTATATTCTGTATATTTTAAGAATTTGGTCCGTACCATGTAAAACAGTTTCATTTTGGAATATGCCGACCACTACGCTGACTTAATTTACATGTGAAATGGAACATTAAAACGGCAAAAATAATATTAACGTTTAAGGTATTTCAAAATAAACTTATTAATAATATTAAACATATTTATTAAATCTAAAACAATGTCTGTGTATCAGGTACTAGTGATGAGCGAGCACGTGGTGCGCCGCGGGCTGAGCGTGTGTCGAGTGTCCAGAATGTTCCACTTGGGCGTTGAAGCTAGAAATATAAGGAAATGCAATTAGTATTATTGACATAAGGTTGTGATAGTTTAAGTATGGTTAAGATGATAAAGATGAGTACCCGTTGTGTGCGTCGGCGTTGTAGTGGACAGTGCGCACGGAGCCGTCAGCCTCGTGCAGGCTGTAGGAGCCGGAGACCACGTCGCCGTCGCGCGCCTCGTGCTGCGACTTGATGTCGCCGGTGTGTGGGTCCGCCACGCTGTACTCGAACTCGTACTTGGGGTGGGTCTGCAGCAGGTAATCAATGATGTAAGATACGTGATGTTCAATGCAGTCGTTTGAGGTTAATATTGTATTGGTATTTGATACTCACGTTGTAGGCCTGACTTTCATGAGCGCTGTGGATGCCGATAGCGGGCGCGGCGTAGTGGGCTACTGGGGCGGCGTGGTGGTAGGAGACGGGAGCGACGTGGTGGACTGGCGCGACGTGCTGGACGACGGCTGGCGCGTGGTGAACGCTCGCGATCGGGACGGCATGTTGGTAGGCGATCGGCTGCGCATATGCGTGCTGGTTGTGTGACTGGTCGTGTCGGATGATCGACTGAGAAGACACGGCTTGACCATGCGAGTAGTGCTGTGCGCTCACCGCTACCACTCCAGCTACCAAAAGAATTACCTAAAACAAAAAAATGCATTTAGAAAAAGCCTAACTGTTAAACACTGCTTAGATATATTATATCCAATAATTAACTTTGTATTAAACAATTTAATATTCTGAATCTCACTTTGGAAATCATGTTGGTGTGTGCTGAAGTACACTCAATTGAATGATGCTGTACAGTATTTGCTCTGGTTTTATATTAAAATATCAGGTTTGATTTCGAAAAAATAAATAGTTGGTTACATATTATATACACATAGAAGGGATTAAACAAGTTTTTTATATATTACATAATTTCGAATATTTGGAATTTTGAAGTGTATTAACTTTAAGGATAAATGGATAGGTATGATACGTGTTGGATATCAACATGCGGACATGCCTACTTAAGGGGGATTCCCTTAAGTGTGTAATGTAAAATGGATTTGTTCAAGTAGGTGAATTACTAGTATTAAGTTCTAGCATCTTGCGTCTCTGTGGAAGTCTTCACGAACGTTACTACCCTAATTATGGCAAAAATAGTGTACAATTCTGGAGTCACTCAATCGATCACTTTTGCTTGTCCAGTGCATAATTTACTATCGACGAGGATACGGCGCTGATAGTTCTGCTGCTCTCTTCTTTATGACATCATAATCATTTCAAGAAACAGCTATGTTGTGTCGAAGGAAGGGCAGTGCAGGCAGTACAATTACCAACGACGAGATATAGTAGTTAACATTAATTCATGATCGATGTAACATTAAAATTATTTTCAAATCAAATCCAATCGCAATATATTTATTTCGTAGGTAACATACTTAGACACACATAAAAAAGTATCAACTCTTTATGTCCCACTGCTGGGCACGGGTCTCTTCCTCGAAATCAGGCGAGTAAGGTAATAGGCCAATAGTTCACCGTGCTGGCCCAGTGCGGGTTGGTGAACTTCACATACCTTCAAAGACTTTAAATCTTATCAGGCATACAGGTTTCCTCACGATGTTTTCCTTCACCGGTGAACGAGCGATGGTCTCATGTTTGGGGTGCACTTAGAAATTTATAAAAACCCATTTCAAAGCACACACGTGGGGGTCAGGATCGAACCCGAAACCTCTCGCATAAGAGGCCGAGTTCATCCACCACTGGACCATCGTCGCTCTCGCTTGTGTTCGCTTTTTAATTTGTATTCGCTTTTGTCGCGTCACCCGCGTGTTCGGAATGCTCCATCTGTCTTTATTTATAAATCTGTGTTTGTACACTTGAAATACACCAACATAAGTCGTTAATAAAAAGTAAAAAGTCGCCTCAGTTGTCTGTCGATAAACTTATTATATTTACTAATCATAGTCTATATTAATTACTAGCTGTAAGTCCGTAGGTTCGCCCGAGTTACCAAAAAAGAATCCTTTTTTTTAATGTATCCTATGTAATATATTACTTCCAGTAATGTGTACCTACAAAGTTTCACGATTATCAGTTGAGCAGTTTTCCCGTGAAAGCGTAAAATACATCAAAGACCCTACTTTCACTTTTATAATAAGGATTTTGTAAACTTATTTGTGACCGAACAACTTAGCGTTATCGTTAAGTTATTATTTATTACTATCTTCCGTACTTAGGGATGGTGCGGGCTGTATGCTGCTTTTGAAGAATCCAGGTACAAGTCTAATATATAATTTAATCCCGACTATAACAAAGCCGAAAGTAAAAAATAGTTTTTGAAAACCTATGAATGTAATTTTATAAATGAGGAAAGAAACAACATACATAATAATTTTAATTAATAAAATTTCAAGAGATCTTTTATGATTGTGGATGTAGAATTCTCGTGTGTTGGTAACGGTGATTGGATATTCAACAATTTATTTATTTGTATAAAGTGATTACAAAAAGAAGAGGTTAATGCTTTTTGTCGGCGAATTACACTTTTTAAACCTTTCAACTTGTTATTGTAATCGTTTTACAGATATTTTATAAAAATAAAATAAAAAGTTTTTACTTTTAACAAAAACACTGTCCCATTAACCCTTAACCACTGACGTACGTCTGAGAGACGTACGAGCGCACTTAAAAACATCATAACTTTTTTTTGCTTGCGCACACGAACTTCTCGGGGCCTGTACCTTCCTAGCATCCAGGGACGCGCGGGTGACGGGGGTGTGCGGTCGTGGAGCACGCCTCTTAAAGGTAAATATTTACGTCATTACGTCTGGGAGACGTATCGTCAGTGTTAGTGTAAGTCTTTATTTCCTAATCTTGCGTCAAATACTCTTGCTCCAGGCGTTTCAGACGATGGCCATTGGTAATATTCTATAGAATAATCGACTTTGCAGCTGTCAACGCTTTTATTCTGTCAAATTATAAACAAGAAGATAAATTGGTTGGATCACATCTAGAAAGATGAGTGAATGTGCCTCAGCTTTCATTGGAGCTCAAGGGACTCCTCACTCGTATTCTTGGTATGGATACAACACCTCACGATCATACAGCACAGGAAAATAATCGCCTGATCGTCCGTAAAAACTGTTACCTATGCTTCAAACAACAACATAGGAAAACTTATTACTTATGTCACGTACGTAAGAAACCTGTATGTTTGCAGTGTACTCAACCTACGTTAATTTTATTTTTTTGTTAAGAAGTGCCATTGTTTTTTTATTTAAATTAGAAGAATGTTATCTATATTTTTAATACTATCATTATTGTGGTCATGCAAGCCTGATAAGTTAAGTTTTTACGTCATAAGAAGAGAGACTATTTTTGTTCATGTTGAATTTTTAGATATTTTGTAATTTAGATATAAAAATAAATATTTTCATAGAATAAAGCTGTTTTTTTATTTAACATAATAGAAAACACTTTGGGTTAGAGGATATAATTATAATACCAATGTTTATCTGAAAATCTACTGTATGGGGGGGTTACAAAAATTATGTACGTCTCTCAGACGTATGTCAGTGTTAATGTTTGTAAAAACACGTCAGTGGTTAAGGGTTAATTAAATCGGACTTCAATTGAACATTCCAGAACCTTATTGGTCTACTGGTCATTGGATTTAGCCGTACATGACCGGCATTTAACTTTCCAGCACTTTTACGCTGCACTAATTGCTACTTTCGATTTATAACGAATCACTTTTTAAATGTGTCAGGAACTCTTAGACTAGTTCAACTACGACATAAATATTCGTAGATATATCTGTATGTTGTAAACTACGCCAATATTACTCAGCTTAAAAAATTAAGGAAATATGAGGAACAGGAAGATAATATTGGAATCACTGCAGTATTTCTACATGACGTTTCGGATGCTTTAAAGCATGTAATGTCCCGCATCTACAAAACATCATAATAGTAATTAAGATATACAGGTGATTACGTTCTATCTAATTAGTGCTGGCACACTAACTTCGTGGACGACGAACGGTGGCGCGTCGGAGACGCTACTAAATGCGCTTCCAGTAATACCCCTGAGTTCGTATTGGCTCTGGCTAGGTATCCGGTAGACTCAATTGACTTTCAAAAAGATACTTTGATTGTACTACTTTAAATAAAAAAAATTGACTTTGACTTTGACTTGGCTAGACTCTACGTCATGCGAACTGCTTAATAAAGGCGGGGCAGTGGGAGGGTTATTTGAAGAGTCTGGCTTATTGGGGCCTGTCACTGAGGGTTTCTGTTGCCTGCCGATCCAGGACCCTCACAAAGCGGTTGAAGGTGCTCGCAGGTGGTTTTTAGTGGAGTAGTACAATTCCCAAATGCGATTCCCCACACAAGTTTAACTGTCCCTATCCAAGGTTCTGGACAGCGCGAAAGCATAAACCTGCATATGAAAAAAAAGAAAAAACAGTGTACAAACTACACATAAATAATATAACACTACAACATCAACGTCTCAGATCAATGTGATCGGTATGTATTTATTTATGTAAATATATTGTTTTATTGATTTTTTTGTTATATTTATTTAAATGTATATATTTTTAGATCTTAGGATTCATTTTGTAATTTTGTAAAAGTTGTGTTTTTTTTTGATGATATTACTTGGTAATCTTCTAAAATATTATCTACTTCAAGGTTATTCGGAAGATATTGCTTTCCAAGCGATAATACTGCCTTTGTGTATACTATTATTCTGTTACTTTTATTTTTGTATGTTAACTTGTATGGAAAATAAAGTAGGTAAGTATATAAATATTTCATCTTTTTTTTCTCTTTCTTCTTCTTATAAGACTCATCACTCGTTTAAGAGCTGTATAGAGTTGTTGATTTATTATAGCCTCCAATTCGCGGAAGCTCGTTAGCCTGTCGGCAGGAAAGAGATGCCTACATGACCTATTGGGTACAATTACTCTCCGAAAAATGCTCAAGAATTTCACGAGAAATATGCGGCAACATTTTTAGGTTTTCAGGCCTTAGGTATTTAGGTCAAAAAAGAGAAGCCTGTAACAAAATCGTATTAGCTGAACACGAGCCAAGAATGTGAATAAAATAACTTATATTTGCTTTTATATGAGTATAACTTCCAATTAGATGCCCAAAAGAATAAAAAACTGTGTAAGGCCTTCTTTTCCGGAAAGGTCGTACGACTGAAATGATATTGAGTTATTGATGATACCAAAATTGAGTGAAAATACAGACTCATAAAGTAAAACATATTTATTAAATCTAAAAACAAAGTAGGTACATAATATTAAGTGTATCAGGTACTAGTGATGAGCGAGCACGTGGTGCGCCGCGGGCTGAGCGTGTGTCGAGTGTCCGGAATGTTCCACTTGGGCGTTGAAGCTGGAAATATAAGATAATTTAATTAGTATAATTGATATAAGGTTGTGATAGTTAAGATATGTTCAAAATGATAAAGATGAGTACCCGCTGTGTGCATCGGCGTTGTAGTGGACAGTGCGCACGGAGCCGTCGGCCTCGTGCAGGCTGTAGGAGCCGGAGACCACGTCGCCGTCGCGCGCCTCGTGCTGCGACTTGATGTCGCCGGTGTGCGGGTCCGCCACGCTGTACTCGAACTCGTACTTGGGGTGGGTCTGCAGCAGGTAACCAATGATGTAAGATACGTGATGTTCAGTGCAGACGTTTGAGGTTAAAATTGTGTTGGTAGTTGATACTCACGTTGTAGGCCTGACTTTCATGAGCGCTGTGGATGCCGATAGCGGGCGCGGCGTAGTGGGCTACTGGGGCGGCGTGGTGGTAGGAGACGGGAGCGACGTGGTGGACTGGCGCGACGTGCTGGACGACGGCTGGCGCGTGGTGAACGCTCGCGATCGGGACGGCATGTTGGTAGGCGATCGGCTGCGCATATGCGTGCTGGTTGTGTGACTGGTCGTGTCGGATGATCGACTGAGAAGACACGGCTTGACCATGCGAGTAGTGCTGTGCGCTCACCGCTACCACTCCGGCTACCAAAAGAATTACCTAAAACAAATAAAAAATCATTTAGAAAAAAGCCTAGCTGTTAAACACTGCTTAGATGTATTACATTCAATAATTAACTTTGTATTAAAAAAAAATATTCTGAATCTCACTTTGGAAATCATGTTGGTGTGTGCTGAAGTGCACTCAATTGAATGATGCTGTACAGTATGTGCTCTGGTTTTATATTATAATATCAGGTTTGATTTCGAAAAAATAAATAGTTGGTTACATATCATAAATAGCTAGAAGGTATTAAACAAGTTTACATATTACAATATTACATAACTTGAAATGTACATAATATGAAGGCCAAGGATTATTGAGTGTTCATCACGTGTTTTCTTTACGTACAATGAACTCATCATTATTGATAGGAGCAGTACTACAGGTATTTGACAAACGTACACTTGTTTATGTTAATAGTACTGTACTTTGTAATAGTGTTATGAATGGCGGTAATGTTCAGACCAATTGAACATACCAGAAGTAGCTTTTTCTCTAGATGCTAGTTTGGATAGCTTTGTTAGTTTGTGTTTATGCTTGTACTTAAGGCTAGCAAGGCTAGCCTAGCCAAAAGGTAAATTAATCGATTGAAGAAGTCAATTGGGTAAATAAACCAACATCACTTATGCAGATATGTATGAGAAGCTCTACAAATTTTTTGTAGAAGTCTTTTTTAAGGAAAATAAAAGATTCTGAGTTTTGGTATTACTGATACGCAAAATCTAGGTTAGACTACTTTTTGTATTCCATGCGATTTGCGATAATATACAAAAAAGTGCCTCCGCGCATAGGTCAGGCAATGAAACAAACAATCACCTTGCGAGAGAAGCCTTAACCGATGGTATTACTTTGAGTTGGTTACCATATTACACTGATACACTGCACTTTGTTAGGTCATATTGTAAAAATAATTATTGGAAAGAGTACTTTGATGCGCAATCTCTTATCAAGGGAATATGGTATAAAACCATTCAACCTAGCTTGGGTCACTCACCCTGGTTTCTTATGTCAGATCGTCGGTTCAGTTCAGATCAGTCGCTCTGGACATATCCCTATAAAGTTTTGGTTATATCATTAGGTTATATAATTGTTAAATGTGTTAGGAACGAGGTTGGGAAAGCTGCTTCTTTCAGAACTGCTTACGGAATAAACTCACATTATACTTAGTGTATGCAATACTATTCTAGCTTTCCCGATATCGCAGAAAGCTAGAGTCTAGTTACTACATTGTGCATTATAACGTAGATTATAGTAATCATTTATATTATAATAATAGTTGATACTTAATTAAATATCTATAGACATATATATATATATATATATATATATATATATATATATATATATATATATGGAATATAATATATTATGTATATTATCTATGAATCAACTATGAAGATTAAAAAGACTTGCTATAATATGGCTAAGTAAAACTATGTCCATACTTTATATGTATATGTTTATACCTAAATATTATAATAATGTGATCGTTATAAAATGTGTCGTTCTAATGATTCATTTCATTTATTTTTATAAGCTTTTATATGATCATTTGGAAGGAAAATAATGTTTTCTTGGACTAAATATTAATACGAAGAAAAAAATCATTTTTTTTATATTAAATCTCTTTAATTTAATACATTAATAATAAATTTATTAAGAATATTATGCAACCTATTCAAAGTGGTCATCATTATCTGCAATAAAGTCTTTAAAACGTTGAGGCCAGCTTTTATCAATAAAAGCAAGCTCTTTTGCCATGAAAAAATTCTTTACTCGTGTCGATTGTTTTAGGTACTTCAAATTAACATATCGTTTAGAGCAAGCCCTACTATCCATAAATGATCATAAATCATAATTCAGCGGATTAAGTTCGTGTATCGATGACGGCTGGTAATCAGCTGTGAGAAAATGTGGAGCATTGGTTTCTAAACAAGATAAGGTGGATCGCGTTTTATGAGCCAGCGCCGCGTTTTTTCTGAAAGACCATTCTTAGCTATTGAATGTGGTATTGTTAAGATGCTTTTCTACGATCTCAAGAATGGTATCTTGAGACACTTGTGCATCAAAGCAGCCTTTTCCTTAAATTATGGAAGAATCACTATTAAATAGCTAACTGTATGATGTATGCATATACTCTGATGTCTAAACTATATTATTGTTATGTTGTATAAAAATTTATTCCGTAGTTTTTTCGTATTTGGGTTGTTTTTAAATTTTTCACTTGTTCTATACCAAAATTATATGCGTGTAAAAAAACAAATAACGGTTTATAATTAATCATGTTTTATTTATCACAATATTTAATTACTATATAACAATGTACATTCGTATAATATATCAGGTACTAGTGATGAGCGAGCACGTGGTGCGCCGCGGGCTGAGCGTGTGTCGAGTGTCCGGAATGTTCCACTTGGGCGTTGAAGCTGGAAATATAAGAGCATATATTAGTATTATTGACATAGGGCTTTAGCTTATAAATAAAGTATGGTTAAGATATGTACCCGCTGTGTGCGTCGGCGTTGTAGTGGACAGTGCGCACGGAGCCGTCGGCCTCGTGCAGGCTGTAGGAGCCGGAGACCACGTCGCCGTCGCGCGCCTCGTGCTGCGACTTGATGTCGCCGGTGTGCGGGTCCGACACGCTGTACTCGAACTCGTACTTGGGGTGGGTCTGCAGCAGGTAACCAATGATGTAAGATACGTGATGTTCAATGCAGTCGTTTGAGGTTAATATTGTGCTGGTAGTTGATACTCACGTTGTAGGCCTGACTTTCATGAGCGCTGTGGATGCCGATAGCGGGCGCGGCGTAGTGGGCTACTGGGGCGGCGTGGTGGTAGGAGACGGGAGCGACGTGGTGGACTGGCGCGACGTGCTGGACGACGGCTGGCGCGTGGTGAACGCTCGCGATCGGGACGGCATGTTGGTAGGCGATCGGTTGCGCATATGCGTGCTGGTTGTGTGACTGGTCGTGTCGGATGATCGACTGAGAAGACACGGCTTGACCATGCGAGTAGTGCTGTGCGCTCACCGCTACCACTCCGGCTACCAAAAGAATTACCTAAAACAAAAAATTGTCCTTAAGAGAGTAGCTTAAGAATCGTTTCCTATACAGTAACTGCTAAGAAAAATCATAACACTTTTTAATAAATTTTGTAGAAGTAAAATAAATATTCTGAATCTCACTTTGGAAATCATGTTGGTGTATCTTGAATTACACTTAACTATTGAATGATCTTTGTAAGTATGTGCTCTGATTTTATATTAAAATATCAGTTTGATTTCGAAAAAATAAATAGCTGGTTACATATCAAGTTTTTAAACATTACATAACTTGGAATGTATGACGGCCAAGGATTAATTCTTAACGACTTTTTATTATTTGAATTATTTAAGTACAATAAACTTCACAACGGCAAAGGTTAGACTATTGGCCTTTGAATAGAGAAAAAGAATTTTAACCAATTTTAGTGGAAAGGTCGCATAGTCGGCATAGATTGTGTGTGTGTTTAATATGTTTGTCTATCTACTTATAATTTAGCTACGGATCAGATCATCAGACCAGATCAGACCTACTATGTAAAATGTATTAGATCTAACCATGGTATCTTGAGGTTGACAATGTGGATTTAATTAGGCTGGAGAACTCTACATAAAAAGATGTCCACAGACATAAGGTATGTGCCTCAATTTAGGGTAATATAACCACAACTATAAGATTGAGCTGAAATCTTGATATGGACCTATACCACACATAGCAGAATTGAGACTTCATAGTTGAAGGCTGCGAGATATTGAGACAAAATAACGATCACGGACGTTAGAAATAATTTCAAGAAAGTAAAGTCTTATTTTCTTCGACTAAAAGTTTTTATTTAAACAAGCTGACATATTTAATGATGATGAAGATTATGTGCAAAACTGTTTATTTGCATGTTTCCCATTTTCTCGTTTCATTCATTATTTCATCAGTCGTTAATAGTATTGCTATTAATTACTTTAATAACCCTTTTTGGAGTCACTTTTATCATTTCATTAAAATCTCAAATCATAACGGTAAGTATCTAAAAAGTTTTACTTCAAAGGTTTCTAAAAATAAATTCTTAGGAAACTTAAGTTCAAAGGGCTGCCAATATCAAGCTTTCAACTTACGATTCACAGAAAAATGAATGTTCAGAATATTTTCTGTTTCAACAGAGATCATCATCATCAGCCTTTATCCATCCACTACTGAATATATTATACCTTTCCCAATTAAGTCCAATGATGGCCCATCGGCCATCCGTTCTCCTGAGTGGGTGACCAGCCCACTGCCATTTTAACAAGCTTATTATTTGCATGATAATCTATATTATACATACAACAGAGATACTTACTTTACAATAATATTAAGATTTTTTTTATAATATGTAGCCTCGCCTATAAAAAATAAACTAGTTCACCCCGGACAGCTGAGGCAACTCATTTATGTGTCCTATCTATCTTAAGCCATAAGATATTAAGTCTTGGTGCCAGTAATTACACAGTATTTCCAGCTCTACTTTTCAAAATACAGTATTTCTTTTCATTATATATGTATATTCCTAGCAGACGTTTTACTTGCCCAAATATGTTAACTCAAGATTAGATTATTCACAAGGCACCAGCGTTGAGAGAGCTTGCAAGCTTGAGAATTCCTACAATCAAAAGTTTTTGAGGCAGAGTTCACTTCAAATCAATCAAATCCAAATATATTTATTTCGTAGGTAACAACTTAAATAACACCGGAGAACCTTCAACTTCTCTATTTACTCCGCGGTAGACCAAAGGGGTTAGGATTTTTACTAGCCCCCCCCCCCCTAGGTTAGTAAAAATCCTAACCTAATTACTCTTAAGAAAAATCTTACCCTGAAGAGTATCAATGATCTTATTAGAAGATTTTCCCCCTTTAAAAAAAAAAAGACGATTCCCGCAACTTCGCAGAATCAATGGCTGAAATTTATAACTGAGACTTCCAATTTCTCTCTTAACAACCTCAACTACTAGATTTACAAAATCATTTAGAATTCAAGGTATTTATTAAGAAAAAACGGCCGAAAATAGTGATCTACGTTGGCATTAGACAAGTATTTTCAGGACCTGGTGGAATAATTGTTTTTGTTGAAAAAAATAATTTCAAGATATAATATGGAATGCCCCTCGCATTGCGTGTGTCAAAAAAATACAATTTTAACATATTTTGTTTTCTTGCTCAGGCCACAAGTTAATGGATATGGACCCGTTTAGTGATTATAGAAGCTTACATGACTCTACTTCCTAAATATTACAATTTTAAGGATTTTATTCAATAGTTTAAATGTTTTTGCAGCGTAGACACTACTCACACTACATACAAATTATAAAGTAGGAAATATATTTTTTTATTGAATATACGATAGCGGTAAAGATTTTTCACAAAAATTTAGAGGTTCTGGTTCAGGTCTCACCAGAGTACTCCTTACACGGGAAGGTTGCATCTTCCTGATTTAACCAGATTTCGAGGATGAGATAGCCTAGAAGCGGGAAAATATGAGGGTCGCTATAGACTATACAATATACACTATAAATAATATAGAAAAGCTTATGCTAAAATTATTGAAATTTAAATTTTTAAAAAATATTTTCGAAAAAGAAAATGATCATCAAGTAAAAAAGGTAAATAAATCATAGTATATTTATCGTAACATATTTTAATAATTAATCTAAAAGTACATAGGTATGTGTGATCAGGTACTAGTGATGAGCGAGCACGTGGTGCGCCGCGGGCTGAGCGTGTGTCGAGTGACCAGAATGTTCCACTTGGGCGTTGAAACTGGAAATATAAGAGCATATATTAGTATTATTGACATAGGGCTTTAGCTTATAAATAAAGTATGGTTAAGATATGTACCCGTTGTGTGCGTCGGCGTTGTAGTGGACAGTGCGCACGGAGCCGTCGGCCTCGTGCAGGCTGTAGGAGCCGGAGACCACGTCGCCGTCGCGCGCCTCGTGCTGCGACTTGATGTCGCCGGTGTGCGGGTCCGCCACGCTGTACTCGAACTCGTACTTGGGGTGGGTCTGCAGCAGGTAACCAATAATGTAAGATACGTGATGTTCAGTGCGGACGTTAGAGGTTAATATTGTGCTGGTAGTTGATACTCACGTTGTAGGCCTGACTTTCATGAGCGCTGTGGATGCCGATAGCGGGCGCAGCGTAGTGGGCTACTGGGGCGGCGTAGTGGGCTACTGGGGCGGCGTGGTGGTAGGCGACGGGAGCGACGTGGTGGACTGGCGCGACGTGCTGGACGACGGCTGGCGCGTGGTGAACGCTCGCGATCGGGACGGCATGTTGGTAGGCGATCGGTTGCGCATATGCGTGCTGGTTGTGTGACTGGTCGTGTCGGATGATCGACTGAGAAGACACGGCTTGACCATGCGAGTAGTGCTGTGCGCTCACCGCTACCACTCCAGCTACCAAAAGAATTACCTTAAACAAAAAAAAAATCATTTAGAAGGAAGCCTAACTGTTAAAACTGCTTAGATATGATATATTCATTAATTGACTTTGTATTAAAAAAATAATATCCTGAATCTCACTTTGGAAATCATGTTGGTGTGTGCTGAAGTACACTCAATTGAATGATGCAGTACAGTATGTGCTCTGATTTTATATTAAAATATCAGGTTTGATTTCGCAAAAAAATTTTAAAAATTAGCACATGGACTAAACCGGACTTATTTGGAGAATGCCCATTACATAATAAACGATGGAGGTTATGGTAGATGAAGTGTTGGTGGGAAGAAGGTCCTCATTTAGTGGCCGGTCCGAGTTGGATGCGAGTGGCAAGTTAACGGTCGTCTTGAACTTCGTTGAGGGAAGCCTATTTTCAGTTGTGGTTTGTTAAAGACTGATGATAATGATGAATTCAATTCAATGAAATCAATTTTATCT
This sequence comes from Lycaena phlaeas, assembly GCA_905333005.2. Lineage (NCBI taxonomy): Eukaryota > Metazoa > Arthropoda > Insecta > Lepidoptera > Lycaenidae > Lycaena > Lycaena phlaeas. Next base: position 12,300,585 of record HG995173.1, read on the forward strand.
TTGAATCGACGAATCATATATAGGTAAATTACTAAAGATTTTTTTTTTATAATATTCCAGTTACTAAGGGACAGAAATCGCTCCAAGTAAATAGTCCTTTTACACATAAAAAAACACATAATATACCCAAGGTAGAAAAAAAATCGAGTTGCAAAACTTATAAGTGTGACATGAAAAGTAATTTTTAAAATTTGATGTTAGCCACCGGTGGTTTTGACAAAATATTACCACAGTGTATTTATTTACACTGTGATACCCAGTAAAATAGAAATATGCGAACTGTCTTGAAGCCCCAATAGTATTTTGACAGGCTATTTACAAACTCTATTATTTTTTCCTTTTCTCGTGGCACAAATATTGCGTTTTGGTGCCTTTAAACACTAATGATAGCCTTGATATGTATATATCCTTCTGTTAATACACAAGCTGGCTAACATAGTTAGGATTTAGGAAACGTTAGCAATTTTTTCATGGATTCGATTAAAAATTAAATTATTTTCCTCAAATAAAATGACTCAAAAAGTATGATGATATGAAAGTTTTGTAACAAAATATTATGTTAAAAATGAGATTAAAATATATTGATTATGAATATCTTTGTTGTTTATTTTTTGTAAGAAGTAAATGAAACCCAGTAAATTATAATAATGTAAAACTAATGCAAAGCATTGGTACTTTACTGATTTTGTGTAGCCGGTTCTTCTGTGCCTTGGAACCGGTCCATTAAACTGAAGTTCCAAAAGATAGTTTTGGTACTATTTCGTATTAAAAAAATTGATGTCAGCTATTATTTATGAAAAAAATGATATTAATGACTAAATCGGTGCTAGCAACAGTGGTGCAATATTGATATTTATTTATCTGAGAATCATTAATTTAAACTGTTATAGATCACACTAGTTTCAAATTTATTTCATCATTTTAATTACTTGATTAAACAACAGATTATTTTTCCCTTATTAGTAGTTCGGAATGTACTAACATACAATTGATTATCTTAGAAATTTCTTCATGATGGTGATGATGATGAATGGACAAATAAAATTGAATAAAATAATAATCTTCTTATAAATTGAATAAAATAATAATCTAATTGAATAAAATGAAATAAAAAAATGAATAATAAAATAATTTGTCATGTCCAAAAATGTCTTAAAAGGATCTCAATAAAAAACATACATATTATGAAGTAATGTATTTAACATTCAGCAAAAACAAAGTCTTTGCCCAGCACCCATTATACATCGCCGAACGTTTCATAAAATGTATTCAATACATTAATACTAACAATGAAAACGGTAAAAGACTAAAACTAAAGAAAATATAATACAAAAGCAAAAACAATGACTATTCTGAAGCATGAGTCTTGGGCCGTTGTCCCATATGAATACACCTTATGAATCGCTGTGCCCATAGGCCATCCGTTAACGAAGCGTTCCAGTATCATTCCATATCTTAACGTAAGCGTAAAATTATCGTCTATCCGTCTATCCGTGGAGGTATCCGCCGTGGCCGACTGCGATAGGCGCGTGGGCGGCGACCGCGACGCCTGCGGGGTGAGCGGCGTGACCATGCCTGCTCACGACGGCGTTGAAACTGAAAATTTTAACATAGATTCGTCTATATGATAACTTGACTTTGTTTAAACGCTTTCTTCACCTATAAATCAGTTACAAGTTTTGACCATTTAATTTAATTGAGTACCCACTTAAAATGTCAAACATCTTTGTTATATGTATGTATGATAGAAAATAAAAAGACAGCGATAAATATTCGACGACCTCAGTGGCTCAGTGGTAAGCGCGATGGCGCACAAGCCGGAGGTAGCGGGTTCGAATCTCGCCAGGGAACACAAAAAAAGTTTCTGTGTTCCTGGGTCATGGATGTGTATTAAATATGTGTATTGTATAATAAAAATCAAAAAAATATAAGTATTAATATAAAAAAGTATTAAATATATGTATTTCCGTTGTCTGGTACCCGTAACTCAAGTCTCTCCGAGAACTTAGCACGGGACCAGATTGACGTAGTGTAAAAGGGTACATAGATATTATATTATTATATTATATCTAAGCCAATTTTATTGATGTTTTGCCAGTTTTGTGCAGTTTCGTCGGTTTTAAAATCTTTTACGCCTCAATAGGTGAGGAGATTTTTTATAGGAGACAATATTTGTATGTGTTCCTTTTTAATGTTAATTATTAATATTAAAAAGAAATATACTTTAGTATTGTACTAATTTTCTTACATGTAACATTACGCTATAAAATTAAATGATGCATCAGATCATGAGATCATGAGATCTCTAAGATGTGAGGCGATGTAGGCTTAAGTAGGCTAAGAAGGATGCAGCCTGCTTACCCGTTGTGGTCGTCAGCGGAGTAGTTGACGGTACGGATGGTGCCGTCGGGTTCGGCGACGGAGTATTGTCCCTTCACCACGTCACCGTCGCGGGACTCCCACTGGCTCTTCTGGTCGCCGGTGTGGCCGTCAGCGACTCCGTAGTTGAACTGGTAACGGGGGTGCGCCTGGAATATACAGAAACAATTTATATTCATGAATGATATTTTGTAAAACAAAGCAAGGGATGGACCATTTTGGCGTTCGTTAAAAGAGGCCTAAGTTGAGGCTGGATAATGATGATGAAATGACCCTAAAGATAATAGACTGGCAATGAATTCCAAAAACAAAATGTTGAATCTTATAGTTTACACGCATTTACTTACGAATTATAAGATACAGTTTAATCTTAAGGGTCTGAGATTTTTACAGAATAATTAATAATATGTTCGGTGTTAAAATCTTTTACTTGAAAGGTGTTCCGAAATGGCCTTTAAAATTATCGTAAAAGTGTATTTATCTTTTAAATATGACAATTACAACGCTACTCTTAAATAAATCTGCAAATTATTTTCATCTGTTATTTTTTATACATTGGTTATAGTTGATTTTCATTTGTGTGAGTTATTCCGCAGAATAATTAAATTTTTTAATGGTCTAGCACTTACTTTTACTCATTTTTTTATTTATATTGGATTCTATTACACCTTACAACCGAACACATACACCTAGACAATTAGTTTGGTCTAAGACTTTCGTAATAAAAGAACTTACATATACTTCAACTGGAGCCACTGCGTGTGCGACGGGTGCGTGGACGATGGGCGCATGCGCCACGTAACCTCCGTGACCTGTCAACACCAACAGCATCGTGATATCAATGAAACACTGACAAAAACATGAAACGTGAACTGGCACACATTTCAATTCTTTATGATTACAAGAGCTTATATTGAGCTAAGATTATGAAATTACCTAATGAGCTAAGACCGTGAGATTTACAGGACACAAAAGCTTTAAATACATTTGCTGTTATAATGATAGTAAAAGCAAACGTCGCAAAAACGTTTTCCGCACTCACCACTACCTTTTTTTGATAAGATTCAATAAGCCCGAATTATTTCGATGTATTAATGGTGATATTGTTGTATTAGTTAAAATTATATGTAAAAATTAAGGTTTATCTTAAAAAAAATACTGCAAATATGTATTTTTTCCTATTTCGATGGAGTATTTTTTTAGTAACAACATTTATGAAATGTCAGAATTCCGTAAATATTTCTATTGTATGAAAAAAATAACATTAACTGCTTTGATTGGTTAATGAAATATTTTCGTGGAATCGTAGTAATGCTCATGGTTTAACCATTATATTATAATGCTTTAACTATGCTTTAATACCTAAAAATAAAGTCAATATTTAAATGAAACCATTTACAGTCATATTTTTATAAAAAGTTAGATGTATAAGGTAGACAGTTTTTTATTTCGAGATGTCTAAGACTGAGTGATAACTAGCTACTTATTACATATTTAAGGTACAAGATATATATTGCTTTGTTACAAGCTTACTTTACCTAGGCCAGGCCAGGCGGGAGCAGCGATGGCGTGTCCCACAACTGGGGCGGGATGTCCCAGGACGATGCTTTGGGATGAAACGGCTCCATGTCCGCCAGCAATCAGACCACCTTGTGCCACCACCAACAGCGAGCAAGCCACGATCACCTGCGACATTCAATAATATCAATGATAACTGTTTTTAGCTGTATATATTATTTATCAATAATGCTGTTTTATACAAAAAAAAAAATATATTACTTTATTATAAAGGCACCAATTGGTAAAATTTGTAACATCTAAATGTGTACAATGAACATTGCTCCAAAAATTACTTTACCGTAGAACGTACAAATCACATCGAATGCCTAGGACTCTATTAACAATAACTTATTTATTATGTACTCTATTTTTATATTATGTATAGCGCGCAAAACTATTATACTACCATCGTCATTACACTATCATCATCATCATCATCATCATCATCATCATCATCATCATCATCATCATCATCATCATCATCATCATCATTCATCATTTTTATTGTTAAGTTATTTTTTACGTCATTTCATAATAACTTCGACTGCTCCAATCGTCTACTTTATCTACTATATGCAATAGGCTTTATAAAATAATTTGCAGTTTCTCCGAAATGTACTACATTTTAAGATGAGCTGATCACAGTTTCACTGAAAATACACTTATAAATTAATTGAATATCTAAATGTGGTTCTTCAGTTTAAAAATTGCTAATTAATTGAGTATTGTTAACGTCATGTTTTATTTAAAAATACCACTAAACGTCTTCATTTATATCAGTCATCAAATATTTTTCAAAAATAAACAACTTGTTGGAGATGACATTAATGATAAAAATGAACAACAACTCTACTATAGAGGTAACAAACTTGAAAGATTGACAAGAATTTTATGAAGTGGCGAATAAACAAAGTAGAAACATTAATCTGACCATGTTAAGGCACTGTAAAAATACAAGTTCTAAATGTATTTGAGATGCCTCTCTCGAAAATCAATGTCTCGCTATGTAGAAATGAAAGAGAGTAAAAGACACCGTGATGACTCGATATTTCGCTCCAATTGGAAAAAATATTCTTTATGGTTCCTTACAATTTATTTCTATTGGTAAATTAAAACAACAGTTACTTTTAGAATCATATCACTGACGTTATTGATTTCATCAATATGTGTTTACAAACAATACAGATTAATGTAAATTTTAGTGGTTACTACATGATGAAAATTCGCGTAAACATAAGAAAACAATCCGACACTGACGCTTTATGATTTTTTGTTATTGAGTTTTTTTTATTTGTTTTAAACACAACAGACGACGCATAAATATGATCAAATTAACATAAAGTATTGTTTATGATGATCTTATATAATATAAACATTTCCTTAAAAAAACTGTTTAATTAAGCGTCATGTTCACTATAGACAGTACATTTTGATAATGAATAATATTATTATTATAAAAATACCAAAATTTTCTGGAAAATATGCACAGGGATTCAAGTTTATAATCCTCTGAAGCTTTTGAAATATTTTTAGAGTTAAAATTAAAGTTTTTCCGAAAAATATTTAATGATTCTATTTTATACACTCTAAATCATAAATTGTATACAATCACAAATTACCTTAGCGAACATTTTCTTTAATTTTCTATTGCTTTGCACGTATGTTCACTTAAGCACTAGAACCTAATCTGTGCCTAAATTTGAGATAACTAGTGCTTATATACGAACTGTATCAGATATATCCTATAGGTACAAACCTAGAAACCCTAGGTCTCGCCCGCAGACATAAGAAAATGTGTGTATACGTATAGTGGGCGCAGCCTAATACTCTATATAGTTGGAATCTTATGGACAGGCTTTCGTACATTTAAACATTTCCTGAATCTTAATTTAATTAAAAATCTTCAAGACTACTTCTAAAATAAATGACATGCAAATGCACATTTCCGGAGGGCGAAATATTGGACATTTTTCTTTCGTAAGTAATTATGCAGATAATGAAAATAGCATAAAGAGCACTCGCTATTTTCAGATTTTTGAAATATTTCCCAATCTAATTTCTTTTCCACTATACCCTATACTATATCTATACATTCATATATTTACATTCACATATTTACATTAGGCTGTCATCAGGATCTATGTATATATTTATTTACACTTTATTTATTAGACATGTTGATAAAATATAAATATATTTTTTATTTTAAATTTGCAGGAATTTGGGCGGTAATTAAAATTCCTGCAAATTTAAAATAAAAATAGTTAAATACGACATGAATGGAAATATAAGTAAAAAATATAAAATGTTTTCTACCGTCAGTTCTTTTTATATCTATGGTATTCACATAAAAAACTATGTCTTACATATTTTGTGGTAAATTGTCTTGCCTTGCTTTATTAGGTATTAGTGTTGTAGTAGTAGGTGTAATAGAAATGTTACGTATAATAGTAAAAATGTTCTATGTCTAACAAAGGCTAAAAAATTCTAATAATGACGAATTATAATACGTTTTTATTAGTATTGTATTTTATAGTATTGTAAAAAAATATAAAAAAAGGAAAATAAGATGCGTCGCCGTATCATTAATATAGTCATGTCTCTAGTACGCTAACGTGAATATAGTTAAACTAGAATCGGTTTGATACTGCACTGAACTGTAAATTTATACAGAGTTTGCGGGTTGCAGTCAATTTACCTCTCTGTATACTCGACTCTAAAAATGCGTATGATTGGAGAATTTTTAAACATATTTTTTTAATATATCTTTAAAAGCAATTGCTGTACTAATTTAGTAAGCTAGTTTAATTTGTCGGAAAACTACAGTTTTTTTTGTAGTGATGAATTAGAAAGAATATTACATTCTTGAAATTTAAAAAAATAGTATGTGATTACAGTAAATTTTAACACATTTAACTTGAACTTGATGCATTGAATAAAGATCAACTTTAAATTGCACGTTTTTTCAATTATTTTCTTATTTTTTTGTGCTACACTTACACTTTTGTAGGCGTTGCTTTAATATAGGCTTTAGATCTGTGACCTAGCGATGTATTAGCTACTTTAAGGCTACTAATGATTGACAAAAAAAAATCTTTTTATTATATCCCATGATAAAATAAACAATAAAAATTAAAATTTTCTAGTCTGATATGAATATATTATTTATTTCTCTATAAAAGTCAAGAGAGGTAGGTATATAAGAATAAGTATAATAAAAAATATGAGGTAATAATATCTTCACAAATTTCTGTAAAAAATATATTTGGACACATAAATTTATCGCTCGCCTGTACCCGTTATTTTATGATATTAACAAAAACTTTTATAAGTGTTACACCAGTCAATGACATTTTTTGTTCGGCAAGTAATGCGGCACCGATAGATAAGGTTAAGTCTACGAAAGTAGAGCGAATTCTTTCTCACATACATCAGGCACGGTCACGCCAAAACCGCTTGTATATGGGACCTTGATAGATAAATTAGCATAACAATGGCGGTTCGTGCGCGCTGTGATAAGCGGGTCACACATTCTCTATCATTATCCTGCACCAACTAAATCACCACACATTGTAGATTATGATTTTATATGAGGTGTTGAAACATCGCGCATGCGCGTAGGCTTATGGGCACTGGAGGAGCTGTAGTTAGGAAGACGCAGGGATTATCGACTTCAGACGTACTTTGAGTTTTCAGAGCTCTCACATACTAGTAGAGCCTTACTAGGAGAAAATCTAGTTAGAAATTTTGAGGGAAGTGTTAGTCACACCCGGAATACCCCCCTTCAAGCGGTCAAACGCAACATGCAGTATATTTGCGAGCAATGGCGTAACTACAGGGTGGCAAGTCGGCAAAATGCCACGGGCCTCCAGCTGAAAGGGGCCATCGGTCGCAAGAGAATTCCAACTCCCAACATTTATTATTAAACATTTAGTAAAAAAAATGTGCCTTTCCTAGCATCCGATGAATTTGCCACGAGCCCCGAACGGTATAGTTACGCCAATGCTTGCGAGTTACCTTGGGCCGCGTTTAACAGGAACGTTTAAAATCTACATTGTTCTATATTTGTATTGTAATTGTCATAATATAATTAGAAATAATCGTTACGCAAATCACACTAGTATGTATTTCATTTTTTGTAATAAAATATTTGAAAAGATTAGCTCCACTGAGTTTATTTCGCTGGTTCTTCTGAGTGGGCTTGCTTTGAAACCTGGTAGACTCAATTGACATTTAAAAAAAAAAATACTTTGATGGTACTATTTTGAATAAGCTTCTTGACTTTGACTTTGACACTCAAGTTTTCGCAGTTTATGAAGTCCAATGTATAAGTATCTGAAATATCAATATGATAATAATATGTACAAATTTTTATTATATCTTACAATAGTTTATCATTTCTTAAAACAAAATATGTTTATAGTTAAATTGTTTTATGTATTGTCAATCCGTTGCACACACGTTGACTATAAATGCTCCAGTTTCGATCGCAGATGTTAATTAGAGGAAAGTTGGTATTGGGTAATGCTGACACGTGGAATATATTGGAGAGATTAAATCGTGAGTGTAGTGAGTGCGAACCTTACGTGAAAACATATCGCGGTGAATACAAATATTCCTATATGTATGTAAATTCGACGGATGTTAACTTGGTAAAATCACAAACGCTAGACAACCAGATAGCTTTTGTTTTCACAATCGAGTTGTAGTACGGTCAGCATGTCTATACAATATTCCTATATGTATGTAAATTCGACGGATGTTAACTTGGTAAAATCACAAACGCTAGACAACCAGATAGCTTTTGTTTTCACAATCAATTGAGTTGTAGTACGGTCAGCAAGTCTATACAATATTCCTATATGTATGTAAATTCGACGGATGTTAACTTGGTAAAATCACAAACGCTAGACAACCAGATAGCTTTTGTTTGCACAATCAATTGAGTTGTAGTACGGTCAGCATGTCTATACCAATTATTATGATATTATGAAATTTAAAACGAAAAACAGAAAATTTTTAATTCCATAAAAACTCCATAATGTCGCATTAGCATCTCGGTAATTCAAACCTACAAAATTTTCTCTATCATAAAGTGCTCAATACGGATATACAAGTTTTCACTTAAAAAATGTAACCAGGGTCCTTACACTTATTGCCTTTTTTATTTTAGTTTGATTAGCTAACTTGCAGACGTGTCACCTGATGTTTAGTGGTCGGTGAATGAAGATAATCTAGTTCACCTGGAACTAGCCCAGATAATTATTTTATATATTGCCTATATCCTGGAACATAAGATGCTAAGTGTATGTGACAGTGTTTAGCCTGTTTTGCCTTTTTCTCCAAAATACATCAGCACCCCTAGACAGGTGGCAAACGCTCGATTCTATTCCTTTGCGTTCATTCGCAAACTCCATAGGGTTACTGCAAAATTTTTGAAGAATGTTTACTAAGACAATATGTATATGGTTTTGTTTGAAAAAACGTCTAAAAACTTATGTAATCGTCCCCCCTAGAAGAGTGGCATAAACGCTAAATGAATATAATAGAAAAGAATACTTATTGTATGGGAATTACACTAGCTTACGACATTAAGAAAAAATTGGAGAAATATAATAATAATAATGTTCCTTTCAAACGAAGAACATAGGTTGTTAAACATTTTTACAAACTAAACCATATACTTTATATTATGTCTTAATAAACGTTCTTCAAAAATTTTGCAGCAACCCTATGGAGCGAGTAAAAAATATTGTACCTAACGGTACAATATTTTCATGAATGAAAAGTGAATCTTCTTATGAATGATGAAATAATTAATTTATTTTAATTTATGCCACGCAAATGGCAAAGTTGAGATCAAGACATTAGCGTTACCTTTGTAATTGAGCACTTAGCATAACAGGTTGAGCAACATTACACTTTGAGCGCCAGGTCGTCGACACCTTTGGATGAGTCATTGTAAACATATGGTTTCGTCACTGGGCATTGTCTTGTAATGACATTTCAGGTCTCGTTAGTCAATGATAAATTGAAACCCTTATAGAACCACTCGGGGAGGCGAATCAAAATCTATAGTACGCAACGTACATCGTAGTGCTCACTGACAATTAGAACTAAGGTGTAGAAAAAAATAAAAGACCACCTCTGTGGCTCAGTAGTTAGCGCGTTGGCGCTCAAGCCGGTGGTAGCGGGTTCGAATCTCGCCAGTGAACAAGAAGTTTTCTGTGTTCCTGGGTCATGGATGTGTATTAAATTTGTGTATTATATAATAAAAATCTTAAATATATGTATTTCCATTGTCTGGTACCCGTAACACAAATTTTTCGGGAACGTTGCACGGAACTGGATTATTTTGGTTTAAAAACGTCCATAGATTGTGTGGCTTTATGAAACCACGGTAATAGAGAAACTTTTTTCACATTATAGGCATTTAACAAACAAAATAGCCTGGAGCATAGGCACAAATGAGGAATAGTCTTTACACTACACAGTTAGCTGATACAAATTATTGGCGCCGCCATATTAGCCTCCGACCGTCACGGGACATGCAACACACAGACGAAAAAATTTGAGATGTAATAATAGGTTCACTTTAAACTATTATATGTACAGATACCTCAGTCTGAAAGTTTTTGTCATTTTTTTTTTGGTTTACCTACAGTAAATCAACATTAAAAAACGTGTTGCGAATCAAGATTTAAATACATAATAAATAAATAAAATCGTTTAATTCAGACCAATATAAGTCCATATATTTAGCATTAATAAAAGTAAATCATTAAAAAAGGATATTAAAAATAGCGAATTTTATTTCAATATAAATAGGTACAGTTAATTTTGATAACAATCTAAGTTATAAGTTTATAACTTTTCACTTGTAGTGACAGTCCCTACATGACTGCCATTTCTTTACACCAGGTCGGAACCCAAATTCTTCACAACCCGAACCTATTCCAAATAGACCATAGTCACGTCTATCGCTCATTTCATTGACTTTAATTAAACAAGAATTTCACCGTGAGGCTTACAAACCACACCCATATAATATGATGAAGAAACAAAATTACAAACATACTTGAAAAGCAGCTGCAACTATCATTCACTCGTATGCTATTATAACCTATGTATAATTACAGAACAAACAGATTCTACTAGAGATAACATGAGAGGCATCAGTTAGTCGGCATTCGCTTGAAATGAAATACCTAAGATATATAATTAGTTGATTGTTACAATGTTGTGAGATGTCTATTAGTCATAACAGCGAGTAACAATAATGTGTTTCATCAGCAATTTTCGCACCTCGTGCTTTTAAAGAGATATCGAAACTAGCAATGAAAAATTTAATGGATATAAAATTCACCAGTCGAATTTAGCTCTGAAGTGCAGCCGTCATGTATACAGGCGTATTTTTTATTTATTTTATAAGAAGAAAAAAAAACACGCACCAATCTTTGTATTAAAATAAAATGGTATAACGTGAACGAATCAAAGTATGAAAAAAAAAATATTCAGTAGCTTTTTTTTTATGAAAGTATAATAAACATACATCCATATATTCAAATTTCAAACATTCTTACAAACTTTCGCATTTATAAAATTAGGAAGAAAGTCTAGAAGGATAACAAAATAGTTCTAGAGCAATTTTGCGATTAGCATAATCGTGGTTGTCAGCACAAACTTATCCACACACGCGAAAAAACCCGCAGGCGATTGCTAGACATAAAATAAATCTGACATTAATTTATGCTTAAGTTACTTGTAACTCCACTTAATTGATTTGAGCGATAAAGAGAACACGAAATCATTTATAGTGAGCGTGTTTTAGCTGTAATTGTGACACTGCTTAAGAATTATTTACGCTGAATTGGTCGATGTATTAACTTTTCCAGATATGAAAACACAAATTATGTGTGTTATAAGACGATGGAAATATTTCAGAAGACGAATCGCCCTAAAATAGCTCCCACGTTCACTTCGCCCATTTTACATAATTCGATAAGATAGCTTAATTTACTTCCGTGCTCAAAAAAAAGAGACGAAAGATAGTGGCGTATGCGTTATAAGACCCTAAAGTATAAAATAAATCAGATAAAATGAACCACGCGAGTAAGTAACATGATTTTTCTAATTCGCTAGACTTATCTCGCTACGTATTTACAATCGCTTCATAAAATTTCGAAGCATGAATGCTTAATAATATAGTTCCGGAATAATTAAGTAACAAAAAAAAAGACAATAATTTGGATACTTTTTTGAAATTAAAACAATCGGGCAAATTTTTACTAACCGTATTTGCCTATATCAGTTCGTTAGAATATGTGATAACAAATAACACACCAAATTTCTATCATGTACTTTACTTACTTTTCTTAAAAAGTATATCTCATCTTGACTAACAAGCTTTTAAGAGATTTATGAAGTTGATTTTATTCCCGAAGGCTTAGATACTTTAAGACAACTATTGTGACTTGGGACACGGATATAAATTGAAAAAAAAAACACGATAAAAACCTTTAAAAGTTATTTTATTATAATGAAAGGCCGTAAAGATTAAAAATAATAAATCTGCTCGCTTGCCTAAATATTTATAATCGTTGTCTGTTTTTTTTTTAGTTATTAGATAAAAATATTATAATGAAACAACTTTTACGGATTTTATCGCGGTTTATTTAGTTTTTTACAATCCCGACGTTTCGGACACTTTTTTGTTTTGGTTGCTGTAAAGTGTACAAAACTAAATGTGTAAAAAACTAAATAAACCGCGATAAAATCCGTAAAAGTTGTTTCATTATAATGAGTGAAATTCGCGTAAACATAAGAAAACAATAGATAAAAATATGTCAAAATATCTTACTCGTTACAAGTAGATTCACATATTTTTAATTAGGAGTGTTATTGAAATAATTTACTTAAATTATATTAAATAATTTTTAATTATATTAATATAATCTTGAAAGGGCGACCTCACAAATTTTTGTCTTAACGTAAGCTTTCGTGACTATTCCGCAAAATATTTAAAAATACATGTTTTCCTTCACATGAAATAATTATTGGCAATGTAACACGTTATGTATGGAGCAGGTGTTGCCGGTTAACGAGAGGAAATGGTAAAATACCCACTGATATCGAGACCCATATTTCTTGTCGATACAAGTATGTTGCATTCGCAAAATAATTTAATTAGTACGAATATTTTAGTGAGACCATTCGATATAAAAACTGGCAGGCCTTGCTCAACTTAAAAACGACAGAATTAGTTCAAAGTAAAGAAAAGGGTCAATTGTTATTTTTGTACATATTTATAAATTATTTTATAAGTAATTAATTTTTATTCGAAACGAAATTGGTTTAGCCTTTAGCAACTCCTCGGATCGACTACATTCTATAGGTACGCTACGAATTCGGAATTATAAAGAAGTAAGAACCTGTGTTACGGATATTCAATGAATAGTTTAGATTTATAGCCTGACTAGCTATTCTTGCCTCAGTATTTTTATTTTATAAATATTTATATTTATAAAATAAAAATACTGAGACGCTTAAAAGATGGTCCCAATCATAAATCCGTCTTTGTTAATATTATATTTAATGTAAAAAAATGAAAAATAAGCTTTATATTATATTATACAGACAGAACCGACAAACTTACTCATGATTCTTTTGCCATAGAAAATGATATAAAAACATGATGCAAATTTGAGATTTAATAAATTAAAAAACAGTAAAATTATCCTATTTATCAAACACCAATCAACTGTTATTTTACAATATTTTATATACCTATGCGGTTAACAACAGTTACTTCATAAAAATCGGCAAAACCTAAAACAAATGCATACATAGGTATTCATAATATGGTTTAACGCAACCACGCCTTAATATTCAAATTGTAACCATTAGCTGTTCTTTATTACAGCGTGTTATAATTTAAGAGTAATGAACATGTGGCAGTCGATGTCAGAATTGCGACAATGGTTGTGTCAGGGCCGCGCCCACAGGTGAATGTCCAATGTGCACGTGTGTGCGACCTTTTGTAGGGTATTCAAAAAGATAAATAGGTACCTTCAACAGATCAAAAGGTATATGCGAATCATACCATCAAATATATATCTAAAGACATAAAAAAAACATCCTTGGTTAATTGCAGCTTGGCTTTTCTTCTTCTTAATTGGGGAGGGAAATAAATATTTCCCAATTCTCCCATTTTTTCTAATTGCACTCTTTGCGGGTCCCAAGACAATTGCAACGTATCCCTTGGGCTCCCGATTGTATCAAAGGGTGATTCGGTGGTGCTGGCGATCCCGGTTACAGGAGTAGCGATGGGAATAAATGGTGAACTTAGCCCAAATATACTACTATAACTACCTAGCTGTCATATTCACTATTTCGAAAGAAGATAATCAAGACAGAAGCTTTTCTAGTGGCGAGTAATCAGAAACACTCATAAACTCCCACCAGAGAGTTAGTAGGAACGTAGCCGGCATGTTATGCCACAATGACTAAAAAAACAGTATTTGCCTTAAGGTGACTACGAAATGCAATAGATGTCCGCATAACCAGAGATTGCAGATATGTCGTTTTTCTTTTCCTTATCCCTATTCCCTAAAAAACTAATCCCTAAATAAACCCTAATGCACCGGAATTGGCAAACCACAAGGAACGCGATAGCATAGCTGTAACTTTGCACCGGAATTATGTGAGCGAAAGAAACCACCTCGGTCGTCCCTAATTCTGCTACAATGCAGCAATAGCACTACCTCTTACAGGTATCATTTTGGCATTACAAATATCTTATAGCTAAAAAGGGCACGGCTCCTGATCATGAAGCGAATTTGGGCATTTTGGTTAGTTTTACCAAAATTTTTGTTTAATAATAAGATATTCGAAAATGTCTTCATGTCATTTTTTACACTACTAATTCCCACAAAAAATAAGCCGAATAACGTATATCCAACTATCAGCCAATTTCTAGAAGTTCATACGTGATGAATAGTAAGGTGATATGATTATACTTCTAACAGGAGTATTTCTGAATCATAATATTACTGCAAAATAAGCTTGAAAGCGCAAGAGGCTACAAAAAATAGCTATGAATAATTATTACAGTGTTATCACCGAGAACTTCATGAATGACCATAAGTCGATGTCGATTAATTTTATTCAATTTTAAATAATCGTCAATTTCACTTGAAAATTCAAATTTAGCATATTATTATGTCACGTTCTTTGGTGGACAACTTTTCGTTCCGGTAAAGAAAAACATCGTGAGGAAACATGCATGCCTAAAGAGATTGAAAATCTTTGAAGGTGTGTGTACTTTGCATTTGCAGCATTGCGCCAGTGTATCGGTGGCTCAACACCCTCCTAGCCTTATTTCTAGGAGGCGCCTCGTGCCCAGCAGTGGGACATATACGGGCATAATATATTATTAATATATTAGGTTAGTAAGTATGTTAAAATCTAGTCTTGGATTTTAACTGCGTTTCCCCTAGACGTTGAAAGATAGCTCAGCCTGATTATGACCATATACGAACACAACTTAATATGTTTGATAAATCAAAATTCTGGTTATACCAGTTGTAAAAATAATATGAAATCGCCTAAACGTCCTTGTGAAGTAGTACATGGTACGGTCCCGTTCGCTCCAGTTTCATTACTTTCACTATCATTGTGCGCTTGCGCAACGTAAAACGGACACAATGTCTTTTAAAATAGAATTAACTGCTAATTACTTTGATTAAAGATATTGTTGCGATGAAGTATTTTACATTTAAAATACCTTTTTGCATGAATTGACATGAATTTACATGAATATTCACCGTATTTTAGATGCATTTGAATAGTTTAATAATTTTATAGGGTGTTATTAAAATATAAATTAAAATAGATTTATTATTTTTGCTAATATATTTAATTCTACTATTCTACATTACTAAAAAGTGTCACTTTGCTATAAATATTATAAACTTTTATGTAATAATTGTGTCTCATAAAAGGTAATTATGTCAACACATCACACAATCATTACTAGGGAAAGATTAAATTACTATAAAATAGATAAAAAAGAATAAACAATAAAAAAACGGAAACATCGATAACAACTTTAATATAATTCCAGTAATTAATAAAAAAAAATTGCTACAGTCAATAAATAGACATATTCCTTAAAATGTATTCAGTCATCATTCTATCACTATTCTTTTGTCTTAGGTATTCAATTTCAAAAAAAACATTCAATAAAGAGATCATCAAGACTTTATAAAATTTTAAAAGTCATCAAACTTACAAAAAATACCACTTTTGGCAAATGTTAAGAGAAAATGCTTACACTAGACAGAGCAAGAGAGCACAGGCCCATCACTATGATAAATATAGCTGAGCCATGTTAAGCCCATTTGCTCTGTAATGAATATTCATAACCAATAGACATAATATAATAATCGGAGCATCAAAATCATTCTTATTATACACCAATCACTAGAATTAAAATCCATCTAATGATAAGATAGCAACAGAAAGTAATGCTAGAGAAGATTGCGATTTTAAGGATACAGTAAAGGAAATTCTGTTTTACACTTTTTACTTACTCCTAATTTGTATTTACAGCTTAAATATCGAATATGTCTAGGAGATTAATAACTGGCTTTTTCTTTTTTACAATTTTTCGTACAACTTCCTTCTGAGAAGGTCGAGGCGGTTTGTGGTATCGATCGTCATCGAATGTATCTTCAAATTCATCGTCTGACTCGTGGTGATATTCTGGTGGGTCTACATACCTTGGAGGCTTCTTATTTTTTCTTTTGGGTACTAAGATATAATCATCTAGATCTTCACTTTCATACGGTTCTGGATTTTTACTTGGCTTATATTTCTTTTTTGGACGTGATGGAGGGTAATCGGAAAATAAATTTTCTGGTGGAATATCTGGTATACCATGATAATCATTCTTTGTGGGAGACCAGTCTCCATATTCATCTTGTTGCTTTACAGGTTTATATTGATCATTGTGTTTATACATGTGATGAAGTTTTTCCATATTGTTAGAAGAGTCACCAACGTATTTTTCATACTCACTTTTATACGAATCTGCTTGTGGGTATCTTTGTCGGCGGAAATCTAGATCTGGTGCATTTGGATAGTAGTTACTTTCTTTTTTATGCTTGTGTTTACAATCCGGATCAAAATTAAATCCAATATGACTTTCTGCAGCAGCTTCTGGGCCTATGTCATCTCTAGGATGTTTTATGTTTATATTGTGTGTGTATTCACTTGGCTCTAAATCGGACGGATATTTTGGTCTTTTTACAAATGTGTAGTCCCTAAACAAAGCTTCATATGGGTGCCTTTTTCTTTTTCTTTCGCGTGAGGGTGGTTCATAATCATGATCTTCGGAATAATCATACTGTCTCCCATATTCTCTCAAAGCTTTTTCTTCCATGGCATCGGGGATTACAGGTACATCAGGCACTTCGGGCACGTGTAAGTCTTCATTATTAACACTTGCAGTAAATCCTGTTTTGGGGCCAGCAGAGTATTCAACACTCCTCATAGACCCATCTGGTTCAATAACACTGTAATGACCTAAAATTGATATGTTTGAATTATTAATAAATATGTGATATTACATTTTATTGATAAATAAATCTAAATTAAATTAATAAATTATCTAAATTAGCATTTGTTTTTTCAAATAAAATGCTGCTGACTAACACACTTCCTTTACATCCATCCGTTCTCTTGAGTGTTGACCAATCCAATTCAAAGAGTTTATTCTTAGCGTGATATTAGTAACATGAGTTTTCTGGCAGAAATCTTTCTTTTGAATTAGACATTGAGCTACGCAAAAACTTTCGAACCAGTCAAGTTCAGTCAATCAACGTGGGGAGTTGATTTCCGTGCAGTGTCGGACCGTTTTGAATGCCAGTGCCAGATTGACCATCTCGGCGTTTATTGAGCGAATTAATAATTAATAGGCCAATGTAGAGGACCGATAGAAGTTGATGATGAATAAATGAATAAAAAAATGCTTATAACAATTTACCTTTAACGGTATCACCATCTTTAGCTTCCCAGACAGTCTTTATATCTCCAGTTTGAGTATCAGCAACACCATAACCAAAAGAGTAACCTGGATTCTCCTGGAAATAATTAAAAAACATATTGTTTCGTATATTCACTTTTTTATTTGTCTTCTAGAATAACTGTATCGCAGGTACCGATGAGAACCCTCCCATGGTTCAAGCCTTGTCGTAGCGATGACGATAAAAATAAAAACTAGCAAAAATATCATATAAATAAAGTTTGGTGAATACGTTCTCGTGTTACATATCTATATCTTTGTATTTATAAGCAATATGTTCTTAGGATACGTTTTTAAATACTGATATCCTTATATTGATTTTTTTGATCAGCATCATAATATTATGATTTTTTTTTTGAATATGGAATCTATATCTTTGACGGTTTGGTTTGTATTTACTATGATAATTATTATATTATATTTTGTCAGCAAACTTGGGAAGTCATTAAACTAGTTGCAACGTTTCTTGTAAAAGAAAAGCTAGAGCTCGCGTGCATTAATTTTGTTTTAAGCTAATTATGACAATTCGTTGCATGCGAGTAAATTATGCATTAATATTCAGAATAGCAAATGAGTTGTTTAATCGTTTCTATATAGTCACAATGCGACTTGTGTAATAGAATCGAACACACGTGAGAGTACAGATGTCAGTTTGTCCGTCCAGTGAAGTCTAATCGGTGGAACACGCACTCAACACTTTCATTCGCGATACGCTTCATGAATGCTAGTTTCTTTCTGGAAAATAAATTTTATGTGCCTCTTAATGGTTGCATGACTTTGATTTATTAACGTGAAAAATTACAGCGTTATAAACTGAATTTTAATGTAATTTTATAAATGATGCGGAAAAGTTGGTTTGTTTGACACATTGAGAACTTTACTTTGTATTTCGGTAGTTTAACTACTTTTATCTTGTATTTTTTAAACCATTATAATGAAACATTATATTAAATCAAATAATTTACATTAACCTTAATTTGCTAAGTCGCAAATAATTTTCTGAATATGAATTCAGAATCTAAATAATTTAAATTAAAAAAAAATGTTTTATAAATTCTTATCTAATACTAGTATTGAATAATTTAACTAGTTCCAGTAGCAGAGATGAGGTCGATCACATTTGGCATTTTACTCAAGTTCAAGACCAAGATGAATGGTATGCGCCCGCGCATCGAAATGTCAATGATTGATTCATTATTATTCGTTTCCATATGCACAACAATATAATATTGTAGTCGTTTATAATACAACAAATTTAAATATAAAATTCCACCAAATAAAGTTTATTTCCTTCTATTGTTATACTTAATCTATTTATGTTTTATATATTTACTTTGTTTCTATTCTAGTGTATATTTAAATATGAAAATGAGTTTGAACATTTCTCCTCTTACTGAATTAAAACAATGTGCATTTTTATGAATTTAAAATACAATACTCTATTATCATTTTGCAATACAATCTCGTAAAAGTTTGCAGCGCATACAAGACACATAACACCTTGCAAATTGCATAATTATAGCAATATTAATATTATAAAAAGCTTGAACCAGTTTCGATTACTTTTACATTGGATACGAGATCGAGGTATGGAGAGGAGTGGGTGAGCAACATGGAGTCGTTCCAGTTTCAACACCAATTCACTTTCAATATTTGCCTACACTAACATTACGTTTCGCAAATAGTCATTTGTAATGTAAATTCTTTCCCTTTTTGCAACATTATTGTCATTTGTTTTGACTATTCAATTTAATGTTTTTTATATAAATCATTTAACTGGCAATAATAAACCAAAAATTAAAAGAAATCATATATTAAACAAGCTTTTTATTTGAAGGTTGATTGAAGTTAGGAAAAATGTGAATATGTCCATAGAATTTTCTATGATTACTTTATTTTGTAAGTTAAGTTTTGTGTGTTCTTCGCCTATTATTAATATAATAACTTATTCTGTACTTACTTGTGGGTGGGGATACCCAATGTCATGGTGGGCTTGATCTTCTTGGCCAAGTGAAGATATGATCTTAATTAAAAATACCTACAAAATAATATTTTATTCATTAATGATGAATTTCAATTATTTAACATTCTTGTCTTTGTTTAAAACTTTATATACTTTATTTTTGTTTTCCATTTAAGTATATTATTTATATAATAGAATATATTTAAATATAATTTAACTAATCTGCTCTCATTTAGATTATAACATTTTAGTGATAAATAACCTACCAAAACCACAAGTGCTTTAGCCATAATCACTTCCAAACTAATCCTGTTCCATCCAAAAAGTATCCAACACAATTTTTTTTTATTTTTTACTAAAACTAAATATGAACTTGTCCATATCCAAGGTTGCACGCAAAGACGCCGCACGATGACCACCACTTACCTATTTATAAACGCACACGCTCGCACCCCCGGCCCATATTAAAATAGAGCACACATACACACACGTGTAATTGCTCACATGTAAACAAGCACACATTCGTACATGCACACATGTACATGCTGTCAGTCACCTAGGATGCAAGCATTTTAATTGCTTTATTGTATAGCGTATAATAGACAATGTTAAACCCCGGATGGAAAACATTATAGATTATATTTCCTCAACTCCTAGATACGGCTTATGTAACAATTTCGTTTCGAATCGTTTGTGTCGTTTCCATGATTTATCCACATTTAATCCTACTAATATATCCTACTTCTTACTAAATCTTACTAATATTATAGGCGTGAAAGTTTGTAGGTATGGATGTTCACTCTTCACACACTTCACTTCACAGTCTTTCACGTAAAAACTACTGAATGGGTTATTATGAAGCTTTGGTATAATATAGCTTATATATCAAAATAACACATAGGCTATAATTTATCCCCGTAGTCCCACGGGAATGGGAAATATGCGGGTGAACCGCGGGACGCTGTTTGTACGTTATGATGTAAAAATGTGGTGAGAGGGATCCTCTATGGCGCATTTCCGATTGTTTCGGACAAGCAATCGGAATACAGCAAATCAGATGTGAACATCTGTATTGCTGTATTTCGGAAATAGGGACAAAACAGGCAGATAGATACTTACTGACACTCCCTCTGTCTGTGTCCTCAAAATCTCATATCTCATAATCTTTCTCTAAAAAGGCAACGCATAAATGAGTTGCCTTTTGATGTTAGTTGGATATGTAAACTGGCAGACAAAGATCCAATAGCTTACCTGGAACTAGTCCAAGAAACTCGTTTATGTATGATACCTGCATATGCCTATCCTGAGACAAGATGAGATGTTTCAGTTGATTGGGCTGGTTCCAGATAAACTAGTGGATCTTGATTTTTCGAAATTTTAAAAGAAGATGCTGACTATGGACCGTTCTATATTGAATTCATTGGTGGATTGATTTTTGATCTTTCGTCGAAGTGTTCTATTCAACTACTTTCAAAATCTTGCATGCTTGGCATGGCTTGCATATGTCAAGAGGAGTTTACAGGAGTATGGTGAACCCTATTACGTCAAAGTCTGCCTATTAACTAAGAAAATATCCTTGAACGAAAAATCATGATTTTAATTCTATATACTAGCAGCCCGGTTTTACCGACGTACTTAACTTCCCATGTGAGAACTGGGATAAATTATAAGCTGTCACTTACAAGTACGTAGCCTTCTATGAGACTATCCCCTTCTACCTCACATACTTCATTTGTTTTTAATATTAGTGTAAAGTTTAAAAGTATCGATATTCAATAAATGTCCCACTACTGCGCTGTCTGCTTCTCGAAATTGGGCGAGGAGGGTATCTTGTATTGTTGGTATTGGGATCTAAATCATTCAACTCAGTCGCTAATCGCAATATGAGTATAGGAGACTTTATTAATATTAGTATTGATTAACAGAATATAAAGAAGTAGACTCATAATATTTCGTCTTAATTTTTAGAATCCTTTTCTTTCCCATTAAATATTTTCTAACTACATTATTATATATATAATGCATTATTATTTTTTCTAAACTTATTCTTAGAATGTTAATAATTAGATTTCTGTGTTACACAGCAGGAAGTACATCTAAAATATAATTTAATATCTAGTACTTTAACTTTAACTTCGGACATGTAATGAATAGTTTCGTTAAGCACCATTAATGCTAATTAATTAGTAATAAATTGCTCGCCTCTGATTTGGTACATTAAAATCGTATTATATGCGTGTTGGATGCATTAGATGTATTAGATACGTGCGAACGCATTAACATAGATTTATGGACGTATCCGTACTGATAATGATTATTTTTATGAGCGATCACAAATCAACGGATATTTTATTTTTTCTTTAAATGCTTCCGTGCAAAACACATCGACGTTATATACGACGTAAGTTGAGCTTCAAAAAACTTGAATAGGCAAAGGCGATTTTTTAATACTTTTTTACATAATATCCAAGTCTTAATATTAAAAGGCATTTTTTTCATACATTAGATGATATTTTAACGCTAAGTTCCTACGCTATAAAATGTATATATTTTGTGTTAGTTAGAAAAATATACTGGCTTCGTATTCCGCTTTGATTTTTGAATCAAAAACGTAATTAACGTCACCCATACACATAGTACAACAAACTGATTCATACACGACCAGTCCAGGCATAGTCATGCGATTCTTCCTTTTTTTATTGCATAGGAGTGCAAACGAACAGTCGAAGACTTTGGCGACTATCGACGCCCATAAACATTCACACAACCAAAAGTTATGCAGATGCGTTGTTCTCATTTACCCAATGGGCCACAGGAAACCCCCGGACCGCACCAAATGTGACGTGGTTGTACCCCGGTCGTGCCCTTTCCTATATAATTTTCTACGTTGATTTATTTATCATATGGAAATAAAATCATAGCAAATCTGGCGTTGTTTCTGCGGTAGTAATTATAAACGGTATGCGAGCCGACACGCGACCAAAACATCTCTCCATACGCATTCACTTTCAGTGCATACCTGTATTCAAATGCGTGTAACGTAATACATAATAGATGTGATAAACATTAATTTTATTTACATTTGCTGCCCCGATGGACTTCGATTTGCCAAAAAATGTCGCTATCAAAAACCAAGTTTGATCGTAAAAGGGTGAGATTTTAAATCGTATGAAAAATGGCATACTAAATTTCATTAAAATCTGTCCAGTAAGATCGAATTACGCTTGAATGAAGCCAACGCTCTATGAAGCTGTAGATCACGTCGGGGTGACCATTTACAATATAATAATAATAATTATTATTTTTATTTTTACATATTATATTAAAATAATGGCTAGATACAATTTTAATGTTGTTATAGAAGGTATTTCAAACGGAGGTGAAATTACTTATTTGGGTAAGTATCGGAATATCCTAAAATTTATCATCTTCATGATCATCAGCCCGGAGTCTTTCACTCAAGAAGCCAAGCCCATTACCTCCTGGACCATCGCTATATATAATATGTGTACATATTTAGAAATATAAGTATAGAATTATCAGTTGTATGGTAGACATAAATACAGGCATTGCCTAGTTTCGGATCCGATGTATAGATTATATATTGATTAGTCTCAACATAATTACATTCTTATTCTTAATATAGTTCTTGATGCCAGTACCATCTGCGTTGCCTTCAAATATATTTTTCAAACATACTAAAGATGACTTTGAAAATGATAAGCAAATCTGCCAAGCCAGTAAGGTTTACTACCGAAATACTTTGCTATTTCATGAGAACTATAAAAATACTTTTTATTCGATGAAGACAGTAAGTATATTTCAACAGTAGTAAAATATTTATATTTATAACTGTAATCATTTCTTTGATTAATTAATGGTAAACCTAAACCGATTTTTGGGCCTTACTACTGAATTATCCTTTTTTATTATTTATTATTTTTCAGTAGTAGTTTCAGTGTTGTAATTATTCTTTGAAATTAAATGGTAATAACCCCATAAACGATTATAAGGGCTATTACCATTTTAATTAAAGAAATAATAACAACGAGAATTATATAAAACTAATAGAATCGTTTGCGTGTTGCGCTAATGAGATATCTTTGATCGGGCATAATTCATAAGTGAGATGTTGTGGAGTGGCAAATGACATGTTTGAAGTAACTCTACTGACGTGAGATAATATATTCCTAGTTAGTTTACTTTTTGTTTGATGTTACATAGAACACTTGGAAAATATTTTAAAAATTAACATGAGCATAATATTTCCAAACCAATAGACAGAAATCAGGTCTTAACTTTTTTTTAGAAAAATTTCGACTTTTAGACCTGAAGGCCTTAAGATCAGTCGGTAGTCTTCAACTTTTCTATGAAAATTTTAATTACTTAGGTATTGGTGGGTTTTTGAATGAAAACGAAAAACTAATTTGAATTGAAAATCAAGAGTCACATATTATTTCGGTTATTATCTGCACTGGAGATCATCGAATTGATTTAATTAGTGTTTTTTTTGAAGAACCTTTTTGGCTATTCTCGAAGCTCCCCTATACTTAGAGCAACTCAAAATATATTTGATAATTTTGACAGTGCTGATGCGTAACTAATAAAAATTAGGAGGGAATCGTCATCTACATATGTTTTATAGAAGAGGTGGCAAACTAACAGTTGGGTCACCTGATGGTAAGTCAATGCGACACTCGTAGACATCCGTTACACTAGAGCATTAGCAGGTGCGTTGCCAGCTTTTTAAATATGAGTGTGGGTGACAGCTGATTCCATATTTATATGGTGCGAGGAAGTCATTTATTTTTGATTGAAAGGCTAGATATTATAATTTCATTCGTATCACTTACTCCAAGGGTCCTCTTAAAAATAATAACTAATAAAAATATAATTCAAAGCCCCTCTTAAAAACAATCCTCTCCATTTTCTTATCAGATGGGGCCCTCTCCCATCTTAGCAACATAATATAGTTACTGTGCTTTTATGATTAGTGTGATACTATTGAATATTTAGCACTTGATATTTGTAATATTATGTGTAGGTGTTATTTACGTAAATATTCTCTTATATAAATGGCCAACTTATAACTAAGTGACAATTGCATAATTTATTGGGGATAAGGGGATTTTATTCAATATTGAAATAATAACGACGCCTACATGGCCAGTTCACTATTGACTGACTGTCTACTGACTTGACTAAGTCCTTGGTTATTAAGGCTGGCATGTTCTGCCAATTGGCCTGAAACATTATTTTAATACCTAAACTTATAGAGACGAGCAGCTGCAATACATATCAATAATTTTAATGTTTTGAAATAAAATAACGCATTTTATATAATACTTTGATTTATACTAAAACAGACGTACATTTTACATGATTATTTTCATACTAATATTTTATTTAAATAAGGACCCCAAAATACAAATTATTCATGATATTAACAAATATTTTTAATATAAATAAAACAATATTATGTTCATTTTAATTTATATACCAAATCTGTTAATTAATAAAACGAATATCACAGTCATTTTAAAAGGTAGTGCTTGAATTTATATGACAGCATTGGGATGACATCTTGCGACAAACTTAGAACTATAAAAGCGCCATCTACGAGACACAACTCATAGTATAGTTCGGGCAAACACAGTAACAATGAATAAGCGCCATCTAGTAGTGACCGTAGTAAGCAGATCCATGAGATTGGACTCCATTGGCTTGAGGATGGTGACCGTTTCCGATTCTCTTGACGACGGCGTTGAAACCATGGATGTTGTCCGCGGTGTATTCTACTATTCTTGTGGTTCCATCAGGGTCGGCAAGGGCATAGGCGCCTGTAAATAAAAAAAGTTTGAACGGGTGTGCTATAAAAACTTTGTATCTAAAGGTTTAAGTTCTTTCATTATGTACTCTTGTATCTATTTGTATACAATATTTTTGTACTGATTTTGAGTTTCTGTTATGTGGATAATATCACTAGATTTTTGTTTAACGATAAAATTATTAGTAAAATATTTTATGTTATCAGCGTCATAAGCCTGCTGCTTTTAGATATATTCAGGCACTTATACATAAAAAAGTAATCATTATACATAAAAAGTAATAAGTTTTAGTGTCATATGATTTTAATGTTCTACTTTTTTGACTAGGACTCTCCAACACTAAGCCCTAAGTGATAACAAAATCCCAACTCAAGTATCAAAACGTGGTCTGATCAATAATTATTTTAACTCATGTATGTCCCACTAACCCACTGGTCTCCTCTTCGAAAACAGGTGAGGAGGCTGTTGGATCAAAATATGATAGTTTACCGATGAGCTGGACTAATGCTGGTTGATGTACTTCCCCACCATGGTTCAGGCCTTGTCGTAGCGGTGGGGCACAGTAGCCCAGGGTGACCCAAACACCTTGGGCGAAGCGAATTGAGCTGAGGGGGCTCTTTGTACCCCTCTTATAAGAAGAGGGGACAAAAGAGCAGAGGGCAAGGGGTGAGGATGGGAACCTCACCTCATCGTACTGTCCAGACGTTGAGAGTGGTTGTTCTGTGGTGCGGGGCAACCGCTCTGTGGAGGTGGCGTCAGTCCCCTGAGAAACTGACTAGCCGTCGAGGTGCCCCGTTGCTTGTAGATCCGGGGCATCTCACCAAAGGTGGCATTGGTGGCACTCGCCGGGTTTTAGTGGGTAGAGCTGCGTCCACTTACCATCTTTCGGGCGCAGCTAGTCCCACATACCCGCCAGGGGAGACCCACTCCCCAGCGGTATGCGTCAGTGCATTTCCCGGCGTAAAAGAAAAAAAAAATGGTTGATGTACTTAACAAACCTTCAAAATCTTTTAATCTCAGCAGGTTGAAGATTTCGTCACATTTATTTCCTTCATCGTAGAGCAAGCGGCAGTCACCTATTCAAGAGCACTTAGAAATTTAGAAGCACCCGTTTCACCCAGGGGGTCAGGATCTAACCTACACCGCTCACTCAAAAGACTGCTCTCCTGCCTACTAGACCATTTTCGCTCAAAAATTCCAGTCATTTCACGTAAATAAAAAAAAAAGCGATTTTCATAAAGAAACTGGATTATAAAACACCTTTAACGACGTCGCCGTCCCGAGTCTCCCACTGCATCTTATGGTCGCCGGTGTGCGGGTCATTCACGGAGTAGTCAAATGCGTACTTTGGGTACGACTGTAAATTGACAAATGAAGGAATTAATTAATGAATTTATTTGCAAACTCTACAAAAGGTTAATGTAGAAAAATTAGCATTAAAGTTCTTCGCTTAAAAGGACTGTGTATCAAGGCTATCCAGCTATCCCTATCTAGCTTTTTTTACTGTAATTTCTTGGCTTTGAATCTACAATAAAACATAACACAAATACACACGGTCGCAAATTAGCCCTTATCGGAGTTCTGTCCCCGACTCTACACACAACGTTTCTTTAGAAAAGACATCAACGAACGTCACATGTGTATCATAATAATGTATTTATATTTATAAGTGAATTTTTTTTTGTATTCCTTATTTAAGTAAAAAGATCTTATCCAACAAGGTCAAAACGAGTTGAAATTTTCTTTTATGCCAATTCCAGTTTCCTATCAGAACACATATTCAATTCCATAATAAAATATTTCTAGAGCATATCGTTCAACTTACGTATGACGAAGTACATAGCAAACTATATCATTATAGTCATATTCTGATGTTCCAAGGGATTTGCGTCACGCTCGTCCCGTCACAACCGTAACGTGACGCAAGCGGGACAAGCGTCACGCCGGTGGTTATGGTTTGTTAGGTTGTTAATGCACTGCGATTGACTTGCAACACAACGGCGGGAAAACGCGTATTAGTATGGAATGATTCTTTAGGTAATATCCCTTGACAATAATAACTAGTCTTAAAATTTTGGAATCTAGAATAAGCAGAGAAGCCAGGCAACTCATTTATGTATTGAGTAACTTAAGACATAAAAATATAGGTTTCTTTGCCAGTAATGGCCTGTCTTGTTTTACTGGAAAAACTAGCAAGATGGCGGTACGCATGAAGCCGGAAGCGCGACACAGCGCATCCCTACAACCTGTAAGCCATATAAAACTCAGCAACTCACGACGTTCTTCAAATGATAAAATATTAATTGTATGCACCTATAGAAATAAATAATTAATATAAAAATACGTTTATTACATGTAAAGAGCATAATATACATAACGGCCTATAATGAGATGCTATTTTGTCCTAAAATAAACAATGCATGCTGTAAGTAACATATGTCTAGTAAAGTAAAGGCCTAGTCTATTTTGTTTACTTCTCCTATGGAACAGCATTGCTGTATAAAGGGAAAAGGGCAAGCCTGACAGCGTAACTACTGGCACCGAGATTAAACATTTAATATCTCAGGATAGGAAGCACAAAAATGAGTACTAATGAGCCTGGACTAGTTCCATTTAAACTAGTTTATGTTCAAGGGTGACGTCAACCACTTACCATCAGGTGGCACGGCTACTGATTTGCCTATCCTAGAAATATATAATGCTGTTGTATTTCCTATTTTTATATAAAACAGTATATTTATTTTATTTAATTATTTTACAATAACAGGAAAACTTACGTCTAGATAGTTAGAGTACATATTTTATAAATTTAAAACCGAAAGTAAGATGGACAATTACAAGTTTCCACTCATACCTAGATATATAATATTTTGTTTAATACATATCAATCAAACCTTACAAAAAATATATATCATTAAACAGTTTTTTTTAATTTATTTGCACTGCTATTGAATAAATCAATATCATAACTACATAAAACATCATTAAACAGTTGACATACCCTTATTATATATGTATTTTTTCTATAATTACACCTAACCCCTGGCGTGAACAACAAGACTCTTCTCCTTGTGGTTTTTATACACTATACATACGTAACATTCATATACACTATACATACGTAATATTCTCCATGATCCTCCCCCCTATATAGACCGTAACCCCCCACGGGGTAGCTCTCCGCATACCCGATGCGACTCAAATGGGCGCCACTGACCACCGCACTTAGCGCCGCTACTAGTATGATCTGAAATTAATAATTGGGGCTTAGTACTAAATACTCTTCATTCTCTCTTTTTTTTCTCTCTCTTTTGAATGGATTGGAATTTGAATTGAAACAGGCCATACGAAACGCGACAATATAGCTGTCACTTTATTGTGTTAGTGAGAAGGTCCTACGTGGTGGCCCAATTCGACTGCAAAGCAGAATGACACTACCTCTTAGAAACAATTAATTAATTATTATTAATACGAACATATTATGTAAGTACATCCTTTTTTATTATTTATTTAATGTAAAAGGATTTTTGTACATAAAATGACAATATTGTTTTCTTAGGTTTACGCGAATTTCATTCATTATAATGAAACAACTTTTTACGGATTTTAACTTATTTAATTAAATTATTTTCCAAATAAACCGCGATAAAATCCATAAAATGTTGTTTTATTATAATAAAATTACAATGTCAATCCCATGATACCTTATTCTAATTACATACACATTAAGTAGATCCTATAATGATAAATGGTAATGCAAAAACAAATATTCAAATTACTTACATCACAAATTAAGTCATCTATCATTTATCATCAGTTGAACTAATTTATAACAATCATAAAGTGAGTCATGTAACGGGTCATTACGTGAGTCATGACACGCATGTAAACAATGAGTTACATGCTAACAATAGGACATGAAAAAACTTAGGAAGCACTAAGTTCATAATAATACTAGATAGAATATGAATCAGATGCTATTATCACTAATTGCTGCCCGCGACATTGCCCGCACTAAATGTGTTTCTAAGCGGCTAACTATTTCACTAAAACGTGTGGCTGCAACAGGATGGCAAGCAACTCCAATAACTGTAATGATAGCTGGACCACGCAATATACGACATTTTTTTTGGTATGTCTTTGGTATGTCTCTACCATAATGATGTATTATCTAGTATCACGAACCTTTTTTCACAAGCATCTAGTATTCCAAAAGTTATTTTGATTTAAGTTTTTAAGAAGTTGGTCGGCCATTAGCCAGGAGGGGAGACGATCTTCGAGCAGTGGCCGGTCCATGTTGGATGCGGGAGGTAAGGGCTCGTCCTTGGCGTTCATTGAGGGAGGCCTATGTTTAGCAGCAGACGGAAGGAGACAGATGATGATGATGATGATGATGTTTCATCAAACACACATACTTATCCCCAAAAATTTCATCAAAATCGATTCCTTAACCACTGGTTTACTTTAACATAGTTCAACTTGTTCATTTCCGTTTGTTTTTGGAAAATTTCCTTGTATAAGACGAGAAGCTTTAAAAAGATATCTAGTAAATAATTAGGCAAAAAGGGTCATCCGATTTCAAGGAGGATTCCGTCCCGTAGTACACCAAACGACATACACAAGAAATTGCCATCAAACACGAAAATACATAGAATATCATTTTGAATTAATATGCGGTTCTGTGTTTTGTTAGTGTTAGTCTGCCATTAACCAGATGGGAAGACGATCTCCGTGCAGTGGCAGGTCCGCGTTGGATGCGAGTAGCAAGGGATAGGTCGTCTTGGCGTTTATTGAGGGAGACTTATGTTCAGCAGTGGACGGATAAAGGCTAATGATGATCATGAAACGGTTCTTAATTAATTCGTACAATATAATACACCGATTTCCTTATTTACGCATAATAATAGATGTATCGGTTATTGTTATCGGGAAGATGGTAATATATCGTCTGAGCCCGACTATATTTCACATCGTTCCGCGTATTCATTCACGCGTATACAAAGATAACTCATGCGGTATACAAGACTACCAAATAATATGTATTAATCAAAAATAGTTTCCGATTTGATTACCATATATACGTTTAGGGTATGCTCACACTTTTTATGTCAATGAAACGGATTTAATTAGGGCCTAATAAGATACATGCCTACTTCGGATACTTTACAGCAACTATGGTCAGGGGTCCACGATAAGTACTTTAAGAATATATAAAACTATTTCATCTATGTACTTCACATTTTCGAGTGAGTATGGGGATAAATTATAGCCTATTTCTTATTTTAGTGAGCCATAATTATAGTTGTAAAGTTTTATCAAAATCTTATAGTATTTTTCTCTTGCAGGAATAACAAGCATACCCTCATACGGTCTATATTATTTATTTAATATTTGTATGATAAGGCGTTACAGTGTACAGTCAATAAATGAAAAGCTTCGTCACCTTAAAGTTAGTTTTGGGTTGCTCTATTGCATTAAGTGAAGTGTCAAAACATTAATAACCTCCTTCTTAAATAATATTCTTAGGTAGATCTGAATCCATTTACTGTGTTATCGAACAGTTTAACATAATTTTCAATGCAAAAATCTTCTATGACAAAGTTAAATAGGTCATTAATTATTTTGTGCTAACGTCATGTCTAATAAATCAATTTAAAAACTGACGAATTTTTATTCCGTGACTATATTGAGCGGGTGCTAACGACTAAATTATAAAGCTTATAAATATACAGTGGCTAGAAATAATTAATTCTTATTGTAAAAGCTGTCAAATAAAAAATGAGTTATACTAATCCAATTACTAGTTCCTTATTAAATTGAGACATATTCCACGTTCATTCACAGATATCCATATCTTTACAACGCCTATCCTCTGCGTCAGTTCTCTTCTTTAACGCCGGGAAATGCGCTTAGGCATCCAGCGGGGGAATAGGTCTCCCCAGGCGGGTATGTGGGACTCACTGCGCCCGAAAGCTGGCAAGTGGCCGCAGCTCTACCCACTAAAACCCGGCGAGTGTCACCAATGCCGCCTTTGGTGTCGACGGCTAGTCTGTCCCCCAGGGACCCGACGCCACCTCCACAGAGGGGTTGTCCCGCACCACAGAACAACCCTTCCCAACATCGGGACAATACAATAAGGCGAGGTTCCCGTCCTCGCCCCTTGCTCCCTGCTCTTTTGCCCCTTTTTCTTATAACAGGAGTACAAAGAACCCCCTCGGCTCAATTCGCCCAAGTTGTTGGGGTCACCCTGGTCTACCGAGATCCACTGCCACGACAAGGCTTTAACCGTGGTGGGGCTCTGCGTGAGGTCTGACAAGCAACCGCTGATTTGTATCAAATAGATATATAATATTTAACATCGTTACTGTGTCAGATATTGCAACTAATGACCGAACAAGGAACTTTAGTCCTGTGAGGCCAGTCATAAATGTCCCGGGAGACTTGCCTCAGACTCTAGTGTTACGTATCTTTGCTAGATATTGCTACTGTAAAGTACAATATATTATATCATATTAGACATTGTAAGGAACAATAATAATTTCGTATTAATTATTCATCAATAAAATACCTGCACACATAAAAAATGTAAACTCATTTAACACATTTAAAACCAATCTGGCTAAGTATATAATTAATAACTCACTTAAAAAAAAAGTTAATGCGTTAAATGGGTACATAGTTTAAGACGATGTATGTTTAATGTTACTGAAAATATGTATTCTCATGTAAGTGACCTATGTCTTTTTTGAGAATAAAAATTATATAAACCTATTATCTACGATAAAATTAATAATATGAATACTAAAAAACGCTGCTGCTCATAGAGGATCATTGATAGAGGGAGAGATAGAGAGCAAAAGAGAGAAAGAGAGAAAGAGTAAAATTGAAGTCATTCTCCCTGGGTCCATCCGATCAGTATAGTTGATACATAAAATGTAATCATAATCTGATTAAACTATAAGTAATTGAAATTCGATGTCAAAAGTTTTCTTAAAAAATGTAATGCTTTATTAGTTTCAACTGAAACTTATAATAGACTGAAGACTTGTACTTTAGAGTTTTGATTTGATTTTGGTGCGATTAAGTAAGCAACTGGTCATTATGAAACTTTGTACACATATTCTCGGAGGCACTAGAAGAATTTTTCTCTTGTCAACAGGCTACAACAATTATTTATAAATATTTTTTCAAAACGTGTCACGTGACTTACTTGATATCCACGCATTGTCACTTCCTCCTCTTCAACACTGACAAGAGAACTGACACTGAGGCTGGTGACTCCGCACCACGGCATTTATATCGCGACTTACCACACACGTGCATCCCATGGACTTGGTGGTCGCTGATGCGTTAATATATTCGATAATTTATCATAATAGTATAATAAAATTATAATTTAACTTATACGTGCTCGAATTCGAACGAATCAAACTAGTGCGTTCGGATAGAAATATTAAGAACAATAAAAATATTTATATTTCAAATATCTGTGAGTCGTATAGATTTAGAAATAGATTCTTCCATTTTATTCAAGACTATTTTATTTGAAAGAAAGAAATATATATTTTATTGTTCACAACAAAAACCAAGACGTATAAATTATACGTAACAATATCAGACGCAAAATATTGTGAACAATATGGCTTTAGACTCAGTATTTGTTACACAATTTATTATTTATTACACTTTTTTATTATTATTATTTTTTATAAGGATTAATGAGAAATTACCAGAAATGGCTTCAGATTGAGAGACGTGGAAAACATTTAATACAATGCGGTCATTCTTTATATTTTTATATATTGCAATGGACGAAAAAAAGAGATATATATTTTTTCTGGTAGGTTCTAGAACGATTCTATTTGGTTGGATAATCCAATTAGTAAATTCTCAAATTAGTTAAAATATCTTATGTCTTTCGAAAATCGAATCTGAAATCTTTTGTAATAGTGGCTACTACATTATTTGTACATTTACATACATTATGTACGTATACCTCACATAGCATAATCATT
The DNA here is from genome assembly GCA_905333005.2 of Lycaena phlaeas. Taxonomy (NCBI): domain Eukaryota; kingdom Metazoa; phylum Arthropoda; class Insecta; order Lepidoptera; family Lycaenidae; genus Lycaena; species Lycaena phlaeas. The sequence continues at coordinate 12,334,416 of HG995173.1, forward strand.
ATAAGCCTCTATATTTCTGTATATAGGCCTCTCAATGAACGCCAAGACGACAGATCTCTTACCACTCGCATCCATACGGACCGGCCACTGCGCGGAGATCGTCCTCCCGCCTGATTATTAACCAACCAACAAGGCCGTCTTAAACTAGGCTGGGGCCCTTGGGCACACTAGATTGTGGGCCCCTTTTGGAAACTAAAAAAGGGAACTATAATAACATTTTTAATAAGACGTACCTTAGGTACCTATGACCATTTATTATAGACTAGCAGCTGCTCGCAGGTTCGTTTAAAACTGACCAATATTTTTTATGATTAGCGCGTTCAAACAAACAAACTCTTCTGCTTTATATCTTATGGTAAAGTAAATACCTTCTTAGTTGTAAATACTTCTGAAAAGATTACTGATTTGTAACAAAAGTGTAATGTGCCCGACAAAAATGTTTTGAGAGTAAATGTGTGAAAGAATTTGTAGGTCCTTTGGGGCCCCCATTCTCAGGGGGCCCCAGGCACGGGCCCCATGGGCCCTTATGGTAAAGACGGTATTGCCAACCAATACTGGTCAAAAAAATTGGATGCTTGTCGCTTTAGTAAAAAGTATATTTTGTTTCCAAGTTAAACTAAAAGATAAGTCAACAGAAGTTGTTTCGTCATAGGCCCTTAAATAGTGTGCAAAGTTGCAATTTAATCTGTATTTACCATAATATTACCATATTAATAATTAATATTGTATAGTTTAATGCGCGAACCTAATTTAATCGCGTTAATAAAGTACAAATTAAGCAGGGCCCCCTTAGAATTATGGTGTATTAGCGTTTACATCTTCAATTGCAAACTATATAAACTGTAAAAAAAACAGACAACGTAAATTATTATTTATTCAACGGAACTTATTTATATGTTAAGCCAACTGGTATTCGGGTGGCTTTTAAATGATTAAATAGAAGTTGTTAAAATAGAGATTAGAGCTATAGATATCTCGCTAGAAACAGAAAATCTTGCAGACAAAGTCGTTGATCGTATCTAGTAGCAATATGTTATTCTACTATAATTGGAGTCTACTGTCATTATAATTATATAACAAATCGGCTGTTTCGCTGAAAACATTTACTAAGCGGTAGTTATTACCTGTATCATCGTTTTATTAAACGTTTATCTTTCATCGGAATTCCGTCGATTATACTCGTTATATTTAAGTATCGACGATCGAAAATTGCCAATGTCTTATTTATTAAAAACTAGCATCGCCTCGCGGTTACACCCGCGTACTTCCCGTTCCCGTGGGAGTACGGTGATAAGATATAGTCTATGTGTTATTCTGATGTATGAACTATATTATTGTAAAGTATCATCAAAATCCATACAGTAGTTTTTACGTGAAAGGGTAACAAACATCCATACTTACAAACTTTCGCATTTATAATATTAGTAGGATTATACTAACAATCATAATATTATTATTTCATTGTGAGGTTGGTGTAAGCTCTACAAATCGTCGGCTTGTCATTAAATCTAATGATTCATTTTGTATGGAAATGTAGCACTATAATAGGTATATTATGTGCGTATGGTTGAGGACAGGTCACAGAGGACTATCACTACTTGTAAATTTTCATATAAATGATTCAAATGACAATTCAAAGTCCAACGTCCGCACCGATGCACTAAAACCGCCCCAAGCCTTTTGAGTGCTGACGCACCGAGTATATTGATGTCGGTGATAATACTATGCTCAAGAGACGAAGCTATTTCCCCTACTTATAAAAGTATCAACCCTTATAAATGCTCGAAATGTTGTGGCTGTTGGGTAGTTCACCAATGCGCTGACCTAATTCGGGTTAGTGAATTTAACAAATCTCCAAAGACTTTCAATCTCATCAGGCATTCAGGTTTCCTCACGATAATTTCTTTCACCAATATGCATTGATCTCATGATCAGCTGCTATTGGAAATTTAGAAAAATTCATGTCACGGGTCAATAGGGGTAATCCCCGCCCGCCGCCATAATCGAACCAAGGCATAAATTTATTCGATTTTTTTTATCTACACGCATACAGACCTCCACGCCTCGTCCTCCTTCACCAGTAAGCAAGTAATGAGAAGATCCCATAGGGTTTGAAAAAAAAAACATCCTTAGATGCACGCATCAGATCTCTCAATTGAGAGAATTGCACAGTCCTTGTATGTCACATGTACAGCCTCGAACTGCTAGGTATTAGAACAATAACAATCTATACTCTAATTTGAACTATTGTAGGATGCGCTATTGCAGGCAAAAAAATTAGCACAATCTAGTCGAAAGTGGGCCATGGTGTGTTAGTGGGTAGTTCGCACGTTCAGCTGGTAGCCTTGGGTGCTATTGAGAACGGTGTTGTGATTCACCTATTGACAGGTCAAGACTTAGATGTTATTCTTTAAAAAAATAACTTAAGATTGTAAAAAATTGAAGCCGCTAGAAAATATCCAAAATTTAATTTAATTGATATAGTTAGTAATTAAAAAGAATACAATCAGTGGCTCGCAAATTTATTCGTTCCAATTTAATTCTACCAAGAAATCGGGATTTAATATTATTAACGAAAATATTTTAGATTTTCAATTCAAATTATGCTTAGGCGTTTCCCTACAATGCCATCTATTAAGTCTTTCAAGAACTACTTTATATTATGTATCGTTAGTTCAAATTGTATTGACAGATGTCACTATAAACTAGTGTTAATATATAAATATAGATGGCGCTGTTATGAACGCGAAATAATAATTTAAAGAATCCGTATTTCTTGAAGCAGTTATAGAAATAGCCAATAGATGGCAGTATCATTTATGATAAAATTCCATAATTATTATTATAAATGGATAACATCGGATTTAAATTAGTTTTTAACACAACACATAACATTTATTAAATTTGTTTAATATACAACAAAAAATCTTAATTAAGAAATAACATTATTAAATACTTAATTAAAAGGACTAAAAAACTAAAGATTAAGCTATTTTACATAATATATTACATAATCTAATATAAATCAAACATTTACCACCAATCACAGGCATCCATCCCGAAATCAGGGGAGGAGGATTTGGGGCCATAGTTCACAGATGCGCTTACCCAATACGAGTTAGGTAACTTCACACACCTTTAAGTTTAATCTCATCAGGCGTGCAGGTTTCCTCGCGATTTTTCTTTCACCGGTGAGCGAATTGTCTCGGCTTCAGGTGTACTTAGAAATTTTAAGGTGCCACAGGGGAGCAGGATCGACCCCGCACCGCTCACTCAAGAGGCCGATCCCATATCCAATAGAGCTAGACCATTATCGCTCTATAATAATCTAGCAATACTATGAGGTGTCACAGTGCTTCCGAACGCATAAGGTCATTCATACCAATTCATAGACAATACTTAAATGAAGTCCGCCACTGTGCATCTGTCAAACCCGACGAATGACACGAGGAGTATAGACAGTAGCGTTCTTTTTGTTGTGTCATTAGTTAGCCGTTATAACGCTTTATGAATACGGACATTAATATAGAGCCATCTAATAAAGATTTAATTGTGTTTCAAGTTATTCTGTTTTTGATAAAACAGTCCAGGGAGTTCCAGGTACTTTCAACTTTAGCCATGTCCGCTGCGTATTGTATAATAGATTCGGAAATAATAATAAAATTTTATCATATAAAGCACAAAATGCATGATGTATATAATAGTAATAATCTTGTAATGAAAAACTCTACCTTAATCCATGATAGTGGGTGACAAGAGATCGGCCTCCTTGGCGTTCACTGAGAGGGACGTGTAAAGGCTGATGATGATAAATTACGAACTATCCGGGGGCTTTCATCCACTTTATCCGCTATTAGAATATCATCACAACTCGATTCCACGACCGGTCTACTTGGGCAACAGAGTTCATATGGTAAAAGTAATGAAAATATTTTGAATTCTTTTTCCACAAAGGAAATTTTAATAATAGGGAAGAATAAGGTAGTGTGGCAATGGTCACACACCCAAAAGAACAGACTACCGATGGGCCAATAAGTTTCAAGAGTGGAGGCCGCGTTTATGTATAAGTGTTGGTCGGCCATTAACCAGGTAGGAAGAAGATTTCCGAGCAGTGGCCGGCCCCGGCAGATGGATGCGAATGGCAAGGGATCGGTCATCTTGGCGTTCTTTAAGGGAGGCCTATGTTCAGCAGTTGACGTATACAGGCTGATGATTTTGGTGATGAAATTTTAAAGATCTACATGCCTTTGTAACCCCGTATAATTTGTCGGCAAGCCCTCACAAATTCAACGTGTGGATACAGAGTTTGTCTTGGCTTGCATAGGTTTGCAAGGGTTTGTGGCCGACCCGACGAGTGTCGGTTTTGTTCACAAATTAAAGGGAATTTGCCGCAAGCGCTTGCGGTGCGTCCACATGTTTGTGCCTTTGCGACTTTTAGAGGTTTGGAGTTTGCGGCAAGCCACAAACATGTGAATCGTGGTTGCATTAGATCGACGCAACGAAACTATCTACTATAACCTTCGTAACCACCGGTTCAGCAGCAGACGTCACCATCGACGATCGATGGTGACGTCTGCTGAGGATCGCGGTCTATAATTGTCCAATACAATGACTTATGTGGGTGCAACCTGTTCCATAGACCATAAAATAACCATTGCCTCGGGCGAGATTTTCTCTTCGTCCAAAATCGTAAATAACAAATGATGATCAGCTTCTACGGATCTGTTAACAGTTTTATCTGCTGGTGATCGACGGCTATCAATAATACTGTAATTATTAATTATATTATAGCCTCTATATATTACAACGTAACAAGAGTATAGTTTTTTAATCACATTCGAATTTATGGCAGTACAATTAGTAAGGTATCTTTCGTTATTGTAAGCAGAAGTAAGTTAACCACGTGAATGAAATTTTAGTATTTTATTTTTCGTCAAGTATTTGGTACAACATTTACGTTACGTATTTAAAATTTGATACCGGAGCTTATCTGGTAACCTATATAAAAAAATATTATTATAACATAGTATTACAATAAAAACTATTTTCATAGTAGAAATATTAATCCAAGATTTACCAAAATTTGCAAATTACTTTTATATAATATTGTTTTTTAAAGGCAGAATATTTTGGAATAGAGACAAAAGCTCACATCTTATATAGGTAGGTAAAACAAAAATAATAAAGGCTATACAGACTTGTTTTACCGGTAGGGTAGATGCCTCGTCTGCTCTAGGTGCCTACTCTGCGTGAGTACCTCCTGAATATTTCTGTCGTGAAATTTACTGTACTGCTTTACTGTTTTGACGGGGCAGGCAGTGCACTGCCTGTGCATTGTGTACAAAAATGACACTTTATGTATGGATGTAAGCTCGTTTAAGTACGGTTAGGTGACACGTTTGTCAACTTGCCAATTATCCTATTAACATTTAAAAAAAACTATAAGAAAAAGGAGGTATGACGCAACATTGAAAACATATTGCTTCATTCCAGATGCGTGTTTACATTAAATGCAAAACATGCAACAAATATGTCTTTTATTAACGACTGTGCTATTCCTGGTTGCTTTGTTAATGTCGTCATGGCTAACTCCATTTCTCGTGAAGGCAGTTGTTTCAAAACAAGAAGATATTGACAACAACATCTACACAGCAATGATATTCATTTAATTGGTGAAAAACAACCTTATATGGTAACATATACGGGACCTCTAAAAATCTTTCAATAAAAAAACTTGTGTATTATCCATCATAAAATATATACTCAATAATCTTTGATGTTGGCAAACAGTAGCTTTGATGTTGGCAAACAGTAACATTAGACAATTATCGCCTACGAGTTCTCCCTTTTTTTTGACAGTGTGTCAGACAGTGGAAATGCCATACGCCTTCTTTCGCCTGGGGATGAATCGTCGTCGTATCCAAGGATAATATTATGTGGGATCTTTACTGAATAATCGCCGGTATACCTCACTAAAATCATTGTGAGTTGTCTTCAACCGCTTCATGGACACCCTCGCGGCCGGCCGATTCTCTCAAAAGATTTTTGACCTCCTCCTAGTCTTGGGAAACTCCTACAACCTAAACCACCCGCTTCAAAACCGGAATTAATCTTCTACCGGCGTAAATTTATCGATTCCTTTTTAGAGCCGCTTGATGAAAAATATTTAATATTTCGGCAACAAAATTTAAAAGTGGAAAAATTTAGCTTACACATTCAATTGAGCACAATTTTTAATATATTTGTAAGATAGACACTAATATGATTTATGATGACGATGTAAGAGCCGCCTTCCTTTTTTTAATTAAGAATTTAGAAAATTATTTGAAAATAAATTCCTTTTAAATAATAAATCTATTAGTAACATATATAATTTCGTTGTCGATAAAAAAGGAACTCATTTAAATATTGTGTACATCAGCTCCATAACACATCACAAATAGGCTTCGATAGAAAATAGTAAAACAGCATCGCAATACGTGATATTGCCTTTTCGATCGAGAACATGGGCCACGGCAACTAGCAAATAGTACTTAATTTGCAACATGACATAAGAACTCTTCTAAGGAGGAGCGTAGACTATAATAGTCCTGTTCATATTATGAAATCTATACTAGTATTATAAGCAGGTAAACTCACTATTTTGTAAGGTGTATTGATTATTCTCTTAATCTAGTAAAACCACTTTGAAAATTCTTTTACCAATAGAAAGGTATGTTATTCGTAAATGATGGCTATAATTTATTCCCGTTTTCCGATGGGATTGTGAAAATCCTTAAACAAAAAAAAAATCGGAAAATGTAAGCCGAACTGACTTGCATTCTTTATTATCATCATCATCATAATCAACCTTTATCGGCCCACCGGTCGACTTTATCTTAGGCCAAGTCGATATAATTCTTATTCTTATATAAATTGATAATAATTGAATTATTTTTTTTCTTGTTGACGCAATTCATTCAAGCGTGTATACAGGTTACCCCGGGTAAGACTTCTGTATCTATGTGGAAGAAAACTAAAATTACTGCGAGCATCTACAGCCGCGTTTTGATTGTCCCAGGTCTGCAGGCAACAGGATAACCTAAGCGATGGGTACGACGTCACTGACTGTTAGACATCCAGGTAGTTGATACTAGTCTATAGGGAACAAAATTCGACATGAGCACTGAGCCTTTATTGAATACGCATTAAGCATCGCCTCCTACACACTCCCGTTTATAGCCAACGTGGGAATGTCTCGTCAGCGACCTCCTCTCTCACCCGTTCAATAAATTAAGTCAACTCTGCTTATTCCTCCTCTAAGCAATTTTTTTGTGTTATTTTAAAAAGAAAGACGAGACGGGCAGTGCTTTTACTGTCAGGTGGACTATCTGCCAGTCTGCACACAGCCTTTCAAGCAGTTTACTAGTAGTATACAGTAAGCGTTTCACTGCGCTACTTATATGCGTTTGTCCTTAAGGTTCGAACGTGCTAGTAGTATATGGTGTATTAAATTAGAATCGGGAGACTTCGTGCGTACTATCATCTGGTATTTCCCCACACCGTTGCGATACACGCGGTTACCAAATCACATTTACTCATCTGTGGTATACAAGTATTTATTCGGAGAGTTTCGATGTCATATACCCACCGATTAAAAGGATTGCTTCCTTAAAAAGTGCTCTGTTTCATAAGTAAAAATGGAAGAGGCAGTCCTCTTATTTAACTTTATTATAATTATTTTACCGACGCCGAGACCCTTACCATATTACCCCTAAGGATAGGCAAGGGATGACTTGCCTCCCTAGATCAGCTCAGCAGGAAAGCTTGGTTTTGAATGATAAAATTTCAAAATAGTCACAAATTATTGAAATATTTCCAAGTCTAGTCGACATTTTGCACTCACAGCTGGTTATATGCGAGTTGGCGTGCCTAACATAACCTCAAATAAATTTTAAATTTAAAAAAAAGTATACTATTAACCCTTATAATATGTCCCACTGCAGCTGTGTATACTATCCTTGTCGAAATCAGACAGAGAGGGTATTGGGCCATAGTTCACCGATGCGCTGGCTCAATACGGATTGGTGAATTTTACACACCTTCAAAGACTTACTATTCCATCAGGCATGCAGGTTTTCTTACGATGTTTTACTTCAACGGTGGAATAAGCGATAGTCTTGTGTTTAGGTGCATTAGGGAATTTTACAAATCATACTTTCATAAGCGACGGTGGTCCAGTGGTGGACGGACTCGGCCTTTTATGCGATTGGTTCTGAGTTCGATCCTGACCCGTCCGTGTGTGCCTTGAAATGGGTTTTTCTAAATTTCTAAGTGCACACGTGTGAGATTGAAAGTCTTTGAAGGTATGTGAAGTTCACCAACTCGCACTGGGCCAGCGTGGTGAACTATTGGCCCATTACCCTCCTCGCCTGATTCCGAGGAGGAGACCCTTGCCCAGCAGTGAGACATATAAGGGTTGATACTTTACTTTTTTTTTACTTTCATAAGTCCATGTCAAGGCACCAGGCGCTTAGGATCGACCCCGAACCGAGGCTCAAGAGGCCGAGTCCTTACTCACTGGATTAGCGTCGCCCAGTGTCGTTTTCAATCATCAAACTTCGATCATCATTGTAGGGGACCGTCTCTACAATGCTACAGGGCTAACGATGTTGAAAAGGTTTTAGAATAAAATATAATACTTTTTAATTCAACCGTGTCACTCCCTTGTATAGCCGTAGCCTATACCTATTCTTACATCACAGTTCGCTCTTTCTGACTATTTTTATTTGCAAATACGAAACTTATGATCGCACAATGTGATCACTTAGTGCTTAGATATAATTTTCATAATTAGCATATTCTTTCTATCCGAGACTTAACTCTTTGAAAGGTTTAATAGTATTCAGCCTAACCACTTTCATCCAGGTTAAATCAGATTTTCGATGTTGATAATCATGGTGATTATTAATATTTTATAATATATTTCATTCCCTTTACGAAAGCAAGGATCTATAAATGTCGTGCTGCACAATCACGACCACGGTTAAGACGGACACGCATCCGTCTATTGGGCGTCGTGATCATACCGACGTCGCATCGTGATCACATCGGCGTCTCGTCGTGATCGCATCATAGGCGCATCGATTGTATGGTGACCACTCATCACAACGCAAGACGCTTGGCATTACGCACGAAAGTAGGTTGCGATTGACATTCGATGCCAATCGGCCAGTGTCCAAATACTCATAGACATAAATACCAAATCAGTTACGAGATCATTGAACCCGTGTTAGGTATACGCAATAGTGTTAGTTAAATATCAAGAAGACACTGGGGGCCTAGCCAAAATGCCATTAAGAAAGCATTAGCGAAGTTCGAAAATGATAAAATGTATGGGATTGACATAAGGCTGCGCTTAATCACGTGGTCCATCCTACCGGTCCATATACGAAATTTCTAATATCAATAGTCAAAACTAATATAAATTTTTGTATCCATATATTGATAGTGAAGTGGATGGTTCGCGTTGAATACGAGTTGCAAGAAAACGACCGTCTTGGTCGATGGATAAGGCTGATGATGATGAAAATAATAAGAATAGCTCGATTTGAGCATAATAATAAGCTGATGCGACGTCAGTCAAATAAATAATACGAAGGCAAAACCAAACCGATGACAGTGATACCACAACCAACGGCAACATAATATTAAATTAAAAAAAAAAATATTCTCAGACCATAGTCCATGAATAACAGGTAAATGTACTATAAGAATAATTAGAATAATTAGATGGGGGGGAGGGGGACAAAATAATGAACACGCTCCTTATCTCGTTACCCTTACATGTAGCTCAGTGAGCCAGAAGCACATTATCATATCATATTATATTATGATTTTTCGAAGGTTTTTTGTGATACGTCACGCTTTAATACCATTGTTAAAGTTGGTAGCATTGGTCAAAAATCGGTTGGTCAAATTATTATTTTGACTAATTTAGATCGTTGTAGAATTCCGTAGGAGAAGGTAAAAGTAAAGCAACACAGACGACAGACAGACGTCCTATGAGCAAACGCAGTAAATTTTATAATACTAGCTGTTGCCCGCAGCTTCGCCTGCGTTAACTAAGATTTACAACGGGATCTTAGTACGCAAAATAAGTAACTTTTCTAGTTGATTTTTTACACATTGTGTCCGAAAAAGCCCAAATATCTTACGGAATCCTATTTTTTTTTAGAATAAAATTTAGCCTATGTTACTCGTGGATAATGTAGCTTTCAAACGGTGAAATAATTTTTGAAATCGGTCCAGTACTTTTTGAGCCTATTCATTACAACACAAACAAACAAAGTTTTCCTCTTTATAATATTAGTGTAGATTCTTTAAATGTTTAACATCGCTTTTCTCCCAGGATCTGTGCCAGCTGTTGCCAACAACTGGTGATGGCAACAGCAGGTCTCTCAACTCCATTCTAATGAACTGTTAAAGCTGGATTAGATTCAGTATATAAATAGATGGTCACCGTCGACCTAGAGACGAGACATTAGCGTCCATCAGTCCTTTTATGTCTCTTAATTATGCAACTGGTTAGGCCTTGTACTCTTTTCCATTGTCCATACGTGCCAACTGCGATGCCAGTGCGATGACGAACACGCTTATGTAGATATACTGGCGTTAGAATTATCGCAGATCTAAATATGCACATTGTTTTAACACATTTACAAAACAAAGAGAATATGATATGATATTATTTTAGCTCAGCTATGTCAGGCTATAAAAACGTCGTAGTCGTTTATAGGACGTCAATAGTCGCCAAAAGGCTTCGACTATTCGTTTGCCCTCCTATGGTATAAAAAAAGAATAACTATAAAATAGAATTAGAAGAAATGATATTGATTGTTAGACGTTTATTAGATTGAGGCAATTAAAACTAAATGAGTGATGCTTGGGTAACGTTAGAACATCTGACACCTCAGTCCTCCCGTGGCTCCTGTTAGGCTCCGCTCACCCTCTTTTTTACCGTGCGTTAAAAAAATGTTGAATGAGACAAACGAATACCCATGTTAACACAAACGCGTTTATAAAGCGCGGTGATTTTAATAGAACATTGTTAGATTTTCGACGTTCCCGCGCCAACGTCGGGATTTAACGCGACGCTTATTAAGCGCTCGTGGGAACGGGGCCTCGAGTATTCGGTAAATGTTAGACATGTAAATATCATAATTAACCGCTATAAAATCTGTAAAACTTGTGTTATTATAATGTGTATTCATTCGGAAAAATGACGTTTATGTAAACATTAGAAAACAATAATTAAAATAGTTGTACCGTAGTTCTCGTACTGTATTGTAATTTGTAAAGTATTTACTGTTGTCTATAAAATCATTTAAATATGAACATTAGTTGTCCGGAGGCTCATTCCATAATGAAGCTGACTCAATGCATATATGAGACCTTGAACCTAGTCTTAGTTTGATCTTGAACTGTGTAAACGTATATGGTAATGTTCATAAGCTTTTTGCTATGCAATATTATATAACGAGTTAAAAACATCTTAGGATTCCTGCTGCAAAAACCTGTCAATAATTATCAACAGATACACTAATTACTTTGACATTTAGTTTTATGGATTATGGCCTCGTAGACATAAAAAAGTTCAATCATATTGAAAGCTTACTAAAATTGATTAGTTAGTATTGTTAAAAAAACGTTATAAAAAGAAAGAACAATTTTTAAGTTATCAAAGTGAAACTAACTTCTTCACTCACTTCACTGTTAAATAATATGTAATAAGTAATCTCCATAGATAGTTGCATGCTTTTTAGTATGCATACATCCTTATTTCATATAGTCTTTGTTACTCAGTGATTAAATAATAAACTATTCCTATATCCAAGACTAATTCTTTCTGAATGTAAAGAAACCTCTTTTAATATTATCTAGAATAGATTTAATAATGCAATTTTCGTACATAAAACACAATTGCAGATTTACGAGTAACACGATCTTAGATAAAAAATGAATTAGAATAAAAAGGGTCACCTAAATTAACCAATTAAGTGATGCTTGTGGGAAAATCTTAGATAAGCATGCAATACCTACAGCCACAAACACAGAATATATTGCGTGCTTGATGAAATAATTGCCAGAGGAATTAACTTCTATGAAGAACTTATTGAGGACAAGGCATTAACATAGAATGAAATAACCGAGACCTAAATGAGTTTTTTCGAAAGTCTTCGAAAGCTGCAGCTGAATTATTTATCAGGTATGTGATTTTTAATCCAAAATATAGAACATACCTTAAAATATTTTGGGTGTTATTTAAACGACTAGCATAATATTCGTTTTTTTGTGAGCAGAAAAATATAATCTGGTAGCAGAAATAGCTAATTGAGCGGCAACTTATGTCCAGCAAACATTTTAAAATCAAGCAGCAATTTTTGTCATTTTTTACGGCTGTAATTATTTTTGAAAGGCATATTAATTAAAAGAGGGGCAATGTGCTGCTCCTGTTTAATAAAATTTTGGTAAGCACTCGGAGGGTAAGCAAAAAAAATAATTTTGTGCTGCTTATATAAGTAGCATGAATATAACTTCAAGCAACTTTCTTTTTCATTAAATTCTGCGTTATAGCCCAGTCCACAGGATTTGATGACGTCATGATTTGAATTAATTCCCTGGTCCTTTATTCTTAATAAAGGACCAGGGAATTGATATGATAATATAATTTATTAATTTCTTATTCAATTTTTATAATTTTGTTCAATAACATACTTACAACACCATCTAGCGGTAAATAGCGCAAACCTACACCGGTGTGAACACAGGACATAAAATGTAATGCAAAGAAATGTGCCGCTCAAGTAATTATTTTGCCCGATGAATGTTTATTATGCGAGGTCATAATATTGTAAGCTGCTTATTTATGATTTAATTTTCGACCATTATCAAAATTATTTGCGGAACAAGAATTGCTACCAGCTTTATTTTATTGCGTACAAAATCTTTGTATGCCAACCAAATTATTTAAATGCCGATTTTTTTTGCCCCTCCAAAATTTATAATGCCGTTCATTTAATTACTTCCCAAATATTTTTAGGCACATAAAACTAATAACTCATAACTTTATTGGAAAAAGACATTATTAATATTTACAACTCAGTGCCTGTTTAATTAAGTAATTTTCCGATAAAATGCTAGCTGATTATTCAAAACGATTCGTAGATTTTACATCTGAAACACAAACGCAAGGTCAAGATTGAATATAAACATAATATAGTAACGTAAACAAAAAGCAAGAAACTATTATATGTATAATTGGCAGTTGAAGTTCTCAGAAAAGGTTAAACGGTCCAAACGAGCCCATTCGTATTAATAATATAAGTTGTGGATAAATATACTTAATCACTAGCAGAATACTTGGCCAATCGACATATAATTGAAAGTATCAAAGCAGTGTAAAATATCACGAGATTTAGCAACACTTAACACTCCTATTTATTTTCCGCCATTATTAATGTGTGTATTAATAAGGGCACCATTAGAATACAAATATGTCGTTAGTAAATTAATCAGAGGCAATCAATTTTGCTTATTATAATGCCAAACTACATTGCCAAGTATGGAATAAAAGAACAGAACCGGCAGTCCAGTTTATACAAAAAGGCCAGTTTGTAGTTTGTTCGAACGATGAAGTCACTTAGATATAGGTAAGCAGGCTAAAAACTTTTGATACTATGGTAATTATATTTAGCAAGTTTTATACAATAAGTATAAAAGTTTTTAAGTGGAAGAAATAAATAGGACATGTCATAAAAACTTCAGATAGCATAACTAAGTTGGAACAATTACTGCCATAGTGCATAGTATTTCCACACAATAATTGAAATTATTATTAAGTATAATATTTACTTATATTGTAGTTTAGCAGTTTTAAGCACGATACTAGGCTATGGTCATTATAAAAGGACGTGTATTTTTGATTATATTTGATTTCTTTTTTTTTCTATCCTTTCCTCGCCTGATTTTAAAGAGAAGACCCCAGCAGTGAGACATTATATTGGTCGATAGTTTATTTTTCTCCTTGTTGATTCAAACTAAAAAGCATTAACAGAGATGTTATAGTTACCTACTATTTTCAGTATTCAGCATTAACTCATTATCGTGACGTACTTTTACAAAAGAAAAAAATGCATATCTAAATAAAAACCCCACTTTCAATGGTGATAGTATTGCACTATAATCATCTGTCTATAATCATCAGTCCATGATATTAAAATCATAATCACTACTGTAATTGAAAATAAAAGAAAAACACAAATATTTGAATGGAAGTCATGGCACTTTAATTATGATTAATCGAACTAACGAATCAGAACATGATTTGAATGCCAATATCATTAAACATTGCAGATAAGCTATCTCTTATCGATGTTGCTAAATCGTAGGTGTTGCTGTAACGTTAAGAAGGTTGTTTGTTGGTTCTTTTTGTTTGTTCGTAATGTGCCAAATGATGCAGTGAAATAATTACCTTGATCGATTTTGAGTAGATCAACCGACCGATCATTACCGACCGCGTTAGCACAGGTTCGAATCCGATATATGTCGATAACAATACAGACCGCGATAACAACGATAGCCCGTTGCTATCATCTGATAGTCTGGGTACCGTGCGCGACCCACCCCTCTCTATCTGAGGGTGGGGAGTTGGCCGGCCATCATGATAACAACATCACCCGAAACAAAACGTCGACAGTATCGCATTCCTATAGTTTAAATTCTATACCACGTAGTGACGCGACCGTCAAGCCACGCCCCCGGGGGAAGCTGGCGGGGGAGTAAATCCCCTTTATAAAATTTTTAGATGAGACATCTGCTCATCTACTTTTCCGATGTAGCTTTAAGGCCTTAAGGCCAACAGCATAGGTCCTTTCGAAAAAAAAAAAAAAAAAAAAAGTAGATCAAAATCTTAGCTACTAAAAATGTATTTTAAATTGTAATGCACTATTGCATTCTGACGGTGTTACAATTATTTCTGTTCAAGATCTTTGTCAATACACAAGAACGGGAAAATAGTTGAGTGCCTTTTATTAAATGAAATTTTGATTATTTTAAAACTACATATAATAAGGTTATTAGGAAATTAATCAAAATATATATTATGTAATATAATCTTTCTATACGTCATAATGTATCTTATAAGTACCTACTTCAATCCATTAAAGCGCCACACCTGCCACCTGACTCGGATGTGGATGCCTCAGGGCTCCGTCCTAGAACCCCAGCTTTTCACCGAATTCACTAATGAAATTCCAAAATTGCTAAATGTGTCAATAAGAATTTTCTAAACACACCGTGCCTTAAACACAAATCTGAACTAAAGGGAGATGGGTAATATTTGCAAGTAGTAGGAATGCTGCAAAACTACTCACCCGATCTAAAAAAAATATTTTACTTGTATTTTAATGCTAACGTCATCACTGTAAAAAAATATAATTATCAGCCAAGCATTGCCTAGAAATTAAGTCAATGCAGATAACGCTGCAGGCACCACCTAGTAATAATATACATAAAATATTATTTGCTAAAAACTGTAGTTCTGATTCAAAAGAAACAACTGTTATTACTAAATCACAGACTACATGCAGGATATTCAAAATAATACGAACAACTTAAATTGGTAATGACTTTATTTTACATATTTACAAGCATTATGATAATTATTTATTACTACTTCAATTGAACATCTTTCACATATTATCACTTCCCAGTTTTCACAATTTTAAAAAAGAAAAACGCTTACAAATTATATTATTGAAATATCACAAGCTAAATAAATGTGACAAACAAACGTTAAAAATACTAAAGAGTACCTTTTTATTTTCAGGGCACTGGCAAGAGATGTATAAACATTGGAAATAAGTTGAAGCTAAAACTCTTAATACTAATTTAATATACGTCATATTTCAATTTCAACAACAAAAACAACACTGAAAATAAAGACGCGGCTTCACAGCGAAGCGAGGAAAGGCTATGCACGTAATATTATGTTAAGCTCTGATTTATAATAAAATGCCAATTAACGCGTACTGTAAATTACAGTGCAGACGATAACATACATTTTCTTGCATAGTGAAGCTTGACAAACGTGAGTCGCGATGGAGCCGCCCTTTATGAACAATTTATCATTTGCACATTTTATACCTTTTTGCCATAATATCCAGACTATATTGTATCAAATAATTCATTTACAAAAGCTCATCTGTTGTTACAATAATAAAATGGTAGAAGTATCTTTGCTATATTTCGATAGATTTTGTAGGTAGTAGCATTTAATTCAATTATTAGCCACTTAAGCCTCATTTCACTAATAAGGTAAAACACTGAACGACTTATTACATTAAATTGTTTAGAAACGGCACGTGAACTAATAGACATGTCTGGGACGTTGTTCTCTAATAACAATTTCTCGTCTCGCTTTTTGTTGACGACAAAATGATGTACCGTGTAATAACCGAGCACAAAAGAACAATAGATATTATACAATAGTAACACTTTACTTCATGTTATATGTATTATAAATTTATTTATATATTTTATAGACAATGATATCATTTGTAACAATACGTTACACAAGCGAAATGAAGATGTCGATATCGTAATCAACGCTCTCTGACTTACATTCTTTTTTTTTATAATCACTTAGTAATTGTAATAAATATAATTTTTATTGTCACTTTTATTACCCTAAATAAATGTAATGTAAGTTATAATTTATATAAATAATAATTATAACTGAATGTCATGTATTACTTTAATTTTAATACGCTTTTAGAATTGTAAGTTTGTACTCTTTACTTTTATAGCTTAAAAATGCTTATGAAATATGTGGATTTGTGATATACAATAGAAAAATCGTATGCAATTAAAATTAAAGAACTTGAAATATAAATAAAAATAACTGGTAAAATTTGTTATTATTTTACTTGATTTTATGTATATTGGTGGGTAGTCGTAATATTTATCGCATTGGATCATTAATAATAAATTAATTATAAAAATGATAACATAACAAACAGTTCGAAACTTCAACACATCTTCCATTCTCAAGACATATACAATATAGTGTTAAGGATATATATGTTATTTATATTAGTAAGTTATTAACTTACTTCTGGCACTTTTAACTTAAATCTACTTGATGCATCTACATGCACCAACAAGCTGATAAATCTTACAAAGCCTTCAGCATAACATTCCTTAGAGTAAATTCCATCAAAGCATTATTGTAGAATTCCTTTTTACTTTTTTAAGTACCTAGGGATAAAATTACTCTTATTTAACTTAATAAGACTTGATCTCAGGTAATTTTTTTATCCTAGGGATGTGTGTTTTGAAAACGATTTGCTTCACTTCATTTCTGAATAAATCTTCTCCATCTATTTGGATTTAGACTTTGATGGAATCGACTCTACGTCGTATTCGAAACAATTTTACAAGTCTATCCCTACTTTAGAATAATAAAACGATTAGTGTCTGGGATGAACGTAAGCCGGCCATTGATAAACTGGTCGCGCTGTTTCCTGGAAACAAATCAAAATGTTAATAATGAATTATTACTCGAACCGCCTATTTTCTTAACACTGCAACTTCGTAGTAAGAATCAAAAATCATAGTACTAAGCAATTTTCGTATGATTTTTGGGAGCCCGAATATGAGCAAACCATCTTAAAACAAACAATAAATCTCCCAATAAAGAATAGCTTTTATGAAAACCACTGCAGCTATAAAACTTAAAAGAAAAGATCTTATATAAAGGCGACATAATCCACTTACTATCAGATGGCTCATCACCAGGTTTTGAACCTTGAAACTAATAAAAAATACTTACTTCCACAGCTTGATCTAGAAGCCGTTTTGTAGAATCCTTCTCGTACTTCCACAGCAGATCAGCTGATGAATCGTTTGTTGAGTCGCTTATGTTGTTTGTTTCTATATCATTGTGCTTACTGTCTTCTTGTCTCTTTTCCTCTTTCCTCGCTTGATATTCGTTTATGTAAGTGGGAACGAAATAGCGAATGCCGAATCCTGGCAAGCTTTGAGAGCTGAGGATTTGTGAGGGGTTGACGTATTCAGAGACAGGTCGCGCGCTTGGTTGATTCGTTCTGTACGCGTTGACGAACCTTTGAGCGCTGTTTTGTGCCGGGGGAAGTGATCCTGAACCAAATACCACCTGAGTATACCTCGGCTGAGGGAAGAATAGTTGAGGTCTCCTGAAATGAAAATTGTGATTTATAATTCCAATAGGTACTCTGGATACAACGAGATATAGATAATACGATAGTAAAATACTTCTAGAAGTTAAATACCAGACGGCATAATATTTGCTACTCAAAAATTTATTGAGGAACAATAATTAAAGAAAATCATTTCCGTTCAAAGTAGATAGAAGAAGAAGACGAAAGAAGAAGATAAGTAAAATGTTTAAAAACGATAAGTATACTAAATACTGGAGTCATCATTATCACCGTCAGCCCTTATCCATCTCCTGACAAACATAGGCCACCCACAGTGAAAGCCCTTATCAAACACGGACCTACCACAGAGATAGTGTTCCCAAATGTCAGTAGCCGAGTGGCCGATCAACGCTTTGTCTACTTAAGCACGGCCTCCATTCTTGAACCTTATTGGCCCATCGGTCACCCGTTCTCCTGTGACCAGCCCATTGCCACTTTAACCAACTTATTCTTCGTGTGATATCGGTAATTTTAGATCTCTGGCGGAGGACTTCATTTCGAATCCTATCTGCCAATTTTTTTTTCGATAGGTCTAGACTTTTAGGCCTGATGGCCTAAAAGTCTAGACCCTAGGCCCTTGAGCTTAAAGCTCAATCGGTAGGTAGGTGAGCAGATGGCTCACCTAGTAAAATTCAAAAGGGGGGCGCCCCGCAGGGGGTGCGGTATATCGCACGCGCTACTCTGAAGTGTTTGGCTAGTCAAATCCAATACGGTCGACGAGTCATTAGCGGATGAAGAAGAAACAGTCAGCATAGCACGCGACTAGCACGCTGAGCTATGTCAAATTTTCGGACCAATCGTAAATTAAGAGGCCACGTTTCGGTCCCTTAGATCATCATGGGGAGAACGCATTAGTTTAAAGACGTGAAGACGATTTGAAGACGTCTTCAAATTCTGCGATATAGACGACGTAAGAAAATGATTAAGCTTCCTAAAGCTGCCCACCTCAAATGAATTCTCCAATCGGCTGCCCTCATGAGTTATGGTCGACCTATTTGCAAAGTTTTCCCAATACTGGTGTTTAATAAAAACATTAAAGCTTATAAATAATAACGCATGAAGTTATGCGTATATATTATTATACATAAGCTGTAAGTATCAACGAAAAATTTACCATTGAGCATTGGGGTCCGGTACATCATCAGACCTCGGCTCCCAGACGGGGGCCGGCGCTCGGTACGGTTGCGGCGTGGGCAACGGCTCCGGCGTCGGTGGCTCGATGGGCCCATTCTTCGTGCCGAACTTAACCATGATTGCGTGTGCGCTTGAGGCGTACAGCATCAGGCAGGTCAGCAACTGAAATTGTACACTATTTAGTCTGAGATGTTAGGAAAAATTTTTTGTAACGAAATATTGACAATATAATTTGTAGAAGGCATGAATCTAGTCAAGGCATGAATATTGTCTATTCGCTGGGCCAATGCTGATAATGCCAATTAAAGAGTTTGAAGACGTTTTAAGGTAGTTTGATGTTATCTTTTACATAACGACCAAAATATATAGTATGAAGATTGCAATTCAGCAAAGTAAGTTGACAAAGTCGAATTTATAAATAAAAAACCCTTTTGCGAGTGACAAGGAATCGATTGTCTTGGGATTCACTAAGGGAGGCCTATGTCCAGTAATGGACAAATAGAGCCTGTTGATCATGATGATGATGAACTTTTAGCTAAGCTCGGATATAGATTTTTACTGTGAGATTCAAGACTAAAACAACTAGTCTCTTTTAGCTGAACTATCACCAATTTTATTGTTTCGTATTAATAAATAACCTACATTTACTGCTGGGCATAGGCCTCACTCTTGGTTGTTTGCCAATATACAATAAACATTTAAACACAGCGATAACTTTAGTACAAAGTTTTCTAGGGCGTTGAAAATATAGCTAACATGGAGGCTAAATCATTGCTAATACCGCCTCTAGTGGTACAAGTTCTATACCAAAGTATTAGAGTTCATAACAAAATGTGTACAATCTAATGCAATAATTCAATTTAGTTAATAGATGTTTTTAGGTGTAGTCATTACAATCGCCATTGTTGTGAGGTTAACACATCTCCATATCTTGTCGTTTCATAGATCTTGCGCTTTATCTGGTCATCTTGATGATTTTATTAACAAATTTCCTATGTAATTTAAAATTGGCCAATGATTTAATACGCTTGTATAGTCGGGAACAAAAATATTTTGCAACAAATTTGCCGAATAAAAAATAATATATTTGTTATAATAAATATTATTACTCTACAAATATCTTAATTCTGGTCTATTTTTGTGTTTATTAATATGTTTAATTACTGACTAATCAACTAAAACCTCTGGAGGACTCACAACCCAGTTATATATAATTCGAGTCTAACTTAATAAATTGGATCTAAATATAACCTTTTAGTAATAAATTTCCTACAAATGGATCATCTTATAGTCAGTTCAACTGTACCTAAGATATACTTTTATAATAAAAAAAAAATATATTATGTAGAACTTTTGACGCACCACTGAAAAAATGGCGAATTTTATGTATTTCACTGTACGTGTTGCAATCACAAGAAGATTAATAATTTTCAAGAATTTAGTAACGATAAGAACTTAATGTTAATAATAGGTAGTGGAAATAGCGGTCTAGCAAAGTGATTGTGAAAATAAATTAAATTTGTACGTGTAGCGACTAGTCGAATGAAATTAAGATATATGGATGTACTTAGCATAATGGTTATATTAATGTCTGTATTATCGATTGAATCATTTCAAGTCCCTTATATAAGATAAGAGCGAGTAATAAAAAAACCTGTAAAAACCCAGGTGTCCCATTTCTAAACTAGTTACTTTTGTAACAACAAGTTCAATTAATTTAAATTATTACTGATTACCAATTTCCTCAAATTTTACACGGTTTTGTATCACGTAATGCATATTTTATGTGTTTTATACAAATTTTCATTCATTCATTCAGATAAGATTATTTTAATTTATTAAAATACGTTACATAAATAAATACGTTTAAAAAAATGAGATGTAAAAACATACCGTAACTGTTATCTGTATGTGTATGTATTTTTAAGAAAAATAAATTTATGACTATAATATTATAAGTACAATATGCCATCGTTACCTTTTAATTAAATTACTAGGTACTAATTAGATATTCCAGGGTTTAAATTATTTTTATAAAGCACGTGTATGTATTGACTAAGTATAACCAATTTTCAATATGGCATAGAACAAATAACTCATTTTGGGTGTTCTTTCCGACTAGGCTTTTATCTGTAGACTACATTTAATAAACAGGAAGACGGCGAGTTCATTCTTAAAATATCAAAACAAAAAAAAACTTGTTATGATGCAGTTATGACACACATTACTTTCAAGGTTTCGTAAACATCAGCTAATTTAAATAGAAGCAGATGAACGATAAAATGTGGGAAGCGTGTAACTAGACCAAAATTAATTAAAGTGAGTGTACCTGTATACTCAGCGAGGTCTTCATGGCTGATCTTTTTTTTTGGGTTACTTAATCACAAGTAGATGGTATCCTGTAACAAGAAGAAAATCGTTTTTAAATTTATGTAGACAACAGTACAGACGTTGACTTTTCGTAAGCACGATCGGTGGAAAGTATACAAAATGTCAGGCATATGAAAAACTTAAGAAGCCGCGATAGAATTAGTATAATTTATATTTTGATATAGTGATTCACGGGCACTTTTCCAGGTGTGTTTTCTTATAAGTATATATATGCTTACTCACAGATTTATAAATAAAGACAGATGGAGCATGCCAAACACCCGAGTGACGCTTCAAAGTGCAAGCTTCAATACATATTGAAATGCGCTCTCAAGTGCTTGACAAAGCGTCGTGCTCTAAACGTCTATTAGATTGTGTTCGCTTTTGAATTTGTATTCGCTTTGGAGTTCGGCATGCTCCATTTGTCTTTATTTATAAATCTGTGGGCTTACTATATATCATGTTAATTTCGACTTTTTATCATCTAACATTGTAATGTGAAACAGTTTAAAAAGTGCAAGTAAGGTATAAGATATCGCTCTGATAGTCACGTGACCATGAATGAAAAGAAGAACTTTACCTTCTGCCCAAGGCTGTGTATTGAAGTAATTTAGCTAGAAATAAATGTGAATACTTTAGTCAACTATAAAAATAAATGTTGTCTGTTCCATCATCGAATTGACGATGCTTGTGCGTAAAGCGACACAGTCTTCCTTACGGAACCGTAAGGAGGAAGAAGGTCCCGCGTTGCTCTATGTGCTTGGGCGATGAAGGGACACTGTCAATTTTTATATTTTTTATTGAAAATTTGAAGTTTGAAAAGTTATTTAATTTAGATAAAGAAAATAATTTAAATGTTTTATAAATGTGTTTCTTATTAATATTTCACGCTACAACAGCTGAATTGACATCTTCATTATAGTTTATAGCACGTGCTGCGTAAAAACATTTTACAATCTAACCGCATGGTCGATCGCTTTGCGGTTGAAGTTCATTTATCATTATATGTACATATAATATTGTCTTTCATAAATTCATCATTAGATAATCATTATTATCAGGCTGTATTCGTCCAGAATGAACATAACATTCTTGAATGCTTACATAATGTTACAAAAATATTTATGTTGGTAATAATAATATACTTACATAAAATTAATTTTAAATAAAAAAACCAAAAACCGGCTTCAAAACTATACATTTAAATTAACTAAACATTTTAAAATAATATTTAAATACTTCGATATGAAGTTAATTAACAAAAACAATTAACGAAAATATTGAAACTTATAGTCTTACTTATATTATCTAAAATTAGGTATTTTTGGAGTCGGTACCAGCCAAAACAAAGATGGCCTACACAGACTCAATGCTTGGTGTATGTGATTAATCTTTAAAATATCCTCTTTGGCTGGATCACCAAAATCCATTCTCAAACAGCGGAGTAATCGAGTAACAAACATACAAAAAAAAAATTCAGACGAATTGAGAATCTCCTTCTTTTTTAGAAGTCGGTTAAAAACAATGAACTGTTAGTTACTCTTTTTTTTGACCAACTTAAAATTCAAATTATTCGATTGGTATTATATTGGTAATTATTGGTATTGGCATATGTAACAATATCTAATAACCTGATGATAATGTTTTATTTAAAAGATGTTATAGATTAGCATAGCCACTGAAATGGGCGTTATTAAACGCAAACGAATGAAGGACAGAAAAGTAATTTGTATTCGTTATAATATAACTTTTGCAATACCAATGTTGATCAATAGCGTTTCCATCAAATGTTACGTTCTCGGTGTTGTTTACTATTAAAGTGGATCATTTTATTATCTACATTCTATGTGGTTTTTGAAATACTAAATTTAGTAAAACATAAGTCGATAATCAATTTGATGAATTAACAACCATAGCTATATTAAATCGGGTACTTTGTCACCTTAAAAATAAAATGTTGCTGCACAAAAACATCTTATTTAGAATAGGACATTCCATAATAGAAGCTAGTGCTAATTTAATTGGGTATAATTTGGAGGCTTGGGAGAAGTCACGTGATGAATTGGAAGTTTTCTGTGACTTATCCAAGGCCTTTGATTGTGAGCAGGGTCAGAAAGTAAACAATTACAGAGGTAAAGCTTTGGATCTTTTGAATTAACTATAGGGCTCAAAGGATGGAGATAAATATAAAATAGAGTATTAAAATAGATGTGGGATTCTACAAGGTTCCATTCTAGGTCTATTTCTTTTAATAGTTTGCATTACATAACGATTTACCGTACTTTATAAACAACCAAGGGATTTTATGCCGATCCTTCTTAATTCTTTTTAATCAAACGACGAGAAATAGGTCATAGCGAGGCAAGCAACACTTTTGCGAAGATGGTACATTAATTTATCATCTCTCACTTTATTTTAAAGTGTGAAAAAAAGTAAAGTAAACACGCTAAATACTCTTTGTCAAATGTTACAGCAATTGCAAACCAATGTACTATTAACAATAAGAACTTGAAACTTTCATATCTCTAATGACTTAATGTCATAGAGAAAAAACTATCATCCAAATTGGTTAACTTGTTGAGCTACGACGTAACTAACAAACATTCCATAGCAATCATACGCATTGTTATGCGTCGTACGTATTAAATGATTTAATTTATATCCTAATCCTCAAAAAGGGAAACATCCCTTTTATATTTCTTAAAAAGGGAAACATCCCTTTTTGAGAAATATAAATTAAATCATTTAATAAAAAAAAAGAATCAAGATTCGAGGCACTATCGTCAATAATAAACATAGATAAAATCAGAAATACACAGTAGTACAATTGCTGTTATGGTTGTGTAGATCTGTATTGAAGTTGTATATTTAATACGTCTAGCATTAATTATATGTATTTGGGTAACCTCTGTTTACTTCAATCGGAAAAATATCGTAAAAGGTCAGAGTATTTTTTATTTATGTACATTCATATTTTTATATAAACATAACTTTGGGTGCCTCTTCATCACCGATACACCGACTCGCTGTTTGCGATTGCTTTGCGATAAATGTTGAAGCCCAGAAGCTAATGGGAAAACAAGAAACATGTTAACATGTTCTATCTATCTTACGTGTCATAACAGTGTACAAGTACAAGAAAGCAGTAATGACTTCGTATCACCATCATCATCATCATCATCAGCCTTTATCTGTCCATTGCTTAGCATAGGTCACTCAATGAACGCCAAGACGACTGATCTCCTGCCACTCGCATCCAACACGGACCGGCCACTACTCGAAGATCGACTTCCCATCTGGTTAATGGCCGAGAGTAATGATTTACTTATTTACTTTTTTAGTACTGATTTATTTAATCCCAGGGGAATGTATTTAAATCCTCGTAATGATTTATTAATACGTAAATCACAAGACAGTTTTCTATATGTCCCATTTTGTCCAATATTAATCCTTCGTCAAGCAAAAGATCGGGATCATAGTTATTTTCCAAACACTGGCAATTATTTTATCTTTCTTTATCTATGTTATTATGCTCAGCCTTTATTAATTAGTCTAAGTTCATGAATTTAACCGAAAAATAAACTTTGTATATAATTAAATAAGTACAATCATAACACTTCCATGGTCAGCTTATAAAAGATCCGCGATTTTGTAACGTTCTTAACGACAGTCAGAAAACGCTAATAAGGTGTTAGAGTTCGCTGGCTTTGCAACGCTACGGTGAAATATACTTTTAGGAGGTTTTAATTTTAATGACCATTCAGGCCAAATAAAACTTAAAGCTTAAAAAAATATATGAATGCGGCACATGTATAATAACATAATATTTTTAAAGTTTTCAATTTAAGCTAAGAAGCTTAGATTAAAATCTTAAGCTTTAGTATATCGATGCTTACATGTTGCTAGCCATTGGCTCTACAATGTTAGTAAGGGGATTGCACACTTTCATATTTAGTTGTTTTTTAAGATACAGAGTTCAAAGAAACTTTTGCATTTATAAATAATATTTGCGTAAGAATCGGTCATTTAATTGAGCTTCATCGCTGTCAATAATCGTTAATAAACGGTTAACTTCGGCGATATTAATTGTTATTGTATAATCTCATTTAAATATTTTATTCTGATCGAAGTTGAATTTTACGTTCATAGTAATTATATCATTTACAATTTTGTACATCGGATTAATTCAATAAGAAATAAATAATTCAAAAAGTACATTCACAATTTTGACAGCTGATCGAGTGGTGAGGTTTCAGGGTACTTCACGCAGCGGACGCAGGTTCGGAGCCCACCGAGTATTCTTTATGATGAATATGTATAGTATAAACATAAACGTTATATGCACTGTATGCTTTCAGCATTGAATAGATAAACGAAAATACTTAAAATAAATTAGAAAATATAAATATAAGAACCGCTAAGTAGCTTGTACTTATAAGGCTTAATTAAGCTCTATTATAATCCTAACTACACAAATTAAAACTCTTGCCATAAATATGAATTCATATTATATGCGTTAATTTGTGTTGCTTTATTTCGAAATATAAGACTAACTTAGTTATTATTAAGACTTATTTTAAGTTTATTTGAAATAAATATTTTTATTTCAAAATAATTTATAATGGCTTACAATAAAACAACTCAATTAAATAAAATTATTAAATTAATCAACAACACAGCATGTTGAAGCAGCGGCTGTTTGACGAAAGAAACATTGAGAATACCTTGCAGTCAGCGCATTCATTCATAGCATGCATTGCGCATCAAGCACAATTAGTAATGATCATAAAAGTAAGTAAAGTATCAAACCTTATATGTCCCACTGCTGGGCACTGGTCTCCTTCCTCGAAATCAGGCGAGGAGGGTAGTATAGTGGGGTAGTATAGTAATGATCATGCTGTAATATAATAATATAGGAATGAAGCTACATACTACCACTATAAACGTCCAACTACGATTACCTTGTACGCACTATTACCGGTCGATTCTTTCCGCATTCTGTGGTATTATTAAATTTAAGATTTATTACATGTTCTCGGTAGAATGGATGAACGACAAAAGATTTCATGTAAGGAACGTGTAATTTTTATATCATTTGTCACGGTGTTAAATTCAATTAAATAAATATCTGTCGTCGGTTCTACCTCATGCTTCATTCACATCATCATTATTAATTTTACCGTCGACTGCTGAACACAGGACCGTTTCAATGAAGGCCTAGACGGCCGATCTTTTTAACCCTCATTTAACTCATCGGCCACTAATAGGTAGATTACTCGGTCTTCCCTTCTGTTTAATTAATGCAGTAAAAACTGTTTCCACTCATTTCATTCAAGATCAGGCCTCTATTTTTTTTATAGCATAGGAGTACGTACAGTCGAAGCCTTGTGACAATCGACGCCCATTAACATCCACATGGTTATGCAGATGCCCTTATTTTCCCTATCTCCTAAACGGGCCACCGAAAACTCAAATTGCAGGAAACGCGACAGCATAGCTGTCACTTTACGCCGATTTCGAAGCGTAAGCGAGTGATCCCAATATACAAATAATCTTTCCGTTTTATATACAAGGTACATTAGCATACCCTTATATTTGTCATATTGAGTGTAGGCTGCGGTCAAGGTGTCGTGAATAATATTACGTTGCGAATTAGCTGACGCGGGCCGAAATGTTAAGATATGCATAACTGGGACCTTGTCATATGGGGAGCTGAAAGGATTGGGCGTATATTGAGTGCATTATTATTATATATTATTATATGCACCTCATACATCTATAATAAATTCGTATGTTGAGCTCCTATGAATAATATCATGAATTTTGGCGAGCCGATCTACTCCATCTGGATCTTCTACTGCGTTTAAAATATGAGTATAGTAACTGTGACATAAAAAGTTAGAGGGTGAGACTGCTTAAGACAGGTCCAAACATAGATCCCCACCATGGTTCAGTAACCAAAGTACCTTAGGCGAATTAACAAAAACCTAAGCGAATTGAGCCGATAGAGCTCTTTATACCCCTCTTATAAGAAGATGAAGCAAAAGAGTAGAGGCAAGGGCCGAGGACAGGAACCTCGATTCGTTGCACTGTACCGACGTTGGGAGAAGTGGTTTTGGGTGCGGGGCTACGTCTAGGTGAAGGTGGCGTCGGTCCCCTGAGGAACTGACTAGCCGTCGAGATGCCCTGTTGCTTGTAGATTCGAGGCACCTTACCAAAGGTGGCATTGGTGGCACTCGCCGGATTTTATTGGGTAGAGCTGCGTTCACTTACCAGCTTTCGGACGCATATAATATAATAATATCATCTCGCTAAGATATAAATCTTAGTTAAGGCAGGCGAAGATGCGGGCAACAGCAAGTGAATTTTTATTTATAAAACCAAATTTTCAAAACCAAAAAAAAAAATTTAAAACCAAATTATAAAACCAATAATTTACATTGTTTATGAGTTATACAGGAACCAAGGTTATTAACGTTTTACAAATCACCCAGTATCAGATTAAATCTAATAAACATAAATAAATAGTGTTTTACACATTAGTATAGATGACAAGCTCGGCAATAATATTGACTGAAATTAATGCACTGATTTATCAAACAGTTATCTCGCATATCTGTAACTGATATTCGCCTACCCACAATAAAGTAATACATTGTACCTTTGTAGATTTTTCCTTTGTAGTATAATTTAGCTTTTTTTTCTGTTCGTACTGCTTTAGAACGAATCACTCGAAAATAATTTTCATGCTCGCTCTGCCCATTTCACATACTTTTGATGTGATACAATTGATCTACGGCCAATTCGTGAACCGGTCGCGTAATCAGATGCCACGATCCGATATTAGTAGGTCAACAGTGCGGTGTCGCTGCATGGTGTTTACATTATCAAATATATTTCACAGTTGTAATTTCATCAATAGATCTATTTATGTTTTATAGAAGACGGGGCGAAGGACAATCGGTTAAACTCCATATAATATTGAGCATGCTTTTCACTTTAATTTCGCGGAGCTCAATATTTAGACTTACGTGTCTTGTTCTTTATCTACACTAATATTATAATGAGGAAAGATTTGATTGTTTGTTTGTATTGATTAGGCTCCGAAACTTCTTGACCGATTCGAAAAATTCTTTCACTGATGGGAAGCTATACTATCCCCGGTGAATAACCAGTATTAGAACTTAGTTGACGCAGGCTAAGCTGCGTGCAACAGCTAGTGTTTAAAATTAATAAAATAAAATAAGCCTTTATAGTTTAAAAAATATTGTAGCCGAAACATTTTAAATTAAAAAAAAATGATAAATTGACTATTATAGAAACGTCTTCCCAACTTCCTTCCTGACACCTTTCTTTCGATAAGGGATCTTATCATCGCATTGTTTGTATATTCAAAAAATTAAATAGTGAAAATAATGTTTATTTAAAAAAAATCTATTTCAATATAATTTAATGTGAATGCTATCTGTGTTATCCATTTTATTTGACCTTTAAAATCATTTCACATGTAATGCGGGCAAAATGCAAATTTCATTTGCCAGTAAACCATTTCATGATAATGCAGCTGGGGGTGATTAGAATAAATAGTCGATCTGATGAAGCAAACTATCTGGGAAACCTTGTACTTGATTGTGGACATGTTGAAATGAAACAAGCTGATAAAACGATTAACTGTTTTTGTAAAGATCAAGGGCTAACTGAAGCGATATAAATATTGTTTTGGTTTATTTTTCTAAAGTTTTTGCTGGATAGGCAATATATCAGTCGTACCACTTGAGTACCACTTAAGTGGTCGACCAGGTACACTGATTTACCTGGAAATAGCCCAGGCTACTCATTTTTATGTTGCCTATTCTGAGACAAGATGTTATCTATGCCGGCAATTACACTACATGTCTTGCTCTACTCTCCGAAACACTCCGAAGCTGCAGAAAGCAGCAATATGACAGCGCACTCCTCCTAGCGCTAAAAGTATTAACCCATATATTATGTCCCCCTGCTAATTATCATCCTCGAAATCAGGCGATGAGGGGATTGGGCTATAGTTTCACGATGTGCAATTGGTTTCACGATGCTTTCCTCCAGCGAGCGAGACCCTCAACCAACCTATATCCTGACCTTCTCCTTGAATTTCGCCTTGTGACAACAACAACCATGGTTGTTGCAAAGTATCGGAAACAGTTATGTAAACAATTTATATACCGCGATCAAAATCCGTTATAATTTTTTCATTATAACTAGTTGTTTCAATGATTAGGATCCATCGTTAGATATTTTTCGATTCAGTAGTGTAAGAGGAACCTTACCTGTTCACGAAGAGACAGTAATCTATAGAGACGGCTTTTAATATACTGGTCAAAAAATTGTATGAAAATAAATCGCATTCGCCGACGGAGGCACGTGTATATGTAGTGTTTGTCGTTTATCAGTGCTATGCTTATTGGCAAGCGTGATAAGATATTTATTTTATGTCAACGTTTGAGAACTAGGTCTCCTAGGTATTATTTTGTATAATCTTCCTTTCGTGATATTACTGGTTGAATAATAGACGACATAACAGACTAGACTAGACTTTCAGTGAATGGATAATCGTGATTATGATTTAAAACACGATTATTGATCGATTCTTTACTTTCGTACCGTTGTTTATTTTAGTTATAAGGACACTAAAATTTATATTTCTATTGTATAATATTTGTGGCTGATCGATTTCTTAAATAGGAGGTTGTTTGGACGCTTGCTTGCTTGACCACTGGCGTGAACGATGTCCAATGTCCATGTACGAGATGAGATACATAATATGTATTAAATGTTCCTTTTAAGTTTTTTTTTATTATTCACTCTTTAAAAATAATATAATCACCATCAAAATTACCTACGTGAACCGCAATTTCACTTTCATCATCATCATCGTTAATATCAGCCATGATCTTCTTCAAATTAACGCCAAGCGATTGATTTCATTTTGCCACTTGCCACTCACACCTTTAATCAATTTATTATTATTTGCAAATTAAATAAATACGTCGTGACGTCTTTAATTTAATTAATATGACACGTGTCGTTTCGTATAATTACATAAATACCAATTTTCGGTTATTACAGAACGGATAAATTAAGACGTTTCGATCACACGTGAACCGGTTTTAAATGTTACTTTATAAAACTGTTATATTTTTTCCTATAAAACAAAACATTAAATAAGTAATTAAGTCCCTACTATTATTTATAATTAGGTATTACTTTGTCGCTGGGAATAGGCAAAAAAAACCGTAATGCCGAAATATGTTAATAAAATTGATCGATACATATAATATGTTATAAGTATATAGGATAATTTATTTATTTATTATAGAGTGTATATTGGCACTCAAGCCATTGACTCCTCTGTATCACATACACCAATCTGCTAACTCATACCGATTGAGCTTAAAGGCCATCAGGCCTAAAAGTCTAGACCCTTTGCAAAAAAAAAAGATCTGCTTACTACTTTGATACAGCTTAACTATATTTTGGAATACGTCTAAGGGCCTGTTTCACAATCTCCAGATAAGTTCCAAATAGGCTATCCACAACATATTTGACAGATACTCCATACTCTATCTGTCAAATATGTTGTGGATAGCCTATTCGGAACTTATCTGGAGATTGTGAAACAGGCCCTAAACCACGCTTCCATAAGCTTGTCCCATTTGAACTCATTGTATATTGTCGACGATTAACACACCATCACATAACTCTTGTGTCAGTTTGTCTATGCAACTATCATAAAAATATTTAGATTTTATAAATTCATTCTGGTTACCTAATCTAATATATCACGCGACTATATTAATGCAACAGCTGTTAAACTTTTAAACAAAAATCACATATATGCACAACATATAAATATAATACTTTATAATATTTCTCACTTAGCCAAATGTTAATTTCATCACGTCTTATCTCCTAGTGTTGACATTTTAGATTCCAAGAAAGTGAAGCTGTACCTGGACCAGATTAATGTACCTAGACTACTAATGTGAGCCTAATGCGCACCGCCATTATAATATTGCACGAACTAATTTGCATATAATTAATCAAACGTATTGGTCAGGCGTGTTTTAACACTTTGAATTGTGAAGCGTATAGCATAAACAATATTGATATTGTTTGATGAAGAGAAGACATACATGCTCTTATACTATTCACTGTATAAATATCTGTTGCCTGCAGTTTCGTCCTTAACTTAGATTTACGGACGTACCCAGCTTGATGATTACAGCTACCTGTTAGTAAATCTCGTCAAAATCGGTCCAGTCATTTCAAAGATTAGCGGGAACAACAGACAGACAAAAATTATATAAAAAAAATAGTTTTTTTTGGTATATGTACTGTATATAATCATATCACATCATATATCATCAGCCTTTATCCATCCACTGCTGAACACAGGCCTCCCTCAATGAACGCCAAGACGACCGATCCCCTGCCACTCACATCCAACACGGACCTCGTACGGAGATCGTCTTCCCACCTGGTTAATGGCGGACCAACATTTCGTGTACCTAAACGCGGCCTCCTCTTGAACCTTATTGGCCCATCGGCCATCCGTTCTTCTGAGTGACCAGCCCATTGCCACTTCAACGTACTTATTCTTCGCATGATATCGGTAACTTTAGTTCTCTGGCGGAGGACTTCGAAGTACTCATGTATATAAATACTAATGTACATTAATATTTTACTTTTTAATGATTTGTCGATAATAATAATATCATATGGTTTTTTTAAATATTCAACCTTTATTTCATTCTTTAACATGACTATATAGTGCCAGACTAGAGAAGTACAAGATTAAGATTAGAAAGCGTTCTTTATTCAAGAAAATGTAAAAAAATGTAAAAAAAGAAAAACTCTTTTTTTACATATTCATTCATTCATGATAACGAAGATGTTTATCGTGACCGCGTTATTTAAAACCACTCTTGTCCAAAACATTCAAAGTTGGTCACGTCATTATTATTCAAAAGTGATCCTTTAAAACGGTAATACTATTATATAACGCGACTTCGGCCATCGCGTTCTCTATAAATCACCTAATACCTTTCGCCGACGACGAATGCACTTGAGCAATGCTTTTTTGTTGCCAATTGTGTTTGTTTATGTATTTGGTAACACAGGTTTAAGAAAACGCGACTCAAATCACAATGACATACAAATTTTTTAATCCGTGTTATTAGGTCACAAAGCGCTAACAGCTTTGGCAATTGTAGAGTAGATAAGAATTAGAATAGAATTGAAACAAAGAGCTATTTTTATTTTCCTTGTAAAGTATAAAATATACTTTAAATAAAAATGGATGTTACTCATTTTAGTATATTTTACTAGAAAAAATGTAACATACATTTTACTATCATCGCTCCGCGGTTTCACCCGCACACTATACACAAAATAAAGATAAGCCTTTATGCTAATCTGATATGTAAGTAGCTATAGTTTCATCAAAATCCATTCAGTAGTTTTTGCGTGAAAGAGTGAAAAGAGTGACACTCTGAAATATGTATCTTTTCGTGTACTTAGTAAATATTACGTATATTTTGAGTCGCTCTACGTAGCGTCTTACACATACATGCATACATCAATACTTTCGTACAAGCTTTCACGTTTATAATTTATAAGATATGTATATCTCATAATTTTATTGTATCACTTGCTCTCGCCTCCCATAATTATGTGTAGGCATAAGATAAGAATAACTTCAAGTAGTAACTTAATGGTAGCTTAACTTCTTTGCCGTTCTCTAGCTTTCAAAATAAATAAGACTGCTTATTCATCATTGTCGTTATTAAACTTATACTGCCTTATTACAAAAAGCGGTTTAATTAAAAAAACCTGGTTTAAACTCCTATAAACCATAGTTTACGTGAAAATAATATTACATAATGTGGTTTATCTGCAAAACCATGGTCTAAATTTGTTTGTATTACAAAACTTATATAAACCGTGGTCTTCTTAGTACCATCATTTAATACAAAAGTCATTCGGTCACTATGACAACATTATATTAAAACGTTCCTTTTGCCAAAACAAAAAAAATTTTAATAATACGCTAATGATTAGGCGATGTTTAAGAAAAGTTAAAATATTGAGACCTGGTTATTTTGATTATTTAGTTATTATGACGATTTTAGCTTGGTTTAGTTTGAAGCATTTTATTAAATTTTGTCGAATTAATTTCTAAAGTAAGTACGTGTATCGAAACGTAACATTCTCGCGCGTCAAAATATTAAATCATAACAATTAACAAAAAAGCAAGTAACTAGCAATATCAATTAAATTACCATATTATTATCCCTTTTCGAATTAAAACAACAATACAAAATGGAAAAGATGATATTACGTAAAAGAGAAGCTTTGTCACATCACATTTAGTAATTTAGACCTTCGTTAAACTAGGGGTCGCTGAAGTTTAAAGTTAGATCATGATTTAGTCATACCATTTGTAATGTTTTTTAATTTTTTTATACCATTTTTACTTAGACCATGGTTTATAGGTATTTTGTAATAAGGAAGACAAGTTTTGTAATACAAACAAGCTTAGACCATGGTTTTACATATAAACCTGGTCTTGATAGTTCTGGTTTGAGTAGAGGTTTATTTAGTTTTTTGTAATAAGGCCGTTACTGTCCATGCGAGATATAAGCCTCATTCAATGAACACGAAGATTACCGAATCATAGAATCTCAGACTCAACTCCACTGTATACTGTAGCACAAATGTAGCTTCACCGTCATCATCGGCCTTTATCCGTCCACGTCTGAACGTAGGCTTATAAAATGTAGCTTACATTGCTTAATTTCAATGCATTCTTATATTCCTTTTATCGACCCGAACATTATAAATTATTTTTTTTAATGTAACCATAAATTACTGTGCCGCGCAGTACTATTAGCTACCTTCCGCAGCCGACTCTATCATCAAAACACAATATTATTATGTCATCGCATCTTTGTAACATACAAAAAGTATGGTCGGTTTGTTCATAATAATATATTGTATTGTGTTGAGCTTGTATGCGGCTTAATTCATATGTCGATGAAAATTTTTATAAAATACTAGCTGTTGCCCGCAGCTTCACCTGCGTTAACTAAGATTTACTACGACATTTTAGCGGGATAATATAGTCTATAGGAAGGCCTCGATATATAATATAAAATAGGCTATATATTATATATGGATTACTGATTGATTATATATAGATATATAGACCTGACTAGGACCTGTTCTTAAGATTAGCGCGTTCAAACAAACTAACTCTTCTGCTTTATATCTTATTATACATGTAGTAATTGAAGAATTTGTAGTTTGAGTAGAACCCCTCTGCTGCACTGAGGCTCCAGCCCCGGCGCGTAGGTAGTATATAGTAATTTTTCGGTCATCCTTGAGAAATCATTTTTTTTAGGTAACAAACATCCATCCACTAATACTTACATACTTTCGCATTTTTATAATATAGTATAACACCCGTGGGAATATTGGGATGAATTATAGCCTATGTGTTAATCTGATGTATAAGCTACATTATTATTAAGTTTCATCAAAATCCATTCGGTAGTTTTTGCGTGAAAGAGTAACAAACATCCATACTCACACTTATCCATACACACTTTCTGTAAACTAATGGTAAAAATACGAAATGTGTTCTGTCATATAAATTATCATTTACCTTATAGGAACGAATCAATTATATTGTTGTTCTCTATAAATAAAAGTTGTTTCATTGTATTGGGAGAAATTCGCGTAAACATTAGAAAACAATATATTTAATGTCATCTTAATTAGTAGTAATGAGCGACGATTGTCCAGTGGTGGATGAACTCGGCCTCTTATGCGAGAGGTTCCGGGTTCGATCCTGACCCACCGTGTGAGCCTTGAAATATTTTTTTCTAAATTTCTAAGTGCACCCAAAACACAAGACTATCACTCGTTCACCGGTGAAGGAAAACATCGTGAGAAAACCTGCATACCTATGAAGGTATGTGAAGTTGATCAACCCGCACTGGGCAAGCGCATCTGTTAACTATGGCCGATTATCCTCCTTGCCTGATTTCGAGGAGGACACCCGTGCCCAGCAGTGGGACATAAAGGGTTGATACTTTACTTTTTTTAGTATTATTATAAACTCTAGTGTCACACATGATTCCTATATAAGATTTAAGGTAAAAGTGCCTCAATAATGGCTAGTTTGAACATTATATATTTATATTATGTTAGTGTGTGTGTGTTTACACTAGAAGTGCCCCACGGTTTCACCCGTATCCTGTACTACGCATTCCCGTGGGAGTACGTGGGTATACTATTATAGCCCATGTATTATTTGGATGTGTATTGCAGAGTATCATAAAAACCATTCAGTAGCTATTGCGTGAAAGAGTACAAACATTTTTTTTTTCCTTTTACGCCGGGAAATGCACTGACGCATACCGCTGGGGAGTGGGTCTCCCCAAGCGGGTATGTGGGACTCGCTGCGCCCGAAAGATGGTAAGTGGACGCAGCTCTACCCACTGAAACCCGGCAAGTGCCACCACTGCCGCCTTTGGTGAGGTGCCCCGGATCTACAAGCAACAGGGGGCCTAGCCAAAATGCCATTACGAAAACGACAGCGACGATCGTTCGTCCGTTCGAAGTTGTGATTGGCTAAATTACGTCGTCGATCGCTCGACCGTTCAATCGACGACGTGATTGACGACAACTTCGAACGGACGAACGATCGTCGCTGTCGTTTTCGTAATGGCATTTTGGCTAGGCCCCCAGGGCACCTCGACGGCTAGTCAGTCCCTCAGGGAACCGACGCCACCTCCACAGAGCGGTTGCCCCGCACCACAGAACAACCACTCCCAACGTCTGGATAGTACGATGAGGTGAGGTTCCCGTCCTCACCCCTTGCCCCCTGCTATTTTGTCTCCTCTTCTAATAAGAGGGGTACAAAGAGCTCCCTCGGCTCAATTCGCTTCGCCCAAGGTGTTTGGGTCACCCTGGGCTACTGAGCCCCACCGCCACGACAAGGCCTGAACCATGGTGGGGAGTACAAAGTACAAACATACATCAATACACTCTTATAAACTTTCGATCTTATATGTAGAAAGTAATACACGTATGCCTTATAATTAATACTCTACGTTGAAATCACAATAATGATTTACTACTTTGGCCCTTTCATACTGTTGATTAAGTTTATATGAAAGCACTAAAAGCGCAAATACAGCTTCTAGCTAAACTTAACTACTAACTTAATATAACTTGAATAGCAATTATTCATGCAAGTTAATTTCATATTGACTCACATTATGAAACTGGTTATTCACAATTCCACATGCCTGATGCAAGCTTCTGTGGCTGCTTGGCGCCTTGGCAATGTGTCAAGTGGCAACGACTACATAAAGGTAATGTAAATACGTCTCACCCAGTAGATATATATGATAATTAATACCTATTGCTTTGTTAGAAATCAATTATTGTATGAATTGAACTAGCTAGTCTAGTGGTTAGTTATCCTGACTGCTAAGCTGGTCGTGGGTTCGGTTCCCACCCAGGATGAAACTAGGTGTATTGACTATTATCATTTTTTGCCATGTCTGGTAGCATAATACTGACTGTATTATGCTCACTTCCCCAGTTTTCTCCAACATGAAATTATTGCATATTCTTTTTTTTTAATTAAAAATAATTTCATACGTTCGAAGTTTTTGTTTTAAGACAAACATGATGTAAGTTAACAACGTCGTTTTTGAATTTAGTTGAATTCACATAATCTCTTATATCTCAGGATGAGCAAAATATAAATAAGGGCCTTTTATCTTATACCTTTAAACGAGCAATTCTCGTATATAATCTGAATCTCGGAAACAGCTCCAGCGTTAAAAATGTCGTTTTATTTGTATTTTTAATAATCAACTTTACTAAGCAAAGCTCGGACATCTGGGTACTATGATATAATACGTAAAGTTTATTGAATATATTATTATGTCACAAATTATTATTTTCATCTCTAGATTCTAGAAAAATACTTCTCCAAGCCACTCATGGTAGAAGTTTCGAGAATATTGTATCTCAAGGAAGAAGGTATTATCGGTATACGATTCTTAACATAACAATATACATGTAAAGTCACGTGAAACAGCAAGTTACAGAACAAAGCTATACGTCCCCAAACCATAATTATCATAAATACTTCGTGACACGATGCTAACTGACCTTCTTAAGTCTTAACTTCCATAAAATTACTTGATAAGTGTCGAGACGCTAAACGTTTATTCAAGTTGTAAATACGTTATAAAATAGGCGCATAATGGTTTTGTTCCTGTCCAAATTTAATGCTGGATGAGCCCGCCGAGTTAGTTGGCTTGACATAGAGCCGAGTTCCTAAGTGTAGACATACTTAAGGAGTATTCTGGTGAATACTCCTCATTTATCATCATCAACTGCCTCTGTCTACTTAGGACTCCCTCAATATACACCAAGACATGTTACACATTTTTATCCATTATGGTTTTGCTTTTCATTAGAAATATTGTATTATAATTAGGACACAAAGAAAAATAATTTAGGTAACTTTCAAGCACGGAAAAAGTGACCAATATAATATGCGCTAAATATAATAATAGTACATTGAAAAGTTACATTTAGGGTTGCGTTTTTTAGAGGAGGAGTTTTTTTGATGGATTGATTAATTGATTTGATAGCGGCCATGGAACAAGGGTGGCGACCCCACAAACTTGGTTTTAGCTTTACACTGACCCCCCCTACAAATTAAAAAAATAAAAATGCGTCCTCTAAAAAACGCAAGGTAAGGTCTAAAAATGTAACATTTCAATGGACTAAAATAAATAATAAAAATGTAACTAACTTGTTCTACGATCTTGGACAATTTAAATTCCCTTAACATAGAATATAAATCAGAGTCGTTATGTTGTATAAAATGAATACAAGCAATTTATTTCAAGATCAGCAATCAATTAATAATCTTCGCTCCGCAAGGCCAGGTCAGCATTCCGAAGACTTCATAACTTGAATACGACATATCAATGGCAAAAGTTCAGATGTATGGCTATGCACCTAGACAGGTTGTTATAAGAATAGCATTGAACATCTTTATATTATCTACCTTGGCTAGCTGTAAGCTGTATTAAAACATTGCTCTTACAATGTCCTCTAGAATAGACTTCCTTTCTTATCTTATCTTTTTTTGGGACGTAATCCTACTAATATTTTAAACGCGTAAGTTTGTAAGTATGGATGTCTGTTACTCTTTTACCTAAAAACTACTGAATGGATTTTTATAAAAAAATGATGTGGTGTCGTGGGACACCAGGTAGGAACGAAGTTAAGAAAGAGAAGGGATGAGAGAACGAAAATAAAGAGGGAGAAAGAGAAAGGTATTATACACTACTCGCTTGTGTATGTGACTGTCGCGCCTGCGCACGTCTCATTTAACAGTTTTATTCCACGGATTTTTTCTTATGGTTTTACTATTACATTTTTTTCAGTTCGGTCGCGCAGCAAAATCCCTATCCCCTCCAAGCCTGCCGTAAGGAACTTCGTTCTAATTACAATGATATAGCATATAAGTACATAATAATAAGAATAACACATAGGCTATAATTTATCACCGAACACCCACGGGAATGGGAAGTACGCGGGTGAAACCGCGGGGCGCTAATAAATAAACCGCGATAAAATCCGTAAAAGTTGTTTCATTATAATGAGTGAAATTTGCGTAAACAGAAGAAAACAATAATTGGACTCGTTCAATGAACGCTGAAGCATTTAATTTTTCTGTATCATATTATTGGTAATATGCCAGGAATTTACACTCGATTTATATTATTGACATTGTAATGAGAAATTATTCCTTAAATCATAAATATACCTATCTCTTATAAGCAAATAGATTCACTGTGAAACGTATTCATTTAACAGGTTTTAAAATATTAAAGTAATACTAAAGTTTGTATAGTGTTGGTCAGCCATTAACCAGCTGGGAAGACGATCTTCGTACAGTTGGTCTGTGTTTTGTGTCTTAATTTCCGGCTAAGTTAACAAAAGGAACAGTTTCCATAAATCATCGTTTGTCCAGGATGAGGATGTACTCGCCTTCTCGCTTGTGTGTGTTACTTAACGAAAAACGTTATGAAGTAACATTTTACTCAGGATTAAATAATCAATAGAAAGTGCTTGAAATTAAGATATTCGTTTGTGATTTGTGTAAACTATAAGGAAATGCAAGATATGACTGACAGTGTCAGACATTTCCTTGACACAAACATTCGGCATTTTAGAGATATCTGTCTTGCAACTCCACAAGCATGGAATAATAATGAACTTAGCTGGATATCATTCAAACAATATTATGTACTTGATTCTTAAATAAAGGCTATTTTGCTGTGTATTAAAATAATCAAGCCAAGGCATCATTATTTTACTCCCTTATTGGGCCTCAATACAGCGAATTACAATAGGCTAGTCGGATTCCAAGGGTTTTTTTTTTTTTTTTATATGAAATTTATCCCCTTCATATTATGATTTATAATCATTTTCAATAAAATTGTATTTCAAGTGTCTCATACTCAAAAATTAGAAAAGATTTCAAATTTGTTAATAAATATATTTTTTGTTCAATATAATGAATAATATTTAGTATTTATTAGTTCAATACATATTAAATGCATTCCTTATATAATATCCATTTTAAATTTTCACACATATGGCTGTATCAAAACGGGTGAGGCTATCGATGAATATTAATTGACTACTAATTCGTTTGGACCAGTTTACTTACACATGGTGCTGACAAATTGACTTACAATGTACATATAGGGCTGCCGTGGAACCCATGCCAAAATTGAAGTTAGTAAACCCCCCTTAACAAGTGGCACAAAAGCTAAATGAATAGAGTAGAATAGAATTCTCATTGTATGGCAATGACACCAGCTGTCAAATTACATATCGTAAGCTAGTGTTATTCCCATACAATAAATATTCTATTCTATTCATTTAGCGTTTGTGCAACTTGTCTAGGGGGACTGAGTTTTTAGAAGCTCACGCGCTCAAATCAAAGTACAAAATTCCAAGTACCATGTACTACAAAATACCATGACGGACGGCAGCTATTAAACATGCATTAATAATAATTATTAATAGAGATGAAAAAGCGTACGTAAAAGACGTTTTCTGTCAAGGCATTCAAGTTGGTTCTATTGTTATATGTGAATCATAGTCACAGAATATATATTTTTTACGCCTCAGCTATATCCTATTCTAGCGCTGTTTTATGATTATGATTACCGAGGCATTTTTACATCTAAGGCGCGTCACGCCTCATAGCGTGTTGAGTGCTCTGCTCTCGACGTGTCAAAAAAGGCAGTTTTCTTGAAACTGATTTATTATTCACATCGCACTTATAGGTTAAGGTAAATGCACTTAATGTCAAGTCAAATAATCTGTCTGGCACATACAGTACCCGGCGATAAATATTGCACATCGACCTTTGGAAATTTTGGCAATCGGCTAAATTCGGCGTCGTAGAGCGTTATTTCTGCAGCACACTACCTGTGTGACGTTTTGTCAATCGTTCAGATCAATATATATATATATAGTCGATATCAGCCGATTGTCTCTTTCCAAAGGTCGATGTGCAATATTTATGGCCGGGTACTGTAAAATATACTCCAATAACATTAATTTCGTTAACCATAAAAAATAAAAATAAAATATAGAATAATATGGACATCCGTGTTTTTGACTAATGTGGATTTTTGAATTCAATGTACTAAATATGGAATTGTTCATAAAAATTATTATCTTACCGGTTTTTTTTGTATCTAAATTGTAAAATAACAAAGCGCGAACAGTCTCAATTAATATGAGTACTCAATTCACCATCGTTTGATTATTACATTAAAAAAAAACTAATAAGCAAACGCCTGCGTATTTCATTATTTTCATTGTGTATATTACACAAAAAAAATCGAACCTACTGCGGACTTTCTCAATTAGGTATTACGAGTTTGTGCGTTTAATTCACTGTCATATTATTATAATAATTATATAAAAATATTTCTTTATTTGAAACTAAAACGAACATAATATTATGTGATATTATGATGTGCATTTTCATCAGATTGCTTTTTGGTTGCTAAACAAAATATGACAGGCATTTATTTTTAATAGATGTATACTGTGTTAAATAAGATTATGAGGCGTGCACTTATTTTTCATATGCTTCATAAAGTGAACCGCTTTGCCAAGAGCGCACGACTCGAAGAAGAACAAAATAGAGGAACAAAATGAAATAAAATAAATGGTATATTAAATAAACAGCAGCCCTAGTGAGCTTCAATAAATCTAGCGTAATAAGCTTAAACGATGCATGAAAATTACCAAGTAAGCGCGTGCAAGTTTTTTATAAAATTCCTTTATAAATATTTAATCTTGTCTTGACTGACTAATGTCTAAGTTCTAAGTTTCTAATTAATTCCTAGTTCATTAGGATGGAACATCATTGCAAAGCTGTTGAAGTTCAGAAAACTAGATATTTGTATTTCTTTTCAATCATATTTTGTTGGATTGAAAAGGAAATGCAGAAAAAGGATTTTTTCGCAATTAGATTAACTATAATTTTAATGTTTGCTCGAGTTTAATGCATAAATTTCAATAAAGTGCGTAATTATTGATAATCATATCAATTTATTTGTAAAATTATCTATTAATTTGTACGATTGTCGAATATCGAGCAGCTTAGACAAGGCTCGATAAATGCTACTCTTCAAGAACGTTTGTTCAAAATAAACCTGATAGTTTCATATTTATAACAAAATTTGAAGTAACACAGTTAAAATAGAAAATATAAAAGTGCTTAAAGTATCAACCCTTATATGTCCCACTGCTGGGCACGGGTCTCCTTCCTCGAAATCAGGCGAGAAGGGTAATGGGCCAATAGTCCACCGCGCTGGCCCAGTGCGGGTTGGTGAACTTCACATACCTTCAAAGACTTTCAATCTTATCAGGCATGCAGGTTTCCTCACGATGTTTTCCTTCACCGGTGAGCGAACGATGGTCTCGTGTGCACTTAGAAATTTAGAAAAACCCATTTGAAGGCACACACGGACGGATCAGGATCGAACCCGGAACCCCTCGCATAAGAGGCCGAGTCCGTCCACCACTGGACCACCGTCGCTCAAAAGTGCTTAGATCAGTGCAATTGTTAAATTAGCCGTTTAAATATAATTTATAAGTTCTATTTCATGTTTCGTATTTATAAACAAAACGCACTAGTTGATTGTTATTTTATTTGATAACAAAACAATTAACAGGAATACAACAATTTCAATGTTTATAGGACATCTTTTACTGAGTTTTAAGTAGCTTGGCTTTCAGGAGTAGGTATTAGGCTCCTAGATTCCTGAAATAAACTAACGTGGTATGAATCTATGGGCTAAATACAAAAAGTAGTAATCAAACACACATCTAAATTTCAAACTTCGAATAATATATAATATGCCTTATTCAATTCCAACGTAATATTACAAAAGCTACTTTATAAGCTTGGTCATCATGGCGCATACTAATGGTTCGAGTTTCGAGTTCACGGCCAACCAGTCGTTGCGTCATATGTTGATGAGATCGCAACGGAAATAAGTGTATCGTTGCTTCCTCTAAAGCGTTGGTAATAACTTTGAATTGAATAATTGTTA
The DNA here is from genome assembly GCA_905333005.2 of Lycaena phlaeas. NCBI lineage: Eukaryota > Metazoa > Arthropoda > Insecta > Lepidoptera > Lycaenidae > Lycaena > Lycaena phlaeas. The sequence goes on from HG995173.1 coordinate 12,377,929, forward strand.
ATGTATTTGTGGTTATTTATAGTTAGTTATTGATTTAAGCGGCTTCCGCGCGTTTTACGATCAAAAGCGTTCTAACCTGCATTTACAGAGTACTAAATTGTTCACATTACAGAACAGTCTACAAGATGTTGGTTTCTAATTAGCTATCTACTAGTACTACTAGCTATAGTACCTGTTGATACTAATTATTTGGTGGAGTTTTTCATGTTAACTTTTTTTACAATAAAATTTAAATAGTTAATAATGTAATTAATGTGTAGTTTCACCCGCGTACTTTTCATTCTCGTGGCTAAATTGTAGTTTATTCTAATCTGTAAGCTATTCTTTTATAAAGTTTCATCTAATTTAAATGTTTTTGCGTGAAAGAGCAAGAGACATACATCACATTCTTAAACATTTTCGCGCTTAAAATATCAGTATGATTTACGAATCTTATCTCATACTAATAAGCAAAGCTAAAGAGTTTGTTTGTTTGGACGCGCTAATATTAGGAATTAATGTTCGGATTTGAATGACTGTCTCTGTGTTAGGTAGCCCATTAATCGAGAAAAGCTATATATCATACGGCTAAGATGTGGTTGTAGCCAGCCAGTGAATGCAGGAGAAGTTGCAGGCAACAGCTAGTTCAGTATAAAGTATCATAGAAATCACTAATTGCTTTATGTCTAGTATTTTAATATGGTCGTGTAAAAAATCGTTAATCTGTAAGTCATACATATTTATAATTAATAATATAATAACAACAATCATATAAAATAAAATAAATTGAACATGTCATAATAAAATTAAATATTAATTAAAAGAAACAATCATACAAAGGAATCACACATTCAAGAATCTTTTAATTGAATCCACTTCATAACAAAAGCAGAGGTCAGACCTATCGTTTATTAAGAACTACTAGCAGTTAGACCATAATACCTGACTCATAATTTGTCTGCTTTATTGGTCCTAAATTTATCGAACTATTAAAGCTCCTCGCTACATAATAATATATTATTATGATATTTCATCTAAACACTATCTATTTATTGTATAATAACTGGTTATAGGAGTCAAAGGTGATACTAGGAAATTGGTGGCCAATTAAATACGTATTTCACGATTTCAGCTCATCCTACATTCTTGGGATATTTCGAAATCGTGTTAAAGGTAAATAATTCCTCCAGCGACAATCTGTTGCAATGAAAAAAATGTAACCTTATATTAAGTATGCGATGTGCGTACAGCCTTCACTGTTTAAACTTACTGTTACGATATTTCGGACCATTTGGGGCTCTTTTTTATTAAGGTTTTTTAGTATTTCAAGTATGTTCGTATATCTACTGGTTCCTTATGTAAAATATGCCTACTTTTAAACATCTGTAGAGGCTTAAATATGCTTTTTTCACCTTTTATTCCTAGTAGGCTAGGACAAAAAAATTGTCATAACCTTATTATCAAAATGAATATTTTAAATGTGTATAAGCAATTCGTTTGGGATTCCAATTTTATAAATTAGTGTGGGAATAGATAACCAAATACCTAATTAAAGTATACAAAGGAACACGTATTCCGTCTGTTGAATCTATATCTAGCTTTATTATTTAAGTTTTTACCATCTCAACATACTAGGTACGTGAACGAAAAATAACTAAACATATATAGAGATATATCTATATCACAGAGAACCTCTTATCTCGTTTATATATAGAAAAGTATACAGTTATAGTACCTACAGGCAAATCTGGAGGGATTCATTGCCAGTAATTTATAAAAAGAAGCAAGCGGTAGCTCAGCTTCACTCACTTCAATTATTTACAACCATATCTGGATTAGTACCAGTAATAAGGTATGGTACAAACGCTATGAAAGAATTTAACCAATCAGATGGATAGTTCCAAAAATTACCCCCTAAGTACCTACATACAAACTTCTAAACCCATATCTTACAAATAAATAAAATCGAAACGTCTGCTTCTCGTTTCAAAGTTACAGTTTCTTTACTACACGTGTATCAAAATTTATACGGCACTTACACAAAAAGTAAATGTTTTTTAGCCCTTTTGTCTGTCTCTCTGTTTGTTCTGGACTATCTTTGAAACGGTTGGGTAAATTTTGATGGGTGTTTTATAAAAAGATATCTGATTTAATAAAAAGTAAAGGGAATAAGTAAAAGTAAGACTATAAAAATAATCATCGTCGATTCGTACGGTTGTAAAACAAAGCTAACGAGGAATAGCAGCGGTTGTAGCTAGTTATTAGATTAGTATACAAAAGAAATGTTCGTGCAGACTAAAATCATAATCAGCATTTCAAAACACTAAGGAAGTTAACCTTAGAGTAGGATTTTGCTTTCTAACTTTAAGCAATTTGGCGTGTCGTCTTACAATTAGCATATAATGGCTGTGTTGTTATTTGCAACCAAAGAAATAGAACAAACCTGGTTAGGTAACTCGCCTGTGTCATATGTAAACACTAGTACCAACGTAATAAAAGTAAATAATAATCACAGATTTATAAATAAAAACAGGTGGAACATGCCAAACACGCGAACGACGGAACCAAAGCGAATACAAATTCAAAAGCGCACTCAAGTGCTTGACATAGCGTCGTACTCTACGTCTATTAGATTGCGTTCGCTTTAGAATTTTTATTCGCATTGGCGTCACTCTCGTGTTTGGTATGATCCATCTGTCTCTGTATATGAATCTATGATAATAATAATATGTTGGTACAGCTCACACACGAGCGACGATGGTCCAGTGGTGGATACACTCGGGCTCTTATGCGAAAGGTTCCGGGTTCGATCCTGACCCCCCCCCCCCCCCCGTGTGTGCCTTGAAATAGGTTTTTCTTAATTTCTAAGTGCACCCCAAACACGTGACCATCGCTCGCTCACCGGTGAAGGAAAAAATCGTGAGGAAACCTGCATGCCTGATGAGATTGAAAGTCTTTGACGGTATGTGAAGTTCACTGCACTGGGCCAGCGCATCGGTGAACTATGGCCCATTACCCTCCTCACCTGATTTCGAGGAGGAGACCCGTGCCCAGCAGTGGAACATAAAGGGTTGATACTTTACTTTTTTTACAGTTCACACACGGCCTTTTGATGCAACTACGCAGAACCTATATACCAGACAGCGAATACATACTCATATTATATTTGTAAATAAACGTTATAGATAAATTACGCCCAGAAAAAGAACAAATAATCATGCTAATCACATAAACATTTGTTCTGGCTGGGAATCGAACTCACGACCTGGCAGCTTAACAATCAGGGTCGCTAACCACTTACATGACAAAGTATTAATTGAAACTTGTACTACATTATGAAACAAAAACCTGAGTTATAAATATTCATAATGTGTTTCATACTTTTACAAACCACATTACGATAATCAGGGAATAAACATAAGGCTATATCTTTATGGAGCTAGAATACTTTCTATTATGAACTTCCCTACTCCCCGGTATAACTACTATGAGTTATACCGGGACAAACGCAAATATAGAAAATCGCTGAGAAATCATTTATTCTTAAAATTCTTAAATTAATCTTTAAATGTTTTAAAATCAGGCAATTCTTTTTTCATTATTTAATAAGGTACGATACGGCACTAATATATTATTTTGATAATAATATGGTATGCGACGCGGCGGCTTGCCCAGATACGCTCTTGTGAGTTTACGCGGCAAGTTTACAACTAATTATTGTAATGTTTGATTATTTTCTGTATTTTTAACAATAAAAAAAGAAAATCTTTCTATTTTATTTAATAAAAAGTATAACTGAATGTATGTACCGTCGGTTCTTGATGAAAATTCATGTCCATTATTTTTATATACAGTATATATTACAATTACAAATTTAACGACCGGTTTCGACTGATGATGACTTTGTCAAAATTGGCCGTGTAATTCGTAATTGTAAAATATAAAATAAATACTGGATAAAGTGTAAAGAGTTTTCATTGTAGTGGCTATATTATAAAAGTGATCTAATATTCCAATGTTCCGTCTTCTAATGAATCATTTTTATTCTAATTAAAATTCACCAGTCTCCAATAAATTTGTAATTATCGATTGCATTTAGTCACGCAAACCTGCAATAACCTCTTGTCTATTATGCTCGTATTATTCGTTTTAATCTTAAATTCTATAATTAACTTATAACATTCTGGTCACATCTTGGAAGTATTTTTTGGTAAGTGGGTTAAAATCCTTATAATTAGTTAATTTTGATGAGTTTTTTCGGGGTCCTTATTGTGCTGGATCCAATTAAATTAGATTCCTAAAAATTATTCATACATTTCCCATTTTCAATAGCAAATATTTTAAAACCCTTATTACATTGCAGTACCTTTCCTCCCATATATTGAACACGAATTGCGGAAACATTTAGTTCATAGTTTATTAGAAAAAAAATCCTATATTATTTGATCAGATTTCACACACTGAGAAGTGAAATGAGCTATCAAAATTAAGCATTTTCAGCCCCTGCATAGCTGTAACACGCACTTACAGTTCCAGGACCCTCGAAAGCGGCTGAAGGCACTAGCAGTAGATTTAGTTAGGGTAATACACTCGTAAATGCGAGTCCCACATAGTTCTAGGACCTCGGTAACTTAGATACACGCGAAATTCATTCCCCATAAAAAATCTGTTACGGTATTGCAAAGCTTATTGTATGTTAGTAATATTACGTTGGTGATAAATAACGACGGTTTTTAGTAGAAACAATCTAGGTTGTTATAATTTTTTACACCGTGAATATTTTAAGCTAAATCATGAATATATTAGATGGCAGTCAATTTTAACACACATCTCAAAATTGCACAATCTAACGTCTATCATTATGATATAACAGCATCATTCATTAATTTTATATTACTAATTTAAGACTGCATAAAATATTCTGCATAATATTCATTTTTATGTAAAAAAATATACTATTTTTTTTATTAATCTAGTTGCTCAAATGTATAAATTAAGAATTGGCTGCATCAAAATATTTATTTGATAATCGAGAACGCTGAAGACTTGCCTTATAGGAAAAAAAATAACAATCTTTATTTTGTATGTAAAATAAAGGATATTTCTCAAGCAAATGAACTGACATAACTTATACAGGTCTATAATGAGAAAAATAATGGTAATCTAAATAGTAAAATAAATTAATCCAACTCTTTGAATCCATGTAAAACGGGTCAAGTGACCGTGGGAATTATTTTCGGGTGCCTCATCTTAAAGAGAAAAAACAGAAAACAATATGTTATGTAATATATAATATCTTGAATGTGTGAACTTTATGATGACCGCGTTCTAAAGTCACACTCCTTATAGATAGAGAGATCAATCAAATTATAAATAAAGTCATACATCTCCAAAGATCATGTCAATTATTTTCCGCCTCGAATCACATGTCACGAAGTGTTAGCTAACGGTGTCGTGTCTTTACGAAGAGGTCTTACTTTCAAAACCAATTTAAAATGATGCGACTTGCAAATAACAATCCCTGTGTTATGGAATCAAAAACGAATGGAGGAAAAGAATATTTGATTAATTTGGACATGATTAATGTTATTTGATGTAATTTACTTTTAATTATGTGCCTATTATGTATATAGGTTAAGCAACGCTTGCAAAGGTTTGTTCGTGGATGGGTGACTATCTTTACATACCGAGACTCCTCCGTGCCTCGGAAAGCACGTTAAGCCGTTGGTCCCGGCTGTCATTCATGGATCTTTGACAGTTGTTACGGGTCGACAGAAGCCCGAGAATCTGACAACCAGTCTTACCGTGGGATACCGTCTCACCCAGTTACTGGGTTGTAGAGGTCCGATAAGCAGTTGCTCCATGTAAAATACTGGTATTCAGCTGAATCCGTTTAGACTGGAAGCCGACCCCAATGTATATTAATGAGGTAGATGATGATATGTATATTTATGGTCATTGTTTATTGAGTTTTTAAAATAAATCGAAGCGTCAAATTCCACGTAAATCGAATATATTAAATTCTCGGGTCGTGGTGTTTGTTGCCAAACCACTCCGAAACGGCTCGACTGATTCTAATGAAATATTGTGTGCTTGTCGGTTAGGTCTGCGAATTGGTCGACATCTATTTTTCATCCCCCTAAATGTATGTGCGGTAGATGCCTATAAAAAAAAGTAAAAAGTCACATACTCACATCGCTTTTATGAACGCATAGGGTTGTCAGGTTGCCAAACCTAAAAGCCAAACAGACCAGCCAGCTTTTGGGTAGAAAAGCCGGAAACCCAACATTATTGAGGATTTTGTCTCAGTATTTATAGGTACGACATATGTATGTAAAATCAAGCTTTTTATGAGTATAACACATTTTGTTAAATTCTAGTGAACTAATACCTAGATAAAATCGAATTCTAAGACTGAATCTTAGCCTAAGACTAATTTTAGCATCGCTCGTTTGCAAAATGTAAAAAGTCTAACAAAATCCGGACACCGTTTATTTTGGCCGGACTCGCAATCAAAAAGCCGGCGTATCTAGACGCCTGGCAACCCTTAACGCACATGTACACACTACAAATCATGGTGCGTTAAGAACGTGATTAAAATGTGGGCATTTTATCATGTTCATCATGGTTTATCACGGTTCATTACAGACAATAACAAAAGAATAATAATCATTACTTGTAATTGACTGGACCTCATGCGAGAATCATTTGCAACACGATCGTACAATCCATGCGATTTTCTATCGTCCCAGTCACGGAATGTAAATGGGGTTTTTTATTGTTATCGTTAAATCTTATTCGATTATCGTTATATTATTATCATCATCATAATCAGCATCGTCATCATCAGCATTTATCCGTCCTCTGAAGAACATAGACCTGATATTGTATTAATATAAAATATTGTATTTAAAGTATCTAATGGTGATCTTAATTTCGACTGGGAGTAACGGAGATTGGTCCAAACGAACGAACATTCGAGTATAATATCCGCTTTATTACTACTTTTTATAGAACTTACTTTATATTATATATACCCTGTGGCTACACTTGATTCTTGGTTTAAAAAAACCTCTTTAATATTTGCGTTCATAGAGGAAGGCGTATGTTCAGCAGGGGACGGATAAAAACTGAATATGAATTGCCATGATCATGATGTATCACATGAGAAAATATTATTTGTATTATAAATTCGGAACAAGCAAACTCTCTATCATTATAATAAATGACATTATAATATTATCATATAACTTTTAATTTTAAATTATATATTATTATATTTAACCATACCTAATAACGACTTAAATGCTTATAAATTTTACAATTATTTTTATCATAATTGTATTTAGTAATAACTTTTTATAATTAATTTGTTTATGTAAATTTAACCGGGTTATTTATTTACTTAATGATACCTGTGACTTGGCGTGAAATTAAAAAAAGTTGTCGTATAAATATTAAGTGTAAAATCGAGCTACTTTATGTCTTTTCTTTAGATGTATATTTTACTTCTTGTTTTACATTATAATGTAATAATGGAAATCATCTTTAAGTTAATTATATAATTGGATCCCAATCTGTCACCATCAAGTGAAGAAAATAGAAGTGTTTCTTATGTAATATATTATAAACGTAATAACATAATATATGAGCTAGTATCAGTATTTACATGTACAACATATTAGAAGAAGTGGTTTTTTTTTATCTCGACTAATATGAAATGTAAGCTAATTTAGTAATTTTTGTATGCGTTTATGTGATTTTTAATTTTGTTATGAATATTATTGTATTGTAGTAAAATATTAGCTGAAATTTATGAACCATATTAAATTACACACTAAGTTGTTACAAATCGTTCCAATTCATTAGAGATTTAGTTTTGATATTTCGCTGCTGGTTTTCTCTAAGGATTATGATTAAGGTTGCGAAAACTAAGAGGTAATAATTTATAATGATCCTAATATTATAATGCAACGAATTTACACAACGCGGCATAGAGTTTGTGAACTAAGACACGCATTTTTCTTTTTTTTTTACTAACACTAACAGCGCATTGCGGTTTTACCCGCGTTATTACTAATTCCGCGGGAGTAGGAGGATAAATTCAGTAGTTTCTAGTATTTGAGTAACAAACATCCATACGAACTCTTGCGTTTATAATATAATATATTAGTAGGATGACACTAAAAAAAAAAAAATTCTTAGTCAAATACTTTTTTTTTCTTTAATTTGAATAATTTGTTTTGGAGATTACATGTACATTCAAACTCACAGAGGTTTTCCCTTTACTCTTTATAAAGTTTGTATGTAATGACAAATATAAACTTTTATATATGTATATAATAACACACTTAATAGCATCAGGTTGCGGTCATCCAGGTTTGAATAATTGACCACAATATTTTATTCCACGAACTCCTCGACTTTTCTAATCGAATATTCATTAGTTTCAAAGAACATTCTGTTAGTATCGGTGTGCCTCGGCCAGGAACACTACTTGGGCCTCGGGGTGGTAAGCGACGTCGATTCCTACACATGGTAAATACATCGATCCGGATCGATCGGGTAAGATTAGATTCGAATCCGATACGAGTCTACACTAATCAAAACCGCGAAAACACCGATAGCACTTTGCTATCCGTCGATTGCACGGGTTCCGCGCACGACCCACATCCCCCGTCATAGGGGGAGGGTAGGGCCGGCCCTCCGACTAATAGTTTAACTTCATCCGCTAACGAGTCGTCGACTGTATTGGATTTGATTAACCAAACACCTATTCTGTAGCGCGTGCGATATACCGCGCCCCTTGCGGGGCCCAAAGGGGGGCGCCCCCTTTCGAATTTTACTAGTGAGCCATCTGCTCACCCACCGATTGAGCTTAAAGGCCATCAGGCCTAAGAGTCTACCTTTCAAAAAAAATCTGTTAGTATCTTCTGGTACCTTCAACGTAAAAGAAATACGTGAATAACAATATACTAACGCCAATAATCATGTCGTGGTCTTTCATTGTTATCATTTTTTTTTTGTTTATGAACAAAAAACTCTGTAACTAATGTTTTTTGTCATTAAGCATAAGATATGAAATTATTAAGGCCTAATAACATTACAAAATCATTTCAATCATTATACGGAATGAGAAGAGCAAATTTCGAAACGCGATGTAGACCGCGTTAAGACCGAATGAAGCAAACCAGAAATGAACAACTTAGCATTTTAAAATGGTCCCTGCCTTCCGTGTATATCTCCGTATATGTGGTTAAGTAGACCAAAGTAGACATATAAAGGTTATCGCTGTATCCTCATACATATTATATGAACTAATATTAAGGCGATGGCTTAATATTGAAAACATATTTTTATTCCATATACGCTTGAGTCATGTATCACATCGTAAGGAGGAAAGAGGTCCATGTTGTTTTATGATCATATTTCATTCCTTATATCGTTCGTTTTGGATATTAACGCCTGTAGCTACGCATGAAGCGTTAAAGAATGACATATTTAGGCACCGAAAGGTGGCGATAATGTTATGAACATGAAAGAAAAAAATTATGTTGTATATAATAATATAACTATCTGTTACCCGCAACGTCGACTAAATTAACTAAGATTTGCGACGAGATCTTAGCGGAATTATATAGCCTATAACATTCATGGATAAATGGGCTATCTAACACTGAGAGAATATTTCAAATCCGATCAATAGTACCTGAGATTAACGCATTGAGACAGACAAACTCTTCAGCTTTATATATCAGTAGAAGATACGTCCATGGACGCTTCTTTAATGAACTTGTGTTACGAGTACCAGACAAGGGCAATGTATATTACTTTATATTTAGTGTTAGCAACCGTAGCGCCATCTGGCGGCTATAAGTCTGAAACGGGGAACAGGTTCCAGTTTACCTGCGTGTGGCGTGACGTAGTCGTTGTCAAAGTGTGGGTAGGATGGCCGAGCGTTATGAAGGTAATTAAGTTTGCCTTTAAATAGCGGGGTATAATTATTAGAGGGGTCATTCGCGTCTGTGAGTTTGAAGAGGATGAAGCTCTGCCCGAATTGTATTGTAAGGTCACGTAAGCCATTGTTTATTTTAATATGTAATATGTAAAGTGTAATATGGCGATAGTGTGTGTAAATGTATGGGCAGTGTGAGTAAGAATGTATCTTAAAATATGTACCTGTGAACCTTAATATTGATATTTTTATGGATAATATAATATAATAAATGTTTATATTTAAAACGCATTTTCACTTCTGATGTTTAAATTAGTATACAATATAATATATTTAAGGTTATTTATGCATAATATACATATTATTTAATACACATTATTTCATTTTTTTATTCCTGGACACTTTTAGATCCCTGGCGAACCAACTACCTGCGGCTTGAGCGCCAACGCGCTAACAATTGAACAAATGAAAGAATACAATAAGAAACTAATTAGAAGTGATCAATGAAACAAAATTAAATGACAGGAGAAGTGGAAGATTAAAAAAATTTCAAATGAAGTAACTTAAGACTTAAACCACGACGTATGGTTAGAAACTTTTTTAATTACAGAACTAAAGTTGAAGTTCACTTTAAACTTACTTAGCTCTTTGTGCCCTACTTACACCTGAATGTAGTTTGCGCGTAGTCTAAAACTGCATCTTTAACGACTAATTAATTTCGATGGCGTTATAGCGTTATGGTTAGTGTGTACAGCAAAAATGTGCAATTAATTACTAATTATTTATTATAACCATTAAGGTTAATTAATCATGATAGCGAGTAATCAAACACGTGCCTCGAATTATGAACACGGCCTTCTTTTTATGATACCAAGTAATTACATGGTGTACTCATAATGAGCACCAAAATGTTCAATTTTATCGCAATTAGTTTACAAAATACTAAACGAGTCATACAACTAACTCCGATCGACAGTTCATGGTTCTTTTTGGAAAATATCATCCTTGGATGTAGCTTCCTCTGTCATGGCATTTTATCGATTATGCAAAATAATCCTCTTCAAATACTTTAATCACAAGATCGCAATATCAAGAAATTTAATAGAAATAAAAAACGTAGTATATTGGTTACTTTTTAAATATTTTTTTTAATCTAACGCGATCATAATTCATATTCAAATATAATTTTTAAATAGTTTTGATATTTGATATTTAGTAGTTATTACTAGATACAGGTACATTATGTAGCTGCTAAAATTCAGTGAGGTCATTCACCTTAGTAATAGATATTAAAAGTGCATGTAATAATACACACTGCAGAAGTTCGTTAACACTTCAATTTCAAGACTTTATAAAATTATGTAAATATCTCGTACGTAACAAACCGTGTTTTACAGTAATGATACATCTCAATACCTTTATCGTCTTATCTACGCAACTGTTACGAATTTAGTGTTATATGCGTATTCGCTTTCCTTTGGCGTAACAGTGAAAGTTCCCAATAAACTCCATAAATGGACACACTACAGGAACAGATGTCAGACGTGAGATACTCCTAAACAATAAGACCCTTTGCGATACCCACGTTTGGTCAAGAGCTGCTGAGAGCTATTTATTTATTTGTCTAATTTGTGCTATAGGTACTTTATGAAGTAAAAACTTCTTTTGCCGCGTTAGCGCTTTTACGTAGGGAAACATTTTATAGATCCGCCTCTCTGACATGCTGCATTTTTTAATTACTTCTTTTTTTAATTAATTCTTAATTATATGACTTCAAAGAAAGAGGCGTTTCTCAATTCGACCGTATATTATATGCTTTCTGTATTAAAATTTGAAATTTCCTAATTTTAAATTATAAGTTTTAGCTTTTATCGAAAATCCACAATATGACTGCCTTTTTTATAAAAGTTGAAATGTTTTGGATTAAAAAGGCGGCTTAGGTCATGTGGAAAACAAAATGTGACAAAGCGATTATTTTCTAATTCAACGAAGTAAAAAAAAGTTTTTTAAAGTTATAGTATAGTTATTATTTGCGAAAAATAAAAGTACACCGAGAATAATAAATCTAGTTCTTACAAAATATTGTGTCTAGATAGTATTTTGCTGTGATAATACGATAAATGAATAAATTATTAGTTTTAAAACATAATTTTGATTTATTGTGTTAATTTTGTTATTGACTTGTTACTATTATAGAAATGCCATAAAATTTAACCATATTTTCCATATAAGAATGTAACATTCTGAATCTGAAATTCTAGTACATGAGTATCCTATGTAGTTGCTTAAATCTGACATTGAAATACGATACCTAGATCGCTCGACTCAGCAGCTGCGAAGGCTTTGAGATAGAATTGCATGGTGTCGGTTACTGAAACTGTATACAACTGATATCGACTGGCACTATAATATGTAGGCACTAGGCAAGGCTAGTAAGGTATTTTATTGACATTCACCCGATTATAGAAAACATGGTATGAAGATTGGAAATCCTTTAACATACTATGTTAATATTATTGTCAAAGGCTATTTTTTTTTCAATCAATCAATCAATCATTTATTTGCTTGGAACATGGTTTTATACGCTATACAAAAAGTGCAATATATAGTGTACAAATAGTGTGCTTGAGTGCATGCATTATTTATAAAATTAAGTTACATTACATTATATTTTTCTATTTTATCGAAGTGGAAAAAGCTGTGAATTACTTTTTAATATTATCTAGAATTGTATTTATACATCACACGTCCACACCAGGACCTTTATGTTGAAAACTAAAACCAGTCATTTTTAGATGACTTTTAATTTATATTATTTAACGTTATATTTTAATAGACATGTTTATTAGTTTGATTCAATTTTAAATTTAACTTCTTATCTAGGACAAACGTAGCCAGATACTTCTTCTATCCGAAATATTATACTAAATTATATATGGCATTTTAGGTTCTAGATTGTAAAAGTAGGACACAAAACATTAACGCAATTTGAAGACCTAAAGGTGCGTTCCGATGACGATATCGTTATATTAACTTAAATGCTCTAATGTAGTTTTGAATTATCTCGAGCAAAAGGTCTATTTTACGTAACATAGATTACACATTAACTTCAGTCCCTCGACCGAACGACCATAATAGCTAGAGCTCTAATTAGTATCAGTGTCATTCGCTGGTGTAATCTTAAGATCGATCTCAATTGGTTTGGAGTTGAGGAGTCTTAGAGGAATTCCATCACGACCAACTGATGAACAGACTTATGTGATAAAGGAATCTAAGGCTTCTAAATTTCAATTTGAAATATATTACGAAAATAATGGCAACTATGTATACGACGTAAACGTTGTCATAAACAACTAAAACAACTGTAGGGAAAGGCAGAAAAAATTAATGTTGTTTTCTAATATTTACGTGAACATCACTAATAATGAGAGTAACAAATTATACTAATTTTATCTCGGCTTATTAAGTTAAGACATCCACAACGTTTCAGATACCTACATCACAAAGACCATGATCAGCGGAGTCCTCCCGTAAACTTAAAAATCGGTTGTCTGTAAAGTCGGTTTACTGACGATAGTTGAACGTGACGTCATAAGAAAATACTGGACCGACTGTGCTTCTTTGTCGCTCGTTCCGCGCTCTTACTTGAATTTCAAGCCTTAAATTGAACGCCTCAGAGCGAGGTAACGCCGCATGAGTCATGTTTTTTCGTGCGTGCCGCCTCCATCGAATTATAAGTCGAGTCGAGAATATTAATATCGTTGTCACGTCAAAAACTTTATAAACCGAGATAATATCCGTGAAAGTTGTTTCATTATAATGAGAATATTTAATATTACGTCAAACGTCAAAACATTTTCATTCATAACTATAGTCCTCGCCACTTTTAAAGTCCTGCGACTAATGCCTGAACTAAATTTGACAAGATTGACATCTTGACATCTGCCTGGAGTAAGAAGTTGTGATATTTTAAATTGTTTTACGTGAAATATGGAGCATATAATATAAAGTAAGGTGTAAAAATTTAAGGCCGTATAATGATCGTTAAAGTGAAATAATTTTGTGAATTAGAAAGTAAAAATAAACAACAATTAACCCCGTTAAATAATATGTTTATAAATGTCACAGCCATGACAGGTAAATTGTAGAGATGCCAGAGTCACTCATTTTTGCCTAATTTATGGTTAAAATATTATCATTAACTCTATACCTACATTTATCTAATGATATTTTATATGAATGTAATTACAAGGTAAAAGAATTAAAACCTTGCTTAGATGAATTATATTTTTAGGTGTTTCTGTAAAGAAGGTCGAATAACAAACGTCACCCCTGGCAAAAGCCGAACACAATCGAAGAAGCTTGTTTAAGATGAATTCTACTAATCGGTTATACGTAAAAAATACAACGAAATATTAAAAAAAAAATGTTTTATTTTACTAAAACCTGGTAGGGAGATTTTTATTTTGCTGCTATAATTATTTTTGTCATTATTAATATCATCAGTCTTTATCAATGCACTACTGACCATAGGCCCTATAATTATTTATTTTTTTTATTGTACTAGACTTGGTGGAAAATCATTACAATAGAAATTGGCAACATTGAGTTATGAGATCGCAGCGCCGCGTCTATCGGACTTCTAAAGTGGCGATGACTCTAAACTTATAAGAATAATAAAAATACGGGACTTGACACAAAACTATTCAATTCATATTAGGTAATACATACACGACAAGACACTCTCAACACTAGACATCAGTTGTGTTGTGTGACGACGTGACGAATAAATAGACGCTAACGATCTTATTATAATAGACTTATGTATATTAATATATTTTACAGTTTGCTAAATAATATTAAAAAATCCAACCCAGGCAGAGCCCGTTCTTATGGCAACCAAACAACTGACACATACTTGAATATATTTTTAAATGCAAACACATTGCAGATAAATTACACTCAGACACAGAACAAATGATCATGCTCATCACACAAACATTTGTATTGGGTGGGAATCGAACCCACGACCTTCTGCTTTAGAGTCGGGGTCACTAACCGTTAGACCAATATAAAGTGTTGGTCTAATATTTTTTGAATACACAAACATTAAACAAACATACCAATAAAAATAATGTAAAGAAAAAAATGACAGTAATAGTACAATTTTATTAGTGTCGATAAAAGTGAAAACTTACAACACCAAAGAATTAGGATATTATGAAATTCTAGATGTAATAATTAGTTTTTTGTTTGCTTAAAGATCTACCTAATTAGTTATTGTATTCATTTTTTCAAGATCACCATTATATTTTCTTCTTAGATAAAGAGACAATGCTTTTCGCCTCGAGCGATAATAACTAGTTTTTATTAGCTTAAAGACCTACCTTATATGTTATTTTATCCCCTTTTTAAAGATCACAACTGCAAGAAGATCACCATTATTTTTTTCTTAGATAAAAAGACAATGCTCTTCGCCTCGAGCGATAATAATTGATGCGTCCAATAATCTGATCCAACAAAGAAAATCCAGATAAAATTAGTTCATAGTTTGCTTATTTCTTCTAAATATAAAGTAATTTCTTTGTTTTCAATGATAATATTTATGCTAGTTATTTATGTGCAATTATTTGTACCTAAATAATGACTCTGAATCAAGCGCTAAACCTGGAAATCATAATTACTTCGCTACCTAGAAGTTAATTATACGTGGACCCACATTATCAATATTATATAATATTACTAACATAATATACTCAAACTATATTATGTTCTAATTATATAATATTGACAGCTTATTACATTAATTTATATCACTCAGTGCGATACATTTCTAATATGTCCGCCGTAATCGGTCTAGTTCTATAAATTATGAACTGAAGTATATTATTTTAGATATAACTAACAAGGTTAGGATAATTTATAAACATATTATTAAAAAACATATCAAATTATTTATACGGTGTATTTGGAACGCTTTGAAAAACAAAGAGGTATGATAGTGTAGGCGTGGCTTAACATGGTAAAATATAAAAAACGCGATTTTTTTTTTTGGTGGACTTTTTAACCTATTTTCGCATAGTCCGGTTTTGTAAACATAACAATACAGACATTTGATGACAATGCTTTAAAATAATGGTTTTTTGAATAAAACAGAAATGTAACAGCTGACTCACAGCCGCGTCGCGCAAGGTGAACGAACTCCCGCGCCCGCACCGGCGGGCATGCAAAATACATAAGTACTAAAATTTTCTTAAAAAAACGTTTCTGAGCTAAATGGTTATATGTATTACATAGTATATAAATAGTATTTTATTAGGCTTACATCTTTCCAAGCGTTCCAAATACACCCGGTATTAATTATATAATATGGGTAGGTACCCCGTGAATCACGCAGTTTTTCAGAAAGTGTGTGAGTTTACGGATATGCATGCAAATAGCACCGCCTTTTTTCCCACTCTGCATATACATACACTCGCATCCACCACCACCACACACTACCATAAAAGACCACAGCCACACAATCTACTAATCTTTCGCCTCGTCACCAGGGCATACTCAGTACTCTACGATTAGTAATCGGCACGTCACTTAGTGATTACTAATCGCATCGAATAAATAGAATTCTATAAAGACTGAGTGGTTCGCGGAATATTGCTAATTAATATATAATTTTATATCTTTTGTAAAATGGATTTCTGCAAAGTAACGCCTGATTCTATTAACTATAAATATTATATTAGTGGCCGGGGAAGTAAATGATGGTTAAGATAATAAAGTAAAAACGATCAAACCACATGTATGTCTTATGGCTGGGCACGAAACTCCTCCTCCGAATCAGGCATTGGGTCATAGTTTACCGATACGCTGCACGCGCTGGCCTAACGTGAGCTAGTGAACTTCACACAAGACTTTCAATTTCATCGGTCATGCAAGTCTCCTCGCGATGTTTTCCTTCACTGGTGAGCGAGCTATGGTCTCGACATGTCTAGGGTGCGCTCAGGAATTTAGAAAAACCAATAATAATTACTTGATAAATGAAATGCCAGCGTTGAACATAATCATAATAAAAAAGAGATTAAATTAATAGACACGTAAAAAACAGAATAGAATACATACAGACGAGGGCACGCCACAAGCTCATCGCTACCATTGAAAGGAGGAGCATTTGAATCAGTGGCACCTAAACCTCTTCACTGTTGTAAGCAAAGTAAGTAAACTACGCGAATAAAATTTTAGTATGTTATTTTTCATTATATATTCTAATGAACTGGAATAGGAAAACAGGATTAGTAAAAATTACTCTCATTAATTTTAATCCAAAAAAAGACACCTTTTATTATTATTATTTTTTTGCTACTTCTTCCCGGACTGTATGTATTTACACTTTGAAATTATCAGAAGCGTTAGTAATTCCACTTATCTAGAGAATTAGAATAAATCATGTTATTTATTTGTGCCCTTTATTTTTTATGATTTATTTTATACTTTCGCCGCTTATGCCGCATACGCGTTTGGGTCTCTTGTCTCTTTTGTTTACGTAGGGAAGTAAATTAAGTTATCTAATGGAAACTATGTGAAACGGACAGAGCGAGTGTCCAAATTATTTTCGGGTTTTAAACTTTTTTCTTTAGATTTTTTTTTTTTAGTCTACCTCCTTAATGGAACTCACAAACTGCTTATATTATCAGTATAACATAGAGGGACAGTAGGTAAATAATACATGCCATATTCTTAAGTAAATTCGTACACGGCGATAATACGCTGAGAAATCAGGTCCAATCTCTCTTGTTGACATTGTAAAGAAAAGACATAAGTAATGCAGTTGTCACTTGTGTGAACTTAATAAGAAAATATGACAATTATAAGCTTAGTAAATAACAGTATTTTGTAAACTTATTAATTGTTTAATTAAGGTTAAAGTTAAATTTTGAATAGGTTTTCACTTTTTGTAATTCTCTAACTAAAATTGTAGTATGCAATATAGATAAATTTTATAAAAATTAATTTTCATCTAAATTTGGAAGCAAGGCCCCATTTGAACGTGGTACAACAAAAAAAATAATATATTACTTCTTTTTTTTATTTCCAAATTTAAACAAAATGTGCAGCTTAAATAAAATAAAAATTGAGTTGGTACCTCAATTATAAATATTTTAAATCTTAAACTCACTTAACGACAAAATAAAAATTAAGCAGTGAAATTAAAAATTTATTAGACGGAATAAATTAAATTGTATTGTGAATATGACTTGAATATCAAATCAAATTATTTTTAACGGTATTTGTATGTTAGATATCTTCAGAAAGTTTTTACTACTAAGCCAATTACTTAACAACCATCTTAAGAAAGTAAAGATATTTTATAACCTATTCATATCCAGTTAACAGAAAACCATGAAACGATACCATGTAATTACATCCATTTAAGCTGATTGAATTTGCTAAATGACCAAATAATAAAACACTATAGTATAATTATATTCTAAATAAAATGGATCGAAAATTACCAGAAAGTAAAATATGTTTATATTATTAAAAAACCTTCTCACAAAATGTAGAATAAATTTAACGTAATTTTACCTTGTCTTGTAATTACGTATAATTAGAAAGAAATAACATGACTTACAACTTAGTTATTACATGACATACAAACATAAGTTTAAAACGTAGACGATTATTAAGAAATTGTAAGCATGCGGAGAAATATCTACTTAAATGTTATTATTGTTACGTGAGATATGATCTGAAAGACGGTCACGCGTTGATGAATGAAAAGTAGGTTATCTGGGTAAAGGCACAGCTGTGTTATCTGTGCTAAAACCGAAATTGCTAATACGAACATCCTTTACAAATTCATCATAATAGTTGTAAAAAAACATGAATATACTAATTCAATATTCATGTTTTTTGGTTTAAGATAAAAAAATATATGCAATTGATTTTCTTCATCATTTTCCTATTATCCTTTTAAGGTATGAACCTACTGAGATATGAACACCTGACAGTATATGGTCATTCAATAATGAGAACATAATATGAAAGGTATTTTCTTGTATATTCTTCTAACATTATATTACGTATTAATATAAATATATATTAATTAAAAGAAGCTTAACCTTTGCATTCCTTTTTTACTGGATTGCGCAAAAGGAAGATTGTGAAATTTAGTACATTAAAGACTACGTGGAGAGGAAGAGCAGAAAGTTATTATTTGTTGTGTAACATGCATTATAAATAGTTGAATTAATTAAATCAAATTATCTAAAGACACTACCATACAGACGTTCAAAGTTAAATAATGACATATCAAATAAAAGATTGACGTTTAATTTTTTTACAAATAAGTTTCAAAGCTTTGAAGCATTAGCATCGTACTATTTAGAGTGCAAGGCTATCTTGAGTGCAGTAAACGGGATAACTCTAAATTATTGATAATAGGTAGATATATTAATTTTCACATGTTTGTTTAGTGTCAGAATATATTATAGAGAATTTCTAGCGGATAAATGCGTTTGACCAACGTAAGGCTTATGATTGATTACTTAGTAGTATCATCCTGGGCCTCTGGATAGGCAAGGTCACTCACCTTGACCTTGGCTAGTGATAAATGGGTTCCAGGTGAATTCGGTTGCGTTCATCTAAAATTTCGTTAATTTGAAAAAATAAGTAACATCACTAGCATAGAGAAACATCATATAACTGCATTTTAATTTTGAAGACGCCACAATAATTTTGTTAAATTGGCTAATAAATCATCTTCGTAAATCTAAAATTAAATCTGCAGCATCATTGCAACAAGAAATTCTAGGAAACAGAACTAAGTCCTCAGGAGTTGCAACATAATAATTATACTTAAGAATGTGTTCAATTATATGGCATAACTTAATGTAACGTTAACATACATTAGATAATAAAAGCAAGTTAATAAGTTATAGCGGACTCTCCTTAATCGTATGTAAATTTTTGAATTAAATTACACATTACTTTAATTCTAATTTGTACAATGATATACAATTTAATAATATCAAAATAAAATTTAAAAAAAAATACGTTGAATTATTTTAAAATGTTATACTAAAACTACGAACTGACAACATAAGAAAGCAGGACAGACAAAGGGACCTGAACTATTTTTAAGTCTGCCCTTGAAATCAGAAGGTATTTTAATATAAGAATGCTTAAACGGCAGGTGGTTTATCTGATGGTCACTAGGTATTAGGACAATTAATACGTACGGGATAGTTGGAAATATAGTATAATCAAAATCAAATGTTCTCATTTCTAAGTATACAGTATGTACGTAAGTGTGCATGCACCAAATTATTTTTTAAGTCAAAACATGTACATAACACATTTTTATACAACTCCGAATTACTCAGGATCAGCATTGACCAGGTGTACATATTATTATATTAAAAAATTGCGTGGTTGTCTGTGATAAATTTGGTGTGATTCTATCGCCTATGATAGAGCCAGGTATAAATATAGCAGGGTAAAATATCATTGTACTTATTTCAATAATTATAAAAATAATCTTTAGATACGGAGCCATTCTTTACAGGTCTTTTAATTTTTTTCTATGGCGCCTTATTAAAGGAACTTTTAGGCATTATGGGCTTAGGCCATTTATTCAAGATGTATGAAATCCTCTTGTATGAAAGTTAGATCGCTCGTGCATTGTATCCAGTATCCCCGGTAACATAAATATTTATGCAAGGCACACGGGTACATGCTGTCATTTACATAAATCATAAATAACATCCATCGGTTGCACTATCTGATAATTATGCGTTGTCAATATACAGATGTTAGTTATGTTGCCATTTTACATTTAATATATTTGACATTGATATTAAAAGTCAAAGACAGTAGGACTTAACTTTTAAATGTCTATTAGGTAATTTATTATATAGAGCTATTATGCTACTGACAAGTTAAGATTGGAAGGAATTATATTTAAAATTTGTCATGCTCTAAATCTATTCGGTCATGGTAGTCCTAATTATCCCACAGTCCTTTCATATTTAAGATTGGACTATTATCGAATATTGAAAATCACAGTTTCACTGACTTTGTTTTGCCGCTTCTTCTTAGTGGGCTTGCCTTGGAACCGGCGGTAGATTCATTTGAAGCTACTTTATTGCTGCTATTTAAATTAGTAAAAATTTGAATTCGAATTTTGAATTTAAGCGAGTCGTTAATTAAAATATTGTATAAGTTTATAAAATGAAAACACACACGTAAGATGTATCGCTTGTCTTTGTTTGATGATTATAACACGGAAGACCGAGCGACAAGGTAAAAAATGTCCTTGTTGTGAACACTATAAAAACTATAATTAACTACTGTAACATAAGATGACGTATCTGCATAAGTATAAGGTTTAATTTACATGCTTATTTTAAGCACGCATCGAATAATCTATTTTTTTAAGTTTACTATATTTTAACGTACATTGTACACTTGAAATACTCGTACATGAATTCTTAAGGGCAAATAATATAATTTAAATATTTTAAACTATTTACTATGATTTATGTTATGTAAATATTAGGAAAGTAAGTTTAAAACTAAACCATTGGATCTTTATTTGCATTTCGCTCTATAGCGTTTATTTATTTTAGTTATATTAAGAAATAATAGCACTTGAGTGTAAAACAAAATAATGTCCCAATTTTGTCACAAAAAGCACATTTTTTGAAAACTTTTTGGAAAAAAAAAATATGACCTTAAATATCCATCGCTGTCCGCATTTGTGTTATTAAACAATACCAAAAACGGGCCCTCGTATTATTAAAGCAGCGAGTGTGCAACATGTACCTTAATTATTCGTCATGCACTACGATTTTAAATTTGTCGAGACATTCACAGAGAAAGCTAATTAATATCCCCGTCTTACGTAATGTTAAAAATTCGGGAGAAAAATAATACTAAAACACCACCAACCTAATTCACGGTGGAAAGGCGGTTATCCTGAAAGCACACGTAAATATATCGAACACTCGGCCGGCACACAGAGCGGATGTCTTCTCCGACGCGCGAACATCAACTGTTCGTCCGACGTCCACGCGTAGCTCCGAGCGTTGATAACCGATACGGATAAGCACGGTATTTACGAAACAAATTGAATGTTACAATAAACGATTTTCAACGTTGACCGTTGAGGTCAACAATCTACATTAGATGCATGTATATAATATTCTATCGATTTTATTGAAAAAAACATAATATTATGTGCATTTAATTTAGAAATATATAACAAGATTGCTTAATTGTTGTGTAGTTTAAATGAATCAATAATATACTAGTTTTTGTCTGACGTGCTTTATTTCTTCTTGGCGTTGACTTTTTAGAAATCCGTACTTGTATTTCATTCTGTAAAAATGTTTTTTTTTTTGACTTGGTTTTACTCAACTGAGGACTAAAGAAAGGTTCTACGGAATCAAAAAACTTTCATTGTGAATGTAGGAAACGATATAATGTAGTTAGAAAAAAAAAAGAAATATATTTAGAATTTAATAGTGATATAGAAAAAAAAGGCTTCATTACTTTTAGAACACGTAGAGCCCTACAATTAGGAGTGAAGTGAAACGTGTACTTTCCATTGTTTAATATTCACTCATCACAATCAAGAGACATGTCGTTAAATGACATCTGTCGCTCATTAATTAGACAAATATCATTATCATCATCAACCTCTATTCGTCCCCTGCAGTATAAAGCCAAGGGCTTGTCAAATACTCTGGATAATGGATAGGCCATGGATCAATAACATTTTAGAGTGGAGACTGCATTTAAGTAGACGAAGTTTGTGGCAGCTAGGAACCAGGTGGGAAGACGATATTCGCGCAGTGGCCGGTTGTGTTGGATGCGAATGTCAAGGTTTCGGTCGCTGCAGCATTAATAATTGAGGGAGATAAATAATAATAACAAGTAAATAGTTTGAAACTACTTTAACTTAGTCCCGTGGAAAGTTCGAAAAAAGTTGTGTTGTATGTGCAAAGTAATAAAAAGAAATTTATTTAAATACATATTATTTACACATCCATGACCAAGTGCGGACATATATTATAACTCGTACAAATTGTCGGCACTTGGCGGGATTCGAACCAGTGACCGCTACGTTAAGTTGACACTTACTTGACTAGCCGTCTGTCAATCTGATAATGTTTTACCATTATCATAATCACTAGGGTATTTTTCCTGGATAAGGCATCTTCCATTAAACGACGATAAATAGGTTGGTTTGTAATTTGTTTACGGAAGAAAAATATTTTATCGATTCGCCAAAAGTAGTTTTTATTAATTCAATAAAATGAGGATTTCGTCTCGTTAATTCGATAAAGGATCGGTCGTCTTGGTGTTCATTGAGGGAGGCCTATGTTCAGCAGTGGACAGATAAAGGCTGATGATGATGATGATGATGATGATGATTTCGATAAAAGGAGCTTTCGTTAATTCTATAAAATGAGGAATTCGTCTCGGTATTTCGATTCAAGGAGTTTAAAGTTAGCTTACCATTGGACGAAGCGCTAATTTGATATAGGATTTAATAACATCCGACAGTTTTTTCATTTGCAGCAAAGGACTGCTCATCTTGTCCTTCATTAAGGAGGCCTATATTTAACAGTGGACGAATAAAGGCTGATGATGATGATTATTCCATAGTACGATATCATAGCAGAATCTTGTGATTAGTAAGAAAATTGTATATGATTACGTTCTCTCTTAATCATGTTAATTATGATTATAAATAACATTAAAAGTGTATTGCATAAATTATATGTATTCTCAAACGCAAAATAAACGGTTTTGCGTTAACGAATGTTCGTAAAATATTTTATTTCTAAATAGCGAACAGTATTTCAAAGCGTGCAGAAAAATGTTCGGTATTAAATGTAAGATTTATATTTAACGGTGATATTCAAACGCCGTGTAAGGAAGTGTTGTTTCCGAGAGAACATTTACTGAGATTTATACTCCCACGACGCAATCAACATTGGGGAACTACTACTAGTCCGTAATCTGGTTCATTTATATAATTGTCTAATAAAATATGAATTAAAAACCCAAAATGAACCAATTAAATAAATAATCATCAAAATATATTATATTAACACAAAATAGACAAAATTCTAGGCTAACAACAATTTAATTGGAATAATTATTATATAATGATATAATAGTAACAATTTAATGTGTTTTTTATAATGTTTACGGGAATTCCACTCATTATAATCAAATAACTTTTTCTCTTTGGTCTACCTCGGACAATGAATTTGTCTAGCAGCTACTAGATATACCAAGGAGGAACGTTGGCAGTATCTTCGGGACCTTGCAGGGACTCCTTGTAATAATATTATATTTTAGTTAATATATTATATTTTACAAGTAAGTTATATATAGTTTGTAGGTATAGGTGTTGCCATTATTATTATTTGATTAAAAATTAGAATATAAAAATGATAATAAATGTTATGTATTTTATATATTAAAGTCGCTTTTTGTGTTGGTCTGCTTGTGCATTGGTATTTTCTAAATATATTTTCTAAGGTATATACCTACTATTCAACGAAATGTTGGCTTCGCTACGAACTGGAATAGGTTGTTAACAATGATACGTCAATATTTATAATATAATATATACAGAAAAGTTTGTTTGTTAACTCAAAAACTATTCCTCGATTCTAAAAATTCCTTCACAGTTAAAATGTCACGCGACGTAAGTTAAGAAAATTATTATCATTCATCCATTCGAATATGGCTATTGGCTGTAAGCAGTAACCTAAGTTGTAGCGAGCAAAGCAGTGGGAAGTTAGTACTTATTTATTTTTGGATGATTTAAGACTCATAATAATATAAACCGATCAAATGATTAATTATTTTATCCTAGGATGACTAAAGTACCCTTTTAAGCAAATTTTTTGCCTGAGGAGACGTAATAACTATTAAACAAGTACCATTCTACAAGTAAAGGCCAAGGTACACTGAGAATACTTTATCACGTATCTAGTCTGTCTAATTGTGACACTTAGACAAATAATGACTTGGTGGTTTTTAATGTGACAGTTGAAACCTGAAATCAAAATGTGACCCGTTCTTAATGACGACAAGTTTACAAAAAGTGTTTTGACAATAGCATAAGAAAATCCCCATCAACCCTAATCAATCATCAAGCCGCCGCCTCGCTGCCCGCTAAATTTGATACAGAGGCCAAATTTAGCGGGCAGCGAGGCGGCGGCGGTGGCGACGCGGGAGCGGCAGGATCTTTGCGTAAACATCAAATGGACCTGGGGGCTTAGCCAAAATTCCATTAAGAAAGCGTTAGCGAAGTTCGAAAATGATAAAATGTATGGGATTGACATAAGGCCGCGCTTAATCACGTGGTACATCCTGTAACATTGGCATTTTGGTTAGGCCTCCTGTTCTCGAAAACAGCGGAGCGGCAGGGGCGTGCGTCTACGGTGCCCGCACTCCACCGCTGCCGCCCCGCTGCCCGCTAAATTCGAGGCAGAGGCCTAAGGAATCCCCAAGTGGAATTATTATAGTAGATGGTCTTGTTATTAAACAAGGTCGAATCGTGACAATATTGGTTTGCTACGGAACGATATAAGCTACTGCTGTATATACAGAATGACCGACAGCATTCTAAATAATGAAGTTAAACTTGCATATGAGTATGACATTACATGAAAATTTTAACTCGACAGACTCTAACCTAGCATGAACCATACATGATACATGCGAACGAAGCCCATCTATGGTTGAATTATTTTGCAAATCATTATTACCCCATCATCGAGCATATAAACGTGAGAGTAAAAAAAAATCTAAAATTTGTCACAGGTGTAATAGCTATTGAACCAATCAGTGATTTGTATGCACGCCCTATTGGTTAATCATCCATGAATGTCCTTCAGTCGACCAATCAGAGTGCGCTCTTATCTAACAGCGCAGCATCGCAGTAAAATTTGGCGGAATGTCCATATAAAACACAACGTTACCGCTCTATTCCAATTATATTCTCGATGGGACTCATTTATAAATCACATAATTAGAACTTTAAGAAGCTGAATACATTAAAAGCTTTAGGCCCCAATCACCGGACTGCTTTTTTAGCGAGCGTTAAAAAAGCGTTTGAATGAGACAAAATTAATGTAAACCCATGAATCTGTTCACACGAAAGCGTTTTTAAAGCGCGGCGGTTTTTTGTCAAATGCTGAGAACTTTCGACTTTGAGTGTTAGACGTTAAATCGAATTGAGTATGCCGAACTCGCAACTCACGATATTTTAACGCAACGCTTATAAAGCGCTCGTGCGAATGAGGCCTTAATAATTGAATTGATTATTTACAATTGTTTAATTTTTGATTTACAAACCAAAATCTAAAATATATAAGAATTGTAATTATTATTATCTACGTGTATCAAACGTTATATTAACTGTTGATTAGAGTATAGCCTTTACAGTTACCGTCTGTAATAAACCAGTGTATAAAGTACTATTCCAACTAATGAACTTTCTTGCACGAATATCCGGTTCTTATCTGAATCTGTCGAGATAAACCTAGCGTTGTTTTCGCTATTAAAGTGCTTTCCTCGACATGTCATTCGTTGAACGAGCTTTGTTCTAGATTTTGTTTAACTCGCCTTATTGTTAATTATTGTTACGTTAACATTATGTAATGTTTCTCGCTATCGGATCGGATATGTTAGTAATTAGATATTTTATTATAAATTGTAATTTATATTGTTTCATAATGTAATGGCGTATTTTGGTACTTTGTGGTCACGGTTCACGAAGACACATTTGTATAATATGCATATAACTCAATTTACAATGGACATAATCTAGTGCACATGTAGAAGATGGAATTAAATAAAATATAGAATTACTATTAGATGTAGTAAGAGGGTTTAGTTTTGGTAAGACACCTCCAGATGCAAGTCCCATATGGGGTCAGAATTTACCCGAAGAAGGCTACAATCGCAAAGGATTCCCTGCTAAAAGAAGAGAGAGAGAGAAAGTAGAGCGGCGGTGAGGGCATTATGGCATGACGCTGTTATGATACCTTTACAAGCCAACGCGTCATCTCAACATGTCACGCATTAAAAACATCTAAGTAATACGTTACAAATTAATAATACTAAAACAATACACCAAGCATATTTGTTTTAGGTAGGTTCACTGTTCTATTCTGACGTAGTTTATTGGGAGTACACAGGAGTTTACATTTATTAATATGAGTTGAAGGCCGCAAGTCTTTAACTAATGCGTTCTCCCGTGATAACCCACGAGGCCGAAACGTAGCTTTTAAATTTACGACTGGTCTGAAAGTTTGCCGTAGCTTAACGTACTATGGAGCATGCTATACTAGGTGTTTCATTAGCAGATTGAATTCTAAATGAATACATCTGGCAGAGAACTTAAGTTACTGATATCACGCGAAGAATAAGCTCGCTAAAGTGGCAGTGGGCTGGTCAGACACTCAGCAGAAAGATCGCCGATGAACCATCGCCGTCAATAGCAATTTTGGTCGACCATTAATCAGATAGGGAGACGATCTCCGTGCCGTGGCCGGTTAGAGTGGCGTCTTAGCGTTCGCTGAAGGAAGCCCAATTTCATCAATAGACGGACAAAGGCTGATGATGATGATGTCTATATTTTTATACTTATCGTAGCCGTAGTAGGGGTTTCATGGAAGGTCCAACGTTGTGCATAAATACTCATATGTTTCACATAAAAAACAACACCTCTACTGTATAAATAGGTACATTGTTTTTAATAAATACATTAAATGACCACGGGTCCACATACGCAAGGTCCTACCTTGTTTATCTGCACCTTGTTTTGTTTTTATCTGATGCATGCAAGATATTGTAAACAAATAATACTCGTATATTACGTCACTTAATTGTTCGTTTCTACTGAAATAAATGGAAGCTGACTTGGCAATCCTTTAACTAGATGAAGCCTTGAATTCGATTCTAAGTCGTCGCTATATCTTGCTATCTACTTTAATAATCTTTAAAAATATAAACCCTCGCATACTAGTCTGGTCAATAAAAATAATAATAATTTAATTAAAACTGTATCAAATTAAATATCTTACGTAGGCAGTAGGCACTTTTACTGGCAGGTCATTTTCGATACATATACTTAACTTATTGATAGACAAGAAAACATTTCTTCGACTATTTTCAATCATTTGCAAATACATATTTCATAACAGACCTTTTTTTAGAATTTAATCCGCTCCTTGCTATGATTGTAGCAGCTAGCACATAGTTCTTATGGAAGGACAGTTTGTTTTGTTAAATAGAAATAAAGAAAGAATAGAGTTGCAAGATTAAGGTCCATCAAAAAATGAACTTCATGAAAATAAGCTCAAGGCATTTAGACGTAAACAAAATGTGAGCAATTTATTATTGTTGTTGAATCAGAATTCTTTACAGAATGCGTTCGTTGGCATTGTATAAAAACAAACAATGTAGTCTTTTTATCATATTATTATTGGTTTTATTTTACTCTTGCTTCATTGCCCGCTTTGAAAAAGGTAAAGGATACTTTATTTATGAATATTATTTTAAGTCGTTTATTAAATTAAGATAAATTTATTTTTTAAATAAAAATAAAGTACTCGTATAATACAAATTAACGTATAAGTGAGAAAGTTATTGTTATTACAATAAATATAAAGATAAAGGAACAGCGGACACTCTACTCTTATAAATTTATTTAAGAGATGGGAACCAAACCAAGGAACAATCGCTTAGCAATTTGATGGCAGATCCTCATATCACATCTTAACTATTATGTTATACATCTATACGTCATTTTGTTTAATAATTTATTGTATTACATCCTCTAACGGCGGCTTTCAATATCCTATCTATCTTAAAATTTTCTTATTTATCTTGAAATTTTAACACATGCTCTTACAAAATGTGTCAAAATTTTAAGATCGATAAGAAAATTTTAAGATAAATAGGATATTGAAAGCCGCCGTAAATGAAAAAAGCCCCCCAAGTCAACACACGTGTAGGCAAAAAATTAAGTTATATTTTATTACTTTGGATTAGATCCGCTACATTTTTGCAATGTGTGCCTACAATAAAATTGCAAAATGATTATTTTGATTTTATTTTTACACAATGATTAAGATGCCTGATGAATGTTCAATAAAGGACCGAAACATCGCAAATTAGCAAATGTGTTTGAATTGACATCTCACTTCACTCCACGTCCACTTTTCTGCGAATTCCAATAGTGTATTTATACTGGCCTTGATATTGTTGATAAGCTGCTGTTTATAAAAACAATAGATCAGTCGCATAAGTCATCTCGCCATTCACACATGTTTCCGTGTTGATTGTAAATTAACGAGCTCCAGTAAATAAGCTCATTAAATAAGAAATAATATCTTGTATCATTTAAACGGACATAATTGATTACAATGTTTATTAAACTTTTCATTAAAAAACGAAAAAAACGAACTTTTAAATAAAGATGCTCTTAATGTTTATGAATATCTTTCATTAGCAGTTTTTTATTAAGTCCTGATGTGGACGATTAAGAAAATCAACTTTGTATATTGAAGACGCTAATCTCAGGAACTATTGAATATTGAACTATTTGTATGACTATTTCAGTGTTAAATAGCCTATTTATTGATGAAGGCTATAATATTATATCATCCCACTAAGATGCCGTTGTAAATCTTAGTCAACTGCTAAGCTAAGCTTAGACGAAGCTGCAAGCAACAGCCAGTTTGATATAAGACGAAGAGGGTATAAGGCAATAGTGTGCTTATGCAATGGTAATAATATACACGTTGGCAAACATCACACTCGCTCAAAGATGTTCTGTCTCATCATCCACGCATATTGATTGACACAATGATTTTCTCCGGTGAGCAAACCATACGGAAATGGTCAAGTGCAATGGTCAGACTCGAACCCAGACCTCAATTACTTTTTTTTACGCCGGGAAATGCACTGATGCATCCCGCGGGGGAGTAGGTCTCCCCAGGCGGGTATATGGGACTCGCTGCGCCCGAAAGATGGTAAGTGAACGCAGCTCTACCCGCTAAAATCCGGTGAGTGCCACCACTGCCGCCTTTGGTGAGGTGCCCCGGTTCTACAAGCAACAGGGCACCTCGACTACTAGTCAGTCACTCAGGGGACCGACGCCACCTCCATAGAGGGGTTGTCTCGCACCACAGAACAACCACTCCCAACGTCGGGACAGTACAATGAGGTGAGGTTCCCATCCTCACCCCTTGCCCTCTGCTCTTTTGTACCCTCTTCTTATAAGAGAGGTACAAAGAGCCTCGGCTCAATTCGCTTCGCCCAAGGTGTTGGGGTCACCCATCATCATCATCCCTGTAATTATCGGAGTTGGCTTTGTATGTTCTATGCCTCCATTCTGACCCCGTGCTCTCGCGTCGCTCCACACTTCACTAGACCAACAGCATAATTTATGTACAACAAAAACAACAGTAAAAGCTCGTTTCCTTTAAAATTAATTCATAAGTTGTTGTTGTCACGAAATACCACTGTTACTGATATTTGTACTTGTAATTCGTTTAATGTGTTCCGCGTCTGTTAATGAATCAATTCATAGTACTTTCGACTGTTACGTGAAATGTTAACGTTGTACAGTTTGAAGAGTTACGATGTTGTAAACTGGAACTACGGATTGGTCCTGCTTGTTTCTCGGGTTTCTTTGAGTTTTAAACCCAGTAAAAAAGTATAAAGCATCAACCCTTATCAAAATCAGGCGAGGAGGGTAATGGGCCATAGTTCAGAGATGCGCTGGCCCAATACGGGTTGGTGAACTTTAAAGGCTTACAATCTCAACAGGCATGCAGGTTTCTCACGATGTTTTCCTTCATTTGTTGGAATATAAAAAAAAAGAAAAAAATCAAATTTAGTAGGAATAAGTATTAAAAAAATCTGATTTTTTAAATATTACATGATCGAGGGTATGATTTTACTAACACATAAAAAATGTTTCAGGACTTTAAATATATCTCACTTCTCGGCACTGGTCTTCTGCTTCTCCAAATAAGGAGAAGAGGGGAGGAGAGTGTTAGTGGTGAACTTCACACACTTTTAATCCCATCAAGCGAATTGTTTCGTCACGATTTTCTTCTCATATTCAAGTGCACTTTGAAATGTGGGAAACCCCAAACTTAAAACTTTTTACTTATATTTTTGATATTCGCTCAATCTTCCATGTTATTTGACTCGACTTCAAATGAAGATTTAAGATTGTTTATGCGGAATTAGCCCCGTCTGTCTGTTATCTTTTGACCCTGAAAACGCTGATGAGACTTTGATAAAAATAGTTCCTGTACCAGCTAACTTCAGATTCACAATTATTATTATTACTCAGTATAATCAATTCTAGCTATGCTATGAACAAAAGCTAGTAGCAAAATATATTAGATATAATTAAGCGAATAAACAATAATAACGAGGGAAGTCGACTTTAAAAATAATTACATTATGATAGGGCTGTAAATCTAAGCTAAAGAGAGCAAACAGCAAAGCTGCAGGCAGTAACTATTAAACAATATACAGTAAAAAATTTGATACAATACATTTAAAAGCACACACCAAAAATATCTAAGCATCCAAGGCCAGCCATGGGCCACTGAGCATGGCATTCAGTTCAAACATCAAGGTTTTGTAGGATATGTTACTCGATTCTTTTGTTTTTTCTTAATTGTTACGCCTGTTACCTCGTCGAGACGCGTTCCCGAGTAAACACGCTGATTCATTATATTGTCTGTGTTGAACAATGTTAGGATATAAAACAATGTGATGTTTGTTTGTTTATAAAATGTTTATTAGATATGTCATAGTCAACCCACTGACTAAGCGGTGTGTCAAATCACAGATGATATACTTCGAATACCACTAAGATATAAAAGGGTGCAAAATAATATAATTTCCCTTATTAACGGCGACTTTCAATATCCTATCTATCTTGAAATTTTCTTATCGATCTTAAAATTTTGACAGATTTTGTAAGAAAATGTGTCAAAATTTCAAGATAAATAAGAAAATTTTAAGATAGATAGGATATTTTCAATATCCTATCTATCTTAAAATTTTCTTCCTCCGCAGGAAAGTCATATTTTGACACGATCCTACTAAATTATAAATACGAAAGTTTGTTAATATGGATGTTTGTTACTCTTTCACGTAAAAACTACTGCATGGACTTTAATGAAACTTTACAATCATATAGCTTATACATCAGAATAACACATAGGCTATAATATATCCCCGTACTCCCACGGGAATGGGAAGTACGCGGGTGAAACCGCGAGGCACTACTAGTATGATATAATTTATCGATTCCATGCGCTTTCAACCAATATTCAATCAAAAAACTTATAAAGCAATGAGTCGTCTTCAATAAGAGACGTTGACATTTTTTTGGGATTGTTTTTGATTCGTTTATTATTAAAATCTTAAGTTACGTTTTGTTTGAACAATCTTCGTATTTTAGTTAGGTTGCTTACGGGACACTGTCGTCTCAATAAGCATATGCAAATAGTCGGGAAGAGTGACACAAGGCACTGCTGACTCTGCTGCTCAGCAGAGGAAACGCCTATGCACATTCTCACTGATTGCCCCAACCTAATGCATAGACATAGCTCTATTCTAGGGAAGCATGTATTGCACCCAGAAGAGATCAAATCTCTTGGTCCCAAAAAAAGTCCTAGAGTTCATAGGAACAACAGGACTTGGACCGGAGCTGCAAATAGTGGCGATCACAATAGATCAACACTGGTCGCAGTGATACGAAGGCAGGCCTTGCCTGGAACAGCCGCTCTTTGAATATTAATACGTTTTGTTTAAATACGTCAACGCATATAAAATTTGGCATTTTTAAATGCATATTAAATTTCGCTCCGAAACGCTACCACTTGTCACTTGATGTCATAATTATGTTGATAAACATCGTGAAACAGCCCCCTGATTCTGTAAGAGTCATTTTCTATGCTGTGCGCCGCGACGAGCTCGTCTCGGCGCATAGCGTTGACGGCGTTAGCGTGTTTTATATGGTTTGACAAGCTTAGTGAATACCAAGCTGAATTCACAGCGCTGTCACAGCGTTGCGACAGCGCTGCGTTTCTTACAGAATAGCACTGCTGCTATGGCGATTCTAGTGTCTGTTGATAATAGAAAGCTTCTAGATTTAATAAGTGTTGTGGGTGCCTATATAATATGTTGTTGTGGGTGCCTGTATAATATATAATATGTGTAAGTAATATTGTCAAAATGCCTGAAAAGGTGCTTATACACGGGTACGAAAAATGTCCGGAAAAGTGGCTTTAGTTTGTCCGCACCGATTTAGCAGTGCTATTCTGTATATGTGTCTGAATTCAACTTGGTATTCACTAAGCTTGACAAACCATATCAAACACCCAAGCAACGTCAAGGCTGTGGGCGCGACGAGCTTGTCACGGCGCACAGCCTAGATAAAGACTCTTACAGAATAGCACTGCAGCACTTACGCATATGCAATCTTAAAAAAATATTTTCTTGCTGTTTATTGCCTGCTGTAGCGTGATAATAAGCAAACCACGTGCTTACATTTAACATTAATTGATAGCGCCTGGTTATGTTTGTATTATGGAGTATAAAGTACTTCTGTACCTAGCCCATGGTTAGTTTATGAACAAGTGACGTCATTGGTGTTTTTGTCACGTGACTTAAAGTTTTACCTTTTTTTCTTAATTTTATTTAAATAAACAAAAATAAAGGAAAACATTGCATTGTTTTAGAATTCTTTTATTTTTAATATTAGAATTATTCTATTACTACTACTACTACTACTTTATTTTACATAAAAAATATATTTTGTATGCTTATAGTGTCATGTATTCTCATATTCTTAGTCATATTGAGGAATATTTTCTCCGCAATAAAATATTGTTAACTTACTTGTATCAAATATTAATTAGTAAAACGATAAAATACATTCAATTGAGTATTAATAAATACAATAGTAATAACTGATCGGCCGGAATCATTTGTTGATCCAAGGCATACTTGGATTCGAACTCGCGACCTTTCAGAATACCAGCCAGTTTCGAAACCGTAAAGATTACAAGGCAGACATCATTTAAGATGTGTACATAAAAGTAATGAAGTACAATACATTTTGGGTGATTTAACCAAAATGGCAGACGAAGGTCAATAGTCTTGACACTTGGAAAATGTTATTAGAGCTTGGTCGCAATAATTCGCAGTTTATATCACATGTAATAATAACAATAACTTTTAAAAACAACCAAGTAAAAAAAATACAACAATTATATTTGACCTATAAACATTTTTAAATAGTTTATTTAAAAAAAAACATTTATGTATTGTGATACTATTGCTATTCATGGATCGGATAAGACATTTTATTTATATTTATAATAATTGTAGTCACACATAATTGTGTTGAACATTTATAAACCTAGAAAATATGTTACTTTCTTTCCACCATCAAATATAACAATCGTCATCATCAGCCTTTATCCGTCTACTGCTGAACGTAGGCATCCCTCAATGAACGCCAAGAGGACGGAATCCTTACCACTCGCATCTAACACGGACTACTTTTCTAACAATATGGACAGCCATAAAATTTTAATGCTTATCTAAAATGATTTATGTTATTGTAAAACGTGTAAAAAGAACTTTACCTAGTTACTGATATCAAGAATAAGAATAAGCCCGTTGGAGTAGCAGTGGGCTACTATATACCTACATAAAATTCTTAATCTCAAATATTACTTACAACACAATATAAATATCCGACGAACAATCGACATTTAAAGGTCATAAAGCCATCAAAGTGACTGGGTCGTGTCGGTGGGTCACAGCATCATCATTATTCCGTCCATCATCCGTGATCCGTACCTCACCATCACCAAGATCCCCTGTTGCGCGCGCACGCATGCGTCCACGCACGCACGCACCTGAGATATATTTATTAAATACATATATTATGTTAACTTATTATTTACATCATCATCAACATCATCATCAGCCTTTACCCGTTCTTCTTTCACTTTCTTGCTTTCGCATCATACTAGTGCCTCGGGTAGGTACACTGGCGTGTGTAGGGGCTCGCGTTGGGGTGCACTACCCCACTAAAATCACTGCGAGTACCTTCAGCCTCTTTGTGAGGATCTCGGATCCGCAGGCAACAGGATCACCTCAGCAACAGTCTGGCCCCGGCCCAAGGTCAGATTCTTCAGATATAGGGGGACTACCCGGCCGCAACTAAGCACGACGTCATGTTTAGCGGAGCCCGGGTCCCCATCCCGAGCCCGACACGAGTACAGGGGTGTTACTGGAAGCGCAATGGACGCAATGTGATCGCTTTTAAACTCTTCCAGCAATGATTAAATAAAAGGTCTATCTTTTATTAAATTAAAAATGTATCTTTTATTTAACAAATTTAAAGTTGCAAGTACTGTAACTAATACTAAAACATGCGTTATTTAATGATACACGATTTATACGAAACCAAATAAAGACTTCAAAGCTAGGGTCACATGCATCACGCCATCTTAGAACGACAATAAGTGGTCCAAAGTATGCGGTCCCGACGCATGACCTAAAGCGAAACGTAAATTGAACGTAACTGATGTACAAACATACCAAGTTCGGTTTTCGAACAAATTAAAATGGACGCAACGTATTCTAGAAATTATTCTGCGTCGCATGACATCTGGATTCCCATGTTTATATGTTTCTTGTGATAGCCAATGGTATTCGTATAATTACTAATGTTCACATGGTTTTATTATTTGTACTGGCTGTTCCCGTGGATTTACCCGCTAAGAAGTTTCCTTCAATATAAAAAGCCTAAGGTCTAGAAGTAGAAGCAGAACTAGCGGTAGAAGATGTAAAGTCTAAAAGGTTATAGTACTGTAGCGGACTCCTAAATGTATTCTTTTATCCGAAACGAAGCTCATATACATATTAGTATAATTTCAAAATTTCTAGTCTGAAAAAAAAATTTGAAGCCCAATGAGCCCAATTTTCTATAGAAAATGCAAAGGTTGTGGTTTTCCGTCGTCTTCTCGTAAGTCGTGGATTACCATTTACCATATACCTACCACTAGGTTGCCCGCCTGTCCGTTTGGGTATCAAAATAACATATATCTGTACTCTCGTAGAAACACGCAAACTTAATGTAACGTAGGTCTCCACCTCAAAATGCGAGGAAAGCGTTATTCAATGTGAGTTGGTGAATCGGGGTTTGCTCATGATGTTTCCCTTCACCGTTGAGCGAGCGATGGTCGTATTATGTTCAATTTAGAAAAAAATTAAAGGCATCACAGTAGTCAGGATTGAACCCGGACATCTAACTCAAGAGGCTGAGTCCGTGCCCCTAGTGGGTATGGCAGGTCATACCGGGGCTGGCGATCCAATGTCACGCGTCACCTTAACACGATCCTATATTATTTTGCGTCACACAACCCACAGGCCGTTTGAAAATATGTCATTGATGGAAAAAATAACTTAATAATAATCAATTTTTTGTAAAGAACAAATGTTTTAGACTTGACAATATTTGTTATATAGTCACGTAGTTAAAATTATTTGATGGCACGCGGTAATGGCTTCATTCACTTCGAACACTTTCTAGAAATATGGCACGTTGATACGTAAAAGTTCGCCACCCCTGCACTATACCATGGTCGCTCAAGGTTGAAAGAAAATAATTAATTATTTTATTTAAGAACCAACAGTAAGCATAGATAGGTAGTATAAGCAAGCGAAAATATATTGACATAAACATTATCTGGTGGTATCATTATCCGCATTTTACCACGGCAATCATTAGTCATTATATTTTAACGACCAAATAATCTTCAAGCGGTTACACGCGTAAATGGACAAGAATTTTTACCATTTAAATAAATACTAATTATGAGATACCTGAGATTTATTTCTTAATTGATTATCAGTATTTTAGAGACCAAGTGACCAATAGATATAAAGTAAAGTAAAGGTCTATGTCCAGCAGTAGACTGCCGCAGGCTGATGATGATGATGAAAGTAAAGTATCAAAACTTATATAATGTCCCACTGTGGGGCACGGCTTTCCTCCTAGAAATCAGGCGGGAATGGTAATGGGCTACAGTTCACCGATGCGCTGGCCCAATGCGTCTTGGTGAACTTCACATACCTTTAAAGAATTACAATCTCATCAGGCATGCAGGTTTCCTCGCGATATTTTCCTGATGATGATGTTAGCAAGCGATCGTCTCGTGTTTTAGGGTGTACTTAGAAATGTAGAAAAACCCATTAAACAAAACCAAAAACTTAATAAAAGTAAATTTTTACTAGTGCCTGTGTTAAGTGGTTTATAAGTTAGTAGTAGTTGTAGAAGAAATAACCGATACCACGCGAAGAATAACCTCGATATAGTAGTAGTGGGCCGGTCATTCACTCAGGAAAACGAATGGTCGATGCGCCATTAAGGTTCGTGAGTGAAGACCGCGTTTACGTAGACGAAGTGTTGGTCGGCCATTAACCAAATGGGAAGACGATCTACGTGCGACAAGAGGCAAGGCATCGGTCGTCTTAGCGTTCGTTGAATGAGGCCTACGTTTCAGTTGACGGATAAAGGCTAATGATGATGGCGATGATGATAAAAGTAGCGGTTTCAATCGAATTGAATACGTTTCTATAATATAATATTCTACAAAAATATGTGTGGCATTGTGGTTCTTTTTAATGCGAGTGCCCTAAGAAGATGTGTACCCTTATCTAATTTTCTTTACGGAGAGAATGGCATTCCTTTTTTTCTCTTTAACGCCGGGAAATGCACTGACGCATCCCGCAGGAAAGTGGCTATCCCTAGGCGAGTATGTGGGACTCGCTGCGCCCGAAACTGGACTGGACTAGTAAATGGACGCAGCTCTAACCACTAAAACCTGGCGAGTGCCACCAATGCCGCCTTTGGTGAGGCGCCCCGTATCTACTAGCACAGGGTACCTCGACGGCTCAAACGGGTTGCCCCGCACCACAGAACAACGCCTCCCACCGTCAGGGTAGTACAAAGAGCCCCCTTGGCTCAATTAGCTTCACTCAAGGTTTTGGGCACACCCTAGGCTACTGAGCCCCACTGCCACGACAAGGCTTGAACCATGGTGGTGAATGGCATTCCTTACTTCTATACACCATGGGTTTGCATATTAAAACGTCTGATATACCTTAAAACTAATTCAACTTTGAAGATTTCCCTGATGTTATATAAGGCATAACGTATTATGTATAGGGTAATATATAAAGGGCATGGCGTGTTTCTTGAGTGACATCTCTTACCTTTCATCGTCTGATAAATGATCAAGCTATCATAACCCGCCCACGCTGCCACTCAATCAAGTGCCAACTTAAATTGCCCATCAATTAAATATAACATTTATGCGACAAGACATTTTTACTTTAATTTCAACGCTCAAAACATGAATGATCATTTACTGACCAGAAGATTTACAGAGATTACAAAAATGTGCAACCTTTTGAACTTTATCATTGGCATTTATTCGGAGTGGCAAAAGATTTAATGTAGGATATCGGAATAATATATGGATACAATTAATTTAATTGCAAGAATTCGGAATAAATTGCATTAATGATGATTTCGACAGGAAGTGCACTATCATATGTCAATATAATTAAGAGTAACCCAAAATTCATATGAACCCTATACAGGATGTTTCGACATTATTTAAAACTCATATATATCGAGGTTACCAGTCTACTTATTTCCATCAAATGTTACCGAAACTTTAGTAACATCACATTATTTATTTGTAAATTTAACATGTGGATCAGCTGTTAGGTAAGTTAGACCATAAAAGATACAACAAGGATGCTTATGTCGTTACAAGCAAATCATTTTAATGAAAAAAAATTAAACCTTAAAAATATTTACGGAAGTCATGCAATATTATGTACAATTTTTATGATATTTAGGTTAAAAAACTAGTTTTGTGGTCGTATTTTTGTAGGTTATTTATTAATTTACGCATTGTATGGAGCTTATTAGATACCTGATCAGTCATTTTTAAGTATCCAAAAGATAACATGATAATCAGATGAGCGAATTTTTCATATTTTTTTAGGTTAGGACGAACAGCATATTTACAAAGTTTAAAAAAAGAAAGATAGAAAATTGCTTTTATATCGCGATTATTGAGGAAAGTAAGAACTTCTTGGGGCAGATGAATTCCAGGAAACATTGTATACAATAAATTACAAACATATTATGGAGGTCACATTGGAATCCTACGTTTAACTGCAAACGAACTCACTTAACATAAATACTCTAATTACGATGATTAGTAAATTATATTTTACTCCAATTTGGCAAGGTGAGTAGTTAAATATCCACCCACTGTTTAATAAATATCAACGCCTGCTATAATTATACTGGTAGGAGGTACTATTAAATAACAAACGTCTTAATAAAACGCCAAATTATAGGGCATCATTGGATAAATGGAGGAAGTCATGTCGTATGCCCACTCGCACCTCTTGACACAGTAAATGTTTTTGATCTTCAATTGAATAAACGTGTCGCAATCTAAAAAAGCCATGGCCGAATCGTATCAAGATTACATTCAATAAATCTTTTTTAATATATGCATATAATAGCATGGTAAGATAAGCAGTCAAATTAACAAGCTTGGATTCATTGTATGATAATTCAATATTGAATCTTGATGTGAGTTTGTGACAAGGTATCTCTGCAATGTTTAATGTGTAGGTTTACTAATAGGCTAAATTGATTCTGGAAAATTCGATTGTAATATTTAATTTTATAGGATACTAGCAGCTCCCCGCGATTGCACCCTCGTACTTCCCATTCCCGTGGGAATACAGGGACAAATAATTATAGTCTGTGTGTCGTTCTGATGTATAAGCTCTATTATCGTAAAGTTTCATTCAAATCTATGTAGTAGTTGTTACGTGAAAGAGTAACAAACATCGATACTTACAAACTTTCTCGTTTATAATATTAGTAAGAAGTAAAATATTTTGGACAGTCAATTTGAGTGTGATAAATCTTAATGCAGTGAGCAGCTACTGGTTCGTAAGTAGTCAGCATCGCCCATGAATTAAAACAACCTTAAATTAAACTTACCTGCTGAAATAGGCAGGAAAACATGCAGCGTTGCAAGCTAGTTGGAACGCAATTCAGCCAGTAAAAAAACAAGATTTATCCCCTATTGTCATGATAGTAATATATCCCGCCTTGTCTCTGTCAAGGGTTAAGAGAAACTTTAAAAATTAGATGTTACGGACTTGTAAGAAAAGTTTCTACTAGATTTTTAAAGGTAGTATTTTTAATATTTATGTAAGAGATTTGATCAGGGTGCATGGGTGCCCCCCACAGATATTTTATATTTCTATGGTGTCACCATGTTCCTTACACCTTGCTGTGTTTCTGAGAGAAGGGCAAGATAAGCAGTGTAATTGCTAACATCGAACTTAAAATCTTATACCCATTATTTGCAACACATAACATGTGTTGCTTAAACAAGCAATATTATCATATTTTTTATAGTGCCATATCTGCCGGTTCACCATCTAACATACCCAATAAAAAAAATCATATTCTAAGGTTCCAAAATCAATCGCATATTCCTAGCATCAAATTTTGGAACAGGTTAGGTTAAAGTCAAGTAAGTAGATACACCGATCTAACGATGTCAATAATTTTATTGAAGGCATAATCATCTGTCTTATTCGACAGTCGCTTTTGATTGAAAACTGCATGCTATGGAAATGCGTCACTCAATCAACGGTATGTACACACCCTAACAGTTGTCACTGCTATCCTCCCATTTAATGCTCGCTCGTTTGTCTGAGGAGCGATCAGTAAGTCACCCGCCCACAGCACTCGTGGCTCGTGATCACAATGCCGTCTCATTTGTCACTGGTAGCTTTGAATATTAAATATATTCATGATACATACTGAACAATTTATATTGCTCAATAATGAATATGTTGAAGGAAAGAACAAAATGTGTTATGTTTGTCAAAACGTTTTTTAAATTAAAATAATTTGTTAATGGTGTATATTTAGTTCTATTGATAATTTTAACATATCATTGTTTTTTGTTTTGTTTTATATACCCTTAGTAATAATATGATAAATTTTTTCATTAAAAAATTGAACTTGAATAAAAAGACAAAAAGGTGATCGAACTGGAGATACGATATCAGGCTCCTATCGATTCATAACTGCCTAATTTATATGAACCGTGCAAATGGTATAGGAAACACAATTCGTAAACATTACCAGATTTTAGTTACAATGAAATGTCTATTTTTGCTAATTATTGCGGTAATAATATATTATGTAATAATATATTCATATTTCGAAAGTTTCAGAAACAATAGTAATACTATTGATATAGCGTATCAGGAAAGAAAACTTGCTATTCACTTATGTAGTTTATTTAATAATATTTATTTTATACTTTCGGGGACTGATTCAAATATTTTTTTGCGCACGGGAGTAACTAATTTATCACATAGAAACTATGTGAAATAGACGGAGCGGACGGAGAATTAATTATTTTCGGATGCTTCGTCATTACCAGTATGGAATTTATAAAACTACGAAGTACGAACAAAATATGCTCGAAACGCCGCCTATACACAAACATCAAAGCGAACCTCGCAGTGCTGCCAGTAGTAGTTACTAGTACACTCCACGGCTGGGGCAACCCCTCATCCATCTTCATCCAATGGTAAAGCCAACCGGCTCGCGTCACGTCCGATGAAGCAGTATGGAGCTATGCTAATAGGCCACTAGGGCCTATTAGCATAGCTCCATACGAAAAAAAACACATCTTTGTGTGTGTGTCATTATAAGCGTTTGTTCGTAGCTTCCACATTGGTTGGTATGTATACTGTAACTATAATGTATAAACTTATATGTAAAAAAAAAATAACAAAAATAATCAATCCTTTATGTGCCACTGCTGGGCACGGGTCTCCTTCCCGAAATCAGGCGAGGAGGGTAGGTAAACTTATATGTAGTTCATTTTTATTATCCCTAATATCTATACAACGCTCTGATTAAAAATCATAAGGACATCAAGCTGTCTACATTTTACAAATATAGTGATATTACTATACCAGTATAAAGGTCGATGATACAATGTTGCCAAAGGGAAATATTATAATATAATTAATATTAAAATATGTATAAAGTAGAACGCAATGTAGTATTTTTATTATAATCGATGCTTGATAACGTCACGTCACGTGAATGTAACGTGGAATGCAGAAGATAAATTTAATACTAACAATATCCCGCAGTTGCGGACGATTTGCAAATGTAGCAGGTTTTTAAACATAAATAGTTGCGACTTGAATAAATTGAAACTTTTTTTGATGTCACAGTAAAAATCCCTTTCAGACCTACCAGGGCCTCGCTAAACCACAGCGGGCGTCTTTCACCGCTTTCGGAGGGACCCGGATCCACAGGCAACAGGAACCCTCAGCGACAAACTGGCCTTAGTAAGGCCAGATTCTTCAGATAAAATGTACATGTATGAATTATTTCATAGCTGTTTGCATATCGGCCTAATAAACTTAAGTAAAATATTAGTAACTATGAGGAT
This sequence comes from Lycaena phlaeas, assembly GCA_905333005.2. Lineage (NCBI taxonomy): Eukaryota > Metazoa > Arthropoda > Insecta > Lepidoptera > Lycaenidae > Lycaena > Lycaena phlaeas. The sequence goes on from HG995173.1 coordinate 12,420,547, forward strand.
AGGTTGGTAATATTTCCCCACCATGGTTCAGGCCTTGTCGTGGTGGTGGGGTTCGGTAGCCTTGGATGAACCCAGCACCTTGGGCGAAGTGAATTGAGCCAAGGGGGGGAGCGTTTTGTAGAGGGTAGAGCTGCGTCCACTTACTATCTTTCGGGTGCAGTGAGTCCCACATACTCACGGGACGCCTTTGTGCATTTCCCGGCGTTAAAGAAGTAGAAAAAAGGTTTGCAATATTTAAAACTTACGGCGAATCCTATCGGTGAAGAGTTGCGCTGTACGCCTTGCATCAGGTTGGGTATCACCATCTTGCTTGTTTCTCCAGTGAAACAGCTTTGCTGTGTTTCAGATGAAAGGTCGACACATGCAGTATTATTACTGGTACCAAGACAGACTCCTTTGTGTCGGGAACCCTTGTCTGTCTCTCCGAAATATTTATTACTAGAGGAACATGCAAGACTGTTGTACCCATGCAGCCGGGAGCGCAATGCAGTGCACTCCCACATGGGAATAGTAGATGAAGTCTTTAATCTTCATTCAGGGCTTATAGTGTTTGCTAATCTTGACTAATTATTTATATAAAGACATCCGTTGAATCACACCTAAATCTATATTAATTCGAACTAATAACTTTTCTTAAACGCGACCAGCTGACCACTGTACCGGATCGCCTTAGAGCCAGCCTTGTTTAAATGTATGTGGATCAAATCACTTAAAGATTAACATATCAAATGTTATCGAGTTATAAAAGACCTACATAACATTCGAGAGCTGAAGCAACGTATATTATATTTCATATTCGCTAATAAACCGTGAATGCAAGGCTTCAAGATTTATGATCATCATCACTTTATGCTTATTCATTAATCGGGTCGCAACATACATCTTCTCTGACGCGGCATTCACTTCAAATCCGCATTTTCCTGCAATTTTCAGACACATGTTTCGATAATAATTAATATTTGTTTTGATAAATCTAAAATTTCAACATTTATTTATCTGAATTCTGTTAAATTAATCTATTAAATCACTTTGCTAGAATATCTGCATTAGATTTGGGACGTACAGGGAGTATAAAACAAAGTATAAAACTAATACAAAACATCGATAACTCAACAGGTATTGCAATATTTATTTTTTAAATATGTTTATACATATTTAAAAAATACACTAGTCAACGCATCGGTGAACTATGGTCCAATACCTTCCTCGCCTGATTTCGAGGAGGTGACCCGTGTCCAGCAGTGGGATATAATGGGGTTGATACTGATACGGAATACCCAAGAAATGGTTCTTCTCAGTGGGCTTGCTTTGGAACCGGTGGTAAACTCAATTGACGTTCGAAAAGATAATTTGATGGATTTGATTTTGAATAAAAATTTTGACTTTGACTTTGAATGTTATTTTTTTACCATTTTTTCCTATTATGAATTATATTTTATTAAATAAGGGAACTTGCAAGTCTAATGCTATGTTTGTATTACTGAATCAATCATAGTAACGAAAACGAAGGTATCGCTAACATTTAATAGCTGTTACACAAATATCAAGTCTGTTTGTATTGCGGAATTCAATTTTAGGTTTAACTTCGGAATATGAGTTGTATGTTTTTATGTATCAAATCTCTGGTAGGAGGTATCTAAGGTTGATTTGCCAAATTGGCAATTAGAACTGCGCCACGAATAGATATTCAGAAAAATTTAGAACATTTTTTATTGTTAATAATAATAAATAAGGGACCGATTTCCTAATATCATTTAGATATTTTCGAAGCCAATAAACGAATTTGGTTGAGGTTTCCACTGTCGCCTTAAAATAGAGTAGGTTGCTGAATATCATAGAACGTAGAGAAAAGTTTGTATCGTGAGAAAATTTATATATTCTTGAAGAACAAAATTGTATACTACTTATCTATACATCTGTACATATAAAAGTGTCTGTTTTTAATATTGAAATAACTGCTTTTACTCACCTTTATCACCACATACATGTGGCCATTATTAATTTCAATGAATGTAACAATATTATTGAATTTTTAAATATAAATTATATATTTATGTAGTTGTTGCATCGTTCTATTTATAAGAAGGAAGGAAGAGAGCTTTCTATCTTTCATTATATTTAGTACAAACGTGTACCTTACACACAGGTATTGTTCTTGTAATTGGTAGACAAAGAAAGACAATAAAAATATTTCTTGGAGGCAATCGTCACACTCTGTTTGAGAGTTACGCCATTTTAAAGCAAGTTATGCCTACGATAACATATTTATGTTATATTATATTATCATAACTTTGCATCAAACGGCCTCGATACAATTATATTCTATTCTATTCTATCTATGAAATCCGTAAATCTGAGCTACCGTGAATGACCCTGTGGGCATCAGTTATCTACACTATTCTACACTGTAATATTATAAAGTTTGTTTGTTTGGTGGTAATAAATAGGCTCATAAAGTACTGGACCGATTTCAAAAACTCATTTTACCCTTCGAAAGCTACATTATCCACGAGTAACATAGGCTAAATTTTATTCTGAAAAAAAAAAGGGTTAATATTTGGGTTTTTCGGACACAAGGTGTAAAAAATCAACCAGAAATGTTACTTAGTTATTTTGCGTACTAAGATCCCGTTGTAAATCTTAGTTAACGCAGGCGAAGCTGCGGGCAACAGCTAGTCCCTATATAAATTAGTAAGCAAACGAGTATAGTGTTGCATACCCTGTTGTATGCAAGTAAAAAAGCGCATTTCAAAATCAATAATTTTCCTACAATGAGGAATGTAGGTCTCACGATACCACCAGATTAAGGGGCATTAAATTTGTTGATAATTCTGGGTATCGACTCGCCGTAGCCAATAATTGAACGTCTCCCATATTTGGGAGTGGGATATAGCGAATTACTTTGCAATAAAACATGTTCGATCACTTTACTCCTGATGGGAGGGCTGGAGTACGGCACGCCTGTTTAAAACATATCGTTTAGCAACCACTTCTTTGTACTGGATTATTTTATATAAATTTATTTTTATTTTATAATATAATACTAGCTGTTGCCCGCAACTTCGCCTGCGTTAACTATAATTTATAACGGTGACTTAGCGGGATGGTATATAGCCTTTCTCGATAAATAGGCTATCTAAAACTGAAATAATAATCATTTAAATCCGACCAATAGTTCCTGAGAATAGCGCGTTCAAACAAACCCGTCCAAATCTTTTTTCACGATAAAAGGTAGCCTATGCTCTTTCCCAAGTTTTGATCATTCATAAAAATCGGTGCAGTGGTTTCGGCGTGAAAGCATAACAGACAGACAGAGTTACTTTCGCATTTATAATATTATTAGTAGGGATTGTCTAGTGTATTACTAACATGTGACTGACTTCCTTTCCAAATAGACTTGCCAGTAAGGCGATGAACTTATATTTAATGGGATGCACTTTTATTTAATGGCGGATTTCATAGCCTTTCTCCGTAATCATGGCTGCTGTAAAGTGTAAACTATCCGAAACATCGAGCATGTAAAAATCTTAATGAGCCGCTTTAAAATCTGTCAAAATGTTTTATAACAATATTGCTTTAATTAGGAAACAAAAGCAAGATAGGCGATACAATAAACTAGCATTCAAGTTTTGGTAAGTCTATATGTGGCCTATACTCATAAGGTCAATAATTTGACCTTACATCGGAGTATAGGCCGCACGCTTTCATGCGTCGCCAAAACTCGTCCCGGGTCAAGTATTTCTAACTCGTCTCACAGATTCTTTATGTCCGAACATAATTTAGAATCATCAAAATTATAATCAGCCTTTATCGATCCATTTCTGAATATAGGCCATCAATGAAAGATAAGACGACCGATCCCTTGCCACTCGCATCCAACACGGGCCGGCCCCTGCACGGAGATCGTCTTCTTAATCGTCTTCGTAATGGGTGTTATGTGACATTTCCTGTGGGACTGCATAATATAATACATATTATGTAGTTTGTGGGTGTGTGGTGTTCCATTTTAAATTTAAATTATATATTTATTCACGAAATTTTATTTATTAATATTTTCCTGTTTCAGTGTTAAGTGATTTATATACGTATATTATATGCATAGAATTCGTAGTTATTATAATGTTTGAAAAAGGGAAATTGTGGGCATATGGTTGGCATCCGTGACTTGATTATTACTTTTGGTTCAGTTGGAAATCAGCGTCAGGTAAGCCTTTCTTGGCATAATGCTGAGCTGGACCTTTTCGACCTACACGTGAGACACACACTTTATTTTTCAATTTCAACTCAATTTGTGTTTTGCAATTATTGTTTTATCATCAATGTTACTGATATTATGTGTATTTTTGTTTTTATTTTTTCATATGTGTCTCCTGTTAGTGTTGAATAAATGTTTCTTCCTTTCTTTTTTTCTTTCCCACCTGAATAATGGCGGACCAGCCATTCAATAAGTATTCTATTCGTTTTGCGTTTGTGCCACTTGTCTAGAGGGGCCGATAGGAATGCGGTGAATTATTTCGCAATTAGCCACAAAATTCCCTTCAATACAGTAAGAGCAAATAATAGGGGATCATCGGTGTTGTAAACTAAATCGTGACTTATTATCATCCGCTGCAATGCGATTGTAAGTAGGTACAAACTGGATTATGTACATTTGTATGCTACCGCTAAACATGTCAATCAGACATTCTTTTTATAATCCCAGATGAAAGAACAACGGGTTGTTATAAATAGGACGTGTCTGTGTATGTCTGCCGCATCGTAGCTCGCGAACGGATTGACCGATTTTTTAACATTTCATAAGTGAAATTATCGTGAATGCTTTCCGATATGGTCCATATTTTTTCACAACTCCTTCAATATTATATCATACATGAGTGTAACTCATGAAGTGCGATTTTTTTTTCGAAATATCCTATACTTGTGCCATAAGGCCTTTAAGAAAATCGGAGCAGTGGGTTAGCAGGTGGTCCACTCAAGTAATGAAGCGGGAAGTACAACAAAATGGCGCGCTATACATAATACTAGCTGTTGCCCGCAGCTTCGCCTGCGTTAACTAAGATTTACAACGGGATCATAGTACGCAAAATAAATAACTTTTCTGGTTGATTTTTTGTCCGAAAACCCCAAGTATAAGATATTTTTTTCCAGAATAAAATTTAGCCTATGTTACTCGTGGATAATGTAGCTTTCAAATGGTTAAAGAATTTTTGAAATCGGTCCAGTACTTTTTGAGCCCATTCATTACAACCAAACAAATAAACAAAGTTTTCCTCTTTATAATATTAGTGTAGATGTAGATGTAGATATGTCGGGGATTTTTAATTATTTTTTATTTTTGAAGAAAAAGAGGGTCAGTATTTTTCAAACTAAAGTAACCAACAACCAGTAAACACAATCTCATCTATCTATCATAATATCTCAATCTAAAATCTATCTAAAATATCTCAATATTCTATAATCAAAAATATTTAATTACAAAAAAGACTAAGAGATCAACATTTGACGATCTATTTTGTGTTACAATCAAAGACAGTTTGTCTGTCTGTCAGTTTGTCCTAAAGCCACAGGTTTATCCACAACACAAACATCATCTCGGATCGTGAACGTGTTAATTGAGCATCCCGATTAGAAGGCGGGTTACCTTGGGAGATAGATAATAAAACCATTTATTAAATATTGATCTCAATAATCTCAACGTCAATAAAATGCTTATAATATTTTTTTTTTGTATTTTTTTTAATACAATTGTACCCGTAATTTTATAGTAGACGGAGTGTTAGTCAGCCATAGACCAGATGGGAAGACGATCTCCGTGCAGTGGCCGGTCCGCGTTGGATGCGAGTGGTAAGCCTTGGTTCAAGGCTTGTCGTGGCGGTGGGGCTCAGTCGCACTTTGGGCGAAGTGAATTGAGCCGAGGGGGCTATTTGTATCCCTCTTATAAGAAGAGGGGGTAAAAGAGCAGGGGTCAAATGGCGAGGACAGGAACCGCGCCTCAATGTACTGTTCCGACGTTGAGACGGGTTTTTCTATGTCGTCGAGCCGTCGAGGTGCCCTGTTGCTTGTAGATCCGGGGCACCACACCAAAGGCTGATGACAATGATGATGATGATACCACAGGACCAGATTGACGGAGTGTAAAAGTGCCAATTTCCTAGCTGCCATGCTGGAGAGGGGGATAAAAGGTAAAAGCAGGTAAACAAATAACCTTTTTATAACTGTCGGTAGTCTCTGGTTCTGACAGCTCGGTTGCCTTATGTAACTGTGTCCTCCTATTCAAATAAGAAGAAGTCAAGATAATTCGGCCGTGTATTCGCATATGCGATGTGCAATTCGTGAGGAAGCGATCTCATGCTCGTAAAATGCTCACGAAGATGAGAGTAAAGACACGACGTATGTTGATCGTGAATTTAATAACAACTTCCTTGAGCTTGTACTTTACTCACGTATTATCATAATAAATATAACTACTTACTTCTTACTAATATTGTAAACGCGAATGTTTGTAAGTATGGATGTTTGTTACTCTTTCACGTAAAAAAAACTACTCAATGGATTTTAATGAAACTATACAATAATATAGCATATATATCGGAATAACACATAGGCTATAATTTATCACCGTACTCCCACGGGGAAACTGCGGGGCGCTACTATTTAGAAATATTTGTGAATAAAATTTTATATGTTTTATATTTAAATATTTTTATAGACGAATTCCCCTTTTTGGTTCCTTAACTGGTTCTTCATGGTTAGTAATCAGTGATATATGTAGACATCACCAGAGGTCATAATATGTGCCAACACTCAAAGGTCCGTAACTCGTATCGGTTCGGAAATACCGTACCATAATAATAATAATATAATTGGTAACGTAACTAACTTTACCATCCGATGTAAGGGATGTGCTTCTTCTGCTGCACTCCGATGTGATTTTTTTAATTTTTTTTATCACGTGGATTTTTAAGGCAACCCATAGAAAAAATGTTGAACCATCATTGATAAATTTTATAGTCTTAAGATATTACACAATTTTTATGATCACAAGCCAATCAAATTGATTAAACACACTATGCAATTTCATGTATGTCATAAATTGATTATCCGAACGTTCGTTTATGTAAAAAATCTATTGATGAAAGCAGAAGAACATTTATCCCTTTTGCCGCCCGATAACATTAATCACCTAATCTTTCCGTAGAAGTTGAAGAAAATTTGACCTTTGCTAAATTGAATTGCTTAATTAATTATTATTTAGCGAAATCAAGATATGAAATCTTATTATTGTAATTAGCACTAACAATTAAGGCAATTAATATATGAAATATACATGACATTGATATTTTTAGAACATTCACATATTCAAATAAACTGTCTTGCCTTGTCCTCTTTAGGACATTGAATCTTTATCTATTTATAGCGTTGATAATAAAACGAATTTCTAAAATATGCAAATTTGCCCTGGCCTTGCTTTAATTTTATCAATATTTAAATGTATTTCTAAATTTGGAACATACTTCCTTATATAATTACATCGGTAAGAGAGTGGTTTAGGGCCTACCTCCACCTTGATTTTTTTTCCACTTCAGCTTACTGGCTTACAATTGGCCCATTACGCTCCTCGCCTGATTTCGAGGAGGGAGACCCATGCCCAGCAGAGGGACATAAAAGGGTTGATACTTTACTTTTTTTTTACTGGTTTTAAGAAGAAATATAGAATAAACAATATAGTCAATGGTACAAAGACATGAGTCATATTGTATTGGACTAATACCATCATGATGTTTTTTTCACCGGTGAGCAAGCGCTAGTTTCACATGTTCAAGTGCACGTTGTAATTTAGAAAAAAGCAATCCAAAGTACTACAGAGGTCAGGATCGAACCAGTCCATGAACGAAGACCATAAGGACTAAAGATTGTTGCTACCTAAAAATCATAACGTAGCAAAATAGCTCAAATTAAATACTCGTAACTCTAAAGAAAAATAATTTTCCGAAGACGACAAATGAATTCGGAAGCCGAATTTCATACGGATTCTGAACGCGGCCAGACTTATTCTCCGCGTTAAACTAATAGAAAGTGATAGAAGTTAATAACCTTTTCCACCTAGGTTTCCTGTCCAGTGCAATAGTTTTCTAAACTTTTCGGCTTTTATTCTACTGCAATGTTGTCAGTTCACAAAAATATGACTTACCATAAAGAATGTGTATCTATCTGTACATGTATCTATATGTCTATTTTGTAACGCTAGTTTCGCAGATGAATGCATTGCAGACAAAGAACGATATACTATTTTTTTTTAAAGTGAACATCTGATCAATTTATTGCAAGTAGTTGAATCCGAGCGTAACTTAAATACTTTTTAAATACAAGATTACGTTCGAAAAAAACGTGTTAAATTTACTTTTTATCTATATCGGAAATAAAAGTTTATGTTTTTAATGAAAGTCGAATTGTTTTAAGTCGTTTTTATTCTATGTATAAAATATTCCATATATTACCATATAAGTTATAGTACAGTAAGCGGTTTCAACCAAAACGGTGTTAATAGTAAATTAATTTTGATTTAAATTTTGATGTTACAACATTGATTTTTAATCGAAATTTAAATGTCCGACACGTTTAAATTTCGATTAAAAAATCAATGTAGTCAAAATGTCGTTATAAAAACATTTTCACGCTTAACAAGATCGTTGCTTGGGTCTTGTTTTGGTTTTCGCAATTTTCGGCAGTTAAATGTTATCGGTTATTTTTTTTATGAAAACTTTACGATGCGTAAAACTTTGCAATTGCGTATGCAATTTCTTGTTTGCTACAATTTTTATTTCATATTCTTGGTTTATAAGTAGGTACATATAGGAAATATGCATATATAATATGGTATAGATGAGTTCATATTACTAGGAGCCCAGGCGATAGTCCGCTTTACATAGACAATAATGAGGAAACTATTATATTATCTAGAAGTTGGTCTAAATTGCATTCAGAGTGTAAATTTACATCAGTTCATCTGACGACATATCACTAAAGTTTTTTTAAGAAACATATTTTATCATAACATTGACTAGGATAGACAAGACACACACCCTACCGTGGTTCAGGTCTTGTCGTGGCGGTGGGGCTCAGTAGCCCAGGGTGACACCAACACCTTGGGCGAAGCGAATTGAGCCGAGGGGGCTCTTTGTACCCCTCTTATAAGAAGAGAGCCAAAAGAGCAGGGTGCAAGGGGTGAGGTTGGGTGGGAGTGGTTGTTCTGGTTGGTGCGGAACAACCGCTCTGTGGAGGTTGCGTCGGTCCCCTGAATGACTTACTAGCCGCCGAGGTGCCCCGTTGCTTGCAAATCCAGACCCTCACTAAAGCGGCAGTGGTGGCACTCGCCGGGTTTTAGTGGGTAGAGCTGCGTCCACTTACCATCTTTCGGGCGCAGCGAGTCCCACATACCCGCCTGGGGAGACCCACTCCCCGGCGGGATGCGTGTGCATTTCCCGGCGTAAAAGAAAAAAAAGACAAGACAGACTAGACACACATACATACACACACATACACACACGTACACGCACACAAAGATATCCAAAGTAGACAAACGCAGTCAATGCCATGATCATGGAGCATAACACAACGGGATGAACTTTTTGTCATGCAACTTTTAATTACCTACAACACGTTATCGTATGGTATTTAAAATGAAGGCTGCGATACAAAAACACAATGTATTCAAATTAAGACATCATTTCCGACTTACATTATAATTATTTTATGGAAGATTTAAAGATTTCATTAATGAATATAATATTTTACGTATTTAAATGTAAATTATTCTTTGGGCCTTATTCGTCCAAACTAGACTAAAGTAGTTAGCAATAATCACTAAGCTAGCCCTTATCTCTAGGAACTTTTTCCTTTCATAAGTTCAAACGAAAGTCCGATAAACTTTAAAAGAAGCTTCCCGGATTGCTTTGTAAAGTTAACGATCGTGAACCAGATTAGTTCTTTATGAAAATAAATATAAGAAAAAAGCATAGGTATATACAGTCGAATTGAGAATCGCCTCTTTCCTTGGTGTCGTTTAAAAATCACCTTTTATAATGCTTGTATCTAATACTACCTATTAATAATCTCGATTATTCGTAAACGATCTCGGTGGCCGGTCCGTGTTGGATGCGAGTGGTAAGTAGGTCATCTTGGCGTTCATTGAGTGAGACCTATGTTCAGCGGTGGACGAATAGAAGCTGACGATGATGTGATTCTAGGTAATAAAGTGTTATTTTCTTTAACGACTGAAATGTTTTTGCAAAAGAAATGGCACTGTGTACTGTGCATAGTAATCATATTCAGTGCTATTAACTACCTATATAACAGGCCTTATGAAAATGGCCCAATTTTTTATAAAAATGAAAATTTTATTGTAAAATATTTAAAATATGCTGGTAGCCCGCTCTGATTTATTATCGCCGGGATTATCAGATGTGCACTCACATCTTTATGATCCAAAGTGGCCGACCTCCAAACATTTCGTATACTTGGCACTTAAAATTGCGCATATCAAAGATAAGAATATGTAACAACAACTCTTTAGACATTACCTTATTGAGCAATGATCACTATTTCTCGTATGCAAATTGAACTGGAAATAGTCATACCTAGTCAATATTCAACCAAATTTTGCTTACTTCTTTAAAGGACTTCAAAGAAAGAAGCGTTTACCAATTCGACCTTATGCATTTGTTTGCCTCGCTTACTTTTTTGCTCGCTTTGCTTACTAGTTTTGCGTACTTTTAAATAATTTTGCTGTTGCTTTAATTCACGTACTGCCATGCTGTGATGGTGTTGCCTATAAACATAAGCGAAGCTACCAAGAGATCTGATTCATGTGTTGCTTTTTCCGGGACATAAGATAAGTCTTGGTGCCCGTAATAGCATTGCCTGTTCTGCTTATCTCTCTGAAATACAGCAAAGCTGTTTCAGTAGGTTTCGGGAGGAACAAGCTAGATGGCGGTACCCATTCAAAAGGGAAGACACAACACAACTCTCCTATCGGTTATTCGTCGTGTCTTGAAAGAGGCATTTTTAGACAAATAAAAAATTGATAATAATGATGATAAATGTCAAATGTAATGTATGCTGTTTTAATGGAATTTCTATGCACAGGTATTTTATTGATTAAATAAACTTATCTAACCTGTTAACTTCCTTGAAATTCATCAACATGCAAGGGTACGCTTACATCGTGGGATAGCTGTTAGATAACTTGATATTAGGTAACTATTGACCAATTAGTAACGAACAGATAACACGTCTCACAATGGCTACCGGCCTGACTTATATTAAATAATCGCTAGGAAATCGATATTATATCAATGAAATCTGACTACATTATATTGACAATATATAGGCAAGCCATCTATCATATAACTGGATAGAGTACCTAGTATCAATATGAGCCGTAATATACGAATTACGCACTGGTCAGTAATTTTTTACTAACGTAATTGCAATTCAACCAACAAGTGATCTGTGCGTACATCCCATCGGCCATAAATGACCATTAATCGATCAATCACAGCGCAGAATAGTCATAGCTTCGCAGTACAAATTTAGCGGCACAAAAAATAAAATGTAACATTACCGCTCATTTTTTTATATGCTCAATGAGATGAGCTGATGGATTAGCTGATGATAAGTGCTCAGAGTTTCTTAAGAATATAAATGGCTTCATCTGTAACTAGCCCATTCATTATTGCCTAAATATAATATTATCTAAAACACAATATGCTGGAAAGTCTCAGAGTCATTCCTGCCTTTCTAGTTCTGTTTTTCACTAAACGTATCAATTTTATTTCTCGGCAGAAATAATCACTTAATCTTCCAGCCAAAAGTACAAGAAAATCCAAGTTACTCCTCTAACCATGGATTAGTATATTACTAATCACTAACTAATCATGGCACAAATATCTTTTAAGTTTAAAGAATAGAAAAATCAATGTACGAGCTTTCAAAGAGAATGTATAAGCTTTCAAAGAATTCGATATTGCTCATCTTATTCGTTGAAGCAAAATATCAGGATATCGATTTTTTTCCAGTTAGCCAAGTGGAATTATAGACAAACGAAATCGTCAGCTAGGGTTTGTAAAAATAGGATGCGCATGAAGCGTTAGGCACCTAATGACAGCATCCGTGTGTAAGTCAGTGTATAACTCATAGACTATTTTAGAAAATATTAATTAGTAAAGGTAATTTTTGTCGTCTTGGCGTTCATTGAAGGAGCTATGTTCAGCAGTGGACGGACAGAGACTAATGATGATAATGATGATGATGAAAGATATTACTGATGTTATACTTACAAAATACCCTCAATTGAAGTGAAAACCTCTTTAGCCGTATCAATACTTTTTAGTAGGGGAATATCTTAAAAGTTCTTTATCCACATGCAGATATTTTGACATCATTCCGAAATTTAAAACTTTTCATATTAAAACAGATTTAAATATAAAAAAAACCCTTTTTAGCTGAAATTTATTTTAAATAATGTCATTATTAATGATAAGTAGACAAATAATTAAAAAATAACTGTATTAATAAAGTATGTAAGACTCTTCAGAAAAACAACCAGTAACAGTGAAATACCATATTTATTCCAAAATCATTTTTAATCCAATAGCACTATATTTTCTGAACTCTTATCCAACTAGTAACAATATCAAAAACACTTATTAAACCACAATGACGGCCTGAGACCGACTGCCCCCTAGTCCGCAAGACTGCTCCTCTTAATACCTTCCTACCCCACTTATTCTTTGGATTCCCAGTGTGGCCAGTGCAAGAAATTAAAAATGCCAAAATTATTATAAGCAAATGTAAACAAAGTAAACGAAACCTTACACTCGTCCATCCTGATAACGTGTATGTCCTCATACACGGACCAGGTGGAACCTTACACTCGGCGGACCAAGAAACCAAAGCTTGAATTTATACATTTATAAAAATACATTCGAGTTCAAAAAAAAAAAAAAATATAGTACTATCCAAGTATCTTTTTGAAGGTCAATTGAGTCTACCACCGGTTCCAAAGTAAGTCCACTGAGAAGAACCGGCGAAACAAACTCAGTGGAACTAGTCTTTTCAAATACAATATTACAAAAAATAGTAATACAAACAATACATAGTACTATACTAGTATAGTACATAAGAAGAATTCAGCAAGAAACTCTGTTGGGTTGCTCCTTTCAAAATATAGTTTACAATTTTTTTATAAACATACATAATTACATACACTTATTACTATAACACATTTATTACAGTCTTATAATCTATCCTTTATCTATCTATCCTTTATCTATCCTTTATCCATCCAATTATCCATCCTTTATCCATCAAATTATCCATAAAACTATCCATCAAATTATCCATAAAACTATCCATCAAATTATCCATAAAATTATCAATCCAATTATCCGTCCTTTATCATTTGTATTGATTTGCATTATTCATTGTAACTTTAGCATATAGACCTCCATTAGGTTCTTCTGATATTTTTGAAAAAGTAATGGAAAAGGTCCTACTTAAATCATCAAATTCTAATAAAAAAAACTATTAATCGTGTGCGCAGACTTCAATGTAATTTTTTTTTAAACGGATTGGAATCATTTTCATATTAATATTTTTTTTAAATCTTACAATCTTAATAACATGTTTATGGAACCTACAAGAATAACGTCTACTAGTGTAAATCTATAATTAATAAATTAGATTCAGCATTGTGGACAGCTGATGAAATTTCCAAATAAAAGAATAAGTATAAATAAGCACAAAATATTCCAGTAAGATTAGATCGTTTGAACAATTTGAGACATACCTTAATTAAAAGTCTACCAATTTTATCATGTATAGCATACTCCAATTTTTCAATCAATATTTACCCCTAAAACATTATTAGTTAGCGATACAATGATGTTCAATAACTGGGCAACATCAGAAATACTTAAAAATAGGCGAATGTTGTAAGATCTATATGCGGAAAGACAATACTATACAAGTGAAGAGTTTTGCAATTATGTCAAACCTTTTCTAAAAAACTAAGAGAAATTGCAGAGTCATTAAATCACAACATCTCTATCTCTATTTCTCCTCGGTCTACCTCTTCCTCTTTTTCCATCAATCTTTCCCTCTATATTTTTACAAGTCATGTCATATCAGGTGACCAATCAAATTTCCTCCTCGGTTCTAACAGTTTTAATAATATTTCTTTCCTCTTTCACTATCTCCAAAACTTTTGCGTTTGTCACCATTTCTGTTAATTTTATCCCCTTAATCCTTCTCCAGAACCACATTATGAAGACTTTCTTTTCCTATCTTTTTGCGTCAGTGTCCATGATTCACTTCCATAGAATGCAATGCTCCAAATATAAGATTGAATAATTGAATAAACCTTTTCCTAATGTTTAATGAAATGTTTTTGCTTTTGAATATGTATTTTTTTTTTGTTAAACAATTGTTATTCTAATATATTATTATTTAATGTAATTGACCTGCTATTTGTCATGGTTTTGGAAATTATCATTGTTTTAGTTGTTTGTATTTGTGATCAATCTATATATACTTATAATTTTTAAATCACTTCATCCATTTATAAAATCACAACATACAAGTTCAAAAATTAAAAACAGAAGTAATATTATTTAAAAGACTTGGAAAATTATTAAAAATGAAATAGGAATAGTCAAACCACAAAACTAAAGATTTTAAATTAAATGTATGAAACAACTATCACGTCAGATTTCGCAAAAGCTACTTCTTTTAAATATCTTATCTCCGAACTCTTCACCTGTTGCCGCCATTTCCTTTTTTTAAAACAATGTACCTGAATGTTATAATACCTTTAAATTCAATCATGTTACCGCATCAGAAATTATATTATCAAACCTATAAATTGATAAATCCTAAAAACAACTGTATTGATTGTGGTGTATTTCCTGACTTAATGAAACATAGCAAAATAATCCTGTTGTTTAAATCAGGTAGTACTTTAGATCCCACAAATTTTAGACCGATATCCGTATTAAGAACGTTTAGCATAATTTTATTCTAAATCAATCAATGAATCATTTTATAGAAATAAATTACTGCATAGTAAACAATTCGGTTTCACACGCGGTCGCTCTACAACTGATGCAGGCTGGAGAATTAATACAGAATATTTTTTTAAGCCTGGGAGGAATTCACATGATGCATTAGGCATTTTACGTGATCTATCTAAGGCTATCTAATATTGTGTACAGCATAAAACATTGGTCAGGAAGCTTTATCACTACGGCATAGAAGATATCGCGCTAGATTTAATTAATTCTTATTTAAGTGATATAATCCAGAAGGTAGACGTGAATGGAAAACAATCTCTTATTTATATTAATGACTTACCGTATCTTGTAAATGATAAACATGGAATATTATTGTTTGCAGATGACACATCAGTTATTTTAAAGACACATAGGCGGCAACCTGCAACTGACGATGTGAACAATGCTCTTTCTAAAATTGTAAAATAGTACAATGCCAATAACCTATTTTTAAACGAAATGTATTAAATTCACTTTGCCTAATGTTAAATAAAACAACTGTAAATATTAACAACGAAGAATTAAATATGGAAAGTACTACGGTATTTCTAGGAATTACTTTAGATGCTAAACTTCAGTGCGACCCTCACATATCTAGTTTATCCAACAGACTTTCATCTGCAGCATTTGCATTAAAAATATTCGACAATTAACTAACGTAAATATAGCTAGGTTTAGTTTATTTTGGTTACTTTAACAGCATTATTAAATATTATTATTATTATTATTATGTCATTGTATCCTATTACGGGGTAATGCTGCCGATATTGATGCTATATTCGTTCTGCTGAAAAGAGCTGTTCGTGCAATATATGATTTGGGTCCAAAAGACACACTTAGAGATAAATTTTAAACAGTAAATGTTATGACATTGTATAGCCTATCTATTTTTGAAAATTTTATGTATGTACACAAAAATATCCAAAAATTCAAGAATAATGTGATCAACGCAATGTTAAATACTGGAAATAAAAACAAACTTGCTGTGCCCAGCTCAAGGCTCCATAAAATGAGCTACTCCTTTGCGGGTAATTATATACGTTATAATAATATAAGTTTTTATAATAAACTTCCCGACAGTATAAAACAGTTGTCAATTAATAAATTTAGATGTATCATTAAACAGAAACTTATTAAAATCCTAATGTAAAAGAATATATAAATAACAAAAACGCTTTGAAATTAATTGTTATAGATTTAAGTGACTTTGTGAATTATTGATCACAATGGAAAGAATGATAGGAACCCAGAAGAGTTTCTTTTCTTCGTGGGTATCTCCTCTGACATGGGCGCGTTGCGAACCCTCATTATAAATTTAGCCGCTAAGACGATCATAAGTGATCATTATAAAGATCCTATATGTGAAGTTAAACAATAAACAATATCCATTTATGTTTGTGTATCCGATCGAGTGGTGGCCTAAAACCATGGCCTACACCCGCTCGCTGTCTGAAACAATACAGGGCAATATACTGTGTATAAAACACCTATCACCTAATATATAATATAAACCAATATTAAAATCGTTCAATTTATGTACCTACTACCTACATGTCATAGAATATGTAACGAAAGTTAACGAATAATGAGAGTCTAAGTCCTATTTTATCACTCAAATATATAGTACTCAACTCTTGCTTAGTTCAAAACAGACTCCCTAATGATCCTTTCCTTAAGCATACCATCTATCATCATACGGACTTTTTCTAAGCATTCGTCGTCTTCGCCTAGATTTACAATCATCTACTACCTTGCATAAAACATTAAACTGTATCCAAGCTATTACCAAAACCTCTCAACACGATTCAGTATGATCATGAATAAATCCAAGCAGTTTATGGGTGGATTGCCTAATCAATGTCGCCTCACTACCAAGATCAACGTAAACTTCTACGAGCGTACCGCCAACACTAACAGCTAAAAATAAATTTATCACACGGGCCCGGCAACCTGCTACGGCTGCGCCTACTTGGTTCCATCTCCTTACTGCGGAAGTTGCGTCGCTCGCTGCTGCGACGCCATTGCTCGCTGTCCTTCCCAATTGCAGCGTCATACGAAGGAGATGCTCCTCTTTATGCCTTAATGCCAGCTAGCGCTCCAGCAGCCGGCGGTTTCGGCTTTGGCTGCTGCTATGGTCTCGACACCTACCCGCTCTCGGCCAATTACGTCTGAGGCTGCGGCTGCGACCTTGACGCCTAGTGCGAAAATGATCTCGTTGAGGAGTCGCTAGACTTCTCCAAGTTCCCTTTTCCATGTTCACATCAATCCATAACTCGTCACATGAAACCAAAAAAAAGGATTTTGTTAAAAAAAATATATCAAAATAACAAATTATTAGTCGGCATCTACTAAACGGTGCACTCTAGACAAAACGGACATATTTTTTTTTTATTCCCTTTCAAAGCTCCTGTGTATATTTAGTAGTTCTTACACCCTTGGCTAATTTTCCAATGTACCCTCATTTTGATAAAAATATGTACGGTATCGTTTGATGATAATTATTATTTTTGTATTAAGTTACTCGTTATAACAGTTACCCGCCAAAAAAAAAGTCCCGTCAAAACCGGTCCAGCCATTAGACTAGCCGGAACGAACAGACAAAATTGTAAAACGTTACTTTGGTATATTATGTAGGTGCCATATATTGTATTATACTCCTACGCATGTAGTAAAAAGCGGTTAGTTTAATATTAGAAACAGGCATTCCAATTTTATTTGTAAGTTTAGATGTCCATGACGTAAAAATTATATATCTATAACTTTGATAATTTCTAATTGATTCTTATTTGAGCTAGAGACATGGGTTTTCTAAAGAACACATCAAATATACTCCTGAGGGTAGGTCGCTGCTAATCGCTACGAAATTTTTCATGTAGTTATGAATTAAACTTTCTTTCCTTAATAAGTATATGCATTACGTAGTGTAAGAAGAAAAATAAAATATTGCAGGCGTGTACTTACGGAATTTCCGACGGTGTTCCACTTCTGAGATGTAAGACTCTTCAGAAAAACAACCAGTAACAGTGAAATACCATATTTATTCCAAAATCATTTTTAATCCAATAGCACTATATTTTCTGAACTCTTATCCAACTAGTAACAATATCAAAAACACTTATTAAACCACAATGACGGCCTGAGACCGACTGCCCCCTAGTCCGCAAGACTGCTCCTCTTAATACCTTCCTACCCCACTTATTCTTTGGATTCCCAGTGTGGCCAGTGCAAGAAATTAAAAATGCCAAAATTATTATAAGCAAATGTAAACAAAGTAAACGAAACCTTACAAGTATAAGTATTCAATTGGGGTTTTCATGGCTCTAAGAGACTCTGAATTATCTGTTTTGTTTGTAATAAGACTCGGTCTTGACCCAATAAAACAACCAAAATAAATGTCCATCACATTATTATTGAAACATATTTTTACAGCACTTACATAGATTGTAAAATAAATAATATGTATTAATTTTAAACAATATTGTATTTATGTTTGAATACTTTGTGTGACGTTGTTATCGGGTAAATAGCTACAAGAAAAGGTTACGCCTTGGAATTTCAATAAGCTTGCAATTTCATTGAAAATTTATTATATCCCAAACATAATTATTTCATCCATTTTAAAATTGTCAATAATATTTACATGCACAATATACATAATTTAATTTTCATACAAAATTGCGTCACCGATGTAGTTTGCTTAAAGCTTATGACTTACCAAGGGATTTTTTAAGTTTAGCAACAAGAAAGGGGCAGGATGAGCAGGTATTTTTTTTAAATATAAATTGCAAGAACAAAATTAAAATAAGTACCTACTTAAACCCACAATCGTAAGAAAACCTATTTCGTATAAAGTTTTTCCCAATTCGTAATTTCTGTTCCTTTTCCGTATTTAAATATTAAAAAATAACTAACCGCTGGAAATTATTGTTCTGAAATTGTATGTATGTTTTTTCTATTCCATCTAACACTCATGTGTTCTACAATAATGGTATATTATCAAATGGGTGCTACAATTCTACTAATTTATTATTATTAAGATTATATCATAATCACTGTCGGTACAGCTTTAAATAGTTTTTAAACACGTGATAAAAAATTACGATAGACTAAAAAACTTAACATTAATAATGTCAACGAACAGCCTTGGCGTATAAGTACATAAATCAGTCTCTGTAACGTAACTAATATACGATTTTAACATGATCAAGTGTTGGCAGCTGGATTTTGAATTACAATTATTATTTCACATAATTTTCCATTACGTATCTATGCTGAATAAATTTTCTTATGTTAGTTGTAGTATAGGCAGACTATTACAGAGAGCGACGATGGTCCAGTGGTGGATGGGCTCGGCCTCTTATTCGAGAGGTTCCGGGTTCGATCCTGACCCTCCCCCCCTGTGTGCCTTGAAATGGGTTTTTCTAAATTTCTAAGTGCACCCAAAACACAAGACCATCGCTCGCTCACCGGCGAAGGAAAACATCGTGAGGAAACTTGCATGCCTGATGAGATTGAAAGTCTTTGAAGGTATGTGAAGTTCACCAACCCGCACTGGGCCAGCGCGGTGAACTATTGGCCCATTACCCTCCTCGCCTGATTTCGAGGAGGAGACCCGTGCCCAGCAGTGGGACATAACGGGTTGATACTTTTTTTTACAGGCAGACTACCCGTCAGCCCGTCTGATTAGTGCCATGGTGGTTAGCGTCGCCTATCAAAATAAATAAGGTAACCATCGACTAGATCAGGCAACTCATTAATGTGTTGCTATCCTGAGACATAAAACGTTAAGTCTCTGGTACCGGCCAGTAATTAAACTGCTCATCCTTGTTCTGCCTCGAAACACAGCAAAGCTGTTTTACCGGCGACAAGCAGTAGGGTGGTCGGTTCAGTAGCTTTTACGTGAAAGAGTAACAAACATCCATCCAACCATACTAATAAACTCTCGTAGTAGGATGTATCAGTTGTCTGGTTGGCATAACGGACTCTGCTAGTTTGGGATCAGATGAGAGTTGCCCGCGGCTTCGCCCGAGTTAGCAAAAAATTTATTTTTTTCTTAAATGTATCCTATGCTACTTCTAGTACCTCCGAGAATATGTGTAAAAGATCCATGATAATCGATTGAGTGAAAGCGTAACAAACATACTACATTCACATTTATAATATTGGTATAGATAATTGTATTAATTAGTGAATTCTGTAGTATCTAATGATGATTGCAATGAAGATAATATCTCATATCAATAACTTACATCCACTTAAGGCACAGACCAAGTAAGCATCATACTAATGAGATTCCATTATCCGACCATAACGTCCACATAACACGCGTAATTCTGACTAATATGGACGCGAAGGGCTGAGCCGAACGAGATCGGGTTCTTGCACGATTGTCGCGTCGGAAGCGTTTTAAAAGTCAAGGACAAACGCCACACCAATGTTAACTTGTGTTATTTAAATATCAAAATAGCGACGACGTGAACGCCTTTCGAAATTAGCATTTACTTAAGTAGTTCGTAATGAATATTGTTAATAAGGATAACGATTTATGATCGTCACATCCCTCCATTTGCTCCTTCATCCAGGTATTATCTTGATAACATTCGAGAAGATGGAAGGGAATCAGGTTCGCCTCAAGACCAGTTACCAGTATCTACTAAATTCTAGAGCAGTGTTTCCCAAACCCTTTTGGAACGAAGTTCCTTACGTTCCTTGCGCGACCGATATGAAAAAAATGTGATAGTAAAACCGTAAGAAAAAGTGCGTGGAATAAAAGCGTTAAATGAGACGTGCGCATGCGCGGCAGTCGCATACACAAGCGAGTAGTGTATAATACCTTTTTTTTAGCCGAAGGAACTTCGTTCCTACCTGGTGTCCCACGACACCACATCATTTTTGTTTCATATACCACTTTCACAGTTATCCCGCAAGATATTTCAATATTTATTATAATAGTAAAATTATTTTAACAATATTGATAGGAGAAGTCAAGCCAATCTTTTTCTTATGGTTCTTCACTCAAAACCAAATCAATGTTCATGGATTACGATTGTGGATTACGATTTTTTGTCACGCTCGTCGTGGACACCCTTCGGGTCTTCCGTGGACCCCTGGGGTGGACCCCCAGGGGTCCTGGACCACTTTGAGAATCACTGTTCTAGAGAAACAACAGAAGGCCATCATGTTAAATGTTGCTCCCATCATCATTAACATCATCTTCTATCCATCCACTAAATAACGTAAACCTCCTTCAATGAACGCCAAAACGGACGATCCTTTGCCACTTGCATCCAGTACGCATGTTTTTCATGATGTTGATGAATTCTTTTGCTTCCAAGTACCAAAGAATCCACTCATCCAGGTCTAGGATTGTATGGCTAGAATTTAATTTTACTTTAAATATTCACAATTGTCTTTAAAGCGTTTTGGTTTGCACAGATAAAGCAGGGAAACGCTATTTGATATTTATGAAATTTAGTACAAAGAACTTCTATGAGTGAAACATGTTGTCTTTAGAATAACTTTCTACAGTCTGAGCATTACATAAAATTCGAGTAATCGTTTCAAAAACATACAAATAAAAACATACAGACGAATTGAAAACCTCCTTTTTTAAGTCGGTTAAAAATATAATAAATTTAAAATTTCACATGAAGCAACCCTAATACTAACTAAGAGTTTTAAGAAAATTCACACTAGTATAAGGAAGTTATGTTATAATATAATAAGTGAAGCTAGTATAAATATGAAATTCCTTGAATATTCAACGTATATTTGCACGAGGTATTCGAGAAGGAAGCGTGTTAACTAGGAGGAAATATCAACTTATACTATTCACTATAATTTTAATATCACAATGAAATTGTTTACTAGGAAATATCATTTACAAATATACTTAATTAAAACAAAAATAATGATTATTAATAATAATTAATAATTATTTGATATACTTTATGACATAATATTATAATACGACACATAATATATAAATAAATAAAATTAGAGTGTATCTTTGTAATAATAAATTAACTACTTTTTATTAAATTTATGCATTACCTTTCATCATCATCATCATCAGCTTTTATCCGTCCACTACTCAACATAGGCCAAAGAACGCCAAGACGATGCCATGGATATATTCGCGGTACTTGTTGCTAATCTTCGAAACGGCACGACCAAAGTTGACGGAACTTTAGCTGCCAGATAGCTGATGTAACAAGGAGTAATTTAGTAAGGATATAAAAATAATAATAATCAATCTGTAAACGTTAGTAAATCTAATTTAACGCGGACGAAGCCACGGGCAACAGCTAGTTAATCGTATTTTATAACCCACCACGTAAGCGTCTTCTAAGTGACGGCTATGAGCTGTCGCGTTTGGTGCGGCTTGTGGGTTCTCTGTTGCCCGTTTGACGAAAGTGCCATCCTTTTTCCTATCCCTTGCATGTTACCCCATAAACATCCACAAAGTCACAGATGCAGATATTTAGCATCTGGTTGTGCTAATTGGGCGTCGATAAGCGGCCAATGACTTCCACAGCTGTATTGCTCTCATAAGCTATAAAACTGTAAGCTATAAAATCAGAAATATCTCATTGTGAGATAATAAATACGCGGTAAGAATTAGCGACACAAATGTCACATGGCCTCAGTTACAGCCATATAGATAAAAATATAGCCTCTCGCATTGAAGTTTCTGTTTGTGATTTTAAATTAACAGCTTTTAAGTAAATATGTGGATTGAATTAAATATTCTGTGGTACAGTATTTTTTTAATTGATTATATTTGATAGATCCATGACATACATTTCACCATAGGTAAGCACAAAAAAAGAAGACTTTTGTTATGAAATATGTCCAATTTTAACAAAAAATTATGTAAAGAAAAACATTTTTTATAATTGCCGCTAAAATGCTCGAAGTCATTTTAGGTTTTCAAATACTGTCTTCAATATGTAAAAAATAACTTTACGTGAATTTGTGACACCTATCAACATCCCTATTGTAGGACTAGTATCCGACTATATAATATATTATACTCTATGAGTATCCGTCTTTCAGACGGAGACCATCGCCGTACTGCGCATCAGAGACATGACCGACGCCATATCGCGACGCAGCGCCGCCCGTGTTTAGAGTACCTTACACAAAAAAGAAAATATCTCTGTTGTAATCTCAATCAGCTTTGTTGAATGTTGTGTAATGATGGCACGCAACCTTTACCTTTTGTGTGTCTGTCCCATTAACGATACTAAACTGTGCAACGAGCCATTGGCAATAATTAACATTATCAAAGCGTATCCGTTACATGTATATTGATAGCCGTCAAGTAATCAATGTTAACGGTTATTCAAAATATGCACAATTTCATATTATTACTATGTGTAAATCTACTTTCGTTTATAAACTTATTTTATTAGCTGGGTGAGTGGTACACAGTGCTAGATTTACGCCTAGGCCCGTGAGGCCCGGGCCTAGAGCGGTATGATTTGAGGGGCGGCAAAATTTTTGAAATTCCAAAATTTCAGACGCTAAAAAAGTAAAGACTCCTCTCTCCTTTGTAATTGATAAGTTTTGATTAATTTTTGTAAAGATTTTTCCTTAGAATATTTATAATAATTAAATTTTTTTTATTTACCTTTCAGTGTATGAATAAGATTTAAATTTTTTATAAGATTAATTATGGCCTTTACCAAATGATATCCAATCACTAAGACAGGGCCTAGGGTGGCATCACGCCTAAATCCGTCACTGGTGGTACACGTCACCCACAAACATAAATAAGTAAAACTGAAACTATCCCAGAAAACTCATTCATGTGTTGCCTAACCTGCAAAAAAGTTCCTTCCGTTACCATGCTTGCTGATAAGATCCGAAACGTCGGGCTTATAAAAAAATTAAAAAACTAAACCGCGATAAAATCCGTAAAAGTTGTTTCATTATAATGAGTGAGATTCGCGTAAACATAAGAAAACAATACAAATAAATGGAATATAAAGTGTTGGTTTGTGATTTTAAATAAACAGCTTTTCAGTAAATGCGTATACAAGTACTTATTGTATATATTTTGTGAGATTAGCCGAAACAAAAATACTGACTTACCAAAATTTTAGAATTGATTTTTTAAGTAAGTAATTATTTAAATAGTCATATTTTTGTAAGCCAGTTTAGTTTTGTAATTGATAAAATTAAATAAAGAGTTTCAAGTTTTTTTTAAGTTTACTTACCTACTTAAAAAGTGAATTCTAAAATTTTTGTAAGTCAATTTGCTTGTTTCGGCTAATCTCTCAAACGGCTGAACCAATTTTGACGAGACTTTAACTGGCAGATAGCTGATGTAATGAGTAACTGAGCCTACAAAAATAATCATCATAACTCCGAACACTGCTGTTAATCTAAGTTAACGAAGGCGAAGCTGCGGGCAACAGCTATAGTATTAAAGATTTCACCAGTAGTCTAAGACGAATCGCCAATCGCCGTTACAGTAATGCACACGTCTAAAGGTCTGAGAGTTCCCATACTTTTTTAATGTCACGTCACACATCTTGTCTTAATACTTGACAACAATTATGTCATTAACGCTTCTACATATTAATTAGTTGATTAAATAAACTGGTCAAGTGTCATTGGGAATTATGACTAGATGTAGATGTAGATTACATTAAAAAAAGTAAAGTATCAACCCTTATATGCCCCACTGCTGGGCACGGGTCTCCTCCTCAAAATCAGGCGAGGAGGGTAATAGGCCATAGTTCTACTTTAAAAGGTCACTTACTACTTTAGCAAGTTAGCGATTTTTTAAGGAATAAAGATAGCTCTGCACTTAGGGTACTCTAGTCTGTACTATTACCTAAAATACATGGGGTATTTTATCTGATGTTAAAAGTAGATTAGTGACAAAGATGTAAGTAAAAAAGCCTACCTATAACATGTATATTTTAATAATGAAATTCACACGAACCTGTAGGGTAAGACTTCTCAAGATAATAGTCTCAGTGTGCTACTACAGCGTGATAAATTCTAGTAAAAACAAATTACTTTCAAAACTTTTTTAGAAAAGCACAAAAATTTATTAATTACTAGCTGATGCCCGCAGCTTCGCCTGCGTTAACTAAGATTTACAACGGGATCTTAGCCGGATGATATGATGATCGTTATTAATGATTTTTTACACCTTGTGTCCGAAAAACACACATATCTTACGGGACCCTACTTTTTTTTTGGGAATAAAATTTAGCCTATGTTACTCGCGGATAATGTAGCTTTCGAATGGTGAAAAAGTTTTTAAAATCGGTCCAGTACTTTTTGAGCCTATTCATTACAACCAAACAAACAAGCAAACAAAGTTTTCCTCTTTATAATATTAGTGTAGATATATAGCACATTACATTAAAAGAGGGTTTACTAGGCATAAAAAAAAATCTAGATTTATTTTATACATATTAAGTTATATATATTAAGTTATATAGATTTTGAAGGTAACGGTGTAAAAAAGATGAGTTCTTATTCCGGTTCACAGTGTCTACGCGGTCACGACGTTCAGTAAATGTCAAATTCTTTTATGTACACGGCTAATTTTACTGCAAATGGAATAAGCTCTTGATAAATATATGAATATTTATTACGAATGTTAGGGAGGCCTATGCTCAGCAGTGAACGAATAAAGGCTGATGATGATGATGTTAATGAGACTATAATTTTTAGTTTTCTGTTTCTAAAAACAACAAAACGGACTTCAGGATCACATTGTCTGTCAGTCAGGTCTGTGAAATAATAATAATATGTATGGACGCTTTTACACCAGCCCATCTGACCCGTGGTAAGTTCTAGAAGAACTTGTGAACAGACAACGATAATATATTATAATAAGTTGTATTATACCTATATTTAAGTTTTTATAATAAAAATACACATCCATGACCCAGAAACACAGAAAAGTTTTTGTTCATAAGCGGGATTCGAGCCCGCTACCTGCGGCTTGAGCGCCAAGTGCTAACCACTGAGCTACAGAGGTCGTCAAAACAAAACTACATGAATCTCAAAATCAAGTTTAGTAATTAAAAAAATACATATATAAAATACATATTATATAATATAAGGTTTTTATCATAGACATAATGCACATTCATGATATGTTCCTTGGCGAGATTCGACCCGCTACCTCCAGGCTTGAGCGCCAACGAAAACCATTGAGCCAGAGGTCTTCGAACATAAAAATTAAGTGTAGCTGCTTAGTCTTTCCTGCCTTTTCCTAACTGCTAAGCTGGTCATGTTCTACGATAAGTCTTGACTTAGTATCTATAATTATATATGAGAACAATACTCCAACACTCCAGATGCAGATCCGCTTTGTTAATTGAAAGTCCGGTTCGAAGCATTGATTCAATTTATGTAGTAGGTAAACTAATCGTGTAAATGCCAATTCAATACATAAAGTAAGATTTTTGACGTTTTAATTAAGGCGATTCATGCTAGTAGCGGCACTATTACACGTAGCCCGCAGCTTCGTCGTTCCAGGCGCATGTGGCGTGCTGATGATTATTTTATAGCTTATATTACTCCTTACAATTATAGCACCTATCTCCCAGTGTAAGTCTCGTCAACCCGGGTCCAACCGTTTCAGAGTTTAGCGAAACAAACAGATAGACGGACAGACGAAAGAAATAGAATTTTTAATGTAAGAATCATAACGGCCTATTTTCAGCAGAGGATGATATAGAATATAATAATAATAATATCTATAGACGCTTTTTCACCACGTCAATCTGGTCCCGTGGTAAGTTTCCGATGAACTTGTATTGCGGGTACCAGACAACGGAATTGTTTATATTTAATACTTTTTGTATTAATACGTATATTTAGGATTTTTATTATATAATACACATATTTAATACACGTCCATGACCCAGGAACACAATAATGATGATATAGTGTCATAATAGTATAATATTACGTATACTTTCATACGCACACTTATTATTTGTTATGTTACAATTTACATTACGCACACGTGTGAAATTACAAACAGATTTTATATCAAGATAGAATCAATATAGAAATAAATAAAATATATTTGTTTCTTGATAGGCTTACCACGTAAAATGAAGTCTCTTATTGTATATTATCTGACTTTACAACGGAATCGGGTTGCCGGAACGTCGATAGACAACGAAATACAAGATGAGATGACAATTTCCGTGCAATGTCCTGTCTACGTTTGATCAGAGTGCAGATTGTAGTGGAGACAAACATATACATTTTCTTGCAAAGTCAAGCTTGACAAACGTGCTGCGCCTTTATTGTCATACTAAATGCGCCTAATGTATTCCCTAGTAATTATTTCTTAATTAAGCTGAAATGTTCTGTTATATTGAATTCTTTTTCTTATTATATTGAATTCTGTTATATTGAATTATTCTGTCATTATAGAACAGAATCGATTTAAAAAGAAAGCACGTGCGTAGAACCTCACGCAAATCATCACGATATAATATTATGTTGGCGCTCTAAATTCGTCAGCTGATTTTGTCGTTGATTCGTCTAAACTTACACTAAGAATATTATGTATAAATATTTCCGAAATATACCGTATTCTATCTATCACTTAGGAATATTTTTTGTGCTTGTCCTGGTTGTAATTGGCTGGATGCTGGTGACGTTACTTTAAATATTAAATTTTATAGAAGAAGGGCATACGGATAGTCGATTCATTTTATGATAGAGTGATAGCGACACTCATAAACACCCACTGCACCATTGGATTAACAAATGCGATGATTTTATACTACATATCGTCGGCCTGATTATCAAAATGCGTAACACCACGAAATATCGAAAATAGACTTTTAATGCAATCTAGTGGAACATTATAAAGCCTACCGATTGGAATACTTCTTATGTCCTGCAAAAATACCTCTAATTTGTTATGAGTTAATAATAAAACCACCTATTTCCTGGTCGCCATTTTGGAATAAACTATTATTACGTGCTCCTGTAAAGTTTATACAGAAGGAGTTATGAATTCTGATAATTAGGGCTTCGGCCGACGATATTATACTTAGTAGAATATGGGATGATAATAAAAGATAGTAAAGAAAAGGTCAGATTTTCAGCAATACAAAACAACGTATCGAATTGCGGACGTAAAATACATACAAATATCATCCGTTAGTTTATGATTGCAGTTAAGTGAGGATTGGCAAGTTAGTACTTTTAATTCTTTGCTTTTAAATCTTTGCCAATCGTATTTCTATTGGTTACATAACTTGGACTTTTTGGTGTCCATTGTGAAATATACTCACGACAACAATGATGTGTGTTATAATGATGACAGTGAAACTGACAATGAAACATTTATTACGAAGTGGTCATTTTTTAACACGCTTTTATTAGCTTTACCTGTATGTTTGTATGCTTGTATGTATGTTGTAACCGACTCCTTTGAGCTCGATGTCCCACTTTGAACGATCAGATTTAATTCAAACTTTGCACACCTATCAAAGACCGATGACAATGAAATAATTACATTACAAAATCCGATTATCCCAATTAGATTCGCCAGGATTAATTAATTCATTTCCGCATCCTTTGCATGCGAGTAAGAGAGATAGAGCTAGTGCGCGAACTCGGAGAGACTTGTATAGCGTGCTTTTTTAGTTTTTTAAACTATTATTTTTATATTAGTTGTATAGACTATAGGCAAACGGAAAACTTGATGTTAAGTAATCAGCGTCCTCATTATTCCATTATCCAGAGAGATAAAGTCCAGATACGGAAGGTGTTAAGATGGTAATAATGAAGATAGTAGGAAAGCCTGTCGGGTCCTTTCAGAAACACAGGAAAGTTGTTTGACGTATAATATAGTCAGGTTGGTGGTAAACTAAATAGTAACACATGGAAGCGTGACACATCAAGTCCCTTGAGATTGAGAATTATGTTTAGATGCTAATGAATGAATGCAGTATAATGGGCATGGACTCGCCTTAATTAGCGAAATTCTTAGGTTCGTACCTGACACCTTTGTGCTTTGTCAATCCCCTGATTAAAGGTTTTGAATGTGTGTGAAGTTCACAAACCGGATTTTGGCCAGCGCATCGGTGAACTATGGCCTAATACCCTCCTCGTCTAATTTCGAGGAGACCCGCGCCCAACATTGGGACACATATAAGGGTTAATAGTATTATTATACTAATAATTATGTATAAGTATTTAAATGTAATTAAATAATAAAAAAATAAATGTTTATTCTATTCTATTCTTCTATTCTAAATTATTACATGTGTTTAAAACACTTTAAGGATTAAGTAATTTTTACTTCCTTGTTTAAATGTATTGACAATGATATAAGCTCAGCGTCGATAACTTTTGACGTATAAAATGGGTGACAAGTTGAGACTCCTAGACCGGTTTTATAGTCTAGTAACTATCAACAGGTATTTAAAACTTCAGAAATTAATGTACTTAATACTTTGTTAAATGGTCTAAGAATGATTGATTAAATTATAATATCACTTTGAGAATTATTATAATAATTAAAATGCGAACACATTTGCAAGTTTTCTTGAATATTTTGTTTCTTTAAATCCCTACTAATATTATAAATGCGAAAGTAACTCTGTCTGTCATTCAGTCAGTAACGCTTTCACGTCTAAACCACTGCACCGACTTTTATGAAATTTTGTACCCATATTATGGACCAGAGCTTGGAAAATGACATAAGCTACCTTTTATTGCGAAAAAGGCTTGCAGGGGTTTGTTTGAACGCCCTAATCTGAGGAAATGTTGGTCGAATTTGGAATTGTAAATTTCATATTATTGGAATGATTCTTTTAGTGTTAGATAGCCTATTTATCGAGAAAGGCTATAGGCCTTTATACCATCCCACTAATATACGCAGCATAGGTGACGCAAGCGAAGATGCGGGCAACAGCTAGTAATTATAATATAAACGTTACGTAATAAACTTCTATTGTGTATCGAATTGCTATGGTGTGTATCGATATTATAAGCGCCTTGATATTTTAAGTAGCATTTTATTTTTAAGATAGTAGCTATTTTCTTTTTGCAGTGGCTTTAGTTATTTTCTTTTATCTACGTAACTACAGGGTGGCAAGTCAGCAAAATGCCACGGGCCCCCAGCTGAAAGGGGCCCCCGATCGGAGGAAAACTCCCAACATTTATTATTACCCATTTAGTAAAAAAAAAGTGTGTCTTAATCTCAGCATCCTAGCGTGAATTTGCCACGGACCCCGAACGGTATAGTTACGCCACTAATTCCATCCATTCTATTATAATATGCTATCCTTTCATTATCTTCTATCATCTATAGGTAGTAAATTTTATACAAATTGTGTATTATGTGTGTATGAATATAAATATAATATTAAGGGTCTGCTATGAGCCAACTCTTTTAAATGTTATTCTCAAATATTGTCTAGCTGTCCTCTGCTGGGTAAATGCTTTTTTATATGAAGACAAATTAAAAACTTACTGATACTTCTTTATTTACAAAAGTATTTATACAATAGTCTAGTAGAAGTTTGAAGGTCCATCATATTCGTACGTATCGTATTCTGGAAACTGTGGCACGGCGACCTTGGGGTACACTGGAAATAATACAATGAGGCTTCAACAATACGGTTCGTAATCTCATGCAAATCAGCGTCGTTAATTATAGGGGAAATACTATTTAGGCAATGTTTTGCAACTATGGGAAAAAGGTGATACGATAGATAGAAATATGGTCGACGACAAGACTAGGAGGCGAAATAATAATTTTAATTTTTGCACGCCTCTTATGCGAAGCTTAGAGGTAGTGTTCTTTTTTTACGCCGGGAAATGCACTGACGCATCCCGCTGGGGAGTGGGTCTCTCCAGGCGGGTAACGGGGTACTCGATGCGCCCGAAAGATGGTAAGTGGACGCGGCTCTACCCACTAAAACCCGGCGAGTGCCACCAATGCCGCCTTTAGTGAGGTGCCTCGGATCTACTAGCAACAGGGCACCTTGGTTGCCCCGCACCACAGAACAACCACTCACAAAGTCTGGGCAGTACGATTAGGTGAGGTTCCCATCCTCACCCCTTGCCCCCTGCTCTGTTGTCCCCTCTTTTTATAAGAGGGTTACAAAGAAACAAAGCGGCTTAATTCGCTTCGCCCAAGAATGATTTGTATTTTACTCCAGTCTCTCCAGTAAAACTTATAAAGTATTATAGTTTCAAGAGGTATCAATAATAATATCAAGGTAAGTAATAAATAAATTTAATACTCACAATAAGGCGCTTGCGATGGATATATCGGCCGCGCTATGAATTGTTTGGGTATCTGTACGGGCACAGGCACTGGTTTCGCAATAATCTGGTACACTTTCTGTACAGGAATCTGCACTGGAACCTGCGCAGGCGCAGGCGCTGGGTGTACACTAGGTCCAGATTTGGACACTACCGCATTGAATCCGTGGACAGAATCAGCGGTGTAATCCACTGTACGTATGGAACCGTCGGGTTCTACAAGAGAATACTGACCTGGAATTGAAAGGGAAGAAATAAATATTAGCAATATTAAAATACACGTTTGCTCAAAATTGTACGAAGGCGCTATGATGCTATATATGACAATTATTTACTGTTATATTAATTATTCCTATTATTACTCTAGCTGGTGCCCGCAGCTTCGCCTGCGTTAAGATTCACAACGAGGTTTGTGCAGAATTACATATAGGCTATAGCCTAATATAAATGGGCTATCTAACACTGAAATAATCATTCAAATCCGTCTAATATTTCCTGAGATTAGCGGAGTTCAAACAAACAAACTTTTCAGCTATATTTATATCAAGTATAAGATGATAAAGGTAACAAAGGAATCAGACAAACTACTACGATATAAATTAAAAAGCTAAATCGTTATCATTATCAGCTCTCAGCAGTCGCAGCGATCTTCATAGAGTAAAGTGATACTACGGCGATCTTATTAAAAGCAGCAGCGGGGAAAACTGTTGCAATTATAGAAAGAAATTTCAATTCTCGGTAGGAGAACATTTGGAAACAGTGACAAAATCAAGACGTTAGTACTTCTAGGCGATCTTTAGATCTTCATTCATTTGTTCTAATTAAATGCAATATAAATCAATACGGAAATTGATTCAGATGATAATGTAACTATTAATTCTTAAGGGCCTGTTTCACAATCTCCAGCTAAGTTCCCAATAGGCTATCGGCAACATATTTGACAGATATTTGACAGATACTCCAGACTCTATCTGTCAAATATGTTGCCGATAGCCTATTTGGAACTAAACTGGAGATTGTGAAACAGGCCCTAATTGTACATATTTCCAATCGGGAGCTGAAAAACAACTTCTAGTTTTCTAGCTTTCAGACGTGGCAACATTTTATGCTATGGTCTATAATATTATTTACCTAGAACTAATCAAGGAGTCTCGGTGTTCTTAAGTACTATAGTCTTGCCCTAATCTCCGAAATACGTCACGGGAGAAACAAGCAAGAATGTAGTACCCATGCAGCCAGGAGAGTGGCAAAGAGCATCTCTCATTCAATTATTCATTCATTTATTCATTTCATTCATTCATTCATTCACTCTCATACCGGTATTAGTTTGATACGAGTGGCGAACAATCGGTCGTATTGGCATGAACTGAAAGGGGTCTTATATTGAAAATGGTTGCTAATTAAAATCATACTCATTCTTTGAATAGTTTTAGCTGAAATTCTTTTGAATTGCACCAATACGATTTCTTAAATTATTAATGTTTCAACAAAGCGCTAATCATGGCACAGTTTGGAACAATGAGCGTTGTTTAGAAATAGGATTTGTTGAGCCGGGCTGCAAAAACGTTGATTACGTGTATTATGCCATTCATGAATCACATGAGATTATGTTTCTTGTACTAAGTTATTGCTTTGTTTGAATTGTCATATAGCGACCTTTCAGAGGTAATTTGACAATCAACTTGACAAACTTGACTAGCTATAATTTTATTTTCTTTAAAACTAGCAACGCCCCGCGGTTTCACCCGCCTACTTTACATCCTCGCGGGAACAATGACATAAATTATAGCCTATGTCACTCGCAAATATTTTCTAATATTTTTTTTTTAACTTAAATAAAATAATAAAATTTTCAATATCGATTCAGTAGATCCAGGAATTACCCTCTACTGTCACCAACCTCATAAGCTCACAAACTTTGCCTCTTCGTAATATTAGTATCTGTAAGAGGTAGGGCTATGCTGCTTTGTAGCCAAATTAGGCCGGCACGACCGGGGATTCCTCCCCTCCCCTTCTAATGATATTTATGTCATTTTTTAATTATCATAACGGTCATACGGAAAAAAAAACAAAACAGGGGAATATTAATAAAATCGTTCGTAAAAAAGTTATATATCGGGTTTTTAGCAGCAGAAATACCTTGAAACTGAAATCGGTCGACTGCCTAACAGCAGGGTGGGCTGTTTGTCAAATTGTTGGTAGGAAATACAGGCTGGATCTAGTGGCATTTGTTTAACGCGTTCATTGTCATACCCGCATCATTAATGTATTGATTTGTATTTAAAAATGGAATTACCTTTCACAACATCTCCATCCCTGGTCTCGTGCTGAGATTTAACGTCCCCTGTTGAGTGATCAGCGACACCATAGTTGAAGGCATATCTCGGGCGATCCTAGTAACGGTTTCAATCACATTATTATCTTACACGTTTGACATCCATTTAAAAGTATAGCTGATAGTTTCTCGTCTACATGCATATTTGTTTTTACTATGAAATGAGCTACGATAAGAGGAATGGACTTGGCTTCTTGTTAGGGAGGTACCCGATTCGAGTCTGACCCTACGTGTACCTTGAAATTGGTTTTAAAAAAAAATTGTGCACCTACACACGAAACCATCGCTCGCCGCTCACCGGTGAAGAAAATCATCGTGTGGAAACCTCATGCAGGTTTCCTGATAGGATTAAAAGTCTTTAAAGGTATGTAAAGTTCATTCGTCGGCATTAGGCTAGTGTATCGGTAAATATGGCCATCGGGCCATAATCGGTATCGACCCACCTCGCCTGATTTCGAGTAGTAGACCCGTACCCAATATACCAATTATTGACCTAGTAAAGACAACTACAACTACAAACCATTTTTTTTTCCAGTTTTCGAGGATGAGACCCGTGCCCAGCAGTGGGACACATAAAGGTTGACACTAAATAATAATATTGTAATCCATAGTTTTTATCACAATGTCGCAATCGCAATCACAATCGCAAAAGACAGAAGAACTGTAATTTGCGATTGTTTTTTAGCGATCCGGACAAGCTTGAATCGCGTTAACTTTAATCTCACGTTACGTTAGGACGCATAATTTATTCAGCAACTAAATTTTGTACACATTATTCAGTTTATAAGGTCAATAAACTATTAACCAAAAATAGTTAAAATCACAAAAAATAATAGTTTGTGAATAAAATGCACAAAACTACAAAAAATAACATTGCATAAAGTATTTTTAAAATTTAGTCTTAGAGTTTTTACAAAGGTAATTACTTAACTTGTGCTAATGATTAAAGGCCATATAATTAACATAATTCTGTAGCATAATTAAAATATTAAATTATTGAAATCACAAAGTAGATTATTACCAATTATTCAATTATATTTTTATTCCTGTTAATTATTAAAATATTCTTACATAATATTGTTCATATCCCGGTTCATACACAGGTTCGAATACTCCAAGTTTGGGTTTCGCGAGAGCAACTCCAGCAACCACCGCAAAAACAACACAATGATACCGGCACATGATAAAAGGAATACGTCCGTTCAACAGTAAGGTGCTTCCTCGAATACAACAATACAGGGTTCACAGGCTTATATACGTGGCCTTATTCGCCTGGCCTTGGTAAAGCCTTCCGAAAATGAAGTTTTCTCGGGAGCGCGTTAATTGAGAAAAGTTTCGCACGGTACAATGGTGTATGTAGTATGGATTGCGACATCATAGCTTCATGGTACAGTTTCATGGTCCGTTTTTATTGAATTGATTATACCATAATAATTTTAGTATGAGTATCGGGAAATCAGATGTCTTATCCTTGGAATAAAGTATCTGCCCAGCACCAGTGTTTCAATCATTGATATTTATTTAAGTTAAATTTAGTCCACTTCAATCAAACATAGGATATAATATTATATACATATATCTTCTATATACTATTATATCCGTAAAACTTTGCACTCCTTTTTAAGAGGATTGGGCAAATGGAGGAATTCAAAATTTAGTAGATTTAAAAATTATATGGAGAGGGAGTGCAAAAAGCTATTGCTTTTGTGTAACTTACAATATTAATACATTGAATTTATTTTATTTAATTTTACGCACACTACGATATACACCACGAAGTATAGATAATATAAGGAGTCCGAACGATATAGACCTTTTCATAGTATTCATGTTATACACAATAATAAACCGATATCTTAGTCCTTTTTTCTGCCACTGGCTGCGCTAGAATCAAGTACGTACCGATGCTATTGTAGCGGACCAATCAGCGCCACAATACTTCCTGCGTAATGATTTGAACGAGTACTTCTTAAAAAGGCGCGCTCTTCTGAAAAAAATATGTCCCCTAAATTGTGACCATTCATTCGACATTATGTTCTGACTCCTTATACTTCGTAGTTCGTATATCGATAACGTATGAGTTTTTTTTTTCTTAGAAATAAGTTTTAAAGCGTTAGTTTCTAGGTATGTTCAAACTGAATATTATGAGGTTCAAAGATTTTTTTTATTGAGATCGAATTTCGATCTTTTGATGACTTCTAGTTATTAAATAAAATTATATTTCATGATTAATAATAACAACTAACCTAGGTAAATAAGTGTAAAATGTTTTTTAAAGAAAATATAAATTAATTATTGTAATTTTTTTTTATTTTATTAAGTAAATATATAAAGAATAAGCTAAGAGCATGTTAGATCATATTTTAGTCGCAGTAGCAACAGAGCAAGATTCGCAATCGAGACTGAATTATGATTATGACCCTACAAGAAACTTCGTCAGAGAAAAGGTAATTAATGACGACAGACGTACCACATACCTATAGTACATGGTAGATTAGAATTCCATGAGAATTGTCTTAATTTCGCCAATTTTCTCAAATATGGCTTCATATTACATTGACGTAGTAAGATACTATTATTATAAGTAAGCTTTTGTAAATATGAACATTTTTACGAAGTCTTTAATTTATCGAGTTGTGCAGGCAACTTCGCCCTAAAAGTTATTCCGTAAAACGTCAACTCAGACGCAAAAGCCAGCGAACGTCTTGTCATATTCGATCAAGTCTTATCAAATATCGCCGCAAAAGACAGATAGGCAAAAATTATAAAAAAAATATTATTTTTTATATTCATTACAGTACCGTTTGTCATGATATAGTTATAGCTTTTCTCTAAATTAAAAAAAAAAAAGGAAACGCGGGCAGAAGGCGATTGTCGGGCGTCCTTGTCGCATTCCTGTCATTCCTTTTTATATTTTATTTTTTAGAGTTACGAGTAATAAATTACTTTCTCTATGTTTTACGATGTGGTTACGTTCGTTCTGCAGGCTGTTTTTTCAAAGACCGCACATTGAACAGCCCAGCGCATATGAGCTCTTGGTGTATAATGTAATAAAACGTCCCATAAAAGACAGTGGATCATAGAAACCTTCGGTAAAAAACCGTAGAAACTGTGTTAAGGATCTCTTGTCTACTTGTCCTTGTAATTGGTAAAAGCATGTACTCAAAGAAAGTCAACGGATATTGTGATTGTTACGTAGTTAAGGTCACTGACCTTCGTCCAATAGACACCGTGTCTTCACTAATTCGTGACCGTGAAGTAAAAAACAATACAAAGAAAGGGCTATTTAGAATTGATATTGTAATAAGTACTTAACTCGATGCTAATAAAAACTCATGAACAAGGAAATTGAAAATAAATGTCACAGAAAAGGCGTCAGCCCTTAAAGCTATTAAAACTTACTTACCTTACCTTAAACTTACTCTTGGCATTGTGCAATAGGTAGTTGAAGCTTTGGTTTAATAAGGTACTCTTTTAATTTTGCGTTTTAGAAAATCTAAACAAACATACAAATTGCCATCAAGCGATGAATACATACTTATTTGTGTAAGACTCTTCAGAAAAACAACCAGTAACAGTGAAATACCATATTTATTCCAAAACCATTTTTAATCCAATAGCACTATATTTTCTGAACTCTTATCCAACTAGTAACAATATCAACAACACTTATTAAACCACAATGACGGCCTGAGACCGACTGCCCCCCAGTTCGCAAGACTGCTCCCCTTAATACCTTCCTACCCCACTTATTCTTTGGATTCCCAGTGTGGCCAGTGCAAGAAATTAAAAATGCCAAAATTATTATAAGCAAATGTAAACAAAGTAAACGAAACCTTACATTTGTCATAATATCAAAAGTGTTAATACTGAGTGCAACGCAAAGTAAAAAAAAATGATAGTTTTTTGACACGAAATAATGTTCTTAGATGGTTTTTCTTATACTTAGATGATTTTGAATTTGATTGATTTGATTTTGACGAAACTTTACATAATCTTTACCACAGCTTACACTTCAGAGAGACTGAAGCTGTGTCGCTGCTTGCTAATATCGACAAGTATCTTTCACATACAATGCTAAACATACAGAACAATATTCAGTATAATAATCAAAATGAGTACAGACTACAGATCATTAGCATACAAAGTGAGCAATGGTGGACCAAGGCAAATGTTTTCTCACGTTACTATTATGATACCGTTTTACATAATAGGTACGTTTACCTTACAACGTATACTATACCGATGTATACTTTTTTGGAAAATCTTAAAAAAATATTAACTTCCTACTTTTTAGTATATCAATAAAGATATTTCAATTCATGTTATCTTTTGACAGAGTGAACGCAGCCTGAAAAAAAATTTAAGGGTATCTTCGAGGGAGAAAGATTGATCAATGTTCGGTATGAAGAATGAGAGATCGATAAGGGGAGGAATAAGAGAGATGAGGGAGATATGAATGAGAATGATGGTATGGGGGATAAGCCTAAAGGAAAACAGAGAGGAGCGTTAAGTTGCCAGTTTAAATTAGTTTAGTAGCAGGGGATTGAAAGTCTAGACTCTATTACAGTCTAGAATCTAGATATTTAAATAAAGATGGCACTGATAAACATAAAACGATTGATAGATGAAAAGCATAACAGCTAATCTCCATCAGGGTTCATGAATACAAATGTCTAGTTCGTAGTTATGGATGTGTATTGTGTATTTAATTTATTTCCGTTTCCCAGTTGATACATAGACTCTTGCGAACCTTAATAATAACAATGGGCAATAACGTTTTACCAATAGGTAAAGTATTTTCCGGCATTCTATTATAAAGAATTTTGCTCTTGCGTATTGATTTATTGCGTTCGTAATCCACGTTGAAAACCTGGTCAGAAGTAATATAAAATCTATGTATTAATAATATATTATAACCACGTAATTCTTGTTTAAAATAAATAATTTAATATCATTTAAAAAGCTTGATAAATTTTTATAAAGAATTTATAAAGAATTTTGCTCTTGGGTATTGATTTATTGCGTTCGTAATCCACATTGAAAACCTGGTCAGAAGTAATATAAAATATATGTATTAATAATATATTATAACCACGTAGTTCTTGTTTAAAATAAATAATTTAATATCATTTAAAAAGCTTGATAGTTCAAAAGCAAGGCCAAATTATGATATGTGTTTTTTTTTTGCTGCAATATACTTCTCGCAGGCTCATTTTAGACACAAATACAAAACTAACAAAATAAAAACCCATGCAATAGTAACATTTAATTTAATAAATAACAACAAAAAATATATAACAAAAAAATGTATTTTTTTAGTTATAACACTTTTAACCAAATCAGGTACTTATGAACTTAATCTAAAGCTTGTTTATGGTCTTAAAAGTATTAATTCAATAGCGCTAATAATATTTATAGAAATTCAAGGAAATTATAAAAACAATAAAAAATAAATTATCAAAATAATTTCGAGGGAGTGTCTTATGCTTTATCAATTCTCGAGTATTTTAGAATACTCAATATAACAATCTAAATTAACTTGTTATTTTTAATGTAAAACTGTACAACGCGATATTTGCCATATTTAAAAAAAAATCTCTTTATTCCCAGGAACCCATGGCATTATCCCCTTGTACACAAAACTCGTTTCGTCACGTCAAGTATTACCAAAAAAATTACTGCTATCTACGGTCAATTACTAAAATATTTTAATGACAACCTTATGTAAAATACATAGAGCGGCTCTATGTACTCTTATTTTTCATATTAAATAAGAATTTCATAAATTAAATTGATTATACTTTAAAAAACTTTGTTTTCCTCTGTTCTCAGTTGTACTCCTGGTTCTAGAGATGTAAAGCTTCATGCGGGGATATAGGTGCTGTTTTGTGGACGACCGCGTTGAAGCCATTGTGTTTGTCTGCGGTGTAGTCAACAGTACGGATAGAGCCGTCCGGCTCTACGATTGTGTACTGACCTGGAAATTATTTAATTAGTTAAATATTTCAAATTGATATTTATATAATTTACGGATGATTTTATATTCAATACTCGATTATATAGTCCGATTGAAATTTGGCGTTTTACTTATTGTATCTCTTTATGATACTGTGGTTCACAGAGGAGTACAGCAATTTAATTTATCTATGAATTATTTGTTTGAAAGCAGATTCAGTGGCGGTTAAGGTTGCTAGAAAATGTACATATTTCTCGTTTCTTAAGTAGATATAGCATTTTTTATGTAAAAACTTTACCTCTCACGACATCCCCGTCTCTACTCTCATGATGCGTTTTTATGTCGCCCGTGTGGAAGTCGTTGACGCCATACTTGAATGCATACTTTGGATATGCCTGAAAATTAATGAATTAAATTTACATATTAAATAGTCAATTAATAAACAGTTTGTAATTTACGTTATATGTAAGCTTTGTTAGAGAGATAGTCTGACATAATGCCCTCTATGTTTTCAGTGGATGACCGGCGTTCATTATATACAACTTTTATGATTCCTGTTATTAGGAATATTGTTAACTACTTTGTGGGTCGATTGCTTGGGTTCCTTGCACCACCCTCGTCAGAGGCGGAAAGAAATAATATAACTTCACCCGTAAATGACTTGTCGACCGTATCAGATTTGACTAGCCAAACTCCTACTCTCCTGAGTAGCACGCGCGATACACCAGGCTCCCTGAGGGGCTCGGAGGGGGGCGTCCCTCTTTCGAATAATTTCTAGGTGAGCCATCTGCTCACCTACTTACCGATTGAGCTTAAAGGTCAGCAGACCTAAAAGTTAAACAAAAAACTACTTTTTGGAAAGATAACCGCAGCTCTGCGGTTCATCGTAAAGTTAAGTAATGTTTCAAATTTATCTGCGACTAGCTATTGCTAACAGCTTTGCTCGCTTTTAAAATAACTGCCAGATTCACTCTGTTATAGTATCTTACAGCATGTAAATTATTGATTACGTAGTATTATACTTGTAGGGGATTTTTAAGTGCTTTTAAAACTCTATAATACAATGCTCTTTAAAATATTTTAAAACAAAAAATCACTGTCCCTAATTAGGGTAAGCCCGAGAGCGCAAACAGGTGGAGTTCGAGCGTAGGGCGGAATGAAGGCGAAGTTCGTAACCGCATTAGTATTATGCGACTAATTGTTTCGTCGAGTCGAGTAGTAAGCCCCAACACAGTGCACAGGATGTAACAATGAATATTAGTTCCTGTTCACGGCTATCGTTTTCCTCATACCATCTCGAACCTTAGCGAAGGCACAATCACCCATTGTTCAAAGTAATTAAAGATAACAAAATTTAGCAGATAATGAACTTAGTAACTTTGTTTTTTTACCTATGACCCATAAGCTGATCTTTTCATAAGTTTTAAACTACCAATAGATCAATAATTCTGTTAAGTGTCAAAAATATCTGTTAAGTGTTAACGTAACTTTATCTATTATATCATTATTTTTCATAGACAAAATAACAGTAGTGAAACTGCTCTTTTGCCTTCTCTTATAAGAGGAGTACAAAGAGCCCTCTCGGCTCAATGAGCTTCGCCTAAGGTGCTGGGCTCGCCCTGGGCTACTGAGCCCCACCGTCACGACAAGGTCTGCACCATGGTGGGGCTGTTTCTCGCCAGCTAGCTCAGTGAATATTATAGTATAGTTAATAAAATAAATTTAATTGACTGCCTTCGTAGCGTCCTTACTAAATAAACTGCTCCCAATGTAAGAATTCTCTGTTATAATACTTTAATTTCAGTATTAAAAAAAACTTTTAAATCAACTCACATAATAGTCCACATGTTCCTCTTCGGGTAAATGGTGGAGTTCGTAATATCGTCTCGGCTGAGCGTGCACGGCGGTGGACGCGGGCCTCTGGTCCAGCGGCCTCAGGTACGTGAACACACGCCCGTACACACACACCGCCAGCGACACTATCAGGAAGCACTGGAAAATGTTACTTAATTATGTGAAACTAATAGATACAGATTTTTTGACTACCTAATAACTTATGTACTGTAATTATAAATCACCTGAGCAGTGTGAAGAATGTGAAAAATGTAAAAGATATAAAATAACAGATGGGAAGGTGATCTCCGTGCAGTGGCAGGTCCGCGTTGGATGCGAGTAGCAAGGGAGCGTTCATTGAGGGAGGCCTATGTTCAGCAGTGGGCGGATAAAGGCTGATGATGATGATGATGACGAGCAGTGTACACACTTTTCGATCAGATTCTGTAGCTCATAGCTCAAAAATGTCCTGGTATGCGTCGTTAACAAGGTCATAAGGGTCTTTCCCTGACCATGGTTACTGTAAAGTATCTTAAAGATCGAACAACTTGATTAACCGCGACAAAAGCCATAGAAAAATCCTACTAATATTAAAAATGCTAAAGTTTGTAAATATGGATGTTTGTTACTCTTTCACGTAAAAACTATCAAATGGATTTTGATGAAAATTTACAATAATATAGCTTACACATCAGAATAGCACATAATATGCTATAATTTATCTCCGTACTTCCACGGGATTGGGAAGTACGCGGAAGAAACTGCGGGGCGCTGCTAGTATTTAATAAAGACAACTTGTAGACTATAATAGCTCGATCATGTGTGTATTTAAATTTCATTTCCGATTCAAACCCCATAACCAAATATTATGAGCAGAAAATAGAATTTCAACATAGTCTATGCTGAAATTCCAATTGTTAAATGTTCGTTGATACTCATGAAGTTTAATCACCGACATACATAAATAAATAATTGGCGAAATATTAATCTAAGTAGATATTATATAAGTATGATATTCGTTAATTAATAATGTTTATATTTTAAATCCTATATCGATTAATTTTACAATTAATCATAAAAAAACATAAAATTCCAAATGCATAATTATGATTGAAGGTAGTGATTGATTAATACTACATGTATCAGGTATCAGCTCATTTTCTCGTGTTATATAATAAAATGATTTAACGCCAGCGAAGTCACCGTTAAAATCAGTCAACAATGACTGTGACATAATCCTATACGCTAACAAAACAATAGCTATAGACGACCTATAGTTATACCATACAATAAACTTTTATTCACACGAAACTTTCTATCGAGTTTTTAATTAATATTTATTATTGATGCATTCATCATATCCTTATAGTTATCATCAGCCTATATCACTAGTGAAATAAGTTTCCACAGTCATATTTTGTAATTTACTTGATTATGTATATCTTGACTAGCAAATAGCGAGCTCTGTAAATGGGTGTGTGACGTAATAAACCGCACATGACAGCTTGAAGCGTTTTAGTGGCGTTTTTAAAAACTATTATTCTTTACATAATTTTTTGTTACAATTGGACACATTTCTTAACAAAAGTGATTTTTTTCGTGTTTAACATCCCTGTTCATTGTGTTAATTTTGAACAAAATTTTGCTAATAAATGTATATGTATGTGTGAGAATGATACAGGGCGGTTTTTGAGACGGGCAAGTAAGTGCAAGTACCTTGACCGTCCATCCGTCAATCGTCGATCCATAAGTTTTAAGATATTCTTAACTGTATTCTCAGATTTTTGTGAAAATGTAGGGTCAGTAACAAAAAACCACTTATATGCGAGAAACTCCTAGCGTAGTCTATATTCAGATATTAGAAAGTGAACTGAGTATCGGTGCCTATCCTGTCTTCCGAATGACAGCAAAAGGAGCGAACTGGTACAACTTAATACATTAGAAATACCGTATATTTTAAAAAGTTAATAACAACTTTAAAATAAGTCTAATAATTGTTTTCTTATGCTTACGCGAAAATATTGTTGTATCATAGAGTAGTTTTAAATAACTTTGTAACTGTAGGACGTCTGACACCTCAGTCCACCCGTGACCATGGTTGCTGTAAAGTATCCGAAACGTCAGCCATATAAGGAACTTAATAAACCGCGATAAAATCCGTAAATTTGTTTCATTATAATAAGTGTAATAACTTTAATGAGTGACGATGGTAAGTGGGTATGGGAACGCCTTTTTAGTGAGAGCTCCGGATTTAATCCTGACCCCAGTGGTGCCTTGAAATAGGTAATTATATATATCTAAGTGCAAAACTTAAAGAACACACTAAAAGAACTTTAATAATGAACAAAAAGTTTGCCTCAACAAGGTAGAAATTTCAATTTCACTTTAATAGCTAGCCAGGCTGATTTAGAAATCAGTATCGCTTACTTATTATCATTATAAATTTATAAGGCTCGAAATATCAATTAATCATTTTTCATAGTAAAAACAATAACATGACTGGATACAAAAACCAAAATAAAATTGATAAAGAAGACATACCTACCCAAAATTATAAAAATATCGGAAGGAATTAACTATTTAATTATTATTTATTTAATTACCATCTTAAATTTCTAGTAAATTCATATTTTGATTTCCTTTTTATTGCCCCGATTTTTTGGTGCTATTTACTACTGACTGACTTTGAAGTTCAAGAGTAATCGTGAGATTAGAACGGTCAGTCCGAAGGCATAACCTTTGTGGAACTTTTGTATTTTCTTATGGTTAAAAGTGAAATATTACTGCTGCATTCGAAAATTTTCACTTCGTCACTTGTTGGTGATTATTAATCGCCTTGTAAAAAGGAGGAGGAGGTTTTCTATTCGGATGTTCGTTTGCTTTTTTTTATTTTACAATTAAGGGTAAACAAATAGGTAGACCTATTATTTTCTATCATATTATGTTTAGCTTTTTATTCCAATTTGATTCATGAAAAAATCAATTTGATATATTTTAACTTATTCACCTTTTTT
The DNA here is from genome assembly GCA_905333005.2 of Lycaena phlaeas. Taxonomy (NCBI): domain Eukaryota; kingdom Metazoa; phylum Arthropoda; class Insecta; order Lepidoptera; family Lycaenidae; genus Lycaena; species Lycaena phlaeas. The sequence goes on from HG995173.1 coordinate 12,465,082, forward strand.
CTACTTAAGTAGTAACCTTCGAAAGTCTTACCGATACATTAATCAAAATTTAATTCAGAATAATAATTAGTGCGCTTATAAAAACTATTAGTGGATACAAATAAAATTATATTTTATCCTATAAAAATGAAAGTAACTTTTCCTTTTTGACATTTAAAAAGTGACAGAAATTTGATTTTCGTATTACCCATATCTTACCTTAAGAGTCATCTTGCACTTATGATTCACAAAATATTAGCAAAAAACACAAAATATTTGACATAGATTCAAACATTCGTTAAGACGCCTCCTTATCGTGTGTGTTGGGTGAAACTCGTCGGGTATATATATGTAGGTGGTGGTTACTGCTCATGTGGTGGGTACAGGCTATTGACAGTAGCGACGTAAGATATTTTCAAAGTTTGGGATGGAATTAGGTGAGAGAAGTGGGTAAATGGTTAATATAAAGATTAATGTAATTATTATTGCTAGGAAGCTTTCTATTATATATGTTAGTCTGTAAGGTATATATCTAAGGGCCATAATGTCTGAAATAAATTATTTCATTTCATTTCAAAGAAGGAGTCGAAAATTAATTAATTTATTATTAATTAATTATCAATTAAAGGGCAGGGAGGTATCACTGAATCAATTAAAATACATTTATGACGCTAAGGGCCTGTTTCACAATCTCCCTTTAAGTTCCCTATAGGCTATTGGCAACATATTTGACAGATGTTTGACAGATACTCCATACTCTATCTGTCAAACATCTGTCAAATATGTTGCCAATAGCCTATAGGGAACTTAAAGGGAGATTGTGAAACAGGCCCTAAAATTAAATCCTCTGTCAGATTTAGATTAGATATCTCAGCTGACTTCTACTGATAGGCTCTCGTTCATTTAATTAATTAACGCAATCACAATATTTGAAACACAATAAAAATAATAAGGTCAAAAAATAACTCATAAAAAATATATCTCATAAATCATAGTCATTTAATAATATCTGGTTCATACACATTGTAAATAATAAAAGTTAATTATTTAATGCTTATTTATGAAACATAAATTGTTAGGTATGATATCTTTGAACCCTCATCCAAAGAGCTATTTTTGCAATGATATCTTTGGGCTTAAAAAAATTGTGATTTAATTTAATATTCTTATCTGAAAAAATTGAAACATTATTTCTAAATAAAGTATTAATTATTGTCTTAAAAATTGTTAATATATTAATGTTATAATTAAAACCGATGAAACCGACTTTGTTTCTTATATAAATGGGCGGAAGGTGATGTTAACCAAATTCAAACTAAAATATAATGTAACCTAAGCCTTTCTCAATGGTGATGATGATGATGATGATGATGATGATGATGATGATGATGATGATGATGATGATGATGATGATGATGATGATGATGATGATGATGATTATACGGAAATTATAGGCTATGTGTTATTCTAATGTATAAGCTATATTATTGTAAAGTTTTATTAAAATCCATTCAGTATTTTTTACGTGAAAGAGTAACAAACGTATGATGATGATGATGATGATGATGATGATGATGATGATGATGATGATGATGATGATGATGATGATGATGATGATGATGATGATGATGATGATTATACGGAAATTATAGGCTATGTGTTATTCTAATGTATAAGCTATATTATTGTAAAGTTTTATTAAAATCCATTCAGTATTTTTTACGTGAAAGAGTAACAAACGTATGGACGTTTCTTCCATCCATACTTACAAACATTCGCGTTTATAATATTAGTCGGATAGTAGGCTATTCTATTTTAGGTAGGCTATAAGGATGTGGCTAGTTTAATTCTTCGAAAAATATTTTGAAGTGAGAATATTGATACCTAAATGACTACAGGACAGCGGTTTGAATGCTAAGAACATACAATTTAAAATATGTATGTGCTGGGACAATCAAATTCGAACCCAAATTTAATGCCATGAAAATAATAGTAATTATATGGGTTTATATATTTATCAATTAAAATTGTCATCAATATATTATTATTTCTTTCCTGAATCCTGATACCTTACACTTTTTAACATTGCCAACCTTTATTACATACCTTCATTAGATACATATCAATGCAGTGCTGATATTGAGATAAACATATCTCTGAGTAGATATAATTAATTGTGGTAAAGGTAATAATCATGCTGAATATGTAAAATAGGCTGATACTAAACACGCAATATTGCATACAAGTGACACATTGTAATGAATTTCTATGACATACTAACATAATATTATGTCACAACGAAGTAAAATCAAGCTAACATAAACGCTTATTTAAAACAGATTATTATTTACCACGTTTTAACAAAGCTTTCGCGTGGTTTGTTTGTTGCGTCGAAATATCGAGCTCCGCAAAACATTGGCGATGTGAATAAAATTTTTTTAGGCCTGATGGCCTTTAAGCTCATCCCCAGCTTACTTATACTCAGTAAAAATGATTACAGAGATGACCTGTTTCATTTAAACTTACAAAAATTATATATTTTACCTTTATATTTTCACCATGAATATTTTACATTCAGTTAACTCTACGAGACCAATTTGTTTGACACTAGATAATATAGTACATTAAAACCTAAGATCTTCTAGAAAAGAATATTACTATGAGATATATATATATAAATAAATATCAAATGCCACGCTATTCGCTATAAAAATTCAGTTCTTGTTTCTCCTACACCATATACCTACCAAGCACCCTGTTAAAATCCTATCTTGGATTTGTATCTTAGAAATATTATTTTAAAACCAAAAAAAAAATGTCCGCAAAAAGCCAACATCACGCGGTATTCCCAGGCGGTCACCCATCCAAGTACTAACCGCGCCCGACGTTGCTTAACTTCGGTGATCGGACGAGAACCGGTGTATTCAACGTGATATGGACGTTGGCGAATAGATAATAATAAAGTGTGGTCAGTACACTAGAAATATGAAGAGATAAACATAATATTATGTGTTATAATATCGTAACACAAATGTAAATTCACATTTGCACAAGACAATTATAGAGCAGCGACCTCTAGATAAGAATAGTATACAATTTAACAATATGGATAGATAAAAAAATCCGAAAGATATCCTTCGATGAATACACAGCTATCCAAATAGTTTACAAAGTGTAGTAACAATCGGACTTGTTTTTTTTTTCTTTAACGCCGGGAAATGCGCTTAGTCATCCCGCGGGGGAGTGGGTCTCCCCAGGCGGGTATGTGGGACTCGCTGTGCCCGAAAGCCGGTAAGTGGACGCAGTTCTAACCACTAAAACCGGCGAGTGCCACCAATGCCTTTGGTGAGGTGCCCCGGATCTACAAGCAACAGGGCACTTCGACGGCTAGTCAGTCCCTCAGGGGACCGACGCCACCTCCACAAAGGGGTTGTCCCGCACTACAGAACAACCCCTCTCAACATCGGGACAGTACAATGAGGCGAGGTTCCCGTCCTTGCCACTTGCCCCTCTATGCTTTTATGCCCTTTCTTCTTAAAAGATGGGTACAAAGAGCCCCCTCAGCTCAATTCACTTTGCCCGGTGTTGCGGTCACCCTGGATAAACCGAGACCCACCGCCACGACGAGTCCTGAACCCGTGTGAATATAAGGAAAAGATAAAGCTAGAGAAGAACGACCCGTAAGGTACGGTGGTCTGGTGGGTCTTCAAAGTAAGGCATCTGATTTCTGATTTCGACCCCGATCGATTTCAAATGAGTTTTTCAAATTATCTCCGCACATCTGAACATGGGAACATCGCTTGCTCGCCCGTAAAGGATAGTATAGAATACTGTATGAGAACGTACTTTAAGATTTATTCTTGAATAACACAATTCATGATGATGATGGTGATCAAACACATTCATGACCCCTGCAGATATATTCATCATACAAAATATCACTTAGGGAATAGAACCACCGACTAGATTTTAAAGTTTAAAGAATATAGAATTGCAATACTCGTCCTACGTCGGTCTTGTTAGCCCGCTCACGTAGACTAGAAATTATCCAGCGCACCGTAGAAATGAAAATATTATGTGTTTACTCGATTATATAATTGTTCATTGAAGAATAAAAGTGGAATAAGTTAGGAATCACTTTTGTTTAATATTGCCTTGATTCCCAAAGTCATTTTGACATCGTCCTTACTTCTGTTTAAGACTATATTTGACGTCTCTTCAAATATCAAGAATCGGCATAGCTATGAAATAACGCCTGATTTTATAAAGCAAGCAGACGCTAATAAAACTAACTTCAGTAGACTTGTAAGTAGTTTACATGATCTCGGGAGCACAGCTGCTTTTTAGACAATTTGATGGAAAATATGAGCATGTCAATTGCTTTAAAACAAGGAAATCGTTAGTAACTTATCATAATATTATTACTTATTTACTTGTTCGCTAAACCACTAGGAATTGTAGTATATTTATGACAGAGGCAGGCCATCCAATAAAGAGCAGCATCAAAGCATACGTATAATGTTTGCCTTTTATATATTGCAAAAGTAAAACAAAAGCGCTTTTATCGATTTAATACTTATTACTCATTATTACAATTCCAAAATAGCTATTTTATTAATATCATCCTTGGTTGGCGTTACGAACATTTCCTTTTTTATTTCCAAAGTAGACTCGAACTTTCTCTTTATTAAAATTTTCATACGGTTTCAGCTCACTGTCGGAGAAAATTTCATATTCAGGATTGAATAAACGACTTTTCTTTGGATTGGCTTTATCCTCGTTATTCTTAAGATTTCCATTGCTCAAGTTTCTGTTAAGAGTGGTTTCTATTTGGTCTAACATATCTGAAGATGTCTCTATACCTTCTGCGTTTATATCTTCGTGTCTTGTTTCTTTGTTCCCCGAAGCAGTGTCGGTACCGAATATTCTCACACTTTTAAGTTCGACTCTAAAATTACAAAGTTATCTAATATAAAAAAGTAAAACTTAAATTTTTGGGGAGCCAATCTCTGGATGAACTAAACAGATTTTAAAAATACTTTTTCCAAAGAAACTTACTTTACTTGTTTGTTATAATATGATGTTTTATATTTTTATATTTCATCATTATCGTCAGCATTTATCCGTCTACTGCTGAACATAAATCTCCCTCAGTGAACACTGAATAGTGAAGAGTTTATGACCAATCAACACTTCGTCTGCCTTAACGACTCCACCACTCTAGAGCTTAATTGGCTCATCGGCCATCCGTTTTGGTGAGAGTTTGACCAACTCACTGTCACTTACACGACAACTTCTTCGACGACTTAACTTCTTCGCGTGAAAACGGTAATATTAGCTTTCTAGCGGAGAGCTGCCCTTCGAATCCTATCTGCCAAAGAAACACCCAGCATAGCAAGCTCCATGCCATGTAAAAGACTGTTTTAATTTTTTCAGGATTTCACTCGCATTATCAGAAAAATTCAAAAAATTAAATTGATTAAACAATTAGTTTAATTAATTGATTGACCTGCTTCGTATTTCTAAAGATCTTTCAAGATAAATGATGTTTTTTCTTCTCTGAAAGACTACACGTACATTTTTGAGGAGTTGTTCAAATATAACATGTACATAAAATCAACAGTACAGCTGTTGTAAGTATTTGGATCGCATTTATTGGGTAAAAAAAATCTTAGTAAATCTTACCCGTAACTTGAATCGTCTGCGTAGTATCTTACATTGACTGGATTACCATCTTTATCTTTATAAACGTATTTACCTATAACTGTACCATTTGGGAATCGTTTCTCGTCTTTATATTGCCCACTTTCAATTGATCCTGAACATTTAACGCTAGTACCTAAAATACAAAGGGACTGTTTGTTATCCCAATTTATACATTTCCATAATAATGATGGATTCGCCTAACACTTACATTGCTGGAAAAATAATATTAATACAAAATAAAAGATCCATCTTAAGCACATTATCAATAAATACGAGTATACTCGGTAAATATAATTAAAAATGTTTAGATAAAACTTGATCGAGAATGTTTTCATCAGATGACATCTGCGTAATATTTCATAGACAAAACATTTTGTAAAGTACGAAAAAAGTATCTATATTATTTCATACTATAATGCATATTTAGTATTATAGTGTATAGTATTGTTAGGCAGTGCATTACTACAAAATATGTATTTGAATTAAGAAGAATTCAGCACAATAAAAACTCGAAAAAAATAATAATGGTAAAAACCCAAAAAAAAAATAAGTTTAACACATATGCAAAAAATGCATGCATGAATTTTACGAATTTATTAGGTATAAATAGAAATAATATTTAAGAAATAATGAGCATAAACATTTATTCACATTTAAATACTTTAATAAATAATTATACTTATACTTAAAGAATTAGTATAACAAATAAATATTGGAAGGTTGTTTTTTATTATATTCTCTTTTCAAAAGATTGCTTGTGTAACGGTTGGTCTTATCTCTTTTCGGCTTGCTCGGTCGAGTCCACGTTATCGAAGACTCTGTGGTGTGCTCTGGAACTGCGTATAAGGAACTGTAGACTTCCTTTTTCGGCGGTTCACTTTTTATCCTAAAATATGTAAAGAATATTTTATTGTGAACAAATATGTATATCGTTGTCTAACGATAAGTCAGGATGGTTATCCTGTCTTATCTAGTCCTTGGTCAGTTTACAGTTATTATATTTAAAAAAATGATATGGTCGATTTCCCAATCCCAATGCGATGTTGTTAGATTACCTAATCATGTAATAGCTTAAGACAAAAGTTCTTTTACAGCCCTTAGTAAGAGGAGTCTATTTATTCACTGAAAAAAAAAATGTACAATTTTTGGTTGCAAATATCAAATGAGTTTAAATATTAACTAAAATAAATACTATTAGGGGCTGTTTCACAATCTCCAGATAAGTTCCGAATAGGCTATTCACAACATATTTGACAGATAGAGTATGGAGTATCTGTCAAATATATTGCGGATAGCCTATTCGGAACTTATCTGGAGACTGTGAAACAGGCCCTAAAAATAAATACATTTGTTATAGCATAGGATACGGTATATAGAACGACCTTCATCGAGGTGCTTATTTGATGAAACTTATTTTATATTCAATTTAATATGTCGATAAACATGGGTTGCCTAAAATTCAGTCCAGATCGCTTTAACTCAGTAGCTGCACTGTGCACTCACCTGTAACCATTTTCATCGGCGATGTATTGGAAGTGTCGCGCCTTTCCCCTTGGGTCGGTAAACCCATATGTGCCCACCACTGTGCCGTTCGGGTACCGTTCCTCGGACCGAAATTGGACGTTACCAGTCAGGGGGTCCGCTATATCGTAACCAAAGGAATATGTTCCCGGCTTATCTGGAAATCACAGAACTTTATTATTATCAACTTTAGCCGATATCCACTACTGGAAATAGGCCTTATCCGTACCACGTAGAAGTTTATTTATCACTGATGAAACATGGGACTTCTAAACAATATTAGTTATATAAAAAGTCCACTTAAATGAGCGACGATGGTCCAGTGGTGGATGGACTCGGCCTCTTATGCGAGAGGTCCGGGTTCGATCCTGACCCCTCCGTGTGTGCCTTGAAATAGGTTTTTCTAATTTCTAAGGGCACCCCAAACACGAGACCGTCTCTCGCTCACCGGTGAAGGAAAACATCGTGAGGAAACCTGCATGCCTGATGAGATTGAAAGTCTTTGAAGGTATGTGAAGTTCACCAACCCGCACTGGGCCAGCGCGGTGAACTATTGGCCCATTACCTGATTCCTCGCCTGATTTCGAGGAAAAGACCCGTGCCCAGCAGTGGGACATTAAAGGGTTGATACTATACTATACTGAAATGATATTTTGAGTCTCAGCTTGAAAACATTTTCCAGATCAGTGATCAGGGATGGCGAACCAATGGCTCGCGTGCTCTTGATGGCAACCTAATATTTTGGACACAGCGCACACCACTATTAATTATTAGGTAGAAACTAATTAAATGTGCTCTTACTACACATAAAGCACTAAAAATGTGTAATTAGTGACTGAGAGACTTTATAATAATCTATGTTTGTAAAGAATAAAGACTTTTATGTTTATAGTAGGTAATAATTATTATTTTTCCAGTATATTGCAGTAACGTTACTAGGTGATAGAATATCCAGCTGGAATATCCACTACTCTATATAATTATTTGCATTACAAGTAGGTTTCACGAATTTCATATTTTATTAAAATTCGTGAAACCTACTTGAGGTTTTGAGGATTCATTAGATGAAAAAACAGTGCTTACATTCAGACTCCTCTGAATCTGTCTGGAAAAATTATAATATGTTTATGTATCATATTTTTTTATTTTTTATTAAAGAAAATAAGAATCGAACTTACTGTCTACATTAGTATAATAATAGTTAGGATTTTGAGACGCTAACGTAAGCCTCGGTCTCCTGATTGCCGTCCAGCTTTCCGAAGCCACCGAGAACAATATCTAAAACAATTTATTTCTTTAAAATTTAAATATAATAAAAATAAAAAAGTAAAAATAAATTAAATTGAAAAAATACATTTGTTGGGATGCCAAGCGCATGTTTCAATCGCCATGACTACGGGGAGACTATACGGGGTAAGCAAACGAACATAAATATTATATTTAAATATGTATAGTGTTTACATTAACTTGAAACGATATAAAAAGTTTTTTTTTTTTGTATATTTAAAACCTGCAAACGCGACAATGCACAAAATGTTCGATATGTGAAGCTATAATGAAATAAAATAATAACGTTTACTGCCGTTAGGTAAATTGGCAAGCTTTTTTCATTTTAAGCCTACTAGCAGGACGACGTCGAAATCGCATAGCCACTTCACTTGGACCGGAGCGAACCGCTGAGTCCATTGACAGCATGGACCACTTACCAATAGGAAACCTGTTCAAAACTATACAATTATTAAAATTATACCATTTTTTTTCTTACATTAGATGAGAAAAACAATGACTTTATTAAAAAAGGACGGGTTGCACTCCGGTAGTGCCGGCAGAAGTGAAAACTTGATTATTAACGTAGTACATTTTTTTAACCAACTTTTTATGAAAATAGATTTAAAAAAATCGATTTTTTTAATTAATCGAAACCCTTACAATCGATTAAAAAATATCGACAATCGAAAGAAAACAATCAACTGTTCGATTAATCGATTTAGATGTTACAACACTACTCTCCAACCGTCTTACGAATTTTCGATCAGCCCACGTGTCCTGACGCGAGTTTCACAGTTTTTACCCATCCCACAAAAGTGCTCAACGCCGCTAAAGAAGTTTTTATTTCAAAAAAACTAGCGTACTAATAACATCTCTGATTACATGTGAAAAACAGCAACCGTAATAATATCTGTAATCAACGATGGTCCATACCATGTCACTGAATAATGACACACATTAATCAGGTTTTCCATTAACCTCGAGTGTTTTTATGAATGAGCTTTGAGAGATTGACACAATTAGTCATTCTATCTGTTTACTTTCTTCCTACTTGCTAGAATGTAAATTAATAGAAATGCTTCTAGTTGAATATAAGCCATCAAACCAAAATATGAGCTATATTGAAATGTACATGACTAAAAATTGGTCAGTGGATAGCCAATTAAGACTTAACTATGTAATTTACTTTATAGTAAGGTAAATATGTGCACTAGGTATATAGGTACGACACGACTTGTTTATAAAAAATAGCATATAGGGAAAGATTGATGGAAGAAGAGGAAGAGGTAGACCGAGGAGGAGTTATATGCAACAAATAAAGGAAAAGGTACAGGTAATGTCGTATCAGGAGGTGAAGGTGTTGGCGGAGAGGAGGGATGAGTGGCGAATACTCCACCGACAAGAGCAAAGCTCTTAAATAGAAAGAGAGAGAAAGGTATATAGGTGCATACCTAGTGCACCTATTTTTTGTCATTGATTTACCGGGAAAAACAAAAACTTTCAAGTAAATTCTATAGTTATCTTATGATTATTGTGATAATCATTTTTTTTTTACTAATACAAACATAATAAGAGTTTAATGCAGCCTTCATTCAACATCCAATATTTAAAAATATGTTCGAGTCTAATTTGGCAAGTGAATATGAAAGTAACTATCTTCAAACAAATTCAATATAATATCATATTAACTTTCTTGCTTTATTTAATTGCCCCTTTATATAATCCAAACAGTATTATATAATGGAAATTAAAATTTTAAATCTAATCACATTATAATATTACTATTTATTAACAAGCTTAACACCAAATTTATGAAATTATAAATCATAAACGCCTTAACAGAAATAATAGCAATGGTTTCATGAAAATTATATTCAAATTCCAATATAGTATACTCATATATCGTGCTAATAAATAGTTCCAATAAAAAGGGTGTAATAAATTCAAATATTATTAAAATAATATCAAGACATACCAGTATTATTAGCATTTTCCTCTGCACTTTCTCAATATGACAAGCGGACGTCGGGCTCCCGCGCCAATTTGTTTATGAGTATTTTGCCAAAACGACACGTACGAACCTTAAGTTAGTGGGTGAAGGCAATTCCCATATCCGCCGAGTGACGTCACGCCATTAGCTACAAAATAAGGAATAGCCGACCGACGCACTGTATAACGGTAACAAGATTCATCGCAAAGATTTGCTAAGGCTAGAAAGTGTACTTCGAGTATTGGGCACAACATATAAGGCGATTAGTTTCTAATATATCATCCCACTCCCCTGTATGAGAAATTTAGTCTTCGTCATCAGTATAACATTGTCTTAAGTTATCATGCGAGTAATGAGAATAGTGATATTGATGTTCAAAGTATGGAGCAAATGGTAGGAGAGGAAATTTCAGTACTCTAAAAATGTGAAGTGGGAATATAAAATACTGAATTTTTGGACCCATCTACGGAAAATTCTGCTTTTTTGGGCGGTTAAAATATTAGACATTTCTCATCACACGTTCTCGTTACAGGAGTTAGCGCCTGTACTAGAATTATTTTCAGTGATACGTTTACTATTAACCCCCGATTTGTCTGCCGTTTTCATAATTTCTTCTTAATTATAACGTCGAGCGACAATGATTTGGTGGGCATGCGCCTCCTTGTTCTACCCTAACCCCCAGTCGTGCCTTGAAATATATCTAAATTTCTAAGTGCACCCTAAACTCACCAAACCATCGTCCGTTCGTCGGTGACGGAAAATATCTACAGGAATAATACGCCAAAAATAATAATAGAACATATTATTTTAATTTACTTAAGTAAAGGTTTTAAGTAAGACGTGAGCAATTGGAAACTACAGAGTACTAACGGATGTCACGAGTAATTACGAAATGCATTTACAACGCGACCGACGGAAACACACCCATGTTATATTTACAAAAAGCCATGTAACAAAGAAACCAATATAAACTAATTACCGGTGGAAGAAACGCCCTGTATCGCGCTCCTGTCTGCGTGGGTATATCTTGCTTATTTCTTCCGTCCAACAGCTTTTTCGTAAAAGATGGCAGAACAGTGTTGATCACTGCCACAGAGAAATTGTTAAAAATATTTAACTATGGAAACAGGAATTTTTATCTGAGAATTAAGTAAACTTAATATCGTTAAAGCAAAACACACTATTGATATTAATTTTATTCTAAATATCAAATTAAGACTGAAGGTCGATACTATCTGCAGACTTAGATTGATCACAGTAATAGTAATAATTGAATTAAGAATTGAATTAGGGCTGGTCCTGATGGAATAATGCAGAAAAGTGATGATGTTGTTTATTGTTTTTTTTTTTTTTTATTGTCAGTTGACAATTTTTAAGTCATACAATATAATTACAACAAAATATTTATATTATCAAAGATACTATAGAAAATCCGTTGAGAACTGCAATAAAACGCTCGCTACATTAGTGACAAAGTCATAAAACGGCACATTTTTATAACCGTGCATGTCGCCACCGCTTCCTAATTTGCGAAAATATTTTCTATATGTTTTATATCACAACTAAGGGGTATCACACACTCTTGTCAAGCTACAGAGCGAAGTACCAATGGGCTTCACCCACGTAATATTAAATATAAGTAGTTTTAGAGTGCATTTCTTCATTAGTTTCTTTCGGAGGAATAAAATATGTTATTTAACACCTTAAATTTATAAGCGACAATAATAATTCATTTATCCATACGATCAGTAACGTAAAACTACGAGGGAGCCTTAGCAGTTGGCACCTATAAAAAATGAAATGTGATCCATGTACCGATGGAAGGACTACGCTTTTGATAATCCCGACTTCTTGGGTACCACCATTCTACTAATTTCTTTAGTAAAAATAAAACAGCTGTATTGTGTTTTGCTGGAAAGGACACGACAAGCACTGCTATTGATATAATATGTAACACGCCTGCCTGGGGGCCTAGCCAAAATGCCATTGAGAAAGCGTTAGCGAAGTTGGTTGGTTAGCGAAGATGGACCACGTGATTAAGCGCGGCCTTCTGTCAATCCCATACATTTTGTCATTTTCGAACTTCGCTAATGCTTTCTTAATGGCATTTTGGCTAGGCTCCCTGAGCAAGTTTCGTTTTTACTTGATTATGAATTGGTCATTACTTGACTCGATAGACCTGTGGATTTTATTGGGGGAGGCATATGACTACTATAGTTAACATAGCGCTCATCAGTGGAATGTGCTAATGATGATGATGGTGTACCGAAGCGACATTGATCACCATCACCTTCAGGTTACTCGTTGCCCCATGCCCATTTGCGTATCAAACTGACAAAATATAATAGCTACTCCTACCGCCTTAAAATTATATTAAGGTGTTGGTATCCCAACCTCTGATCTCTGCAAGTGCAGGGTTAAGTTAGGAAAAGGTGTCGGTTGCGTCTTAGATTTTCGTACTTTTTTTCTTGTATGTTTATACCAAAGGAACAATTGCCGTGACAGGCTATAGTGTGCGCTGTGGTTTATAAATAGTTGTAAAGTTAAAAGGTACCTAACATACAGTTGTCGTTGAACCCGTCTCTTTATTTGCATACAGGTTTTCACCTTATCGGTTATTATCTAAAAGGCTTCATTTCCTATATTATTATCGTGTCGTGACGGCGTATGTTTTCAATATAAAAGCATTTCTATGTTCAAAAGTAAAACAATTGTAATGGAATAGCTTTGTAATTGATTAAGAAGTTATCTGACTAACCACGTCTACTCTTGAACCTTATAAGTACAACAGTGGAGGCCGCGTTTAAGTAGACAAAATGTAGGAAGACTATCCCCTCAGGCCGGATGGAGCTGGCATGGGACCGGCCACCTTGGCTTTGAGCACTTTGGCACTGAGGAGGCCTATGTTCAGCAGTGAGCGGATAAGGGCTGATGATGATGATTATGAACCATAAACGTAGTAAAGTTCTGCGTATATGTAAAGTCTAAAAATAAAGCATAAATCCTTCATGTCCCACTGCTGGGCACGGGTCTCCTCCTCAAAATCAGACGAGGAGGGTAATGAACCAATAGTTCTCCGCGCTGGCCCAGTGCGGGTTGGTGAACTTCACATACCTTCAAAGACTTTCAATCTCATCAGGCATGCAGGTTTCCTCACGATGTTTTCCTTCACCGGTGAGCGAGCGATGGTCTCGTGTTTAGGGTGCACTTAGAAATTTAGAAAAACCCATTTCAAGGCACACACGGGGGAGTCAGGATCGAACCACCACACACCACATCCATCCACCACTGGACCATCGTCGCTCGTATGGACATATAGTCGACCATGTTAAGTGTATTTGGAATTGGAATAATTTTCAAACTCTTTAAGGTCTATTACATTCACTAGTTTGGTAGATTGGTAATCGAAAATGATAGGGTAAAACCGGGATAGATGCCGCAGCGGGATAGATGCCTCATGTTCTAAAAACCTAACTTCCCAAACTCGCGACTGAAAATTAATTGTATAAGTAGGAGCCGCAATCACCCTGCACCTTATTTACCCAAGAACAATTGTACGCGCACCTTATGCGCACGTCTGACGTAACAGAGCCGTCGCCTGTTTTCGTTGCTATGACAACACGTCAACAAACTCTCAGACAGAGCACATCATTCAATTTTCTTCTATTTCTATTTTAACTAACATTGTAACTAATAATTATATTAAAATTGTATACAATCAATTTTTGTTTTGCTGAATATAACGCAAACAAATTGGCGACCGTGACAGGACATACGGTAACTGCTTCACAACAGGGCCTGGCGGACTATTTCGTACCCGATTCCGGAGGTCAACCTGAGGGAAGTGATCCGTTCTTGTTTTTTTTTCATTACTGATGTTTCAGAATTCCTTAATCCTTTTTTTTTCTATTGTGTGAATTGCGTAGTTCGTGGTTCCTTGGGCATACCATTGAAGTATCTAGCTTTATGCGTACTTCCTCCTTATGTTTTAGTTAAACGCCTTAAAATAATAAACTAAAATTAATTTATTGAATTGAATTATAAATTTCATTTGTTCCTTGCATAGACATATTTGCGATTTACGTGATGTGTTTTCTGTAATTTTGTGTTTAATTAATTAGCCATTGTTTAAAGAGGAACACTGTCTTTCTGTATATCTTATTATTAACATTTTCTGTTTTTCTTTTTTTTGCAAGTACCTGGGTTTATTTTGAAGTGATCAGCGCTGGCGGGATTGGAACGACTGCAACGGACTTTTAGCGGGTTTGAGTGAACTTCTTAACTTTATTTAATTCATTCTTTGTTCGATACGATAACCGATATGAGTGAATTAAAAGAACTATTAAAAATGCGCAGTACTATAAAGGGTCGTTTAACCAAATTTAAAGAGTACTTAACGGTTTTAAATCAAATTAAACCTACAGATTTAACCGGTGCTCAAGTAAAAGAAATTTCATTGAGATTAACCAAATTCCAAGAACTGTTTACTAGTTTTGATGAGTTGCAAGATCAGATTGATGTTTTAAGTACTGACCATGATGAACAACTTAAAGAAAGAGACTTCATAGAAGCTCAATTTTATTCATTGATATCGACTGCGCAGGATATGCTAGATTCGATTTCTCAAACCAAAGATAGAGCCGAGGGTTCCGTACATTCCAATCCATCGGGCACTTGTTCTCATGCATTTAATACCGTCAAGTTGCCCACGATTAAACTCCCGAATTTTGATGGGAACTACTTAAAATGGCTGGAATTTAGGGATACGTTCGACTCGCTAATTAATTCTAACGATGCTATACCTTCGATAAACAAATTTCATTACTTGAGGTCTGCTTTAGAAGGCAGCGCTACTGTTGTCATAAAATCCCTAGAATTTACCTCAGCGAATTACAAAGTTGCATGGGATTTACTATGCGAAAGGTATAATAATAAGAATATTTTAATAAACAATCATCTCAAGGCATTGTTTAATATCGAACTTATAACACGAGAGTCTTACAAGGCTTTGCGTTATCTAATTGATCAAGTATCTAAAAATTTAAGAGCACTCGAAACGTTAGGCTTACCTACTGAGCAATGGGACATTTTGGTTATATTTATAATGTCATCTAAATTAGATATTACTACAAATAGGAAATGGGAGGAATACAAAGGTAACCTCTCCGTTTTACCTACGTTACTTGAATTTAATACTTTTCTTCGTAACCGTGCTGATGTATTAGAAACCACGCAAGGTACTCGCTCGGATAAGCACACCCATGATTATAAGCATAATTTCAAGTCACAACAATCTTCTAAATCATTAGTCACTGCTAGTACTGGAGTTTCAAAATGTTTTGTGTGTAGTATTTGTAAGAAAGACCACCGTGTGTATTTGTGTCCTGTGTTTTTAGAAATGAGTGTGGAAGACAGGCTAAATGAGGTTAATAAGTTAAAATTATGTTCAAACTGTCTTCGAGAAGGGCACAACACGTACAAGTGCCGCTTAAAAGGTTGTTGTAGGTCATGTAAAGGGAAACATAACAGTTTACTCCATAAAGATATCGAAGAGACTTTGACGGCTGCACCCGTCTCTTTGGCAGTGGCTAATGAGAAACAAGTGCTACTATGTACTGCTATTTAATCCACAGAACGACAATTGTCAAAGGGCTCGAGTTTTGTTAGACAATGGGAGTCAGTCCTGTTTCATAACTACTAATTTCAAAAATAAAATTGGTTTGTCTGTAAATCGAGTGAAACCTGTCAACGTATCGGGTATAAATAATATCGGATTTGATATATCTGAACGCTGTTGTGTCCAATTAAACTCTAGGGTATCTTCCTTTACGGCTAAGTTGACATGTCTCATTGTACCTAGAATTACCGGTGGCGTGCCTAATAACAAAATCGATTTGCAGAACTTGAAGCTACCATTAAATATTGAGCTTGCTGACCCTACATTCTATCAACCGGCTGATATTGACATACTCATAGGCGCAGATGTTTTTTGGGATATTATAGGTACACAAAAGATCAAGCTAGGTCAAGACAAGCCTACTTTACAAGATTCGAAACTGGGGTGGCTCGTGTCTGGACCAGTAGGTAAAGATACTTATAACGATAATGTGAGGTGTAATTTTAGTCAATTAGATATTCATGAAAGCATTAAAAGATTTTGGGAAGTAGAAGAGTTGCCTACGAATAAAAATAAGTTATTTTCTGTAGAAGAGCAATTATGTGAAACTCATTTTGTAAATAATACTTCTAGGTTACGTAATGGTAGATTTTCTGTTAAAATGCCATTTAAAGAATCGCCGGAAGATTCTCTAGGTGATTCATTTTATAATGCACGAGGGAGATTCTTGAACCTTGAAAAGAAATTAAATAAAAATTTAGAACTTAAACAAAAATACGCTCGTTTTATTGAGGAATATCAAGAACTAGGACATTTGACAGAAGTTGATCGGCCTTCATTCGGTTTTTATTTACCTCACCACGCGGTGTTACGGGAAGAGAAGGAAACGACCAAACTTAGAGTCGTGTTCGATGCATCTGCTAAATCATCTTCTGGAAAGTCATTAAATGATATCCAATTGGTGGGGCCGGTGGTTCAGAGCGATTTATTTGCGATTTTACTGCGTTTTCGTATACATAAATTTGTATTAACTGGGGACGTTGAGAAAATGTACCGGCAAATAGAAATAAGTCCCTCTCAACGTCATTTACAGCTCATCTTATGGCGCGAAAGTGAGGAACAGTTTCTTAAAACATTTAAATTAAACACTGTTACTTACGGCATGGCTTCTGCTCCTCATTTGGCCACTAGATGTCTCTTACAATTGTCTCAGGAATGCAAGGATGAAACTATTGCTAAAATAATTAAACGCGATTTTTATATAGACGATCTGAATACAGGTTCAAATAGTGTTGACGAGCTTAGGAAAATATATAACGGTGTAACTCAAACTTTAAAGTCGGCATGTTTTCCTCTGCGCAAATTTCGCAAAAACTGCCCTGAATTATTTGAAAATGAAACTGATGTGTGCGAAGTTCGTGACTGGAACAAGGAATCTAGCGTACTAGGACTTAAGTGGTCACCCAAATTAGACATGCTTTTATTTTCTACAGACATACCGGTTGAAAATGTACTCACTAAAAGAACTATTACCGCCATGACATGTAAGATTTTTGATCCATTGAGTTTAGTATCAGCGAGCATTATAAAGTCGAAATCTTTCTTCAACAATTATGGAGTAATAAAATGGATTGGGATCAGCCTATTCGTAATGACGAAGCTCGTAAATGGACTGATTTTATTAAAGATTTGGCCAAATTGTCGTCAATAGAAATACCTAGGCATGTATTAAAATTTATCGATTGTGACATAGATCTGCATTGTTTTGTGGACGCATCTCAGCACGCATATGGGGCTACTGTATACTTACGAGCCGTAGATGGAGAAAGGCAGGTAAGCGTACGGCTGTTATGCGCTAAAGCACGAGTTGCACCATTAAAAACATTGACGATACCACGACTTGAGTTATGCGGTGCGTTGCTAGGGGCACGATTGTGTGCTAAGGTAGAAGAGTCACTTACTTGTAATTAATTAATTAATTAGCAAGAAAACAATGTGGACTGATTCTACGATTGTGCTAGGTTGGTTAATGACACAATCGAGAAATTTGAAAACCTTTGTTTTAAATAGGGTAATCGAAATAAACGATCTTACTAAGGGATTTGTATGGAAGCACGTACCTACAGATCAAAATCCCGCTGATTTAGCATCCAGAGGGGTTGAACCGCAGAAGCTTCAGAATTCTTCTCTGTGGTGGCGAGGTCCTTCCTTCTTACTAAAGGAAGAATCTGAGTGGCCTAGTCAAGGGTCATTTGAAATAGATAATTTACCTGAGCTAAAAGCGTTTATGTGTACGAAGGTGGAGAGTGAAATAAATAATTGTTCACTTGTAGAATTTGAAAAATATTCTCGATATGATAAATTAACAAGGATCGTAGCTTACGTATTAAGATTTATAAATAAATGCCGGAAAATCGCTGTTAGTAGTGATGCTCTTCAACCTGAGGAACTAGAGAATGCTATGATGTTGTTAGTTAAACAGTCTCAGTTAGAATCATTTGCTAATGACATTTATGCTATCGTTAAAAATAAACGATTGCACCATAAATCAAAGCTACTGTCTTTAGACCCATTTATAGATACTTTAGGAATTCTTCGAGTAGGTGGTAGATTGCAAAATTCAAATTTTGATTTTAATAAGAAACATCCTATTTTATTGGACGGCAAGCATCATTTATCTAATATACTCATGAGACATGAACACATTCGCTTATTTCATGCAGGGCCACAATTATTGCTAGCTTCAGTGCGTGAAGAGTTTTGGCCGATCGGGGGCAGAAATTTAGCACGCACCGTGACGAAAAAGTGCGTTATTTGTACGCGTATGCGTGGTAACGTTATAAAACCCATAATGGGTACTTTACCATCTGTAAGAGTATCTTCAAGCTTTGCATTTGATACTTGCGGAGTTGATTACGCTGGACCCTTTTTTATTGCTAACAGAAAGGGCCATGGCAGTAATAGAACCAAATGTTTCCTTGCTCTTTTTGTTTGTCTGCAAACAAAGGCTCTGCACTTAGAGACGGTAAGCTCAATGTCTACCGATGCATTTCTTCTTTGCCTACGTAGGTTTGTATCTCGACGGGGCAGACCTCAAGTAATTTACTGCGATAACGGTACTAATTTTGTCGGTACAAAGAATGAATTGGGTAGAGTTATTAAATCCAGTCGTAAGTTAGTGTCTGATTACGCTAGCGCTAAAAAAATAAAATTTGTATTTAGTCCTCCATATGCGCCTCAGGTTGGAGGGATCTGGGAGGCCGGTATTAAGTCTGCAAAGAACCACTTAAAACGTGTGGCAAGTAATGCTTCTTTGACGTTTGAGGAACTGGCGACGCTTTTCACACAAATAGAAGCAATCCTAAACTCCCGTCCACTATCTCCTCTTTCGTCAGATCCTACTGACTTAAATCCATTGACTCCAGGACACTTCTTGATTGGGCGACCTCTGATGTCGGTACCATCATTGCCTGTCGTCACTAAAAGGCTAAACAGATATGAGGCCATCGAACAGCTGAGACAACACTTTTGGGAGCGTTGGCGCAGGGAGTTCATTGCCGAACTCCAGCAAAGAATAAAATGGCGAACTCGGCAGCGTGATCTTGCAGTAGGCGACATGGTTATCTTGAAGGAAGACCAGTTACCTCCGTTACGATGGCGCCTTGGGCGCATTTATCGACTGTACACTGGTCCGGATGGTGTAAACAGAGTAGCTGATATAACTACAACCAAAGGTACCATGAGGAGAGCATTCAATAAAATATGCCTTCTACCGATAACTCCGGATGCCTAAGAGAACAGGAGAGTAATTATTGAAAAACGTCTTTCAACGGGGGCAATATGTACGCGCACCTTATGCGCACGTCTGACATAACAGAGCCGTCGCCTGTTTTCGTTGCTACGGACAACACGTCAACAAACTCTCAGACAGAGCACATCATTCAATTTTCTTCTATTTCTATTTTAACTAACATTGTAACTAATAATTATATTAAAATTGTATACAATCAATTTTTGTTTTGCTGAATATAACGCAAACAACAATCCTGGGATGAGAATGCATTTCGCGTGTGCGTCCGATTATATCCGCAGCGAACTTCACAAACACGTAAAAGATTGAAAGGTTAGTATTTGGCGTTGCATAACTTTATAATTTGAAATTAAATCCGTTATATCTTTTATAACATCAATATACAGGTTCATTAACTCGGCATATAGGTGTAAATAAATACTATTTTGTTTACAATTTATTTTAAAAATAATTTGGCATCTATCCCCATCAAAAAGGATAGTTGCCCTGATTTTTCGAGGTATAGATGCCCTAAGGGGCGTCTATCCCCCATTAACCATATTATATGAAATAAAGATATATTCTTAAAATATTTTAGTGTCTGTTTTAGTGTATACTTTTATGTTTGGTTTTGTATTTGTATATTTGATCTTTTAACTGACTTTGACAGACACTTTCGAAAATTCTAATAGGAACATCACCTCTTCCAGAAATTCCTTTGACCATGGCTAAGAGGGCAAAACAATCAGCAGATATTTTGAATACAAAGAAACATACATATAAAACAAAAGAAGGATGTGGCTAAAAGAAAGAAAAAAAAATAAAAACTAAGTTAGACAAGAAAATCGAGACTGAATCTACCAAATAGTAGAGAAAAAAACATAAAAAAGGGAGCCACCAATAAACAACGAGACATAAAAATAAAAAACAAAATAAAATATTTTTTTAGTGAAAATGACGATAACAAATGAAATGACACTGAATTGTGTGATAAAGAAAACTTTAAATATTCTACACTATACTT
Source organism: Lycaena phlaeas (assembly GCA_905333005.2). Lineage (NCBI taxonomy): Eukaryota > Metazoa > Arthropoda > Insecta > Lepidoptera > Lycaenidae > Lycaena > Lycaena phlaeas. The sequence continues at coordinate 12,485,978 of HG995173.1, forward strand.
ATTATCATTTGTATGATTTTTAGAATTATTTTGTAATAATAACGATTAAAAAAATATATAAAATATTTTTTATTATTATGACCCATATTCCTTCGAGATAATTGCTGTTTTAGGACTTACAAGATATAAAGGGCATCTATCCTGCTCTGCAGGCATCCCTATCGGTATTTTCATGGTGGGGCAACTATCCGTATGGTAGGCATCTATCCCCAAAAAAAAGGGTTGACGAAAAGCTCGTTTCTACAAAATCTGTATTTGATAGGTTAAAAAAAAGTAACAGTAATTCAACATAGAGGATTAGGCTAGTTATATTAATAGAAATTATTTCTATAAAATTAATATTTTTCAAATTAGGTGGCTATTTCAAAAAGTGGGGCATCTATCCCGGTTTTACCCTACAGTGATTTCCTGTCTATATTATCCTGTCTATAAAGTAGCAATCAATCATTATAATAATATGTAAATTAAAACCCAAAACTTTCAAATACCGTGACAATCTAATATTATAGATTATATCTATACTAATATTATAAAGATAAAAACTTTGTTTGGTTGTAATGAATAGGCTCAAAAAGTCCTGGACCGATTTCCAAAATTCTTTCACCGTTTGAAAGCTACATTATCAACGAGTAACATAGGCTAAATTTTATTCAGAAAAAAAGGGTTCCGTAAGATATTTGGGCTTTTCGGACACAAGGTGTAAAAAATCATCCAGAAAAGTTAATTATTTAGCGTACTAAGATCCCATTGTAATCTTACTTAACGCAGGCGAAGCTACGGGCAACAGCTAGTAATACATATTTTGATTTGCATGCAATGTTTCAAAGATAATGGTTCTGCCCGACGGGAGACACGAGGCTTATCTAACGTAAGGCATCCAGCCAGGACCAATTAAATAGCAAATATAAAAGAGCTTTGCGAGTTTTATGACAAGAATAGTAAAATAATATGATAAAAGACAAAAATATAAAACAATATTTATTAAGCCTGTAAATTGCTTATCATATAATTACTTATGGCAAGACGATACAATGACTTAATAGTAATTTTGTTGTACTTCAGATGCAACTTGTCGCAGCACGACATACGACATTCGTTATAATACTTACAACTAAATAATTTCATACAAACAATAATTAAATAATGAATTAATGAATACAATGGTATGAATGTGTAGAATATTATAGCATACATATTATTAATGTACCTACAGCCAACTTCAGTTATTCTCTATCACAAGATGAAATTACCAAACATATCACGTAGAACTGCATTCGAACAAAGTAAGTACAAAATGGTATAAAAATACATGTGAATATCCGATACGTTTTTACAAATAATCTAATCACTACTTAATTTACAGGTAACTTTTCTTAGTATATTCGCGAGTATAAAACTATGGCTTTAGGGTGACGATGCTTGTTGGTTTTAGTGGAGTCCGTACGGAGCAACCGCCACGGCTGGAGCGTGGGCGTAGTGTACTGGAGCTGCGACCTAAAATATTATAATAATAATATAAATCTTAATACAAAATTATATCGTTCCTATTGTCCTTTTTACCACCAGTGTAATACCTAAACACATAAAACATAGCTTTAAGCTCTTTGGACCTAAAAGAATCTAACTATGTAACTCTACAAAAGCCGTCATTCTAAATACCCGCAGGATAGAAATAATATAAAAATAAGAAAGTTTATGCAGATAGACGAAAGCGAAATAAAGTATTTCGCTTTCGTTTTATTTGCCCATAATGGTAATATCGATAACGCCTTTACACTACGTCAATCTGGCCCCGCGGTAAGTTCTCGAAGAACATTTGTTACGAGGACCAGACATCGGAATTTTATATTAATACTTTATAAAATACACATATTTAATATATTATTCATTTTATAATACACATATTTAAATTCCTCCCGTGAAATAGATTTGCCGTTTTTTGGAAAGAAGGGCAGGAAATACAATTACTGGCACAGAGACTTATCACATTATTGAGTTGCCTGGGTAGTCTCAGGGTGAACTCTTTAAGTTTAAGGCGACGCGGACCACTTGAGGTTCGTTCCAATGGTCCAAATGATATGAAAAAATAAACAGAGGCCTTCAAATAGTATTCCAAACAGAACACTATCTTTTGTTTCTGGTCAATCGATCATATTTTGAAATTCTTTTATCATTTCCTAAATATTTATGTCTAGTGGATGCGAAAATAGATTGGAAAGAGTACAAGCTGTTACCAGTGATTTTACCTGGCTGGCGTTCAATAAAAAGAACTACCATCTAGAATAATTAAAAAAAATGGTAAGCAAATCCAAAAAATCGCTTTGCAGTTCCAGTTCCAGTTTGCGGTAGGTACTATAATAATGTACAGAACACTCACCGGGTGCACAGCGTGTCCAGTTCTGTGCACGACGGCATTGAAGCCGGTGTGGTCATCAGCAGCGTAATTGACCACTCTTGTGGTACCGTCCGGCTCAACTAAGGAATAGCTTCCTGCGATGATGAAAATAAAAGATAAGATAAAATATATACTTAAATGCAATCATATAAATCCTTAAATGTGAATGAATAAATATGTATATAAATGCAAATTCAGTGGCCAGTCTGTATTGAATGCAAAAAGCAAGTTATGGGCCGTCTGAGCGTTCTTTGAGGGAGACCAATATTCAGTAGTCCATAGCAGTTTTTCTAATTATGACCTTGCAAGACGTAGCACGCACTACTTCTAACTGTGAAATCGCCCTGCAATGACCGGCTCTATTTGAATGCGAGTAAATTGAAAGAGACATAGAAAAGAGGCATATTATCTTAAGCAGTGACCCAAAAAGATGATTATTTTCTTTAAAGTATTTCAAATATTCGAATATTTATATTGATTTTTTTATTATATCATTTATGTATAAATGGCGTATGAAAATATATAATGGAAATCATACCTTTGACGACGTCTCCATCTCTAGATTCTTGTTGCGATTTGATATCTCCGGTGTGAGGGTCCTTGACGCCATAGTTAAACGCGTATTTTGGGTACGACTGAAAATAACAACAGATTCATATCAATTTAAAAACAATGGTAGTCGTAAGAATGCTATTCATCGAATTAAATTGAGCTTCAAGCTTTCAAGTGAAAACTTATGACTCGGAATTATAAAAATGATTTTTCTTAGTTTTATTTTTAAAAAAAGTCACTTTAGCATGTCGGTGACGTGAATCTGTAAGATTTTCTCAAACCTAAAACTGCTTAACGCGGCTATAGAAGTTTTCACTGCAATACTAATAAGTAATATTAAAATTCATTGATACATATTGAACAAAGCTACCATTTTGCTAACTTGTTCCGATAAACCTTGAAAATTAACCTACTCATTAATACACATAAATGCTTTGTCTGTCTGTCCTCATAAACACTGTTTCTATAAAACTATAAAGGCTAACACACACACAAAGATAAATTATAACCTAAGTGTTATTCTGCTATGTAAACTATAATTATTATTGTAAAATTTCATCAAAATCCATCTAGTCCATCCGTCCGTCCAGTAGTTTTTGCATGTAAATAAAAACTAAAAAAAACATACATCCATAGATACATTTTTATAAACTTTCGAATGTATATTTTTAGCATATTCTTTTATTTATTACATTTACGCGAATTTCACTCGTTATAATGAACATTAGGACATCTGACACCTCAGTCCTCCCGTGGCCAAGGTTGCGGTTATCTGAAGGCACTGTAAACAAGGTTGCTGCTGTATCTGAATCGTCGGGCAAGGAAAAAATTTAATAAGCCGCCAGAAATCCGCAAATGTAAGTATGCATGTTTGTTACTCTTTCACGTAAAAAGAACTGAATGGATTTTAACCAAACCTTACAATAATATAGCCTATACATCAGAATAACACATAGTCTATAATTTATCCCCGTAGTCCCACGGGAATGGGACGTACGTGAATAAAACCGGGGGATACTGCTAGTACACTATATTATTATATTCGAAGAGACATTATATTATTCTTTTAAATACAATTCTCTTTACATAACAATCGGATAAAATAATTCTAATTTATTCTACTTTATTGATTAAAACCCTTAAGGCGCTCGTGGCGCAGTGGTAACAGCCGCGCGGATCGATCCACCAGGTTAAGCAACGCTTGCCGAGGTTGGTCCGTGGATGGGTTGCCATCTTTACATACCGAGACTCCTAAGTGCCTCGGAAAGCACGATAAGCCGTTGGTCCCGGCTGTCATTCGTGGATCTTTGACAGTCGTTACAGGTCGTCAGAAGCCCGAGAATCTGACAACCAGTCTAACCGCGGGGTACCGTATCACCCAGTTACTGGGTTGTGGAGGTTCGACAGCAGTCGCTCCATGTAAAATACTGGTATTCAGCTAAATCCGGTTAGATTGGAAGCCGACCCCAATATATAATTGAGAAAAGGCTAGGCAGATGATGATTGATTAAAACCCTCGTTCAGTAAAATAGATTTGTCCGTACATGGTACCGCAGATAACTTCACATAGCCATGGTGAAAGTGTAGGTGTGCGATAATTTATCACTATAGTTAATTTACTGCCAATTTTAGAACCAATATTCTCACATCCTACGCTTCTACAATATTCTTCGTGAATTATCATAAATAAATCATATCTCTCCATCTCAGAGGAACTCGTAGCTCAGTGGTAATAGGCGCGTGGATTGATTGGTTAAGCAATGCTGTCGAAGTTGGTCCGTGGATGGGTGACCATTTTTACATACTGAGACTCCGTGCTTCGGAAAGCACGCTAAGCCGTTGGTCCCAGCTGTCATTCTTTGATAGTCGGTACGGGTCGCCAAAAGCCCGAGAGTCTGATAACCAGTCCTACCAGGGGGTACCGTATCACCTAGTTGCTGGATTGTGGAGGTCAGATAAGCAGTTGCCCCATTTAAATTACTGGTATTTAGCTGAATTCGGTAGACTGGAAATATAACAAAGCTGTTTCACGGAAGGTACAATCAATATGGATGTACCCATGCAACCAGGAATGCAGCACAGCGCATCAGCGCATCCCTTCTATCGGTAAATTTTTGTGTACAAACTTTAGAATTGAGTTTTTGGCAGGAAATTGCGTATTTACTATTTACTAGCTGTTACCCACGGTTTCGACAGCGTTAGTAAAAAAAACCTGTTTTCATGTATCCATATTATTTCTAGTACCTTCAACAATATGGGCACATAGTTTCATGTTGGTCGGTTGAGTAGTTTTTGCGTGATAGCGTAACAAACATCCCTTCTTTCACATTTATATTATTAGTAAAGATTGTTTGTATAGTAATTATTGGCTTTCAATCGTATAAATTAACAAATCATTCGATTCATAAATTTGGATTCGCATAAGTCTGTACCTACTTAACTTTAATTATCAAACAAGTTTAACCTAAAAGCCTTAAGTAACCTCTGAACTTCCCCGACATGTTCTTAGACATACACGTTATTAGCACACACACAGTATTAGACTTATAATTTCTAAGTTCCTATAACTCTAAACGTTAATTACTTAAATATAACAGAATTCACAGTTGCAGATTAGTGTTTTCATAACAGAATTTGATCCTACGTACTTTCTAGTACAACGTAGGCGTAGCCTGTCTAAGAAACTGTGCTTCTAATTTCTGCTAAATAACTTTTCTGTGTTCCCGAAAGAAGTAGTTACGACAGTTTAATGACTAGGTTCTATTAAAGAGACTATCTAGGGTATTTTACCTATCTCGCAAACATGTTAACACACTAATTATATTATATTATAGAGTTAGTAATTGTACGAGTGTTTTATCGCCGGTTTTGCCTATCACTGCCAATGTAAAATACATGTAATATTTTTGACGTGACAACGTCTTATAATTCGATGGAGCCGGCTGCACGCACGAAAAAACATGACTCATGCGGCGTTACCTCGCTCTGAGGTGTTCCATTTAAGGCTTGAAGTGCAAACGATAGCGCGGAAAGAGCGACAAAGAGGCACAATCGGCCCATCAGTATTTTCTTATGACGTTGTCACGTTCAACTATCGTCAGTAAACCGACTTCACAGACAACCCATTTTTTAAAATATATTTGGATTATGGGTACACAATAAGGGTTAAGTAATCTCAATAAACGACTTTGCCGATTCTGTCGGTTTACTAAAGGAATAAGCAAGAGAACTTGGAAATATATCAACTTACAACAGGTTCAGCTACAGCAATGGGAGCATGCACGACCGGGGCATGCACGACGGGCGCATGGCCCCATATGCCCCCATACTGGGGCACCGCCAAAGCTGCGCTCACGCACGACAGAAGCACTAACATCTGTATAATCACAACATATTTATTAAACACCTTTTCTTCTTTCTTTACGAGTTAAATCCATGTAAACATAAAGAAATATAAAGCTAACATCTGTAATTAAATAGATAAGAAACTTTTTTAATTTTTTTTTTTTTATAAACTTTAACATGAAAAAATGGAATTCGTGCGAATTAATCGTTAAATAAATAAAACATTCTAATAAAACATTAATACACAATGGATAACAATAAAAGTGATGACAATTAATCAATTTCGAAATCTGTTTTAAAATATTTATCCATATTTACACTCACATATAAACTATCACTGAAGTAAATACTATTTCTGTAAAACCTAATATGTATTATGTAATTTGCAAGGCGCAACAATTGTTCAGTATTTAAAACGCTGTAAACTTTTCACAAAAAAAATACACTTAGTTAAGTCCAAAAATAAGCACCTCTCAAAAAAAAATTTTTGAATACTTTTTTCATATTAAAAATAAATATAAGTAAACTTACCAACATAATGTCCAAATGTTCGACACTGGCGGCAAGTTCCCGGCTGACAGAGCCTCAACAGTACCTAAGGCTTTTAACCGAGGGACCCCTCCATGCACCACATACGTGCCCTACAACTAATATCTAATGTACCTAAGGTATGCTCTTTTCATATATGCTTTGTTGATATAAATGACTTATTCTTTTTATGTACAGATACCTATAAAAAATATAAGTATTTCTTATATTTTTTATAGGTATATGTACATAAAAAGGTCTTCAGAAATTTTTCATCTGAAAATACTCATTATTTTATTCTGATAGTAAAAATTTTCGATGCCGTCTGGCATTGAGGACGTCACTGACTAAAATTGGACAAGTGCTGGTCGGACTCTAAAGCGAAGGTTCCATACAATTTCATAATATTATACAACATAATAGACACTAACAAAAAAAAGATAATTAAAAAAAAAGATTTTTTTGGGACTTTTTCCTTCAAAAGTGTAGGTGAAAATTCGAGAAACAAAAACCTTAAAAACTAAGGTAAATTTTGGTAGGTACTTACAAGTTATCGCAAAAATCTAAATTAATTAGGGCAAATCTAAATTCCATTAATTTAAAATTTGCCCATAATATCTTGTATATATTACAAAGGAGCTAGGACCTTAATTGATTTATGCCCGATGGGACTATCCCTCAGTAGTATCAACCCTCATATGTCCCACTGCTGGGCATGGATCTCCTCGAAATCAGGCGCGGAAGGTGAATGGGTCATAGTTCACCGATGCGCTGGCCCCATGCGGGTTGGTGAACTTCTTCAATTCTTCAAAGACTTTCAATCTCATCAGGTTTCCTCACGATGTTTTCCTTCACCGGTATCCCTTAGTGTCTGGTATAAACTTCAACGTGCTAGGTCCACTCAATCTTGGGAAAATTGATGATGTACAGACAGACAGGCAGGCAAACGTTTTTAGGTAGGTACGGAATTCTAAAAACAAACAAGTGATTGTGAAGTGTTTATCCATACTAATATCATAAATGGGAAAGTGTGTGTGTCTGTTAGTTTGTCCGTCTTTAAGGGCAAAACGGAGCAATGAATAGATGTGATTTTTTTTATGGTGATAGTTGAAGGGATGGAGATTGACAAGGCAACTTATTGTCTCTTTCCAACCCCTCCCCCTATCCTAAAATGGGGAGTGGAAGTTTGCATTCCGTAATTCATCTACTTATTATTCCCTTTTTAAGCTAGAAAATGTTTGTAGGCGGACTATTTGTGACTAAAAAAATTGGTGCATCATTTTTTTTTTTGCGAAATCCACCCCCAATCTTCTTCAAATTTTATATGGGACTTTCCGCAGTTTTTAAGGTAACTAACAATTCTATTCTTCTATCAATTCTATGTATTATTTTTGGAAATCTTTCCCCAGCCTCAAAAGGCCCCTATATAATAAAATTCATACGTGTATATAATATGTAACACTTCTCTATTATATACTGTATTAAAAAACTTGTAGCGTTGGGCCAGGATATACTATTAGAAACTTTGTGCGTTAGACAATAGCATTAGGCCAATGTAATTCCCTCAAGAACTTTGAAATTTTTCAGAATAAATTAGCCTATGTGTCAAAATCAAAATAAAGTAGTTTTGGCGTGATTGACTAACAAACTCCTAAATATCAAACTTTGGTATTTTTAATATTAATAAGATTACATTCTAAAACCATCTCCGATAATGCTAATTATTAATATGGCAACCATTCGTCATTATGGTGTTTAGCTTATAATAAAAAAAAATTACAGAAATAAAATATTTAAAATGTTGTATACCCCTGCACAATCACTGTTTAATACAAATTACACACTGAGGTGAGGAAATCGTCAACATTTTATCGCAAAATTTTTACTTAAATTTTTTGGACATGACACAGAATGCCTCTTAAGAAAACCTTAAATGGTGCGTTTTTATCAACTATAATAGAAATACTTAAATAGAATTCGTAACATAACTTTTGTTTTGAAATCAGTTCAGTGGAGCAGTTAGTGTGGTGCAACTAATGCCCAGCTCACAGTATTAGGGCTAACTGCACACTAACCTGTACTTATGTTGTTTGGCATCTGCAATAATAACTTTATTTAGTAAATGATTTTGATGATGAACTTATGTCATAAAATCTTCACCATTCTCCACATTTTCCCTCCACTGCTGGATATAGTACTGTGTAGGCCTACATCCATATGTTCCTTGATATAAATCTATATAAATAATCATAAATACCCGAAATGCGTATACGCACATGTTTAACTCCTGCACCAAATTAGATGATTCTTTTTTTAATGTGTTGGTTATCGCCCGGACAAGTCCGAAAAAAAATATTATGAATGATGACGATGTTAAATATTTTTGGGTGAGGGCAGGACATAATTGCAGCGTTAGCTTGTTTAGAATAACTCTATAATTTATGTTTAGGAAAACGAGTTGTTGGCTATTAACCAGGCCAAAAGACGTTTGCCCCACCATGGTTCAGGCCTTGTCGTGGCGGTGGGGCACAGTAGCCAAGGGTGACCCAAACACCTTGGGCGAAGCGAATTGAGCCGAGGGAGCTCTTTGTACCCCTCTTATAAGAAGAGGGGACAAAAGAGCAGAGGGCAAGGGGTGAGGTTGGGAACCTCACCTCATCGTACTGTCCAGACGTTGGGAGTGGTTGTTTTGTGGTGCGGGGCAACCGCTCTGTGGAGATGGCGTCGGTCCCCTGAGGAACTGACTAGCCGTCGAGGTGCCCAGTTGCTTGTAGATCCGGGGCATCTCACCAAAGGCGGCATTGGTGGGTTTTAGTGGGTAGAGCTGCGTCCACTTACCATCTTTCGGGCGCAGCGAGTCCCACATACCCGCCAGGGGAGACCCACTCCCCAGCGGTATGCGTCAGTGCATTTCCCGGCGTAAAAGAAAAAAAAAGGCCAAAAGACGTTCTTGTTTCAAGGGTCGGTTGGATACGAGTGGCAAGGGGTCCGTCGTCTTAGGATTAATTAAGAAAGGCCTATATTCAGCAATGGTCTTATAAAAGTTGATGATGTTAAAATCCAAAATAATTTTGAGCATAGCACATGTCGTATCAAAGAATTTAAAAGGTATTTATAAATATTTTACGAAATCTTTCAATAATGCACTATAGCTTTATAATAATATTACGTACCAAACGTACTTGCCCGGTTTGCTATCAAGTTTTCTCCACTAATAATAATTGATTGAATGTACTGTCGGTCCTTGATAGAAATTCATGTTATAGCCACTACTATGAAACTTTATGTATATAGTAGTGGAAAAAGTGTGTACTTTTCCACTATTTATTGTATATATTATTACAGTTACAATTTAAACGCAAGATTTCGACAAAGTCATCATCAAAAGCTGATGATGACTTTGTCGAAATCTTGCGTGTATTTAATCTAAAGTGTATTTTTTTTTATTATAGTTGCTATTTCTCCGCTAAGTCCAAAAGTTTATAAAAAAAAAGTATATTTGTCCTATTCCTGTGTTCTTAATGCAATTGTAATCTTCTGCAGAACAATTCCACCGATTCCAATCCCTCTAAATGCACAGAATACAGAATCACAAACAAACAGTATTTGCACGATAGCCGCGGCGTTTAACGTCAATAAATATCCACATGATTGAGCGAGGAAATCAATCACGGATCAGTGCATTAGAATAAACAACTGAAGTGCATCGATTTACTGCCGATGCCTGCATTCGATTTAATAACAATCGATCCCAAATTATTCGAGTGAGATTTGTGGTTTAGTCTCTTGGACTATTTTATGGTAACATAAATATTTGTACTGTAAATTGTAGTAGGAAACCTTAATTGCATTCGATTTGTCGATTTCGTAATTCAAAGTTTGGATAATACAGTGATGAGACATATTGGAATTTATCATTTTTCCTTTGTATTTATTATATTTAAATGTATTTAAATTCTAAGATGCCATATAATAAGTTAATTTTATATTACATTATGTATTTTTTTCTAAATTAAAAAATATCAAGTATAAAATTAGAAAATTACAATCAGAATTAACATGATGGTTGATCAATGATCATTATTAAAAATGTAAACCGGAATACATAATTCTTCATTACCATTTAAGTACGAGTAGCATGAGACAAGCCAGAGGAGTCAGAGGAGCTTATGCTCTCCATTGGTAGTAGAAAACAAATCCCCTGATAACTTCCGGTAACATTTCCATATGTCAGCTTCTTATGAACTAGGAAGTTAAGTGTACTCGTGCCAGCTAATAATGTATATCCCTTATAAGAAAGGTTTATTCGACACAACCAGGAGACACACATAAAGAGATTAAAAAAAGAAGACAAAAAAACAGCAATTGCTTACAAAAAGTATATTAGTAGGTATGTGAAGTATTTATGATCATTATCATCATCATCGTCCCATTACTGTTCATCATCATCATCAGCCTCTATCCGTCCACTTCCCTCAAAGATCGCCAAGACGACCAATCCCTTGCCACTCGCATCCAACGACCCATCACTCACACACACATCACTATTACTTTGATTAAAACACCCGGGCCATGCTTACTATATATTATTACATTGTGTAAGCTAGATAAGAAGCTTCTTGTCAAAAAGGAGTTTCCAAGCTATTCAACAGTGAATGGATATACAGATTATAATGATAAATAGCCTCGCCGTAGATTGTAAGGACTTATTATAGCGAATATTATAATATCTTATACCTTTAAACGAGCAATTCTTGTATATATATCAGGATCTCGGAAACGGCTCCAACGATTTTCATGAAATTTTGTACACATGTGTTCAAAACGGCGATAAATCGATCTAGCTAGGATACTAGATTTTAGAAAACTTTTCCAGGTCAACCAGGTACTTGTATTTAATGCAAGAACAAGCATTGTTACGACTTACGTAACATTTAACGTACACTTGCTTTTACTAAAATCCACGTTAGATGAATGTTTACACGGCTATCGTAAATACGAACTAAGCTAAATTTATAGGGTTAATGTTCGTTGGGATTGCGAAAAGTTTGATATGTACATTCAGTTGATTTATATTTTTGTCGTATTAGTGTTCACTGAGGGAGGCCTATGTTTAGCACCCCATCATGGTTCAAGCCTTGTCGTGGCGGTGGGTCTCAGTAGCCAAGGGTGAACCCAGAACCTTGGGTGAAGCAATCTGAGCCGAGGAGGCTCTTTGTACCCCTCTTATAAGAAGTAGGGGCAAAAGAGTAGGGGGCAAGGGGCATTGACGGGAACCTCGCCTCATTGTACTGTCCCAACGTTGGAAGGGATTGTTCTGTATTGCGGGGCAACCCCTCTGTGGAGATGGCTTCGGTCCCCTGAGGGACTGACTTCGTCGAGGTACCCTGTTGCTTGTAGATCCGGGGCACCTCACCAAAGGTGGCATTGGTGGCACTCGCCGGGTTTTAGTGGGTAGAGCTGCGTCCACTTAGCAGATTTCAGTCGCAGTGACTCCCACATACCCTGAGACTCACTCCCCAGCGGGATGCCTAAGCGCATTTCCCGGCGTTAAAGAAAAAAAAGAGGCATATATTTAGCAGAGGATGGATAAATGCAGATGGTGATGATTTTTAGCCAATCTTGCAGAAGGGCTGCGTATTGGTGTATGGTTAAAATTGCCTATAGATATACGAGTATTCTGGACTAACCCAAACAACTTATTCACATATTATCCATTCAATATAATAATATGATCTAATGAAACACCTCAAACCGAGTACAATTTTTGATTCGCTCATTGTGACTTAGAATCAATTTATTGTTCTTTGTGGATTGTATTCAACTGATTAAATATCCTAAAATATAATTTATAGATCTTTACAGGGTTCATTCGTACATTTATCATAATTACTATTTTGTCCATTGCTGGAAATAAATACTATTTTACAGCTTGGGTCTACGCCAAGAATGTAGATCGTTCCATAGTATTGAAGATTATGAGAATTTGCTCACTTGTAGAAACATAAAGTTGCTTACTAGCGATCTTGGAATAGTGATTCATCTATTTGTATGGCCATACCATTTTCAGGAATAGGTTTATAAGAAAATATGCAGGCTCCTGGGGGAAGCTTGAAGCCTTAATCGTAATAATACGTAATCATAGTTGTCACTATTATATAGTATACATAATATATCGTTTTTTTATCATCTGACTAGCTGTTACCAGCAGCTTCGCCTGCGATAACTAAGATTTGCAACGGCATCTTATCGGGATGATATATTATAGCCTTTCTCGATAAATGGGCTATCTAAAACTGAAAGAATTATAATAATAATAGTATCTGTGGGCGCTTTTACACCACGTCAATCTGGTCTCGTGCTAAGTTTCCGAAGAACTTACCAGGTACCAGACAACGGAAATACATATATTTAATAGTTTTTTGTATTAATACATATATTCAAGATTGTTTTATACAATACACATCCATGACCCAGTAATACAGAAACTGTTCTCTGGCGAAATTCGAACCCGCTACCTGCCGGCTTGAGAGACAACGCGCTAACCATTGAGCCACAAGTCAGTCATTCAAATCTGACTAGTAGTTCCTGAGATTGGCGCCTAACAAACAAACTCATCAGCTTTATATAGTATGAGATTTATCACTGAGTCCATTCACTGTAGTTATTTTATATGAAAAAAAGTTATTTATAATATTGTTTTATTTGTTAAAGTAACTGCTCATAATTGGGTACTAATACATACTATATAAATAAATGGTGCTCGGGTCCAGCGGTACAACTTTCTCTATTAAGATATGTCTCACAGTGACCCAGTTACTAACAGGTGGTATATATATGTAATTGTATTAGACCTCACCATACCCGATAAATAACAAAAAATATATGGGCGTTGATAAGGGCGCTTACACGCGAGAGTATTGACAATCTTATGTAAAGTAAAAATAACTACTTAGTGCCTCTGGCTAGCCTACCTACTTAGATTCACGTACATTAATAAAGCTGAAGTCAGCATACGTTTTTGCATTGCAGCATATGTAGTATATTAGTGAGGAGTATTTTTGCGAAATCTTAGTAAGATTTATCTTCCTAATCGTAATCCTTGCTCGTATTTCGCTAAGGCATATAATAAATAAGCCTACCTACTTTATAAGCTATTGAAAGAATTAATGTGTGTGTGCAGTAAAAGTGTGAAATCGCATGAGCTTCATCTTGCTAATTAAAGTAAGTAGAATAAAGTAATTATTAGCATATTTATTTTTATATTTCAGGCAATATAAAAGTCATGTCATCACTATTAATACTTGCTACTTTGGTTTTATCGAACAGTGAGAATTGCGTGCTTCTGGACTCCTCGTCATCATTATCATTACCAACCTTTTTTATTTCACTGCTGAACATAGGCCTCCCTCAATAAACATAAAGGCAACCGACCCTTTGTCATACGTATCCACGGACCAGCCATTGCACAGAGATCGTCGTCCCACGCAACGTCTGACAAACACTTCATCTTAGATATACTTTTCATACAGTAAAAAAAAATCGATTTCAGTAGGGCTATTCTGTAAGGTTGTTTTCGAATCTCGAAAGCGGAATCCGCGGTGATATGACGAATTTGTATTTTTTAAAACTCGACTGTCTGTTCGCTTTCGACGTAAAGTGAGCTCTATCACTTAGGTGAAGCTCGATATCGAAATGATTTTTTACAGAATAGCCCTTACTGCACTGATATCATACAAATCGTTTGTGATCAGCCTTATATGCCAGTGATAGACTGCGGGTTGTTGCAAAATGACAAACACGTCGTGTTACGATCCAAAACAAATATGATAGCAATTCACTAATCAAAACCAATTTATTATATCGATGGAATTATTCTATAATTTTATGAGAGCCATTCGCTTTATAGCCTCCACGGCTCTAGAAAATTATAGTTATCATCGCAAGTACGTTTATAAATACTTTTATTGCTGTGGCAGTGTTATACAACACAATGTTCTAGGGTATGGGCATGTTGGTCAATGATGTCTGCATCATTAGGATCAGTTCATAAGGAGGTTCATTTTTATTGATCATAGAAATCTTATTTTAAAATTGTTTTACCACTGTAAGTTTCAAATGTAAAGACATTTCGTCGTGTATAATAAGGGTTTCTAGTGTTAGGCAATGAGACAGCGTGTTATAATAGTGAGACTAGACTGGATTAGTAATTAAACTTCGATTAGTAATTAAACTTTAAAAAAAAGTCGGTGTATATAATTAAATACAATTCTTTTATAAAATTTAATAAGTGGTTTACGCCACATACATTTATTCCTATCGACTGTAAAATGATGATGTCAATTGATGTTTATATAATTGTTTTAATATAATTGTTTATATATTTAATATGGGCATAATAATAATTTAATAACTAATTTGTACTATAGTGCCACGACAACCTTCTCCTTAATTGTATGACCTTTTGGTCTAGTAGTTAGTGACTCTGACTGCTAAACCAATAGGTTGTGGGTTCGATTCCAGTCGATTCCATGTCCATCCAGGACATATGTCATCCTGTGTTTGGGTGTAATTTATCTAGATTTTTACTATATTTTGAAAAGAGCAACCCAGTAGATTTTCTTGCTAGATTCTTCTCATATACTATAAGAGTACAGTAGTATTTCATGTAAATTTGTAATATTTGAAAAGGTTAGTTCCACTGAGTTTATTTCGCCGGTTTTTCTCGGTGGGCTTGCTTTGGAACCGGTGGTAGACTCAATTGACGTTCAAAAAAGTACTTTGGTGGTACTATTTTGAGTAAAAGAAATTGACTTTGACTTGGTCTTTGACTAAGTACAACTAGCTGCCCTGGCAGACTTCGTTTTTATTAGTAAAAGTAATAAAAACGCCGTTAAAATACAGGGGTTGGTAGTAGAAGGGCGAAAATTTTGGGTCGTATGTATTTTGTATATTGTATTATAAAAAAATAAAATAAAAGAAATGTGGTGTCGTGAGACACCAGGTAGGAACGAAGTTCCTTCGGCTAAAAAGAAAACACTACTCGCTTGTGTATGCGACTGTCGCGCCTGCGCACGTCTCATTTAACGCTTTTATTCCACGCACTTTTTCTTACGGTTTTACTATTACATTTTTTTCAGTTCGTTCGCGCAGCAAAATCCCTATCCCCTCCAAGCTTGCCGTAAAGAACTTCGTTCCAAAAACAAAAAATTTTGGCATAAAATATTTTAAAAAAATTAGGGTTGGACCACCCTTAACACTTAGGGGAATGAAAAATAGATGTTAGCCGATTTTCAGACCTACCGATATGCACAAAAAAATTATAAAAATCGGTCGAGCCGTATCGGGGGAGTATGGAAACGAACATTGTGACACGAGACGATTTTTTATATATTAGATTTATCATCTATCATGTATGTATATATGAAATAATATATAAGTATTAAGTACTCTACCCCTACATAATATTATTATTAAAAATCGCCTAAGTTCGGTCACAGCTTCCTGAGAATTATGATTATTGTGTCTTTACAAAATTTCCGATTACATAAAACCTGTCTCCTTATTGAGGGCTCTTGAATGTAAAGTTCAAAGCGTCATTGAGGACATGGCATCGGGTAGGAGGCACGGAACCAGCTTGTACCGGTTCGGAGTACCCTTTGACACGACCATCTTAAACAAAATACACATCTTATCTATTACGTGGTTATAAGATGTTTTGATCTTCACTGATATTGTGCGTATATTTTGAGTATAATGTTAATCGTTAACAATAACTTACTAATATTATAAAAACGAAAGTTTGTAAGTTTGAATGTTTGTTGCTCTTTCACAATAAACGGCTGAACCGATTTCGATGAAAGTTAATATGGATTCTTACGCCTTAGATTACCTAGGCTATATTTTACCCTAAAAAATTCCACGGGAATAAAATTTGTCTTAACGTACTAATTGAAATGCTAAAAATGACTTAATTGTCAAACTCACAAAATTATAACTCCTCTAAACAGCACTACTGTACTCTGGTGTCAAAGCTAGAAGGACCAGTTTAATTACTTGCAACTATACTCGCGGCACGATATGATGGCCGTTTTGACACATTAAAATAGTGAATATGTTAAATGTCAATTTATTCTCGAACAAAATATAATCAAATCTGTAAGTTTTTATTGCAAGTAGTACCTTGTTACATAGTTTTGATAAAACTATATCATAATCGCAGTGCGCTCTCTGTTTGTACTTTTAGATGCAACGTCAGGTCGAAACTGCTTTGTTTTGCATTGAACACTGACGCAAGTTTGCCGGAGGTAGTAGTTGTATTGGCCAGCGATCCTATATTAATTCTACTATGTGACGATCGTATTAGATTTCATTTTTTTTAATTTTGAATTTCGAAAAGGAAATGCAGAGTTGTGTGGTAAACAAGTACCCCAATAAATATAATCTTATAAAAATAAAAAATAAATGTTCGCGGGACCCTGATGTACATAATTTATAAAGAAATTCAATAAATAAATTTTGTGTCCTAAAATTATACATTCGATCAATTTCATGATTATCTGCACATCACTATTGACAATAAAGAACAGCAATTTTCTCGTTCAAATTTGATTATTATAATTACAAAACTTCATGAACGGACAAACGTCAAAACGCCCTTCTTATCGTGCCGCGACTATAAGAGCTAGTACATACTAGGCGCTCGGAGTTGCGTTGAGCGCGCGTTAGTCGCGTACACACACCGCGCTTAGCACGGCGTTCGACATGCGTTAGTAGGGCGAATATAATTTTGGCTCAGTTTGAAAATGGACGTCGGAATCATGTCAAATGTGATGCGCCCTTATAGTGGAAAACAACTCACACACATAAAATAAGTTTTCAATTATAGACTATCGAGAGCAAGTCGCTATATATCGAATGCACTTTCGGAATATTGAGCAACAAATGGCAAATATTTCATAGACCAATAGATGTAACCAAACAATAATAGATGTAAACATTGAGTTCGCGGAAAATATAATCAAAGCATGTACAGTATCACATAATTACGTGCGTATCCGCGTCACAAAAAAATTCTGCCATTTCCTCCCAATTACATTTTTTAATCACCTTATTTTTATAATCGGGACTTTCCATATCCCAAATAGCTGGTCGCTTTTGGATTTCATCTATAAAGATATCAGTTTCGAAATGCTCGATCTCCATTTTCGTAACGTGCGTCCACTCTACACAAAAGCGCGCGATCAAATGTATAACAAAATGGCAGCTCATGTATCGCCAAGCGCGCAGCTGACGCCATAGCAACGCGCGTTCGAACGAAAAAACGTAAGCGCGCGTACAACGCGCGCTTGACCAGCATCCCGCGTATACATGTGTACACTTCAAAAGAATTTGGGGTTCTCAAAACGCGCGTTAACAAAGCGCGCGTTTCAAAACGTCCAATGTGTACCCGCTCTAATTCAAAATGACAGTAGTGAGTAGTACTTGCAGAACATATTATATCTCTCAATATAGTTAAGAGAGATGTTTAAAAAGAAACTTAACTCAATAATAAAAGTATATTGATGTGTTCGGTAATACAGTAAACAGTTACCCACTATACAAACACTCGCGACCGGGATACATTAATATATTAGTATAAACATCCACGCCTCGTTGTTATGAACATTACAAAACAGATTCATACACGTTTATACAAAGGAAACGCACCTTTACCCCGTAAGACTTTTGCATTATTTTAACATCTATTTACTATACAATACACGATACATAATAAACCGCTAGCCATCTGATCACCTACCTACCGATTGAGCTTAAAGGCCATTATAGACCATTCGAAAAAAAAATATGCCAAAATAACAACTTTTTTACAATTTTCGTCGTTCTGTATATTTGGGAATATATTAAACGGCTGGACCGATTTTGACAGGACACTGACAAATAGCTGATGTAAGAAGGAGTAGCTTAGGCTATAAAAATAATCATCCCCTAGCCGGATATTTTCGTAAATCCAATTTGACGAGGGCGAAGTCGCGGGTAACAGAAAGTATCTAAGTAATCTAAACCTCTAAAACGTCTCAAAGTCTCTTATAATTTTCCTGTACTTAATTTAGCATGCACGAGGTTTCAGAGTTTTCTGACAGTGAAAAACTTATCCAATATCATTAGAATACGAAGATCTGTGACAGATTCGTCCCGAGTCCTATTTTTAATGATATTAACATTCACCTTAATTAAGATGTGATTTTTAAACGAACTTTATTTCTCTTATTATCTTTAAATGTCCAAAGTACTCATCATTCGTCCTTAAGACTGTCTGGCTTCAATGATCCCCATGAAAATAACAGACATGACCCGTCGTTTAAAAATAGATCGTCTAAATATAATGAGCACATTAATCTGAGTCATAGTATTAACTACCAGACGTTGTTATAAAATTTGTGATACTTTTTAACCACTTGTCTGCTGTTTGGCTGCACCTGATCATTTTTATGTTCTTGTCTAACGAGCCATAAAATATTGAATTTTATATTTATAAAACAATTTTGTTCCATTTCTACTTGATTTCTTTTTGTGTCAAAATTCCAATAGGACGAAGCAAGTTTTGATCAATGATTCAACATGAGGCGTAAGACTGTGATGTTCTTTTTAATTGTTTTTGAAGTGAATACTTCTTTACGCACGTTTGATCCAAGATGTAAGCTGGTGAATGACTGACGAGAGCGTTACGGAAGTTGAAAGGGCGGAAGTTGAGAAGGAGATAATATGAGTTAGCTGAGTTAAAAAAGGAGATTTCGTTAATAGGCTTTATTATATCATGGTCTCCAGTGTCACTTGGTTTTCAAATGTTTTTATCAAGTGTATAAGTGTAAGTCCGTTCAAAAATCTTAAAAATCCTATAAAGTTTAAATTGGTTGTCGAATATTAGTGAAGTTTTAGTTTAGTCTAGTTTTACTCCTATCGACAGTCATTATAACTTCCAGTCTTTATTCAAGACCTACCTACTTCCTTCAATTCTTAAAGGGAGCTGGGTATATTTCTTTGTGTCATTGAGATAGAGATGATAAGATGAGTCGATCCACCGGTATTTAAATTGTGAAAATATAAGTATAATAGTAGGTACTTATATTTTCACAATTTATTTCCCCGGTGGGAGGGATGCGGTGAGCTGCGCTTGCGGCTGTATATCACCATCTTATCTCATGAAAAGCAATATGTAAATTATACGCCTGGGATAGTTTCCAGTATGTTACAGGACCATAGAGTGACGATGGGCTCGGCCCCTTTCGCGAGATTGTTCGGTTTCAATCCTGACCTGTGGTGCCTTGAAATGGGTATTTCTAATTTACTAAGTGTACCCTGAACACGAGACCATCGCTTGTTCATCTGTGAGGGAAAACATCGTGAGGTAACCAGCATGCCAGATGAGATTAAAAGTCTTTGAAGGTGGGTAAAGTTCCCCAATCCCCATTTGGCCAGCGCCTCGGTGAACAATAGTCTGGTTCCCTTTCCTGATTTCGAGGAGAAGATCCGTACCCAGCAGGGTTGTTACTTTTTTCTTATATTTTTACAGGACCATAGCTTAGTGTAGGTTATGTTCATGAGTGACGTCACCACATACGATCTGTGGTGTGTGAACGTCAAATAATATTAAAAAAACGAATAAAATAGTTCATAGATTTTTTTAGAAGCAATTATAATTGCTTCTAAAAACTGTATACCTCATAATAGGTAATAGGTATTAATAATTATTAATACCTATTACCTATTATGAGGTATACAGTTAAATATTGGTTACAGTTAATATAACTTATGCATTATAATTTATATTAAGCATAATATACATTATATTAATATTTAATCGGTCGTCTCGATGTTTATTCAGGAAGGCCCTATGTGCAGCAATGCCCGGCTGATGGTGATAATTATGAAGCATTAATCAAAGTCAAAGTCATTTTTTTAATTCAAAATAGTTCAATTAAAGTATCTTTTTTAACGTCAACCACCGGTCGTCTACCACCGGTTCCAAAGCAAGCCTACTGAGAAGAACCGGCGAAACAAACTCAGTGGAAATCTTTTCTAATAAAAAATATGAAACACATACTACTATATTAGTATAGTATCATTATCACCATTATCACCATCATCATCATCAGCTTTTATCCATCAATGAACGCTAAGATGGAGAATTATATTATATGAAATTAATAAACTAGTTCAACTCGCGCATTTATCTAATGTGGCAATCTTCGTGTTATCTTTTGGCACCCATAAACCACCTGTAAGGTAAACTGTCTAATATTAGTATACACAAACATCCTCACAAAGGCGAGGGAAGCACTTCCACTGAGACCGACGAATGGAGCACCGACCAGTACACGCCCGCTCGTCCAACGATATGGAAAGTGCGTTATTTATTTATTTTTGTCGTCAACCTGTATCGTGCTAGTACGAATATAGACACCGGTTAGATCGCATCGGACGTAATCGATTCACAATTCAATGCGCCTGACACTTTGTCCATACCCCATGGATTTCGGTTGCTACGACAAGAACTCGGGCGAAGTGGAGTGCTACCTAGAAATACGTAAATACATTCACTAAACGTAACTTATTCGTTTATCGTATCAGAGATTCGCATTGTGATTTATATTTTTAGTTGGAATCATGTTTTTGGGTCGCGTAAACAGTCTCTCTTCTCACTGTATGTCAGTCTGTTTGTCAGCGCGGTATGCGACTGGCGGTATTACACGTTTGTTTTTGTTATATTCACAATGCGATCAGAGCTTAGATCAGTGAGTACTAGACGCGATAATGTACCCAGTCGTAAGTAAGGAATGTATTGAGTGAGTTGTTTATGTCTACTTACAGTTTGTAATGGGTTTATTCAAAATTTTAGATTGCGATACGGGCACCTCGTGCGCTATCACTATCCAAATGTGTGAGTACAGGAAATATATCACCTGTAGGGCTATTCTGTAAGAAACCATCTCAATATCGAGCTTCACCTGAGTGATGGAACATTACGTCACTTCGAAATTGATCTTTATTTATATAAATAAAGAGACGAGTTTTAAAGAATACAAATCCGTCAAAGTCATATCACCGCGGATTCCGCTTTCGAGATTCGAAAACGACCTTACAGAATAGCCCTACAGGATTTTAAATCGAAGCGAGAAAACGTTTGTAGTGTTTCAAAGAAGTTCATAACAAAGTTTTGGCCCTAATGTATTGTGATATTTTACTTTAAACTTTCAAAAATGGTTTGTTTTTTGGCAGCAAATCCTGAGGCGGTGGGGTGCGTTGAGAGATTCGCGACGTTTCTATCCATTCTTGTGATGATCATTACTTTTCCGTTTTCACTTTTCGAGTGCTTCAAGGTAAATTTTATTTGATTTATTTTACTATTGTAAACATAAAATCAATCGCAAGGCGGTGGCCGGTTCGAGTTTAATTCGAGTGGCACGATAGGCCGTCTTCTTTAAAGGATGTCTTTTGCAGGACATAAACGAGATCAACCCCAATAAGTGCTACTAAAAAAGTATCAACCTTATATGTCCCACTGCTGGGCACGAGTCTCCTCTAAATCAGGCGAGGAGGATAATGGATGTTATATAATTTGCCATAGTTCACCGATGCACTGACCCAATTCGGGTTGGTGAACATCACATATCTTCAAAGACTTTCAATCTCATCAGGCAGGTTTCCTCATGATGTTTTCCTTCACCAGTATAAGTAAACTTGAGTACTTTCTATTTATTTATCTATTATATTATAACCTCCATCTAGGCGAGACAACAATCTCCATGGAGCGCCCAGTCCAAATTGGATGTGATTGGATTGTCAAGGCATCGGCCATCCTGGGATCCATTAAAAGAGGCCTTCGATTATGATATTAGAATAAAATTAATTTTGACACAGGTAGTTCAAGAATTCGAGCGAGCAGTGATATTTCGTCTTGGAAGGGTTCGAAAGGGCGGTGCGAGAGGGCCCGGTCTGTTCTTCGTCCTGCCGTGTATAGACACGTACAGGAAGGTCGACCTACGAACGGTGTCATTTGATGTACCCCCTCAAGAGGTAAGTTTCTTCATTGTAGTGCTTGTCAGGCTTCAGGGCACTTCATGCAGATGTCGCGACTTCGAATCGTTTTGCAAGGTGCATATAATAAGGATATTTAATATTGATGCCTAGAAGGAATTGTATATCATCATTATCATCACTGTCAAAATTAATTAATCCATAAGATAAAATTATTTCATTAATTTATTCAAAATGTTTCTAAGAATTTAACACTGGGCTAGGTTAACATAGTGTGATTGTTAAATGCTATTTATTTCTTTAGTTTAGATTTTATAGAAGTATATTTTATAGTAGAAGTATATTTATTTTTATTTATTATTTATATTTATTATATATTATAATAGAATAATATTTTATTATTTATAATAATATATTATAAGAATATTTTTATTTAACTGAGGTTTCCGGTACTTTACAGCAACCGATATCACGGGTGGACAAATTCGTACAAACTGTTTTATTATAATTTGTGGTGTGTCCATCGTGTACAATATAAACTTTTCAAATTCGCAGCCAAGTGGACAGAAAGATGTCAATTCAAACAAATTTGTTAATTTGTAATGGTTTTCACCGGTTGTTCATTTTTGTAGATACCTGAAAAAGGTTCAATAAAGGACCGAAAAGTCGTAAATTAACAAATGAGTTTGAATTGATATCTTTCAGTCTACTTTCCTGCGAATTTGAATAGTTTACTGTTTTATTATATTGTGTGAAATTCCTGTAAACTAATATTTACGTGAAAACAAATGCAATGTTATTCTATCTTCAATTACACGTCGATATAGAGCTAATGACATGGATAATATATTAGTAGTAGCTCTCTCGTGAAAGCGTAACAAACGTCCCTACTTTCACAGATACCAGTACTGACTATCATAAAATCTAGACTCCGGGTTAACATGCTCATATTGTAACTTCGGCGATTAAACGCGCTTAATGCAAGAACACATGGCCGTAAACAAAGATGAGTTGGCATTGGTATTGAAACAGTTAACCCAAATAGCACGGTTCGCCATTCACGGTGGGCAATCGGTGGTCGTAAAGCATCAATCAATGTTTTACGGCACAACTGTTAAACAATTGTCTTATTGTCCTAATAATCTATTAATAAAGATTCGGAAACTCAATGTGTGAACGCGTTCTTTTTATCGATGAAAGAAAGACGATGATAATACATAACGTAATGAGTGAAAGAAAAATAAATTAATTTAAATTTTTTTTCTTTACGAGATAGAGGGGAGGTTCCAGGGAGAAAAAGTTTTGGAATGGCCTAGCACAACACCCTGTTTCTTTTGATACATACTTTCCGAGACTCCCTGTATATGCATATAATACATAATATGTATCTATTTATTGATAGAGTAAGTATAGAAGGAAATCTAAGAGACATGGCCAATTCATAAAGGATGGGAATAGAATTCAGAAAAGTCGTTACCGGTTATTCTGTTGTTAGTTTGATTCCCGACTCGGATGCGACCATTTGATCCGTGATTTTACGAACAAAAAAAAACAAAAATATCCCTCTCTAACACGCAGTTATACAACTTAATTTATTAATTCCTTACTAGAATTACTTACATAAACATGGAAGGAATGGTTAAATTAACCTCGTATTATCGAACTATATTGTATTTATGTGATGAACAATAACCGCATCTGCCTTGGTTGTTGTAAGGAATGATTGATCGAATTCAAATTACATAATAACTAAACATTCAATTAACCAGTAAACCAGATAATAGTAATACAGCCAAGTGCGTTTCAGATACCGCATAGTGAGGATTCTGTAAAATAGTTTTTATGTAACTCTTAAAACAGACAAAAAGCAAGAATCAGTGAAAAAACACGCTGTATAAGAATACGTGTATTTTGACCTACAAGAGTAGGTACTCGATAAGTAATAATATTTTGATAACTATTTTTTAACTTCTTATAGAATATTACTGAAGTTACTATAATATGAAATATGAATACAAAATAACAACTGCCTACTAAGAGTTCTTCCCAGTGTTCTTTTCTCTCTCAAAATTAGTTAACTTTGGAACCAGTGTAGAGTCCATCAAACATTCATTAAGATACGACCGTGTACAACCTTGAATTTTAAATATTTTATTTTATATTGTGTATAATGTATATGGCATGCCTTTTTCCGATATGTATATAATAAAAATCCAATAATTGTACTTTTAATTTATTGAAAGGCGCGGTAATCTTGGAGTAAAACGATAAACATCTATTACACACCTAAAAAGCTTTTACAATTACTGTCTACAGAGATTTTCTATAATATTAAGTGTCTATCTAGAATACCTATGTATTCTTAATTAGAATTAGAATACATAGGTTATGTATTCTTAATTAACTATGGAACGATAAAATTCATATTCAGGGTGAACGATGTTTATTTGTACGTGTCGATATTACTCGCGAACAGACATATCACAGCGGTGACCTGATTCCATCAAATCGTCCAATAAACCCATGTTTTTCGAACAGAACAACACATCCCAGATGTATAGGCGTAATTCGAGATTAATATGTTTGGAACATTATTCACTTTAATTATGATAGTTAAGGAGATTTTTTATTTTGTAAAACATCTATTTGACGTGCCTTGAAATTCAATTGCCGTGACCATAAATGTATGACGCTGTGAGGCCACAAAGCCACCCTGCTACTCCCTCGCTCTAATCTGCTAATGCTTAACGCTATATGCACGTGCGGCTACTATTTCTGTTTTTTTTTTTTTCTTCTATGTTTCCATTATACATTTTATTCATTGCTAGCTGCTGCCCGCAGCGTCGCCCACGTTAACTTATATGCGTAACAAATGCGTATCCGGGGCGATGATTAGTTTTGAAGCCTAAGTTACTCATTACCAGCTGTATGTCAGTGAAAGTCCCTTCAAAACATGTCAACCGTTACAAAGATTAGCTGAAACAAACAGACAGAGATCCAAGATTTTTATTTGTTTTTTTGTAGTAATTATCGTACTTACACGTGAATTTTGTCAAAAGCTTTTAATTAGAAATGACAAACAAACACTTCAATAATATTATAATTTTTGTAGATAATAATATTATTTATTATATAGCTTTAGGGAAAGGGGTATGAGCGATGAGCATAGTTTAACTTTCGTGAGAGGAACTCGCATGATATTTTTAATACTTACTAATAATAATAAAAATAATAATAATCGTGATAAAGTCCGTAAATTTGTTTCATTATAGTGAGTGAAATTTGCGTAAACATAAGAAAACAATAATAATTTGGGGTAAACGGAATAGGGGATAGAGCTTATACTCTACTCCTTCATGACTCTCCCCTCAGCCACTGTCAAAGCGATTATTAAAACATCTTTAAAATTATCAACACACACATAATATTTAGTATTATATTTTATGGTCTATCCCATTTGTACTTTTTGTTTTCACGGGAAAATAAATCTGATATTAAATTACAATATCAAACTACACTAGCTGAGCAGTAATGACATTACTAAACCATTCTGATTGTCTGTCTCACTTCAGGAAGTAAGAACAAGAATTGTTTTCATGATATTCAGGTTCTCACTCGGGATTCAGTCACGGTGGCAGTGGATGCTGTGGTCTACTACAGGATAAAGGAACCGCTCAATGCAGTCGTCCGAGTAGCCGATTACAGGTATAGAGGGCTCAAAAGTAATTCTACTCGGGATGTACTCTAGGATGTGCAAACTAACAAAGAATTGTTTAAACATTTAATAGTAAATGTATCAACTCATATATTATGTCCCACTGTTGGGCACGGATCTGCACCTCGAATAAGGCGAGGAGGGTAATGGGCCATGGTTTACCGAGGCGCCGCGCTGGCCGAATGCAACCCGCATTCAAAGACTTTCAATCTCACCTGGCATGCAGGTTTCCTCACGATGTTTTCCTTCATCCCTGAGCTAGCGATAGTCTCGTGTCTAGGGTGCACTTAGAAAAACCCATTTCAAGGTCCACGGGGAGTCGAAATCGAAACCGGAACCTCTCGCTCGAGAGGCCAAATCCATACCCACTGACCATCGTCGCTCCCATTTAATAATACAAAGTTTGTTTCGAACATTTTTACTTACATTTTACTAATTATTTTTACACAACTTACGCCAGGTTTCCGAAAGGCTGATCAACTCAAAAATTAACAAATCAACTGTCAAGTCTCTTGTTAAGTGTCAAATGAGTTGATAAAAGCATAGTAATTACTTATTTGGATCGGCCTATCTGTTGACATAGCCACTACGATAAAAAGCTGTAAAGTTTGACTATAAAATCGTATGTTAACCGCCATTAACAGCCATGTTAGTTGACATACACTTTGAGCAACGTTTTGGAAACCGGGCGTAAGACTCAAAAATGATTTATTAGAAAGACGGTCTCCGTGCAGTTTTCTTTATTAGAATTAATTGAGGAAGTCCTAACTCCAGCATTGAAAGGATAAAGGCTGCTGATAATGATACTCAGACAATATGATTATAATTAGAAGTCCAAATAAAAGTATAATATTCAATTTAATCTTTACAGTGCCTCGACTCGACTCCTGGCGGCGACAACACTGAGGAACGTGCTGGGCATGAGGGACCTGGCACAGCTCCTCTCAGACCGGGAAGCCATCAGCCACATGATGCAAGCCAACCTGGATGAAGCCACAGACCCTTGGGGGGTTGAGGTGGAAAGGGTGGAAATGTGAGAATTATTGTTATATTGATTTTTATTATAGTGATAACTTTCATCATCAGCAACAGCCTTTATTAGTCCGCTGCTGAACATAGGCCTCCCTCAATGAACGCCAAGACAACGATCCCTCGCCACTGGCCAAAACGGACACACCTACATGTAATATTAATATCTAATGCGAATATTTGTATTAATAGATGTTTTTTATCTTTCACGAGAAGACTACTGTGTTTGCGTGAAAGATAAAAAACATCTATTAATACAAATATTCGCATTAGATATTAAGCTAATTTAGTTAATTTTAATTATTTTTCAGTTAATTACTAAAAAACTCGTTAATTCAGTAGAATTAATGAAACTTAATTTTCTTAGATTATTACATCGATATTGTTATATTTATAGCAAGGACGTGAGATTGCCTGTACAACTACAACGAGCAATGGCAGCAGAGGCGGAGGCGGACAGAGAGGCTCGAGCGAAGATCATCGCCGCTGAGGGGGAGATAAAGGCATCGAAGGCTTTGAAGGAAGCATCGCTCGTCATGATCGATAACCCTATGGCTTTACAGGTATATATAATATATAAACACATGCTAAATTCGGGCCGGTACGACCGGGGTGATACCTCTCGCTCACATAATACCGGCGTAAAGTGACAGCTACACTGTCGCGTTTTGTGCAGTTTGTGAGTTTCCGATGGCCCATTGGGGGATAGGGAAAAGGAGGGCAACGCATTTAACCTATCAGGTTGATGTTGTGTTGTGTTGTTGATATTGGTGGATGTTAATGGGCGTCGATAGTCGCGAGGCTTCGGCTGTTTGTTTGCCCTCCTATGCTATAAAAACAAAGACCGTTTCAGAAGTTGAGAGTGAGATATAAGTCAGTGAAGAGATAAATAGATAGAGAATTACTAAGACTAAGGGCCTGTTTCACAATCTCCAGATAAGTTCCGAATAGGCTATCGGCAACTTATTTGACAGATACTTGACAGATACTCCATACTCTATCTGTCAAAATGTTGCCGATAGCCTATTCGGCACTTATCTGGACATTGTGAAACAGGCCCTTAGAAACTTATGTCTTAAGGAGAATTATGCAATGTTCCTGAATTTTATAATGCCATAAGTTACTTCTATATTAACTTCTATCGAGAGACCCGCTTACAATTCTTTTTTAAATCAAAACCTTTTTTTTGGTTCTATCGTGAATAAAATTTTAATATTCCTCTAATTTCAATAAGAAAAGAGTTTAAACAAAACTCATATTAAGCGACCCGAAAACAATATCACCATCTGTGTTTTGCAGTCGTTAGTAAAATGTCTTTTTCTGTTTTCTGTTTGTATAATGTGTTTTTCTGTTACAGTTACGGTATCTCCAGTCTCTGAACACAATATCGGCGGAAAAGAATTCAACTATAATTTTCCCCTTCCCGATGGACTTCCTCAAAACGTTTTTGAGTGTACCCAGCCCTAGCATTCCTCATTCACTACCAATGTAATCTATATTATTGTAAATAGCCTCTAATTTTATGTTAACACTATAGGCAATGAATATGATAACAAAATTATTTGCTTAACACACAATACTTAATAAATAAAAACATTACAGTTACAGTTTACAATATGATAATTTTTTAAAACATATTGAATATATCATACAACTCTTGCTATAAATGAATAACGAAAAACAATTAATGATATTTAAATGACTAAAGTCACAAGATTCTATTATCAAAATCTGTTCGATTTCGATAATAGAATTTTGTGACTCCCATGATCACATACTTTGCTTTTTAATATTGAAACGTAAAACTTTCTATTATGAAATATCTTTTTTAATACAAATTACAATTTTAGTTTCGGGAGTTCCCCTGACGAACCTTTGTTTTGTGAACCCCATTGTACCCCTAACTTTTAGTCCTAAATAGTAAAAGAATCACTGCGGGGGCTCACATAATATAACATACGTGTCTTTCTACCTCTGTTGTTGGTTGAGCTCATGTTGAGCGAGTATAATATGGAGCTAAGAATAAGAACTATAGGTACTTACCTACTCTGAGATATGGAGATGAAATATCTCCTTCTTTTAATTTTGGACGACCAACGCCATTCGCTTTATTCTGCCAGTTTTGACAATGAAGGATGGCATTTTACGTCTGAATTCTGACACAAGCTGTGGACACAAGTAAAAAGAAGAACAACATCTATTATGTTATGTATATGTCAATTATTGTAAATAAGTAATAAACAATCACACGATACGTCTATATAATTTTTATTTAAATTCATTTTCTTTTTCTAATTTTAGATACTTTACTTCCTATAATTATTTATCGTCGATAAAGCCTGTACCTAAAACAAAGAGGGAAAGCCCCGGGCCAGGAAGGAGAAGGGCCAGGGCCTATTGCTGTCACGGGCCTAGAAGTTTATGTAATTTTATGATTTTTCAGCAAATTACATTTCAGCAATGACGAGCGAGCCCCTCAAGGAAAAAATATTCAGATATTTGGCGATTGTTGCTATGATATTATTTCCAGTTGCATTTTTATTCGCATTTAAAGTAAGTCAATGATAAACGTAACTTTACATATCCGCATAAAAAACCGCTTGTATTTATTCTATGGCTCAACTCAAGGGTGTTTAGGGTAGGATACCCTAAATACCCTACATTAAACAAAAATTGTTATTTAAGTCGTGTCCCTCGATTCTTTAACCGAACGAATATAATAGTTTTTTGGTGTGAAACATACTAAGTATGCATATTTGATAAATAATTAAAACTTCATTATTATCATATTATATCTTCGTCGTTCAAACTGTCTGTTCATTGGAATAGAAAGTATATTTTGAATAAAAATACAAGTGAAAAACTTCTATGAAACTAAAATTAACCTACTTGAAAATGTGAAATTTGGTTAATTTTATACAAAAGTTAGCACTTGTGATACATAAAGTAGATTAATCCTACATGATCAGACGAAACGGTGTATTGTAGTAACCGATTCCAATATATATTTAATGATCTCGATACCAGGAGTTATTATAGAGCCTTTTTTTTCTTTAACGCCGGGAAATGCGCTAAGCCATCTCGCGGGGGAGTGGGTCTCCCCAGGCGGGTATGTGGGACTCGCTGCGCCCGAAAGCTGGTAAGTGGACGCAGCTCTACACACTCAAACCCGGCGAGTGCCACCAATGCCGCTTTTGGTGAGGTGCCCCGGATCTACAAGCAACAGGGCACCTCGACGGCTAGTCAGTCCCTCAGAGGATTCAAACCACCTCCACGGATACAATGAGGCGAGATTCCCGTCCTCGCCCCTTGCGCTCTCTGCTTTTTTACCCCCTCTTCTTATAAGAGGTGTACAAATAGCCCCCTCGGCTCAACTCGCTTCACCCAAAGTGCTGGCTTCACCCTAGGCTACTGAGCCCTACTGTCACAATAAGGCTTGAACCATGGTAGGGAGATAATATTATAAAGCCTAATTCAAAGTAGCCTCGATCGACAAAAAGACTAATCTGTAGCAACTGCTCCGACAAAAATCCGCGGATCAAATGGAAGATAATAAAAACTGAACAATTCACTAAGGTCGTGCAACAGTACAAAAGAGCAGTGGTCCTACGTTTCGGACGTATACGGCGTGACTCACCCGCCGGGCCCGGCATCATCTGGGTCGTGCCGTGCACCGATGTCGTCATCTACTTTGATCTTAGAACACAATCTTTTAATCTACTCCCTCAAGAGGTAAACAAGCAATTTATAACCATCCTTAGCTTTTATTATAATGAAATAACTGTTGCGGATTTTATCGCCTTCCTTAAAAGTGGTTACATTATAATGAGTGAAATTCGCGTAAACATTAGAAAATATTTTCCTTAGCGTTCATTAAAAATATAACTTTTAGTTCTGTAGGCGTATTTTAGGGCATTATGTCTAAGGCTAAGAAAGTGTTTCGAATCTGTAAAAGAATATTTGTACGTCCTAATCGTAGGACATGGATCTCCATCCGATGGTCCTAATGAAAATATACACGCATTTTGGACCAATGGAACTATTATCAGTAAATTTCTCTGAATTCATTGATCATGATTCATGATGTTCTTGACACTACTAATTACAAAGTTTGGGGCTGTCTTATCTGAGGGCTAGATCCAGTTGTAGACATAACGCGAAAACGCCATCTAAATATGTATTTACATGTGTTTCTTTTATAAGTATCGCAACTAAACTTTCATTATTCTTTAAGTAGTTGCAAGTTGTTGTTGCTAAACAAATGTTAAAAGTTTCCTTACCAGCACTCCTGTAACCTGATTACCATTCGCAGTGGGCAAAATCATCATCATCGTCATCATTATCACCGGTCTCTATCCATCAATGAACTCCAAGACGGCTGATCAATTGCCACAGAACACCTGCTTGCTCCAGGCAGAATACCTGTATGCTTTTGAGTTTATATATTGTCATAATAAATTTTTATTTTTATTTCTTCAAATCTTCTAGATACGTAAATTTTGTATTTATTATTGCAATTGCATTTATATTTACTCAATAGTAGTATTCAGTCAGGCGTATCAAAGCCGCAGAAGATCGGAACAAAAAAAAAATGTAATCAACATTTTGCTATTTTCAGATTCTTACAAAAGATTCTGTCACGGTCACTGTAGATGCGGTTGTTTACTATCATGTGTCTCATCCGCTGGACTGCTTATTAAATGTCCAGTCATATAAGTAACTACTATCATTATATATTTTTTATATAAACATTTGCTATAGTTTTATTAAATATACTTTATAAAACAAACGATGCAGATGTATAACAAATAAACATTTCAGGAATGCAACAAATTTGCTGTCGATTGCTACTCTAAGAAATATTCTTGGCCAGCATACTTTAACTGATTTGCTGACAACCAGAGAAATAATCAGTCGTGTGGTTCGACAAGAAATTGATGATATTTCAAAGGAATGGGGAGTAGAGGTGGAAAGAGTGGAAATGTTTGTGGACTATTTAAATTTAATTTATTTTTGGACTGCAAAAATGTGTAATATAAAATATAATTTGTTACTGAGTAACAGACATAAAATCCTATTTTATAATATATTATGTTACAAATTCTCTATTTTTCACATTTTTTCATTTTTACTTTTTTTATGTAGGTATGTGAAAAATTTATTATTGTGTTTAAATACATTTAGTAATGGATTTTCAATTAAATAAATATTAATGAAAAACCTTTAATAATAGAAAGGACGTTATACTACCTCATGAATTACAAAAGGCTATGGCTGCTGAAGCAGAAGGAACTCGTATAGGAAAAGCCAAAATTATAGAAGCACAAGGTGAAATAAAAGCTGCTGAAAATCTCCGGAACGCTTCAAGAATAATAGCACAAAAACCTCAAATCATGATTGTAATAATTACACTTAAATTAAATATTGAATTATTACTGAAATGCAAAATTACAATCATTATTCTTTTTTTTCAGTTGAGATATTTGCAGACCTTGAATTTTATAACATCTCAGCAAAAAACATCGATTATATTCCCGTTTCCTATTGACATTCCCAATTCTAAATAACCAACACTAAAAATTATTAAAATGCTCTTCTGAAAAGTTACTCTTTAAAAACTACATAATATCAAGATTCCATACATTTTAACCAGGCTACAAAAAATTTAAAACCCTTACAAGTTTATTGGCCGGTTACAAAATTGAAGACCTGTCAAACGCACAAAAAATTATACATAAAAAAATTGTAATTGTTTTAAAACATGAATTGTCGAGGTTCTTATAATTTTAAAAAGTGTGTGACCGATTTGGATAATCCTCATCAACAAGCCATTGCGATAAAATCTTCTGACGATATGAAAAGTAATATAAATAAAGTTAGCTCGACGGAAAGTTATCAGCTGAAATTGTCTCATTCGCAACATAACGAAGGTAATTTTAAATATTTTGCTATGATCAGAGATTTATAAATAAAGACAGATAGAGCATGCCGAACACGCGAGTGACACCATGAAAGCGAATACAAATTTAAAAGCGAACACAATCTAATAGACGTTTAGATTACGACGCTATGTCACTTGAGAGCGCTTTTGAATTTGTATTCGCTTTGAAGCGTCACTCGAATGTTCGGCATGCTCCACCTGTCTTCATTTATAAATCTGTGGCTATGATGATAAAATGTGGTTTGGGTATTTTGACTAATTGATAATATTTTGATGTGCAGATGAAAGTAATTTTATGGAAAAGTTGCTTATTATAGTATCAGTGTTACTAGTAATATTAACAATACCCTTTTCTCTGGTGTTTATTTTCGTGGTAGGTGAGGAAATACATATTTCTAACTAAATATATTCATATTTTGCGTGTATACCTTATACTAAAATTGGATTGTAGGTGGCAACCCACTTTCAGCGCGTCGTTATTCTTCGAAACGGAAAAGTTCTTAAAAATCGAGCATTTGGTCCAGGACTCGTTTGCATCTTACCTTGCGTAGATAGTGTGAAATATATAGACCTCAGAATATTCTGTTATGAAGTCCCACCACAAGAAGTAAGATATTTCCCTCTAGACTTTAAAACTTTACCTAAACTTATTTCTTATTTAACCTAAGTTCTTGATGTTTTTCAAAATATTTTAGTATCCTTAGTAGATAGTAGGCCCATGGGATTTACTAGACGTCGTGAAGTTCGTGAAGTCCTATAAGATATCGAAGATTAGATGATAGATAGATGATGAAGAGAAAATAATGGTATAACATGTTTATTCATTAATCGGTGGAAGCGTCTATCCATACTGAATATTTTTACTAATTTCACTATATCTATGGATACCGATCCATTTAACAAAGCAAAACGGTTCTCCTTCCGTCTGACATACGAAAATGATTTCAGGCTTTAACAAAAGACTCTTTGACTGTATCAGTTGATGCTGTTGTATTTTATAAAATTGACAATCCAGTCTCAGCCGTGGTTAACATTGCAAACTATAAGTAAGGTTCAGTTTTGCATCTAATTTCATTTCTTTTTTTTTATATTATATTTTTTTTTAATACTTCTTACTAATTTTTAAGATCTTCTACACATTTTCTCGCTGCAACCACTTTACGCAATGCCCTCGGAACTAGAAATTTATCAGAAGTGCTTGTGGACAGGCCCGCAGTGAGCAAGCAAGTTTTCGAACTTATGAAAAATGTGACGACAAATTGGGGAGTAAATGTTGTAAGAGTAGAGATGTAAGCATTTAACAAGACTACTTTTTTTCTGATTGAATATGATTTACAACTATGATATTATCTGTAGATACAATTTGATGGTGATGACATTTTAGTAGAGATAATACGAATTACGTTAGTGTTGTACTATCGTTATTGTCTCTACTTAAACCGGTTGCTTCATTAATCAGGATTATGTTCATTAATATATGCCCATATTGGTTGTAGATATAATGTAAAATCTAACACACAATACGATTGAAAGTTTTTAAGCAGCACTAACGGAGGTTTTCAATATCCTATCTATCTTTAAATGTTCTTATCCATCTTAACATTTTGAAAGATTTTGTAAGAAATTGTGTCAAAATTTCACGAAAGATAAGAAAATTTTAAGATAGATAGGATATTGAAAACCGCCGTAAATCATCAACATTAAAATGTATTTTGCATTTAACACATCCAATGTATCCTTAAGATGATACATCTGCATAAATTGTCTATTCTCTCCATTAAGTATTTATTAACAATTAAACATAACTTTATTATGGTATTTTAATACAGTAAAGATATACGGTTACCTCTGCAACTGCAAAAAGCAATGGCAACAGAAGCCGAGTCGGCGAAGCTCGCAAATGCCAAAATTATCGTTGCAAATGCTGAAATTGAATCTATCAAGAGTCTTGAAGTAGCGACTGACATGCTGATGGACAATCCAATGTGTATGCAGGTTAGTCTTATCTTAATATATAAAATAACTGTCACGACCAAAAGTGATTTAAAGCTAGAATTTATGTTTCTAACTATAACGAACAGGATATGTATCATATTCTTGCTTATATCGACTGGCCTGTTTGTCTATTGGTTAGTGACCCTGACTACTAAACCAGAAGGTCGTGGGTTCGATTCCCACCCAGGACAAATGTTTGTGTGATGAGCATGATTATATTTTGTTCTGTGTCTGGGCGTAATTTATCTATAATATGTATATATTTAGAAATATATAAATAACTAGCGGACCCCACAGACGTTGTCCTTTAGATACGAATCGATAGTGGCAGTACAGATCAATAACCTAGATACCGACTGCAGCGCCATCTGCCGGTCTGATTTGTGAATCTAAACCATTCTCGAATCTCCACGAACACACAAAAAAATTTCATCAAAATTGGTCCAGTCGTTTAGGAGGAGTTCAGTCACATACACACGCACACAAGAAATATATATATTAAGATGTATCAGTTGTCTGGTTACCATAAGTACAGGCTTTGCCTAGTTTGGGATCAGATGGCCGTGTGTGAGTTTTATAACAACATATTATACTCCGTGCGGTGTAGCTTGGTGCGGCTGACACATGCCAATATGACGTTGACATACATGATTAGAGATGTGTCGTTATGCAATTTATTTTTATCGCTAACGATACTCGCAGCGTAAGTATAGTTCTTATTAATAGTAGTGCGTGTTAGTGTGTTTATTCTGTTGTGCAGTGCATCTAGGTGTATAAACTTTTCAATGTATATATTTAGGGGCTACATAATAGTAGCTATGAACTTATATTAAATAATCAAAATCAGGTTTATATTTTTTTCGTGACAACTTTTCTAACGATAATGATAGATTCTGTTGTTTCATTAATATAATGATAGACTTTTTACAATAATAATTGAACTACGCCCAATATACATTTTTTATTATAAAAAACATCGACTTTTCATCCTAGTATAGTACATCCCATCACTAAGCACGTCTATGGTTTTTCGTTATACGCATAGGACTTTGCTTAATTTTTCTTTCCATTTGACTTTATTTGGAGACTATCACATTCTGGTTGAGTTTGATTTAATTTACCACAGTAATTGGCGATCTACTATTTTACGAATGAGGTATTAATAAAATACTTAATTATATTTTTTTAATTGCGATGGCTTGCAAGAGTAAAACGTAACGTTACTGGAACTGTCACCCGCACCATGCTACACCGAAATAGGTATAGTAACATATCGTGGAGCTCGATATTTTGACATTATCTAATAATGACAATTTCTTGTTCACGAGCTCGTCGAAACAAAACGAAAAAAAAAATAGTTTTAGTCTTGTGTAATCGTTCATTATCTATACAGGTTTAATAAGGAGGAAATTTTAATAAGGGAGTTGTTATACAGGCTATAAAAACAATGGTTGTCATTAAGAGTGCCGATAGAAGTGAAAAGTTGTATCTAACTTAGAATTAAGGGACTATATTTTTTTTTCAGTTGAGGTATTTACAATCTCTTCAAACAATTTCCGGTAACAATGCACACACGATCGTTTTTCCATTTTCCCTGGAACAAGTGCAGCAGATATTTAGAAGATAGCGTTTATAGTTTTTTTTTATGGATTTTATTTGTTATTTGATATGAATATACTTATTATTTACCCTACATTATATTTTTTCTGTGAATAAAAATATTTTTAATTTTATAGCCTTAATTCTAAATCTGGATGTTAATATCAACGGAATTTGCAGTCTACGCGGATGAAACCGTGAGTTGCTGCTAGTAAAAAATAAAATATTACATTTGAATTTGGAATCTGCAATTTTTTTTATTTTTTATTGTATTTTCTCGTTATCGCGTCAGTCAAATTTTAATATCGCATAATATTTTAGAATATGTATACAGATATTATATATTCTGAAATATTTTGCGATATTAAAAAAGAGACCACAAAGTTGTGACAGAAAAACTTCTGGCCGTCCACATAGTAAAGTAAAGTAGCAACTCATATTATATACCCCACTGCTAGGCGCGGGTCTCCTCGAAATCAGGCGAGGAGGGTATCGGGCCATAGTGGTTAGAATATTTAAAATATAGAAAAAAGAAAAATTACAGTTTATTTTTTACAAGTTTTAATGCTAATGTCATTAGAAAAAATAAATGTTTTACAAAATTTCACTAATTGTCGCTACTAAGACTAGTAATCTCTGTCGTCGTCCTCTTGCTTCCTTTGGTGGTAGTGAGGTTTCGGGGCCTGACTGTGCGGCGCGCTGTGGCCTGGCTGCTTGTGGACTGTGGCCTGTAATTGAAAAAAAAAACACGATGAATAAAGTTGGTCAAATTCCTCAGTAATACCCAATCCTACTAATCTACACTAATATTATAAAGAGGAAAACTTTGTTTGTTTGTTTAGTTGTAATGAATGGGCTCAAAAACTACTGGACCGATTTCAAAAATTCTTTCACCGTTTGAAAGCTAAAATCCACGAGTAACATAGGCTAAAATTTATTCTGGAAAAAATAGGGTTCCGTAAGATATTTGGGTTTTTCGGACACAAGGTGTAAAAAATCAACCAGAAAAGTTACTTATTTTGCGTACTAAGATCCCGTTATACATCTTAGTTAAGGCAGACGAAGCTGCGGGCAACAGCTAGTAATATTATAAACGCGAAAGTTTGTAAGTATGGATGTTATTTACTCTCACGTAAGGACTACGAAATGTATTTTATGAAATTTTACAATAATATAGCTTTAAATACATCTGCATAACACATACACACAACATATAGTCTATACTATTTTTTCCCCCTACTCCCATGGAAACGGCAGTGAATCCCACTATTTCCATTATGTATTTCCATTAATGGAAAAATGGCGCTGCTAGTATGGTATATATAAATTATTTATATTATTATTATTAAAAGAAATCCCTTTAGGCAAGGTTTATAAGATACTGGCAGCATACATTCAAAGGGGGAACCCTTTGAATAAACTTTTCGCTATTATGTGTATCTGTTTATTGGCAGGATAACACAATTTGTTATTAATCAAATTACAAATAACACACAGGAATCAAAGAAACGCCCAAGTTAATCGTTTCCTAAATACAATGTTATTAACAATTTTAAGAATAAAACCGCACGATTTAGAAACTTATCAAATTGCTGTACGTTTCACCATCCACCGGAGAAGGCCGACCTTATTATTGATTTAATCTGCCGATAATTTGACTTAAATACAATAATATGCTAATTAATTTTAACGACTTAAGGTTAACTTAGTGAAATTTCCTATTATCATACGTAATTTAAGGTTAGCAGTGTTTTTCGGGTGATAATGGATATACTAGGTACATTTAATTTCTATACAATTACAAAAATATAAATGCAGCTAGTATAATTGGGATAATAGAGTTATCATAGGAGTATAAGTTTAGTTTATCGAATTCTTTATTGTTGACTTTATATTTCATTTAATTTATAATTATTTATCTTTAAAAATTATTTATAAATTTTAATAAGCTGTAATCCAGCGTCTACATTAGAATTACTTTGAGTGTTTTCTCTTTGAATAAAGTAAAAACTGTTAATATATTATTAGTATACTGCGTAAGTAACCAGAACGAATGAAATAGCCACAGAAAAAACCTTAACAAAATATTCAACCACAACCGCCCGCTGTCAATAAAAACACAACTTAAGCTGTTTATTCACCTATTTCGTCAACATCAATAATTTAAGTACATTGTACAGTCTGAAGAGAAAAGGGTTATTTCTGCAATGGCAGTATAATATGCGTAATAATATAGCTCAATTTTATGTTGGACTGCAATTACATATAATGTAATTTTAACAAAATTATCATAAAAATATAAATTAAACCATCACTATAATAATATGTACCATGTACCATGTTCTTACATTTTTTTCCTCTCGTATAGACAAAGTTTATCTGCAATATATTGCTATGCAAGCAATAAGACCGCCTTTGTGTACACAAATCTGTTTAACATTTACTTTCTGACTGTTATTATGTACTTTTGTTTGTGTGCACAATAAAGTATAATACATTCATTCATTCATTCAATCGATCATTTATTTATTCATTCATTAATTTGTACATTCATTGTGTGTAATAATATATTAACTCATACTTCACTCTACTTGATAATAGTAGCCCTGCAAATGTTTCTCATAGTCCACTGTATGAAATCATCAGATGATTGATACTTGATTATAAAAATTACATTATGTATGTATATTTTTCATTTTACGATAGAACTATTAATTGATACTTCCCCTTAATCGGTAATTAAGCGGTAAAAGGAGTACTACGCCAATAATACCTGGAATCCATTTTTGGGGTCCGCAGTGTATTTGACCAGACGCAGGGAGCCGTCGGGTTCCACCAGGGAGTATTCACCATGAACGACATCGCCGTCGCGATATTCCTTATGGTTCTGTTGGTTACCACTATGGGGGTCTTCCACTCCGTACGCGTAGTGGTAGTCTGGTTTTGCCTGAAAAAAAAAATCGAGTATTAAGTTTCTTTTTTTATTTTTACTAGCATCCTTTGGTTTGTTTGGATTTTGTGGGGCTTAAATTTATTAACTTAGGCTAGTGTGTATAAAGCTAGTAATAAATGTATGAAACTAAGTATCTTTCTAAAAATTGTAAACTATATTTTGAAAAGAGCAACCCAACAGAGTTTCTTGCTAGATTCTTCTTATATAGTATAGTAGTATGTATATCATTTTTGTAATAGAATAATTAAAAAAGATTAGTTCCACTTAGTTTGTTTCGCCGGCTCTTCTCAGTGGGCTTGCTTTGGAACCGGTGGTGGACTCAATTGACGTGCCACAAGACAAGACGAGGCAAGATTTTGAATGGTAATAGATAATCAAAGTCACTAATTTTATTCAAAATAGTAACATCAAAGTACGTTTTTGAACGACAATTTAATCTAACACCGGTTCCAAGGCAAGCACACTGAAAAAAACCGTATACATCTACGACTCAATTATATTTTGATTACAAACTATCGCAGACATACTTACAATGTAATCGACGGTTTTCAAACGATCATATTTTGCTGTATCCGGGTGTATTCTCCCCGCTTTGTGGTCGTATCCATAGTCCGCGTGTTGCTGAGCCGGGCCCTCCGCTGCTGGGACCTGCACTTCGATGATCTTGCCGCTCACGGGCCCACTGAAGCGGTTGTACGAGTACCCGCCTGGCGCGTGGCCCGCCAAAGCTGATGATAATAATGCTAACAGGGGTAACGTCTGCAAAAATAGTTGGTCGGTTAGAATAATTGTATGATAGTGGCAAAACTGTAAATTCTATGAGTACGGACAGTACAGACAACATTTACCCTTGTTTCTTAGGCCGGTTAAAATGACAACGATATCAAAATCGGATAAGCATTTTAAGCGGTACGGTGGAACATAACTACCTAAATATAATAAAAACCCTA
Source organism: Lycaena phlaeas (assembly GCA_905333005.2). Taxonomy (NCBI): domain Eukaryota; kingdom Metazoa; phylum Arthropoda; class Insecta; order Lepidoptera; family Lycaenidae; genus Lycaena; species Lycaena phlaeas. The sequence continues at coordinate 12,527,018 of HG995173.1, forward strand.
CAACCATACATTGCTATCTATAGACATTATCCTTCGTTTTGTTCTTGTCGTTGCCTGATAAATAGGATTTTTGAATGGGCTTTGTGGCCTCTTACCCAGGCGCTCGTCGGGCTCCACACATCAAAGGTTGCGCTCTACATTAGACTCTATTCGCACTCAACGTTAGACTTTATTCTCGCTCAACGTTAGACTCTATTCTATTCTAAGGTTATCGAGGCTGTTTTTTTTTTTCAAAAATATAATTTATTTTCATAAAATATAAGGTTCTTTTATCATAGGAAACTAAAATGATTTGTTATCTAATTTTTATTGAAACATTTGTTGTATATTTTATTAGTTTTGTCACTAATTAACTGGACATTTAATGAGCGCGAAATGTTAAAACGTCCTAAATGTTGTTGGGGATATGGTAACGAAAACGAGAGTTTTGTTGTTGCTATCAGCATTGAAACGGAAAAAGCAGAGACGACCTTCACGGTCAGCGGCCACTAAGAGACTTACCCAACGACAGTGACCATGAAAATAAGAGAAATTTTGTGCTCATTAGCACAGAAGCGAATAGAGTGCAACTTTACAACTTTTCTTTTTTATTAACAAGCGATCGCACCACATAAAGCCGAGCTAAGTTAGTACGAACTTGTATTAGAGGTTCAGAACGACAATAAATTTAAGACACAGGAAAGAGGAGTATTCATGTTATTTTTTTTTATTTACACATGGAAATCGAACCCGCGACTACGTAAAGTCTCCATTCGAAGCAGTCCGTCTAGCATTATACCTATCGTTATTTCATTGAGTAAGATTTTCTCTGACTGATCTGATTTAATTTTTCCATTAGATCTAATATTTTATGACTTAGCGATAGGCCAAAACGGACCTCCTGACTACTATAGCATCTCGTGATATATTTTTTTTTTACATTTAAGTCTCATTTTTCACTATCACATATAAAATGTATATAAACGGGGAAACTCAATAAATTGCTAAATTAGTTTTACGATTTATTCACTGCTGCAAGAAATAAAATATTACTTAGTGATACGTTTTCGCATAAGATCTAAAAAACTCTGATATATCATCATCATCAGTCAACGGCCGTCCGTTACTAGACGTTAGCCTAGATCAATTTATATCTTTCTAGATATTTTTTGTTGAACCTCAAGTATATCTAATGTTTTATTCTATTATGTGCGTAATATTATGTATTATTCGTATATTATGAAACATACATATAAACAAAACAAAGAAAGACTTTAATGACATAACAGACAAATATTACAGTAACTATTTAATCATCAATCTTATTATTAAAAATCGTAATATTTAACAAACAAAAAATAGTATAATACCTTAAAAAATGCCATTTTGTTTGAATATCTTGCTTCACTCCACCCGTAGGACTGATACCTATGCCCCCAGTATTGTGGTTATATAGCGGCCGTTACTTGGGAAACTACATGCAATCGTGCAGTTCAGTTGCACCAATATTTTCAATATTTGGCAGGTAGGCCGTTCCATTATGGTAAAAATTGCGTAGGTTTATTGTTTCCTAGCGAAATATAATAGAAATATTTTCAATAATAATTTTATCCGCTTTGCTGATTGCACAGTGCAGTTTAATTTGATTTAAAGAGTGCTATGGTTAAATAGAGGTTGATAGATGAAGCGACGATGGTCCAGTAGTGGGTGGACTCGGCCTCTTATGCGAGAGGTTCCGGGTTCGATCCTGACCCGTCCGTGTGTGCCTTGTAATGAGTTTATTTAAATTTCTAAGTACACCCCAAACACGAGACCATCGTTCGCTCATCGGTGAAGGAAAACATCGTGAGAAAACCTGCATGCCTTGATTGAGATTAAAAGTCTTTGAAGGTATGTGAAGTTCACCAACTCACATTGGGCCAGCGCATCGGTGAACTATGGCTCATTATCCTCCTCGCCTGATTTCAAGGAGGAGACCCGCGCCCAGCAGTGGGACATATTATAGGGGTTGATACTGATATGCAACAAATAAAGGAGAAGGTACAGGTTATGTCGTATCGGGAGGTGAAGGTATTGGCGGAGAGGAGGAATAAGTGTCGAATACTCCACCGACAAGAGCAAAGCTCTTAAAAAGAGAGAGATACTGATACTGATGGTTAAATAGATGTTTGGGAACTGATGACGATGCGCATTCCACCGATGGTGGCTAAAGACATCCTCAATATTATCATCTAGAGCCTAGACAGTTCTGCTTAGTGTTTATTACATAACCGAGAACACTGACCACACATTAAAAACAATATTGACCGATTACTTTTATGACAGCTTCACAATTTCGCACATTAACAGAATATGGTAAAATATCCTTATGATATTCTTTTGACATGGGATGTAATTTTTTTATATTTATGATGCTTGACATTATAGGGTCAGGATTACTAAATTGTAGCTCAAGTGTGGACATTACCATCTCGGGTAAGGAAGCACTTACCAGTACGGCCGAGACACCTGCGCGCCTTTTAGACACTTTCTTAGGCACCACATTTTTTAAAATTATCTTTTATAAAATATGTTCAACGGTTTCGCATTGTTATAAATGGGATATACTTTTTGGCAAAAGCAAATTTCCACAAAGCGGAATATCTTTGCGTGTGCTGTTACTCGAATTTAAAGAAAACTGATTTAAAAGCAAAATTTATAATATTAAAGTTATTCATTACTTTTCCATGGATGTGAAACATAAATAGGTATATATTATTTAATATAGGTAAGTCTAAGAAACAAGAGTTCATATCAAGAAAAATATGCTTAGGTAATTTGTAGAAATTCTTAATTGGAATTTGTGATTTAAAAAAGAGCTTTAGGTACTTTCTTCAATTTTCAATTAATTAAAATTTAAATAGTACCACCAGAATGTTTTATTTAAACTCAATTTAATCTACCACCGGTCCAAAAGGCAAGCCCGCTGACAAGAACCAGCAAACAAACTCAGTGGAACTAATCTTTTGAAAATATGTTCTATAACGAAATTTACATGATATCCTGAAATGTCTGGGAGAAACGCACTATTCTCGAGAGGACTAAACAATTATGGCGTAGTAAACGCATACAATATTGTACATTAATAGTAGGCAGACCTACGTAAGTTAATTATTATGTTCTAGACACAAACACTGAAGAAACAATAATAATTATTATAATAATACTTTTCTATATTATTTTTTTGAAGTTAGATTTAATTTTTGAAATGTTGTTGTCATAGGAATACACGGCACAGTTAAGAACACTCCTCAGCGGTTTATAGAAGCTAACTTGTGTTTAGACTTATTTTATTAATATTTTTTGTTACATATTATGCCATTTCAGGTCTGATAATGAAGACCATAGAGGAATTTGATATGAAGACCATAAGCCGTCGAGGAATTTCTTTAACGATTTCCATAAGTTACCTTTTGTTTGTTTTACTTCATTTCATACTTTTAAATATGCACGAGATCATCAACTAAAAAGAAAGAATTGGTAGCATGTCCTCAGGCCGTAGCCAATAGAAAGGAAAATAAAACCAACAAACATAAAAAGGTGGGAAGGGTCGGAGCGCTTGGTTGTGTTTCGCAATAATTATTATTTCCTAGTGAGAATGGTTTTCTATAGTTTTGATTTAAAAACGCAATCTATTTATATTGTGATTCATTGGCGAATACTGCGGAGAATTATTCTGAAATGGTTTTCTATATAGCACTGTTCTGGCGGTTTTCTGTAGTGTTTTTTTTTTTTTTTAATAATATGGTAATGTAATTGGTTAGCAAATATTATTGTGGACTGTTCTGGATGGATGGATTTAGGAGTGATAGACAATTGATGGTTTTCCCTATGGCTTAGCATTTCCCACCGTTTCTTTACGGACTAAAATATTTATTTTACATGCCGGATATGGCAGCATGGCCTCTGGTCTTAGCTGGTTGCAATAGGAACGAGTAAAAAAAATGAATTTTGAATTGTGAAATGTGAATATTTTTATTTTTTAATGAAATACGAAATCGCAGAAGCAGATACTGAATTTTTAAACTTAATGTTTAAATTATACTCTTACTGAATTTAAAAACTGTAATAATTTTATAAGGATTCATACAAGCTGTAGTTAAAATTGTGTTACTTCGCTTCATTAATCTGTGATTCATTCAGCATTCTACACAAATGCGAATTACGAAGTCAAATCCCAAAACTAAAACCCTATGCGTTTCCTCTGTTCTTGTTACACATAATAGTAAATAATTATTAAAAACAAAACTTATGCTGTTGTAATAAAAGCGCAAAGGTTACATGTAACAGTGCATTACTTTATATAACGACATATATATTAAATTAATAATGTAATTTACAATAACTACAATTTATTTTTAATTAGAATGAGTCCTACTAAGAAGAAGCCTAAGCTGTTACTTGAACCAACACCATCTAAAAGAAGCAATGAAGCCGAAGATAAAAATAACAAACGTCGTAAGACTAATTCTAGCCCTACACCCGACATTGCCGCGCTAAAAAGAAAAAACTTTGTAAAGGCATGTGAAAAAGTTTCTTGTTCTGCTTATCTAAATTATGCTGAACGCCTACAACTACTATATTTACCAAATTGTGCTCAAAATAGCACTTGCAAACATCAAGACTATCAAGAAAGTGTATGTTATATTTTATTAATACTTAATTAGAATATTATAATGAATGAATGAATACATAATAAAGCAATGAATACTTAATGAAGAACATTTCTTTCTCTGTAAAGTCACAATTTTACATAAATATCCATGTAATATTGAAGATTTGGGGAAGGTAAAAATTATACCTAGTGTATTTTTATCTATATGTGTTGTTTAAAATTTTCAGTCAAAAATTAAACAGATACCTTCAGATGCTGAGGAATTATTCAAAATTGATATGAAGTCTAATATGTGGTGTGATGCCTTGGAAGTATGTCGCTTATGCATTACACCCACACAATACTTATCCTCAAATATTATGAAGGATATTGTGGAAATTATACTGGTATGTTATTATTTGCAGTAATTATTCACAGTTACACATGATGCAACATCAGAGCCGTAAATAGCCTTTTTGCGCCCTGTGCGAGATTCTATAACACCGCCTTTAGCAAACCGAAAAAAATAATAGTCCTGCCTGGTCTGGCCATTCTTGCGCCCCACAGAGTCTACGCCCTGTGCTTGGGCATCATTGGCACCACCCTATTTACGGCTAAGTGCAACATGCAATAAGATGTCAAACAGTTAGTTTTACTATCGGAAACAGATATTCTCCTTTAAATCGTGCACAGGATTAATTACTCAAAGATTTTGAGTGGGTTCTATAATGGTTTATGTGACCTGAGTCTAAGAAGTGCTAAATTAGTAAGACACTCAAGAAAATTTATAGTACTGTATTTAAAGGGTCTAGACTTTCTCAAACCCAGCGCTCTCTTTTTGCAGCCAATGATAAGTAACTAAGTAAGCTTTTGAATTTCATAAAAGACACACCTAATTTATTTTCATAAACTGTAAGCAGATTTATTGATTTTAAAGCTTTTATTCTCAAAAATGTCATGGGGTATGATGACTGAAAAAACCAGACACTCTTGATCTTATAAGATCACTTTTTTTCGTTTGTTTGTCTGTTTATCAAAACATTTAGTTTTAGTCATGAGGGATCATTGAAAAAATGATGCTTAAAAAAACTTATTTCTCATAATGAGCTAAGCAGGGTAATTGTTAATTTTCTCATATTTTTACTGATATAATTCCAGAATGCTCATGAAGATATTTGTGACGAATATTCAACTTCAAATTTAATAAGGCAATGTCAAGAAATACTTGCGCTAAACTTCAGTACCCATCCACCATGTTTCATGAAGGGCATCCGAAAATGCTACAACAACTTCTTAACTACAGCAATGGACTTAAAACAAAATACATTCACCAATAGATCAGAATTTGAGTGTGATAAAGGTATTGTTAAATATTGCATGAATAGATTAGAATATGAAGTAAGTGCTGAGAGCAAGGATGAAGCACTTGTCGATAAAAATGAAAATATACCAGAGGAAATGAAGCAAAGTGTAAAAGGCTTGCACTGGCAGAAGGAGAAACTAGAGATATTTGAATTGTTAGAAAGATCTGAGAGAATAGAAAGGCTCATGTCTGTATTACATAGCATAATTGAACTTTTACAATTTGACTTAGCAATTTGGCATTCAAGGTAGGCTATGTCTTTAATTAAAAATATATATTAATTAATTTACATTTACTCAAAGTAGTATGACATTTTTTTTTTGTTATCATTAATCTTTGCTAAGAAATAAGACCATACCTAGTCCAGCCATAAATTATGTTACAAATGTAAATGCATAGTTTTTAAAGTAATGTATATATTTATTACAATTTATACCTAAATATTTATTAGTCTCAGCAAAAATTTAAAATATTTTATTTAAAATGGCCACCTTGAGTTTACATTACCAAGGTAATGTATGTCCAAGGTGGCCATTTTGAATAGAATATTTTTCTATGCCTGTATCCAATGATACAGGCATTCAACTTGTTTGGCCACAAATCTGTGCATTTATGCACTGTTTCCAAGGGAAGTTTCGTCACTGCTTGCTCCAAAGATTTTTTTAAGAGACTTAATGTCGCCGTGTCATCAGAGCAGGCCCTGTCCTCTAAAACTGACCATAATTTGAAGTCTAAAGGATTGCGGTCTAGCCTAGATGAGGGCCAGTCTTAAGCTCTTATAAAGTCCGAAAAGATTTTTTTCTGCCTAGTGTGGTTTCAACGAATTCTTTAACTTTAACAGCATTAACAGCCTTCGTAGTTATAACAGAAGGCGGTCGCCCCGATCTTTTCTTCGACAGACGAAGTGTTGTTGTATCTGTTGATAGTACCATATCCGAACATACGGCTGATACCAAGCTCTGGAATATGACCGACGGCGACGATTCACTTTGTGCAAGGCGATCACTGCAATCCTATTTTCTTTAACACTCCATTCCATATTGAAACTATGATAACTAGAACTTGGCTGACACGGTGCCATGTCTAGAACTAACACAAAAAAAATATATGAAACAAAAAAAATCCAAATTCAAAATAGGTAATTTAAAAATAAAAAAAAAAAAGTTTGGTAATAGTAACTGGAGTCTACTGTCTTTTGTCAGTAAGAAAAGCTATCACGAAGTATAGATATAAGGAGTCTGAACGGTAAAGGTTTTTCAATAGTACCTATTCATGTACACGATAAGAAACCCAGATCTTAGTTCTCTTTTCTGCCCATGGCTGTGCGAGAGTTTAGGGCGTCCCGGTGCTATTGTAGCGGACCAACCAGCGCTGCAATTCTTCCCGCGTAAAGATTTAAACGAGTACTTTTAAAAAAAGGCCCGCTCTACGGCAAAAATTCTGTCCCCTAATTTAAGACCATTCGTTCAACATTCTCTTATGGAGTCCGAACGTAATGTAGATATAAAGCTTATTCCTTTCCACTACGAATCTAATAACGCTAGTAGCAGGCGCATAGGTACCGCCGTATCAGCCGTATCAATGAAACAGGAGCCCCAAAGTGTGTAAATAAAAGCCATTGATTATTCAAAATAGCATTTAAAATAATGCCTGACGCGGAACCTCGATAGAACCAGGCACGCCGTTGTTTAGTAGTGAAGGGTGAACTTGACGAGTCCTGAATAGCATTATCAAATTTTTCTTCACTTATCTGATTTAACCTAACCTAGATGAAGAATATTTCTGTAAAGTAACAAAAAGAATGTAGTAACAATCATCAGTTGACTATGTCACTTGATATTTTGTGTTTCATTTCTTTAAGTATATGTTTTTATATCAGAGAGTAATAGATAAGTAAAAACTATTTTATATAGATGCAAATATTATTGAAAATGCATTGACTTAAATATTTTCCATGCACAGGTATACAAACAATTTAGGATGTCATATAATGAGGTCTCACAAACCACTAATGGCATATGTGCTCTGGTCAAACAATGTCTTATATACAGGAGCTGTAAATAATAACTGTCGACAAATTCTGAGGCTTTTTATGTACTTTGTACATCTAAATTATCCTGAGGAACATATTAAAACTATGCAAGTGAGTTAAATTACAATTAATTAATACCTTACCCTGGACAATATAAACATCCATAATATGAGAGGAAATTAACTGGTGTGATGGGTGAGGTTTTTTTTTTTTTTTTTTTTTCGAAAGGATCTATGCTGTTGGCCTTAAGGCCTTAAAGCTACATCGGAAAAGTAGATGAGCAGATGGCTCATCTAAAAATTTTATAAAGGGGATTTACTCCCCCGCCAGCTTCCCCCGGGGGCGTGGCTTGACGGTCGCGTCACTACGTGGTGTAGAATTTAAACTATAGGAATGCGATACTGTCGACGTTTTGTTTCGGGTAATGTTGTTATCATGATGGCCGGATGGGTGAGGTGTGTTGTGCTTTCGCCTGCATGGCTACAAACATCTTGCTTATTTCTCCTATAATACAAATTTTCTCTTTTTTAAAGACAAGGGCAAAAAAATTAGGCACTGTAATTACTGGCACATAGACTTACATCCTTTGCAGCAGGATTGACAACACATAAATAAGCTGCCTGGGCTTTAAATCTAGTTAAACTTGTTTATGGTTGATCTTAATTGTGATTATCCATTTTTGTGTTAATTTAAAAAGGTTTATAATATAGCTCGTCAGGATGAGCTCGTAGCAAAGCAAAAATAGACGCGCAGTTCCATTCACCAGGCTAAGTAACGCTTGCCGAGATCGGTCTGTGAATGGGTAATCATCGTTACATACCTAGTTCTCTTCTCTTTCTCTCTCGAAAAGCACGTTAGGGCCCGTTAGCACGAGTGCTTAATAAGTGTCGCGTTAAATCCCGGCGTTGGCGCGAGTTGCGTGCCCCGCAGGCTAAATTCGATTTAGGGCCTGTTTCACAATCTCCCGTTAAGTTCCCTTTAGGCTATAGGCAACATATTTGACAGATGTTTGACAGATACTCCATACTCTATCTGTCAAACATCTGTCAAATATGTTCCCTATAGCCTATAGGGAACTTAACGGGAGATTGTGAAACAGGCCCTTAGTAAGTCAAATTAACAGTACTTGACAAATAGCGGCGCGCTTTAAATAAGCTTTCGTGTCAGCAAATACATGGGTACCCTTTTGTATAATTTAAACGCTTTTTTAAGGCTCCGTAAAAAAGAACGGCCATTAGTTCAGACTGTCATTTGACAGTCGCTACGGGATATCGGAAGCCCGAGAGTTAGACAACCAGTCTTACCATGGGGTACCGTATCACTAACTTAATTATGAATGATTATAAATTATATTGTAACACTTTTATTTTTTGCAGATCTGGCTGAATACTGTAATACAGACATTTTATATTTGTGAAAACAATTCTAACAGTGACTATCCTAACACTGGAAAATACTGCATGGCTTTCGCAAATGAAGTCTACAAAATATTAAAAGGTTAATAATTTTAATTACAATTGAATATTAAGATAATGTAATTAACTAATCGACGGTCTTTGGGCCTTTAGGGAAGAGTCTCTAGGGTAAAGCCTGTGTTTGGATAATGGTGTGCCATTCAACCAGTACAAGTTGCTTGTGCATGACATTTTATCAGCCATCTTCTTGTTTATGGAGAGAGTAAAGTTAACAATTTAAATATTATACGCACAGTAGATGGGTACAGGCTTATAATCATAACATTTTATGTTATATCTGAATAATATCTATTGCTTGTTTTTGGTTTGTTAAAAGAACGAATCTTAAAACCTGTATATCACAACCAGGTTCATACATGCTAAAACGAATAGAGATAGGTTGGCAAATGTAAAATCATTTGGCAGTTAATAAATATGGGTTATAATATAATATATTATTTCAATGTATATTTAACTTTACAGATATGCCTCATGAATCCAAAGTTAAAATATTGGAAAACATCAAGCCTACATTTATGCAACATATGATTGGAATAATTCACCTTAAGTCCCTCCTTTCAACACATGAGGAAAATGTCATTAGCATTTTCATCAATTTATTAAATGAATCCGAATGGAAAAAGTTTCCACAAAGTAAAAGTGAAATCTGTATTAAAAAATCATTCAATGTAAAAAATATTAAACCAAACAAGTTTTTAAAGTACCTGACAAACAAATGTAAAGAATTAAGAAGAGAAAAAGGAGGGATATGTAATGTTTACTCTAAATATACCCCTACAATAAGCAATAGTGCAGTTGATCAGAGTCATCTTATACATGTTTTATTTATCACGTTTCAAGCTTACTTAGATGCATATAGTGTACAGGATGTTCAAGAAACTTTAGATATTTTAAATAAGCAATTACTAGACTCAACATTGGAATACAATGATAGATGTACAGATACTATTTCCTATACTGTTACAGAAAGTTTTATCAAGACATACAGAAATATATATCAACTTTTGAAGGAGTTAATACTAAAACTAAAGGTGAATGGTGATAAGGGTCAACTACCGCAGTTGCTGAACATTTTTGAGAATATACCTCTACTAGGTTTATGACTTACCATTTGTACTGTGATATTAATGAAAAAATATATGATGTTGAAAGTAAAAATAAAGCTTACCCGTTTCATTCCTACTTTTTTAAATTAAAAAATTAAATTTCAAAACTCAATTGGATCAATAGATACGCAAATGGCTCGCCTAAAAATATATGCAACAATGATCCAAGTACATATTTACTTTATTTAATTAAAATGTATCTTAAAGTTAGAATCCTTCTTAAACAAAATAATAAGTCTATATAAATGACAAATATAAATCTTGGCATTTGACGCTACGTCCACATTCGTAATCAAATTCTACGTTGCCTGCGCCGCCACCGCCGCCGAGGGCGAGGCCTTAGAGTTAACTATAATAAATAAATCCACGTCTTAAAACATGTATTCACAATACAAATCATTGTTCTAGGAAAAAGTACCAGGAGGCCATACATGACTAAGAGGCTCTGGTTATGAAAATGGAAAAAAAGTCTTGTTACATAACTGGTTACGAAATGGAAAAAAAATCCTTTTTCGTAACCAGTTACGAAAACTTGGTTACGAATGTGGACGTAGCGTTCATTGAGGGTGGCCTATGTTCAGCAGGCAAAAAGAATCTACAAGAGTTTTTATTTTTAGTTTCTGACAACCAGAAAATGGGTAGGCACAATTGTGAGGGTAAACTGGTAACTGTGTATTTCTATATTTTTCATTTAATTTGAAAGTATGTTTCCAAATGAACCAATGGAAATGAATACAACCAAGCCATTAAATTATTTCTTTAATACAACTAAGTTTTTGTTTAAAAATTAATATTTGGGAAAATAATGACCTCTAGCTTTTTTAGTCCGTTTTGCTTTTTCTATGTCCACATTAGGATATTCTGCTTTGAGTTTTTCCATGTCCATATCGGGAAAACGTTTCAACAATTGCTGTACATGATTGAATTCTCGATTTCTTGCTCTCCTCTCTATATTATATTGTTTTTCTCTATATAGTCTATAAAACTTTTTAATTGCCATACTATTGAATGTGCCATGATCCAAATAGGGTTGCACCCAGCGGGTGTTCATAAACCTTGGAATATAGTACTCTTTCCTTTTATATTTTTCAGACATTCCAACCAAGTTAACAATTTCCTCCACAGGGCGCTCTCCGGTTTCTCCAGTTTCTAATTTGTAGTATGCAATGTTTCTTTCTCGAATAACGGTTTCAATATTGTCCATCGATTCTTTTACCTTATCAATTCTTTCAGGGTTCGGAAATAGATTCATTTTGTCGTTACATTCATGTTCCATTGTGAAAAGCATATTACGTTCTTTTAATAAAACATACCACAGCTTGTGCAAATCTGTATTTGATTTTATTCTTAGTTCGTCCAATTTCCAAGCTCTACCGACACGAATATTCGATTCATTCCAGTTTTTCTTAATATCAAAAAATTCCATTAAATCACATCGAACATTAGTAGTGTGTAAATTTTTAGTGATAGCTGGTACTACACAAGTCCTTGAAACAATGCTCGGAGTGTAATAGTTTATGGGTATATATTTAAGAACTTTTCTGAATATTGAAAAGTTCATTTTTAATTATTATTTTATTAAATCCGAAAAAAATGTAAGTTCTATGCACAATCCAAAAATAACCACAATTATTTGACGTTGACAATTGACATTTGGCAGTCCTCTAGTGTTGCCATACTTAGTCCCAACATTGTTTTTTAAATAATATACCATGTCCATAAGTCCACGCTCTGTAATCCTTACTAATATTATAAACGCGAGAGAAGGGATGTTTGTTGAGAAGGGATGTTTCACGCGAAATCTTCTTAACCGATCATCAGGATACATTAAAAAAAACGCAATATGTGGAAGAACCTAGGGGAGGCATTATAATAATAACTTGGTCGAAGCCGCAGACCATGAAGTATCAGCCCAAGTAAGGAGTCCGAACGTAATGTTGAATGAATAGCCGCAATTTAGGGGCCAGAATTTTTGTCGGTAGAGCGTGCCTTTTTAAGAAGTACTCGTTTAAATCTTTACGCGGCAAGTATTGTGGTGCTGATTGGTCCACCACAATAACATCAGTATGCACTTGATTCTACCGCAGTCAGTGGCAAAATCGAGAATCAAGATCTGGGTTTACTATTGTGTATAACAATACTATAGGAAAGCCTATATCGTTCAGACTCATTATAGCTATACTTCGTGCCACGGGCAACATCTAATCTAGAACATTAAATGTGTATACAATATTATGTATAATGGATGATTATTATATTATTGCAAGTCATAATTCAATAACACTATTGAGATTTATGTAATTAAAAATTGTTATATTTTTCATTCGCATAAGAAATAAAAAAAAAATTATATTATAAACAAACTTTTTTTAACATTTAAGCAAAAAATTAATTTTATTTATTCATTTGCACTTAAATTTCTTATTATACATCAATATAAAATGTGATATGATTAATCAAGCAATTAAGCTAATTTAATAAAGAAAACCTTATTATTGCCATTAACATAAAAAGGTGAACATTACAAACTCGTTTCCTCTTTCCTTGCTTGTCTAATGTCAAAAACACAAATCCAGATACATGATACAAGTAACTTTTAGAAAAATAAAGTGTTTGTTACGCGTATTAGGTGTTGTATAAAAAAGTTTTAGCTAATATTTGTGTAGTTGTGTTGTGTGTTAAATGGACATTTTGGGTGTATTTGTTAGTGCCCTTCCAAGCCGAAATGACTTTAATGTCTTTATAAACTGAAGTCTTGTGTGCATTATGATAGCTTCCCGGAATACCTGTTAACGTCGCTGGATCTCCCTAAAAGGTAATAAACAACTTCAAGGAATTTCTTAAAAATACATGTAATATGGGCATAATATATGTCTTAGTAGATTGTTTGGTAAAATAGAAAAAGTTAATAACATTAATCAATAAAATTGTGTATAATTAAAATTAAAAGAATACTATCAAAATATACAGATGTGTCCATATTCAAATAAAGTGCTTAACATATTCACATTAAGTGTAATATACATTTTATAACATGAATCACAGCCATTGATAAACATTTATATGAATACTTAGGTTATTTGATTGTAAACAAAAAATAATAACATTGTAATATTGACCAAATAGCAGTGACTAATGAAAAATATGTTCTTTTATTCATTGGAATAGCTTAGCAAGTATACTGTAAATATCATATATGTTTTTCAAGTGTTTGTGTCTGTGATAAAAGGCAACACAAACAAGGTCTAAGTAAGACTATATATTTTGATACTGAACAATGAAAATTAGATAGTCTTCATTAACTATATATAATGATTAAGACTATAATAAATAAATACATTGCTTTTACAGTTTTATCACAGCCTATTGAGATTGACAAATACAATGTATATCATAGTTTTTGAGATAGAGAAAAAAAATTGTGGGGAAGAAATTATTAGTTGTGTTGACTTGTACTGCTTAAACTGGTCTATATCAAAGTTGATGATTGTTATACAACTCCATTTCTTATGACTTTCCTTCTAAGAAAAGTATTTTATACAATAATCCTACATGAAAAAGGGGTATGGTGCTTGAAGAACCCGGCAGTTATTGGACATTGATTGCATTTTGGTTTCTTCTTTGACACTTCTTAAAGGTGCATCCTACATGAAAATCACTCACAACACTTTTAAAATAGATGAATTAACCTCTAATTTTTTTTTTTTTGATAAGTTGCACTACAATCTGTCACATGCTGGGACATTAGCTAGTTGGTTCGTTGGGGTCTATCATGGCTTGCTCAGAATGTGATCTAGATCACATCCTACTTTACTGTAATTTGAATAAGTCCTGTGGCATTTTCCATTGTAGTCGGCGAGTTGGGTGAATTTCCTCCATCAAGGCCTTCGCTAAGCGCTTTGGGTGAACCTCTAAAATGAGTTATTATATATATAGTTAAGCTATAGCTTAAGAGGTTCAATACCAAGCTATACATAGTACTACAAATTTAAATAAAAAATGTTGATATTATGATTTTAGCCGTCTTGCAAGCAAGATAGGAGGACTCCATGAAGAAAGACATGAGAATTAAAATTCTAATGTGATTAAGTATCTAGTTTTCTTGTATGCAAACGCAGAAGCCTATAACTAATAGTTTTCTTAAAAGAAATGAAAAATTGTGACAATTTTTTTTATAATATTCACAAGTTGTTTTCTCTAAATTACAAATTGTTAATCATATGACTTTACTTACGTTTTTACAATCTACAACTTCTTCAAAGATGCTAAATTATATAAATCACATTTAGCATAGAATAGAAATAACAATAAAAAAGAAGGAACATTTTCAGCCCATTCTATCAGACGTTATTTTCTTATATATTTAAATAGATCAAGAAAGAAAAAAGTATAGGATTTTAATTGAACATTTACATTATTTAAAATATTTAACACGGGATATTTACCATGTTTTTTAATATCATTTCACAGACCTCTATATTTCGATATTGTCTACTAACTGTCAGTCTCGTCAACAAGTCATTTGTAGATAATGTCGAAATATCAAGCTCACAAGAACTGAGGGCCGATGGGCCAATAAGGTTCAAGAGTGGAGGCCGCGTTTAGATAGACTAAGTGTTGTTCGGCCATTAACCAAATGGGAAGACGATCTCCATGCAGTGGCCGATCCGTGTTGGATGCTGGTGGCAAGAGTTCGGTCGTCTTGGCGCTCATTGAGGGAGGCCTATGTTCTTCAGTGGACAGATAAAGGCTGCTGATGATCTTTAATTATTTTCTCGGCTACAAATTTGATAAAACCTATGTATTCAAGAAAAATTGTAAAATAGAAAATTTTGATCTTTGACGTCGAATAAAATTAATTGCACATACTTGATCAATAGAGGATTTTATCGCGCTGGCCCATTGGGCATTGGTAAACTTCATACGTCTTCAAAGACTTTCAATCTCATCAGGCATGCAGACTTCCTCACGATGTTTTCATTTACCAGCTAGCGAGCAATGGTCTCGTTTTAGGGTGTATTTAGAAATTTAGAAAGAAAACCCATTTAAACCCATACCCTCTCGCTCAAGAGGCCAAGCCCATCCCATAACCACGTCTTATAATAATATGACAATTTTTAATCATGACGTGATTCATAAACTGAGTCACTCATCGGTGTGACGATAAATAACTGTAATATAATATCCACTGTAGAATTATAGACAAGCGCGATTCTCTATAATACCACCGTCGGTTCTATGTAGTTCTCAGAACTTCGTGTTTTTCCATATTCAGTTTATTTTCAGTTTTCTCTATCTGTATGATAATGATATTCAAACATAAAATATTATTAGTTATGAGGGTTTTGTACTTCTTATTACATTTTTTTTCGCTTTCAAAATAATGTAAAACGTATAGCTTTTCCTCCAGAGGCGCGTCTTCATAAAAAGAGCATACAGTGTGACTGACAGTGTGTCCAGAGGGTGGATCTTTCAGATATTCTTTCCGATATCTGGTTGAAACCGCTACGGGTATGCGACCCCGGACTGCTCGAGCTGCTACCCTCACACTCCCCTCTCTCCCGTGACGGTAGTATCTATCCTATCCTTTCTTCTATTTACGCCTCAGTGTCCTTATTACCTGTCCCTTTTTTCCCGACTCTTGTGCTGAGAAGGAAAACTCGAAGCAAACCCTGCAAAGCAGTAGTATTTGCATCCAAACCCCCCGCCAGTTGTAGCGGTTCCCGTTCCACTGGATCACGGGAGGTAAGGACTAGAGAGGGCATCTGTGGTTGCGCGTCCACTTATGCACTTATAAATGTTCCTGCGCAGATGACAGCTTCCGGTTTTGGACTCCGAACTATGAAGCCCCATGGCGATAGACCAAGGTAGAGAGGTTCGGTTTGATGCGACCGGGCTTTGTCTGAGGCCTGCACATGGGCGGCCCTGGGGGTGTTGTATAACGCCATGGTCGCTTCCACTCTGCACTGGGGTGACAGAAAGGATTCGGCAGCACCCGGGGTGTCAGAGCAGCCCTTTTTAGGGATGGCACTGCTCTCCTCGCTTAGTCTTGGGAGGGGCTAGAAAAGGTGCCCTAAACAAATGCTCACCCCGACCTACACGGAAGGTAGTAACCACGGCTGCCTCCGCATCTAGCAATACGTGGTCGACGTAGCAATAATAAGAAAAAACTAGTTACTACCGCTTTAGATATGACATTTGGCGCGTGGAACGTGCGGACTCTAATTGATCGCGATGACAGCGCCTGCCCAGAGCGAAAAACCGCCATAGTGGCTCGTGAACTCCTCCGTTATAGGGTGGATGTAGCTGCACTCAGCGAGACACATCTTGCAGATGAAGGAGAACTGGTAGAACACGGTGGCGGGTACACTTTCTTTTGGAAAGGCCTCGCGTCATCCCAACCGAGACGATCAGGAGTTGGATTTGCGATAAAAAACCAGCTTATGTCGCAAATCCAAGAATACCCAGTTCACATCTCAGACCGCATTACCACACTGCGTCTTCACCTGGATAAAGATAATTACCTCAATGTCATCAGTGTCTATGCTCCCACGCTGGACAAGTCTGATGACATCAAGGAACAGTTTTATGAGGAGCTTGCACACTGCATACAAACCGTGCATCCTAGAGAGCATGTACTTCTGTTAGGCGATTTTAATGCCAGAGTAGGACAGGATTACACTGCCTGGCCTAATGTTCTAGGTAGACACGGAGTAGGTAAAATGAACAACAACGGACATCTGCTACTCAACTTTTGTGCACAACACCATCTTGCAATAACGAACACCATGTTCAGACTTCCAGCCAAACACAAAAATTCATGGATGCATCCTAGATCTAAACATTGGCATTTAATAGATTACGCCATCGTACGCCAAAAGGATGTTTCCCAGGTCATTGTCACACGCGTAATGCGTGGTGCACATTGTTGGACTGACCACAGACTTGTTATTACTAAACTCCGTCTTCGCCTCCGTCGCCCGCCTAGATCTGGCAGGATAAGGCCGATGCGTCTTAACTTGGAAAGGCTCTCAGATGCAAAGGTAAGGGATGAATATGCATTGGCTCTGTCTGCAGTGTTGCCACCAGTTAACCAAGATAGAGGTGATGTTGACGCCGACTGGGAAATTTTATCAACTACAGTTTTAGACATCGCTACAGCCACCATAGGCCTTAAAGCCCATAAGAGCGAGGACTGGTTTGATGTGAATGACGATATCCTCAGGGAGGCGATTAACAAGCACCGTGGTCTTTTGCGGCGACGTGGGGGCGCAAGTGGTGTTGTGGAGATTAAGAAAAGTAACCTAGAGCTTCGGAGGTTAACTCGGGAAACCAAAGACAAATGGTGGCGGGAAAAGGCGCGACACGTACAGCAGCTTGCTGACACCAACCAGCTGGGTGAGTTTTATGGAGAGGTGCGAAAATTAATTGGCACGACTTCACCTGCGAAAGTGCCCCTCAAGCCTGCAAATGGCGGAGGCCTTCTTAAAGGCAAAGAGGAAGTGTTACAACGATGGGCTGAGCACTTTAACAATCTGTTGAACGTAAGCCGGCCAGTCGACCTGAGCCATATTAGGTCGATCCCTCAACTCCCCATCGACTTTAAATTGGATGAGCCACTGAGACGAGATGAAGTTGTTCTTGCCATTAAGCAACAACAGAACAAGCGCGCGACTGGCGTAGACTTTATACCGGGTGAATTACTTAAATACGGCGGTGAGGAGCTGCATTCAGCTATATGGGAGCTTTTTGTTCGTATGTGGAAAAAAGAAAAAGTTCCACCGGCTTTTAAAGTTTCGCGTATCCGGACTCTATATAAGAGCAAGGGCGAACGTTCTGATTGCGACTCTTATCGTGGTATTTCGTTGCTATCAGTCCCCGGAAAAGTTTTTGCTAGGGTTTTACTCAACCGCCTTCTGGATCTTTCTGAAAAGTTGCTACCGCAAACCCAGTTTGGTTTCCGACCTGGCCGAGGCACCTGCGAGGCCGTTTTCTCGTTACGGCAGCTGCAGGAGAAAGGCAGAGAGCAGGGTCGGCATATGTATTTCTGCTTTGTCGATCTAGAGAAGGCCTTTGACAGTGTGCCTCGTGAAGCCCTTTGGGTGGTGCTTGGCAAGATTGGATGCACTGAAAAGTTTGTGAGACTTCTTCGACTCCTGCATGACGATATGCAGTGCTGCGTTGCTTTCGATGGCGAACAATCAGACTTTTTTCCCGTTACCTGTGGGGTGAAGCAAGGGTGCGTACTAGCGCCCACTTTGTTCGCATTATACTTTACTGTTGTAGTCCGAGAAGTCTTGCAAACTTCTTCTGAGGGTATTCGCATCCGCTTCCGCACCGACGGCAACATTTTCAATCCAGCGAGGCTTAAGGCTCGCTCAAGGGTTTCACACGCGGTAATAACTGAGGTTATGTATGCTGACGACCTGTGCTTTGTGACAGAATCTCAAGAGGGCCTGCAACAGCTAATGTCGGACTTCCACGAATCTTGTTGTAAATACGGCCTGAAGATCAGTGTTAAAAAGACGGAAGTCATGTCTTTAGACATTGACGGTCACGAGGCACTGACTCTCAGACTTGGTGAGCATAAGCTAAAGCAGGTCAACCAATTTCGGTATTTGGGGAGCACATTAACATCCAAGTGCGACCTTGACGCTGAGATTAACAGCAGAATCTGCGCTGCAGCTGCAGCGTTCGGCAAACTGGACTCTAAGGTCTTCTGTTCGCATGACCTCAAGCTGACCACGAAGATTTCGGTGTATATGGCAATAGTTCTCCCTAGCTTACTATACACTGCTGAGGCTTGGACCGTGTACCGTCGACACATCCGCGTACTGGATAAATTCCATCTCAGATGCCTACGTAAAATTCTCAAGATCCGATGGTCTGATTATGTGCGGAACACAGAAGTACTTCGTAGAGCTAACGTAGGAGGTATCGAGTCCTACCTCATTCGACGACAACTTCGATGGTGTGGACATGTGTCACGAATGGCAGAACACCGAATAGCTAAGCGCATCTTTTATTCAGAACTTGAGGAGGGCAAGCGGAAGCATGGCGGACAACTCCTTAGGTATAAAGATGTGCTTAAGAGACACATGAAAAGTGCTGCCATTGATCCATCTGAGTGGGAGAAGCAGGCCGCTAGACGACCGGAATGGAGGGCTTTCGTGAAAGCAAAAGTTCACGATTTTGAATTAAAACGGCGCTCTGTACTAGATGCTAAGCGCGACGAGTTAAAAGCCAGACCACCTTCGGCTATTAACTATAATTATGTTAACGGCGTTCTAACATGCCCGCAATGTACGAGGACCTTTTCCAAGAAGATTGGTTACATAAGCCATGTACGAGCACATGAACGTACGGTGAGGAGTTGAAGCTGTCGCCGTGGCCGTAATCGGTCGGATCACATCATCATCTAGTACTAGCTGTTGCCCACAGCTTCGCCTGCGTTACTAAGATTTGTAACGGGATTTACGGGGAATTTTTACACCTTGTGTCCGAAAAACCCATGTATCTTACGGAACCCTATTTTTTTCCAGAACAAAATTTAGCCTATGTTACTCGTGGATAATGTAGCTTTCGAATGGAGAAAGAATTTTGAGTTTCGAATGGTGAAGAATGAAATCGGTCCAGTACCTACTTTTTGAGCATATTCATTACAATCAAACAAACAATCAAAGTTTTCCTCTTTATAATATTTATAAAAATATAAAATATATCTATAACAGTAATTAGCGTAACAAAGACAGTCCCATTTCCTTATGTTTACTGCGACAAATTCAATTACGATGTGGTATCCACGATGATCGATGTAAAACAGCCTTAAGGTGTTGTGACTTGTGTGTAAATGTTTGTATGTTTGCTTAAGTCTCTGACGAACGCTTTGTAATCTTATCAGGTACGTAGGTTTTCTCATGACTTCAATGGAACTTAGAGCAAGTACATATCATTATTGGAAACACTTTTCATTACCTATATCTTGAATTATGGGTACTGATATTGAAATTGGATATGCAAATGAAGGTCCCCAAATATCCGTCAAACGGACACACAATTAGTGAGGGAATTAGTTAAAGTAATGTGTAACGGTTAATTTTATGACACCCTTATGCGTATTAAATTTATATACATTTTATAGTGTTCTTGTGTCGTCCCGCATAACATTAATTTGTTAACAATAAAGCGATCACGAAAATATTTGAATTTTTATAGCAGCGTTATTTGATTATTATACGTAACTAACGTAGGTACCTGACATACGTCTTCCTGTACGAAACGCTTAGTAATCCACTAGGAATTGTGAATACAATTCACGAAACCGCTAGAACATGCAAGAGGTAGGTTGTAAGAGATAGTTCCATGCTGCTTTGCAGCCAAATTGGGCCGACACGACCGGGGAGGAACCTCTCGCTCACATAGAATCGGCGTAAAGTGACAGCTAAGCTGTCGCGTTTCATACAGTTTGCGAGTTTCCGTTTGCCCGTTGGGAGGATAGGGAAATGAAGGGCAACGCATCTGCATAACCTCTTGTTATGTGGATGTTAATGGGCGTCGATAGTCGCAAGGCTTCGACTGTTGCCCTCTTAAGATATTAAAAAAAAAACAGACGCAAGACCTAATAAAAATTTGGCTGCAGTTTAGGAGGAATGACTAGACACGCTCATAACTATACATATAGAGATGTAAAATTGAATCTGGTGAAGAAATGTAGGTTGAATTAGTGCGAGACGCTAGTGAAGCTTTTCTCAAGTTTGTCTTTGTCCTGTCTGTATGTGCATAGTTCAGATGTCGTATTTTGTTAAGCGTATCCGGGTGAGGTTGAATGTTTTAGCTCGTTATTATGCTAGGGATGGCCTAGATGTATTGACGCGTTGATTAAATTGGACAACGCTTTGTTTGGAGGGTGCGCTTTATCTTGCACGGCTGTCGAGCACATTCGTTGAGCTGCAGTTACGCTCGTTGTTTCAAATACGCTTTAGTATTTTATATTTTAGAATTTAAAACAATATTTAAGCATAAAAAAAAGATATAAGCTAATTCTGTCATATTATATACAAATAAATAATTTGAAGTGTCTTTTTTGCAATTTTAAATGAACATATTTTTGCTAAATCCAAATGAAAGCATCTAAGACGGTACTTACATAACAATATTTTATTTAAAAAAAGTCTGTCTTTAGCTTTGGCTACAAAATAATGATAATCATTCGTGTCAGTTCAGAAGTGGTCAACATCTAGTTTTAATATAAAAAATGAAAAAAGTGTTTCGAATGTTTTTTTTTTTTTGGTATTTTAATTTTTGATCCCATAAACGACTTTTGCCACCCTTTGCTCGATTAAGCCATCTTCCAGTAAACGTCAAGACTTCCTATCCCGTTTTTTATCATTTTTATTTCTAATGTGATAAGGAGTCCTAATTATTATAATATCAACAAATCAAATACATTATTTTCTCAATACTATCCAAGCCTAATAATTATTATAGATCACATAACAAAAACAATTCGACATTAATTACATACGTATATTTTCCTTCAATATTATTACAACGATATACTGTTATTACGCAAAAAGTTGTCTTATAAGCTTACCTTTATGCGAATATAAGAACAATGTTAGAAATGTAAATTGAATGAGAGGGACTTGCCGAAAATCATTCAGTAAAGCTCCCGTGAATCTTGAGTGACATTTATCAAAGGGTCCAAGATCAAAGTCATCGAAGCGTATAAATAAAAAGATTCTCTTTTCTTTGTACTCACTCAAAAACCCCTTTGTATTATTATGAATTCCATTAGTTATTTCACGTTTGTCTTCCCGTGTCTGACGGCTTTGATTTTATTTGATAGATAGTAGGCGTTTATGAGTGCAAAACGATTTAATCGAATGAACGAATGTCATTTCACAAGCATAAATGGTTGTTGTCACGAATATTACAAATGTCTTTTTTTTCATGTATCATATTGTAAAATTGTAGGCTTTATAATATAATATGCCAATACACATCAGTGGTTAGACGTTAGGTAGTGTTCGAGGTGTGCCCGAGATGGGCGGCGCGGCGACATGATCGGACACCTGTCATCGGAGGGGACTTGTCCTTGTCGAGCGTCATCAGCGCGATGCAATGGCCTCTTTCTGCGAGACAGTGACGTCCCAGAAGGAGGCCGACGAACGGGTGAGAGAGGAAGCCGCTGACGTGGCCTCCCCCCGTAGATGACGAACAAGGGTGCGCCGGAGGCGCTACTTAATGCACCTCCAATAACGCCGAATGGGAACCTAGGCCCTGCTAGACACGACGTCGTGGGGACTGCCAAGTTCTAGCCAGGCAGTCCCCCTATTGTGGAGAATCTGGTCTTGCCGGGACCAGTCTGTCGCTGAGGGTTTTCCGTCGCCTGCAGATCCGGGTCGCTCAGATAGCGGCTGAAGGCTCACGCAGCGGTTTTGGTGGGGTAGTGCACCTAATTCGAGTCCCCACACACGCCAGCGCGCCTACCCAAGGCCCTGGTATGCTCCGAAAAGGATTTCCGTTACGATATAAACAAAAAAAGACGTTAGGTAGTGTCGATCTCATATTATTTTAAAAGAAATAGGTATATGATATGGAGATTATGTGTAATGTATTGTATAGATAATAATAGCGCCCTGACAAAAAATTAACAATTTTCCATTTTTGTACCACTCAAACTAAGATATTCTAATGATAGAATTAAACTTTTTCAAGAATAATAATGTACTACACCCAATTTATAAGTTTTAATAAGTTTGTGACCTTTTAAAATCGCTGAACTGTACTTTAGGGATTTCATATTCTTAGCGTTATCGTCTATCGTGGGATGGGTGAGTTTTACCACATGCTCTTTATAAAGATACCTACCACTAATTTACTCATTTGTTTCGTGAGACAGCTTTCCTATGTTGGACAACTTTTCCGGCTGCAAGTCCCCATCACATATTCGGATAGTATTCTCATAGAAACCAATTTTGAATGTTTTTTTTTTAATTTGCTGGTAATGCTGATCAATCTAGAACTTTTGAATAATTATAATGTTGTTTTTATTATATCTTACTTAATATATTTTTGTAGTAGACTGAATCTTCTTTAATGCCTGTATAATTTCATTATAATTTAAATGTTTGTCGTCATCTACTATTTTATCAGTTGGTCATATTATTAGCGTATATGAGTTTAAATGATCATATTGTATGGTTAGTTAGCCAAAGTAAAGCTTAAGTTACGTAATATGCACGCTGCACTAGATCGGAGAAACCTATTTAATATGAACATAACTTTATCAAGTTACAACTTACAACACTATTAATGCTTTTACGTCTGTTATCAAAAAATTTGCATTGCAAAGTAGTTTTAAGAGGAAATAGTATTAAGTACCAAGGTTACTTTAAACAAATTTTATGGTAAAATTTATGTGTTTTATTTATATCGCAACCATTAAGCGACGGATTCAATGAATACACAGTTTGAAAGCATCCTTTAGATAAAACAATGTTAGATCTTGGCCCAGGTTCTTATTTTATTGCTTTACTTATCTTTCCTTAGGCAATAACATCAAAAAATTCCAATAATTGCCTATCACCCATCTCTTACATTTTTTCCGACTTAGATGAACCAATGTTAATTAGTACTTACATATGCTATGTTACTTTTTTACTTTTGTTTCGAGGAGCACAAAATACGTTTAGTATCGTGAACAAGGCATTGAATCATGAAAAGGCAAGTGGATTTCTTGCAAGTCAAAAAAGAAGATAAGAAATTTGTCGTTTGAAACAGTTATATAAATTAAAATAACTATGTTATTTTAAAATCCTGTACGCTCATAATAATGAATCAACATTTAAGGATTTCATCGAGGCGTATTAATTTTTTTACATAACCGACGTTTTGTGCCGTTTTCCGGGCCATGGTCATCCCTTTTTTTTTGTCGAATGGCCTAGACGTTTAGGCCTGATGGCCTTTAAGCTCAATCGGTAGGTAGGTGAGCAGATGGCTCACCTAGCAAAATTCGACATGGTCATCCCGTGACCATGGTTGCTGTAAAGTAACCGAAACGTTAGTCATGTGAAAACGAACCGCAATAAAATCCGTAAAAGTTGTTTCGTGATAATCAGTGAAATTCGCGTAAACATTAGAATCTTATGAAAGTAGACACGATACTAAAAAACCGCTTAAACATAGATACTAAACTAATTGTCTTGGCCAAATTGTAGCAACTCCTTGCCAATGTTTGTAACAGAAACAGGGTCAACTATACGCTCTGCACCCTGTTGAGGCAATAGTGCCAAATTATCCAAATATAATTGATACTATCTCCTAGGACCTATTTTAATGAAAATTAATCTAGATTGCGGTTTGATTTAAACGCTGCTAAATGTTTGAGTGATACCCGTAACACAAATATCTTCGAGAACTTACCAAGGGACTAGATAGACGTGGTGTAAAAGCGTTCGTATATATTATGATTATATATTACAGAAGAAGAATATATTGTTTTGGGAGTTCTAAATTCAAGTTCATTGTTTAGTTGAAGTATGAATTCGTACAATGAAAATTAGCCCATGTTTAGAATTTAAATTAGAATGAATACAATTATTGATATTTTTGAATTTTGAGTACTGATATTCAAAGAGCAATGTTGTAAGGTTATAGAGTATACAAAAGACTCCGGCGGGTCGAAGTACCGGCTCAGGTACAATCTTATGAAATATGAACTGGACCATAGGACCAGCTCATAATCGAACTTGGTACTTCCAAGTTAGATTTTGGTCTAAGGAATACGTTTTATGTCTTCTCACATGTTTTAGGCCAATCACATATTTTCTCAGCATCGTTTGTAATGCGGTATAGAAAGTAAGTACCTTTATCGTATGAAAATCTCATAAGATTACGTGTCCATATAGACTATAGGTGAACTATGGTCTCATTACAGTTTAAACGCTTCATTTCACGTACTCATCTCATCTCAATCATTGGATATTTTCAAACCAAATGGAAGCCGGGACGGGAGAAGATTTCAAAGTAAAGATTATTACTAGTAGATATTTTTATATCAGCGTATAAAAATCTTAACGAAAATGTTCTGTTTTAAATCCAGTAAATATCACAACAATCCACAAAGCATGGTAAAAAGAATATACCGTTCGCTTTTATCCTCATAAAATAACTCTACATAAATTAGGATCCTCTAAAATGTAACAGTCTGGAAACTCCGGCAAGGTGAGGCAAGTACAATATCATCGAAAACTTTGTTCTGGACCTTTACAGCGAGCGTGTTTAATTATAAGCTTATACAGGGTGGGGTTGGTATCGCAATTTCGAGTGAATTATAAGCGTTACGTTTACTGTTTAAAATGTAAATGTTTATATCGTGAATTGTAAGGGACGCATGCTCCACTTTTTTTGTTGTTAATTGTTCGCCGAGCTCTTTATTCTGGGGTCACACGTTATCTAAAACAGCTGTCGGGCGCACACGGCCTACAATGGACTCGTTTGTATCCGCGCCGCGTAATATTGTTCGTGATTTAAAATATCGGCCGCGCTGGCACGAGTGCCTCCGGCTTTATTTTCCACCCGAGGTGTATTGTTGCGTTGATTAGATCAGGGATGCTTTGTTCTAGAGAGAATGGCCGGATCGCTCGTGGAGTGTCGTGTGCCCTGGCAGCTCTGTCCAAGGGGTGACCGCGTACCTGTTACAGGCTTGTGTGACCGACCGCAACTGAATTCATTAATGTACAGGGACTATGTGCGCGTTATCTTTGGCTTACTCAGCGAATTTCCAGCTTTCCAGCTACGTACAGCTTCAATGTTTGAAATTTACCATTATAAATTGTACGTCGATAAAAATATTTAATAACGAATACCTTTAAATGAGCAATTCTATATATCATAATACATAAATCTATAAGTTAAATCTCGATACTAGCTTTAACGATTTTCATCAAATAAGCTTTGAATAAAATTAAATTATTATTAAAACGTAGGGACATTTCTACGTCATCTACGTGGTTATAAGAATCTGAGGTGGAAAATCGGTCAATCCCTATTTCAACAGACCCCAGTTCGAATCCTGATGTCTCTAGTAACTCAGATTATTTTTACTTTTTTACTATTATTACGTCTTTCTTTTTTTTACTTGAATAAAGAATATAATATCATTAGAATAAGATTTTTACATCCAATTCTATAAAACACGGTGAAATGGGCTGACAACGTGGCAAAACAGGGATGAGACGGGCAAGGGACAAAGGAGAATCGCAGAAAAAAAGAGAGGCTTAGGTTCAGCCGTGGGCAATAACGGACTGACGATGGTGATGATATCCCTTTACCTCTAATGAAAATATGGTCGATGCTAACGACTTGGCCATTAGGCCAAAAATGTTACGTGTATTTAGGCAGGTCATAACTTTTACCCCGGCACAGAATGGGACGCGTATTTTTGTCACAAAGGTTTCGTGAAATAAAAAAAAGATTACATTCAACAGTCGACATTAGGTATACCGGCCAGTTTTTTGATCGAATATTCCGTAAGACAGGTATATTCACTACTTCCGCCAAGGTTGCGTTTAATATTTTTTTCCGGTTGCCATTTTAGGTGATGGACATTATACTTTCAACTGTATTAGCACTTCTGGTTTTGTGTATTTTCACATTTGACATTGCTGAAGTATGCGATTACGCATCATTATCAGCCATTGTGGTTTAAAGGCGAATGCATATCCGATTTCTACCGAACTCATTCTCCTGTATCCCTTCCATGAACATAGTATGTGCAATATTAATTGCGATTGCATAGAAAAGTACGAAACACTTTAATTCTATGCCCCAATAAAACAATGCATATATTAAACTTGCCCCTGAAACTTATTTCCCAAGGGTTTCATATTTATTATGAATGAATATATGTTAAAAAAATTGGTTGTTCATAAAGTCGGTTTACGGACGGTAGTTTGACTGATAACGTCAAACATTATATGCAGCATAACCGAACTGAGCCGATTGCTCGAGCCGATCATGACTCTCGTTCGTGCCGCGCTCTTGCTTTCGGAACGCTACATGACGTCATCTTTTTCGTGCATACTGCCCGTAATATCGAGTTATTAGACGTTGTCCCGTCAAAAAGCTAACACATTGATAAACTTAAAACCGGAAATTTCAATTTTAAGTACATACAAAATATAAAACATTATGTTTATAATAAAGAAACGGTAATGAAAGGATTTGATACGCTCTATAGGCACAATAACGAGCCGCATTATGTACAGTACTTGAAGGTATACAAAAAAAATATTGGGAACAAGAAGGGATCGGAAAAGGCGGCCAACAATACATAATGGCTTATGTTTGCTGCCCCTCCTACGCAATAGGCTCTATTATCATAGCCCGGTTCCTGTGCGCTGAATTGGCTAAATGTTTTGTGCTCCCGAAAAGATTTCAGATGACGAGAAAATTGTTAAGAAATTGATCACTTCCACTCGACCGAATCGGTTCGTTTTTACAAAGTTCCAACGGTTATTATTTTTAAGTAGGTAGATTGTTTATTTTGTTGAAACGTGAAATTATTAACATTGATAATGTTGTTTTCTTATGTTTACGCGAATTTCACTCATTATAATGAAACAACTTTTACGGATTTTATCGCGGTTTATTAAGTTTTTTATATGCCCGACGTTTCGGATACTTTTCAGTAACCACGGTCACGGGAGGACTCATTATTCAAACAAATGTATTTGGGAATCTAATAAGAGTCTCAGCGTTTATTGAGTGAGGACTAAATTTAGCAGTGGACAAATAAAGGCTAATGATGACTAAATACAACAAGTTAGATTTTCCCCTCTTTACACCACTCTTATGAAGTAGAAGGAAGAGGGACACGTAAACGACTTTAAGAGTCATGTCTCATGAAATATTCGCTAGAAAAGACTTTTTTAGAGTCCTATTTAAGAATACATATGCTTTAACACCTGTTACTTTTAAAACAGAATATGTAATAACTATCTACTTTGCGATTTAATAGAATTTTTGTTTGGCGATGCCAAACGGCAGAAGGGCTGTTTAGTCCTCTTTAAATTAATCGCAATCCACGAGACTTAATAGTTATGAGAATAATTTACTACTTTTATTTACTTTTCTTTCACGTTAAAACTACAGAATGGATTTTAATGAAACTTTATAATAATATAGCTTACACATCAGAATAACATAGGCTACAATTTAGTCCCGTACTCCCACGGAGATGGGAAATGCGCGGGTGAAACCGCGGGACGCTGCTTGTATTTATATAATTTTCAATTACGGGTTGAAGATGATGCACCACCATTTCAATAACATACAAAAGTAAGGAAATATTACTCAATTACTTATTTATTAACGCGGGCAATAGGGAATCAAAACATTGAAAACTTCCTCATTGTATTGGATTGGCGCCTAATAATTATGGGTCACTTAAGCAATACTTTGTAATTTGATCTGGAATCTCCTTGACTTATCTTCAGTCGTAAAGCAATCAAAACTGCAATGCTTTAATTGTCAAGATTACATCTGACAGTATACAACTGACCATTGACAATTACTCCTCTCCTGTTCAATTGCGTCTCCTCTGTTAAACTTTGCACCAGTTTGATAATTACTTGTGTTGATTGTACTAGTTCATAGATAGATAACACATTTTACAATGAGCATTAATGTATTTCAAACGGGCTTTCATAATTTAAATCATAAATTGTGCGGATTTGGCCTGGAGTTTCATAGTTCTTTAGAGTGTCTAATCGCATCGTCATTTTTTTTTAAATTTCAAAAAGCCTTGGCATTTGTTGGTTTCACTTCGATGGAATGTACCGAAAAATAATGCGTGAAATTGTCAGCAGTATTGTCGTGCTATGGTTTACAGCATTTTGTCAGTTTATAATCACGCGAGATAGGTGGTATAAGCTTTCGTTTATTTTGCTTACATTTGCTTATAATAATTTTGGCATCTTTAATTTCTTGCACTGACCACACTGGGAATCCAAAGAATAAGTGGGGTAGGAAGGTATTAAGATGAGCAGTCCTGCGGACTGGGGGCAATCGGTCTCGAGCCGTGATGGTGGTTTAATAGGTATTGGTTAATATTGTTACTGGTTGGATAAGATTTCAGAAAATATAGTGTTATTGGATTGAAAATGATTTTGGAATAAAAAGTATTATTCACTGTTACTGGTTGTTTTTCTGAGGGATCCTACAGTAGTAATCTAACGGAATTTACAATCTCACGGTGGCATATACGAATAAGCGACATCATCATCATCATCATCAGCAGCCTTTATTCGTCCACTCCTGAACATAGGCCTCCCTCAATGAACGCCAAGACGACCGATCCCTTGCTACTCGCGAATAAGCGACATACACGATACTTATTAAATCACTTACTATAATGCTACGACGTCATGCGTATCACCAGTGCCTACGTATTAACTACATAGCGTGATTTATTACATGCGGTATGTAAGTGTTGTAGGCTATGTACACGTGTCCGGGTGTCGATCAATCACGGGTGGACGAGAGACAGGCCATTAGGCGGGCTCATCGGGCTCAGGTGGCACACGCTGATGTTACGTCCTTATCGAATCATGGCTTATCTACGACGATTTGGATCAATCGTGTTAAAGCTCGCCTTTGTTTATGATGAACTACGGAACTTAGCAGCATTAAAGAACTTTTTGCGGATTTAATAGCGGTTTAATGATATTTTATTTGCCATATATTTGAGACTAGCTGTTACCCGCAGCTTCGCCTGCGTTAACTAAGATTTACAACGACATCTTAGCGGGATAATATAGTCTATATTATCCCGCGTTCTCGTAGGAATGCGGGGATGAATTATAGCCTATGTGTTAATCTGACGTATAAACTATATTATTATGAAGTTTACTCAAAATCGTGAAAAGCGTGAAAGAGTAACAAACATCCCCACAAACTTTCGCATTTATAATATTAGTAGGATATATACATACAGCAGTCATGTCACAGGAGGACATTGCTGTGTGTATTGCTGAGGATGAGATTCAAGAATTGCATACTATGCGACCTGGCCAGGCAACTTATTAACGTGTGTGTTGTCTATTTGATAAGGCATAAGCAATAAGACCATTTAACATGACGGCTTACAAGATATTTAGGAAAGGTATTTCAATAACCTCCGCTTATCAATGAAACAACATTTTAAAAATATTTTTATGGACGATAAAAAAGGATATAATTTGCACGCGAAACTAAAATAAGATATGATCTATAGATGCTAATATTATATTGTTAAAGTTTGGGAGTTTGTCAGGTTGTATGGAGTAATATCTGGATCTTTTATTCTTAGATTATTTAACCTGTCGAAGGCTAATTTATTTGTGAGTGACATAGGCTAATTTATCTCGATGCGGGAATGTGAAGTGAAACCGCGGGGCGCTGCTAGTAGTAATTCAATAAAAAGGTAAATAAGTACACATCAATTTGTGGTAAAATATTATCACTAACAATACACTTTTAGAACAAACCCACGTCGAGGGTAAACACATAAATCAACCTCTACTAATGCTCTATGCTCAATGCTCTATAATCTATATTATGGTTTTCATATTTCATTGCCCAAGCTCTCCTATATACGGTTACTAAATTCTACTATATTCGACTTCCTTAAGCCAAAGCCAACGACGCTTGTTTGTATATTAGCTATCGTGATATATGTACTTGTTTATTTGCAAATCTTGACTTTATTTCCTTTTGATATTTTCATAGAAACCACTGTCAATGAGGTCAAACTGTCACAAATGTCTGATGTTTTATAAGTCTTATTGCCGATTTCTGTATTCCCCTACGGACTTTTCCCTTCCACCTGAAATTCAGGGATCCAACTTCCGGGACGCGAAATAGCACAGCTATTCGAGCTCATGGTTTCTGTTATTTTCTTTAAAAGAAACTTTTAACACCTAATTTCGTCCCGGTGTTTATGTAATAAATATAAACGTAAAATCAGGATTCAGAAGTATCATGAACATAATTTTGTTAGGACGTAAAAAATAAAGTTTTTTATAGTGGCCAAGTTTGATTTACAGGGGTTTTATGCGACTTCATAAAAGTGGAGTAGGTATAACTTAAATTTACTTTACGAAAACTGTTACGTTCTCTTATAATAGCGCTTGTGATTCTCTGATAATAAAATTTTTCATAAAAATTTACTTTTACCTGTGTGTATATTATTACTTTTTAAACCCTGTCGGAAGTCGGGTTTCACCGCTAAGTAGCTGTGTGTGTTTCGTCATAATCTGTAATTTATCAAAATCGGTTTAGACCTAACACTTCGATATGTGAATATCATTGTGTTGTTTTTCGTCAAATTCCTATAATCTTTTAATATTTATTATGTACCAACTAATATTTGAAATGTTTTGTAGGTTTTCACGAGATTAAAGGATAGAACGTCGTTGAGATTAAGATAACCACACCATCGCTGATAAGTCTTCCCTAACTCAGTTCCCGTGCTCAATCATAAATTAAAGGGAGATACTAAAAATCAATATACACATAATACGAGACAATAATCACGTTTAGCATAATTTTGTAAGCCCTATCGAATTAGAAGTTGAAACGTAGTATATTCATTTTAACTACATAATTATTCATTATATATTTATTATTACACTACATAACCGTTGAGTGAAAGAAAAAATTCTTCTATCCTACTAGTCCTATCCTACTTCCTACCATCGTACCAATATTATAAACGCGAAAGTTTGTGAGTAGATTACTTTTCGTTCCATCAAAGGTATGTCCACAAACCGTGAACGTGACAATGCCTGCTTACCTCAAGTAAGACGCGTAGCGTCACAATAATAGACTACGTCAATTAATTACACCAACATGTCTCATCCGAATGGGCCGAATGCCACTTGAGACCGCCCGTTCATACCCACATCGAGCGAGTCTACAGCCCAAGCTACAGCTGCAAGCAACAATATTTACTATTTAGGTTAATAATGTTGGAATATTTTATGATGTTACTTTTGAAGTGAAACTTCTTTAGAATCGTTGTGATTTTAAGCTCGATGAAACGAAAAAGTAAGTCCGAGAGAGTGAGAGAGACAAACGTATAGGATTCAGCCGGCGAGAGAATGGGATGGAACACGTTAGTCGTACGGGGTGCGGGGGAGCTCAAGTAGATGTAGCCATCTAGCGGCAATTAGCTAAATCACTACTACTACAGTTCAGGTATGATTTGTTAGGTGTCGCTTGTAATTGATAATTTTTTTCAATACTTTTCAATAAGTACCTATTTTTATTCAGGGACTTTTAAGCAGTTTCAATTCTACCATGTGTGACTTGCACACACAAACACTTTTTTTATTTACAAGACGTCCATAGACAATCTCGACATGAGGAGCACCGCGAAATAAAAATAAAAAGCATTCTAAATATACCATTATAAATAATTTTACTAATGAATATAACTATGTTTTTAAAGTCTAGTATTAATAATATTTACGAAACGTACGCTGAAGCCGAGCATTGAGAGTATCTTGTTTCGGGGATATTGCACCATCGATCGTGCGAGCTTCCTCCGTACCTCCGGCCTGGTGGCGTTCACCTTTACATGTAGGCCGTTAGGAGAGATAGACACTGGCACACGCCGCATTCACCGCCGAGATAAGCCCTGTTAAATATGGCGCTTATGGATTTTAGCTGCTATTACTGGCCTAATATATATTTATTGTTACAGGTATGCTCCGGATTTACTCACACGTGGGGTTAAGTATGTAGGCTTTTAATGTTATCTCACGGATTTAGAAAAATGTGATGGGACAAAATAAAAATAAATTACACATCGCCATAATGTTTGTCGTCATGCGGATTAGGTCTTTTTCAATTGCAAGACGCGCCAATAAATGTTTCAAATCAAAACTGTAGAAATACTAAGTGTTTTAAATTTCGTGGATGTATAAACTACAGCTTTGCCCGCGTCAGCATTTCCTTCTAAATTTTCTTTTTTTTTATGTATCCTCTTACTTATAATACCTCCGAGAATATGTGTACAAAGTTTCTCGAAGATCATTTGAGTAGTTTTTGCGTGAAAGCGTAACAAACATCCATACTTTTACATTTATAATATTAGTAAG
Source organism: Lycaena phlaeas (assembly GCA_905333005.2). NCBI lineage: Eukaryota > Metazoa > Arthropoda > Insecta > Lepidoptera > Lycaenidae > Lycaena > Lycaena phlaeas. The sequence continues at coordinate 12,560,756 of HG995173.1, forward strand.
GATTAAGGATGAAAGATATTGAAATACGTGTATATATGTAATAATACGATAATAATATAACAAAAAATAGAATTGATGCAATTTGTCGGTTTGATTGTAAAGTTAAAGTATCAACCATTATATTTTATTATTATGTTCCATTGCTGAGCACGAGTCTCCTCCTCGAAATCAGGCGAGTAAGGTAGTAAGCGAGGTAAATTAACATAAATAGGCGTCTCTGAAAAAGATTAAAATTAAGAGTCTTCTCCTTTGTATGGTCGCTGATTGAAATAAATACGAATTCAGTTATATCTTGATTTGATTTTTTTTTTCGATTTGATCAATACCTACGAGTAATCAAAAATTTACCAATCATAATAAACAAAAATCTTTCGACTTTATATGTAGGTAGTAGGTACGAATACTCTGTGTTCCGATATTCCTTCTGTTTATTCTGTCGTATGTTGGTATCTAGATGTCTGTCAGAGGCATAAAGATTAGTTCATTCGGAGTCCACTGTACAAGCTCGTGATAGCCATGATTAATTGGAAAGATGGAAGGCGTGTACTAGGGCTTGGTTGTAATTACTACTCCGTCCAAACGGACTCTGATCCACTACTGAGTCGTACGTCGCTACGATTACTGAATATATACTAGGTACAAGAAACTCCCCCTCAGCAATATTGCTGATTGATGATTCATTGCAATTTATAATGATATGTTGCGGTCGAAATGTTAAAAGTGATTGCATTTAATTGGAGTTTGCTGACTAGGTATGCATGCATTTTGAAAATATTCGTAAGCCTATTAACTGATGTGTAAAGTATTTAAAACGTGAAACGTGATAAGTAATATCTTAACAAACCACAATTTGAAGAACGACAATAATTTAGTAATGTTTGGATGTTGGAGGTAAAATCTAAAATTACGGATTCAATTTATTTTATAGTATAGAAGGGCAATCGAACAGTCGAGGTCTTGCGACTATCGACGCCCATAAACATGCACATAACCAGAGGTTATGAAGATGCATTGCCCTCCTTTTCCCTATCCCCTCCAATAGGCCACCGGAAACTCACAAACCGGACGAAACGCATCAGCTTAGATGTCACTTTACGCCGATTTCATGTGAGCGAGAGTTTCGTCCCCGGTCGTGCCGGTCCAATTTGACTGCAAAGTAGCGTGGCCATACCTCTTAATAGAATAATTAAGAAAATCCTTTCACCGGTATAATGCTACGATATCAATGATTGACATAGGCTATGAAATTATCATCTACAGTCATTTTTATCATTACAGCTGCAAAACTATTAAGGGCAAGCTAGGTAACAGTCAGTTCCGTATTAAATGATTTTTAAATTATCAGTAACGTTGGGAACGTAAATAAGTAAAGTATCAACCCTTATATGTCCCACCCTTATATGTCCCTTATGGTCTCCTCCTCGAAATCAGGCGAGGAGGGTAAATGGGCCATAGTTCACCGATGCGCTGTCCCAATGCGGTTTGGTGAACTTCACATACCTGTAAATACTTTCAATCTCATCAGGCATACAGGTTTCCTCACGATGTTTTCCTTTACCGGTGAGCGAACGATGGTTACGTGAGTGCACTTAGAAATTTAGAAAACCCATTCAAGCGAGAGTCCACCCACCACTGGCCCATCGTTGCTCGAAACGTAAATAAGTATTAAGAAATCAAAAATGGAAGGCTAATAATAATAGCAAATAAAGGTGAATAATAAGGGATAAAATCTGTAAAAATGGTTGTATTAGAAATGTGTAATCGTATTAAATATAGAGTCTTCAAGTATAGGCAACGGCTACGAAGAATGTTCCTGCTTCCCCGTTGTCCCTTTTAGCCCTACCTTGTACATTGTACCTACCAGATTCATATAATGATGTTGGGTTCGTTGGAATACGCATCCGGTTCCCGGATTTCAAATCCTTAAACGATTTGATAATGATTATTCAGAGGGGTGAATTTCATGCCAAATTAAACGAAATATGGAATCAGCGTTTTGATTTTGATAGAATTCTATTAGAAATTTTATGTTTGATATTACGCAGAATTTAGAAATAAAATTCTATTACCACTTTAGTTACTAAAATCGTTTTGGTTATGCGTATGATAATATTTCATCATCACAATCAACAGCCTTTATCCGTCCTCTGCAGAACATAGGCCTCCCTCGATGAACGCCAAAACGACCGATCCTTTGCTACTCGCATCCAACATTCTTTAACCATAATGGCCATCCGTTCTTCTGAGTGCGTGACCAACCCATTGCCACTTCAACGTGCTTATTCTTACATGATATGTTAAAATTTAGGAATATATATTTTAAAGCTATTTATTTATTTATTAGACACAGAAACAACATAGCAAAAGCGGAATTACAGATTATATATATTATTTACAGATTATTAATATGGTCATGGTTACATTTGCATGTTAATTTCAGGTATATACAGCTATTTATACGTAGATTGTCCTGCACGAGTTAATAAACCTATCTAACGTGTACAAATTAATGATTATTAATTATAAGAATATAAATGATAGTATGTAAAGTAATACCTAAATTGTAAAAGCTATAGTTACAAGTAAAGAGCTTTTAAATTCGAGTGTATCTTAGAATTTCCGCATATCGCTACAGATAACACCGCTCACGAGTGTAGGTCAACGCGAGCAACGATTTGTACGGGAAATTCTCAGACACCGGAAAATTCGTATTTTCTAATAGTTTTCTTCAACTCCAAGGATCGCATGGTAATTTATAGCAGACGCGACAGCTTGTCGGAGACGTTTCGTTTTGTAGTGACTTCGTTTATGGAAGAAACTCGTTTAATTTTATTTTTCACACTTATACGTGCTTTCAAAACTTTAATATGTTTTTACATGATATATTTATTAAAAATGTATGTTCATTTAAAAGCCTTACTGGTGAGTTGATAAATCGAAATAAAAAATGATTGGAAAAGCGAAGTAAACGCATCTTGTAGGTATATATACTGCTATACTATACTATACTATACTATGCTATACCAACCATTGTATAATACTCATGTTTACAAATAAAATATCTTTATCTTTATCTTTATCTTTATCTTTATACTCTATGTAGGTACCTACTTAGTATAGGCATATATACCTACTTAGTATGTTTATTTTGATATTCACAAAACGTAACCTATCCCACCAATAGATCAAGACTGTAAGTTGCATTTCGATCCCGGGATGTATTTGCTAACAAAATCAATTTAAGTATTTATCATTTAGATATTCTTAGCGTTACTCTTAGTTACTACGAAACTGTATGAACTTAAAAAATCAAAAGTCTATCTTATTACTATTACTATTACTTTATCTTAAACAAATAGACTTGTCGCCCTACAGCCTAAATATATTATTGTTTAGATTTTTTTTTAATTAGGTAAATAAAATTTTGAATATTATATTCCCTACGTATAAAACCATTTGCAAGTTTCTTCGTTCGTACATTTTGGTGTCGTTCAGATATGAAACGTATTATGTAGGTGGCGATGTAGGTGAGGACGCGAGGGTATTGTTGAGAGGTCGGAAGCTGTGAAGACCTTTGTTCTAGCAGGGCACCCCGTCTATCTCATTACGTGTCGCTAGAGCCACGCGCATACGCCCGCCGGCTTAGCTTGGGAACTTTTCATAATATGATAAATTTGTTAAACTAACAATTACAAGATTTTTATGTATTAGTTAAACATATTTTTTAGGTAATAAAATAAAGTTAGCTAGAATTCACTCGCTGTTCCCTCGTGCACCCTTAACCTAACCTTACATATTTTTAGTCGTAATATGACCAGTATGAAGTTCTTTAGATTAAGAGATCTTGTTAGCTAGCTATATTAAACATTTTTGACCTTCTATCACTTAAATGCGCTAATTATTTGTACCAGCTTTACTAATAACCCACTGTATGATTCAGCTATTTGTTAAAGTTTCAAGAATTTACATTTAGCGCCAGTCATACCGTGCCGCAAGAAACTCTTCAGCTCAACTTAGTTACTTTATGACCCGTAAACTTTAATTGCCTCGCTTTCGCAGTGTTGGCCGTTTTTCGTGATCTTGAATAAACTAAAATAAGATTGCAGTGGAAATGTCTAGCGTCTAGTTTTCCAACCGCATTGTAACTAGTACTGTCGCATATCTTTAAGTTACTTCGTGTTATAAGTACATATTATAATATTCTACCAATTATATTCTATTTGGTATATCATACCATGGCACATCTTTCAAATTGCATAGTGTTATCTTTTTTTCATTGTGCGCACGATTAGTTTTTGCCAGTTTATTTCTATTATCAGGTAGCGTTCTTGTATTTCGAAAAGAAAGTCACGATGAGTAGTGTAACTTATATTAGGCAGACATCACATGGACGAATAGTCAATGGAAAATTTGGACCTTACGCAATAATTGTTTGTTAATGCGGTTATATTTTTAGGCGACATTGACTACTTACCTAGAGTAAGCTCTTGGTTTGTTTATTTCAACTAAAATATACTCGCTCTATACTACCTTCGTAGTCGTACAAATAACTATTATGATCCCTAAAACAGGATATTTTGCTGCTACTCCAGAGTTACATCTGAGTCCATTCTTTTGTACTTCTATTTTCTAATAACAGATTCGAAATAATCCTTTCAGTTAGAATGTTCCCATATGCACATATGCGGGGCGATCAATATAACGTTTGTGGGAGAGCTTTGTCCAGTTATAGATGGACTGAAAGGAGAACCCGCTCCGTATAGTGCATAAGGTACTGTTTATTTATCATCTTCATCGAACATTATAATATGTCACACAGTTTAAAACGAAATGAGGCGAAAAGAATGGGGCCATAGTTCACGTATGCTCTGGATTAATGCGGCGTCAGACTTTACAAATCGTATGACTTTTTAACCCTAATTGTCATGCAGGTTGCTTCATTATGTTTTCCGTTACCTCCAAGAAATAGATATTCTCATGTTCAGGTGCAAGAGAAAATTCAGTACAACCTTCTGGAGCTAAGACCTTTTGCTCTTTTGCTGAGACCCGTACTCACTAGTAGTATAAAATAGATCAGTAGATCTTTGGCAACTAGCATAGGTGCAGTTTGAACTGGTTTGTTAAGTCATCAAAGGACGTGCTAAATACAGATTAAATATTATTCTGACACGTAACAAACATTAGGGTCGACCAACTATCCGTATTATAGTTGCAATTATAGAATAAACCTTTAAAATTTCCTCCATGACGTAGACACGTTGCGTTCTTCGAATCGTAAATTTTCCACGAAAATTGATTTAAAATTGATTATAAATCGGAAGATTGAGGTTCCTCGATAAATCCAATTTGTAATTTGTTGGAACCTTTTTTTACAAATTCATTGATCGCTCCAATTTCCAAAGCACTTATATGTCAACCATCGGCGTTATTTAATTTAAAAAGGTTTGTTGTCTAACTCTCTTTACGTTTTTTGGGATTTAATCATATAACCCGCATAATAGGCATTAGTCTAACAAAAAAATCTGTGTCGCCTAAAATTGATCTTTCAAAATTTGCAAAGCAAAAAATACATAAAAATGTGAAATGGAGCTAGTTTTTATCTATTAAATTGTTGAATTTAGATTTAAAAAAAGTCGATTTATAACACTAGTGGAATATATTTTTTTTGGTCGAACCAAGTTAAGTAGTAACCCTAGTAGTAAACCTTTAGTTCTGTGGGACCCCTAACTAAAACTCCCACGTACCTCCTCCCGGCGCAGTGGACTTTAAACTGCCACGACACTGTCCAATGAGTGTCCATTGTCACTTTATCTGTTACTAAGGCAGTAATGAGGCCTACAGGCGCCATCGCTCGAGCGCTTTTTTAAAGAGCGTAAAAAAAGCGTTAGAATGAAACAAATAAATACCCATGGATGGATATATTCACACGAAAACGTTTTTAAAGTGTGTTTGACGTTTAATTGAACCACCCCGAACACCTAAGGGCGACTTCCTACACAATCTTTCTCACGCGGGCGGTGGATCCCCGGATCGGTCGAGGTCTGCGAGCGGTGCTACAGTTCGTCGCCGCCACGTTCTCCGCCTCAGGTTCCCATGGCAACCAACCTTATTAGTAACCTAAGTAACCTTTCATAATAGATTTAATATAATAAGGATACGAATATTATATATACACGTTGCTCCCCCATTTCTTTTTATGTTTTTTTATTCGTAAATACTAGGTCATGGTAAGATTTGAACGTATCGCAAATAATAACTACCTTTTGAAGAATCTCGCCGCCGTACGTACGCCTTTTTTTTTTTTTTTTTTTGATGACGCAGCGGAAATCATTTACGACCTTACCAGGGCCTGGGTAGGCGTACTGGCGTGTGTGGGGACTCGCATTTGGGTGCCCTACCCCACTAAAACCGCTGCGTGAGCCTTCAGCCGCTATAATTGAGGGACCCGGATCTGTGCAGGCGACGGGATACCCTCGGCGACAGACTGGTCCCGGCAAGACCAGATTCTCCACAATAGGGGGACTGCCCGGCTACGACTTGGCAGTCCCCACGACGTCGTGTCTTAAGCTGGGCCCGGGTTCCCATCCCGAGCCCGACACGAGCACAGGGGCTTTATTGAAGGCGCATTAAATAGCGCCTCCGACGCACCCCCGTTCGTCGTCTACGGGGGGAGGCTACGTCAGCGGCCTCCTCTTCGTCGGCCTCCTTCTGGGACATCACTGTCTCGCAGAAAGAGGCCATTGCCGTCCAGGACTCGTCAGAGCCATTGTACGTACGCCTGTTTCGGTGAACGTCAAGACGGGGTCAGCACTCCAGGCTATATAACTTTTGAACTAGTATATCGAATATAAATTTGAGTGTTTTTTGTTTCTGGTTTGTTACCAGTGAGTGTTTGCTTCTAGTTAGACTATAACGCATTTTCGTACTAACTTAATGTTAAATACGAGGTTAATAATTATTATGTCCTAAAGTTCATGACCATTTATTCCCAGGTATGAGATTTATTATGGAAGTTTTATTATCGTTTCAACAAACAGGATGAAAATTTGCTTAATCGATTTGATATTGTGTATCAGAATTGAAAGTAGGCGACGCAACTTTGTTTTATGTCTTCGCTTGATTTATGGCACTTGAAAGTTTTTGTTTGAGCATTATTCCCCGAACATGGACCCCATCGGGGATGAACTATACGGTAAGTTTTATTTGAGTTATAAAACGGAGTCTATATACAGGACAATTCGTATATTAATTTGATATGAGCGTCTCAAGTTATGGTCCTTACCTTGTTTTTAGTTTTTAGATTGTTTGGATCCTTTTATATTTATTTATTTATTTATATTTGGGAAACAAACAATTATTGTAACACTGGAATCTAAAACTAACAAGAAAAATACTATAATAAACCTACTTTGTCTTGATGTACTAGCTGAAATATATTATATTATTTTCACTAGCTTTTATTTTATAGCTTTTATATTTTATAAGTAATATTTTCATCTATCGGCGTCTGCATTGCCCTTCTTGCTTGTTTCTCTCTTGAAATAGTTTTGCTGTGTTTCTTGTTTTTGCTGTGAGACAAGAGCAGGACGGGCAGTGTAATTGTTGGCACCGAGACTTGACATCTTATTTCTTAGGATGGGCAACACACGAATATTTTTTTTTCTTTAACGCCGGGAAATGCGCTTAGGCATCCCGCGGGGGAGTGAGTCTCCCCAGGCGGGTATGTGGGACTCGCTGCGCCCGAAAGCTGGAAAGTGGACGCAGCTCTACCCACTAAAACCCGGCGAGTACCACCAATGACGCCTTTGGTGAGGTGTCCCGGACAAGCAACAGGGCGACCCTAAATTTTCAACCTTCTACGATAAACCCCTATTTTTTAATAGCAATAGTAGTACTCAGAACAAAGTCTGTCGGAACGGCTAGTATGGCTATAAATAAGCGACATAAATATCTGACGTGAGAATTATGAATAGATTCAGAAAACAGTCCAGACTGAACACGTACGTGTAGTCGAACCGTAAACATTTAACCATCCCTCGCACCTGAATATCTTCATAAAATACGACAACTTTATAGCCAATTTAGTTAAGCCAGATATTGTGGCAATTTGGAACATGACTTCACCGTATATACCCCGTAAACGTGAATCCCTTTGTTTGAATTGATAACATCTCAGTCCGCTTGTTAAACGAACAAATATGTATTTTAATATTCAAATGTATGTACGGGGTAAGTCCGCTGCGTCTTCGAGATTTGTCTCATACGCCGAGTTACGCTTGAACGGCTTACTCTTGATTGACAGCCGGATTATGTAACGTGGATTTATGTACAACATAATACACGTAATTTAAAGCACAGTGAGCGTTAGGTTATATCGTATATTGTAAATCGTGTTTTTATGACACATTTACAAAGCCAACAGCCATGATTAAGTGATTACGCGTGAAATGTGTATATCGGAGTTATTTTTAAAAACAAAATCATCAACAGCCGTGTTTCATTACTGGGCATTTTCCATTGCAAGAAGTAGGCCTCTTTTAACCTGCTTCTTGCAATGGACGACAAGACGATGAGCCACTCATCGTCCTAGTCTAATTCGTCCGAATCTAGCTAGAGGTAGAATATTATGATAGCTCTCTATATAGAAGAAACTAAATCTAATCTGGTCTATTATTTGTAATACTTTTGTAGATACGTAGTTAATTTGAGTTTTTATTTATTATAAATTATTACATGTAAGTCTATGCTTTCATCATCATCATCATCAACCTTTCTCCATCCACTGCTGAACAGAAGCTACTCATTGTTTTCTAATATTAATGCTATTTTCTCTTATTGTATTGAAACAACTTTTATGGATTATATTTCGCGGCTTTTTGCGAAAGTATCAGACATGTAAAATCTAAATAAACCACAATAAAATCTATAAAAATGTTTCATTATAACGAAAATTACTTACTAAAATTGCGTAAAAGGACGATATCTCTCTTATAATTAAATGAATATTATTTATCATCATAAGATGTATATGAATAATAAGAACGAAATAGCGAGATTAATTATTATTCCTAGGGCTTACGTGAGAATATATACTTCATATTTAGTAGGATTGACCCTAATCCTATGTTTGTATTTTCTGCCTATTCTGTGATATGAGTGATGTAACGTACGGTTTTATAGATGTGGATATTGTTCCTTCGGTTATGTATGTGTAAATAGACGAAATAGTTCAAGGCATTTTATCTTTTGTTTGTCAAATGTTTTTCTTTTTAAGTGTTACTTCTATATCGATATATAGGAGAAATCATAAAGGAGTGTTAAAATGATAATAATAATAATAATAATATCCATGGACGCTTTTACACCACGTTAATCTGGTCCCGTGCTAAGTTCTCGAAGAGACTTGTGTTACGGGTACCAGACAACGGAAATACATATATTTAATACTTTTTATATTAATACTTATATTTAAGATTTTTATTATATAATACACATATTTAATACACATCCATGACCCAGGAACACAGAAACTTTTTTTGTGTTCCCTGGCGAGATTCGAACCCGCTACCTCCGGCTTGTGCGCCAACGCGCTAACCACTGAGCCACAGAGGTCGTCGTCGTCGTCGATAGGCGAACGGATTGCCGATAAAGGTGACAAATTATTTAATAACTGAAAATTGTGACTCTATATAAATCTATGATTGTGACATTATTAAATTAAAATTTTAAAATAAAAATTGAGATTCCATGATGATGTCAAAACATCGCATTAGCTTGTCGTAGATGCGACCCTAAAAGTTTTTCCCCTATCAAAAGCTGTTAAACGCGGCTGAAGAAGTTTGCACTTCAAAAATTGTCACATTTTCTTTCACTTCACTCTAGACCGTCACGGCGCCACCTTAAGGTGGCGCCGTGGCTCGATTTAAATCGAGAATTGACTTATAAAGAAATATTTTAATGATAACAAGTGATATATTAAATGGATTAATAGATTTTTATTTTTATTTTTTATAGTTAAATATACTCATGCCACATATTCTCTTTTTATCCCAAATGTTTGTTACAACGATTAGTCACCGTAAACCCGTGGCATGATCATCCTGAATGCATATAATTTATACTAACAGTATTGTAATTATTTTGAGACGTATATAAACTATATAAATAATACTTCAATAGCTCGTGTAATGATTTTGCATGATTTATATTATTTTATACGATTTCACAAAATATATCGCGTTTGGCCGAGTGGTCAGGCTCCTATGCTCTTTACGTAGCGGTCGCGGGTTCTAGTCCCGTCTCCCGCCGAAAGTAGAAAGAAATCAAAGTAGGAAAGATTGATGGAAAAGAAGAAGAGGTAGACCGAAGAGGACTTTAACATAACAAATTAAATTAAATAATTATAAGCTACTCGCTGATAATGTGGCTTTATTTAAGGACATGGGTGAAAGAATTATTCCAATCTTTTTAATTAGTTTCGAAGCTAACTCAATGCAAACAAACGTACAATCAAATATTTCCTATATATTATATATATGCTATAAATAATCAAGCCGAATACAATTTTATATTTAATTTTCTCCAAATGGGGTACCATTTGGTTCCTTGTTAATTATCTGTCTTGAACTCTCTTTTTAATTAAATTAACGCAGCTGTTTCAGTATTGTAATCTAAGGAGACAAAGAAATTGAAAAAGGTGCTTTGTGTTTCTTGTACATTATATTATACTATGATATATCTAATCATCGTGTACGTGGAATAATTATCATTATTATTATTATTTTGTTATGAATATTAAAAAATATTTTAATAAAAAATAATTCTATACTTTTATATTGGAAATTTTATATACGGATTGTATTAGTTACGGTTGGATGGATTTCAAGGAAAGGTTTTTGGAATCATACACATTTCAGTACTTGTACTTTCTTATTCAGTGTTTTCAATTCATAATTAACCAACCAATACTGATCATGGTAATGATGTATTGATGATTGCTGATCATAGAAATGAACAATTATCTTGATGGACTCACAATTTTAAAAAAATCGAAAACGATTTGTACAATTTTGAGCTTTCAAAAATATTCAGAACGATAAACGCAAAAAAGATACAACTCGTATTTTACTATACCATAATTCAGATTTGACGTCCTGTAGGACTGTTCCAATATTAAACGTATTGTCTCGTATAAAACATTTCTATCTGATATCAAACTTTGTTTGGAATATGTGGTGTACAACGAAATTGTTGGAATTTATGTGTTTTATATTTTAAATGTCAAATATAATATGTGCTTATTTTTATTACAGGTACTGTCGCATGCTGCCTAACGCCTTATTCGAGTAAGCCTTGCAATAAGACTCATAACATTACCCCGCGGAGAGCCTTCAGCTTTCAGGTCCTTGGAGAACCATCCTGCTGAATTCTTCTGTCAAACAAGTTTTTTTTTTTTCATATATGGCATCAATAAATGGCCTGGGCTATTTAATTTCAACTATATTATGCCAATGGACTCTTAGGACTCTAGTCCGGAGGAGAACTCTAAGGAGGAACTCTTAAAACTATCAAATAGTTGATAAAAGATGGCGTATGTCAACCGATGTGTGTAACATGAATAAAAAATCTGTGTCAGCGCGGACGCACAACTAGAGTTTACTCTTTACGAATGATTATAAAATTACTTTTACGATATAATATAACAATGTTAATATTAATAAAAAAAATATTAATATTTACAATTACACTTAGGGCCTGTTTCACAATCTCCCTTTAAGTTCCCTATAGGCTATTGGCAACATATTTGACAGATGTTTGACAGATAGAGTATGGAGTATCTGTCAAACATCTGTCAAATATGTTGCCAATAGCCTATAGGGAACTTAAAGGGAGATTGTGAAACAGGCCCTTATGATTATAAAATTACACATGCCACAATTATGGGCTGCGGACGAGTGTCAAGTTTCGCTTTGCAAATAAAGTATCTGCTTGTTTCCACTGCAACCCACGGACCTGATACACATTTTCAACGTACGCCGCGGTCGCGGTAGAGCCGGGTCTTAACCCAAAGAAAATTAGTAAACACCTAACGTCTGATATTACTCGCCATTAATTTTCATAACTCGGGCTGATATATGAAATTCGATTCTTAAGGAGTAAACTTCAAGTACACGTTCATAAGTTCGGTTCACAATTCTCCCCCTTTCATTATAATAGTAATTATGCATTATATGTACAATATTATAACATAGTATTTAATAACGACATAAATTAATTATAATATGATAATATTCATTATTTAACATAATTGATTGTAATTACATAATATATATTACTAGCTGTCCCGACAGACTTCGTTCTGCTAAAATCGCTATTAAAAAATAGGGGTTGATCGTAGAAGGGTGAAAATTTAGGGTTGTATTTATTTTTCAATGCCACATTATAAAAAAATAAAAACAAAAAATTTCGTCCAAAAATTAACAAAAAAATTTTAAAGGTGAACAACCCCTATCACTTAGGGGTATGAAAAATAGATGTTGGTCGATTCTCAGACCTACTGAATATGCATATAAAATTTCATAAAGATCGGTCAAGCCGTTTCGGAGGAGTACGGCAACTAACATTGTGACAGGGAAATTTTATATATTAGATATTGTTACTGTAAGAGTTTAATTTGAATATCTAAATGAGATTTTTCATTATTTGCCACGACATGACTTCGAATCAAATAAAATTCTATCATTTTTACCATACACAGCATGTATGTAACATTTCGTCAAATAAGTCGCGGCTACGTGCGACTGTAGTTTTGATCAATGCGAAGTATTAATCTTGGTAGCAGTTCTATTTCATAATAGAAAGGAGATCCATTCCGTATCTCGGCTGGCGGGCTGGCAGGGATTTCGCTTGCGAATCACACTTTATTATCGAATGTCAGTGCGGTCATGAATAGCTTAGAAACTAAACGCCCCGGGAAAAATTAATCTCGTGTCTCGTGCCAACAAATATTGTTGTTTGGTTGTGGGTTCTGAGGCTATAAGTAATCTCGGCACGTTATGCACTCGGTCGGATGGTTTATTGGAAAAGTGGATCGCGTACGGAAACTGTTTAATGCCCCGCCAATGTTTGATTTTTATGTTAGCTCATACGACCCATATATTTTGCCGTTTTACGTTTTATTTTCGCGCGTAACTTTTTTTTTTTTGTGTACATTGATCTAATTTGAGCTGCCATATATGATATATGTTTTGGAGGCATTATATTGAACAGTAAAATTGGTAGGTTTTATTTGTGGTAAAATTTCACGCGAATGTTTTAGAAAAGTCCTTGGTTTCAACGCATGGTAAATAAAATAAAAAGAAAAGAGTAATGCTTAGAATGGCGTATTATTTGTACGACATTCTTCTTAATTCTTATGGGAATAAACTCTAACTGGATAAAAACATACTCAATACATGGCTTACTGTAGGTATATTTAAATTCCATAAACATAGAATCGTCTACGATGCGTATATATCTTAGCATAATATTTCTACTAATATAAAAAAGTAAAGTATCTTGCCTTTATGTCCTACTGCTGGGCACGGGTCTCCTTCTTGAAATCAGACGTGGAGGGTAATGGGCCTTAGTTCACCGATGCGCTGGCCCAGTGCGGGTTGGTAAAACTTCCCCATCATGGTTCAGGCCTTGTCGTGGCGGTGGGGCACAGTAGCCCAGGGTGACCCAAACACCTTGGGTGAAGTGAATTGAGCCGAGGGGGCTCTTTGTACCCCTCTTATAAGAAGAGGGGACAAAAGAGCAGGGGGCAAGGGGTGAGGATGGGAACCTCACCTCATTGTACTGTCCAGACGTTGGGAGTGGTTGTTCTGTGGTGCGGGGCAACCGCTCTGTGGAGGTGGCGTCAGTCCCCTGAGGGACTGACTAGCCGTCGAGGTGCCCTGTTGCTTGTAGATCCGGGGCACCTCACCAAAGGCGGCATTGGTGGCACTTGCCGGGTTTCAGTGGGTAGAGCTGCGTCCACTTACCATCTTTCGGGCACAGCGAGTCCCACATACCTGCCTGGGGAGCTGGGTGCTGATAATTTGTATGATGAACATATTATGTAATCTGCTCCAGGTCATGTAAGTGTATTGTATCTATATATTATGTTTATATGCATTCCTTCTAGTGATACCATACATGTTCTTACGAACTAAGGACGGGGCTAGGTTAACGCGCTTGATCGTTGAACAATATATTTTAATAACTAAATAACATTTATTTAGTTATTAAAATATAAGACGATTAAATCACTTACAACACATCGCTTAGCGTTTAAATCCGTCCTAGCCTCGACGTTCGGTGGTCGATAAGAAATGTAAACTAAAATCAATCGTTTTGTACGCGCGTCGCGCAATTGTATGGCGCGGAACTGCTTGGAGTACTTTAGATTGTAATCGGTTTGAGGCGATTATAATAATGCTGTAATAACGATTTGATGTCTAGTTGACGCTTTGATTAATATCTCCTTACTGAGTACCAGTTGGGTCTACTGCCGTTTACTAAATTACTTTTATGTATAGCTACTAATATAAAAAAAATCTAAACTATTTTTACCTTGCTCGGTAAAAGCTACGGACTCTCGGACTAAAATCAACTCAGCTCTAGAGCTCTTAGGAGTTTCATAGTAATTCTTGGTACCGAGAATTTGACAAGCTTATAATTATTGTTTATTTCAAAAAACTTCTAAAGCAACATCTAACCACTCTTGATATAAATTAGGCGTGTTAGAAGTACTTACTTGACCCTTTATTATCACTGCCCTCTTTCACCATATACTTTTACTATGTTCACTATTTTTAACAAAAATAAAGTCCACTAACAAAGTCGAGCCAGCTCATAAACAGCTCTACATTTAATTCGGCCTTAGACTAGCTTTAACGAAGTTAAGCTCAATCTTAAAGAGTCGCATTAGTAAGCTCTTAACAATTGCATTCAGTGCAATATCGAAGGGAACTTTTAAAACAAGTTGTCCATTAAAATTCATGTTGTCGAGCGCTGCACTTAGCTCTGTATAGCTGAAGTTCCTTCGTTCGGATAAGGTAAGGCCTCTTACGTTAGACATAATCCTTTATAGCTTAATGCAACTGGAGTATTAAAATTTATACAATAACTTTCTGGAGTTGTAAAATTAAATATTACGCTTGCTGAGCTTAAACTTAGTTATGATTATATTAGTTTATAAAGGTGAAGATGAAATTTACTGTTTGAATTTTGCCATATACGTACGCCGGTTTTGATTGCGGTGACTGTTTCGGTGATATAATATTTATGTGAGATATATCTACCAAATTCTAGCTTAGTTTCTCTCCTATAATGCTCTGGCTTGCAATAAACGAAGTAACAATTTCATTTAGTATATAACGAACTAGTAGGCTGACATACGAAGTATCAAAGTACAATTTTTGAAAGCCCCGATATTTATTTGATTTGTTTAATAAAAACGAATGGTTTTCTAAATTTTATATGAATTTCTTATTATTTAGAAACATTGTTTGACGACCTCTGTGGCTCAGTAGTTAGCGAGTTGGCGCTCAAGCCGGAGGTAGCGGGTTCGAATCTCGCCAGGGAACAATTAAATTTGTGTATTATATAATAAAAATCTTAAATTATATAAAAAATATTAAATATATGTATTTCCGTTCTCTAGTACCCGTAACACAAGTTCTTCGGACGGGAAAAGATTGACGTGGTGTAAAAGCGTCCATAGGTATTATTATATTAATATTATTATTATTATTTAACGATTTTATTGCCTATAGCTGCATAAAGTATCCGAAACGTCGAGAATGTGGAAAGCTTATTCAACTGTGACAAAATATTCAATTTCAAATATATAAAGTAAAAGTAAAGTATCTCTAAAATAAGGAATCGTCACTTAAGTGCTAAATTAAACGTTGAATATCTATTTTAGATATAATATATATATAGTAAATTTTGGACGTGTACAATCAGGTGCGCACAGATTTCATTTTAGTTTAATTAATTTGTTTAATAAATCCGTAGTAGAGTGCACCGCCTGACGCTCCTCCAGTATGAATTTATATCACGGGACGTGTTCACAATTTATACCCATTCCCAATTATCTTAACTAACTTATACAAGTTCCCAAGTTGCACCTTATATTATTATGGAAATATTATTCTAGACGAGTGTTGATGCGCGACGATCTCTCATATCTATTTACTTTTGTCGAGTACTTCAGACATTATTGTGACTAGAAATAATGAGTGTTTTTTTTTGTCAGAATGATTGCCAAACAATCTCATTCGACCTGATTGTCGCGGTGCCAGTAATTGTACTGCCGTCCAATGCCTGTTTGGCCCTTATTTTTGAAACACAGTAATTATCCTTTGACAGAAGTATGGACAGTTCCAATGTACGGACGCGTGTCATAAGACTTCCATAGATTAATGAGTAGATGACTACGAGATTAATACGAATTTATACTAATTTTATTACGATATACAATAAAACTAGTACGAGGCTATGCAGGCCTCTGCGCAGGAGTGGATTGCTATACCGGCCAGCGATAATAGACTTGCGATTGCAGTGGTTATGTATTTAAATTGTTACGCTATTATAAAATTATCCAAACCTATTCTATGCCGTATCTGAAAGTACCAACAATACATGAAGGCAGTTCACATTAACGTGTTGCGCAAGTTGTAAACTTGTTGTGAACTAATCTAAGAGCATATTTGCACTTGACGACAGTTATGGCGACGACATTGTTGTGCAGAATAGAGTTTGTCCTTTATAGGCCTCCGTTTAGTTTTAATTAAGCCAGCTTTGAATGTTCATTCACGATTGCGGCCGGCCTCGGTGAGTCCGAGGATTAATATTTTTGTAGGGCACCGAGATGAGGCGACTGACTACTTTTATGAGATCAGCGACACTGAGTAATTAAAGACAATATTGTCTCTGCTCTGTTACGTGAAAATTTATTTGAGTCTTACGTCCGGTTCCTGAAACGTTGGTCAAAGTGTATTTCAACTAACATGGCTTTTAAAGGCGGTTAACATAGGATTATAGAGTCAAATTTGACAGCTTTTCATCGTAGTGGCCATGTCAACTGACAAGCTGATCAAATGAAGTAATTTAACCATGCTTCTAGCAAGTCATTTGTCACTTAACAAGAGATTTGACAGTTGGCTTGTTAATTTTTGCGTTGATCAGCCTTTCAAGCCTTTCCTGAAAAATTTCATCTCAGTTGTTATATTTATGTAAGCTTATTTCGCCCGGGGTAAATAGGCCGGTGTTACGTATACAGGTTCCGAACAAACTATTTGAACTGATGATAAGAAAATTCCCATCTATTGAAACTAGTGGTCTAGAAACGGGAATTTTGTATTCAACGCAAATGAAATACTATATTAAGTTTTTTATTGAGCGCATCGGGACTCGTTCAGCCTCCGCATCTTACTGATTTTATTTACCCATTCAATCTAGGTCTTCGTTTGATTACGAGGTAAGCCCCGCGCTTCGGGAAAAATTCAATAGAATGTCATTCTGATATGAAATAATTATACATTTTCAACAATCGCAATTCACGTCCGCGGGTGATAAATTTCAAAATTGTTTTAGTTAATATTTCACAATATCCGTTTGAGTGGCTCAAACATTTAAGTTAAGATCCAAAGCAACCAAGATGTAATTAAAATAAATATTTGGCACGAAATCCGGGTCGAGGCGGTTAAGTAGAGGCATTCCCGCCCTTTGAACAACTTCTTGTTTATGTTTGCTCATTATACAAATATAAATGGGAATTCCGACGTAATCTAAAGAAACTTGGAGGTAACCAGGTTAGACTCGGCGAAACTCCTTTTCATTAACATTTTATAGGCGTTTCGGGGGAACGATGGCGTTTAGATGAACAATGACGTAGATAACATTTATGGGGTGTAATATATTTTTATGCGTTTCATATCTAGGTCGGTACAGGTGAGTCGGATTAACAGAGCTTATGATGATTAAGCAATTATAAATGTTTTTGTGAAAGTGAAGTCAAAGTATCATTATTCGTCTACATCGCTGACGATTTTCTGATCATTTCAAGGAACGCCAAAGCCAAAGATCTCGCCCAAATTATAATTTGTTAGGAGTCGGATATTAAAAACTTGCCTTCAATCTTGTTTTCAATCAAGGGGTGTGTATATTTTATTATGACTGAAACTTTGGAAGAGGCCAATGTCCATTAGAAGACGTATAAATACTGATGATGATGATGATGATGATGGTTTTATATGTCATCGATGAATAGAATACTGAGATAAAAGTAGATGGTATCCTTGTGTAGCGGTGGTATGCGCTCGCCGCTCGATCTGTATGCACGACGCTTGCATTATTAACGCCGAGACGTCTGTACATTAGCAATCCGACTGGATGCGTGGTCACGGACCGCATATCGCATTATAATGCCATTACTGATAAGGGATAGCAATGTTGTACTTAATATAACAATAGTATTAATCTTAAACACGTTAAGAATATACCAAAGCATATAAACCGTGAAGTGCAGAGATAAATTATAGCCTACTAGTTGTTCCCGCGGATAAGCCCGAAGCAAAAAATTGTTTCATCAATACAACCAAGTACAACCAAGACCTCTCGTGGTTACTCAGACATGTATATATTCCATAGGCACTTAATTTAATTATTATTATGGGGATCGCTAACCACTTACACTACAGTGGCTCATCTGTGCCTTTGATAACCGAACAAAAAGAAAATAATTGTACAATAACTCTGTCTTTTTTAAGGGAATTAAGTTTTGCAAGAATCTTAAATTAGCCTAAGATTAAAATGCTATTTTCTTTAAAGCATTTTTTTTAGTAATAAATACGGATGAAATGGCAGGGAACATCTCTCTAGTTATATTATACTCATCTACCCCCCCCCCCCCCCCCCCTATAAATTGATCGAAGAAAGCCAATTTCGATGAAAAAAATGGACGCACAAATATTTTGTACACAATTTATGTTTAGACAATATTTGTACACGACATACATTGTCCTAACACAAAATTCATATCTAAAAGCAAATTGGGTGACCCTTCCATGGAAAGGGCTAATAATTTTACCGATTTTATTTGCTAGGTGCGGTCTTTATAATAATTTAGTTGGAAATACGAAAATGGTATTCTGTTAATGAAATTTATACTGCATTGAGGGTGACACTAAAATAAATTTGTTAGGTTGTAGCTATTGCTCCCGACTTGACTTGTTTGAAATTTTGTTTGAAACGTTGTTGAGACGAGGTATTGAAGTTTTTGGCAGTATACCTTTCGCTTTTGTCAGCAAAGTAAGTCAATGATGAAACGTCAATTAAATTTTAGTAATTATTTTCCATCATACATTCTAAAGAACTGGAAAACTCGACTATAAAAAAGTTTGTGCTGTGTGTTTTTATTCCTTTTTAACTTTCTTTACTTCTTCCGAAACCATATGCATAAGTTCTCGTCTTAAGACATCAGATGTTATATTAGAAGGTACATTTTTCCAAAGTGGCCTATTATCAGGATTTACAAACTATTTTTTAAACATTTTAATGTCAATGAGTTTGACATCGTCAAATCAAAAATAGAAGAATCAAAAGCCGCTTACAAACTTCCCTTTCCAATAAAACGAGTTTGATATAAAGTCAGTATGTTAAAGCTTATCGAACATCAATGCCACTTCACAGACATGTCAACCTTGGGCACAGAAAACACATTTCCCGTCTCATAAACATTTTCCTCCGGAATTATATGAAGGAGTTTGTTTGATCATGTAATGTTCTTTTAACATATATATGTACATCGAAATGTATTAACGCCATACATTCAAAAGGATTTTTAAATATAGACGTTGGAATTTTGAAATTAATATGTTTGTCGAATATGCCATTTCCAGGACATGTAAACGTTTTCTTACAAATGTTTATGAATATGTTTGCACCAAACTCAAATACTTACTAGATTTAGTATATGTAATACTAGAATCGGGTAGTGGTGAAATTTGAATGAAATTAAGAAAGACAGAGAGGTCACAAATACAGAGACAGAGAGATATTTATATAGATACTATTGGTTGGACAGCAATGTGCTTGAAAGACCCGAAGAAGTAGGTCTTCGATGGATTTTCATAGGTGAAGATAATTTCAAAAATCGAATCCAATCATCTTCTGTATAAAACATGTAAAGTGCGAATAAATTGTTAAATCACGTAGGCCAGTGCTCGGTAGACTGGTCAACGCTTTGTTCCACTGCTCATTTGCTTCGGGATGCAAATTGATACTTGTGAGTTGTGACATAGCATCAAGTTCCCAATACAGCACTTATTTCAAAGCAATAGCTACCTAATACAGATAGAATCTTTACTACTAATAAATTCAATACTCCTCAAATGAATCACGTAGGCCAGAGCTCGGTAGACTGGTTAACGCTTTGTTCCACTGCTCATTTGCTTCGGGATGCAAATTGATACTTGTGAGTTGTAACATAGCATCAAGTTCCCAATACAGCACTTATTTCAAGCAATACCTAATACAGATAGGATCTTTACTACGAATGAATTCAATACTCCTCAAATGAATAAGATTAGAGTTGCAGAAGTCTTAATTAGAAATAGTTCGTCGCCTTTCGCTAAACTTAATAATGTCATTGCAGACTTTGGGCGTCCGAGGGATCGATTCAGGGATTATTGCATTTTTATTTGAGTCGCGTCTTCAAAGGTAGCGTATTCATTAATCGCTTTATAACAGTGAAAGTGCAAAGTAGAGCGTACAGGCACGCTTGAGCACTGACTCTCGGCGAGCTTGAATTCATTATTATCTCCTATCCGAGATGCGCTTCAAAGAAACTCCTAAGATATTTACCACTCCAAAGATACGAGACTAAAGGTTTATTGTGTAAGAAAAGGCTATTAACTGAAAATATCGTTTGTTCCAGTGTATTCTCTTCTTACGTTTCACTTCTTTTTCAAGATTAATGTTAATTTGGTAGTCCTCTTCTGGCTTATTTAAGTGTTAAATTCTTTGTCTAGATTCTACTATATAGCAGTTTTCATTTAAATTTTGGTATGATACAAATACTTGAATTTTATTTATTGGTACAGATGAATGTATTTTAATTTTTTTTTATCGAAATACATTTTGAACAGGTTAGAATTTTACTTAACTTGTATACAATATTTACGATGAAAATAAAATACTGTATTTAAAAAAAGAAGGATTAACATAATCACAATGTTTTGGGGGTCGTAAAACTGATTTATATCGCTTCCTTCAAATATACAATAAAGAATTTTCAGAATAAACAAAAGCCATGATAGAATACAAAATTTTAAATATCCCGTTTTGATGCGAGCTTTTTTATAATCATGAAAATGATGAGTTAGATCGTAGATTGGAAACGTAGATGTATTCAGTCATTAGTATTGACAACTGAAGAACTGACCCGACAATTAATAAACTTTTGACACGAACATGTTTATTTAAAGGATTTTAGCATTTTGTCCATTAGTCCAAGTGATCCAACGTTACAAAGCTGAGGTTAATATATTTTATATAATGAGTTTATATTTTAAAATTTTCACGAACTTTGTATTTAAATCTATGCTGTTATATTCAATTCTTTCTACTTATTTTAATTTTAATCAAGACATGATTTTTCAAAAATTGACGAATGATTTGTTTAATTTTCTCTTCTCTTCTTTCTTGTCTACTAAAATCGAAAGTACACAAATACGTACAAACATAAATTGTTACTATTATAATGATACAGTTGAATATACAGTTTCTAACTTCTTATCGCTAATCTATCAAAGAGACAAACATGCAAACTATGCTATTGACCGACAAACATGCGGGCCCCCGTGACCTATGTACATTTGAACACAAATCGCTCCACTTAGCTATCCAACTATAAAGCTAATACGTAATGCTCTCAATAACGTTAATTGTATGTAAAGGTTAGAAAATGATGCCGTTGTATCGATTTGTGCATCGCGTAATTGTTTGTTAAACGGTTATTGATTTATTTGTACGATTATTATCATGAGTTTTAATTGATTATAATGGCTGGTTTATTCCCAAAACACATTTTATGAATACAAATGATCTATACCGGGTAATAAATGTTGATTTGTGTATAGAAATATAGGCAAGTGTTTGGTGCTTTTTATGAAAAGTTAACCTTCTGTGATTTTACTTTTATTTTTAATATTTGAGAGCCGATCAAGTTTGTGTTCGTAAGAATAAATCGCGGATGTTATGATCACTTTATGATGAAACCCCTTAACAAAATAAACCAATGGCAAAGCTTAGTTTTCTTGAAAGATAAATGTTCACATTACTCTTAAGTATTATATCTCTATCATTTTGGATTTTATCTGTTACGGTGTTATATTTCTGTCTAAATAAATAAATAAAATAAAAAAAATAAATATTCAATCCTATATAAATAAATTATTTTCAACGCAAAGTCGTTGTCTGATAACAAAACATATATAGTACATATTGTTTTGATTTTTCAAGTTAATGAAGTGCCTCGGTCGCATACGAACGCGACGTTTGGCAGCGGCGGCCACTTGAGACGCTGGCTGCCGCCCAATGCTCTTTATCTTAATGTACTCGCCTGTCCTCTTCCTCACTGCACCCGTAACTCTCCTCCCCACTTAACAATTGTTTCAGTTGCGACGCGTCGTTAACGGGAAATTTGATACGAACGTCCCACCGCAATAATATCTCTGCGGAAATGCTAAGCGTATACGTATATTAAAAGCACCAAAATGTAAACTATTTTTAAATTTTCTAGTAGAATTGGCTTAACTTGAAATTTTCGCTAGAAGCTAACGTGGTATCGGTGCAGGAATTTAATTCGGCTGTTGCTCTTCCCGCTGAGTGACGGTTTGTGACGTGTTGCGACATCCCCGCGATTTTTCACCACATTCTGTGTAAGGGAGTGGATTTATACTGAATAGTGACGATGAAGTTTCCGGAATGTGGTAGTGTTTTACCGTAATAAGTTTGCGCGATAAAAGTTGTAGTTTGCTTTATCGTTTGTTTTATTTGATGTACGCGAGCGCGTGAATGTCATGTAGAATGAAGATTGTTAACATTATGATCCAAGTACACATGTACCTACACACTTATCCTTCTGACTATAGACATTAAAGTTCTGAAAATATTCATTTTGTACGGTTGTTCATTTCTCAAGTGAGTTTTAGCGAATCATTAGGTTGATAGACGATGCACATAATTAGGCTGTAAAAATGAGTTTTTTAAAATATGCTGTGTTGGTCGACAGCAGAAAAGATAGTGAGACAGTGTTTCTTTTTAATAGCAAAGGAGTGCAAACGGGCAATGAAAGCCTTTTGGCGACCACGGCCGCCCATAAACAATCAACACGACCACAGCTTATGCAGATGCGATGAACTTTTTTCCCTATCACAAATGGGCCACCGTACTCATAAACTACTCGAAACGCGACAGCATTCCACCAGACCACCCCGGTTGTGCCGGCCCAATTCGGCTGCAAAGCAGGACTTTTCCTCTTACTCAGTGTAGATAAGAGTTAGAACAATGGAAGGTTTAAAGGACTTACAAATCCTCCTTCTTCTGCATTTTGGGCAAATAAAAACACCTATGTCAATTATTATTTGCATCTATTTTGATTTAGGGTAAGATGAACGCGTTTTAGAAGCTATAAGGTCTACGACAAAAAAAAAATAGAATTTACAATACATAATTTTCGTGCTCTTAATTCTCAAAATTATTCAGCCGCATTTACCAAGAACAAGACACATAAAACACGGAAAAGAAATTGGGGTAGCTCATTCGATACCTCGTATAGTTGGAATGGAATCACGTTTCATTTGACGCCGGATATAGAACCTCGAGTTACAGGTCTATTTGACTGCATGATGCTACGGCGGCTGCGATTTCCTCTCACCCATTGCACACACGCTTACCGTCGAGAACAAAACGACCACGATTTTGCGATGTGTTTTATACGTTCTGAAAAATATCCGAATATAGGTTTAATGTAGTAAGAATTATTTGGCTAGAGGGTTTATATATAATATGTTATATAATATAGGCGGTATATAATATAGGTCGCGATCAGAAGAAGTGTTAGAACGAGGTAGATGAAGGTTTGAAGCGAATAGTCTTGTAGCGGGTGGCATACGCTGTGCCGTGCTTCCGGCTGCCTGGGTACCACCATCAGATAGTCAATCGCTTACCATGAGTTAACGCACGTCTACCGGTTTGTCTTATCATCATCATCATCATCATTAGCCTTTATTTATTCACTGCTTAACATAGAACTTCAAGATGGAAGAGAAAAGGCGACCAATTTCTTACCACACGCATCCAACACGGACCGGCCACTGCAAGAAAATCGTCTTCCCACCTGGTTAAAGACCGACCGACTCTTCATCTATCTAGACGCGGTATAAATGTCGATTGAAGACGCGACCACCACTCCTGAACCTTATTGTATCATCTGCCATTCCACCCATACACTCAGGTGACAATTTTAACGAGTTTATTCATCATAGATAGTCATACCTGTAGATACAAGTTGTCTAGTCTGTCTTTGTCCTATGTCTTGAAAGATTATAAATTAACATGGTTATTTTCTTTTTAATTTTTTTAAATGCTTAATATGAAACAACAATACTAAAACATCGAAGCTCTCCACAATCAAAAAAGAGTCACTCAATATACCTAGTAGCCTCATTTTTTGTTATACTGTTCTCTATTAAATAATTCCAGTCCTTATTATAAATTTGAAATGTCTGTGTCTAATATGCTTATTTCAAGTTCAGGTTAGAAAAAAATGCTTTCGCGTTAGATAGTCCATTTATTGAAGACGATATATTTGCTTGAGAGGTACACCCTTCACAATAGTGCTTTGTTGTTTTTCTTTGTTGAAGCTAGTGAGATTTGATACATAAAATATGTTGTCTAGACTCATAGGAGTCGTCTTTCAAATGAGTTAGCTAAGATAGCTAGAAAGTTTATTATCTGTTTATACAAAATTCTCATGTAAAACTTTTTGTGCCGTCTCAGTCTGTCTATTTTTAACCGACTTCAAAAAGGAGGAGGTTATGTAAAATTTCTTAAGACTATTATCATATAGTTAGTCTAGGTAAGATTTTTTATTACACAGATGCTTTCTCTCTGCTTTCATATTAGAGCCTTGATCTTGTGGGCAGAGTAATCGCTATTCCCGTCTCTCTGTCAATTTCTTCACATCCGGATACGATACGACGTTGTAAAGTTACTTCAAATACCTACACTAATTTATGTATGTATTTTTTGTCTATGTTCAGCAGTAGATGCATAAAGGCTGATGATGATGATGATCGTGTATTCAAAACTGTCTAATGGAGAAGTAAATGGTATCATCCGGACAACGGAAGTGTCAAAGTCGAATGCAAAATATGTTAACGTAGTCAATATGGAATATCTTTAATGGTACACAGTATGGATTCAAATCCTGACATGTCAGCTTGAATATCCAGTTCGGAACCGCTTAGTCATGGCCAGCGAGATTAATATAAAATGTGTCAATCGTGTGGTTCGATGGCAGTAGCACTAATGCTCCTGTCTCAGAACCGAACAGGGCGTGTCCGTCTGAATGCCGGCCCGCCCTCTTACAAATGTTATTTAATCGAACCATTTGTGTAGAGATTGCTTGTCATCGATGTTATACATGCGGTATTAGTGTCATAAGGTTATTGGTACGAATGGGCAAGTAGACACGAGTCACCTTAACGAGTTACAACAACACGTCATGTATCTATATCTATATCTATACTATCTATACTAATATTATAAAGAGGAAAGATTTGTACCTATTTTTGTATGTTTGTATGTTTGTATGTTTGTAATGAATAGGCTCAAAAAGTACTGGACCGATTTCAAAAATTCTTTCACCATTCGGAAGCTACATTATCCACGAGTAGCATAGGCTAAATTTTATTCTGATAAAAATAGGGTTCCTTAAGATATTTTGGTTTTTCGGACACAAGGTGTAAAAAATGTTATTTCGCGTACTAAGATCCCGTTGTAAATCTTAGTTACCGCGGGCGAAGCTGCGGGCAACAGCTAGTATTCGATATAGAAATATCTGTGTTTAAACCCGCTCGATCCTGACGAAAAACTTTTAAAAAACCACTCTACAAATTCTACATGTTTTTATCGACTCACTACCAATACCAATTAAACTGCAGATTTTTTAAACGACTTCAAGGAACGAGGCGTTTCTCAATTCGACCGTATATATATGCTTTTTTTTATTATTGGACTTTAAGAACTTTAAAGATTAAATTTATTGATTCAAAAGATTGTAATCTTAAGATTACTTAAGGAAAAATATAGTCAACTCTATACGATGCAAAATTATCTATATCCTATTGAATTTTTTTTACGAATTCCATCTGAAATTAAGGCTTTGCAATAGATACTAAGAATTCACATTTACCGTCGTGTTATCTTTTGAAATGCAACTACAGATAAAAATATAAAATGTCCAACAGGTTGAGCGCGCGAAGTCGACAGAGCCTACAGGCAAATACGCAATAACGCCAAGTAAACGTTACGTCCCGACGCGCTAATGCTAAAAGGCCTCCCTCAGCCTCCAATCCGACACGGACTTGTTGAGTTTACATACGGATTATTCTTTCCTTTTTTTTCCATTAGCTTTTTCCTGCGAAGGGTTAACCGGCCCTAGTAACCAAAGAACAAATATTGCATGCATGTCTTTACAGATTAACACAGTTTGGTGTGACTGTTGACTTTATCATCAGCTACGTCCGCTCACTTTTGAACATGGCGTATTTCAAAAACTAGACACCGAATGAGTTTTTCTTAGTTAGTTATGATATGAATAAGTTGGAAGGATTAAAGAGTTAAATTATAATTAATGTATTAAATGAATTTAAAAATGAATGAAATGAATTTAAAAAACAAATTAATCAAGCTATTGTTCAATGAATTCAATTGTGAAAAGGTGAAGTGAATTGGCATAAATGAATGAATTCACCTAATAAATATGGAGAGTAGTAATCGTCAGCCCGCATTTATCAATTGCTGAGTACATAACATGATCACTCATAGGTTGCCTATTTATTTATTTTGCTTAAAAATATATCTAATGAAATCTGATTTTATCGTTCAGAGTACGTCATAAATCGATAAACAGCGATGATTATGATAGCAAAAATAATAATTTTATCATACTTTCAAAATTGTAAATAACCAACCCCAAAGCTTAGTCCATTAGTACATTAAGCCTTACTATCAGCCGTGCTTAGTGGGTAAAGTAGAAAACTTACAGGCTTAACGAAAACACGCTGAGGTGTTTGAGAGCGAAGTAATATTTCAAACTTATCGGACGTAATAACACAGGTAAATAGTAGGTAGATAATGTTAATGCCGTGTAGGAGTAAGAACTCTACATTTATACTGGGGATGCAGAGCCTTAAGTATTCCAATAGGTGTACAAAAGTAACAAACTCTTGTCCCTTGCACAGGAGTGATCTTAAATTCTTATACATTAACGTGAACTGATTAAATGTAATTGGTGTTATTATCTTGCAAAAGATTTTAATTCTAAAATACGACTTTTGTTGCTTTAAACTATCCAAAATGTTGATGATTTAATTTTAAAAAAAACTTTATTTTTAATAAATAAAAGTCACCAAATAATAATAAAAATATGAAACAGCTAATATACTAAAAAAAAATCCTGTCTTTTTGCGATAATAGTACATACTGTTAATAGTACAACAACTAGCTGTTGCCCGCAGCTTCGCCTTACAGCTTTAGCCATATAGCCATTCTCGATAAATAGGCTTTCTAACACTGAAAATAATCATTCAAATCCGGTAAATAGTTCCTGAGATTAGCGCGTTCAAACAAACCCCTCCAAGGTTTTTTTTTCGCGATAAAAGGTAGCCTATGTCCTTTCCCAAGCCCTGGTCTATATGTGTACTAAATTTCATAAAAATCGGTGCAGTGGTTTAGGCGTGAAAGCGTAACAGACAGACAGAGATACTTTCGCATTCATAATATTATAGTAGGAATATGGTAGGATAGGATTTAAATTAGGTAAGGATAGTAGGTACCTAATTAATTTTATCAATATGTAATCTGTTTAGAATACATTTTTTAATATTGAAACGCCTAGATTTTATCTGTCGACTAAAATGTTATTTTATCGACTTTGTATTCATATCCCTGATTAAAAATTTTACATTATGTACATAATGTCCATCAACTGTCCAATATTTTAAGCTAAAATATACTAAACTAATATAACTAAATGAAACTGGAACTGATAATCAAAAGCTTTTATTAGGTTTGTTTGTAATATTTAGATATCTTTTAAAGCTAATATTGAATTTATTTCATTATTCCGTTCGGGTAAAACTTTTACACAATGACATGACACAACTATATTTCAAAGTTGTACAAATAAAATGGATGAAGTTTATTAAATCAACAGTTAATTTTAATATTTCAAAGTAACAAAGCGAATTGTAATAAAAATAATATCTATGACCCGCATTTGTTAAGCGAACAACTCTTTGAAGGGAGAAAAAAATCCCTTTGTTTATTCCGGTAATACTTCAGTATGCTGTTTCCGGGCTTAATTAAAACGAGTCTGAAATCAGTTAATTTTAAACGAACGTCATCTGTTTGAGAGTATGAAACACTGTTAGGCTCTCGCCACACAGATAAAGTCGTTTCTTGCTTTTTGTTTTGTGTTTTTATTCGGTGATACGTTTTCCGACATTGGTATATTTTAATTGGATGAGTATGATATGTTATGACTTACCTATCAATATAATATGTAAGTGATAGAATATTTTATGTACTTGGTATAACAGTTGTCATTATGAAGGAATGTAAATATCTTAATATATATAAATCTCGTGTCACAATGTTTGTCCTCAATGGACTCCTAAACCAGTTAACCGATTTTAATGTTTTTTCTTTTAAAATGTGTGCTTTTCTCCAACTTAAAAGATAGGATAGTCTATTTCTCAAATTTGAGATTGCAATTTTATTTATTGCAAATTAATTGTTTTGACAGAACGAAGTCGAGTCTGCTAGTAGTACATATTTTTTTGTGCTTATGACGAGCTTTTCGTACATGTTACATTTTAATAGCTGAGTAGTAATTATAATGTAACAACTTTTACACATAAAAATGAAACAAGTTTTACGGATTTTATCGCGATTTATTTAGTTTTTAATGAGCCCGACGTTTCGGATACTTTACAGCAACCATGGTCACGGGAGGACCATGGTTGCTGTAAAGTTGTTTCATAAGAAAATAACAAATTTTGCAGATTTTATAGCTTATTAAGTTTTTTATGTGCCCGACGTTTCTTACGTTTGATTATAATGCGTGAAATTTGCGTAAACATAAAACAATAGCCAAGTAGTAAGCAGGACTGAGCATAGAATAGAATAGCTGATAGATCAGACAAACTTATTTAACTCTTTTTTCAAAAAACCACCAATCTGTCAAAACAGATCACCCTTACCACTCACAGACCAATACATTTTCTATTCTAACACAATATAGACCGGCCTCTATACATATTTCAAAAATAGTTCATAACGCACACTTTTGAAGTGAAAACTTCTTAGCGTTGACTATGTGGATGAACAAAAATCATGGAACTCCCGTGATTGTCATCGAACTCTTCCAATGTGACGTGCTCATGACGTGACTTCTCTTAGTTATTTAAATTATGCCAGTTTATCTAAAAATACAGGTAAAATTGCCAGGTAATCTTTGATAATGATTGACATTTTTGCGGAATTATTTTAAAACATTTTTTCAAGTCATTTTATAATATTTGAATTTTAAGTTGTGTTTTTATTCCCATTCCCGTGGAAGTAATAGAAAAAATTAAAATCTATGTTATTCTGAGGTGTAAGCTATATAATTTAAATTCACAAAACATAAATCCGCACATTCTTACAAACTTTCTTTTTCGTTTAAAATATTAGTAAGATTATATTTTGTGTTATTTTCATTTATATTTTTATACTTAATATACTATATTTTGATATCATTTACAACATAAAATATATTGAAAATTAATGAAGTAAAGATGTGAATATAGTATACTATAAAATATTGTTCATTTAAATTTGTATATTGTTTAAATAGTACTCTACAAACTTCTTTAAACATATGTACATTATATTTATTTCTTATGAAAATATCGATCTGTTTGTAAAGTTTTAGAATTTAATAAACATGATTGTATACAATTACGAATAGGACCTTAACAAATAACTTTTTAGATAGACGTAAGAAATCCTATTATGTACGGAAAGGTAGCGCCAAAAGACTTTTATCGGATTTACTAATATTGGCTGCTAAGGTCGTTTTGTGGCTTCCTTTCTTCCATATTTTTATTATTTATGTTATATGTTTATATAAATAAAAACGAATTCTCAAAATGTATGCACGCACATATTCGCAATCCCTGCACCAAATTAGATAATTCTTTTTTTGTTGTGTTGCTTATCATCTGGACAATGTTTATATGTAGAAAATGATGATGATGCTAAATATTTTTTGGAGATGGCTAAACAACATTTGTTGGGTTCAGCTTTTTCTCTATGAAAACGTCAAAATACATTTTTTTGTACATGATTTTGACAAGATTATTTTTCTTTGGATAGGGAAATGATATGAGAATGAACGTCTAATGAGATTATATAAATAAGTTACTTAATTATGACGTTCTCTTACTTATGATATAAAAACAAACTTAAAAACCTCTTATAAATTAAATGAAATTATGATAAAGAACAAATTTTATTTTAAAGCTAATTAAAAATAGTAATTTTTTTTGCATTTGGTATTAACTAAACTATAGTTACAGTTTTCTTACTTCCTAAATGATTCTATTATCAAGACTAAAACATACGTATTAATAATCTGAACAGCATGAAACACAATCATCATCAACATCATCAGCCTTTATACGTCCACTGTTAAACATAGGCCTTCTTCATTGAACGCCAAGACGACCGATCCCATATAAAAAATACAAATATAACATAGAAAAATAAAAAGAATAAAAATTCTAAAATATTTTTGTGACAGCCCTAATTAATATCCACTTGTAAAATACTTTTATAATCCGAACCGTTCCAACAATGATGACGTATAAGTGTGGATTACGTAAAGTGGGATGATTCGTTTGCCAACGTGTCGGCGGGATGGGCAGCCCAAGGCCACCATAATGAAGGAGTCACCTGCGTGAACAACTCTTCGCGTAATTGGGGCTTTCAACTTGGGTCGAGTTATGTCGATTCACAATGAAGCCAGCGGTTTGCGAGCCAAATTCATGCACACAGAGCTCCCATAGCTGCCCAATTTGTTAAGTAAGATCAGGTTTAATTGAAATTCTGAACAGTATTAGCAGTGAATTTGGAACTTCTGTATGAGATAGCTGGCTTATAAAAGTTTATGTGTAATATAAATGTGGTAAGGATTCATTTTCACTCTTGAACCTTGATGGCCCATCGGCTATCCGTTTTCCTGATTGATCGATTGAAGTAGACGAATTGGTTGTGCCATTAACCAGTTAGGAAGACGATTTTAGTTCTGTGGCCGGTGTTGGTTGGATTAGAGTGGCAAGCGGCCATATTGTCGTTCATAAACGGCGCCTTATGTGCGGCTAATTTTAAATACACCGAATATTTTAAATTAAGAGTAAACAAAAATCGTCAAGTTAGGATGTAGATCCTATTACAGATAAACACAGCTTTTTAATTTTGAGTCCTACTATTTTAATGGGCGAAAATAATAAAGAAATACAATGCGAAAGTTTTATATCCAAGTACATTTTAGTATAACTAGAGAATCCGACAGACGTCCAACATCTTGTAATTGCCTAAATTGTGAATCAAAACCATTCTTAAGTCGACTTGAAACACACATATTTATCAAAATTGGTCTAGCCGTTTAAGAGGAGTTCAGTGACATACACGCGTACAACAGAATTATATACATAATGATATAGTATATATAAATATGCATCATCATCATCATGGTGCAGGATATTCATTATATGAATCGTCTGATCATGAAACAATCTGAACTTGGTGGGATGTTGAGTAAATTAACCACCCCACATGGCCTTACCACTCGGTCAACCGACAATTATTTGGTATCAATAAGAAAAACGTTGAAAGTCTAGTTGTCACTTATGATTACCAATAACGATATGCTGATTTTGCGTACAAAACTTGAAAGTACGTACTCGAGCTTTATGTGGGATGGTAAATAATAATATGGATAATATGTAAAATAAGTAGATTTAATAGAATACGTCATGTAATCATAAAATCTTAACCAAGAATTATTAATAAAGTCAATCGTTAAACTGATCAGATTAGCAATCGCAAAGGAATGCGGTAGCTACTATCCTGGCTAATCGTTCGCAGACTATTTTATTTCAATATCGACTGAGCGACGGTGGTCCAGTGGGTAAAGGGCTCGAGGTTTGGTCCTGATCTCCTGTAGTGCATGAAATGGGCTTTTCTTAATTTCTATGTGCACCCTAAAAACGGATCATCGTTCGCTCACCGGTGAAGGAAAACATCGTGAAACCATGCATGCCTGATAAAACTGACAATCACTGAAGGTGTATGAAGTCCACCAACCCGCATTGGGTCAGCGCATCGGTGAACTATGGCCTAATACCACTTCTCGCCTGATTTTGGGAATAGGAGATCAATGCCGATTAGTGGAAATAGGTTGATACTTTACCAATATCAAGTTTCGAACGTTGAAAATTGTATGGTCTTAATAAACTGCGATAAAATGTAACAACTCGTTTCGTAATCCCATTTTTACTACATCTGCATGTGCTTGTATTAAATTTCCATCTCCGAAACAATCAGAACTGTAGGTCGCATTACTTCCTCCACAGATCTGGCTCCAGTTGCTGATAAAACTAGTTGCATACGGAATGGTCTGACAACGCGGCGAGAAGTAGCGCCGGCGCCTAACCTACTTGGAAATGAGCCAATCTCAGATGTTTGTTTATAATATTAATTCCCATAATATCGCCAACTGCACAGTTTGGATCCGAACTTTTATGTACCATTTTTAAATATTATCTATACAGATATGTTCAGATTTGCGAATCTCATGTAGTACAATAATTGTGTACAATAATGCTACACGCTCTTGTGGCCCGTATAGTATATCTCCTTAAATTCCTCTCGAGCACATCATGAATAAACTATTTGCATTTTAAATCTTGTGCACACTTTACATGTTTGCCGTTATCTATGTCTATTCTGATTAATGTTAATGAAGTAGGTAATAATTAATTTTCATATAACATTCAAATTGGTTGTTCGATGTTTACACTGTATCAATTAATGTTTTATTTATTTAACAATAATGGAATTTTAATTTAAAAAAATATTTTCTATTTTCCCTTTAATGAAGCCGAGGGGAAACGGCTTATATTCAATTAGATATGGAATATCTGAATATATCGAAAAATGAACATGAATGTCGAATCGGAATTAGATATTTTTTTACATTAATAGCTATGATATAGTATTATAATTTTTATAAAATTAATGAAAAAGATCGCGAAACGATTGTTTAGGGAACATCTGGTTTTGATGAACTGAATTCAGGTTGAAGACACTTGAGATCGTGCCAGCTTATTTTAAGTGGCGACGTCTGCTCGAGATTTGTCTTGAGACTCGCTACGATATCCTACTAATATAATAAACGCGAATGTTTATAAGAATGTATGGATGTATGTTGCTTACTCTCACGCAAAAACTACTGAATGAATTTTTTAACTACTGAATAAACTTTACAATATGACTCGTACTTACATATTAGAATAACACCATGAGCTATAATTTATTATAAATTATTAATATATTATATAGAATTAACAATATTTTCTAATTGACTAGTTGTTGCCTGCAGCTTCGCCTGCGTTAACTCATATTTACAACAGCATCTTAGCGGGATGATATATAGCCTATAGCCTTCTTCAAAGAATGGGCTATCTTAAACAAAAATAATCATTCAAATCCCATTAACAGTTCCTGGGATTACCGCTTTCAAACAAACAACTTCTTCAGCTTCATTTATTAGCGTAAGATATGCTGTTATTTAACAATATACCACCAGTACACAGAATCTTGTATTTGAACATAGAGAAGTATTACTCGACTTTAGGTCCTAAAAGGCTTTACATAAGTCTATAATACAGTATTCCGATACGGATTATAGTTTCATTGGATAAGTCATCTGCTGCTGCATTATATTTATACTTACGTAGGTACCTACTTATTAATTCTCCGATCGGCATTTAGCTCGCTCGCAATAATTATGAGTGAATTCCCCAAGTTAACGTCAATAACACAAAAATATCATTGATTTTTTGCAAAAATATATAGCGAAATGTATAGAAAATATTGTTTTATGGTTTAAAAGTTCGTATTAAAAACTTGGCCTAGCAGCTAGTGAATTACGTTCCTAGCCAAGGCATTATCCGAATTATCTTCAATGCATATACACTCAGCAGTGATAAAATATTAGAGCCGAAAGTAAAATACAGGAGTTTGAAATTCGAAAAAGAAATCAGAAATTAAGAGCCGTTCTATACCTATGTGCTACAATCGCAGAACCAAATAGCCAAATAGGACAACGTGCCATAACCGACATTGTTTTATACGCAGCTTACCTCAAATGCGTACCTCTTAAATTGTAATACAAAGGTTTTTAAAAAGTAAGTAACTCTAATCACAGATGGATTATAAGTAGGTCAAACATAAGTAGTTCATACCTCCTGAAGAATTAAGTAAGCTAGCAAAGCTAGGAGATATTAATGAATATATTATATTAATGATAAAATAATATGAAAATATATATCGATATAGGGCTAATACTGAATAGATATTTCCCTATTTGGGTAACCGATTTCCTTAATCTGTGGTGTTCATTAAAATTATGCGGGAAACTAATGGTCGTATTGAAAAGGCGGAAAGTTCTAGCTAGATGGGATGTCGATTCTGTTCTAATGTGGTTGCATTGTTGGATCGGACTTGAAGCTTCCTTCAGCTTTTGCTGCTTATGCGAAAAGAAATCGATTCGTATCTGTTTTCGCTGGTAATCATGAATGTTAGCCTGTTTTGTCGTATGCTAGTAACAAAGTTGATTAAAAGTGAATTGTTTATTATGACATTACGTTTATTTTCGATTTCTCCTGTGTACGCTCTCTCGTCCGCGCCGTTGCGTCGTCGCGCTTGGATGACCATAATGTTTTATTAACGCTACTGTTTTTTGCAATGCGTTTCGCAGAACTATTGCACGTGTGACTTTTGTGCTGCCAACGTTATCAATATTTATATTATTTAAAAAATATATTTTGTGGAGGCAATGGTAAAGTTTGCTGCAGTTGTGCTCGTGCGGCGTGCTGCAATCGTAAATCTGCAGGACGCCTTGGTAGTAAAATTGACTCGAATGTCGTGACAACAAATGGTATGACGATGTCATGTCACGCGTATTTATTTTTTATATTATGAATTCTTAAATAAATATCAATGTTTTACATCTGGGTGGAGTCCCGTGTCGGCCAATATTTATGACGCAATTAATGGATTTTTTTTATTTGATTGTCCTATTGAACGTAGGACGTTAGATCGAATTGAACATGCAGATCCTGCAACTCGAGCTACGGGTCTTGTCATAGTATGCCACATCTTAAAATATAAAAATAGACATGGTTCGATCTTATAATACTCCTTCTGTATTCTTCGGTAAGATAAGTAAATGCTAGTTTCTGTGTTTAACTTTATACAGTAGTTCTAAAACAGTACATGGAGACAAGCTATCCTGGTATTTACTCGAGTGAATCTTATCTACGCTTACGTCACAGCGGTATGAGATACATATTTAGATTATTAACTGTTTGTTCCCACGAGACATTGCTTTGTGAACTCATTTTGTTGCGTCATTGTTATTGACATTTTATTTTACGTATTTATAAAAGCTAGAAAATTTTATTTTATGCTATTTAAGTAATTGACGGTTGATCTCCTCTCTTTTTTTAAATTAATTGTATAAAGAAGAAGGATTGGAACGTTTGTTGGTTTGCATTGAATAGGCTCCAATACTGCTAGACTGATTCGAAAATTCCTACAATAATCCCGATCAACATAAATGTACTTGAGCAAAGACGGAACGGAACGCTAGCATAAAATAAATATATTTATTTATTCATTAATACACCAACAGAAAACAGAACTACATATTACAAAATTATTATAAGAATATATTAATAAGGTCTCTGATATTTATGCTACACTTACCATATATTTTTAGTTCTTTATAATTACATGTTATTTTCGTAGTAAAAACATTAATTTTGGTCCAACCACTTATAAACATATACCGCCTACACATTTATATACATTTTATTAATAAAAACACCAGTTCGGTAAGTTTTTATTATTAGAATAAAACATTATGATTCTATAAATATTTAATCGAAAAATATATTTAGGCAGTTTTATACATACTTAATATTAAATTACTTGAAATTGGCTTAGTAGGTATGTTCCACTTGTAACGCCTCTAATGCCAAAAAGTGTATGGTTCTCGTAAGCAGGTGAGGGTACGACTATTAGGTCACAGTTCGCCCATGCAATGGCCCAGTGCAGGTTAGCGAACTTCACACGCCGTCAAAGGCTTTATCTTATCAGATATGCAGGTTTCCTCACGATATTTTTTCACCAGCGAACAAACGACGTTGATAAGGCTGGTGTGAACTAAGAAAAACCCATGAATTTAAAAATACATTTTTCCAAATTCTCTTCAAGAGTTTTTTTAAGATTTGAACCCAGAACTCGCGTTTTAAGACTCGAGTCTTCTATACTTATATTATAAACAGGAAATAGGAAGGAATAGCATCGAAACTATTTGACCGATATGAAACCGAAAATTCTTTCACTGTTGAGAAGCTACAGTATCCCCGGTGAACATAGGCTATATTAAATTTTCAAAAAAGCTAGAGGCTCGTATTGCGTGCAACGACTAGTTATCAATAAATATACTCTATTTATTTATCGGGAAATGTTATCTGATCTATAGTCACTATTTAAATATTCGACCTTCTCAATATTCGAACCTGCGACCTCTAGAAATGGCAACCCGCCATTTAACAATCACCGTTACATGTATAACTAAAGTTCAAGAGAAATGCTATAAGGCAGAAATTATTTATGGGTTATAACTATAAATGTACCTTCTATCGAGAATGAGATGGAGATGTAAGGAGATGGAGAATGAGACGAACTAAATATTATACATATTTCGTATTATTGTATTGAAGTCACGATTGATCATCATCTCCTAGCCCAGTGGTTCCCAAACTCTTTTGTTTCATAGACCCCTTTCAAACTTTTCCTGCATCAGGTTCATCAATAACCCCTTGCGACTTTTTTTTTGTTGGTTTAAAGATACTTTATTATAATAGTAAAATTCTCTAAACAATATTGAACTCAAGCCAACATGGGTCTTCTTGGTTGAATGGCTCATTGGTTCTTCTCTATCGAAACCAAATTAATTTTCTTAATTTTCATGGACCCCCGCTTACGATTGTGGACCCCCATTTTTTGTCACGCTCATCGTGGACCCCCTTCGAGTCTTCCGTGGACCCCTGGGGGTCACCTGAACCACTTTGGAAATCACTGTCCTAGCCTTTTCCCAACTATATTTTGGAGTCGGCTGCCGGTCTAACCGGATTCAGCTGAATACCAGGGTTTTAATTGGAGCGACTACTTATCTGACCTCCACAACCAAATAACTAGGTGATACGGTAACCCGTGATAAGACTGGTTGTCAGACTCGGGCTTCTGACGACTTGTGACGACTGTCAAAGATCCATGAATGACAGCCGGGGCCAACGGCTTAACGTGCTTTCCGAGTCTCCGTTGTAAAGATGGTCACCCATCCACGGACCAACCTTGGCAAGCGTTGCTTAACCTGTTGAATTAATCCGCGCAGCTATTACCACTGAACCACGAGCTTCTCTTGATGTATTGAAATTTGAAGTCACGAATATACCTACTAAACAAGTTCTAAGTACTCAAAAGAAACTCAGCACAAAATGTTTGACGAGAACGCCTCTAACGACATGGTAAGTGATTAGCGAAGCTCACAGATGCCTCTAAAAGTTAGATCGATCGTCCACCTTTTGAACTGTGAATATTAAAAACGAAAAGCTATGCTAATTAATAGACACACTCAATTTAAGACATGCATAGCTGAATAATAAAAACCTTAATTTACGGCTGATCCAAAAGTTGCTTGCTGCTTTTTTGGCAGAAACTAAGACATTCGACGGTTAACTAAAGCAACCGATATCTAGGCTGGTCACACACTTGGGAGAACGGATGGCCAAAGGACCAATAAAATGCAAGAGCGGAGGCCGCTGGAGCGTTGGCCAGCAATGGACCAGATAGAAAGACGATCTCCGTGCAGTGGCCGTTCCATGTTGGATGCGAGTGGCAAGGCATCAGTCGTCTTGACGTTCATTGTGGGAGGCCTATATTTAGCAGTGGACGAAAAAGATCAGATTAATAATGATACCTATTCCAGGTCCAGGTCACACTTTATTCCTCCAAAACGATTTCAAATACCTTAATATGACAATGAGTTCGAAAAGCGTAACACAAACGTTTACGTCATCATCAATAACGTTCAATAGTAAGCCAATAATAAACACGAGTATTGTCCAAGTCGTAAGCTGGACGTGGGACAAGTCTAGCTCCGCAAACAGACACGCCATAGAAAGGATTGTAATTGGATTTGTTATAACCAACAAACGGATCGTCATGTCTAACCTAAATCAAACTTTGTTTCCGTCCCGTTCTCCGGAGTGCCGAGTGCCGAGTTGCCGTCATTACGGACGATATTGGGAACAAACTATAACCTACTTTTGCTCATTATCATAAGCGTGCCGGCTGAGAGGAAGCCATTGACGGTAAGCTTTTATAGCGCCCAGAGTGAATCAGAAATAATTTAAATTCATACCTTTAGTGTGTTTGAATTCGTGTTAAAGAATCTTATGAATTTAGGCTCGCCCCAAATAACGTTTGAGATGTTGCATTTACGTTCAAATCATGACTTAATTTAGTGATGCGTATAATTGTTATATTTATTGAAAATCATTTTGGTTATAAATGGAGTACTTATCTCACCTCTGGGACCCAATTCAACCAATCAGTGACCTGTGTGTACGTCCTATAAAATAATGATTGTATATTAATGGTTATTAGTCTCCTCACGAGACTGATGACCACGAGACTCTCGTGGAGGAGCTCGTGGCTCAGTGGTAACAGCCGCGCGGATCGATCCACCTAGTTAAGCAACGCTTGCCGGGGTTGGTCCGTGGATAGGTGACCACCTTTACATACCGAGATTCCTCCGTGCCTCGGAAAACACGTTAAGCCGTTGGTCTCGGCTGTCATTTGTGGATCTTTGACAGTCGTTACGGGTCATCAGAAACCCGAGAATCTGACAGCCAGTCTTACTGTGGGGTACCGTATCACCCAGTCACTGGGTTGTGGAGGTCCGATAGCAGTCGCTCCATGTAAAATACTGGTATTCAACTGAATCCGGTTAGACTGGAAGCCGACACCAAAATATAGTTGGAAAAAGACTAGGCAGATGATGTAATGGTCATCAGTCGTCCAATCAGAGCGCTCAACCAGTACAACGTCGCAGCAAAAATTTGGGCGAATTTATTTTCATACAAAAAGCACATACAATTATCGCTCTATTCCGGTTTTATATTCGATGTCAAAAGTTGTTAGTTAGCTGTAAAAAAATGTTTAACACCCGGCGGCTCGAAGCGACGACAATGTTCTTCCCATCATCATCTTCCCAGCATCACTCTGAATCTTCATCATCCACCACAAGGATTCCCTGTACAACCACTATATGAAACCAGCTGCCACTTACGGTATTTCCCAACCGATAAGACTTAGGGACATTCGAGAAAAGACCATACTGATATTTGAAAGGCCGGCAACGCACCTGCTTATATTATAGCATCGCAGTCGTCTTAGGATGTCGATGATCTCTTACCACACACAGACTGTCTGTCCGTTTGCCCCCTCGAATATGTAAAAAGCTTTAGTGATTGGGTTTAACAAAAGTATATTGTCGCAACATGCTTTACTAACATATTATTATATTCATTGTATAGATTATATTTATAAATAAACTAGCTGTTACCCGCAGCTTCGCCTGCGTTAACTAAGAGTTACAACGGGATCTTAAGTACGCAAAATAAGTAACTTTTCTGGATGATTTTTTACACCTTGGGTCCGAAAAACCCAAATATAAGATATTTTTTTCCAGAATAAAATTTAGCCTATATTACTACTATGTACTATTGTAGCTTTCAAACGGTGAAAGAATTATTGAAATCGGTCCAGTACTTTTTGAGCCTATTCATTACAACCAAACAAACAAACAAAGTTTTTCTCTTTATAATATTAGTGTAGATAAATATTCTTCAACAGCCACACCACGTGAACTTAGCCCCGTGGTAAGTAAAAACTATGTATACTGGGAACGAAATCAAATTTAATAAAATACATATATACACGTCCATGACTCGATGCAATACAAATATTAAATTTGTATGTTATAAATAATTTTAGTTTGAGTAATTAAAATAAAATAATTATGATTTGAAAACCAACATGATTTTAAAACCGTTCGTCAGGTGCGTAAACAAGTGTCTATTTTTCGATAATGTAAAGCTAATATTGTCGTGATATCGTTTATTCTAAATCATTTTATATAATATTAAGGTTGCATTGGTGCATTGCAGTAATTGCCACTACGTCGCCGGGAGCTAAGTGATAAAATCTGACAAAATATCCCCCATTTTCCTCTTTTAATACATCTGCTAGCAAGTCTTAAAGTACGGCGGCCTCGGGCGGTCGTCAGCTGTTCTATCCGTTCCGCGATCCACATTTATGAAAAAACTTTTGTCTACATCCTTGGCATTGTCTCGTCGACTGTCGAATTTATTCTGCCTTTTAACTTTGTCTTACACTGAATATCTAGAATGTTCTGACAAGAGAATAATTTTTAATCCATACAGTGCTTTGTTTCAACTAGGTTCGATGCAAATTATTTTTTTATGTAAATATTCCAACCGGATAATGTGGAAATACAATCTTTATATACTTTTTGTTACATGTTGTGTTACTTTACTTTATTATATTGACGATATCTTATTTACATTCCTTTTAGCCGTTTTTCTTACATAAGCTTAGTAAATAAAAGATTTCCATAAGTGCTACCAAAGACATTAATATTGGTCTGTGTACAAGCTCGCGTACAGGGCTTTGCCCGCATTTTTTATTTCCCCCAGGAATGAGACGTTTCTCGGAAATGAAAGCAGCCCACGTCAACTAACTCGCCAACTGTCTCCAACTATCTCGGTGCAAAAACCATGTCGATCCCATTGTCCTGGTGAGTAACAAACAAACGCTTGAGCTTTAAACAATGGTAAGGGATGAAAATAAATTATTTTACGGAATATATGCTTTACTGCACCGGTATAAGGGTACAACCTATGACTAGGTATATGGAGACAGTTCAGTTTGAATCATCTACTTTATACGTCTACTGCTAAACCTATGTCTCTCTTAATGAATGCCAATACGACTCCTTATGTACCCGTTTTAATTACCGGGTAAAATATTTAAATATTGTATCTAATCGCGTTTGACGCGTCATGTCGAATTATTGATTTCTTTCTTTATGTGAAACAACAATTGGCGTACCTTGGTAGTAAAATCTAACGTTATTGTGTCCGTACTGAGTATATTTCCAAAATTCATCTATTTAAGAAATTGTTGGCTGAAACATATCCTCCTTTTATTAACTGATGTTTAGCCCGCCTACGTGGTCTCCATACTTATACGAGTTCCTGAAAAAGTTAAATAAAACGTAGCCTTATATCACTCCTGGGACCTTAAGAAACGTAATAAAAAGTTTTATCAAACCTCACACGGGAAATCTATGGTAGCACTTATCTATTGTGATATTTCAGCCACCAGACAGCCAGAGCGATGGCTAATATCACAAATGTTCTGGAATCGGTCTTCGGGATTATCGCTGACGTTGGCCTTCCAGAAGACCATGCTAGGTCAAGGTCATAAGAAGGTAACCGACCAGTCGGAGCCTTTTGGTGACTAACGACGAACAACCAAAGGTTATGTAGCGATGGTTATGTGTTATGTAGCGCTGCCCTCCTTTCCCAAACCCTATCAATGCTCCAGCGAGAATTCGCAAACCATACGAAACGCGACAGCACAGCTGTAACTTTACGTCGGTATTATATAAGCGAGATATACCTCACCGGTCGTGTCGACCAAATTCGGCTGCAAAGCAGAAATCACTACCCCTTACTAAAGTTGTTTTTTTATTAAAACTTACATAGATTATGTATTTATTGGATACTAAGAATTTGTGTATTATAACTCATTAATACATTACACGTACATGGTGTTCTTGTATGATTTTTATATTAACTTTTAGTAACAAAAGTAGCAGACATCGTGTCAAGGATAAGCTTATAAATGAGGGCCGATCACAAGTATGAATATGGTCGCTACAGTACCTAAGTGCCGGTCAAGTAGTATCTCATACCAGACCCGCAGTCAGGTGTAGTAAAAAGAGAGATATCGCTTGATTAGACTTTCATCTCATATGTGCCCTAATCGTCACTTTCCATGTTAGAGTCATTCAAAAAATACTGGACTAGTGCTGAATAAAAGAGGCTCTATAACAGTGGCGGGACACCGGCTGATGATGATGGCGACTGTTCAGAATGCAAAGCGTCTCAAATTGAACAACAGTTATAAAAGTTAATAAGTAACTGTTCGCTTGTTTGTGCTCTTTCTTCGCCACCGTAGCTCGTTGTACTTTTATGAAAAAAGTTTTACCCGGTGCACTCGACGACGGCTTTGGGTTTTAAATTAGGCTTCGCTGAAAACATTGACATGTTATGAACAAGCCCATCTCGAGAACTGGTGTACTGTGATTATCATTATAATGGGAAGCTCTCTATGTTGTAATTCAAGTATTCGTTATTAATATCAATGTATAGGACAATTTTTATGCATATACAAGTTGGACCCGGCAAGGGTTGTATTACCCTTAGCTAGCGTTTAGCGTCATTATATTTCTATTTTTTATAGCATAGGAGGGCAAACGAACAGCTGAAGCCTTGCGACTATCGACGCCCATTAACATCCACACAACCAAAGGTTATGCAGATGTGTTGCCTTCCTTTTGGGGTTCCCCCCAATGGGCCACCGGAAACTCACAAACCGCATGAAACGCGACAGCATCACTGTTACTTTACGACGGTATTATGTGAGCGAGAAGTACAACCCCGGTCGTGCCGGCCCAATTTGGCTGCAAAGCAGCATGGCACTACCTCTTACATTCTATATACAAACCTCTTGGCGATAACCAATACAACAAAAATAATTTGTCCAATTTAGTGCAATTGTACTGAATTTGTGTGCGTAGATACTTTTCGGTGTTTCATTTTTATTAACATAGATATATTCATTCCATTTCATTCTGTGGGTCAAGTGAAAGTGGTTATGCGCATCGTCGTAACTTTTGTGGATATATGATGAAAGGTCTCAAAGGGAGATCTCCGCGCGAGGTGCAATGCTCGGCCAGTCGCTGGAATTCTGATAGCGCGATTCAGGATTTGCAGCGCTAATTGGTCCGCTATACCTTTTAACTGTTTTTGCGTTTAATCTGTAGAATTTTGCCGGTCAAGACGCTTCTAGTGTAGACACATTTATGTCCTAATATAACAGAAGAAACGCAGATTGCTTGACTGTAGCGATGGCGTAGTGCCTGTGCGATTT
Source organism: Lycaena phlaeas (assembly GCA_905333005.2). Classification (NCBI taxonomy): domain Eukaryota; kingdom Metazoa; phylum Arthropoda; class Insecta; order Lepidoptera; family Lycaenidae; genus Lycaena; species Lycaena phlaeas. Next base: position 12,604,784 of record HG995173.1, read on the forward strand.
ATCCGTCGGATTCACAAAAGTATATTAGAAGATGTACTACTTTTATTCGTCATATTAAAAATGTTTCAAAGGCCTTTTAGAATTTAACTTACAAGACGTAGCAAGACTTATGATCCGCTTACTGACCTCATAAGTAGGAACGGCTTAAAACCGCCTCCAGCAGTCGGCCCAGGCTTATCTGTTTATAGAAGGAGTTAACAATCGGCTCCCGGAGTTGAACTAGAATAACACCGCTAAAATATCTCCATCATTTGTACCAATTTGCTTTAAATCTGAGGTAGACTGTTTTCTCGGGTCTATGATTACGTGTAAAGTGTGAATTACCTTTTGTACGTGCACATCGTAAAATATAGTAAGCACTATTTTCAAATAGTTTTCTGAAAAGAGTATATAATACTCTTACGAGTATATTATACTCTCAAGATTTACATTTAGTTTAGGGTCCCACAATTCATATGAAGGTGGCAATCGTTTTACTATAGGTGCTGTTTATAGACTTAATGTCTTCAAAAAATACTCGCTTCGAACATAATGTTAAGGTTCAAGAGTAGAGGCCGCGTTTAGGTAGACGAGGTGTTTTTTGGTCACTAACCACACGAGAAGACGAAATCCGCGCAGTAGCCGGTCCGGGTTAAAAGTTAGTAGCAAGTAGTCGTCTTGGCGTTCATTAAAGAAGGCCTTTATTCAGCAGCGGACGGATAAAGGTTGATAAAGATGATGATGATGACAATGAAAACATTTTTAATACATTAAGTGAGATACTATTATAACAATAATATGTTATATCTCGGCTGCTTATATGATTTCTTTCACTTTTGGTGTTATTAAAAAACTCTCTATTCAAGAGCCTTGTTCTTGTCGCTTGAGTATTCGCCACTTATTCTCCCTCTCCGCCAACATTTCCACCAATTTTCCATCAAAAAACCAATTGATTATTATTTTTCTTTTTGTAATTTATGTAACCGCCTGATATTAATTAAAATACGTCACAAAGAACTTCCCGTGGCGATGTGATAAAACCTGTTTATTGAATACTTGATTTATGCGGAGACTAGCTTCCTACGATTTGAATAGCGTCGCCAGTCGCCTTCAAACTGAAAGCTTTTCATAAAGGATTGCTTCACCTCCGTGAAAGGTGACTAAAAGCCTGTTGTTGTATAAGAAACTTTGTACTTCGTCATGCGATGAACTGAGGAAAAATGCCTTTTGTTGGATAAACATTTGTAACTTGTTCTCAATGGCTTTACGGGGATACCTCGTGTGTTACGCTACCATTATACGAGTTTTATTTTAAAATGTTTTGACAAATATACCTTAGACTTGTAGGTGAAATCGACTGCATAAAAATAATGTTTGTTTATTCCGTGTGATTGTTAACACGGCTTTGAAATGTTCTATTGGTGTGCCTAAACTGAAGTTTTTTTTTTGATACAACACCATTTATAGTAAAAAATAGTTAAAAACTTTTTTTTTTATTGATGCGTCTATTGAGGAGCGTCTTATCGGCAAAAGCGACTCTGATGTGTTGGCAGCAAACGGTATGAGTCTGTCATTTTCGTATATTACATACCTATGACGATATACGGAATACTAGTACCTACTAATTTCATCTTTTATTTTTGTAGTGAAAAAATTAAGGTAAAATTTAAGATGTTCGTGTCATCGACATACTAATGTGATATTATGACGTCTATAAAAATAAAAAAATATTATAGTCCGCGCCACTTATGAAGTCCTGCGACTAATGCCCGAACTAAATTTGACAAGACTGACATTTTGACGTCTGTCTGGAGTAAGAAGTTGTTATATTTTAAATTGTTTTACGTGAAATATGGAGCATATAATATAAAGTGAGGTGTAAAAAGTGAAGGTCGTAAAATGGTCATTAAAGTGAAATAATTTTGTGAATCAGAAAGTAAAAATAAACAACAATTAACCTCGTTAAATAATCTAATATATAAAATTTCCCTGTCACAATATTAGTTACCGTACTCCTCCGAAACGGCTTGACCGATCTTAATGAAATTTTATATGCATATTCAGTAGGTCTGAGAATCGGCCAACATCTATTTTTCATCCCCCTAAATGTTAGGGGTAGTCCACCCCTAAATTTATTTTTTTATTTTTTAGACAAAATTTTTAATTTCTATTTTTTTATGATACAACATACAGAAATACATACAACGCTAAATTTTCACCCCTCTACGATCAACCCCTATTTTTTAATAGCGATTTTAGCAGAACGAAGTCTGTCGGGACAGCTAGTATGTTTATAAATGTCACTGCCATGACAGGTAAATTTTAGAGATGCCAGAGTCACTTATTTTTGCCTAATTTATGGTTAAAATATTATCATTAACTCTATACCTACATTTATCTTAATATAATTACAAGGTAAAAGAATTAAAACCGTGCTTCTGATGAATAATATTTTCGGGTGTCACTGTAAAAAGGTCGAATAACAAAAGAAGTAACAACGGCAGCAATTACTTCTGAGAAAATCGTCACCCCAGGCAAAAGCCGAACACAACCGAAGAAGCTTGTTTTAGATGAATTCTACTAATCGGTTATACGTAAAAAATACAAACGAAATATTTAAAAAAAATGTTTTTACTAAAATCTGGCAAGGAGATTTTTATTTTGCTGCTATAATTATTTTTGTCATTATTATCATCATCAGTCTTTATCAATGCACTACTGACCATAGGCCCTATAATAATATTAATTATTTAATTATTTTATATAATAAAATATATTATATATAATAATAATTATTTAATTTTTTTATTGTACTAGACTTAGTGGAAAATCATTACACTAGAAATTGGCAACATTGAGTTATGAGACCGCAGCGCCGCGTCTATCGGACTTCTTAAGTGGCGCGGACTCTAGAACGGAAATTCGAAATATCATGTCATAACTCTACATTTTTCTGCCATTTTTTTTTTTTATTTTTTTCATCGGAGAAGCCTAGGACGTCCTATGGAGAATTGATTAAGGGGCCTGGTTAGTAAAACATAGATGACACAATCAAGGGTACAGAGATGATGACTAAAAATAGCTAATTTGACGGGCGTTCCCTGATGACATTTCCCTTCTAGCTTCATCTCCGTCTATGTATGTATGTACCGGAATCTTCAAAGTTATATTCACCAATTTAATATCATTAGATTACCTTTTGCCCGTGCATACTTATTTTTCATGTTATCACTTGCAAACTATCCAACAGGTTTGAATGTTAATATGTAGTTAACTCACAAGCTGACTGAAAAAATTCAGGAGAATGAAATAGCTCCTGAGGGACACTCGGGAAACTCGTTCTTCATGCAGACGAAACTCGCAGGAGTTATTATATCTATTATGAACAACAATTTAAGTTTCTCCATCCTGTATACTAAAAAAGCAAAATCAACACTAGCAATATCCTATATGAAATAATTAAAATAATAAGTATAGCAAAGACAGTAATTCTAATAATAAAATTAAAAGTAATTAATTTTAGTTTGTAAAATTAATTAATTACTGTTGTAATTAGAGGGGATGATTATTTTTATGCTACTGGAAAACACCACGGAAACTATGAATAACGCAAAGGAAACTAAAAACTTTACAAGAATAAAAAAATATTTTGAATTACTTGTTATAAGGGGTGTTAAATTAAAATGCCGCTAGAATTTGATAATAATAATTTCAGATAAAAGAAAGAGTTGTACTAATAACATACGGTTAGTTTATTCAATTAAATTTATATTGGGATCAGTTTTATTTTCTATTACAGTATTAATGTATTCAGCAATACAACTACAAAACAGTTGTTAGTTTATTGCTAACGGAAATACATTAACATGAAATAAATACTGACCGAAATACAAAATTCTATCGTCCCATCTTCAGTTTGTATTACAGAAATAATGTTGAACTCGAAATGTATTCGTAAAACTAATTTCACTCAACTATTATCAATAAAGCAATGAAGGATTTTTTGGGTTCCGTTTCTCAAAATGACAAAATTATTCTCCGTCTATCTGTCTGTCTATTCAAAATCTTAAGACATTGACATAGAATCTTGAATTAATTTTGGTAAGAATTTTTGTTATAAAACATAAAGAGCACGTGTTTAGTGTCAGACTCGAGTTTGCCTGTTTTTTTTTTCATCGTATAATTCCGGTTAAACTTAGTGATTGAATTGCATTGAGGCGCATATTTTGTCCAATTGATTCGCTCGCGGCGCATTATTTTCAAAGAATGCATTGAAAACGATAGTGATCACGCATCTGCGTGATTCGCTTGATAGAATGCATGCGATGCCTTTAACATGCAATTTACGTGTTGCCTGATACAGAGTGCGAGCGATCGGTTAAAGTAAAAGTGAACACGTAAGTGTGATAATTATGTTCACATGATACAATGATTACTTTTACTTACAATTAGGCACAAATTACGCGTTCGCCAATTTGTCTATTGAAACTAATATAAAATGGAACAATATAAAAATAGAAATTTTTGCTTATTGGGATGCTATTAAAATTTACTCAGTCAAAAAGAAGAATGAATTCAAACAGGGATGTAGTGTGTGAAAGATGAGGATAACATGAGATTTGTAGAATGTCTGTGCCGATTTTGTTTTGTTTTTTTTTTTATTTTTTTTTATTCGAAAGACTTAGTCAGAAATATAATTAGTCTTAAAAATAGTCACCGAGCGGATTAACAGTCTTCACTAATATTTAACTAAAACATGCTAGTAACGTTGAATTGAACTAAAAAATAAGAACAATTATAGACTCTGCTTCATATTTATGCCATAACAGTAGATTTACGCCGAGAAGATCCCCAAGGACAATACCCCCATCAGGTTAAGCAACGCTTGCCGGGGTTAGTCTGTGGATGGGTGACCATCTTTATATTCTGAGACTCCTTTGTGCCTTACAAAGCACGTTAAGTCGTTACTCCTGGCTGTCATTTTGATCTTAGGTAGTCGTTACGGGTCCATGGAACAAGTCCTCGGAAAAAAGTCTGATAACTAGCCTTGCCAAGCGTCCCTGTATTACCGATTTACTAAATTGTGTTGATCAGATAAGCAATTGCTCCATTTAAAATGATGATATTCAGCAGCATTCATTTGGAGTGGAAGTAGACTCCAAATATATTTGGAAAAGGTAGGTAGAAGAACCAAAAGCATTCAGTAGATTTACACCGCTAATTACAGTAACAATGTTATTTGCGCCTTGTTCAAACTTTACACTACAACGTTAGTTAATGTTAGTGTACGGGGTCGTTAAGAAGGGTAATAAATAAGAAATTACACACATGAGCGTAACACGTAAGCTGTCAATCTAGAAGGCCATATCGATCAGTTACGACCGGCGGCTTAACGAGCTACATTGCTACAATGTATTTTTTTTGTAAATTATTATATGTACTTGTAAAATGTACATTAGCACACTACTTGTAACCGCCAAGTCCTTATAATCAAACGTTAAAATGTTTTTGTATGCTTTTCAAATGATATTTATTGATCCGTCATCAACGCGAAGTTAAAAAGTACTTTACTACTCAACCTTACTATATAAATATAATGTATACAACCTCTTTTAAAATAATGTTATATTTTTGATACAAATTATATTGTACTGTAAGTAACATAAAATTTATGTGTGAAATATTCTCTAAGCTCTATCACGTAAAAGCCAGCTCAGCAGTATATAGTCTCAAGTGTTGTCAATCGCATGGCTTTCCGAAATTTATTATACGTATCATTTTTATCCGTTTCGAATAAGGTAATATTTCTAGTGGAAACGTTGCAATATATCGCCCGCAAGACAAAGGATTTGGTAATGATATTTATCGGCACGCTTAGAATTAATCGAGTCTGATCGCAGGATCGAATGAATGAATGGTCTGTCGCGGTCGGAATTCGCCTAATTTTTCCGCGCGGAATATCCCGTAGTAGTCGTAGCGCCCGCCTATGGCCTCGCTCGACCGTCTTGCCGCTGAATCGTAAATCCGTACGTACTACCACCGTCTACGCTACGACCGCTGCTTTCAGTATTTCAGTATGCCCCGAGACGTAATATAGGTCGGTCGTGTGGCGCGTCGCTCTCGTCCACTTCGCGTATGTAATGTGTGACAATAAGTGTTTCTTCCTCTTTGATATGTAAATATTTTATTCGAGTAGATTTATTAATTCGGAATAATATTGTATATTCGTGGCAACGTGTAAAGATGACATTCGCTTAGGTAAGGTTATGTGAGAATTATTGTTATGTTTATTTACTTCTGTTAATTAAGCATTAAATTATTATTTATCACTTACATCAATTAGCTCCCTTGTGTTATATATTGGTTTAAGATTGCTTTAAGTACATATTTTTATGATTTTATGTTTCGTTTAAATGAAACATTTATCTTGTTTTCGTATTATTTAAATACAGTTTTGATGTTATCTGTACGTACGTTTTGTAATTGCTTTTAATAGTCCTCATTAGGCGAAATTGGTGTTTATTTTATTTGACAAATATATATTTTTTTCTTTTGTGTTCTTATCAAACTAAACATTTAATTTGTTAAACATCAATTATTGTTTACTAATGTTTACGCGAATTTCGCTCATAATGACAATAACAACTATTACGGATTTTATCGCGGCTTGTTAAGCTTTTTACATGCCCGACGTTTCGGATACTTTACAACAACCATGGTCACAAAGATGGTTGATAGGACAGTCCTCGAGTGTCATGGTCAATTTGCTGCACGGGTTGCTGTAAAGTATTCCATTAATATATCAAATGATTATTTCTTGAGAATCATCATTAAAATACTGCAACAAAAATAAATCATTGATGTTTTCGTAAATGTTTCTTTAAATAAACATAAATATAAACCTTCATAAAACATTTCACGCCAGTACTTACGGATAAGATTGGCTTTCTTTAATAAATTATCTTGAAACAAAGCTTCAGTTTCTTAGAAATGAAAAGGTCCAACAGTTTGTGCTTTCTCGTAACATAAATTGTGACAAGGGCGGGACAGAATAAATCCCCACGCAGAGGTCCCTGTAAATAGTTTTGTACGGAACAAACTTGCGATATTATAATATTGTTTTGTTTGAAATTGTTTTATTAATGGGAGCTACGTGTATCTGTTTGTTTGTTCGCTTCGTAAACTTGGTATTATATTATTTATCATTTCCATTTGTACGAAATGAGGATAATTGTACGAAAAAATATTGATATCTATCATTATTATTTGTATGATATTGTGCGCATGAAAAAATATGATATCGAAAATCATATAAGCTTAAGTATTGATGAATAATACGAATTTCTTCTTGCTCGTAAATGATATAACATTGAGGATATATTGAAAAAAAAAATGAATACTTGACATAAAAGCTTTACAATCATACATATACAAAATTACACGCGACAACATTGATTGAGCCAATGGCTTGTAATTTTTTAGAACGAAATTAAAATAATTATACTACAATATTTTTTGGCTAAAATATAACTTACTTTCAAAATGTAAACCATTTTGTTTCTTTCGCTTATATAAAATAACTATCATATATGAGGCTTTCTTTACGTTTTCGTCTTGGAGTTCATGAAGAAGGCCTATGCTCAGCAGTATACGGATAAAGGGTGATGATGCTACTAAAAGGGATAGAAATCTTATCAGACGAGCCCCTGGTACGTGGACAACGTCACCTATGGGTATAAATGAGTACACGTGTAACCAAGTTCTTGTGATTCGACAAAGTATTCCCTACCCTAAGACGTAGGATCTTAGTCTTAGTCTTAGTAATATTATAAACGTGAATGTTTGTGAGTATGGATGTTTGTTATTCTTTCACGTAAAAACTACTGAATTGATTTTAATGAAACTTTACAATAATATAGCTCACATATCAGAATAACACATAGGCTATAATTTATCCCTGTACTCCCACGGGAAGGGGAGGACGCGGTTGAAGCCGCTGGGCGCTGCTAGTATTATGTACATGATTATGACATGGTTTCACACGCTTTGAAATAACGAAACAATACATCAATTCATGTCGATTGCAAATTAGTTATCATGAAAATTATTTTATTCTGCTAAATAAATGTAGCTACGTGTAAGAAGAAGAAACAAACACCATCACATTAATATTAGTTAGAATCAGATTGGATTAAGACTTAGGTGTTCGCCTTCAGCTCTTATTAACCTTCCAAGAGAGCCTTACATTTTTTATAACAGAGAATTGAGGTACCAGCTTATTTTAAGGTCTCATATTGTATGTTATTCAAATGGTATAAAGGTCGTAGAAGAATATTAAAAGTCACACATATAGCAATATATCAATTTCATATTTTAATTTACATTGTTTTATATTTTTTCTATATTTCTTAAGAAATTTATATCTAACCTACCGTTGTCTTATTAAATATTTGCACATCTCAAAAGGCATTCGTATATAAATCTCCTTTGAGGTATCGTTTCTCTAAATAACGACTCACTCAAATGGAATGTTCAAATTTAAAAGCAGAGTTATCGTGGGACGCCTAACACGTGAAACATCTATTTAATGTGTGCTAAAATATTTTTATTACAGCAAAGCGAAAATAAACATATAACGAAATATATAATATTTCTTTATCAGATTTATCTTTCCTATTTCATGATAACACACAAAGAATAAGCGCGTTGAAGTGGCAGTGGGCTGGTCACACACTCGGGAGAACAGGTGGCCAATGGGCCAATTAGGTTCAAGAGTAGAGGCCGCGCTTAGACAGACGAAGTATTGATCGGCCATTAACCACGTGGAAAGACGATATCCGTGCAGTGGCCTGTCCGTCTTTGATGCGAGTGGTAAGGGTTCAGTAGTCTTGGCGTTCATTAGGAGGGGCCTGTGTTTAGCATTGGACGGATAAATGCTGATGATGATGAAGACGAAAACGAAAACTGACATATTTTTATTTATCGTTTGATTTGTCACATAATATAATATAAAGAAGAAACGAAGAAGAAGGAAAACGCAAATATAAGTATGATTTTGAAATTAAAAGAAACTGATGATGATGAGTGACTTTGAAGTATTCCAGAGTACGTTGCCATGTTCAAATATACGTAACGTACATAGACTAAGACATTCAGTATCCTTGCTTTGCCGAAAACTAAGAGATTGTAAGATTACCAAGACATTGGTCTTAGCTAATAAATTTGGTTGCTTAGAAGTAAGTAGGTACTGTGCCATTTCAATTTTCTCATGTGAAATAAAGACAAATATTACCTATTAAAATAACACATTATATATCCATGTATTTATTTGGATAACAATGTTTATAAGAAAAAAAGGTCTTTTCAATTAATTATCTTCTTTTGATGCTGAAAATGTCTTACAATGCACATGGGATAGCAAGAGATTTTTTACCATGTAGTAGATACAATATTTTAGTTGGTCTGTCTCGAATCCGAATAATAATAATAAAATCTGAAATTAAATTCTAGTTTGATTAAAAAATGCGAAATAATGGGTCTTAAATTTTAATTCATTAAGTTATAGAAATGGGTAATTATAGGATCTTTTAAAATTATTAAAATCTCGGCGTCAGAGAAACCACAACGCGCATATCAATTCGAAATAAATTCTAATATAAAAAGTCATTAGTATTCAAAAAGGCAGGGGCGTTTATCTCGCTACGCTGAACCTTTGCGCCCGGCACTTGAAAAAATTTATTTGGCAACACGAAATAGACCTCACTTAGGGGCGAAGTCAAACGACTTTGTCTTGACTTGGCGTTTAAGATGAGAAATGGGTTGCATTGTGGCTGCGACAGCACGGCGTAGTATTAAGATTGCTGCCTTATGTTCATGCACAAACCTTGCATATTCATTTATGAGATATAAGCTGAAACTCCAATCAACCACCCTTTTGATGTCAGCGTACAAACATATCTACTTACTAATGATGTCTATGTAGTTATCAACTCTATCTGAAGTGATCATTTTCTATTCACACACCAACTACAATTACATATATTTAAATAGGTACGCCATAATTTTTTACTGAAATATAGCACTAATATCTCGTGGTAGGATTATAAAAATGTTTTAGAATGGATTATATTGAGATATTTATTGTATTTGTTACCCGTCCTTGTCAGGACACGAAGACACTACCTCCGAGTCAAATATCATCAGAATAATATTTATATAATATATTATATAGATTATAATATATTATTCTGTCGTTATTAGTTCTGGCCATTAATGTCAAGAGAATTTAATTGTAATTACTACACTATCTGTGAATACCGAACGTATGTCCCTTCAATAGTTTACGAAGTTCGCTGTTCTCCAATAGTTTTGATTTCTAGTTAATTAAAAGAATAAAACCACCAGTGTCACGGTAACCAAATCAAATTCCAAAATTGTTGGAAAAAATAGTCAAAATACCACCAGTATAAACATTTTTTTCTAATATAAATAAAAGTAAAGTAACTTTACTTACCTATACAAGCTTCCGGTTTCCTCTTACCCGTTATACAAGTCCTTGCGAACTTACTTGATTGTGATTGCTGGTTAATATTTATTTAAGTTTTGAGAATAGACAGCTATAGAAATGTTCGTAATCATAAAACGCATGAACGCATGCTGTTCGTCGTGAATAAGCTATGAATTTGGTTTGAATTTGTTTAAAATTCAAAGCCTATTAGGAACTTAAAATCCCGCGATCTTAGATATACAGTTAGATATTGCCCTATGAGTTATGTTCTCAGATATGAAATATGTTCTCAGTGAATGAAAGCGAGTGAATAGGCAGCCTTTATAAACCGGCCCCCAGTGGCTAGACTACTATTAAAGTATTACCCACAATTCGCTCTAATCCCTCCATGAGCTGACATTTATTAGTGTTTATGTAACTTTCTTGACATATTTTGCTTTAATGACGCCCACTTATTTTAGTATTGCACAATATTGACTCAGTCGATAACTATTTTTATAAACGTGTTCTCCCTATTTATTTTGGACGGGTAGAGATTTTTAACCGACTTCAAAAAAAGAAGGAGGGTATCAATTTGTCTGTATGTTTTTTTGTTTTTTTTTTGTATGTTTGTTACACGATTACTCCGCTGTTTGAAAATGGATTTTGGTGATTCTTGTTTTGTTTGAAAGCTTATGTTTCCGAATTGGTCCCATATTAATTTGATCGACATCTACTCAGCTGTTTTTAAGTTATTTTCAATAATGCTTCTTGGTTGCTTTTGTATACCCAGACGATTTGCTCATTTTATTACTTGTCGATGTAATATGAATAATATAAACAAAAACCACTGAATAGGATACTTTGGAAAGTAATCATCATCATCATCAACTTTCATCCGTCCACGGCTGAATATAGGTTCCCTCAATGAACGCTAAGACGACAGGTCCCTTATCACTAGCATCCAACACAGATCGGGAACGCCAAAAATTTTGCAAGAAAAAATAAAAACTATATTACTTATGTATAAAATTAAAACTAAAAAGTACAAAATAAAATTAATTTTAAATAAAAAACCAAAAACCGACTTCAAAACTATACCTTAATTAATGTACAACTAAAAAATTTAAAATAATATTGCAATACTTCGAGGTGAAGTAGAAGTATAATATTTAAAATTGAGTATTTTTGGAGTCGGTACCAGCCAAAACATCGATACCCTTCACAGACATCTACTCAATACTTGGTGTATGTGATTGATCATTAAAATATCCTCTTTGGCTGGCACCGACTCCAAAAATACCCAATTTGAATTAGTATACTTCTACTTCACCTTGAAGTATTGCAATATTATTTTAATTTTTTTAGTTGTACATAAATTAAGGTGTAGCTTTGAAGTCGGTTTTTGGTTTTTTATTTAAAATTAATTTTATTTTATGTATCACACACATCATTCAGTGTCGTGTGTGTATCGCAAGGAATCTTTTTTTGGGGGAGAAAAACATTCTAAACGCATGTAGCATATCTGATACGGTATAGTGTGAAAACGTAGGCACGGCCCTATACAGCAGAATACTCACCTAGCCGTGTAGCACGTAACGTGTCGGATACGGTATCGAGTGAGTTCGTAGGCATGGCCCTATACAGCAGAATACTCACCTAGCCATGTAGCACGTAACGTGTCGGATACGGTATCGAGTGAGTTCGTAGGCATGGCCCTATACAGCAAAATACTCACCTAGCCGTGTAGCACGTATCGTGTCGGATACGGTATCGAGTGAGTTCGTAGGCATGGCCCTATACAGCAGAATACTCACCTAGCCGTGTAGCACGTAACGTGTCGGATACGGTATCGAGTGAGTTCGTAGGCATGGCCCTATACAGCAGAATACTCACCTAGCCGTGTAGCACGTAACGTGTCGGATACGGTATCGAGTGAGTTCGTAGACATGGCCCTATACAGCAGGATAATGAAATGAATCTTTATTTGCATATGAATTATGCTTTATTTGCAAGAATATGGTACAATTGGTGTTTGGATACATTATAGTTCACACATTCTGCTTAAAGCGTGCAAATAATTTAACAATGTTAATGTATTTTTTTTAATAATAACAGATTCAATGTATGTACACAAAGTTCAAATACTTATCAATAACAAATGAATTATTATAATATACTTATTATACTATGTTAAGACACAAGCGCAGCAGTAAGATAATATGATACCGATTTATACAATATTTTTATCATTATTGTCATTACATATACATATATATGATAGACAGATACATACCCAGCTGTGAAGCATGTAACGTATCCGATACGGTATCAAATAAGTACACAGGCACGGGCCCGCTACAGCAGGGTACTCACTTAGCCGTTTAGCATGTAAGTAACGTAACTGATACGGTATCAAGTAAGTTTGCAGGTACGGCCCTCTACAGCAGGATACTTGCCCAGCTGTGAAGCATGTAACGTATCCGACACGGTATCAAGTAAGTTCGTAGGCACGGCCCTCTACAGCAGGATGCTTTCCCAGCTGTGTGGCATGTAACGTATCTGATGCGGTATCAAGTGAGTACGTAGGCACGAACTCACTCTAAGCTACGGAAGCGCAGGAAGCTCGCAGTGACCCGTTGAATGGTAGTATTATTGCGAACACAAGTGGCTCCGCTTATACTGTACAACAGACGTCACCGTCAGTTTGTCTATCCCGACAAAAATAAAATAAATGTTTTAACAATATGGTATTTCTAAATTGAAAATATTACCCGGTCAGATTAATGAATGGATATTCTTTTAGAGTCAAATTACTCGAAAAATTACTTTTGGGAATCCGTGGTACGTTTATTGAAAAAGGGTCGACTTGATTGATATCGAACTTTACACGTTGAAAATGTAGGAGTTTCGGTTTCACCGTTTGTACCAAAAAAAGATTGACTCCATTTGTTGCTGTCCGCTGTGCAATAAACTCGCCCGGGTATATTTTAACTCGGGATTTATCTTTTGGGGGGGTTAGAGATCGTCCTAATTTCTCCTCGTGAAATAAGGCTTACGGCCGCTTAATGTAAAAAATAATTGGAGAGCTAGAGCTTTTTTGCTTCAACAAAAGGTTTTCGCAGTAAAAAATGCGACCTAAAAATTTAAAATGAACGTCCATAAGGCCGTTGCAATTTTCCGATTGGTGTGCATTTCAAACGCAGATTTTTCATTGACTTTAGATGCATATCATTGGCATGACTCTTATCGCTCGGATACAACCGCTTCGGTGCTTATGAAATGTTAATCCCCTGGACTGTTGGCGAATATTAATGTTATTTTAATGTGGTCCGAGACATATTATTGCGGTTTAAATAAAACGTCGCACGCACAACTGGTACCGTCACGAGAGAGCTCACCGTGATAGATGATATTCGAGAACAATTAATCTTGCCCCAAAATATGCGGACGATTTGCAAGCTTGGTCGAGCCTAATGGTCGGGGGGGATTATTACGAGACCGCTACCGGCTTTAGAATTTGATATCATTAATAAAAATACGAGTATCAATTGTAATTAGTGGAAAATGACACAATGTAAATGATGCTAATTTGTTTTACGGACTGAACAAATTAATAATTATGTATATTGTATTAATATTATTGTGATTAATATACGTCATATAAACAGGCACGCGGGCTATTTGTTATACTCATGTGCAGCAATAGACCTGAATGTGCTTTATCCTGAATTTTAAAGGAGTGATCTGGCAGTTTAATTGATAAAAATTGTTAGACTAATAGGAGAAATTTATATTCTATATCCCTTTTGTGCTTTTTAATAACTGCTTATTATTGTTACGTGTTTGGTATTCAATTGTTATATAATTAGAATTGTTTTTGATAATTTTATTTTTCTAATAGCTTTTTTAATTTTATAAATTTAATTAAGGTTCACGAGACAAAAGAGGCGTAAAGCAATCTCTTCTGGAAGACCCTCTGAGAGGAGATTGCGTTTCTCTCCCCTCGTCTAGGGCGGTAATCAATTAACATCTCGTGAGCCTTCCCTTTGGTACTTCATAAATAATATAGTATGTTATGACAAAAAAAAAATCTTCTGATAATTATTTTTCGAATTAAATTGTATGTCAGGTGAAGCGGTATTTTTCTAAAAAATCTTAATCTACATCAATGAACGCCAGATAACGCCTTCAACCGCGTAGTTGGTGTATGAAATATCTAACCAGTTTTGACCGCGGTTAGCTATATATTTTAGTTGATCCAAAATTTAGCAATAAACAGATAAATAAATATTTTTTTAATAATAAATAAAGATTTTTTGGACCACAAGAGGTTTTATTCGAACAAAATTATACTTATTAATAAAAAATAAAATCAACAGTTAATGGAATCAGGCGTTATACAAAATATTAAACTATATATTAATTAACGACAATGAATCACGCATTAATTACACGTGCGTGAGCGTACGCATATGCATGCATATATATATACTCGTAGCATGCTGTAAACTGCGTGATTCGCGGGATTATTGCTAATTAATATATAATTTAAGATCTTATAAATCATCGACGACTATGCAATATTTTTCATAATCATACATTTAAAATTTTTGCGTAATTGTTGGGAACGCTTTTGTACGTTTAAGTATTACAATTCTTAATTAAATAACAATACTACTATTATATACATACTTATGCGGACTCATCTTTGTTTAATTCAAATAAATTACCTGTTATACTACATTATTAACTTAAATATAAACCGTTTAGAACATATTATTTTCAAGTATATACTCTACCACCGGAAATGTCTAATAGTCAATGTGTAAACGCGTGTAGTGAACACGTAAAAGGGATCCGATAAAAACTTTAGTAGAGACTAGAGTGTTACTCTAGTGAAGGGTACAGCGTAGTAATCGTTCTGGACCAGGTGGAAAAGGTGAAATTTTGGAGCATTCATTACTTTTAAAAAATAATAATTATTTCTATCTTACGAAACGAAAAAAGTTGTATAGAACTTTTTTTTTGCATGAAAAAGTGTGTTTCTTTTTAAACTATAATCACAAAATTTTCTTCAAATACGTAAGAGGAAGTGCAACGCTGATTTACAGTAGAATTGTGCCTGCATGAACGAGGTGGTACCTCTGTTTTCACTTGAAACTGGCGTAAACCCGTACTCCCACGGATAGGAAGTACGTAGGTGAAACCGCGGGGCGCTGCTAGTACGTAATAATATGGAAAATTTCAAGTATCACTTAATACGAACACGAGGTTTTGTTGGAGATGAATGTTTTATGTATTTCATCAAGCGTAACATCCACTGTCGCGCGGGAAGATACATAACGGGACACAACGACATGCAAATGTGAAGTCGTTCTGGAAAGCAATAACTTGACAGTATAAGCTCGTATATCATGCGAAGGGGTTTTCATAAGGGGACTGGGGGGCGAGGCTCGTCCCTCGGACACTAGAGGCGTTATGCAACACTGTCCTTGGATAATATCTTGCATAAATTTAGCGTAATCGTGTAATCTCTGCGGAAGTAACATAATTTAGACTAACCAAGCAATTTCCATTTACAAAGGAGCCGCTTTAAAAACCTTCGCTTTGTGGTGTTGTATCAGTGCTCGAGAAATATGCTTATTTGGCTCAAAATTCTCGTTTTTTTGTGCACATTTGCGTTTTTGTTTTTAAAGTTTACTAATAAAAAAATCTCGACGTACTTTTCGTTGAAATAT
Source organism: Lycaena phlaeas (assembly GCA_905333005.2). Taxonomy (NCBI): domain Eukaryota; kingdom Metazoa; phylum Arthropoda; class Insecta; order Lepidoptera; family Lycaenidae; genus Lycaena; species Lycaena phlaeas. The sequence continues at coordinate 12,620,990 of HG995173.1, forward strand.
AGTAATTTAAACTTACTACTAATATTTATAGCGTTCTACTAATGTAAATACTATAAAGATTAGTACGACTATTGTTTTGTTACTCAAGTTTTAAATGTCGCAAATATCTTAGTTTAAACCTATTCTAGCTCCATTACCCGAGTACCTACTATGTTTGTGTGGGCTCTAAATTTTTCTATTCACAGATTTATAAAGACAGATGGAGCATGCCGAACACCCGAGTGACGCTTCAAAGCGAATACAAATTCAAAAGCGCCCTCAAGTGACATAGCGTCGTACTCTAAACGTTTAATAGATTATGTTCGCTTTTGAATTTGTTTTCGCTTTGGGGGCGTCACTTGCGTGTTCGTCATGCTCCATCTGTCTTTATTTATAAATCTGTGTTTCTATTATTAAATTATTTATTTGACGCCAAATGTCTCAATAATTAATATAATGGAACCAGACATCTCCGCGGTGACAGTTACTGTAACTAAAGTGCCACATCATTAGTATGGTAGAGCTTGTTTGGTTACATGGAATCGCATTGTTTTCCATGTAGTGCATAATATATGGTAACCTAACATTTGAATTGGATTACCGGTAACCGTCGCACATTTCAAAATCGAATAGTTAACGGCGCGAATGTTCCGTTAATTGGAGATACCTGTTTGATGCAACTTCCATTAAACCGGCGCCGATATTGTTGCCAGCAGAAATGTAATTTGAAATCTATGCTTTGATCTATTGATTAATGTACATTTTACTTGCGCTAGAAACCTCGTGTACCATTGGATGTTTTTTACTAGAGTAATCTGTTTGAAATATTAAAACTTTGTAGTTTCTTTTATTACATATTCTTTACATATATATTATTAAATATGTTAAAATTTATGGTAAAAGGTTCATGCAAAATTCAATGGTATAAATAAATAAATGTACATGTTTCTCCATACATTGATTAGCTATTATTAAAAGGAAATATTATGCTTTACAGCAATAGAAATAATTTTTAATTCAATTTAATTTCCATTGTCATTGGCAGATAGGATCCATCCATCCGCCAGAGAACTAACAATATTGATATCAGGCGTAAAACAAGAGAACGGATGATCAATGGACCGATAAGTTTCGAGAGTGGAGGCCGCGATTAGGTTGACTGTTAACTAGGTAGGCTATTAACAAAGTGGAAAGGCGATCTCCGTGCAGTAATCAGTCCATGTTGGATGTGAGTGACAAGAGACCAGTCTTCTTGGCGTTTATTAAAGTAAGTCTATGCACATGTGGTGGATGGATAAAGGCTGATGATGATGATGATGATGATGATGATTATCGTATCTTTTTTAATGCTCGTCAATAAAATCTTAAATTGTACTTCATCATCATCATCATCATCAGCCATTATCCGTCCACTGCTGAACAAAGGCTTCCCTCAAGTTGTACTTACTCAAGTTTAACTGGGTGGTCAAGTGATTACCGTCGTTATTTTCACTCTCGATTATAAATTCACATGTAGGTCAGACCCCAATGAATACTTAAACAGCCGATCCCACTACACCCATACAAACAGATCCCGAGGGACCGGCCGATCCGATCTTCAATCGCTGTTCAATCAGTGACCTCTGCCACGCCCTAACTAGTTAGGACAAACGGACATACGAGCGACGCCTATGAACGTAACGCGATTCAACCTGAAACTAGATCAAGAAATCCTGCGATGTAAGCAGGTCTTGGCCAAAGTACCACTGCTTGCCCTCCCCTTCATTATGAGATACGGCAAAGCCATTTAATAATAATAATAAATCTACAAAAAGCTACTATTTTAAATACATGCCGTATAACTATGAAATTTCTACGAACAGAAGAAAATACGCAAGAATTCATAACATAACACGACATAAACTCACCACACCTGCACTCACTTGGCAAAAGCCCGTGACTGTAGAAGAAGCCACCTATAAGCTAACATTTTTTTTAATAAATATTAATAATAATAATAATAATAATAATGATACTTTTACAGAAGGAACATGCATGATGGTGGTACCCATTCACACACGCACAAGCGCGGCACTAGCGGTTCCCATCGGTAAACGTAAATAGTGTTGTATCTATTAGATTTTTTAAAATATTAATATTATTCAACTCACAAACAAACTAAATGTCTGAGGCGAGAAGCAAGTACGTGCGATGCAAATTAGCGGAATCACAATTAGAGCCCGATTGTTGTCTGCAACTTGCATTTAGCAAATACAACTCGCAAATTAACAAATATATTATCAAGTGCCATGCTTCCGATGGAACAGTTGTAAACTAACGACTCCATTAAAACGCGGGAAAAGTAATGCCTTCGTAAATGAGCCGTTGCCTGTGGCTTTGTCCAAATAATTTAATGGTCGTGAGTGGTCGACCCTAGTATTGTTTATAGGAAAGATGGTACAACGTACAGTAGAATCACCTAGTGGTAAGTGGTCACCGATATTCTTAGATCATCCAGATGGGATGGTTGCCGGTGTAGTTGAACAAATGCGACGTCGATTGTCGTCAATCGATGATGACAAAAATATAATGGACACCTGCAAATATTGTCTCAACACTTTTACTAATAAAAAAATAAAAATAAATCTTTTATCTCTTCGATAATTGTTTTCATCTCATTCTACTTACTGGCTTACGCTTAAAAAGCATATGATTAAAAATGACGGTTGCAGCATGTATATGACTTTTTGTACCTAAATATGAGATGGTAGAACTACTAAATGGTTTTTGATGAAATTTTACAATAAACCAGCATGTCGCATCAGAATAAATAAAATCTATAATATATCCCCGTAACAGTGAAACCGCATGGCGCTAGTAGAACAGGGTACGTATAGTTTTAGAATACGTCTGAAAATTTAAAAAATATATAAACGAACGATGTCGATAACTCGTATTCGACATAGGCTTATATCAATATCTAACAAAAACCTGGCCATCCGCCAGAAGTAAGCGCTAATCCCTTTTGACGTTCGAAAATCATCAGGGATTTATCTTAATGGATATTTTTACCAAGAATACATTTTTTATTTGATTGATGAAATATTTCATCAGTTATATTTCAATGTTGATGCACTTGAAACAATATGATGCCAAAGTTATAGTATATTAAAATAATTATTCTATGTGTGTGTATGCCACTGAACTCTTCCTAAATTGCTGTACCGGTTTTGATGAATTTTTTGTGTGTTAAATGATTCGAAAATGTTTTTGATGCACGAATCCATCACAAAATATTTTGTATAGGACGTCTGTCGGGTCTGCTTGTAGCTATATACAAGTGACTTAGATGGATAAATAACTAGGCCTTCCTAATATGTACCGAGCATATCAAGCTTTAGCTTAAGGTTCTTGCCGGTGTTTTTTCCTTATATTTTGCTCACGGTATCGATATGGTTTCTATATTCATGACACGTTCGATAGATACTGAGTATACTACTACGGGTTATAAGTATAAAGTCTAACGACAAATGAATGTGGCTTGGACGTTTTTACTACCGAATTTTTATTAGTAGTGTGACTCACACTAAATCAGCTTTATCGTCATTCATATTCAAAGTATATAAGTTAGTACAATAGCGAGCAATAAATTTAGCTAGAGCACCCTTTTAGGGATGCAAATTGCAATATCTATATTAAAGGAGTAGGCTTTAGGCTTAGGCACAACAGAGATTCTTTCTAAGTACAGCTGCTAAAGAAAATTAATTCTATGAAATAGAATAGGAGAAGTCCATTATTTTTCCATCGCTTACGAATAGAAAACCCTAGGGATATCTTTATATTATACTAGCAGCGCCGGGCGGTTTCACCCGTGTTGACATTTCAGTAAGTATTTGTTAGTACGCGGATAAAGTATAGCTATATCACAAATAATGTAGCCTTTTATAGGTAAAATAATTTTTAACCTCACAAAGTCACAAACATTCATTTATTCTTTATAATATTAGTATAGATAATCTGTTCCTGTGTATGTAATTAAATCCCTAAATGGTTGAACCGATATTGATGTTTTTTAATGTGTATTCTAGCGGATTTAAAAATGGTCTCCCTCAATGAACGCCTAGACGACCGATCCGCTACTCGCGTCCAACACGGACCTGCCACTGCACGGAGATGGTCTTCCCATCTGGTTAATGGCCGACCAACACTTCGTATGTTCAGCAGTAGACGGATAAAGGCTGATGAAGTCCACTCCAAAATATTGTGATGAGTCCTGTAGTGTTCATATAAGATTTTTAAAGAATATATTTGCCTAGTTTTCCGGAAGCGACAGCTAAGTCGTGTGATTTTTATCGCGAGTAAAGTAGGGAAACAAATTTGAAACTACAATGAAATTCGTGTGTGTTAACGAACTCTGTTGCATGACGGACGTCGGTAATGCTTAAATGACTTACCACATGACTGTATTACCCTCGCTTCCGTATCGACCGTGCACTCTATGTCACCTTCCTTTAATGAAAACCTGTCACGCCATATACCGTTAATTCGAAAAACAATGACAATCAAAATGTTACCAGCTACACTAATTCCCTAAAAATTGTTGATATCATTTGAACGAAATACTTATATATTACTATCAGTTGGTAGTGGCTTTTACTTCACAAGATAATAATTATTTAAAAAGCTTCTATTTAATAAATAATAAAAATATATCTTTTTAACATATTCAACAGGATTTAGGTTGGCTAAAATATTCCTACTTATATACTGTATTGTAGTCCTACTTATAAACTGGCGAAAATTTAAAAGCGTAGTTTTTACCCATCTTGGAGCAAACTATTATAATATTCATTGAAGGATAGCGATATTAAAATACCCACATTGTATTATCGGTGATAGTCCGTAACAGGCCGGGAACAAAGGCACGTCGACATTTACGGCAACACGTATATCTAATATCAAAAGACGCACAGACAAATGGCATTTGACATGGAAAGTTGTACTAAATATTTCTTGTAATTCAGCGAAAATACAAAAAGGTTTTCGGACAAGAACAAATCGTGCATCAGTCGGGTTAACATGGGTTACGTTATGTTAGTCGATGACACCTTTTCGATTCCAATTTTCTATTTCATAGACATTTCCCGCCCCACTGGAGACTCATGTTAACAGATAACGAACTCTAAAGTTGCTAAGAGGAAAAGGATAAGTTATAATAAGTTAGAAAAACTTTGGAGAGATTATTATCCTTATAAATTACGACGGCGAGAGATTTAATATTTTTATGTACGTGGGCTGCATCTATATCGGTATGTTGCGTGTCTGTACAAAATAATATTGTGTTTGCATGTTGTAGTAAAATTTTTGATTGGGTATGGAACTTGTGTCCTTTATTTTACAAATTAATGTCATTTATATATATTTTTAAAGCCTCCGTAAGTACTTCCTTTCTCCCTCTGTTTCACCACGTATTTCTCCGCCGTATATCTTGTATTCTTAATATTATTGATAATAATAATATGTTGGGACAACTCACACTACTAAGTACTAACCACCAGGCCAGTCAAATATAGATATTTTGTAATTAGTATTAAATGATACTAATTATTTAATACAATTAATACTACCGTATTTTTCTAGTATCTACTTTCTGTGTTTTTCTAAAAAATAAATATAAATGACTCTTTGAATGACTCTTATAAGTATGAATCGTCTTGGTGTTTATTGAAGGAGGTCTATGTGTAGCAGTAAACGGATACAAGCTGATAATGACTGTGATGATTTAATTTTTTAACTAATATCACTGTATCAAAATAGAAGCAAGTGTAAAAATTTTATTTTTATAGACGCAAAATTACGATGCATGCAATATGTTGAAGTTATAAGTATGAAACATTAAAAGATATTTCATCTAGACTCGCTCGTCCTTATAAACTGACTTTATCATTTTGTAATAAACCATAGAGCATTCAGAGTACAAACAAGATGACAGTGAAAAGTTATAAAGGATGAACACGAGAGATAATGGAACCTCCTTGGATGTCCACCTCTTTCCTATTTCAGGAGAAAAGGCATATTACCCGTGGCGTTCTGAGATGAGATTTGAAGAACGCTTTTATAAGTGCCCCTGCAGCCTTATGTACAAAGGCTGACAATTAACGTACGAGCTGCGCAAGGAAAAAATAAAATTTGTTGGTAATCATATATAGAGTGGAATCAAAATTTTGAACTAATGAAGAGAACAATGTATTAGACTGCTTTGAGTTTATGATTATATTGATATTACAAGACAGATATGCAATAGCAAAAGGACGAAATACTACTATGGAACAAAACAATAAGGCCCCGTTCGCTCTAGCTCTTTAAATCAAGCGTTAAAAAACGCTCAATAGACATAAATGGATACCCATGTAGGTATTTGTTTACACGGAAGCGTTTTTAAAGTGTAGAGCTTTTCTAACACTTTTGGATATCGACGTTGAATGTTATGCGTTAAATTATTGCCATGCCGAGCCAACGTCAGGTTTTAACGCGACGCTTATGAAACGCTCGTGCGACAGTGCCTTAATATATTAGCATTTTGGATGTATGTATTCAATACAATAATATTGTACCATTTCAAATAAAGAGCATAAATATGCAATATCAAAACAATTTGCATAAACATGCCGTGAGTAATTATATATAGAATGTTGGGAATTTGCCTTTAAGGATAAGGTCTGATAGCGAATTGCGGATCATCAAATAGTTAATATTCAAAGGGCCGTACAATCAAGGATTCGTAGCGATTCATATCCACGGCCGATTCGAAACGAGCTTTCGAAATCCCACTTTTAGTTATGGGATAAAACAACGTTTGCTCAAATATTCAAACAAATAGAAGTAAAATGTTCGAATGCATAATTACGTTGCAAAGAAATTTTAGCATAATATCGCTGAGGGAGTCTTGGAAATCAGAAATGCCTGTTGTATAATAATGGAGATTTCCGTTCTCGAATTTCCCCCTTTTATAAATTTGAACAGACACCTAGTGTATTGTGTAAAGAATCAATATTATTTTCATGTTTCAGTTTATGAAAGTTATTAATATGTCGAATATTTTATGTGTAAATGGGTGGTTTCGATTAAAATTACTAAAAGGTATGTAGTTTATTGAGTATTGTAGTTAAATTATTTTTGTTGTGAAACTAATTTTATTAAAAAAACATTAAACTACGTCGACTTCATATTATAATTAAGAATCAAACGAACTTACCAAGTGATTTTTGATTCCAATTATGCAAGGCTCTCAACCAAAGACGATTACTTGTTTATTGTTTACGTGCTTATTTTATTTTAGTCCAGTACATCGTCATCATCATCTTTTATCCGTCCAGTGCTGAACGTTTCTAAGCAGCCAGTTTTAATTTTACTAACATAAATATCAACAAAGAGTAACAGAAGTATATAAACTTGGGCTGTCGTTCATTAAGTTAGTGGTGAATTTAGTTCCAACTTTCGTATAATAGAGGAATTCCTTTTTTAAGTTTTAATGAAAGGTCAAAGTTTCGGGTCTGTCCATCCAATTTCACGGTTGAATGATTTTGTTCAGAATTATAGGGAAGTGTTTTGATGTAAAGCTCTAAATAATGCTAAGGTTTTATTATGTAGTGGGTATGAGATATTTCATATTGTAAGAATCTGATTCGATGTCTGAATTGAATTCAATGAAAAAAAATACTTGTAACGATTTTTAACAGACTTCAAAAAGGAGGAGGTTATCAATTCGATAGGTTTTTTTTTGTTGATATGTTTGGTACATAACGAAAATGGCGCTGATGTTGACATCTTATTTCCAACTTTATGCGAAATTAGTTCTAGACTTACTCCGTAGACAGAAGACAGTAGATAGTAGAAGAATTATGATTCGGAACCGCTAGAAAATCGATTTTTTAATCGAAGATTTCGTGCTTGTTCTGGGAATGTTTTCATTTGTTATTTATTAAATTTCAATTAAATTAACGCCTGTATGTATTCGAAATTCGCGAGTTGGTGAATTTTCACCCCATTTTGGCCCATAAATTATTGTATTTCACTGCAGGCGTTATGTCTCCCAGTTAATAAGGTTTGATATAGTTGTGGCTTTATTAAAACTTTCTAGCTCTACGTGGTTTATAATTAAAATATATTCAACGTTATAATATACAAATGTTTATCAAATATTATGATATAATAATAATCCAATTTAAATAATATTATTAAGTTATAAGATTTGGATGTTTGAGTGTTTGTTGCTCTTATCTCTGAAAGGATTTTGATGAAACTCTACAGTAATATAGCATTATTATGTATAACATTAGAATAAGTCAAAAACTTTAATTTATCCCTGTACCCCCACGGGAATAGAAAGTACGCAGTCAACTTAGATTTTAAGCTTGAACAAACTTGCTACGAGATTATTGGTGTTTTTAAACTATTTCGTGTGTAGCTGTATTGTATGTAAGAATCGGTAAAACAAGTAGGTAATTGTTTAATAACAACTCGTTTCTATGAATAAACTTGACTCCAAAAAGTGCCGAAAACTTCTCACTTTTGACCTTTCATCATCATCAGCCCTTATCCGTCCACTGCTATCCATAGGCCTCCCTCAATGAACGCCAACTTCTGGTCCTTAAGAGTGAAAAATATCCCTTTCTTACGGCTTTTTCATTGTTTCAGATAAAACCGATGTCGCTCGTGCACAATATCCCTTGGCATCGCACACGGATGCCGTGAGCTCCATCGCAGAGTTTGCACGCCGTCGCCGTGATGAGCAAAACCCGCCAAAATGCGTCGGCGGCCATTTTAACGAGGCAACGGATACGTTCGTCGGCACAAGATGGCCGTCAGGCGCGCCCTCGCACGCAGCCACCCAGCGCGCGCGCTCATTCCCACCCCGGTGCGCTACTATGAAATGTGGAAACACGGCAAGTGGCGACAAAAGTTTCCACCAAGGACAAACGCTGCCATTAGAGTTCCAAGATAGAGATTGTATATTGTTGTAGAGGCCTAAGTGTTACGGTGTTGTGTAAATATAGTGGTGTGTAAATGTTAGGAATGATGAGCGAGGGTCGCAAGGCGCGAACGCCGCTGCTCGAGTGCGGCGATTACGCCCACGCTCACACCCACAAAACGGCAGCACCGCTGCGCTGCTGCATTTGGCTCGCGGGCCACATCAACGTGAGGAAATGCGTAGCCGGTGTGATGCTGCTGTCCGTCCTCACCATATTCTTCTATACGAATTACGTCACGGCGCCATTCACGAGGTAAGGACATGTTACTATATGTTGGTTTTTATAATAGGTAGGTATGCGAATGCAAGGATTATCGATCTTCCTGTTTTTCTCGGTAACCTTATGGCCGCATTTCTTCAATAGTGGCATCGTCTTGGAAAAGGAAAATATAAAAGACTTACTGCTTATAGTATTTTTATAGTGGCCTTCATCATCAGCCTTTATACGTCCAGAGCTGAACATAGGCCTCGCTCAATGAACGCCAAGACAGACGATTCCTTGCCGCTTGTTCTCAATTCGGAGCGGCCACTGAACGGATATCGTCTTCCCACCTGGTCATTTTATATATTTTTACGAACTTGTCTTTGTAATGACGGAATTCAGGATTGTATGTATGGTCTGATGTGCCAATTTATAAACGTGAAATGTCCAACCAGAAAAAAGCACTAAAAATATTTGCAAATAGAGTGAGCTCGACCAAATTGACCTGAAAACGAATGATTGGCGTTTGGCCCTTTGACCGCTCAATGGATATGTGTATGTAACATGTTTTGTATGTCACTTCTATATATTGTGTTACTTAGCTTCATACCTATTATCTTTGCCTCATTTGCTACCCTAGCCTACTGCTTATATTATGTGCTATGCTGTATATAAGATCATATATTTTTGCTAAAATTGGTTATGTATCTATCTACATTTAAATAAATTTGGAGTGTCTGTCCGGTATACGATCCGGCTATACGGTTCATATTGCAGAATAATATTTTTACAATTTTTTTCTGTCTGTTTGTTCCGACTAATATCTGAAATGGCTGGACCGATTTTGACGGAAATTTTACTGGCGGGTTGTTGTTATAATAAAAAAAACTTAGGCTACTTTTACTTTAGGAAAATGTATTGTCTATACTAAAATTATAAAGAGGAACGATTGGATTGTTTGTTTGTATTGAACTCCGAAACTATTAGAACGATTTGAAATTTTTTTAACTGTTGGGAAGCTACACTATCCCCGGTGAACATACGCTATATTAAATATTCAAAAAGTTAGAGACCCGTTTTAAATCTTGGTTAACACAACCGAAGCTGCGAGCAACAGCTAGTATCTTATGAAAATAATATCGAGCACGCGAAATTAACATTCAACTCGTAAATATTGCTCATCATAAAGCATAATGAATGTTGCTTTAAATTTAAATCAGTATATAATTTAAAATTAAAACATCGTGAAATATACTCAAACATAATTAATTACTGTAGCTGAAATGCATTATTGGTGCAAAATCCAATTTACTTGGCTACCGTCGGGGGTGGCGGGGTGAATTAATATTATGAAATTATCACACCCGGTCGGGTAGCTGTTACAAGGATTAGCGATATTGTGTGTTGCAATAATATTAGGTAAAACTGCACAAACAACGAGTCAATAGTAAAAACATTTCACCGCATTGCATTGTTCTATGATATGTACAATTTAATTAAACGTTAGTTCGCTTCATGAACGGCCCGATCATGCTATTTGTACAACGAAAACCCGCAAACAAATTACATACTTTTAGCATTTTAAGATTCGAATTTGATTGCAATGCGACAAGTGAGTTATGGCGTTTCTGTTCTAGTATTTTGTTTGCTTTATAGCTTACATCGAAAAAGCTTTTGTTAAGAAACGTAATTTTATTTTTATAAAATTTTAATTACTTACTACCAGTATTTGAATGAATTTAATACGCCGTCTTGACGTATCTATAAATATCGAACAGTAGACGGCAAAATGTCAATAATGGTGATTAGAAAAAAGGATTGGGTGGTTTTAGTGAAACCATGGTAAAAGTAAAACTCTTTTTCAAATTATAGACATTTAACTAAAAAAATCGGAATAATATTCCATTAAGTATATAAAAATCTAAAATATGGAACACTGGCACAAATGAGTAATATTCTAGAAACACAAACACACAGCTGATGCGGACTATAGGCGCCGCCATATTGGCCTCCGACCGTCACACGACATGCAACACGTCGACGATATAATAATAGTTTCACTTTAAAATCGATTATTTTTAAAGTGAATATAATATAATTTGTAATAAAAAGTTCAAATTAGTTATTTAGTTAGCGTGCATATATGTGGAATATTTTTTAGTAATTATATTCCGGTCAATTAACCCAGACACGTTTTAAACTCATGCGACATAATTTATAGTATATAATAATAAAAAAATATGTATAACAGAATATAAATGCCATGTTTAACATTGTCGGCTCACGCATAGGGGTGTACTTGCCTTAAATTCTAAACAATGTTTTCTAGAAAATTCGAACTGAATGTTCTATAGAACAGTGAAAATCTGAAACGTCCCCTCATCTAGTTGTGCATAAAGTTACTGAATAGTACCGGTTTGACAGTTGTAGACTTTCCGACGCGAGTCTATTGTCGGATTGGGCGTAAGCCAGTAAAACCTTCACGTCCTATTAGTACACATTCAAATATAATATTTGGTGTGTTTGGGAGTCGGCCATTGTGTTTCGTATAATGGTAGTTAGCCTTTCTTGTCCCCTACCCTCATCAAACACTAGCCTATATCAATCATACCTTTACTCAGGTAAATTTACGTTTGTTGATTAGATATTTAGTATTCCACATAATTCCGTCTCCATATAACTGGGCCCTTATAAATATGGTTTTATATACGGTTCTTTGTATCAAATATTGATACTGTGTAAATATATCGTTTACTTTTTGAGGTAATGAGGGTGCTCAATGTTTACATGGTGAATATTCTTTATCTTCATTATCATCATCAGCCTTTATCATGCGACTGCTGAACATAGACATCCCTAAATGGAAGCCAAGACGACAAATTCCTTACCACTCGCATCCAACACGGACCGGCCAACGGACAGATATCTTCCACAATCCACCTTGTTGATGGCCGATCCACACTTCGCCTGCCTAAATTATTCCAAATATATATATATATATATATATATATATATATATATATATATATATATATATATATATATATATATATATATATATATATATATATATATATATATATAAAACATACATGGCTAATATTGTGAATCGATTGCTTGATGTTAACCTGTCTCATCCTGAGAATGAGATAGACTCGATTTGTAAGCATTGTTCCCACCGAGTGTTGGTGGCACCACCATCACCAATCGGATTGGCGGCGGCGGTAGGGAGCAGTTCCGCCGATGCGAATTCATAACCATCATAGGCGAATGCCAAATCATCTGTACAGCGTGGCAATTATAAGCATATCCCGTCAATGGATAACAGGCTTAAGAAATCTTTCAAATTATGTATTTTTGTGGCAATGGAATCATTTTCAAGAACAGAAATTATTGAAATGATCCGTTCAAGTACAATATTTCCCTTAGTTTAGCTTAATGTAGCTGGTGTAACAAAGACACAAAATATATAATATAATTTACTAAATTGTACGTCTACATACAGTAAAATATGAATTAAAGCTTTACGAAGCTAAGTCTCGAATGCGATACCCTCGCTGCGACTGCTGAACTTTTGATTTAATGACATAGGTTAATGCTTTCGCATAATCCAGGTTTACCTCCTAGGCTCTTGGACCTATGTGGTGATTTGCGCTTGGGAGATGCACTACGACACTAAACCAGATTGAACAAACCTTGAATTTATATAGCACCGTTTAACAACTCTGTCTCGAAAAGTTTGTAAGCACGTGTCAAATGTAACCGCTAATAAAATTAGTAGGTAACAAGATTCTCGAACACTTTCACCCGAACTCGTGTCGACTTTCGGGAGCGCTTCTCGCATTGTTTTCGAGCTTTACGTTTCTGAATTACAAAATGGCGAATTTAGGGCTAATTTATAACGCAATTTCACGTAATTAGGGCGGATGTCGTGTTGCTAGAACGATAATATTTTATTTTATCGGCTTAAATTTACAACGCCACGATGAGCGGTGGGGGCGGCAAGTTTTCCCGACTCGCTTGAATTTATAGCAAAACTTGTGTTCCGACTAATTAATGAAAGCCGCTTTGCCAACGTGCAAAACTCGATGATTTTAATACCGGTAAGCGGTAAACTGAAGATACTAACATTGATAATACATCTGATTTATTATCAACCATTATTTTTGACGTAATTTAATTTAATTCTAAAGCTCATATAATTCAGATTAAATTAGCCGATTTCAAATAGAATTGAAATATTTTAGTATTTCTCTGTATTTGGCGCCATTATTCGGCCCTCTCTTGGGAATCTCATAAGATATTTGTGATTGAAGATTTGTCAGTAATTGTCGATCAAAAATTTGTACAAGTATTTACGGAATCATGCGAATTACATAAATCCTTCTGAATTTCTATTGCTAAAATTCCAATAATACAAAACAACAGATAAAATATACTTGAATCCTTGTAGCAAAGCAGCTCCTCTATAGTACCTACCGGTTTTTTTTCGTAAAGAATCAATATTTTATGACATAGATCTATTGTAACTTTTAATAAGGAAAGAAATTTTGACTATGACTTTTCTTCTGAAAACGGTTGTAATATGCAGTGCATAAAAGTGTTCATCGCATGCCCATTAAATATAATTTCAACGGGCTAACGAGAATAGAACTACACTTAACAGTATCACCAAGATACTGCACCTCATTGTCGGTCGAATGTGGTCTTGAAATTAACAGTATTATGTGGCTGGGACGATTGCTTGCAGATTTAGCTGCTAGCAACACCTCCACTCTGTATGTACATCTTGACTAAGGAATAACTAATAGATGTAATTGAAATCGATATGATAAGCAACGCTTAGTACCTCTCATGGAAACAATTATATTTAAAATAGTATTTCCAATTATATTTAGAATAGTGCTATTTTTCTTTAACAAATAAATTACAAATCGCAAATAAATACACTGAAATAGCCGTGACTCACTAATGCGTTGCTAATAGCCTGGGTTGATCTAGATACCTAATTTTTCCGACCACGCTATTTTATGAGAATTTATGTACAGCTAAAAGTGAAGTAATTCATTGAAACACTTATGGCAGGTTACTATGTATATAAGTTACTTTGAAGAATATAAAACTTTAAACAAAAATTCAAGCTTTAACCTCAAACTCGTATTTTCTTGGACTCTACTAGATTCTAGCTACCCTATCTCAGCTAATTTCAATTTTAGGAAAAAAAGTTGTAAGAACATTGTACGCTAAATTTTACGCTCTAAAATTTTTGTTTGAAGGCTTTTTCTTCTTACACTCACCGTTTTCCCATAATTAAGAAAAACTCACTTTAATATTTTTTCACCACTTCTCGCGGGTGAAATTAAAAAAACACTTTCACAGTTCGTTTTTGAATTCTTCAAAGTAACTTATATCAAAAATTCAAACTTTAACTCGAAATTCTGATTTAAAGACCTATTTTCTTGCACTAAGTGTAAAAGTTGTAAACCTACGAAATAAAGACACTTTAATTTTGATTTTTGATTTTGGTTGAAATGAAAGCAAGCGATTGTTGTGACGATATTCGAGTCGAATTTACTGTCATGGCGCCCCGGTGATACACAAAGATGTTTTCATCAAAAGCGCCTTGGCTTCACAGTTTTCTCTTCGTTAAAGTTTTACGCGGCCGTTCCGGGGTTTTCATTAAAGCAAAGAGGCCACAACCGCGACCATCCCCACCCGAAGGATAAAATATATTCTCGCAAATTCCTTTTATTTATTCTGACGCTATTGAGATAAACCATAATGGCCCTTTGATGTGGCCCAACTTGAGCAACTTTGGCATCCGTTTGATTGATTTCCGTCAGAATTTTGTCAGGGGCTTACATTGTAATCAATTTCAAGAAACTTTTAATTACATTTGGATTTGTTTAATTACATGCTTAATGTATACATGAATTATTCATTTAAAATCCACTACTACATACTAATATTATAAACGGGAAAGTTTGTAATGATATTTGGATCTGTGTGAAGTGCTTGTGAACACTTTCACGGAAAAACTACTGAATGGATTTTGATAAACCTTCTCAATAATATAGTTTATATATAAAAAAAAAAAGACTTAGGCTATAATTTATTCCCATACTCCCACGGGATTGGGAAGTACGCAAGTGAAACCACTGGGCGCTGCTAGTGAGTTATAATCCACAAGATTATACTGCTGAATCTGGGAATTCTTATAGTCAGTGATATTAACACACACACATTTTTGTTGGATAATAAATTTTACAAGTTTAGATTTTTTCTATAGAATGTGTAAAGAAATTATTATGATCTACATCAGCCTTTATCTGTCCACTTCTGATTGCTGATCATAGGCCTCCCTTAATTAACGCCAAGACGACGAATCCCTTTTCACTCGTATCCACCACGGACCACATAGCTCATGGTCGACCTTTCTTTTCTTTCTATTACTTTTTCTTTTCTTTCTTTTACTTTTGCTTCTTCCTCGGTAACTTCAGAGGCTTCATTATAGTTTATCGGTATATTTGCACTACCTGCTTGCTTAGTAAATTATATTTTTAATCTGAGAATTTTGACTCTTCCAAGGAACCAGAGGTGTGTAGCGGTGAATGTAGCGAAGTTATGAATATTTGTAGGGAAAATTTGGTTTTAGTTCGCGAGTTAGCTCGTTATGGCTTCATTAGCTGAAACCACGCGAAACGTAACTTCACCTTAATTCATAATTGAAACTTTGACGTGTTTTAGGTTAGTTGTGATGTTATTAGTTATGCTTATATTCCGGCTAGATTAGGGTATAAATTTGAGATTTCGTTGATAATCTCAAGGAAACATATTTTAGCGTATACATAAAATTTCATAACGTGTTTAATATATTTCGTAGAAGTTTATATTGTGTTTTGTAAATTCCCTTCTATCCTACTTCTTATTAACGTTATAAACGCATAAGTTTGTAAGAATGTATGGATATATGTTTGTTACTCTTTTACGCGAAACTACTGAATGCGTTTTGATGAAACTTTACCAAAATACCTATAGCTTACACATCGGATTAACACATATTATGCTATTATTATTATTATAGTTTCAATACCTTTTGCCTTGTGATTAAAAGGTATTGCTTTAATCTTGTTCTAGCTAGTATACCTACCTATTAAGACCGAAAAATAGGTGTAATTTCATTAATTATGTTTCTTAATATAATACCTATATACTTGAGGATCATTTTTTTTTAAAGTTGTATAATAATATGCTTGTATATTTATACTAATTATATTATATTTTTTTTTACATCACAATTAGTATTTCAAGACAGTCAATCTCTTCTCTTCCATCCGAAACCGGCTTCTGTCTCTATGCAGAATAGATACAGTCTAAAAGTTAGTTGTCCCTTCTGGTATATATTTTGCTGAGATTACGTAGATTGGACTTAGAAAATTGTGACGATTATATGATGACGAAAAATTCATTAGACCATCATAATGTGTGCTATTTGTATGTGCAGCTTGGTGTGGCGTGACCGGGTGCCCCGGCCGCTGTCCCAGTGCTCGCTGCTGGCGTCCCAGCAGACGGCGCGGGACCACCGCTCCGACGCGCGCCTCCGCATCGACGCCAAGGTGCTGGTCATAGCGGAGTCGCTGTACTCGCGGCTGGGCCGTGACATCGCGGAGTTGCTTGTTGCCAACCGAATACGGTAAGTCGGTAATGGCGATGGCTGTTACTAGCAACTTTTAAGTTAGATTTGTAGCTGTGTCGGAAGTGATGATGTTTATTTTTTAGCCATATCGAGTCCGGTGATGATTTTTACTAACACGCTTCATGATGACGTCGCATTACCCGTTTAGAAAAAGTAAAGTATCAACCCTTTTTATCCCATTGCTGGGCACGGGTCTCCTCCTAGAAATCAGGCGAGGAGGCTAGGCTACCCGTCTAGCTGGCCTTAAATTTAATAGTAGGCAGTAGGTATATTTAACTCGGTGATAATATACCAACAAACTGACCAAATCCTTCTAATATTATAAACGCGAAAGTTTGTAAGTATGGATGTTTGTTACTCTCTCACAAAAAAACTAGTGAATGGATTTTTATGAAACTTTACAATAATATAGCTTACATATCAGAATAACACATAGGCTATAATTTATCATCGTACTCCAACGGGAATGGGAAGTATGCGGGTGAAACCGCGGGGCGCTGCTAGTATACCAATAAAAATCAATCTACATCGTCTAAGTATAATAAATAGTATGGAATGAGCAAAATTGCATTTTTTAAATTATAATTACTGTTTTAACTTTGACTTGTGATCGACTGAGCCATTAATAAATCTACATAATAATAATACGCACTCGGTTCCCACGCAATTCTAATAACGCACTGTTCCCGCCGTATATAAAGTCTGAATTAGGCTAAAATACCTATTATGAACTAAGAAACGACCGTACCAATATGATGCAAAGTACATTCAGAATTATTATTACCTCGTAAATATCTTTCGATAAAGCATATAATATACGGTCGAATTCAGAAACGCCTCCTTCTTTGAAGTCATTTAAAAAGAAAAACATTAATCCAAAAAATGTAATCACAATACAATATTTAAAGAATAATAATTTTATGAATCAACGAGGCTTGTAGATATTGAACATTATAAGTAGAGAATGTGTGAAATGGGTTACGAAGTTAGTTATAGCATTATGCAATATGCTCTCGTCATAATAAATTCAGACTTTGCTGACGGCTAAAAGGCCCGCGAGGTCGCCTGATCTCACCTCTACTACGGCAACATCAAAGGTGGAAATTTTAATATCGTCGAAGAATTAGAAAAGCTCCAAGTATAACTTTTGAGGATTATTAAGGTCATTCATTTAGGCTTCACAGAGAACTGAATTCTGTTTTTAGAATCGTTTTAAAAAACCGAAACCATAAAATTACTTGGAAAAATTACGTTATCCTAATTTATTTATCTCTGTCATAAAATGGACATGTCGTTGCAGTTTCGATCGAAAAATATTTTTGTTTGGAACAAAATCCTTAGTATATTTTTGTTCCTGTTAAATAACACAAATGTTTAATCTCAACGGGACAAAAAAGCTTGCCCAAAAACGTCAACCTCAATACCAAGAATATATATATATATATATATATATATATATATATATATATATATATATATATATATATATATATATATATTCTTGGTTCCTACAATGGTTATTCCTACAATTGAATTTTGTGCCCAATATTATGAGTGTTAATTATTTTCATTTTCGCTTATACAATACAAACAACGTATGATAAACAATGCTCTTTCCAAAACGCCATAAATACAATATTAACCTGAGTGAACTCGCTATGTGAATTAGCCGGCCGTTTGTAACGTTATTACTAAGCGACGCATGATCCGTGTAATGCTGCATTCACAAACGGGTCCCGATGCAAATGTTGAATATCGGTATAACTAAATACGTTACTAGTAGGTACTCCATACGATACGAATCCGTCAATACCTTACGAAGCAACCGTTGAATAAGTTGTAGGTATTACGCACAATTGACGTAAAGAAATCGGATGAAGGAAACGTACGTACCGTGTCCGTCATCCTATTTTTCTCCGTCATTCGTGAATCGTGAGAATACAAAATTAGAAAATTCTCCTCCTCACTGTCTATCAATAATCAGATGACGAAAATGAATCCAATGCGTTAAACAATACAAATTGTTTTGCGTCTGTTTCAGAACGTACTTTGACCGATTCGATTCGTATTCTTTTCTTGCTTTTGGGTTAGATTCAGATTGAGTGCAATGCGTAGCCGCCCTAACTCTAAGATGCCTCTTACTTTATTATGCTCCTCATCAATGCCCCACGAACGCAGAATATATTTCAATATGCCCGTGACATTATTCTGAGAAGGCAAATGAGGTGACTGCGAATTGAATCCTCACCGAGAATGGAATGCGAGTTATTAGCCTGCTTAATAAGTTATAAGAAATATACGTGAGACTATAAGTAAATGAAATTGAAGATTCATAAAAACATATCAGTGAAGGGAGAAAAAATAACAAAAGTACCTAAAGCCGTACACCCGGTTTCTGGAAGGCTGATCAACGCAAGAATTAACAAATCAACTGTCAAGTGTCAAATGATTTGCTAGAAGCATGGTTAAATTACTTAATTTAATCTGCCTGTTAGTTGACATGCAAAAAGAAACGCGGACCACCCTCCTCCTTACGGTGTTGGAGTTGACATGACAACTACAATGAAAAGCTGTCAAGTTTGACTCTAGAATCGTTGACATACACTTTGACCAACAGTTCAGTTTCAGAAACCGGACGTTAGAGCCGTAAAGTTTTAAAGATTCGTTGGATTGAAAAGATCTATTTAATTCGAAATAATATCATCATCATTTTCCCCTGTTTTTTAATATTATGTCGCGGTATGTATATTAGTCTAGTATGTACTAGTATGTATATTATGTCGCTCGATATTTCGTCATTGTCTACAAATGTCTTGTTCACGAGAGACTCTTGCGAAAAATATCGAACTTGCGAAATATAGTTATGAACACGGTAAATATCTCGTTTTAAATACTTTTAGTACCTATAGGTAAGTCATTTGTTATATGGAAAAACGTGTTCGAGTCGGATTCGTGTAGCTAGAATATTATTGAATAGCGATGTTATTGAAGAATATGATGGAACAATTGGAACATACAAATGGAACAATTTTAATTAAATTCAATAATAATAATTTTATTTGGCAAGTTTGCCGTAGCTCAACGTGCTATGGGGCGTGCTATGCTGGGTGTTTCTTTGGCAGATAGGATTCGAAACGAAGACCTTTGCCAGAGAACTAAAGTTACCGATATCACGCGAAGAATAAGCACGTTGAAGTGGCAATGGGCTGGTCACGCACTCAGAAGAACGGATGGCCGATGGGCCATTAAGGTTCAAGAGTGGAGGCCGCGTTTAGGTAGACGAAGTGTTGGTCGGCCATTAACCAGATGGGAAGACGATCTCCGTGCAGTGGCAGGTCCGCGTTGGATGCAAGTAGCAAGGGATTGGTCGTCTTGGCGTTCATTGAGGGAGGCCTATGTTCAGCAGGGGACGGATAGAGGCTGATGATGATGATCATGAATAATAATAATAATGATGATGATAAAGGAAACAAAGTGTAAAACATGCAAAGATTTGTTACGACCAAGATTACACCGGGGCTACACTACAATAAATAAAAAGGCCATACAACGCCAGGATTATAAAATATGCTCTCTGACAGTCAATTGCATGGTCCCTAAGTAGTAAGCACAGTAGCAATATTAAAGTAGTCCGTCCGATAGCTACGACACGGCACAATGTTTGCGAAGTAGTTGAAGTGTCCCCGTCTCAAAGGCACGACGGCAGGTATAAAACCAACCACCCTGCCTCTCCTGCCTTTCCTCTCATATTGCGCAGCTTTACTATCACGATAAAAATCGGTTTCCACTTCCAACTGCCTCAACTTCGCGAAGCAACGCTTGTTTATGAAATGTTTGACGGGATAGAAATTGCTTTTTTCCTGATATTTCCCTTTTTATTGACTCAAAACTCCCTCGGTGGCTTTGCTTAAGCACCTCCTTTCATGTATTTTGATACGTAAATGTCTTTTTTATCTTGTTTTCATTGACAATTTACTTCAAGGAACGCTTACTTAATTTGGCTTTTTTTTGCGGTGATTCTTAGAATTGTAAACGCTTCGTTATCTTCCGATTAATTATTACCATTATTATAGGTCACAAGGAGTCAAATGAAATCATTGAATGAGTAATTTCTTGATAATAATTACAAAACATTTCCGTATGTTTGTGTAATGTATTTTAAAAAGATATGCAAAACTCTCAGACGTTTATTTTATTTTATCTTTCTGTCACGTTGTATAATCCCGATTCTCTTGTTGTCGGATATTTTATTCGCGGTTGTCTTGTGTCTTGTGTATGTGTTAGGCGGTTTCGATATATTTATTGTCTGTCGATAGAAGGAAAGTCTTTACCAGACAGACGATTTATTGAAACGGCCTTGTAATTTAATCTTTTAGGATTCTTCTTATGAGAACGAATTGATTTCAAAGCCTTCTTACTTTACTTCTTAATGTATGCATTTTATTGAAAATCATACTAATCATAAGATCACACTTCGTATGATATATTTGTAAACACAAGAATTATTGACGAATACGTCGCTTCGATAAAGATAAAAATCAGACGAATAAATCATCGGTATGAAATGATCATCTTCATCGTCACCAGCATTTATCCGACTTGGCGTTCATCGAAGGAGGCCTATGTTCAGCACTGGTATTAAATGTCCTTTCCAAATTGCCAAAGTTTTCTTCGTATCCGGAGCAGTGTAAACTGCATTTTAGAGGGATAGTGTATTTTTTTGAATACATTGGTATAATCGTCTTTTAAAAATCGAATGATCCAAGTTCACTACATTTACTTTTAAAAAGATTTCTCTTTTGTAAACGAAATGATAAAATAATGAATATAAAATAAGAAATATCCTACACAATTCGGAAATCGACGTTTAATATAAAATGGCTCACTTCCCAGTCGGAAGATTTGAACAGGAAGTAAACACAGTTAGTGGATGTAATTTTACGAATTAACATGGAGGGGTCCGGGTGTCCCGTGGGCGCGGGAGCTCAATTGACTTGATGAGTAACCACCTTTTAGGGGCTCGTTCGGGGCTGATGGACGGGGGAATTAAAGGCAAATTAAAGATGGGATTCAACCGGTAACTTCACATAGCGCTTTTAAATTATGCACTTAGGATGTATGAACAGTAATATTTCGTCCTCCTTGTCGTCTAGGTCTACGTCTTGTCGCCTTGTCGTCCTCTAATGAACGCCAAGACAGCCGATTTCCCGCCGATAGTGAGTTTTCTTGATCATGGCGATTAAAACGTTACTGAAATATCGAGATCACAATAAAACTAAAAAGTAAATAATTTCAATATGAGTTTTCTTAATTGTTCATCAATAAGTTTTTATTTAGATTAGAAAATAATAAGACAAAATTTATCACACTATCCGGAAATCAAACTTAAGCTACTACAAAATCAAATAGTACTCAAGTATTTAATTAAAAACTAATTACAAAATCAAAACATTTTAAAACTAAACTGTTGTTTGTGTTATCATTTACGTTATCATTAAAATAATTTATTTTGTTAAGCTTAAGATAAAAACTCTTTTAATTACTATATTGATCTTCACAACAGATACTAAGTATTTTCAATCCAAAATTATATTCAGTTTTGTTCGACATTTATTTGGTGTAATAAATATAATTGATTTAATAAAGTTATAATTGGGATCTTAATCGCGGTAAGAAACGGGGGCCCAATTAAGAAACAGCTGGCCTTGCTTTCCTCCAGGGCCAAGGCGCCAAAAGGCTTCATTACTCCCCAAGATATTTGAACAGTAATCCCATCGACAGAACAATTTTGTTTCGTATAATTGTTTCTTTATCAAATGATTTTTATAAGCTGATAGATATTAACAGTTAGCCATTTTTAGAAATGTACGTATTTTTTAAACTTTACAAAGATATTTTTAATGTCATTGGGCAGATAAGGGTATACATAACATCATCATCAGCCTTTATCCGTACACTTCTGAACATACGCCTCCCTCAATGAACGCTAAGACGACCGATCCCCTGCCACTCGCATTTAACACGGACCTGCCACTGCACGGAGATCGTCTTCCCACCTGGTTAATGGCCAACCAACACTTCGTCTACCTAAACACGGCCTCCACTCTTGAACCTTATTGGCCCATCGGCCATTCGTTCTTTTGAGTGTGTGACCAGCCCATTACCACTTTAACGTGCATATTCTTCATACATAGCATACTATACTGAAATGAATACGTTTCTTTTAGTGTACAATTCAACAAACTATAAGCAAGAAAATAACAATACTTAGGATTTTCAATAAAGTTTTGTTATTTGTATCAAGGCTTATTTACTTAGTGTAAGTTGATGCAATAAAAATACTGATATGACGTAAAACTGTTGTCATACGTAATATTTATTTAGGTGCAACTTTTGGATATAAATAGAATCCAAAATTTTATAAATAAGTATATTTTAGATTGGTATGTCAGAAGCCTCCATAGCTCAGGGGTTAGAGCACTGGTCTTGTAAACCAGGGGTCGAGAGTTCAAATCTCTCTGGAGGCATGACACTAATTAACCTTTTTCACTTTTTATTTGGTTTTATTTCATTGACATTATAACATTTTACTTATTATTTTATTAATTTATATCTATTTCTTTAACTTAAAATTGGGATTTGTTGAGATTATGACATTATCTGTATTAGAACTAGTAACTATAAAGTATTTTGTAAATTAAAAGCAGAAATTTAGTTTAAAATTACAAGAGTTTTAAATAAAAATTAAATAAATTTTTGTCAGTAAAAACTCAACACACTGTGGAGTACGTAGTACGTACGTATACGAACAAGTGTGCATAGAAAACCGATTAAACTTGTTTAAACAGATAATCGAAATATTTGTTTTAATTTCGTATGAATCTATTTGGGCACATTCACGATCTTGGCACTAGGTTCCTAGACTATAGGCATATCGCCTGAACAATCGACTTCAGCTTCTTGAAGTAGCCGATCCAAATCTAATACGAAATACGAGAAGTCATTTGGCAACACTGGAGTGACTTATGTCTAATTGTGACTATAGGCAATGTTGTTGATGATGCTGATGATGATGATTAAGATGATGATGATAGTAACAATATTATAGGCGTATTGTGTGTATTTCAATGTAATGTACATAAATTAACAATATTTCATATCTAATTACAGTGTATTAATTTATGGTCTATTATCTTAAATATGAACTGAATGCATAGTTTCGTATATGACTATGACTGGGCTTTGCCCGAATAATTATCAGACTTTTGCAGACGAGCAGATAATGAGTATCGATATTTGAATAGCCTTTATTAATTAATATAATGAAAATAATTTACCAAAATCAGATTATAACACAAAAGGCTAGGTCTTAGTTAAATTAGAAAATAGAAACCATCCATCAGAAAACCATCGATGATGGTTCGTCATAGAGGACTAGCAGCGCTCCTCGGTTTCACCCGAGTACTTCCCATTCTGGTGGGAGTACGGTGATAAATTATAGCCTATGTGCTACTCTGATATATTAGCTATATTATTGTAAAGTTTAGTAGTTTCTTGTAGTTTTTAGGCGAAAGAGTAAAAAACATCCATCCATCCATCCATACTTTCAAGTTTATAATGTTAGTAGAACATGGTATGTCTCAAGCGAGGCAAAGACAGAAAACCCCGCTAAATTCAACTCTTCTTCTTCCCGAACCTCAAATAGGCGGTTTACAGACTAAATAAAAAACCACCATAGTCCATAATAAGGTCAAAACGTGCATATATACAAGTAGTATGGTAGATTTATGTAATAGTTGTAATAACTAGACTAGGAGTTGCGGACTTGTGTAGTTACTTGGTTAGTTTAACAACTCACAGTACATTACAGCGACGTACTCCTTATCTCGTCATGTCCTACAACTAGTCTACCGTTGACCCACTTATATAATAATAACACAGATTTATAAATAAAGGCAGATGGAGCATGCCGAACACGCTAGTGACGCCACCAAAGCGAATACAAATTCAAAAGCGATACAATCTAATAGACGTTTAGAGTACGGCGCTATGTCAAGCACTTGAAAGCGCTTTTGAATTTGTATTCGCTTTGAAGCGTCAATTGGGTGTCCGGCATGCTCCATCTGTCTTTATTTATAAATCTGTGAATAATCAATAATAATAATATCTGTGGACGTTTTACACCACGTCTAGTCCCGTGGTAAGTTTCCGAAGAACTTGTTTTAAGGGTACCCGACAACGGAAATACATCATATATTTAATTTTATTACTTTTATATTAACACATATATATTTAAGATTTTTATTAATATATTTATTAATATAATACACATATTTAACACACATCCATGACACAGGACACACATATAGTTTTTGTTCCCTGGCAGGATTCGGACCCGGAGCGAACGCGCTAACAATTGAGCCTCAGAGGTCATTATCTATACTAATATTATAAAGAAGAAAGATTTAATTGTTTGTTTGTATTGAATGGGCTCCGAAACTACTTGAACGATTTCAAAAATTCTTTAACTGTTGGGAACCTACACTACCCCCGTTAAACATGGGCTATATTAAAATTTCAATAAGTTAGGGACCCGTTTCAAATCTTAGTTGACGCAGGCGAAGCTGCGTGCAATAGCTAGTAATATTTAAACATGATTCCTAAATACGCCTGCCTAATGAACCGATACATTTTTCATTGTTCCGATTTGGTTAACTTTATATGAAGCAGCCATTAAAAGTTACGATGTAAGGTTAATACTGTGTGATGGTCCGTTAATGATTCATTTATAATGATTATATTAGAAATATATAATAGACTATTAGAAATATTTTAAATAGTTTATTTTTGATTACCTGTTAACATTGTTTCTTAGAAAATTATATATTATATGTGGCAGGTCGGTCGTCTTGACGTTCATTGAGGGATGCCTGTGGTTAGCAGTGCACGGATAAAGGCCGATGATTGGCATGTTCACTATGTGACAAAAGCCTTTTGTTTAAATAAAAAAAAAATGTGGTGTCGTGGGACAACACGTAGTAACGAAGTTCCTTCAGCTAAAAAGAAAGCTATTATATTTACTGAGTAGTGACTCGCTTGAGTAAGCGACTGTCGCGCCTACGCACGTCTCATTTAACGCTTTTTATTCCACGCACTTTTTCTTACGGTTTTACTATCACATTTTTGTCAGTTCAGTCGCGCAGCAAAATCCCTATCCCCTCCAAGCCTGCCGTAAGCAACTTCGTTCCAATAATGCTGATGATGATAATGAAACTCTTTATTCGTGTAAAACCTGAAATGAATTCATGATAAATTCTAATGCTAACATACGATGCATCAGCCCTGTGTTAACTGAGCCATCATCTTCATCATCAGCCTTTATCTGTCCACTGCTGAACATAGGCCTCCCTCAATGAATGCCATAATATAATAATAAATAACTATGCCATAGTTTAATTTATTTACTGTTGTCATCGTAAGTATATAAATATTTTGTATATAATATTATGTACATTATGTATGTTTTTAAGCGTCTCAATAAAATTTTGTTATCAAAGTTGATAAGTATATTTTGTAAAAGATAAGCAAAATGACTCAAGCTTGCTACTTGTGTGGTTTCGAAGTTCATTAACCTATTTTCGACGATTGACGATATTGTTATTTAGATAATAATACATCGTTTCTAATAATTACTAGTGGCTATGCCACCAGGCCACTGGCTGATCACACTCATGAGAACGGATGGCCGATGGGCTTATAAGGTTCAAGAGTGGAGGCCACGTTTAGGTACAAGTGTTGGTCGGCCATTAACCAGTGTTGCGAGTTGCGGATGCAAGTGGCAAGGCATCGGTCGTCCTGGCGATCATCAAGCGAGGCATAGGTGGTCGTGGCAGTGGACGGATAAAGGCTGATATTCATGATGATAATGATGATGATGATAGTTGAGCAGTCGTCTTACTATAGGCAACAACATCATAACTTAGATTTACGGATTGATCATGATGATTTTTACCGCCTAAGTTACTCCTTATCATATCAGCTATTGATGCCAGTAAACATTTCGTCGAAATCGGCCAAGCAGTTTTAGAGGTTATACAAAACAGGCAGGCGAAAATTGTAAAAAAAAATATGTTGGTATTAAGTGGTTATTTTAATATTACAAACAGACACTCCAATATTATTTCATTTATTATTATTATTTTTATTTATAAATACCATACCCCTAAATATCTTTTACAAAATTATTATAATATTATTTAATAAACAAAAGATAAGGCTCCGTTTCGATAGATGTTATCAGTGAAATTGCGGGGCGCCGTAATCGTGACATCCCATTCAGCTCTCCCGGCCCCTTATCAGGAATTAGCCCGTCGCTGGCCCTCGGTTAAATTGGGCCGTGTCGCCGGCTCTAATTCAAACGGTATACCGTATCCAATTGCTGGACACTAATTAAGGTAATTCGGAAAGTTGCTTAATCAGTATACGTTGATGTGAAAAGTTTAAAACCTTTTATTGGCCCCTCTCGCCAAAATAATTTTCTAGTATAGCGATAATTTTACTATTCTTAAAATATGTGTACTTTTTTTTAAATTTTGGGTTTCTCATAGGAATATTCAAAATAAAATGTAAAAACACTTTTTTTATATACTTTTTTATTTTGCTGTATACCTTTTTGCCAAACCTAAATGATGGAGAGAACCTATATGGTAATAATAACTTCATGTTAACACAAAGTTTGTAGGGCTTTAGGTCCCGTGGTGAGTTCCCGAAGAACTTGTGTTACGGGTATCAGACAACAGAAATATATTTTATACTAAACATATGTTTAAGATATTTAATTAGAAAATTATAACACATAAATTATACACATCCATAAACCAGAGCTGGAGCCTGGCGGGATTTGAATTTGCTACTTCCCGCACGAAAACTAAGGCGCTAACCATTGTGCCAAAAAGGTCGTCAAAATTTAAGCATTAGCTACGACAACTATATACCATATTTTATTAAAGTACATAATATATTATTCACACTTAAATTTTAGAATTAAAAGCCGGAGCCTCTGGATTAATAAATATTTTTATTTTTATGTATCTTTATTTTAGTATTTTAACTTAATCTTGAAGTTAATGTGGTTATTTTGTATCTATGGATATATTTATTTGTTTACTAACTTAATATATTATGTTTGTTCAATACCTGTCTTTTGTAACATACAAGACGACGTTTTTGTCGAAGTTACAAAAAACTGCATCTTCCATCAAAATTTTTCAAATATCAGCGTAACTTGGGGTTAACGTACTACAAAGGCTGCGCTGAAAATGGAGCACACATCATAGGTACATTAGGCGCCAGTGTAAGTGATATCCGCCAGGTAATGCACTGCCAAATTGAAAGTAGCCGTAGCTCGGCCGATCCGACGGGCGGGCAAGCTTTTCAATACTTTCGGTTGATTTCTCAAAACGGCCCGCATATTTACGTTTCCAATATCTGAAATCCACTGGCCTATCGGATTCATATTGCCTGAATTGGTGGTTATTTGATATTTGAAATTGCTCGGTTTATTTTGTCGTTTTATGTGAAATATTTGGAAATAATATGAAAAGTGATTTTTTTGTATATTATAGGTTTAGTTAATCGTTAAAACTTTGTACATTACTTTATACGACATATATACACACACACACACACACACACACACACACACACACACACACACACACACACACACACACACACACACACACACACACACAAACACACATACACACACACACACACATACAAACGCACAGACACACACACAAATCCAGGTTAGAGGACTCGAATAAGGGTAGGGTATCAAACCTTTTTTTTAAGTTACTCCTTAAAAAGTTTAAAGCATTGTGGCCTCATATATATACAGTAAAAGATCTCGGTTTGCCAGCTGTATAGGTCATAAAAAAACTAAGTTAGCTCCTACACAGCTGCAGCGTTTGTAGCACTAAATATTGTAAAAGAAAATCTTAAAGTTATCTATATTAGTATCTTTAAGGCAAACCAATACATGTTCAAAAGTAGCTGTAACTTTATCAATATGTTTACTAACTTGTGAATCTAAAAATGCGAATAATATAAGTTACTGTCAAGACGCGAAGAATGTTGGGGCCGCGGAAAAGTAGCATTTTGCATTCAACGGGATGTCATTGGTTTAAATAACACTAAAGCAGTACACTCCGTGCCTATTTGTACAATAAAATATTTGAAATTATTTTTGTTTATTCCGTCGCTACGTAACGCGGGGTCTTGTTTAAAGAAAAGATGATCGTAGTGTACTATTCTCACATATTGAAATTATCTTTTATAATACCAAAAGAGCGACGATGGTCCAGTGGTGGGTGGACTCGGCCTCTTATGCAAGAGGTTCCGGGTTTGATCCTGACCCGTCCGTGTGTGCCTTGAAATGGGATTTTCTACATTTCTAAGTGAACACACATGACCATCGTTCGCTCACCGGTGAAGGAAAACATCATGAGGAAACCCGCATGATGAGATTGAAAGTCTTTGAAGGTATGTGAAGTTCACCAACCCGTATTGGGCCAGCGCATCGGTGAACTACGGCCCATTACCCTCCTCGCATGGTTTCGAGGAGGAGACCCGTGCCCAGCAGTGGGACATAATGTAAGGGTTGATACTAGAACCAAAATGAGCTGATGTGATACTGATAATGACGGATATATTATCATATAATAGCGATCCTCCTTACGCCTCTCGGAGTATGCCCATGAGATCTATGAAAATGAATAATAAATACGTACGACCGGTGAAAGCGAAAAACAGATTTTTCTTCTCGTCGCAAGATAAGAATACCTATGTCTCTGTAATCTCAAGGTAGCTACTACAGAAATTAAGCGAGAAATATCATTTCATATTATTGTAAACTTATCGGCTATTCTAGCGTTCATTAAGAGAGACCTGTATGTAGATTATTGCGGAGTCGGACATTTAATGATACGAAAGT
Organism: Lycaena phlaeas; assembly: GCA_905333005.2. Lineage (NCBI taxonomy): Eukaryota > Metazoa > Arthropoda > Insecta > Lepidoptera > Lycaenidae > Lycaena > Lycaena phlaeas. The sequence goes on from HG995173.1 coordinate 12,650,874, forward strand.
TAAGTGTAAAGTTCGCCATAATACAGTAAATCCTATCCTTAAATCATGTATTAACATTTGTTATGTCATTATAAACGAGTTGCGTTTGAGTATTCCGGATACTCAAACGCAACTCGATTGGGGGGGAGCTGCTCACATTTTGATGACATATGGACTTAAGGCGTTCTTAGCAGTTTGAGGAGCCCCCAAATATTTAAGTGGCTTTAATTCGGGCGTTAGTCTTTTTGTTTATTTCTCGATCACACGAAGGTTTATTTATTTACTTAATATTTTGTACGGACTTGGTCTAACTATAAAACGAGTGTAGTGCCCTCGGTCCGATGAAATGATGATGATCATTACGAAAAACCACGATTTAAAATATTACCCGAGTAAAAATGTATTTTCCGATCCAATATTTTATCAATTATGTATTTTGTTCACAGTTACAAAGTGGAAGTAGCGGGCAAGAGTCTGCCCGTGCTGACCACGTTGGACAAGGGGAGATACGGCGTGATCGTATTCGAGTCGCTGTCCAAATACGCGAACATGGATAAGTGGAATCGAGAACTGCTCGACAAATACTGTCGAGAATATTCAGTAGGGGTCGTCGGCTTCGCAACGCCAGGGGAGGAGACCCTTGTTGGCGCTCAGCTGAAAGGATTCCCACTTTTCATGCATACCAATCTTAGGCTTAAGGTAAATTGAAATTTATTGTACGCCATATTGTCGCCTACAATGTACCCAGTTTACTGTAAAATTACATTTATTATACTTCAGATATCTATTGTAACAAAGATAAAACGTTACACGGTTATCTTAAAAAGCTTTTGTTTAACTGTCTCTGCGAAAATTTGCATAAAATATGGATAATGGAAAATATTGTAGTACATATCAAATTATTTTAACTTTGATATTCTATCATTATCAGCGTCTTTACGTCCACTTTTGGATATAGGCCTCTTTCAATGAGCCAACCACTAAACGGAGATCGTCGTACCGTATAGTATAGTAGGTATAGAAATCTTATGTGTCATGTCATGTAGCTAAATTAGGTTGCATTTATCCATAGAAAATCAAAGCAAGACATATTATGTGCAATCAACAAATTAAGACTGGAATAATGAATTCAAGTTACAGATAAGCTACATCAAAGTATCGAATCTTGAGTCTTGACTCATTTTGTGGCACATTGTGAATGACATACGCCCGGTTTCTGGAACGTTGGTCAAAGTTGCATTTCAACTGACATGGCTGCTAATAGCGGTTAACATACGATTCTAGAGTCTTTGACAACTTTTCATTGTAGTGGCTATGTCAACTGACAGACCAATTAAATTAAGTAATTTAACCATGTTTCTAACGACTCATTTGACATTCATTAACAAGAGATTTGACAGTTTATTTGTTATATTAAATGTTATAGGCATTCGTTAAAATGTGACTAACTCATGATAATGTTAACAATGATAAACCCGCATTTTTTTATCAACTTTCTGAGCTTAGAGCCTAGCCTACTTTTAAATGAAATATAAAAGATTGTTGTAGTCATCCACTACAACAAATTAATCCAATCCAATACGAGTGCATTGTATGGCAGTCAGAAATCACGTCTATTCCCCATTTCGCTCCATTTACTAAATAATACTTGGCCCAGAAGTCGGCGCCACAATAGGGACTCCGGTTTGAATTCACTACTTATATCTTCGTGGTATATTATACAGTCGTACCATATTTATGTATGTTCTTATCTTATCTTATCTTATACCTTTAAACGAGCAATTCTTGTATATATATATATATATATATATATCTTATACCTTTAAACGAGCAATTCTTGTATATATATATAGAATCTGAATCTCGGAAACGGCTCCAACGATTTTCATGAAATTTTGTATACATGGGCTAGAAACGGCGATAAATCGATCTAGCTAGGATAGATTTTTAGAAAAAAAAATTTTATCCGTGTTTTGGGCAACAATAAAATATGATTAGAATGCGAACGTAAATTTCGCTGTCGATTTGTATGTCAATAGTAATTTTATCGTATGTAATCACTAAGGGTACCGAGCAAATGCTCGGTCAACCAGGTACTAGATATTTAAAATTGTATATATACATATTTTTTTCTTCTGTAAAATAAAAGTAGATAATATCATATTATGTACGCATGTTTAAGTACGCACATAGTTTTTACCGACTTCAAAAAAAAGGAGGAGGTTATCAATTCGACTGTATGTTTTTTATTTTTTATAAGTGTTACCTCATAACTTTTGACTGGGTGGATCGATTTTGATGATTCTTTTTTTATTAGAAAGCTGATGCTCCCCATGTGGTCCCATTTTAATCTAGTCCAGTTCTGATGATGGTATCCATGAGAAAACCAAATAAGTCTTAAATTTGCATTAGGTACGTGCGCGACAAATAGATGAATAACACGCCAACCGATTTCGATGATTATTAGTTTATTTGAAAGAATGTACTTCAAGGGTAGTTTGGTGAAAACTTGGTTAGGTTCTGATCATGGGATCCATAATAAAGTAACGAAACTCTTCAATTCTTAAGAGTAAATTAACGATACTCGGCTGAATCTTTTATAGGCCATCCGGATATTTGCCTAACGTAAAAACTTTATGGTCCGAATATGATCATCAATTCCTCAACGGCTGACAGTAAGAATGCGATCTTTGGCAGAAATTCTAACTGTCTGTAATTTGTGTATGCACTCTGTAAAATTGTGAATGCAATACATAATATTATCATCATCATCAGCCTTTCTCCATTCACTGCTTAACATAGGCCAAGACGGACGATCTCTTGTCACTACATTTACACAATTCCAATTTGCTTTTGGCTGTGTGTTAATTTAAATCCTTTCTTCGTTTGTTTTTCATCAAGCCTTGATAAATTTGTGTAAGCCCTCTGAGGCCTTACTGGCCCTATACTTAAAACTAAAAAATACAAAATAAAGTTAATTTTAAATAAAAAACCAAAACCGACTTCAAAACTATACCTTAAAATTATGTACTTACAACTAAAAATTTTATAATAATATTTAAATACTTCGAGGTGAAGTTAATTAACAAAAATAATTAATCAATGAATATAATGAAATTTATATGGCTTACTACTTATACTTTATAAAATTAGTTATTTTTGGAGTCGGTACCAGCCAAAGCAAAGATAAACTGAACATACATCTACTCAATACCGGGTGCACAAGTATGGTACCGGGTGTACAAAATCAATAATTGCAAAGAAATTTAATAATAGATGTGAGAGTATAATATTATGTATTCGAATGCTGTGAATTGTGATTAGAGTGTCCTTATTGGCTGGCACCGACGCCCAAAACAACTAATTTTAAAAAGTATAAGTAAGCCGTATAAGTTTCATGATATTCATTGATTAATTATTTTTGTTAATTAACTTCACCTCGAAGTATTTAAATATTATTTTAAAATTTTTAGTTGTACATAATTTTAAGGTATAGTTTTGAAGTCGGTTTTGGTTTTTTATTTAAAATTAACTTTATACTAACATCATATTTTAAAGCCTTCCCCAATAGTATGATTATCACTTGAAAAAATATTTTTTTTCAAATTCGAGCGCGAGGTTAAGATATTAGTACGGTTAAACAAACAAACTAATATTAATTCAGCTTTCTTAGTGCCTGTTGATAAAAAAAAGCATATATACGGTCGAATTGAAAAACGTCTCCTTCCTTGAAGTCGTTTAAAAATATAAAGCTCTTTCTTTACTAAAACTCTTTCTTTCCTAGTAAAACGTCTTTTTTGTCATATTAAATTAATGTACTAACCCTCCTCTACAAATGGTCTAGCTGCATACGTACTCGCTACTCTTTACAAATGTTTTATAAAACTAAATTTCAAATGTGTATATGTCAAGTATAACTTCATTAATGTCTATTCTTTCTGTTGGAAAGGGCATAGACAAATGAGGCTTTTACTTTTGTCTCTTATCTAAACGCTTTTTAATGTATTTTATGTTTCAACCGACAATATAAATGAAACTATTAATTTTAAGCCGGAGATTACGTTAGAATATTATATATAAATGCTTTTTAGCTTCAGTCTAGCTTAGTCTTTTTAGCTTAGTAGTGTTCCAATTACTATGATTACTCTTTCTAGTCCAAAATTGAAGCCCACGGATGTATAAATTGTTATTTATGTCGGGGCCCCATTACCCTAGTGCCCATTGCCCCATTTCTAAGTGCACCCCAAACACGAGACCATCGCTCGCTCACCGGTGAAGGAAAACATCGTGAGGAAACCTGCATGCCTGATGAGATTGAAAGTCTTTGAAGGTATGTGAAGTTCACCGACCCGCACTAGGCCAGCGCGGTGAACTATTGGCCCATTACCCTCCTCGCCTGATTTCGAGGAGGAGACCCGTGCCCAGCAGTGGGACATAAGGGGTTGATACTTTTTTTAAGTTAGCTGAATGTGTAACATTGCTCCTTATTTTACACAGGACGCAGCTCTCAATCCGGCGTCTCCAGTGCTCCGGTTGGCCCGGGCGGGGGAAACGGCTTGGGGCCCGCTGCCCGGCGACCACTGGACGGTGTTCAGAGCAAACAGCTCCACTTACGAGCCCGTGGCCTGGGCACTGCGGCAGAACGACTACGCGCCGAGTGGTGAGTGGTCACATAAATATGGGGTATAATCCTATTAGGGCCTGTTTCCGAATAGGCTATCGGCAACATATTTGACAGATAGAGTATGGAGTATCTGTCAAATATGTTGCCGATAGCCTATTCGGCACTTATCTGGAGATTGTGAAATAGGCCCTTAATAAATAATTTATTACTTAATATTTAGTATTTGCATTGCATTGCGTTGACACCGACAAGTAACCTACATAAAAAAGGAGCAGATACTTTTATTTTCATTTAAAAAAAATTCAGTAAACCAAAAGTGTGCTAAAAAGTGAAAACTTACTAATTAATACATGTTTGATAATAAAGCTAATAATAGGTTGATCAAAAATTTAATGAATTAATTAACTTGCGCAAATGTCCCCAAAACAAAAGGTCAACGCTATATTCGGTTCTTCTTCGAAGCCTCGTACAAAAAAAAACTTTTTGAGTACATAAATACCTTTAACGTCGTCTTTTTTTTAAATGTAAAAATAGGATAGTATTCGTGGTGTTACCCTTGAACTAGCTTTATATTATGATCGGTAACCTGGTAATAAGGATTCCCACTTATATTTTTGGGTGTGTGTGTGTGTGTGTGAGACTGGAATATAGTGACGTCATAAAGTTGTTTCTCACCGAAGCAGCCCGTGGAACGAAACTCGATGAATGATAATCCGTTTGAGCGCCAAAATTTATGATCATAGTGATGATTCAGTCAATTATGGTTCATTGAATAAAATAACTCGCTAGGCTTCTGCCCCTGTGGGAACCAATTACATACAGCTTATAAAGTTGACAGATAAAAACAATCTTCGAGGGGACGTCGAAATTTTATTAAAATACGCAAATTGACGGACCCTTCGAACAATCTTCTTATTGTTGAAGGTCCAATTTGAGTTATAAATCGTAATATAAGTCAACAGCTTCTGTTTAATTTAAATGTTGATACTGAAATAATGTATATAGAGATCTCGCAGTACCGCACCTGCTACTACTATATGTTTCTCACTAGTATTGTAAGATAAGAACGTTATGACATTTGTTTATGAATTACGCAAAAACTACGGAACGAATTCAATAATTTTTTGTCTATCATAATTTAATGGATGTACTAATAATATAAACTTTTGATGAAGAAATATAATTAATAATACATCAGTTTAATCAAATAGTTTTGTATAATATAATATATTGAAACAACATTTTCAAAATTCATCAAAATTTTCATTTTCAAATGCATAATACTAAAGAAGGTGTCTTATTCGATGAATTTAATATATTATAATATTACTTACTTGTTTCTTCTATGATACAATCAGCTTTGCTGAACTTTAAGACGCCCGGTTAGTGAAACGTGTAATTCAGTAATTACACGTTTCACTAATAAATATTAAAGGCCAGTGCCTATAATAATTATTTACTTAGGCTAAACCAAGGTAATCTCGTTAAGGTCCAGACTTACTATCAGACGCTACATTTGCAAGTTGACAGTTTCAAATACATAAAAAAATCTAACTATGTCTGAATGGAGCCGTATATTACAGCTACATGCATACACGGGCAATAACACCGTCTATATAATCCACTTAGTTCTGCAATAGCTTGGCCGCTTCGCTCGTCAGCCGCCCAGTTATGACTAAATCCCACAATATGGATACCATGATATTGTAATCACGAGATTCATCAAGACAGGCTTACACATAGGGTTGCCAGGCGTCCGGATAAAGACGGACATAGGCAGGCTTTTTGATTGCGTGTCCGGCCAAAATAAACGATGTCCGGCTTTTGTTAGACTTTTTACATTTGGTAAACGAGCGATGCCAAATTAGTCTTAGGCTAAGACTGTCTTGGCATTCGATTTTATCTATTAGTTCACTATAATTTAACAAAGAGTATGTATAGATACTCATAAAAAAAGCTTGATTTTACATACAATTTCTTTGTCGTACCTATTAATTATTAAATTTAGGAAGCTTCGCCATATTCTCACGTCGTCTATACCGCAGAGTTTGAAGACGAAAGTCTTCAACCAATGCGTTCTCCCCGTGATGACCTACGGGGCCGAAACGTGGCCTCTTATTTTACGACTGGTCCGCAAGTTTGCCGTAGCTCAACGTGCTATGCTGGGTGTTTCTTTGGCAGATAGGATTCAAAACGAAGACCTTCGCCAGAGAAGTAAGTTACCGATATCACGCGAAGAATAAGCACGTTGTAGTGGCAATGGGCTGGTCACGCTCTCAGAAGAACGGATGGCCGATGGGCCATTAAGGTTCAAGAGTGGAGGCCGCGTTTAGGTAGACGAAGTGTTGGTCGGCCATTAACCAGATGGGAAGACGATCTCCGTGCAGTGGCAGGTCCGCGTTGGATGCGAGTAGCAAGGGATCGGTCGTCTTGGCGTTCATTGACGGAGGTCTATATTCAGAAGTGGACGGATAAAGGCTGATGATGATGATGATGATGATGATGATGACCTATTAATACTGAGACAAAATCCTCAATAATGTTGGGTGCCCGGTCTTTCTACATAAATGACCAGCCAAGCTGGCGGGTCTGTTCGGCTATTAGGTTTGGCGACCTGGCAACCCTACTTACACATAACAGAGGACCAAAACAGATATAATATGGCGGTGATGATGATGATGATGATGATGAGTATTGAAACAATATAGACGTTATTGTAAACTAGTCGTGATATAAGACTTTTGAATGGCAAATCTATACAATTATAAAGGTAATTGGAATTATACAATCAAATTTCGGTTGGATCTGGGTCGTACGGATGAAACTAATTCGCAACAACGACATTTAGAGGGGCAATTTATTGAGATTCTGACCTAAATCTGTGTTCATTACACAGATTTAGGATATCTATATTGAAGGGTATCTAGGTGTCTTTCTAATAAATAGAAACCTCAATCAATCAAACTTATATATTATGCAATAAAGGTGATCCTTGGATTACAAATCCTGCATGCATTTTCGTTTCACCTTAACTTCATCATCATCATCATCATCAGCCCTTATCTGTCCACTGCTGAACATAGGCCTCCCCAATGAACGCCAAGGCCCTATAAATATTAAATACATAACATAAAAACGGCAATAGTCGAGTGGGTTTGGACTCGGACCTCGGTCTCAAAATATGAGAAACGGTACGAAGTCGATGCTGGCAGCGTGCATTTAAAATATGTTTATCAAAGCTTTTGAATCTATACATGTCTTAGTCACTGATGAAGAAAACCATCGTAAGGAAACCTGCATACCTCATGTGATTAAATAAGTGACTGACGCCAACTGAGCGGGATGCTCCTTCGTCCGATCCTTTTGCATCTCGGTACAAGGTCGCTCGTCTTGGCGTTTATTTAGGAAGGCCTATGTTCAGCAATGTACGTATAAATGCTTATAATGCTGATGATAATGATGATGAAGTCCACCTGTAAAGTGAAATAGTAGACTACTTTACAATAGAAAATGGACTAGATTATGATTAGCTTCTAGAATTATCTTAAACCTTCTAGAAACGTCAAATATTACCAAAATGCGTACAGAATATTCGAGAAAAAAAGATTAATTATGTAGATTGGTAAGGGTTTCAAAATCCCTAGGTACTACGAAGACAAGTTAATGTAATATGTGAGTGATATTTGACGGAGTTTATTAATATTTGTTGAAAATTCAAATCCCCAACCTTCAAGTGTCAAGATTTATGCCATAAAGTGTAGTTTGAGTGAATTATTTAACTGCTGCTAAATTGATCTTGTGAGGCAAACGGCGAAGTGTTGCCTCGTTCACTTCACTACTGATTAATGACACGAAATGTGTGTCAGACGTAAGTGGTGTTATTTTGACTTTAATTGTCTTGGCGGTCACATGTGCTGCGGAAGGTCATAGTATCCAGTCTGAAAGGTTATTTGGTCGTCATCATAATTGCCAAATAGTAGGGGACGTGACCAATGTCTACGCAGCAAACGTACGAGAAAGGAGGTAGTCCGGTACAGGCACCTCTAACGCCGTCAACATCTACCCGCATACTTCAGTCCCGTGAACATGACATTCGAAGACAATGTCGAAATATTGAGCTCCGCGAAAGAATATTAAAAAACATGGTAAATATCCCGTTTTAAATAGTTTAAATAATGAAAATAACCATGTTAATTTAAAATCTTATATAACACTGAAAAAGTATAGGCATACTTATTTTTAAGGTAAGGATGGTTAGCAACAGTACCTAGGGAAATAAAATAAGAAATGTCTGAGATCACATGTAATTGTCTACCGAGGCAAGTCGAAGTCAACGGACATGTGACCTGAGGCACTTTTTTCCTTACCATGATGTGTTACATGCTATTTTCCTGCTCGATAACGGTGGAAAGCGACAAGTTTAGTTCGTGCAGCGCGCCAAAATTTTTCAAAGATTAACTTAGTATATTTATAAAATTTTATTAGTGTATGAAAGATAGAACAATAATTCTATGCTTAAAACTGTTTATAGTAAGTAAACCACGTCTGTTATTTTAAATCTGTCCCCATCAGCATAAAAAATATATACAAAAAAATGTATTTCATCAAAAAACGCTTCAGTGGCGGTTAGTAAGCATAACGCGTTGATATCGCGCAACGTTAATGTGCTAGGATGATTTGCATCATTTTGGTGTAGCCGTTCAATTCGCTTGGACGGAGACAGGAGTACGATTTGTATATATTACTGATGACCCAGCATTAGAAGCGTTTGTCTAAATTATGGTCAGTATCACACTATATATTATGTCCATGATAAAGCACTGTTCCTATGAACTGTTACTATATGGTGATTATCAACTCAGTTGGAGCTTATTAAATATTCAAAACGTGATATTTATTAGGTTTTTCATTTCATGTTCGCGGTGCTCGATGTTTCGGGATTGCAATGTACCTACGTCCTTGTTCCCGTCACCAAACTCTCGCACGTATTATAACTAAATACTAAAGAGTTGTAAATTGTAATAGTGAAAATTTTGATGTTAATTACAGTAAGACGCGCGAGACGAAACGCGAAAATTTGTAAGTGTAGATGTTTGTTACTCTTTCACGTAAAAACGACTAAATGGATTTTAATGAAACTTTCCTACTATATAGCTTATACATCAAAATAACATGAGACTATAATTTATCACCGTACTCCCACGGGAATATGAAATACGCGGGTGAGACAGCAGGTTGCTGCTAGTGTACAAATAATGTGATCATGTGATCACAAGAAACAGTAATATTCATTACTATCGTAACCATGATTCCTGAGTATCCACCATGACCATGACAGTAATGACTCTCATTGCCATTTGAGGTAAATCATCAGTACGAACTTCTAGCTGAACTAAGATAAAACAATCCACGAAGTTGCGTATTCTAACCGATTTTCTGTATAACATAAACATAAAGTCCATACAATGAAGACGAAGCAAAGTACAAACAAAAGAGTTTATCATTTGAGGATAAAGAAAATAATATTTGTTTTAAATTCCGCGCTCATTATGCAAGAGGATAAAATCTTTGTCTCCCTGAGACTTTTCCGGGGAAACATTTGTAAACTTGCATATTATTAACATAACATTTCAGTTGTGATTTCCTTTGTTAGGTGCGACTGATACAATGGAAGTATCGTTATCATCATCATCATCATCATCATCATCATCATCATCATCATCATCATCATCATCATCATCATCATCATCATCATCATTATCACCATTGAGAAAGGCTTAGGTATAATAATTCTCCCCACTACGGTTCAGGCCTTGTCGTGGCGGTGGGGCTAGGTAGCCCAGGGTGAAAGAATTTTACAAATCGGTCAAGTAGTTCCGAGGCCTATTCAATACAAACAAACAATCAAATCTTTTCTCTTTAATATATTAGTATAGATTATGTAATTATAATACGTGTGTCGTGTGTGTCGTATAGTGTAAGTTTTATCTCTAATAAAAATATATTTTACGACCGCGAATAACGTCGGGTACAGCTGCTGCAGCTGGCTCGATGATAGGAATCTGTTTGTACCTTACGGGTACCGAACATAATTTCTGTTATTTATACTCCAAGTTTTAGAATTTTAGATCTTTTTGTGTTAATTCATCGTTCATGTATGAGTAAGCATAAAGCGTGTGCTTTTTCGTGATAGAAATATGCTTGAGTCCACCGGCATTGCGTATAATATAATTTAAATAATATTTAAAGAAATTTAAATTATATTCTTAGAAATATGTACTGTATATAGACCTCCCTCCCTCCCTACCTCCCTCCCTCCCTCACTGAATGCCAAAAAGATATATTTTTATTGTATCGATGTATGTTAGTATTTAAATCCTAATGGTCATGTGTCAATAACATGCCAGAAATTGATATGAAAGCAATTTCTATTCAATAATTATTCCTCAAATTACTTGCTCATAATTACGGCATATTTGATCAGACTTGTCGGCAAGTGCCTAATTAACCTTAACGGGAAAATGCTTTAAAGAAATTTTGATCCCCCGAAAAGGGAGGCGCTTTTCGTTTTTTTGTTTTTATTAGTGACAAGCATCCAATGGGGCGATTAGAAAGCCATTAACTTAGGTATCGGAAAAAGTTTGAAAATCATAGTATGAAATTATCCCTTCTTTTAGAAGTCATTTGATGAGTTGGTTGTGCCTTCGTACCATATAAAATATAGGTTGACAACTGTTTACCACAAAAACGACTGACCTGTAGACATAACTGTCATGGTAGCAATTTACATATAAATAGGCAGCTAAAAAGCATAACTATCTCTTTCAGTCTAGTCTTAAGTTGGGTAAAACTAGAATGACCCGTGAAAAAAAGAATTAACGTCTTAAAACGTATAGTATAAACTTTTACAGTTGATGTATAATATATATTACAATGAAATAAAATCATTTAAGGAGGGCTTCCGTTCAATAAACGTACTTTTTTGTCGTTTTTTGCTCGATATTTTAAAATAGCTTCCAACATTTAAGTCGCATTAAATATCGCCTCCCATGATCGTCTGATGGGATGATGTTAATATATTCTACTGGACTTGATACAAAGAAATCTGTTTAAAAAAAATACGAATTTATATATCTGCCACTTCTACATCGCACTTTACCTTAAGGAAACTACTACGATATACAGGATGTTTGCTGTAATACCCTATCGGTATTACAGCAAACATCCTGTATATCGTAATATCCTGTAGGAGCGGTTCCCACTCGGAGTATCCTCCCGATACTGTAATATCGTAGATCGTGAATGCATGTGATTTTTTGTAAGAATGGAACATTCGAGATGCTAAATGTAACGATTCTGTGAGGCACAAGTCACTCATTTTAGGTTCGTATGAGGTAGAATATTTATGTATCCTTAAATTTCTTTTGAACAGTCAGATTTCCGGTGTATTTTCATTTAACATATTAAATTCTAAAATGACTAATTATATTGATACTTACTAAAGGCAAAGGACACGTGATAGTGAAGATAAAATTTAACATCTAACAGATTATTATCAATTATGTCATCCATTTATACTCCTATGAACTAATTTATTCCGTCCAAATTACTCTTAATACGTAAAACCAGATTAGAACCTAATAATAGAAACCTTGTAACGAAACGATGTACGAGTATTATTATAATAGAAGATAATTTTAGCTCAGGTTAACTTATATTGTAAAATATAATTTATTTATAGTGCATAATGCTGTATGAAGGGATGATATAATATAATGTTATAATGAAAATATGTTTTGCCCACGCAAACAGCGGTGAGCTCATAAAGACTGTCCTCCGCTCTAGTTATTTTTAACCAACTCAAAGAAAGAGGAATGAAAATTCCTCTTTCTACATGTGGAAGAATTGAAAAATTCTTCCACATGTTTTTTAATATCTTGCTTAGTATGAAGAAATATCGATTCTCTACATACAAATTAATTGTAGCAATATTTGCCATCTATTAAATATGTCTTAAAAAAATATTATTTATACATTATACTGTAGTAGATACATATTACACTACAAGAGTAGGTACTACAGTTATCATGAAATAAATAAGATAGTGATGATGATAAATTATGTCCAATATTGTAGTCTTAGGGCCTGTTTCACAATCTCCCTTTAAGTTCCCTATAGGCTATTGGCAACATATTTGACAGATGTTTGACAGATACTCCATACTCTATCTGTCAAACATCTGTCAAATATGTTGCCAATAGCCTATAGGGAACTTAAAGGGAGATTGTGAAACAGGCCCTTAAGCTCTTTGTTACACAGTGTTGATACTTGACCGTAATTGAAAAAAAAGCAAGACGTCCTACCACCAAATAATCTCACCGTCTCAAACCGGATCATTGTCTATAATACATCAATTTCGAATCATTTACAAGAATTGTATCGGGGGAGACGAGTAGAGAAAGGTCCATCCCCGATGCTCCAAAAGATGAAAGTTCTCGGCCCGTTCCGAGCAATGGAAAGACTAAAATGAACATATGCGCTGTACCTAATGACTGAAATATCTAGTCTAAAATGTTTTAGTACACCAAAATGCCGCAGATTGTAAGCATAATATATAAGTGTAAGATTTTAAAAATAATCATTATCAGTGATTTTTTTTTTGGTTGCGTATTCATTCCTAGTACCTACCAGTTACCTTGCAATAGCGCAGAAAGCTGGCATCCGAATATATATCGGAGAAACTCTGATATGTACATAAATGACTAGAGTAGTTTTATGGACACTTTTCATACACATGTCCTTCTACTCTTTACCCTCCATAATAAATTGCCTACGATTGCTATGCTGTTGCATCTTTTTTTCAATTGCATATTAAATATAATATCTATAGGAAGTTCTGACACTATATTGTATTTCCACAGAGGAGAGAACACCGTTGGCCACCGTAATACAAGACCATGGTCGTTTGGACGGCGTCCAGAGGGTCCTCTTCGGCTCGGGGCTCCAGTTCTGGCTCCATCGGATACTGTTCCTCGACGCCCTGAGCTACCTCAGCCACGGACAGCTCAGTTTGAGTCTCGACCGGTGGATACTTGTGGATATCGATGACATATTCGTCGGTGAACGAGGTGAGTATAATAATGTCGTCTAAATAAAGTTATTATGATGTCTACCAATACGCATTGGGCCAGCGCATCGCTGAACTATGGCCCATTACTCTCCTCGCATGATTTCGGGGACATAGTGGGTTGATAATTTACTTTACTTTTTGCTGTCTTTTAATTTATATATTTTGTTTTCTTATGTTTATGCGAATCTCACTCATTATAATGAAACAGCTTTTACGAAAGCACTCCCGTGGGCCGCGATCATGGTTGCTGTAAAGTATACGAAACGGCGAGCATATAAAAAACTCAATAAACCGCGATAAAATTTGTAAAAGTTTTTTCATTATAATCTATAAATGTATACTTATAGATAAAGTAAAGATCATCGCCGGGCTATCAATCACACACAAAAAAATCTATATCGCGGTTAACTAAGTTTTTACAAGCCCGACGTTTCGGATACTTTACATACCATGGTTGCTGTAAAGTATCGAAAACGTCGGGCTTGAAAAAACTTAATAAAATTTGTTTCATCATAATGAGTGGAATTCGCGTAAACATAAAGAAACAATCTATTTGCATTTGTTAGAATGAAAGATAATTAATCGGTTATTTTATTGGAAGGACACTCCTTTTTTAATTGCGAATGAAAGCGCGGTCAATATCTGCCTTGCTTTATGAACCTATTTTCCGTTTAAGTTTTATGTGATCGCTAGTTGAATTTAAAATTATTATCACAGAAATGTCTTAATTTGAGTTTGATACGATCTAAATTATTTCAAAGTAAGATCAGTTACGGCAAACGAAGCCCTCGAGAAGCAATATCGTCATTTCTGAAAAAAATAAAAAAACGAATTGTAAGCAATACGTATTTGCATAATAATTGAGTTTTCATTTGAATATTCTGTTGAAACCATTACAAATGTTTTTCGACTCAATCAAGTTAAAATGCTTATTTTGGAAATGGCGTCTCAAGCAGCCTAATGGAATGCCTTGGATTATAATCCAAATTTTTAAATTCAGGACCCTATAGGGTCAATGAATAAAAAAATATATATATGTATATTTTGTTACAATAATTGAATGACATTATACATTGAAATAAAGTTAAATAAAATTATCAAAATATGTTACCTACATTAAACATAAAAATTCAACCATGAAAGTATTGAGAGTATGACATTTTCTTACGTAAAGTTAGTTGAGCCAATAGGTACTCGAAGAAATTGTATGTAATGATGATTCTTATAAATTACACAAAAAGGCTAAAATTTCACGTAAACGCTTTTACATACAGTCGAAATATACATTTTGGACGAGACCTTTTCACCAAATGTTCTAAGTGAATTGGTATTCCGATGCCGTCGTTAAAATGTGTCTATTCTTTCGTCGATCAAAGGTAATTTCTTTACCTTTATGTTCCTAGCTTATTTGTAGTATAATAATGTAATATTTTAAGGGCCTGTTTCACAATCTCCAGTTAAGTTCCCAATAGGCTATCGGCAACATATTTGACAGATATTTGACAGATACTCCATACTCTATCTGTCAAATATGTTGCCGATAGCCTATTGGGAACTTAACTGGAGATTGTGAAACATGCCTTAAAATGATAAATGAATGAGAACTCTTTTATTATCTATTATGAGTAAACGAAGTGACATTCCATGTATGGACGCCTGGAAAATGGGTTTTATTAAGGCCCTACGTTTTTAGTCGCCTTGTTAATGTATGTATATCTAACTAGCAGCGCCTATCAGTTTTACCCGCGTACTCCCCATTCTCGTGGGAGTACGGTGATATGTACGGTGAAAGAGTAACAAACATTCATCCATACTTACAAACTTTCGCGTTTGTAATGTTAGTAGTGGGATAAGATGTAAAAATTTCAGTTTTAAATTTGGAATTCCACATTAGACCAACGCCTTTATAAACACAATATAAATAGGGTATTCCCTCCATAAGAAATTTCTAGAAAAACCATGTCCAGCAGTGGTATTAATGAAGCTGTCGCTTAAGAGACCCCTATTTCACCCATCCCACCCATCTATTAACCAAAAGCTAACACCTTTTAAAATAAAAATAAATGTAAGTATTGTTTTTAAAGAAGAACGTGTTAAAGAAAATATTGAATTTGAAAACCGTAAATGGATCGAAACGTAGCGTGTGAAACGAACTATTTGCTTGAAGTTTCTATGAAGAATTAGATTCGAAATGACGTCATCCATAGAAATAGAAGCAATTAATACAACCTGATGATAATGAAAACATCCAGTAGCCCGAGGACTTAGACAAAGTAACGTCGTTTCGAACCGGAAAGATACCGAAATTCGTCATCGTCTCTGAGTTATCAATGACAATTTCCTATCCAATAAGAAATAAAAAATAACGATCGATTATAACCAATAGACAGTTTGTGATTTTGTTATGATAACCATTGACTACGATTTAGCGTGACTTCTGTCAATCCCATGCATTTTATTATTTTCGAATTACGCTATCGTTTTTTTAATGTTACTTTGTCTAGGCTTCCTGTACTGACTGGAATCACTATATACTATATAGGTATAAATGTACCTAATATAACGCTTATCAAAGGAAATGTGTACATGAAAGTTGATGAAGATTATGATATAATAATGTTATAAACAGGAAAGGTTCACGCCTGTTATTCGTAAAGGTCGAGGGTTAGGTTAATGCGCTTAATATCAGGTGTCCCTGCATTTTAATGTCGATACTTATTAATTGTACGAAGTAAATTGAGATATTTGATATAAAGCGATTAAACGCTATTTGTTAGCGTCTATCGGATTGTGAGTGTTATTAAAAAGATTTTTAATCATCATCATTCGCTTGATAAGTTAATGGTATTTACCTACGGTATTCTCTGATCCATACAACTTAGGGAACGTAGTTGTGTCAATGACCTCTACTTTATGAAAAAAAAAACCCGACGCGATAATTATGAAATGACTACTAGTTTGGTGTCGCTGTCCTGCCTTAATTAAAATTAAGGATATACATACACATTTAAGGGTAACAACGTTTGACCTAGTTCATAGTATTGTGTTAGTAGGTACTTAATAATATCAGCTGTGACGAGTCCTGGTCGGTAATGGCCTCTTTCTGCGAGAAAATAATGTCACAGAAGGAGGCCGACGAACGGGTGAGAGAGGAGGCCGTAGACGACCAACAGGGGTGCGCCGGAGGCGCTACTTAATGCGCTTCCAGTAACACCCCTGTGTTCGTGTCCGGCTCGAGATGGGAACCCGGGCCCCGCTCAAGACACGACGTCATTGGGACTGCCAAGTGGGAGCCGGGCAGTCCCCCTATTGTGGAGAATCTGGTCTTGCCGGGACCAATCTGTCGCTGAGGGTTTCCAGTTGCCTGCAGGTCCCTCAGATAGCGTCTGAAGTCTCACGCAGCAGTTTTAGTGGGGTAGTGCACCCAATGTGCGGACAAAAATTCCCCACACGCCAGCGCGCCTACCCAAGGCCCTGGTAGAGTCCGAAAAAGAATTTCCGCTGCGTCATCAAAAAAAAGGCACTTAATAATAAAACAGGAATTATAATAAATCTTCAATTTTGATCATATAAATTAAAAATATATTAGTTCTGATTGTAATTAATCAACATTAAATCACGTTTACTAGCGGGATCATTTTTTTTATTATATTTCACATAAATCTAATGTTTATCTCCGAATATCTCGTTCAAAAACTCCAATTATAAGTAATTCCTATAGCTTGGATAAGTCTAGTGCCGAAAACCTTCAGAAGCCTTTTCAATTAAGTGTGGCCCGTAAAAACGTAATCGTCTACTCCTCATCACTTCCCTCTCATGCCCCGAGTGTCATAACTTCAAATTTACGACCGCAGCCTAGGGCAGCTTGTTGCGGACTGATTAAATGTATACAAATACACATAGACGAAGTACTAGAGATGGCCCGGATGGGCGCTTAAACGATAAACGTTTATAAAAACTAGCTGTTGCCCGCAGCTTCGCCTGCGTTAACTAAAATTTACAACGGGATCTTAGTAGGTACGCAAAATAAGTAACTTTTCTGTATGATTTTTTACACCTTGTGTCCTAAAAACCCAAATATGTTACGGAACCCAATTTTTTTTTTTCAGAATAAAATTTAGCCTATGTTACTCGTGGATAATGTAGCTTTCAAACGGTGAAAGAATTTTTGAAATCGGTCCAGTACTTTTTGAGCCTATTCATTACAACCAAACAAACAAAGTTTTCCTCTTTATAATATTATATAAGTATAGAAGTATAGAAGTAGGTATAGACTAGCTGCCCGACAGTCTTCGTTCTGCCAAAATTAATATTGCAATAAAAAATAGGGGTTGATCGTAGAGGGGTAAAATTTAAGGTTGTATGTATATATTTTTGTATACCGTATCATAAAAAAATAAAACCAAAAAAATAGTCCTCAAAATAAAAAAATTGGGGTTGTCATTTAGGGGGATGAAAAATAGATGTTGGCCGATTCTTAGACCTACGGAAAATGCATATAAAATTTTATTAAAATCGGCCGAGCCGTTTCGGCGAGTATGGTAACTAACTCTGTAACTGAGAAGTTTATATATTAGATTGTCGGCTTATCTAGTCGGCTAAGTAGTTTTCGCTGAATGCGTAATAAACATTCGTACTTTCACATTTAAAATATTAAGTAAGGACGTGTAAGTACTTCACTAACGTTATCTGTATATCCGCAAATTACCGATATTTCATCGGTTCGATCAAAACAGATTTGTATAATATTTTTAATTCCTATCTCGCAGCGTATTAAAATTCATAAAAAAATATGTTCAATTCATTTTACTATATTTGCATGGCCGTTTTATTATAATTTGAAAAGGGTGGAAAACGCGGCCTACCGCAACCACATTTGTATATATTTTCGATGAAAGTGGAACCATTGAAAACTTGGCTGTAAATAAAAACCGCAATTATTTTAAAATTCAATACATTAATATTACCATAATGAGATTATGCCGTATACATTTAATATTAAAAGTAAAATAACGGTTAAGAGCTGATTGCCCACTTAGTAAAGAGCTTGTAGAATTGTTTGAAATTAATCATTCACATATAACAAATGAAACTGATTAAGCAAGACCACGAGCGAGAGTGGTCCAGTGGGTATGTGCTTGGCCTCTTAAGCGGTCTCAAGCAGGTCCGAGTTCGATCCTGACGAAATGTGCATGAAATGGGTTTTTTATAAATTTCTAAGTGCACCTTAAACACGGATCACCGTTCGCTCACCGGTGAAGGAAAACATCGTGAGGAAACCTGCATGCCTGATGAGATTAAAGTCTTTGAAGGTATGTGAAGTTCATCAACCCGTATTGGGCCAGCGCATCGGTGAACCCCTCCTCGCCTGATTTTGAGGAAAGAAGACAGAGCAGTAGACCATATATATATATGGGTTGATACTTTACCTTTTTTTAAGCAAAACCATAGAAAATGCTTTCAAAGAAGCAAGACGTTAGTTTTAATACCTTTATAGTGACAGATTTTTTCTCTGGAATAAATCAAATTTTATTTTAAAGATCGGGAACGCACCTGCTTATCTTTGGTGTGGCGGTTGTCTATAGATGTCGCTATCACTTATCAACGGATGAAGCGGCTGTCCGTTCACCCATCTTCAAAAAAAAAAGCTGTTCTGCCAAAATTATTAGCAGTATGCTGTTGTTCATGCGACGCCCAAAACGTACCTTTGAAACTGTTGTTTTTTGTTATGGATTTAAAATTGAACTAACCACAATTATACGGAATATGCATATAAAAGTGCCGTGCCTTGGGAGAGGCCTATGTCCAGCAGTGGACTGCCGCATTCTGATGATGATGACGACGATGATGATGAACCACAATTATTTCTATGTAGAGATAAAATTTCGATTTAATATTGTTAATTTCGTTACTAAAATTATTCAAAACGGGTTCTTGTTAACGAGGTATTTGTAGACATTATTATAATATCGATCTCTGCGAAATAAAAGTGAAGCACGATCAATATCACGTATTGTACAATTTTAAAAGTTTATTTTTGATAACGATAATTGCATCAAAAATATTTTACTTGTTAAAAAATATATACAAGACAATATTTTATACAAACAAAAGCAAATACTAAACAATATATTGGTCTTGCAATTTTCGTAGAGCCTTAGCTAAAGTGTCAACCTCTACCCAAATGGGATTAACACGTAGATTTCGGTACACTTTTGTTTATCAGAAGACATCTATTTACCATATTTGGGTCCTTTAATCCCAATAATCTGTTAGTAAAATAGCTGTGATATACCTATGGGGAGCGATAAAACATTCAACTGTGTAGCCAAGAAAAGATTTTGGATTTAGATTTTTTTTTTAAATATCATGTAATGTAGGAGGATAGTACCGGCAACAGGTATTTTTATTTTTAACATTGTATTCATGGTATAAGCATAATAATATCTCCAACATACGCTAAATGGATAGGTACCTACTACAAATTGGATATAATGTTTATAAAGACGAAAACTTCATCCCAAACTAAGTTGCTGTTAAATCGAACCATTTATTGCTTTATGTTGGAACCATCAAATACAATGTCTGCAATGTGATGGACCGTTAAATATAACTAGCAGGGTTTGTCCGATCTAATATAATATAGTCTTTTTATTACCCCTTCCTGTTGGAAATGTCTTTATTATGATTCTAGTTGGAGCATTTCGTTTGCGATGAATTCGACGTTTGAAGTGAAGACTTAGCGACTTGGATGTTTGTTTTGTTCACGTAACACAACCTTTATTTTTATTAAATCTTACAAAAAAAAAGTACATTTAGGTAAGTGGGTATGTCCTTAATCATAATTAGTGGCATGCTGTTTCCGGTAGGTACTGAGTATTTTCCCAGAATATGCTATTTTGACACACATGCGAGAGAGATTTTGTACTATAGGTATTATGAATTGGCCACAATTGTTTTTTTTATTTTTTATTTATATAAATTTCAAAAAATTTAAAAAAAAAATATTGTTTATTATTAGAGGCACCTACTACGTAGTAATAAAAAAATCGAATCTATTTTCGTAATGGCACATAATATAATTTAAACGACAAAAATATGTATATTTTATGAAAACAAACAAGTTTTTGATAGTAAGATTATCTAAGAAAAAACTATTCTGAAGGGATGGGACCTTCGCTCCGAATCACCGCAAAGCTGTTTCACGGGAGAAACAAGCAAGGTGGTGGATGGACCATATAGCCGGGCAGCTCAGAGCATCACTCCCTTCAGTGTATCCCTGAGTACGTTGTACAGCCTGTTACAATTGATACGCCCGCCCCATGCAATACACCAGAGTCGCACAATTTAATTATTGTCTGTCATTACGTCCGCGCCTACGTTAAACCTGATTTGATTGCTTTTTTGTTCACTTCAATTTGTATAAATGGTAATTTTATAATGCAATATCCGCACGTTTATTCTTTTAATGATGATGATTAATTTTAAACGATCGAATTTATTTAAAACATATTTTTACTGGCATATTTTGACTGTTGTCGAGAATTTTATTAGTTTTCTATGGTATATACGCTCGCGTTGACGATTGGATTATACGTATTTGGTATAGAGGTATGGTGTCTAACACGTGCTAAGTCAGCGGATTCGAATTCAAAGGATTTAGTCAATTTATATGGAAAGTATTGGAGTAATTTTTTTTTCGAATTGTCCTATGCTGTGGCCTAAAGGCCTTAGAGCGATATCGGAGCTGTGGGTTGGCAGGTGGCTTCCCCAAGCAAGAAATAGGGGGTCAACGTATCTTTTATAAGCTTGATTTTATATGTGGTATCCGACACCCAGGACACGAGTTCTTGCAAGCTTTTCACATAACATACACGCAACACGTTTATAACAT